>CM068368.1:582503557-583851057 GCA_034769895.1 Magicicada septendecula
GAGAAAGCGCAACTTGCTTGAAACTCCGAAGCATCGTCAGTTGAACCTGCTTCCGGACTGGCTACGGAAATGACGGGTGACGATCAATATGGATAAATCCGGAGCGATCTGATTCACACGTAAGTCCATCTGCCGATACCAGCCCTTCTCCCTGGAAGGGAGGTCCATCCCCTACAAAGAGTCGGTGAAGTATTTAGGCGTTCGGCTCTATTGGCGCCTTTGCTTCAACGCCCACGTGACGGAACCCCTCGTCAAGGCTCGCGGCGTCCAAGCCAAATTATCTCCATTTCTCTCGTGTCGCAGCCGCCTGGCCATACGCACGAAATTAACTATTCATCTTTTAACGACGTGAACGACATGATTCGAAGTGGTCTCGGCGTTTCTATCTAGTCTGCCTTTGTCCGGTTGCTGGCTATAACTCTGTTTGGTGCAGCCTTGACCTCAACATTTCCTTACCTGAGAACTATCGGCGCATCAGAACCACCACCGCCAAAACGGGTCAAGCGCCCTCGGGCGCATTTCGATGACCCGCCATAAAGTCATCCTCGTACTTGCATCAGCCCGCAGCCCCAGAGTTCACTACTAAAACTGTCCTTCGTTCCTTCCTTGACCGCCTCCTAGCACGGTGAGTCAGCTGCTTGTTGCTGTTACGTTGGTCACCGGGACGGATGCTCTCCGCCTCAAATCAAAATGTTTGGAATTATTAGCAAATGTTTCCTGTGTGATTGTCTGCTCTGCAGTTAGTACACTGCCAAACATATTCCGGAATCTTGCCATTTTTCTTATAATTTACACACTATCTAATAGTAATGTGTTTAGTTCAAAATAGTGAGGGAGTTCTGCATCTCAGGGAGCAAATTAGTATTATTTTGTCATCCTTAATTTAAAATAATGTGTTGATAATCATAATGTAAGAAAAATTTATTTAGATACAAGTATGTTGCTTACATAAAAGCAACGGTTACAGATATTATGACTATGCAAAGAATATGCGAAGTGAACCGTAACTCGCTTGATGTAATAGTTACATAAATGTATAATAACCGCCTGATAGCCTACTTTGTATAATTAGAAACCAGAAATCATTTTAATGCATATCTAAAAGAAAAGTAAATAATACTACAAAAATGTTTATGTAAAGTTGTTTAAACATGAAAATTAATACGTTGAGAAGGTTCATTCCCTTGTCGTCAGGAATTGTGTTACATAGTGTGTACAAGAATATTCGTTTTATAAACAACTAATATTTTGACAGTAGGAAACGTATAATATAGTGCGTAACAGTATGTCTTATCACTAGAAAGATATGATGTAGGACAAATTGATTCTGGCGCCGCAACGCCAGAATACACCTTCAACGTAATAGGTGTTGTCAAATTATATTACGTGCTAAGTGCCTATAATTACTGAAGGTGACTTTCCACTCATTTAATTGCTTTGGCCCATTAAGATTACCATTCCAATTATTTTGTTTTCCATTTCTGAGTATATAGTAGAGTTTTCATTGCATCGTAGTATGCAAGTGATTAATCAGTGATTTATAATATAATGAATTTAGATGTGTACTTTTCTATAAACCGCTAGATTTTTTTTTAACTTCGTGGTTTCAGATTACACAAGACACATACCTTTACAGCTTTGGTAATATCAGCTTCTTGTACTTTCAGAAAAGTAGTAATAACGTACGACTACTGACTTAAAAGTTTAACTCACTAAGGAAAAATGAGTTTCCCAAATTAACGATACATATCAGGAAGTATATATAGACGCAATGCGATATAATTTTAAAAGCTTTCATCGCTTTTTAAGAGTTTCCTATGTTTTTATGGATTATAAAAACATGAAACAACTAAAAAAATTTAAATAATTAAAAATGTAATTAATTAGTACAATCATAATAAAATATATTATGAGATTACACAGTTAACTCTTTAAATTTAGGTTTTAGGTACGGAAAATTGGATCGTATCTATAGTAGTTACGCCATTACACAATATTATACGTATTTCTCGCCTATTCCAGCGGAGCCCGGCTATAAGGTGTGCGTGCCTACATATTGCTTCTATTTTGAGACGAAGGACAATTACGTGACACTTGTCACGCGCCCGTAGCCGAGACTGATCCAGACTTCACCGGTCCGCACACACTGTGTTCAAGGCGGCAACAAGGCAATTACGCTCTAGTGTTTTCTAATAGCGTTGACGCGTATTATGGATTATTCTGGAACACTTGTGCTATCTATTTAAACAACGCTCAGTTAAGAAGAAGACGACAACTTTCTGGGGAGAGTCTTCAAGAGTTTGACTCAAGTATCAACAGACGGATTAGATTCGCCTATCCTGAAGCACCAGAAGATTTTCGAATGAGGTTTGCGGTCCAGACAATTATTGATGGCATCGGAGATTGTGAACTTCAGCAAGTGTTATGAAAGGCAAGACACCGAAATAGCTCAGAAGCTCTTGTTCACGCGCTAGAGTTTGAAGCTGCCAAGTCAGCGTCCCGCTACATTAATGGGTTTATGCCATCACACCGTAGTCATGAGATCCCAGTATGACATTGCCGTTACAATGGGTTCAGAAAAACAATGTTGTCGGCCAACAATTAAAAAGTTCAAGACCGCTACAGCAATTTGAACGGTGGGAAAAAGACAGAAGGCCAAAATGTTGCAACTGTGGGAAACGTGGTTATCTACAACCCAGACCAGCACACAGTTTTCACGCTATATAAGACCAGTGGAAACCTGATCCTTAATGGATTTGCGGAAGCTAAACCAACATAATTTACAGTTGACACGGGCGCAACAGTGTCCATTGTGCACCCTGACTTGCTCAGCAACCGCCAACCTCTAATTAGCTCTTGTACAATACAGACTATGACTGGAAGCCCCGTTGAAGTATTAAGAGGGGTAGACGTACGTGTACGCCTGTGTCTTCTCAAGTTTAGCCACCAAATGCTCGTTGCAAACACTGTCGATGTAGTGATTCTTTGCACGGACATTATGAATGACTACGGATTCGTTGTAGACTTAAGTCAGAACTTCCTGAGGTTAACAAAGAGAAGATAAAGCTTTGCATGGCTAAAATGACAAGGTCTGCCAACCATGTGATCAAGCAAGTGGCATGGGCCGAAAAAGAAGTCTACATGTGTAATCAAGAGGATCACTTCCTATCGCAAGCGGTAATGGAAAAAGAACTAGCTTGGAAAGTGCAAATAAGTGTAACGGCCAAAGTCGTTATTAGAAAGCCAACTATGGGTGTCAAGGAAAAACCCTAGATTGTTCCTGATTTAATAGAAGCGCTCAGGGGAAAAGTTGCTAACGATGAAGTTACCCAAGAAGTTGTTGACGAGAACTAATCAGACTTAGATCAGATAGTAGCATATAGGACATCAGTACATGAGGCAATGAGAGTGATTTCAGCAAAATTAGTGGTTGAGCGGAAGACTCATATTCCTGGGGACTTGATGTTTGGATCACATGGGACTGAATTCGAAGAGCCGGAGAATTATCTTTCGCAAGTCGACAAGTAGATCGCCTAGCGAAGTATTACTTCAGAGATGGTTTGCCAGATCGGGACGAGTAGGCTTAAGAAGGGGGCAGTGTTACGCCATTACACAACATTGAACGTAATGTTTATGAAACAGTCAAAGAATACCTTTAGTAATGTATAAAGAATTTTTTAGTACTTACAAGTACATCTCTAGGTATTCCAGTCGGTGATTATTTAGTTTTTTTTATCCAAGATGCATTTCGGAACCGTTCTGTTCCATCTTCAATTGGATCATTTAGTAAACTTACATAACATTTATAAAAAATTTCCACTCAGGTGAGCGACGTCGACACAGGTACATATAACACGCAACATAAAACATAACACTTTAAAAATTTTAAATTAAAAAAAAAAAGTTAATATTACAACGAAAACCGAATCCAAATGGACGATTTGAAAATCGAAACTGGCCAGCACTTGTTCCCCGCACGTCATACGGAAGCCGACTAACGATAAACTACCCGACGCGCGACCTTTGTGCGTACTCTTCGAGGTAATCTAATATTTTAAATGTAACTAAATCCCTATAATCCTCTTTTCTGTTAAGCAGTGTTTTTTCACCGGCTCTTCGTTTGTATTTGTAAATATGGTATTGCTCGTATATTTTTGATGTTTCTTTGTTCGAGCTATACCTTAATACTTCTAATGAGGTGTTGAAATTGATGTTGTGTTGTGGGTGGCTTTTTAGGTGTTGCGTCACAACTGACGAAAGTTTACGGTGATTTTTCGCAGCAAGGTTCATTGAACCTTTTACGAAATTTGCGGTCGGTATAGCCGATGTACTTCTTATTGCAAACTTCTTCCCTTGCATTACAAATAATCATATAAACGCCTTTGGCTTCTTCTTTCGGCGTAAGTTGTGTTTTCTTGTTTAAGTTGTGCCTTTTAATTTTTTAGGCTGGATTGAAGCCAAATTTTTTGAAAATGTTTCCTATTTTTAAGGAATTTTCGTCTGTGTAGTGCAGTGAAAGGAAGTTAATTTAATTTAATAAATTAAATCCTAAAGGAATCCTAAAGGGAGTTTAGGATTTACTTTTTTATAAATGTTATGTAAGTTTACTAAATGATCCAGCTGAAGATGGAACACAACGGTTCTGAAATGCATCTTCGATAAAAAACTAAAAAATCACCAACTGGAATACCTAGAGGTGTACTTGTAAGTACTAAAAAATTCTTTATACAAAATTCTACGTGTTTCTCTGCTATTCCAGTGGAGCCCTGCTATAATGTGTGTGTGCGTATATATTGCTTTTATTTTGAGATGAAGGACAATTACGTGACTCTTGTCACGCGTCCGTAGCCGAGACTAATCCAGACTTCGCCGGTCCGCGCACACTGTGTTCAAGGCGGCAAGTAATTACGCTGTAGTGTTTTCTTGTAGCGTTCACGCGTATAATGGATTATTCTGGAATCTCAGCCGGGTATAACTACAAGCATTCAGCAACGCTTAGTTTAGCTTAAGTGGCGATTTATTCAAGTAAGGTTTGAGTTATTGGCGGGCGATTTACACAGTGGGTTCCAAGTGGTGTATTAGTTAAAAGTGATTATTGTTCGGAATTCTATATAATTGACATTATTATTTGTGTGGACAGATTAACGTGAATTGTTGTACGAGAATAATTTTGTTAAATAACTTGTTGATTACAAACTGTTAACTGTGATAATTAAAGCTGGTTCTTAGTGATTTCACTGGCGTCTTGTATTTTGTTTTCCACTGAACCATACGACGATCGATGAGAAAGTCGTAACAGTAGGCCTACTTTATTATATTGAGATGCCGAATCATTTTATGCTTGAAATGTTTAAGGTAATTTTTCTGAAATTTACCGTATTGTTAAATTAGTAGGCTTCGGCAATTAGTAATTACTACTAACAGAGTTATAACACCAATGAAATTAGTTTTACCTTTATTTGAAATAGTTCTTCTTAATAAACAATATTTACATACTTGGTGTAAATAACTAAACCTTTGTTACACAGTCAAATTAAGTGAGGTGTTTGATTTTTAACATTTTTATTACCACTAAGTATACTACATTCTGGTCAATAGCCTAGAAGAACAATCTTACGCAATAAAAAATATGACATCAGATAAACTTTTCGATATTTCACAATCTTCACAATACAAATTCTAGCTCGCCTACCAAAGGAGAAAAACGCGGAAAACTAGTGTGTTAGATCCTAAACGATTGGCTAATTTTTAATTTAAACTCCAAAGTTATTTTCTGTAAACTATGTTCAAACTTTAAACGTTTCCAAATCTAATTATTTCCGTTCGAAATTATTTTATTGAAAAAATTGAGTACTCTCAAATTCTGTTGTTGAGAAAAATTCTAAAAACATAAGAATATTTCTTTGGGATACTGCGATTGATCTATTTTAAGACTGAAGACACGTACGTCAGGAGACGTATGATTAGAAGCTTTTCCGAACAGCATGCAGCTATCTATATAAAATTTGTGTAAGATTTATAAACACAATAACAAATAATGGTATTTGGTATTTGGTATGTAATTTTACATTGTATTTCAAGTTGTCTATTTTAAAATCACTTCAATGAGTGTTTGATTTCAGGTCTATTTCACAGAGCTATATTACTATCGGGATCGGCATTTAGTAGCTGGGCTTTAGTGGAAGATCCTTTGTACTTTGCAGAGAACTTGGCGCGACAATTAAACTGCAGCGTGCCTCAGGACAGACACCGTGATCATGAAGATATAGTGGACTGCCTTCGTGAAGTACCACTGCTAGATCTGATGAAGGCAGACATCACAGCGCCAGCTTTCCTCAGCTCATTCGGACCAAGTGTTGACGGTGTGGTTATAAAGCACGATTTCCATCGAGACGCCATGTCTCATTACCTTCCACAGTTACAAAGAGCCGTTGAGTATAACTACAGAAGGAGCAGTGAATATCATAAACCTTCAAAACGATATGACTTAATGTTTGGTGTAGTGACAAGTGAATCGCTATGGAGGTTCTCCGCGCACGATATTCGGTCCGGATTTGACGGGGAACGAAGAGACAAAATATTACGAACGTATGTAAGAAACGCTTACGTTTATCACCTGTCAGAAATATTTGTAACGATCGTGAACGAGTACACGGACTGGGAGCGAACAGTTGTTCATCCAATAAACACACGAGATGCGACAATAGCAGCACTGAGTGACGCACAATTCGTTGCACCAGTTATTCGTACAGGAGACATTTTTAGCTCGATTGTACACTCGGATGAATCAAGAAAGCGGACGTACTTCTATGTTTTCGATTACCAGACCAAAGAAGGCGATTACACGCAGGTAATGTACTTTCCATATCAGATATTGGTTTATGCCTATAACAAACAAATAATCCTTTATTGTTATACATAGCTGGTATCGAGCGGCTAGCGTTATTTAGACGTGCAGAATTTTTTAAATATATTTTACAAAAAATAGTTACTTAAAAATCCTGAAAATTGAATCTGAAGAAATTTCAGAAAGTACGAAATCTTAAATTAAAATTTGTTATCGCAGTTTATTTTTGAAATTAAATACAATTTAATCTACAAAACTATAAAACAAATCTATTATTTTCATCGTGAAAAGAAAATAAACTGTACCTGCACTAGCAGACTTTATACATTTAAGTTAGCAGACTACAATTCTTACGAATGGCATGCAACTAGTTTTTTTATGTCGGTCATACTTGTTTCAGGTGTGTGCAAGTTTTTAACTACCTTCTGACAATACGTTTGACATTAAAAATTTTCTCAAGTTACTCCGAGTATATAATAATTATCCTAGGCAAAGTAAATTGTAGTAATGACGTGAAGTTTTCATGTTACTCTAACACAAGTAGCAACGCTGATGAGCACAAACTCGCTTAGGCCAGAACTACTATAACTACCTAACTTAACAAGCATTATTAAGGAAACTAGTTTTTAATCCCTAAAATTTGTTGTGCATTGATATTTTTAATTTTAATTACATCTTAAAACAGTATTGGCGATGCTTAGCAACGAAGAAAGTGAATTTTATTTGGTTGTAAGTTAAACCTTACATGTCTGAAAGCAAAAGCGTAATTTCGATAATTCTTTTTGATCAGAAACGGAAATTGATAACAACAAATCTTAACTATGCCTACTATGGCAGTATTTAAATGACAAACCTGGAACTGCCACATTTAGTATTTCAAAACTGGGATTCATTATTGTTCATTTATTTGCTGTTAAGTAACAAGTAACTATAACTTCTAAATGAATTACTGCCATAGCTAACCAACCATACAATTACTCCTGACAATTTTAATCTATGTAACATGGGTATTAAATCTGTCTGTCTATTTATCTGTCGCTGCCTGCCTGCCTGTCTGTCTGTCTCTCTCTCTCTCTCTCTCTCTCTCTCTCTCTCTCTCTCTCTCTCTCTCTCTCTCTCTCTCTCTCTCTCTCTCTCTCTCTCTCTCTCTCTCTCTCTCTCTCTCTCTCCCTCCCTCTCTCTCTCTCTCTCTCTCTCTCTCTCTCTGCTTAGCGTGTGCAATATACGGATACCCACCCCAGAAAACTCCTGGGGAAGAATATAACTCTTGCCCAGGAAGCGTTAGAATTTTCTTGTAACATCGCAGGGTAATATAGTTTGCCATGTGGTTCGAACGGGCCTTTCAGAGTATACTGTAAAGTGGTAATTGCGAATTATTGTTTTCGGACATCTGTAATTGGTGACTTGAATTATTTAGTGCGACGCTCTTAATTAGGTGACATTTATTGTATGTACAATTAAGGTGTGGGACAATCTGAAAGCTTGAAGAACTTGTTTGTTTACGAGTGTCTTTGTTTATTTAAACTGGATTTAAATTTGTAATTTGCGATTTCTCTGTGTTCATTTACTTGAATATGACTGTTTAAACATAAAAATTTGTACAATTCTCGTAAAAAAAATATGCTGCATAGTTAATAAATATCTAGATGTATTGTATGATTCTTGGTGAAACAAAGCACTACAATGTAGGCCTACGTATTCAAGAAAAGTACATGTCAGTTTAATATGGAATGGGTACTTATGAGTTCACCTCTTTCACTTATAACAGCGCTCCTACTCAGGGAGGTGTTTGTACAGACACGACCACTGATCTGATTCTGTATATGGGATGGATTATATCTTAGTTATTTCGTGTATCAGCAGAAGCGAGCGGGACTCCTTCCTGTATCACTCCAGCAACAGACAGCAACATTCAATTTACATTAAAGATAAAATAGAGTTGACCGCTATGTTTTGTCGAAAAAGTACTCATGAAAACAAGAGATAGATAGCTCAATCACACAGTTTACTAAAACAAAAGGCTAACATTGCTACCTGAAAGCCAACTCACTTTACCATCCCATTCGGCCCAGCTGCACTGAGTCATAAAAATTCTAGTTCAGCTCTCGCCCATTCAATGACTGCTTGCACAAGACACAAAAAGTGGATATACTCATAGCCTCTGTACACTAAAACGGATACTGGGACAAATAGATCAAGATGGCTACACACGGCAAGACACCAATACAAACAGCAATTCGATGAATGCATACGACAGCCAAACTACAAGGCACTGGAGACAGGATTAGTAGAATACTGCAAAAACACGAAGTTACGAAAGCCTAGTAGACCTACTCTGAAAAAACTATTGGAACGTTACTGAGAACTCGTTGACATAATCCCCTTATAAGAACAAGGAGAACATAAAGAACCTGCCGGTGACTGCAAACACTGGTATATCAACGTACCCGTACCGCCACATCCGCCAGAAGATTAGAGACTATAGGCTTAAAGTGGAAGATCTGGAAACATCAGCGCTAGCCTATCACATAGCCAAGACTGCAAGCAAAATCAATTTTGACGAGACAAATTCCTGGTGACCACGAAACCATTGTAGAAACCCATCATAAAAAACGTCACTGACATGTAGAAACGATCAATCCCTTTCAACAAACGAAACGATGGCCTGTAACTTCATCTAGCCTGGAAGATGGTGCTTTACTTACAACACCGACCAATTGGACGTCACCAACGGATCATATCGACTACTAATTGAGACGATGTCGGCTGCGAAGGAATAGAAATATGCTATTTGATTTAAGCGACATTGTAACTACATAAACGGATTTAAAAGAATAAATCTACCCGAGGACATTGAGGAGGAATCAACCAGAAAATAACAAAAACGTTGCAAATCTGCTGAAACGTTGCAAAAATCACACACGCGCCTGTATGGTATTCATTTTCCTTGCAGTTGTCATTAAAATTATCTTAGCAATAATTAACTTCTCATAAAAGTTCATTTTATGTTGCCTTACAAATCAATCTGTGGAAAGTGACGAGACAAAACACTCACGCACGCGACAAAATATAATGTCAGTAAATAATAATTCCCTATAACAAGAGTATTTCACTTCGTTCCACATACACCAAATTTATAAAATAATAATATCATTAATAATACTGTGTATAGAATTATTATTCTTCAACATATTCATTTCGTAATAGATCTTAAAATTATTTATTCCCAACAAAGCAAATGACACATAAATGTAAACTAAGGTCATTAATTTAATTTTACAAGAAATAATTAAATAAATTGCTTTAATGATAGTGATTTCACATTCCAGAAAATCGGCACAGTACACGGTGAAGAACTGCCTTACGTTTTTGGAGCACCGTTAGTTCACAGACTTAACCACTTTACAAGAAACTTTTCAAAGCCTGAGATGGCCCTTTCGGAATCTCTAATAATTTATTTAAGCAACTTTGCCAAAACTGGGTGAGCATTTTTACTAGTTTTGCCTACACTTATCTACATTTTAGTAGACTTAAACTACTCAGATATTAAGTGCAACCAGTATTCACTAATAAATCAAGTTTGATAATAGACATTATGTTGTTAAAGACTCAATAGCATTTATTAGTCTAAACGATTTGAAAAGCAAATAATACTGAATAAAAACATCCGAATGAAAAGTAAAATTGTTTTAATCTAAAACAAACAATAAGTATTGCAGATAAATAAATGTAATGCAGTTAATATATTTGACCATAATAAAAGAAAAAAGTGTTTGCATTAGACTCTCTACTTAAACTATTTACTACTGGTTTCAAAAATAAATCAAATTTAATTACACCTTTATATTTGAATGGTTATTTGCTCTAGTTTTTTTTACAACTTTTACCATGTATAGGCCTACTGTTTTATTATGTGTGCAACTTTTTTAGAAATCCTAATGCTGCTCGGAAACAAGAACCGCTGTTGCCACTGTCTAAGGAACGAAACAGATATCGAAGTATTACATGGGAGGAGTATGATCCTGTGCACCAAAAGTATTTAGAAATTGGTAAGAATGCTAATTATAAAAAATTATAAAAATCCTTTTAATTTTAGTGAGCCAACTAAGTTATTTCTTTTAGTGTATAGTTATGTGTTGCTCGAAAAACTTTTTATGAAATAAATAACAATTAAGTAATTTTTCTGTAAGGTATACCGATATATATATATATATATATATATATATTACTATAATACTTATAACTATTTTACCTCAAGATGTATTTTTTCTTTAGGGACATGTTTCGGGAGATCCTGTTCTCCCATCTTCAACCTTCGCCATCTTGCTTCTGGTGCAGTGGCGAAGGTTGAAGATGGGAGAACAGGATCTCCCGAAACATGTCCCTAAAGAAAAAATACATCTTGAGGTAAAATAGTTATAAGTATTATAGTATTATATACATCAAGAAACGGACTGTAGCAGAAAGTGAATGAAATATATATATATATATAGATATATATATATTACTTTAATATTTATACTAAATTTACCTCAAGATGTTTTTTGAAAAAAAAAAAACACCTTGAGGTAAATTTAGTATAAATATTAAAGTATTATATACATCAAGAAACGGACTGTAGCAGAAAGTGATTTAAATATATATATATATATATATATATATATATATATTGTAAATACCCACGCTCACGTGTGTATTATTAAAATATTTAATGCCTGTGTATTTGGAAGTTTTATCGAACGTAAATTGTGTCGTTCGGAAGCGTCTGGTAGCCTGCGTGCCTTACCTGTCTCTTCTCGCACTTTTATAACTCCCGATAGGCGCCAAATTGTTGTACTAGAAAACAATTAAAAGTTTTTACCTGTATGATTTGACAGTGCACTAATGTAAATTTGAATCGTTCGCCGACTGGCATGAACCGATTCTCGTTTGAGTGGGGGAAAACGTGTTGCCAACTTGAATAATGTTGGTTATGTTGACTCACTGCTATTAAACAAAACAGACATAATATTCTCTATAAATAAATACTGGACAGTTATTCTCGGTACACACTTTTTTTTATTTAGGCTCTGAATCATTAGTTCTTGTTAACGCTTTATACAAAATAATAATTGATATAATAATTTTAGCCTCGGCAAAATATAGTCGTTCAGTCAGCGGATTGCTGGGTTGGCAGTACAATGTTTCTATTAGATGCAAGACCGCGTTGGTTATTATTTACAAAATTAAATCTGCCTATAGGGTCCTTTTAAGTACGATACAGAAGTTTTTATAACAAGATAACAAATAAGAACATATCATTTAAAGTTTGTGATCATTAAAATTACACAAGGTTTGCTATAAATTAAATATTGTGGTGTTGAAGCGTGACAGTGTCGTTGTGTAACATAGGTTATCATGTGTTCATTCAATGTTTACAAAGTTATTTCTTTATTTTATCAATCCTTGAAAATATATTCAGTGACAGTGACAGTTTTATTATATAGTTAGAATTTTTGAAAGAGAATTTGTTTTACAATAATCAAATAAATTCAGCAATACTCAACGTTAGTAGACATGATGGGTATTGTCAGTCGTCCATGTAAAGTAATGGGTCGATGTTGATTCTTCCTACTTCAGTCTTGGGCTCAAAAATTGGTTGTCATCTTCTTCAAGTCGAATTAGAGGTATTTTTCGGTCATCTGGATTTATTCCGAGCTGGTCCTTGGTGTAGATTAGTTGTAATGGCCTCTCATCTGTTGTCCTGGTACTCCTTCTCAAAATTGTGGGCACTTATACTGTTTTTCTGTCGAAAATTTTGGCCCTTCACGGCGTGGCGTCTCTCCAGTTTAGCGTCACTACCTAAAGTATTGTTCCTAACTGAAATTAGTCAATATTCGGTTGTTGTCATGGTTACTCAAAGTTTTCGATTGGCTGAAATTGGCTAAAGAGTATTGTTAGGGTATTTGAATTTTTATTTAAACTGGTTACAGATCATCTAAATGTAATTAATCTTCAGTACTCCCTTTTTAGTAGTAACTATTATCACCGCTGTTCATATTTTGGCTCAAGGATTAATTTTACATCCAATATTATAGTGTTAACTTAGGTATCAACATTTTGAGAGTTTTGTGAATTTTATTTAATTATACTGTTTTCTTAATTTACATTATTATCATAATATTTCTGCTTTAACATGGTTGTCTATTTGTATTTCATAGTTTATGTGGTTTAGTCTTCCTATAATCAGTGTTTAATTCTATAAATTGATGTTTTTTGTAGTTGACAGTTGGGAATTTGCTCAGGTTTAAACAGCAATTGACTATTTTTCTTTAATTACTGATATTACATTTTATTCTCCTTGTAATGGGTCGATGTTGTTTTAATACAAGATTCTGTTCATTTGTTCAATGTTTAAGTCGGTTCTTGTAATTGTGTGTAATTTTATTGTTTCCCTATATTAATTTGTCTACTGTCATAACTCACTTTTAGTGTCATTGTATCTGAATGTATTGTTTGTTTCTTGTTTACTGGTTTCTGTTGGTTTTAAAATCTTATTTCTTACAACATATAACATAACATCTAATGGTTTTAACAATTCCCATAGCTATAATTCTTATCATTTAAACATAATTATTTGGAACATAAACCTTAGTCATTAAAACATAATTCTTATTCATTTAACACATACTTATTTGAAATTTATTATCCACTCATACTCTTCAGTGAGTAATAATTATTTTATAATGTCATCAAAAGAAAACAAACATATAAACACTGATTAATCTTTTTGATTGTAATAGAAAATCCTTACCATAAACTTATTTGACCTTGTGTCATTAATTATGCAACCTTATCCTATTTCACTATCTCTTACTAAATCATATAATGATTATTAATTGTTTTTATAATTTAATCTTATAGAAACTCTCTATATGGTGATTTAACACACTAGTAGTCTATGTTTCTTAACTTTCCTAAAACTATGAATTGTCCCTTAGGCCTACAATATTAATTAACACACATTTAAATACCATAGTAATTAGTGATTACTAATACTAACTTAAGTTTAATAATATTAGTTTGTGTAGTTACATTTTGGGTGTCCACTCATATTGGCATTTCCACTATCACAGTCCTTCCTGTGTTTGGCCAATATTAGATCTCACTCACACATAACTTATCACTTATAATTTAGTTTATTCACTTATAAACTTTGGACACTGCTTTATCAGTGTTTTTATCACTTTTTAATGTGGTTTTATTCTCACTTTGGGGTATTAACACTAACACCTTACACTCAATCTTCTTTTAGTGTTACTGGTGGGTTAATATTATTGTACTGCTTACTAAAAAATTCTCTTTCTTACATCTATTTAGAAATGTTCACCATCATTACAATTTACTACTCTCATTCTATTGTGTTTTATTGTACCACTGATATGTTAGTATCGTGCTAATGTGATTTGTCCTAGTTTACTCTATCTGTTTGGGTTATTGTGCCCTTCTACATCTTAAGTACTTAATAATTAGTATTTCTACCTTGTCTGTCCTTACAATTATTAATATTATATACAATTTTCATTAGTGAGTCTATTTCTATGGTTTAACACAAGTTTTGTATTCCTTCTTGTTCACTTTATTTTGTCATACTTTATACGTCACTTCCTTAGTGTTGTGGCTGATTGTATCATTACACTTCCATGTTAATTGTTTGTTAGTCACTATTCTTCTTATTTACACACTTATGTTGGTGCGGTGGCTAGTTCTAGTCCATTTGCAGTTGTCATTATTTATGTTATTCTTGGTCCTTTGGGGCTAGTTCTACTCTCTCACTTACCATCTATTGGGCTATTCAGGTTAAATCGCCTTATTTCTGTATTTACCATTTTGGTTTGTTTGTTTGTTACTACTTTATTAATATAAGTTACTGTTCCGACTACCTTGATATGTCTGATCGTTTTATTATTCTGATTCACCCATACTTCAATTCTAATTCATCCCTTTTTATTCTAGTGTTAATGATTAAATGATTTATCTTGTCATGTTTTCTTCATTATGGTTAGGTGAAGATATGTACCATTACAATATATATATATATATATATATATATATATATATATATTAAAACACTTTTTACTACAGTCCGTTTCTTGATCTATATATTATACTTAATTTGTATAATGAATTTACCTCAAGATATTTCTTTCCTTATTAGGAACATGTTTCGGGTACCATTGTGTACCCATCATCAGCCCAAAATGAAAAACCATTTTCGATCACATCAACTATCGATCTGGTTACGTCTGATTCCAGAACTTCATGTACCCAAAGGCTGAGGATGGGTACACAATAGTACCCGAAACATGTTCCTAATAAAGAAAAAAATAACTTCAGGTAAATTCATTATAAAAATTAAATATAATACATATATATATTTTTTAGTAAATTTTTGTTTTATTTTATTTTTTAAATGATTATACATTTCAATTTCAGGTATCAAGCCTAAAATGAAAAACCATTTTCGATCACATCAACTATCGATCTGGTTACGTCTGATTCCAGAACTTCATCGTGCCGGGATGGAAGATGTCTTTGGACGCCACAATATGTTCCGAAATCATTACAATATGAACCTGTACGATGGTATTGTGCGGCCGGAACCTCATATAAGAAACAAAGTGCCAAGAGATCACGTTATGAATGGAACCGCCTCTGAAGTAATTCTTCCTATAACTACAATGGAAACAATAGTTACAACGTGTGTTAATCTTCAGATTGGCAGCAAGAGTTACATAAATCAAGTAGGCAATATATCCGATGCTATCAGTACTTTAGAAGCAGCGGCTGCGTACTCAACAGCATTCAGTGTAACAATAGGTATTGGGTGTTCCCTTTTGGTATTGAATATCCTGATATTTTCTGTAGTTTACTATCAGAGAGACCGAACAAAATTGCAATTAAAAAATATTCAAGAACAAAGTAATGTAAGGAACTATGATGCCACGAAGAATTTTCCTACATCTGCAAGCGTAGTGCTGGACGTTGAAAGAGACACGTCAAAAATGGTACTCACTCGAAGTACGTCCGCCAGTGGAAAGGCACTGACTTCTTTCATGAACCACGTAATTGAACCAAAGTCGTCAATAGTTACAACAAATAAGAATACAAGTTCTACAAAAATAAACAAAAGCGTAACTATAGTAAAATGCACTGACCAAAACTGCACAGTAAAAACCCCAAACGGATCGTCGACATATCACATGTCGCTTCCCAGACCCCCGCCACCGCCAAAGTGTAAAACGCCACCAGATGGTCAACATTATAACAGGATACAGTGTAAGATGTATTCACATACTTTGCCCAAGCGAACTCTCAGGGTCCCGTCAGCTGCAATTAGTGAAATGAGGGTATGATAGCCATTACGTAATTATATAATATATATTTTGTATATTAGTTCTTTTTACTCTAATTTATATGTACTGGAAAAAATGGTGTCATTGTAAATCTTAAAATTGATCTGACAATACAAGAGTACATTACATTTGAAATGTTTCTAAAATAAAAACAGCAGTTTACTTAATGTTGAGAAAATCAGGGAGAAACTATCACTATTATATTTTCCGTCTTTTACAGAGGCGTTTATTATATTTACAAACCTCTGTTTCAATGTTCAATTTTTTTATTTACCTATACCAATAAGTACACTTAATATTATACGAAGTAGCCAACTTTAATTGTTCAAAACGCTAACAAATCTTAAGTTACATCTTGTATCAATTTCGTCGTTAATTACAAACCTAACGTTATTGCTGTATAATCAATAAGGTTTGTAACATTAAGCTAGTCTTCCAACGTGTCTTTCGCAAAATCATTTATATTTCCCTAACCTCAGTGTTACATATGATTCTTTCACACTCGGAGGAAACAATTGACTATTACAATAGCTGGCTGCAAGAAATTCATGCTACGAATAGGCTTATTTGCATTGGCAGCTGGCCGTTTACGCTAAACCCGTCAGTGAGACAATTTAAAGCACCCATAGCCTTTGAAATATGCCATAAATCAATTTAACAGTATAATCAATATATACAATTGAAAACTCATTTTTATGTAACATGAATAGTAAACGCTTACTTTATCACAATATGTAAATAAAATTCAATGACCATAAAGAAGCATTTCTGGGAATTAAACTACTATGGACTGTGTGTGATTTTATCTTGTGTCAATACAAATGATAATATTTTAAGCCGTTTACATAATACACTGAACTATACGAAACGAATAATGTGAAATTAAAGTATAAATATGAATTTGATGGTTGAAAAGAGGCAGGTAGAAAAGTATGTTCAATATTTGTAGATCTAAAAAAGTTTCAACTTCAACCGTATTTTAATTTTGCTCTCTTGGCCCAAAGTATCTGTGTGACTGCAAAGTCGGAGATATTCTAATTTCATTTAGTCTTCTACATAACGTTTGTATGAGTTAATGTAGGAATTATTTTAAAAATCATGCAAATTCTATTTTCTACAAATACTTGCGATTGTCTTAAAACAAAATAAAAGTTATTTTATATATTTTTTCTTTTAAAAGTATTCCTGTAATCGTTTCGTTCTTAAATGCAACTCATTTAACAGTACTTAAAACTTAAAATCTAAAGGGACTCTATTAGCAATTTAGTGACATAATACATTCAAAAACGACTATAGTTTACCCTGCTGCCTATACACTAATACTATCATAACAAACTCTCAATCAAAGCAATCATAGCTAACTACACTCAATGCAAAGTTGTATTTCAATGGTACCTTAACCTACGTTAAAGTTGGTCCTCTAACATAGCCTTGAGTCCGACATTCTGGTACTATTCCTAAAGATTATTAATTCTTACTCCGCAGTTATTTAAAAATATTGGCTACAAATACTGAAGTCTACACTAATAGCTTAAGATACAAGTAGCAGCGACTGATCGGGAAGTACTATTTATTTCTCCCAAAGGCGCGCGAGTGTGTGTGTTGTTCCCCTCAGTTTGTTGGATATTGGGAATAGATTCTATTATGAGTACGTATTGTTAATTTACACAACAGAATACGAAATGTGTTGTTAAAGAAGGAACAGATCCAGTACACAAAGCAGAAAACGACGCGACTACGGCGACGAGATTAAACTTGTTTATTTAAAAACATCGACAGTATATCAGCTAACGTAATAGTTCAAAATAACTTGAAAGTATTTTACCTTAATTTTACTAAGTGTTATGAACAAGAAATATGTTTAATAATCTCTTACAATTTACTGTCAGTAAGGATAACACTACTGACAGTTGTTTTCATACTGTTCACAACTTTGTATATTCTATTTCTATGGTCCCTGAGTAATCAATTTATAACTACTTAACTAAGACTCTACTAAAAGAAAGTAACGAATACGATTCAAGTTGATATTACACTCAAATATATGTTTTCATATGTGAACAGTAAAATGTAAATTAAAACATAGGAAGTGCAGTTTAAAAATGATTTCGAGACTATTATCATCAAAATCCTAATGATAGTAATTGATGGTCTGGTCAATTAAATGGTAATGGCCATGAAAATCTCACCTATTATGTATTAAAGTTACTTGTGGCCAGTATTAACAATATAGTTGAAAGACATTTTGTATCCTTATATTGTAACAATACTTTATATATAATAAGATTTTTATATAAATATAATTATTTCATTATTTGTGCGCATTTCTTTTTTATATTTTACAAACTTTATTTATTTTGCTTTAAAACATTATGAAACAAATAATTAAAACAGGTTGTGTTAATAACCAAATACAAAAATAATTCTACAAAAGTGTATGTTAATACTTAGGTACCAAGGTAACATACTCTCTTATGTTTACTCTTCTCTTATATTTACCACAAAATCTACATACAGGCTACCAAAATTTCTCTTATATTTGAGAAAACCTACTTTTCCGAGGTAAAGTTCTTTCTAGATGTTAAAAATCTATCAAACACGATTAACGGCAATCAGATATTGACACGCCACTACTTGTTTACTCTTTAAGTAGAACATGAATAATATACTTAGGAAAAAACTTAAGTAGCGGTTACAGAAAAAAATGAGTCAAGAACCATCAACAACACCAAAGAAATGGAATACATAAAGTAAAAAGACCAAAGAAAACATGGTTAGAACATGTTCAGATGTTTGCATAATATGTAAATCATGTTGCAAACATACGGTGTAAATGCAACCTACTAAGTATTAGACTACGTCACAAAATCACTTCATCATATCTTGGATAACAATCAGATATTGACACGCCACTACTTGTTTACTCTTTAATGCGTACGGAAGCAAACCTACATTACGTAATAACACGTAATGCAAGTATTGAAGTAGGCCTAATATATTACTCCACATAATATTCTTTGTTATATGCAGTTACCAGGAAATACCGTGTATGAACAGAGATAAAAATTGATACACCAAACATGTCCCATATAAATTTACCTCCCATTAGTAAATATATCAATACCGTCCCACAATAAATATGTAAATTTAACTAAACGAAACGTATCACATTCATGGAACCCCTCAAATTAATCAAATTCAGACAACTGAAATATCATGGTTTGCATTAATTTATATATTATTCAAAATGTAAGGATTTTGTTCTTTTTAAATTGAAGATAAACAATTGTGTTTTTACGTTACATTACAAACTGTCACAAAAAAATATACACATATGTGTATGTTTCCAAAATAATTTGTAAAGGCAGATGCAAGTTACAACTGTGTCATCCACACACTCGTGGTAGGATAAATGTGTGTGTGTGTGTGTGTAATGTTTCCAGCTTTAATTCTGTACGTTTTCCAGACCAAAAACAAAACAAACAAATAAAGTAAAAGAACCAAAGAATATATGGTTAGAACATGTTTAGATGTTTGCATACGTAAACCATATTGCAGAGATAAAGTGGTGAATTGTAAAGGCACCCTACTAAGTATTAGATCACGTCAGCATACATTAACATATATCAACAGTTTAAACACAAATATCAGTAATTCAGCACACTAGGTATAGTGAAAGCGCTAGAAGAACAATGATTAACAAAGTTAAACTCTATGTGTTTAAGACGCATTGTATCTATCAGACACATTGTAACGTAGTATTAGCTAACAACGTAGTGTTATATGCGCGTAGTCACTACGTTGGCTATGTACGGTAATTATTGAAGACTCGTAAAAAGACTGGATCGGATAAGATAGTAAATATTAATGGACGCGTCTGAAAGTTATGAATGAGTGAAATATTGGTGGGAAATAAACACTACAGACCGCATAGGATAATGAGAGACTGCCTTTAAAAAGATGAAATATATTACGATAACAACAGAAGGTTCATATCATTTTTAAAAACCAGTTCTGAATGTGTGTGTTATTCCTGCAACATTCTGTGAGTCAGAACATGTAGAGTGAGCACATGAGTGACACAGAAACTTTTTCACTCCACAGAGAATCATAGTAATGACTGTGATAAAAATAAAAAGCAGATATAGAAACCAGTTAAGTTCACTAATACAAATAAACCAAAACACGCAATTTACGTTTTTATATTTTTAAAAAAGATATAAATTATTAAAAAGAATATTAAATTGAAATGGCTAGTATATCTGGCTAAGCGAGAACAATCAGGTTGCCCCGAAGGCCAAAGCAAAATATTGAAGGTCCCGTGGAATAATTTCGATTCGGTAATAGCTGGGATGTAGAGAGAAAGGACTGTGCATCAAAGACATTCCTGGAAAATGACTTGGGTAGGGGGAATTCGTTCAGAGGTAGGAATGCATTTGGTACTGTGATCATTGAAAAGCTACATAAAAGTTTCAGAAAACTCTTACCAACACATGTCATATATACAGATCACCAATTCTTAAACATTAACATGCCACTAATATAACGGCTGCCATAATGAAAGCATAGTTACAAACGCTTTATGAAAACCTACGTACATACAAACAGAAAATAATTTAATGCTGGAGCAAATTGAAATCAGCACGGTTTCCATCATTAAACATCGCGAACACTGAGAAAGACTAAATATGTACCACGCATATTCAAATATTCAAAGCACCACAACCAACACACTTTTACGGTTTTATTCCCAACTAATATCAGTATCCGACTTGAGAAAAAATAGTTCAACAAAAAACGGATTAACACATTATCTCACCATATGTATACATTATAATGTCCGAAACAGGTCTGAAGGGATTTACATCTAAACTGTACACTAATTTAATAACAGTAATTTAACGTCATAAAGAAAGGCTCGAGGATAGTTGTTTGGGTTTGTGCATGCCAGCAACTGATATACGTTTTGGTCGTAATGAAAACTCACAGTTCTGGCAGATAACCTGGTTCATAATCCTTACGAACTAGCTTACAAGACTGGAGCCGAGGTTATAAAACATAACGGAGCAGGGCACACCGTGAACATACATTTGGTTAATTATATTGCTGTCAGCAAACGGAGACTTAACAAATCCCGTTACATGCATGGTGATTTAGGACAGAGGCATCAAGTGACTTACAATGGTACACGAAAACAAAGAAAGCGTGATCACTTGACCATGTTGCAATTTACATGGTGCCGACTTGTAGTTCGTGTAACATTTCAATAAATCCCTCATGGAAGATCTATTTCATTGATCTGTACGTTAGAGTCGAAGTGAAGATTGTATTATGCGAAACAGTACCAGTTTGAGCGCTTTGAGCATTATGAGGTGTTGCAGGATTTCGTCTAAGAACATTCCCGCTTAGAAACCCTTACTGCTGGAAAAATTGTTGTTTTGACGCCTTCATTTGAGGTTACTATCCTTCGATACTAGAATGCAATGGCGATCGTACGGAAATTTGAAAACCGGACATATTTTAACGATGATCTACAATCCGAAATGGGTAGACATAACTCCTCAACTTGGTGAAAATGAAAAACCAGCAGATAGTCCTCATATTTTTTATCGGACGTTTCTTTGAAAATTCAACGAGTTAAATAATGATTTATTAAATATTACGTATTGGGAGTACTTTTCGTCTATGTATATGTTATAGAAATTCATAAAAGCAGATTACCACACTGCCACATACTTGTCATATTAGATGACAACTGCAAGTTTTGAGACCCTATCTGACATTGGCCTATGTGTGTGCGCAGAAATACCAGACCCAATCAGTTTTCCAAGGTTTAATAAAACTGTTGTCTCGACTACAATTCACAGACCTTCAGCAAATCGCATCCTAGTGCGCCTTCCATGGTTGATGGAAAATACACTAAAATTACCCAAGAGACTTTTTATAGGGGACTATTGAAAATAACTCTGGTTATCCAAAGTATCGCAGGCGAGGTGACTGAATTGTTGTACTGGAATGTATCAATGGAATAAATCAGTCTGATAATCATGATGTCGTGTGTCATACAATCGCTTCCTACTTCTGATGTTTACTGCCCACAATGTGTAAATTTGTTTTTCTGTGCGTTGTTAAAATACCTATTCAAATACGTGTTTCAAGGATGTGACTCAGCATGTGTCCAATTCATAAAAAGTGTCAATGACGATCATTAACTGCAATATGGTGAAACTACAACGTACGCTAATATGCAATACGTTAGCTCCATGAGAATTTAATTTTTGCATGAGAGCATTTGGCGCAGTTATTCAAACGAAATATAATCGTTCGTTTAACTGTGCATGGAGGTAGATATAATGTGTACTTTCAGGTAGGGGATGAGAAAAATGCAATCTCCAAGCATCTGCAACATTGACAGCATGGTTTGATTTCAGTCAATGTGATCCCTGTGCTCGCCAATGTCTGTATACTGACATTCCATGACTTAACCGATTTACTGACAATAAATGGGGTCCACGAAAAAGATACGGTGACAAAGTTGGAGGATGTATGCTGTCGCACCAAACGATCATACCAGATTTTACATGCGTATGTTACTATTTCATATTAAAGGAACAACACTATTTGCAGATCTACTTAGCTACAACAGTGTAACTTTGCAGTCATACGAAGGAGCAGCTTGAAGGTGAGTTGCTTGAAGATGACACAGATTAGCACAAATGTTTACCGTGTTAACTTCGAGAGTTGTTCGCATTAATTTGCTACGTCTGCAAACCAACCTCACTATTTCAAATCTGGACAATTTTCAAAACTCCAATGATGGAGGCTATGCAGCCTCTTGACAGAAATCCAGCTGAAAATTACATTCCCAGAAGTAATAGCTTGGGCTGCAGGAGAATCGGTCTGCCAATACCAAATAAGCCAATACTTACTAATCCTGTGCACAAGGTGAATGAAGAGATCGGTTGTCGTGCTAAAATGTATAGTAAATTAAAGGAAGCATAGAAATCGGTTGTAAATAGAATTATGTGCGCCATAGTGGGCGAGACAAATGAAGAGCTGTTCTCCTTAGAAGCCTCAGGAGGATGTGTGAACTTTCGTATACGCAGCCAATCTGAATATTGTTACGGGACAAGTTCATATCGCATTAGCAACAGCATGGACTGGCATAGGTTCCCTTCTCTTGGATGAAGGAACTATAATCCATCGGTTATTCGTATCCTGTTCCGCTGTTGCCTTCTCCAGTTTCCTCCATCAAGGCTACCAAGGTTAACCATATCTTTGGTAATTTATTGGATAAATCCTTAAATTTTTTTACTGACCGTCAATCAATGAATGTTTTAGTGGATGGTTAGTGAGGATTGGTCAATAATACAAATTTTATATGTTGACTACAATTTATGTACCAATCTAATATCCAATTGTTGATTACAGTTTGTTTAATTAATTAAAATAACATTACATTTAGTAATTTAAATTGTAATACTGTATAAGTTAAGTTCTCTCATACTATAATTTGCTCGTTTTCTTAAAGATAATTTGAAGATGTAAACAAACTATCATAAGTCTTCACATATAAAATGATACATACATACGCACGCACACACTCACATCCCCAACACGTTCAACCAAATATTTAATTGTTTCGTTATGTTTGATATTTCTATTGTATTTCATACACAGGTCCTGAAGATGACAATAAATATTGTCGGAACGTCGACGCAAATTAGCTAAAATTTGTATTATTGAGCGATCCTCACTAACCATCCACTAAAACATGGTTAGTGACCATAAAAAATAATGTAGATGATTCTTCAGACAGAGCAGCTGTGTGCCCGTTGAATGACAACTGCAACCTGATCAACCAGGTGTTGTGTTTCCTTTCAGGGAATTTGAAAGAGTATTGCAGTGCATATTTGGACATCACGAATGGTATAGCGAAAAAATAGAAGTCCCATTAGAGTACCTGATTTCCATTACACTCTCAGGAATGCCTCCTCAGAAACTCATCCTCAAATTTGGCGCTATTGCAATGCTCATCAGGAAGATAAATTAAAATTCAGGTTTTGTTAATGGTGCCCGCATAGCGGTACATGGTTTAATGCAAAACGCATTAAACCTGGAACTTTTTACAGGGCTTGGAAGGCGCAATATAGTTTTATGCTAAGGTAAAAGCTCATATACACCTACTCAAACATGCCATTCTGTATGCCAAGGGTGCAGTTTAAGACTAGCACTGGCTATTATTATAAATAAATTCCAAGGTCAGACCTTCAGACAAATTCTAATCTACCTGCCTAACCCCGCTGTTACTCATGGACAGCTGCGTGTGGTGTTTAGTCGGGTGAAGTCTCTAACAGATACCAGTGGTCATTAACAAAACGAGTGAGCAAGGTTAAGATGGGTGAAACGGCATGTGCAAAGAACATTGTATACACAGAAATACTGGGCAAAACCTAGGTTGCTTTCATCACAATATAGTCTACTAACAGCACAAAACTGGTATAATTTGTTCCTGAGTTTATTGAAACTGTAAATAAAAATATTTCTTGATAATTTCTTTTCTCATTTCACTGATATATCTTTAAAAATTGTCAATATACTATTAATTAGATAAAATTTTGAATTATCCTGTAATTACATTTTGACAAATTGGAAAGCTAAGTACCAAGTTTAAGGAACAAAACTAACGTAAGTTGGTATTTATTGGCCTGTGACAAACCGCTGTAGTTGCATGGGGCCATTAATAAACTCCATGATGATTTCCTATCGTATTCTGTATCACATGTTCTTCAAGAAACAGCTAACGATATACGTCAGTTAATAACTGCCTAAAGTAAGAAAAATGTAAATATTATGAATGAATATAACGGGAAGCTTCATTGGATGCTTACGTAGAGAGGACAAACAAAGGAGCGTCTGCGTTCATTCAGCTAACAGCGCAGCTGTACCGCAACTGCAAAGGCAGAAATGTCTCTCACCGATTTGACATATACGACACACGACTTGCTTGGTCTTAAAGCATGATGTATTACGCCACTACCTTGACAGAAGCCCCATCTAACGAATGCATTTCGATCAATAATCCGTTTTTTTCAATTACGTCTATTACTCCGCAACAACGATATGACCAGTTGCCCAAGTAAAATATTCGTTACGACGTCGTGATGCTGATGGTAACTACATGATCCAAGACTAGGGTACTTGGCTAAAACCAACATACGCAAACAAAACTACCGTCTCTCTTGGACAGGAGCTTGATTTAGGCCTGCAAAGCGCATCGCCTGACTTCAGATAAGACAATACGCACGGTTCTTGTTGTCTGTTCACAGAACACCACCGTATGGATGCCCTCCCACATGTTCTACAGATTCGCTCTTGTTTCCAGGGCAATCTTTTTAATGGCGTATACAGCCAGCACCCATCTGTGAAGCTTAAACTCGGCCTCGACGAACACTTACACTAAACTGGGCTTAGTTTAATTGCCAACGAAGAGTAGCGGCTACGTTTGAAGTGAAAGTTATCAACCTTGACACCGCGGAAGGTGCTATTCTGAAGATAAATCGCGGGTGACGGACTTGCCTATCAGCTTGCACATCCTAGTCAGCTCTGGTCAATTCCATTGGGACGATGAAGCCAAGGATATAAGAGAAGAGAAGAAAAGAAAACATTACACAATTTCTGGACATAGATTGGGAGTACAATAAGTACTCTGCTGGAGATCGAAGGAAAAGAGGAGAACGCCGCTTCACAACAACGCGGCATCCACTAATTATCTACAACTCTTTGTACACCGTTTGTTCTATCACCTTCATTTTAGTTTCATTCTATCAGCTGGCATCGCCATCGCCTAGTACGGTCTTAAGCATGAAGAGCGCTAAGTACAGCAACTGTGAGACTACAAGATCTTACCAGACCAGCAGTCGATAAGCAGCTAGAAAATGATCGACTGTGCAGGAAAGCACACTGTCTTGTAAATAGATTAGTTTGAGATTAGCAAACATTTCCTGCATTTTTATTTGGGACGAAAGCAAACCAGAGATGCTCGCAAAGTCTTACTGACACAAATAGCAGCAGCAATGAATGGAGCTCTTCTTTCCGCACAAGATAGATGTGCAGATAACTATAAAATAGATATCTATATAAATATATTTTACAATATCTATTTGTTTAAAGTTAACAAATTACTCTAACTTACACCGTTTGATATATCAGTTTACATAATATTCGCACAATTACGTTTCAGAGGAATTCCATGCTCTTGCAGTTAAGATTATTTGTTGTAGATTTGTTTAATGTTGCTACCTTATACTGATGGTTGCTGAACAAATGTTATAAAGTAGACCATCTTACAGCCGAAACGTTTCCTCCTGCTTAGCTGTCGGAGTCTTCGAGGCGGTTGGCGTATAAGTGTTGTATCCTTTGTATTGATGTGATGTTGTACAAGAGAGGTTCTTCCCAATGACAGGCCCTGAACGTGATTTTACCAAATTACAAATTACTTTAAATTTTTCAATTCTTTACTTCTGGTTCCACACAGATATACATTATTAATGTAGGAGCACGTTTCACAAAGTATTTTAAATCAACTAAATTTTTAATTTAATAACACTTCAACTTTAAAAATTTTAACATCTGTCATAATACTTTAATTTTAAATATTACTTAATGTCAAGATAGTAGGATATGTTTTTGCAAATAAAATTATTTTTGAAGTGTTTAAGTTTATATCACTTACTTAGATTTGGTCATACAGTGTACTTTAATAATATCAGTTATATTTAACCTTAATTTTGTCAAATTTATAAACATTTATAAGATCATTATTTGAAGATTGTTATATACTTTTTATTGACGTAATATGTTTAAATTTATTAATGCTATCTGAAGCATGCATAATGTATTTATGTTTCTGTATGTTATATCTTTACACAACTATTTTATTACAAATTTTTTAAATATTAAGCAGAATTAAAAAATTGAATGCCTTAAAAATATTAGAATTGCAGATACTGTGTAACAAATTCTTGCTATTGCAATTTGTTTCTGAGAGGCAATAAAGCTCATGACAAAACGTGTGGTCAGAGTACACAATGCGTCTGGGAAAGCAGCCAAGTCATTTGTTTTATACAGGAGACCAGATGTCTTTAATTCTTTTTTCTACCGTTTAGTAAACATAACTGAATGTTTTGAGTTTTTTATTCGTCATGAAGTTAGTTATATTCAATGAGTTCCTTTGTGTTCCATTGTTCTACAGAACGCGTGAACAAGTATTTCGATAGTTCAGTTTTCCATAAGTTTTTTTAATAATTCTTAGTAACACAAACCCACGTATTAATGTGTCCCGTTTTGAATTGTATTATAATACAAACTAAAATTTTGTTGAAATTGAAAAATACTTTATTTTTAATATATTATTATGATCGGTGAGGTAAAACTCACAATTAGTATTAAGTATATAAATATTAATTCTAAGGACCAACCTATGTACGGGCATTTATGCCCCCTTTAGGTCCTTTATTGTATAATTTTTATTATATTTAAAGGTAAATTGGCAATAAATATTATTATTATTATTATTATTAAAAGATTTTTTTAAAGTTATAACATTATTGTACAATTACAATAAAGTGTTCAAAGAAATAAGTAAAAATGAGCCTTTCTATGGCCAGAAAGATTCTCCACTATATTTCCGAAACTTCTGATATATTTCTTGTGAAACCGACTAATGTAGGGTTATATGACGTTTCGTTTTATGCAATACCTTTAAACTTAAACAGTCATGGAATATTTGTGTTTCAATTTTAAAAGTTGTCATTGGCTACGTCTGATATGTGTTATGATTGTTAACTACCGGAGCTTATTTTTATATTCTTTAAATTTATTAGCTCTCTCAACAGAATTACAATTTCGTTTTTCCAAAATTAATTTAATTTTGAATAACATTCTGAAGTAACAACGAGCAACCAAAGTGTAGTGTTGGTTACATTACTTTTCTTGTATGACAAATATTATAATTTTGTAGTCTACCATGTCGACCAAAAATTACTTTGATACTTCAAAAAAGGCATTAATATTATTATTTGACCAGAGGGTCACATTTTGTGAATAGGTCTGTGGCAAGCCCACGATACCTAGCTGGTCTCTGACTATCCTTCTGCGTCAGCTACTCTTGAGTGAGGTCCCTTTTCTGTAATCTGTCCTGTTGGTCTGCTTTGACAGCCCCTTGTTTTGCCAATCCCAATGCTCTTAATGTATTCAAAGACTAGGAATATTTTTTCCATCACGGCTTTCTTCAATTAATTCAAAGAAGCATACTATGGACAATGAACAAAACAAATTGATGGAATACCCCAAGTAGTAGTCCATCAATGCTGGAAAATCCACCCTCTTCGGAGGCAGACCCTACGGTTTCTGGAAGGAAGCAATCGTTGCACTTAAGTTATTCTGTGGTGGTCAGCGTGGTTAGATTAAAATATAAGGTTTTAGAATAATAAAATTTGAAGAAACAGGTATGGGTATTTGATGTTTACGAGTGCAACTGTGTTTAATTATTTACTTGAGTTGGTCCTCCACTATACTTTATTACTATCAGTTAGACTGAACCTTAATTTTGCCGATTTTATAAACATTTTTAAAAGCATTATTTGAAGATTTCTATATTATTATTATAATATAGGCCTACACGAGAGGTCCTTAGAGATGGAATGTTAAAGATCATTAAATAAATAGGAGTAAATGAGGGAAAATGGTGAATTTTACCCAAATGAAAGTACATAAGTTCGCCAAAAGGATAAGGAAGTCAATTCCACTTTTACTGATGATAGAACTAGGAGTAAACACCAACAAGAAAGATCCGCAAGCAGGACAAGATCAGAGGCCGTATCCATTACACAGGAGCAGGGAAAAACTTACTCTAAAACAATTCGAGTAATACAAAGCAGTGACAAACCAAAGAACGTTAAAGTAGATATCAGATCCTAGCCGGGGATTTCAACGCTAAGGCTTTGTAGTGGGGCATGTCTGAAACAGACTGTAGAGGAAAGCGAGTAGTTGAGATGTCAGGTTGAGACTGGCAGGACATCGACATTCAGACGACCTGGTACAGGGAAACTCAATGTACTTTTTTTGTATCAAAACGTCCGGCACCATACGGCAGTGGTGGGTCATTGAGGATATTACAGCCAGTGACCATCAACATGTTACTTTCAGCATTTGTCAGGAAAGGTGGATGAGAAGTAGTGTAAGAAACATGCCGTGTAGGTGGAACACGGAGTAGGTGGAATTAGAAAAACTGTTTTTGGTACTGCAAGATGGTAACCGTCAGATGGAGGAAACTGAAGTAGGCGGAAAAAAACTGAAATGGCGCAGAGGCGATGATGGAGGCTGTGATGGGGTGATGCAATATGCAATGAGCCCATGTCCACAAAAAGGCTCCGAAAAAGTAGGCGATCTGTCCATTAGTGGATGAAAGAGATCTCAATGGCCGCAGGTGTATCCACCTGAGGCGGAAAGTTATTCAATCAGCATTCCACCGCCTTATTGGTATGGTAAGCTATAAACTGAAGCAAAAACAATCCATTTAAATCAGGTAACAACGGAGATACGAAAAGTTGTGTTTGAAATTCCAATAAAGTGTTGAATCAACAATTCATTGCTTTTATAATTTTTACAGCTTTGTTTATAACCAAAATAATTTAGAAATTTAAAAATGACAGAGAATAACGGTTATTAGATTAGAAAAGTTTAAAAATTAATTTTCAGTAACTTAATATTAGGGTGACCACATATTTAAGCCGCGCAATATATAGAGCGTAAAACACGTATACTAAATATAGCCCTGTTTCAGAATTTTTCCCATTGTGTAATGTAACGTCTGCATGAAGAATACACACGTAACTTCCTGCGCCCCCCCTCACACGTAAACACACCCGCACATGTTTATACACACGTGACTTGCGTTCACATAGTGCTTCTTATTTCTGTATATTGTAACGGTACATAACCCGGTCCCAATAAAGTAAATCATGAGAATAAAAGTCAGAAATGGGTAAAACTAAAGCTCGCTCAAAATTTAATTATATCACTCAACATAATAAACAATTCGAGTGGTATATAGTGCGAAGTGAGTTCTAGTGTACCCATTGAGGTGAAAAACCAAAGTGAAACTAATGTATTACTAAACTGTGCTGTATGTTTTGGATAGGATAAAACTATGGAAGTAGTATGTAATAATACTAATTGATTTTTGTTATTTTATTTATTTATTGTAATTTATATTGTATGAACCACAATTTGTTATACCCAAGTTAATATTATATTGTTTCAAATAATTGTGTTAGATTGTAAGAAAACCCAGGGTTAATTTTAAAAGACATAAAAGTTTTAACTACCAAAGATAATATAAAATTAAAATAATCCTATGAAGGAAATGGCAACAGGAAGTAGTACCGGGTATGAACACTATTCGAGACTAAATAAATAATATATAAATTTATTTAATGATAATAAAATGATAAAATATTTATATACAATGTCATAAAAAAAATTAACCAAAACATATTATGTAAATTAAATTAGTAAAGAAACCGGAATGGAAGGGAATTATTTTTCCATAAATAAAATATAAATTTATAATAATCACAAACTGCCTACATAATAAAAATACTATGTGTTACTAAGAGTGATAAAAAATAACAAGTATTGTTAATAAGATATAAAAATTTTGAACTAAACCGGAGAGTTGAAGAAGCGATGCGACAAAAATTATAAAAAATAACCTTTTTTGGACGTTGGAGGAGGCGAAATTCACGCAAGAGTAATAAACAAAGTGAATACTAACTAATTATACCTGAGGAATCCAATTTAAATGGTGATATACATTAAAAACCAGTGGATGAAAACATTCTGAGGATCCAATATAGTTCGGCCTACTTCCAGTAGACAATTAGAAAATACTCCAAACGAAAAAGAAATAATAACGCAAGACGTACCTCATCACAGAATAAAACTTCAATCCAGTAAGGACAACACGGAGCGAGGTAATATAAACATTTTTTCGTAATAAGTACAGAAGAAAACTCGTTTTTTAACAGTGAAATAGAACAAAAAATATTCATTTTATCATATGTTTCTTTCAAAGTAAACAAATACATGCTGCTCTCTTACGGCAATTCCGGAAACTACGTAATATTTGAAAAATAAACAAAATTATTTATTAATTTTTTGATATTTGTAAAGCGTAGCAATTATCCATTTCTGACACTCTCATAACACAAAGAATTCACCCTGAACCCTGGGGAATTACTAAGAATTATGTAATAACTGATGTTTTTTATTATAGCGTAATATTGGGTAAATAACAACATATATGTTTTGTTCCTTAGACAGATCTATGTTTACTCGGTAAAGTCGAGATGATGTTTTTTTTTTCAAATAAGATTAATTGTGATACCTATATTTTGGTGGCAGGAGACAAAAGTCAATAATCAATAAAGCAATGTTATTGAAAATTAATATTGAATTATAACGTGTTATAATTTATTGTAGTGGGTAGTTAATGAAAATTTCAGCACAACATACAGAAGAAATCGTCACAACTGAGGGGCAATAATGATACTTACTCTCTCTTCTGCATAAGGCTGAACAAATTACCTCCTTGACCCCAAATCACACACTCTCGATTTCTTTTAGATTGAGTAAAACAAGATAAACAAAAACCTTTATTTATACCTTTTAAAACGTCAGTTAGTATAATTCAAAAGTGACGCATACTGCGTGAGTGACATAATAACACTTCCATTACACCTCACGAAAAAATAAGCGGTACGTTACAGAATTGGCGCTCAACGTAAAAGGGCGGTAATTAGAAAAGAATTTTGATATTTAATATAAAATATATATCAAAAAATCTAATTATCGTTGGCAGTTATGAGAAAACAAGAAATGCCTAATACCCGAGGAAAATCGAAGAAGAGGGCAGAAGAAAAGGAGATTGAAGAAGGTGGACAGGAACAAGAAATAGAATTAGTTACGGACAGTGAAATGGACCAACAGACAGGTGATATAGAAGAAACCGAAGTAGTTATGGATACGGAAAAGGAAATAGTGGAAGAGGATGCCCAAGGGGACCAACCAGATAAATCCACCCAAAAAGAAGATATGAGCATGCAGGGGATGTTGAGAATTATTATGGAAAGCAATAAACAAACAAATGATAAAATAGACGAAAAATTTAGGAAACAGGAGGAAACTTCGAAGGAACAGAATAAACAAACTAATGAAAATTTTAGAAAACAGGAGGAAAACTTAAAACAAACCATGAATGAACAATACCATGAACTGAAGGAAGCGGTTGAAGGGCAAAGAGAAGAGATGAATGCAAAATTTGAAGAGAATAATGAGAATTTAAAACAAATTGAGGTTAAGATGGAGAATTTCAAGAAAGAATTAAGAGAAAATCTAGAAGGTAAAATTGAACTGGTCAATAATACGTTAAGCCAAAGGGTAGAGGCATATAAGGAAGAGGCAGAGAAGAAATTAGTAGAAACTAACCAAAGATTAGATACCACTGAAGAGAAGATGGAACTAATTAAAATTGGAGTTGAGGGAAGAATGGAAAAAGAAGAACAAGATAACCAAGTTCGTGTAATGGCCATACGACAAGAAAATAATAACCAGTTAGATAGCATTAAAAGCAGTCTAAACTGTAAATTTTCAGAGTTTCATAAAACTGTAGAGAATGTAAAAAATCAATGTGATAGCCAAGCAGAGAAATTAGATAGTTTGCAACAAATACAAACCAATTTTCAATGTGATGTAGATAGAATAAGTGCTAGATCTGCATGGAGCAGTCATCATGTTTATCCAGACAATAAGGAAAGTGTAAACTTTCGGGATTATCGCAGAAACCCACTTGAATTTTTAGGGAGAGTAGATGAAATTTTGAACAGATCAAAGGAGAATCTATGGAATATGATAAAAGGTCTATTACACGAATCGTTCAAAAATATCAATGATAATTGGTGGACAGCAATTAGGAACGAGGTGTGTGATTATGAGGGTTTCAAAACTATGTTCAAACTTAAGTACTGGTCAGAATCAGTACAAAACATTATTAGGGACGATATCTGTCATGGTAGGTATGACCGTACAGTGGGACAAACACCTACTGCTTACTTTTTAGGGAAGGTGTGTATCGCCAAGTATCTAGACCCTAAGATACCTGAAGAGTGTCTAGTGACCAAAATGGCGTATCATTTTGAAGAAAAGATCATAAGTGCACGCTTGAGTGGACAAATCAAAACTATTGGAGGCATGGAAACGCTGCTAGAAAATTATGAACAGGAATCTTATTATAGGAGAAGTAGATGGAGGTCAGGGAATACCGAGGAGCGGAGGAATGGACCACCAAGAGAGAATAGGCCCCGAGTTAATTATGTACATGCTAACAACAGTTATTTCAATAACAGATATCGCGGAAGATGGTCTAATAATAATCGACAGAATTACAGACATGATTATTATCATAGAGACGAAGGTCCACAAAGGAGTATGAACATCGATCAACCTAGATCCAGAGAGAGGGATGAAGAAAGGATACCGATAAACAACATTCAACATAATGAAAATGTTGAAGCAACCAATAGTAATGATATAAATAGGGGAAACGGGTACCAGCAGTGAGAAGATGTAATTGCCCGTCACTGCTAGAAACAACAGGGCACAGAATTTACCATACACCCAATTATAATACTAATTTGAATAAAACAATAACCATTATCAGAAATAATTTTCTAAAAAATATACAGTCCGAGTTAATGGAAGAAAGAGTAATCAAAGAGTCATCACCGAACAATGACATAGTCTATATACAAATAAAATTAAATGGAGTGTCAGCAGAGGCCATGATTGATACAGGGGCCAATATTTCAATTATTGATCAATTAGAATTAGATCGTATTACTGAGTTAACTACTGAGAGAATACCTACTTTACCAATTAACAATTTAACAATTGTTGGTGCTACCGGGAAACAAAATAAAACAATCAAAAAACAAGTGTCTTTGAATGTTACCACTAATGGAATAGGAATAACTATGGGATTTTTAGTAGCGAAAGGGCTACCGTTTAGGGTGTTAATAGGGTGTGATATGCTACGGCGACACACTGCAATTATATATCTGGCCAGGGGTATAGTAACCTTGAGCACAGAAAATGGTGAGTTAACGGCTGAGATAATTGGTAGCCAAAGTGCCCCTCAGTGTCCGAGCTCATTTTTTGTTAGGGAGAATAATAGATTAACCCTAGGTAATAATATAGAAGTAACAGAATCAAAGATTTGGAAAGAGAAGATAGAAGAAATAATGGAGTTTCAGAATAGGCAGGCACCGGAAATAATTAGTATAGAACAGAAAAAACAACTTATAAAAATTTATAATAAATATAAACCAGTATTCTCAGAATCACCAGGAAAAGCTAAAAACTTCTTGTGTGAACTAAAATTTAAAGAAAATGTAAATTTTAATAAACGATCATACCCTATTGCTCAAGCTTTGAAAGAGGCAGCAAGGAAAGAAATTCAAAGAATGATATTGGAAGACATAATTGAAAGAAGTAACTCTCCATATACCAGCCCATTGGTGGCTATACCGAAGAAAGATGGTCAAGTTAGACTATGTCTCGATGCTCGGGAGTTGAATAAAATGCTCATTAACGATCGCACGTCTCCAGCTGAGATTGAGGAGATTATGAAGAGATTTTTTGGATGCAAGTACATGAGTACTTGGGATGCAGTCTGTGGATACTGGCAAATAGAATTGCACCCTAACAGCAGACAATATGTTGCTTTCATATTCGAAGGACGAAATTATCATTTTAAGCGTTTGCCTTTTGGATTGGTAAATTCTGTGGCTGTGTTCATTCAATGCATGGACCAAATTTTGGGTAAGGAAGTCTTAGATTATACTACCATATATGTGGATGACATACTAATTACGTCTTGTACTTGGAAGGAGCATTGTAACCGAGTGGAAACAGTGTTAGATAAACTTTTGCAACATAATATTACTTTAAAACTGGATAAATCTAAGTTTATCACCCATGAACTACCATTTTTAGGGTTCATTTTATCTGCTACTGGAATTAAACCATCTCCTGAAAAAGTAAAGGCTATTCAAGATTTTCCCAAACCCAGAAACTTGAAACAATTACAATCCTTTTTGGGGATATGCAACTATTATAGAAAATTTCAACAGAGTTATTCAGAAATAACAGCTAAATTTCAATATTTACTTTCAAAGAAAAGCAAGTGGAAATGGGAAGAAAGTGAAGATAATAATTTCCAGATAGTAAAAAATAAATTTCTTGATTGCATCATGTTACATCACCCAAATTTTAATAAACGTTTTTTCATAAATTGTGATGCTAGTAACATTAGCCTTGGGAGTGAGCTATATCAGGAAGATGAAGAAGGAAATCATGGAGTTATCAGTTTTGCAAGCAGAGTACTGAGCAGTTGTGAGAGAAATTATACAGTAACCGAAAAAGAACTGCTGAGTGTTGTGTTCTCATGTATAAAATTTCGAACATTTATTTTGGGATACCCAGTGACTATCAGAACTGATCACAGATCAATTTCGTTTTTAAAGAATTGTAAACTTAATCACCGCAGAATTACTAGATGGACATTAACACTTCAAGAATATAATTTAGACTGGGAATATATTCCAGGTAAGAAGAATGTAATAGCAGACCGATTATCCCGGATTAACCTTGAAAAAGGAACTTGTGAAATAGAACCAGAAAGCATTGGAAAAATATATCACATAATTAAGATGGCAAAGGAGTTACAAGATATAATTAATAAAATAAAAATCGATCAACAAAGTGACAATAAATTAACAAAAATTAAGGAAAGAATATTACAACATGATCATGTCTGGAAGATATATGTACCAGCAGCAACAGAAGTAGCATTGATTCAGGATTATCATGAAAGGTATGGCCATATAGGATCACTCAAAGTTATTAAAGCTTTATCTGAACATTGTTACGTGAAAGCTATAAATAAAAGAGTAAGAGAGATAGTAAAAACCTGTAACATTTGTCAGCTTGTAAAAGTAAATAATGAGAAGAAAACAGGCACCATGATTACTATAACATCTAATAAAAAACTTGAAAAGATTTTTTTGGATATCTGCGGACCTTTTCCCAGAAGTGGAGGAAGACATAAATATAAATATATCATCATATTATTTGATCATTATACGAAATACACAAAACTCTACGCTATTAGTAGAGCTACAACGAAGAAAATTCTAGAAGTAATTATAAAAAAATACTTACCTGAGGTGGGAAGACCGGAAATGATTATAACGGATCATGGAACGCAATTTCGGGGGAAAAGGTGGAAGGAAGAATTGAGAAATTGGCAAATAAGAACGTACAAGACATCCGTGTACCACCCTAGTAGCAATCCTGCTGAGCGTGTATTAAGGGAAGTTGGCAGAATTCTACGCACCTACTGTCATCAAGAACATAAAAACTGGAGTCAGTATATTGAACCAGCCGAGACTTTTCTTAATTGGTCATACCATGACACTATCGGTACTAGCCCTTATCAAATAATGTTTGATAAACCACCACCAAGAGAAATTATGTCATTGATAAATTTCCCTCCAGGAGAGAGAGTAGAATTCGACCAAGTGGAAATGCACAACAGAGTGTTACATAAAGTGGAACTTCAACAAAAAAGGGATCAAGTAAAAAGGAGAAGATTGGATACATACCAGTTGGGAGATAAAGTACTAATAAAAAATAGACAACTACCCAGTTCTATAGAGGGTATCGCCCGGAAGTTATTGCTACTTTATACTGGCCCTTACCTCATAACCCAGGTGAAGGGTGATAATACTTACGAAATTAAAACAATTACCAATAATAAAATGAAGGGAGTGTATAATCAGTCGGAAATGAAACACTATTATGAAAACAAAGTCAAGACCATTAGGAGACTTGAACAAATCAACAATTTATTTCTATCAACGAGTTGAACTAAAATAAATTTGTTCTAGTGGGGGGGCTTTATGTAACGGTACATAACCCGGTCCCAATAAAGTAAATCATGAGAATAAAAGTCAGAAATGGGTAAAACTAAAGCTCGCTCAAAATTTAATTATATCACTCAACATAATAAACAATTCGAGTGGTATATAGTGCGAAGTGAGTTCTAGTGTACCCATTGAGGTGAAAAACCAAAGTGAAACTAATGTATTACTAAACTGTGCTGTATGTTTTGGATAGGATAAAACTATGGAAGTAGTATGTAATAATACTAATTGATTTTTGTTATTTTATTTATTTATTGTAATTTATATTGTATGAACCACAATTTGTTATACCCAAGTTAATATTATATTGTTTCAAATAATTGTGTTAGATTGTAAGAAAACCCAGGGTTAATTTTAAAAGACATAAAAATTTTAACTACCAAAGATAATATAAAATTAAAATAATCCTATGAAGGAAATGGTAACAGGAAGTAGTACCGGGTATGAACACTATTCGAGACTAAATAAATAATATATACATTTATTTAATGATAACAAAATGATAAAATATTTATATACAATGTCATAAAAAAAATTAACCAAAACATATTATGTAAATTAAATTAGTAAAGAAACCGGAATGGAAGGGAATTATTTTTCCATAAATAAAATATAAATTTATAATAATCACAAACTGCCTACATAATAAAAATACTATGTGTTACTAAGAGTGATAAAAAATAACAAGTATTGTTAATAAGATATAAAAATTTTGAACTAAACCGGAGAGTTGAAGAAACGATGCGACAAAAATTATAAAAAATAACCTTTTTTGGACGTTGGAGGAGGCGAAATTCACGCAAGAGTAATAAACAAAGTGAATACTAACTAATTATACCTGAGGAATCCAATTTAAATGGTGATATACATTAAAAACCAGTGGATGAAAACATTCTGAGGATCCAATATAGTTCGGCCTACTTCCAGTAGACAATTAGAAAATACTCCAAACGAAAAGGAAATAATAACGCAAGACGTACCTCATCACAGAATAAAACTTCAATCCAGTAAGGACAACACGGAGCGAGGTAATATAAACATTTTTTCGTAATAAGTACAGAAGAAAACTCGTTTTTTAACAGTGAAATAGAACAAAAAGTATTCATTTTATCATATGTTTCTTTCAAAGTAAACAAATACATGCTGCTCTCTTACGGCAATTCCGGAAACTACGTAATATTTGAAAAATAAACAAAATTATTTATTAAATTTTTGATATTTGTAAAGCGTAGCAATTATCCATTTCTGACACTCTCATAACACAAAGAATTCACCCTGAACCCTGGGGAATTACTAAGAATTATGTAATAACTGATGTTTTTTATTATAGCGTAATATTGGGTAAATAACAACATATATGTTTTGTTCCTTAGACAGATCTATGTTTACTCGGTAAAGTCGAGATGATGTTTTTTTTTTTCAAATAAGATTAATTGTGATACCTATATTTTGGTGGCAGGAGACAAAAGTCAATAATCAATAAAGCAATGTTATTGAAAATTAATATTGAATTATAACGTGTTATAATTTATTATAGTGGGTAGTTAATGAAAATTTCAGCACAACATACAGAAGAAATCGTCACAACTGAGGGGCAATAATGATACTTACTCTCTCTTCTGCATAAGGCTGAACAAATTACCTCCTTGACCCCAAATCACACACTCTCGATTTCTTTTAGATTGAGTAAAACAAGATAAACAAAATCCTTTATTTATACCTTTTAAAACGTCAGTTAGTATAATTCAAAAGTGACGCATAATGCGTGAGGCATATAATAACACTTTCGCAAGTGCACACCTCACATTAAGCGGTACGTTACAATATATATTATAAACCATTTTCTATATAAGTAACTCGATGTTTCTTGCAGTAGTTATATAAATTTGTGATGTTATTCAATTTCTTTCTTCTGCAAGTAGTATAATTCGTATATTCTCTTAAACACCTTACGCACGTTTCACTGCAAAATATGAGTATCATCAGAGGTTTCTAAGTAAATTAATAACAATCGAAATAATTCTATTAATATAAAATTAACGAATAATCGAATTTGTATCGATTTTAATATAAAGAACTGAAAGTCGACCTAAATCGATTATTCGCAGAAGAAAGAAATTGAATAACATCACAAATTTATATATTATAAATATATATGTTGTATTTTATATGAATTTCAGGGCAAACACAATACCTGATCGAATATAAACAAAGACATTTAGATTAGTTGTGTTAGAACAATACTGGAAAAAGTATTATTTTTCACTAATTGTGACTGAAGAAGCTAATGCTTTCCTAAAATAAGACTGACGATAGACTTATTAACAAGTAATAGTTATCTTACCCTTAAAGCATATTATATTGGTACTAAAGTACGACAACTTCGAAAACGCACACTGAATCCAAGATCCCCAACTGACGATAACACGTTATTTATCACTTCGCTTGCTATGGGCTGGCCGCTACTGTATTTACTCGTATTTATTCCCCGATGCGGTTACTATGTGAATATACAGCTTTCTGCATTCTGTGTCGACAATAGTCGCGTATTTGAAAGAGACTAGAAATACTACAAGACTCTATCACGTTACTATAGACTTTGGCGTGTCGCGTACCGAGTGACACACAATAGACTTGGCGTGCCGCAGACCAATAGTCTTCTGCTTGTCTTATAGGCGTTTATGTGTGTGTGTGTACAGTGTATTGCGCATAGAACGATTCTTCGCTTAATAGGTTCGAACCGCTGGTTATTCCGTGCAGCAATGGCTCAGATTTTCTCTTCCTAAATAGGATAATGAGACATTTTTTTGAGGCCGTTATTTACACGAGTTGTCTAGCGAGTAGTGAGGACGACAAACCGTAGCATATAGTACATTGTCAAGAACAATGTCTGGACATGTGTTCGGCTTTGGACATTCTATGTTTGTTCTTGGCGACATACCATAACCCAACTACACGCACCACTAGGGCTTCCAGGATTCTCAAAAATAGGCCCACTCATACTACTTTATTATGCTGTAATTATAGTATTATATATATTTATTACTGTGTTTTTTTACCGTACTTTGTTAGTAACAAATCTTATAATTGCGGTGAATGAATATTTCCTTAAGAGACGATTTGATACCTTAATGGACATCCGTTAGTTAGCAGAGTTCTGATAGCTTCAGTAAGACTATGATATTATAAAAAATTGTGAATATAATAATTACTACCGTAAACTAATATGCAATTATAAATTTAGTTTTTCTCATCTCTCGCATCTTGCTTGCCAAAGATTTATGTGCGCATACACCTGCTCCTTGGAAACATAAGTCCTCTGATATCCATTTAGCCGTTTCATCGTAACTTTCCAGGTCTATCCTTTATTCTTCTACGTGAGTTCTAGCGTAGCAGTCTCTTAGCACTCACTGCGTGCCTTCTACATGAACACATTATATTAGCCCTTTAATACTTTAGTACGTAACTGGTTCGAGTTTACGTATTCCGCACAATATCGTCCAGTAAACAATTTCCAGTGCTAGGAGTCGTCAACAATTTCTTTCATTCATAAGCTTTGTCTTTGTCACAATTTTGTTTTAGACTTAACATATGTACACAGTTTTTTCTTGCAAGGAATCCACAGTCTTTTTAGAATCGTTTATCCTAACGTACATTAGGATTTCAATATACTGTGTCACATAACGTTTCATCGGAATTCGTCATACTGCAATTTTTGTCAAGAATTTAATTTCTCCTTTCTTTATAGAGGTATTGTGAATGCTAGTGCCGTCCATATTAAACTTTTTCTTCATTCCTATTTTGTAAAAACTGTAGATGCGCTCTTTACTATCTTCCATGCAGAATTCTTTACTAATTCTATGAAATTACCGTATTTCCATATCTTTTGCCATTATGCATAGTTCTAAGCGATATTAGCACTTGTCTAACTCTTTTGGTGTCAACGTCTTATTATTCTTTCATTGTGTTCAAAAACACTAATTACTAATAGCCTATAGTATAATTAATATAATTAGCCTATAGTATATTAGTCATGTGTTATTATAAGATAGGGATAATATTTCTAAATATAGTAACTAATAAGTTAATTAATAATAGTTTTAGTTCCGTTTCTTACAATACAAACGCATTTCCGAAACACTTGTGAAAGGCTTAAAAACTTAGTTTGTTCTAAATAACTCTTTTCTTCTTGTTACACATTTAAATAACCTTAATAGTTTAAGCAATACATTAGACACATTGACTCGTCAGAAAATATTAACGTTATTGTTTTTACTTCTACAAATTACATAATTCTACAGTTTTATAATTCTACAGTTTCCTTGTGTAACTTTTGGACTACAATATAAATAGAGAAAATAAATGTGCAATGTGTTTCTGGCACAAAACAGTAAAAATTGTTTTGTTTTAATAATTTAATCGTAGTATTTGTTTTTCTGCAGAGTAGTGACACATTAAAATGTCTCAGCCATAAATCAGAATTCCCGTTTAGGCCAAGCAGGAAATAAAGTGGCGCTTTCAATCTCCGGTTTCCGAGGTTATAGTCTACATCCTTGGGTCAGCTGTGTCTCTTTGAAATGAGAGGCACGCGTCATACCAACAATATAAAATCTTCATGCCACAAGCGTTTACTTAATTGTGTATCTGTTTTGATTTAATATAATGTTAAACTAAAATTGAATCATGCTACGCACTTAATAGGCTGTGATAGTAATAATGGCGAGATAAGCATTAATGTAATAATTAGTAAAGATGATGTAATGGCGTCGTGCTTTCATTGATTGGTAATAAGCAATCAGCTATTATGATTAAATAACATTCCTCATTTATGTATCAACTGTATATATCACTTAACTAAAAATGAACTTTTTCATGTGAAAACTTACTGATTTTATTGGACGCGTTTCGGCTTACGTATCCGCCTTCTTCAGCTTCGATACAGACTGCCAGCATTTTGTAACGGTTGTGTGGAAGGTGTAGTGGGGGTGGTGTGTGGTGGAAGGGGATTGGCGCGGGGATTCAACTTACTGTTTGTTTTCTGTATAATTGTGTCAAAAAGTGTATGTGATTTATATTGTAATTGATCGTTGAGTATGTTGTTTGGTTGTGTTGTGTGGTGTTTATATATACAACACAACCAAACAACATACTCAACGATCAATTACAATATAAATCACATACACTTTTTGACACAATTATACAGAAAACAAACAGTAAGTTGAATCCCAGCGCCAATCCCCTTCCTCCACACACCACCACCACTACACCTACCACACAACCGTTACAAAATGCTGGCAGTCTGTATCAAAGCTGAAGAAGGCGGATACGTAAGCTGAAACGCGTCCAATAAAATCAGTAAGTTTTCACATGAAAAAGTTCATTTTTAGTTAAGTGTTAGTGCTGTGAAAGAAGAGATGAATAATCAAGACAACTGTATATATCAACTTCAATTCAGTTAAGGGCACTCGTAACCGGCAAATCGAAAAAAAAATCATTTTTTATTTTTTTATCTTAAGAAAATCTTCAAAATTTTTGAGTAATTTGATACCAAATTCATGTGAATACGCCTTATAATTTATTTTTTAAGATTTAAATGGTAGGAAAAGTTCTCTCAAAAGTGCTGAAAATATTACTATGTTTTTTACAATCTGTAACTCTTTCATAACAAATCATAGAGATATTTTAGCTTTGGAAAGGGAATTTCAATAAGTTTAAGCATTCACTACCAATGTCTGTCGTAAAGCCAATTTGTTAAATACATTTCTTCACGGTAGTACACAGAATGCAAACGAGTCGCTGAACCATTTGGTTTGGAATAGTTTGCCAAAAAGTATATTTGTTGGACTGGATACTTTGGTTTTGGGTGTACATGATGCTGTGTCAAATTTCAATTAAGGTAATAACTTATAAGTAAGTGTCAATTCTTACAAAAATCAGGAATCAAACGAAGATCACATATGGTTCTTGAAATGAAAAAATTGACTTGTAAGGAATCCTTGAGGCAGAGGCAGCAGTAGATGAATTGATGAAAAAGGTTAGAGAGTCAAATATAAATGTAAAGAAAAACTAGAGGAACAAATGGACACAAATAGAGACACCGTGCTTGGAGCTCCACCATTTTAAATAAGGTAAAACAATAAATATTTGTCTTAAAAATTTTACATTTGTTTTTCTGAAACTATTTATTTTTAGATTAATGACCCGTTATTTCGGAGACCAAGTAAACTATAATACGATAATTATTCTGTACGTACTTGTTTTTTAGATTAATTTTTTAATCTCTCTTTGCTTGACTTTGAATTTAACACTGTTTCGTTAAATAATTTTTAACTTTTTATTTAATTCAATTGATTTAATTTAATTGGTTTGACTCAATTACGATGTTCTTGTTTAATTAAATTTGATTAATTCATTGTTGTAATCCCCGTTAGTTGAATGTAAACAGCTTTGGAGACCTCTCGAAGTTCGTTCGCACTTCCGTTGAATTATATCGTCTGTGTACGGTAATGTGTAGTTTTAACAAAGTTATATAAATAATTCAAACCTTCACGTACCTTTAGTGTCGTACTAGAATTTCAGTTGGTCTCAGTTTGTTTGTAAACTGTTAGGTTTTCATAAAACAGTATGACTGCACTGCTTGTTATTAAGTGAGCACATTTGAATTTTACCTGGGAGCCATATGGAATTTCTGGTTAATATACCTAACCATTCTGACCACCCACCACAACATAAAATGGCAGCATTCTATTCGCTATTTAACAGAATGTACAAAATTCCCCTAAACAAACAAGAAACTGACAAAGAAAAAAAAAAAAAAACCAAATTGGTTATGAAAATGGATTCAATAAAAATACTGTAAACAAAATAGAAAATAAAATCAAATATAACATAAAAACTGAACAATTAAGAATTAGTCAAAATGAACAACACATAAATAATAACAACAACAACAGTGGACCACATTCACATACATAAATAATAAAATGACAAAACTAACAAAACTATTTAAAAACACCGATATAAAAATAGCATACGAAACTAATAAAAATAATTTACAAAAACTAAATAGCTCACACAACAAAGATAATACAACAACTAACGATATATACAAAATTGAATGCCAAGATTGCAATAAATGTTACATAGGACAAACAAAAAACAGCTGAAAACACGTTATTTTGAACACCTAAACTCATACAAAAAACCAGAAATATATAAATCCAATTTAGCTACACATGCAATAAACACAGGACATGAAATCCCAGACATAACCAATATCACACTAATAAAACATATACCACACAAAGGTACCATAATGAACATTTGGGAAAATTTACAAATATACAAACATATACAAACAAACTAATACCTGAACAAATACAAATCAATACAAAACATGACGCAATATTCAAAGCACTCAACATAGAAAATACACAAAATACAAACACATATACCACAATCACACACAATACAACAACTTTAAAATACCAGAGACCAACAAACAACCTTAATAGCATTCAGCCAACACACAAATACTTCACCAGACGCAAGATCGCGAAGGCTGAAGATGAGAACACAGAAGTTCTCGAAACATGTTCCAAATAAGCGAAAAAAAGGTATATCTTGAGGTAAATTTATTTATAAATATTAAATATATATATATTGTAACCAATTATTAAATCTTGTATACTGTTAATAAAAAATAATTCTTGTTGTTTGGTTTAAAAAAAATTTTTTAATTATTTATTATATATTTTTTTCTTATTTTATTTTTTATTAAATTAATTTAATTTAGTATTAAATATTTTAAACTGTTTCGTTGTATTTTGAACTTCTTATTAATTGTTTTTGTCGAATTATATCCTTTGGCGTATTTAGAATTCTTTTATTATGTTAATAGGATTGTCTCCAGGAACAATCGATTGGTGATCTTTCCTTATTTGCAGTTTATCCTCCTTTAAAGTGGTTAAACTCAGCTGTTCTGGTAGTTATGTCTCAACTAATGTGTGATATTATTCTATTTATAAGTGAGGAATAAATAGGATTCAAAATAATAATATTAAATGATTTTTATTAACAATTAGTAAAGTAATCGATTTTATATCGATTGATGAATCGACTCTCTCAGGGCAAATCAATATATTATACAAATTATTTATTCTCGGGTTCTTTGAACAGTTATTTTATATATAGTCAGAGAAAAGGGCAAAGTATAGAAAGTATAACATTACAAATTACAAACTTATAATTAAAATACAAACATATCATTCAATATATAATGGTTAATAAAGAAATTGTTCGAACCATTGGAAGGTATACTGGCCGTGGCGCTTGGAATTGTGGGAACTCAAAGATGGCCGCTCCGTAGTCAGATGTGTTTAGACGAATGCACCTCGAAGAATCTGCTTCAAATAATTGTTGCTTTTCCAATGGTTTCTCGTTCCTGCAGTTGTGATTATTCCCTTGGTGTCAGTGGAGTGGTCCTGGTTCAGTGTTTGTGATTCACTTCGATAAAATGTGTTGGATAATGTTATAATTCACTTTTGTCAATTAGGTCGACAATTGCACCGTTCGTTTCTTTATTCTGAATTATTGGTTTTAAAAGGTTTAAATTATGAATTCGCTTATTTTCTGTTCTGTGTTCATTTAGATAAATGTTTGTATGTTTTAATTCCACTGAATTTAAAGTTTAAATGAAATTTTTCGAAACTCGCGATTTTCACTGAAGACTAGGCTTACTGGATGAGCGCCATACTTGTCTTCGCTATTAGGTTAATATTTGGCCAAAATCGCGTTCAAGTGTGCTTGACGAAGTCTAATAATCAACTGTTCTAACTTCCTTCGTCATCTAAAAACGTCTTAGCCAATTTAATATTAGCAATACATTGTTTCAAATCTGTTTTGTTTCCGTTAGATGTATGAAATTTACGTTATATTACTGAATATATTTTTGTTATTATTTAAATTTATTAAATACTAAATACATAATCTCCTTCTTTAGTTCATTCTGCTTGATTTGATACCAAATAAGATAGTTTTACAAGGTTTTTTATCTAAAATGCTATATTTTCTTCATTTTGAAATTGTAGGCCTTAACATTTACTTCCTGTCCTTCTCAAAGTGTTTGCCATTTTATATGTTTATTTATGATTGTACTAAATCTCAGATTGACATAAAAGGTTTATCTTCCCTTAATTTCTTGTAATTTGATTAATTGGTTATCTTTTTAAATATTATTCATTAATTTGTGACTCCCGACTTTGAATTTTTTGTTATTACATTTGCATTTTTTCCAATAATTCTTACTATCTTTTTACAATATCTTTCTTAATTATAGTTCCAGTTATATGACTCTGTGACTGATTTACCTTATATAAATTTCATCAGTTTAACTATTTTACTGTACTTAATTCATCAATTATAATGTTGTTTAGATTTACCATTTGGCCTAGATTTTATCTGTTTTTACATACAAAGTTTTTTGAATAATACATCTTGTTTATACCCCTTCTGACTTTCTATTCTACTATAATATTAATTAACATTTCCTTACTTTAACAATAGAACATTTAGTATATAATTCATACTATTTATCCATAACAAATATTTGAAATTAACAATGGTATTTAAAATCAGACATTTTAATCTTGATTACTACTATTAACACATAATAAATATTTTATATTAAAAGAATGGTATTTAACTCTGACATTTCAGTCTTGAGTTATTTGAACTTATTATAAACAAAACATATCTGTCCTTCCATCATTTACACTATTTCTTATAACTAATTTTATTTTCAGTCTTAGCTGTTTTTGTTTGGTTTTGGGGTATTTATTTGGTCACTTTACTTTTTTATTGGCCTGCTCTAGTTTTATTACTGTCATTCTAATGAATGTTGTATATAAAGTGTGGCAGTTATTTAGAAACACTTGTATCTTATTTGTCATTATAATGCTCTATTCAATATTAATTCTTGACACAATATAAAAACTTTAAAGTTGTATAAATGCACAATTTACTTAGGTTATGAACTCCAACATTGACACATTAAGTTTATTTAATATAATATAAAAACTTGCACTGGTCCCATTTTATCCTTTGATTTTATTTCTAATTAGTTTTATAGTCTTATTAAAATCAAGAAATTTATTTATAGAGAATAATGAAGGTTGGTTTTTTCCATTATATAATTAATTCACATTGGTTCACTTTTAATTCTATTTTATACACCTTTGTTTATATCTATTTTACATAGTTTTCTAAATTTGGGTTTTTGTTATACTTTCCCTGGTTATTTTTATTTTCTTTTGGGGTTTCGTTTTTGTTTCTTATAAGAGCATTCCTTCTTATTGTGGATGTTGTCTTGTTCTGGTTTCTTCCTTACTTACTCCTATCCTACTTGTTTCTTATAAAAGCATTCCTTTATATTGTGGGTGTTGTCTTGTCCTGGCTCCTTCCTTACTTACTCCTATCCTATCTGGGTATCTCCTTACTTTATTTTTAGCCTTTTGGTTTATTTTGATTACTCATCATTCATTGTATATCTGTTTTAATGAAATTCTTACTTCAAGCTATGATTGTGATTTACGGTGGTTCTTAATTAATTTTTAATTAATTTTTCTTGGATTTAAATTTGTTTTTATTTTATTTTATGATATTTCTTTCCATTCAGAACTATGGGCATTATCTGTCATGCTAAAATATATATATATATATATATATATATATATATTGTAACAGTACATATGACACCACATCCACCTAAGTACTGAAAATTAATTTAAAGGCCACCACTAGTACAAATACATTAAAAGGTCTAGAATACCACCAAGTATACTAAAGAAAAAGTACCATAAGTTTAAATAAGTGAAGCATCATTGAAAGGAATTCACTAGTAAATGCACCAATAAGGAAGAAAAGAAGAATAAAGACGAGACGACCGACATACTATACCCAATAGATCAGTGAGAAGGACACAAGACAACAAAAGAAGAAAGAAGAATCAGGGAGAATACAACAATGCCAAATTCAAGAAAGAAGAAGGAAGAAACAGAGTGAAGAAGACAAGTGAAAACCACATCATGTATAAAAATGAACAATAGTGAGAAGGAGATCAGTGAAGAAAGAAGAAGGAAGATATCCAGACCAAACACCAGAACAAGGGAAGAAAATTGAAGTATAACAAACTAACATAAACCTTTGAAAGAATAATTGTATTAAGAAGAAGGAAGAAATGTTAATTAATTACCTGATATAAATCCCTAAGCTCTATGGTAAAGTCAACACTGACAACAACTCATTTAATGAATACATTCATTGTCTATGTGAAACACATTTTTGTAAATAAGGACTAAATGTTGTAAATAAAGAGTCACAAGCAAACTGAATGAGAACAAGATGAGTTTATGATAGCTAAATGATTTGTAGTTATAGAATAAGCAGAGGAATAAGTCCCAAAATAGTGAATGACCAATTGTACAGTGGGAATGATGTTCATACAAACCCACTAATTAACAACAAATAAGATAATACTGGAGTAAACTAAATGTGAACTATTGATAACCAATAACCAAAGTACAAACATGGAATGAAAACCAGTCGAATAGGCTAAGATAGAAATACACAGCCATAAAAAACACATTACTGTTCACTGAACCTATAACATAACCTAATCTGGGCATCCAGTTTCCAGTAAAACTTGATAAAAACTAAATCAAACCAATGTTAAACCAAAATGTAATGAGCTCGGAAGTAAATAGAGCATACAAGGAATGTTTGTACACGATAGCTAATAGTATAACAGAATATAAAAGCTATATTTATGTAATACAAATATGACAAAATGTTTGTAATGGCAAAGAGACATTATGCAACCAAAATCATGTTATAAACACATTATACAAAGATAGTAACTCAACCAACGACCTGATGTCAGACAGAATACTGTCCATATGAGCAATTGCAACCAAAATAACCATTTTAATAGTCTATATAAATGTAATTATAACTAAACCATTGTGACAGTTAACTGCAAGTAAAGTTTACAGCAACCAAGCCTAGCTAATAACAGAATCAAATGCAGAGTGAACTGCATCACAATAACGATAAGGTCATAGTGACTATTTCAATTATCAATTAGAAAGTAATACAAAGAAAATGTCTATGATACCAAGCATACTACCATTTAACGCCATATAGGCATAACAAGCCTAATTAATAAGTGATAATTAAGGCATTAAACCAATAATGTAGGGAAGAAGAACACTGCCAGTAGTGACTTAACCCATCAATATGTAATTACAACATGTTAAAATTCAATTAAATACTTTTATTACTAGGTAATAAGAAAAACCAAAATGTATGACAATAAGTTTAAGTGTGAATCTATGAAAACGGACATAGTGTTAATATTAAGACATAGTTTTAAGGGAAAATTGTACAGTAGCTTAAGAACGAGATATTACCATAGAAAATAAAATAAAAACCATAATATATTGATAATTAATGGCTTAATGGACACTAAGCATAAATGCTAAGTGCTAAGTCAGCTAACCCTAATCAGAAATATATGATGAGGGGATTCAAATTAATCGTCTTTGAAAATCATGAACAATGAGAGTAAGCACAATATCCTCAGTACAATTATAAGGAAGATATTGGACTTTTAAAAATAATTGTATTATGCTTAGCCCTTCCGCGTGGTTGTGTGAACCAGAATTTCTTAATCTTGTTCCCAAAGACTGACGCTGATGAGAGCGTCTGTTTTGACGAAGTCTACCGTAAATAAACGAATTCAAATAAACTGACCAATCAGAGCTTATAAAAAATCAGAAATTCATCATTCCTACAGAGGAACCAGAGACAGTCTTTCAACAACAACGGAGCGAACTGCATGCTCGTCGAAGCTTCAGAAAAACATGCTTTTGACAGCAACCAAGCGTCAACTATATTAACCTCAAATTGAGATATAGGTTACCTACATTGAGGAATCAGTGCAGTATATTTACAAGTGTACTTTATTCGGAGTTCATGCGCATAGGAGTGGGTGCAGTGTAGTGATGAAAATTTAAATAATTAATTAATTAATTTTAATTAATTAAAAAGTGTTAATAATAAAAAAGTGTAACCCTTCGAACGACAAGAGACGCAAGTATTCATAACCACAAATATAATGTCATGATTAGTTTATAAGAAAAATAACTGAACGATAAAGGCGATTCAAATTGACCTATAGAAATAATTAAATTCCCTATTCTTAACAGAAGGGAGCTGATAAATACAAATGAACAATGTCGAAATTGAACGTTCTGAGTAATGACAGTTTTAACTATTTGTATACTATAAATATCTAGAATAAGTAAAGACATTGTAATATCAATGAAGAGTATATGTGCTCTTATGCTATCAGCAGATGGGAGTATGAAATATTTTGTTACTAGATTCAATTAGGAGTTTCGCCGGAGTGCGATAACTACAATAAATGAGTTACCTTTACCTGAAATAGGAATATCCAATTTTACAGATGATCGTAGTACCTGATACTGGATTATCACAATTGCTATTAATTAATAATAGATAATTCACTACTTTTAACCAAACAAGGTTGCACTAAAAATATATAAAGCATATGCCTAACTATGAACAGTAGTTCGTATTTTATCTTTTTTCATAAATAATCAATGAATTCCTATTTTATATGTTTGTTCTAACCGTAGCTATTATTTCAAATGAGTGTATTTTGCAGTCTAAAAGAACCTACTACTTTTATTATTATAATAATTAATAACATTGCAAGTCGAATCATACGACATAACCTATATGTTTGTCAACACACATTGTATTACTAACCAGAGGCAGTCATGCCAACTCGAGCTCATCATTTGTTTTAGTGTCCATGTTCACTTTTAAAATATTAATTGTTAACTAAAAAGAAGAGCAAAACGCCTTATTGTATTGAATTTCACTGTGTGCTATTTGAATAAATTACCATTATTATTTTTACCAGTGAAAGAGTTGGCTTTTATTGTATCAGTAAATACAGCTTAGAGGAGAAGAACGAGGCGGTTGGTACCATGCTGAGAATGCGAATTATTCAAATTGAGTGATTCCATGTTTTGTTTACAACCGCACAAACCTATATATTTACAATATTATAAAGTAGTATTATACATGAGTTATTACGAATGCCATGTCTATGTTTATGTATGTTAGTATATAGGAGAAAACAACTGAACTCCTCACAACAGCTGATCAACAAAGAGTCGACGGAACTTCAAGTGGAATAATCCTAACAGTGAATATAATATATAAAATCAAACTATTTAAACAGATAGCTAATACGACGAAAGAAGTGTAAGTAACCGGCTTATTCAATCCTGGATTCAACAATAGGTTGAATTGAGGGGAATAAGTCACTAAACGGTTAAATAATAATAAAATATAATGTTGAATAATAACAATTAGCCGAGAGCAAGACCCATTTCCAGTAAATTTAACCCTGAGACTACTAATTAATAATAATAATTAAACTATAAATTATAGACGGATCTCGTCTACTATTACAAATTGGCGCAAAACGTTCGGGCGAAATTAGGCGAAAAAATATCCAACCTAATATACAAAATTATCATCAACCTAATTTCCGAGGCAGCTGCAATACACAGGACCAAAAATGCAACGGAGAGCAACCTCTAAGAGACGTGCGGCGGAGGCAGATAAAGAAATAGACATGGATGATAAGGAGGCGACGCCGGTCGAAGATCTAGAAAAAATATTACCTCCTGTAGAACCCAGCCGACCGATACAAACAGAGGAACCACACGAGAGACCCACAATAACGGGGGACATTAATATCATGGAGATGCTGAAGAATATGATGGAAGAAAATAGAAAACATATGGAATCATTGAAGGAAGACGGCCATAAAAATATTGAATTATTAAAAGAAGAATTGAAGGAAGACGGCCAGAAGAATATTGCATTATTGAAAGAAGACTTTAATGAGAAATTAAATAAAAATAACGAGTCTTTGGAATCGATGAATAAGAAGATGGAAGATAGCCAGAAGAAGACGGAGGAATCGCTGAAGAGAAATAATGAATTATTAACAAAAAATATCGAAGCGTTGAAGGAGGATTTCAAAGGGGAATTAAACAAGAAGACGGAAGAGACAAATAAGATCATAGCTTCTTTGAAGGAAGATACCCAGGAATTGAGTAAGAAGATTGATGACAGCATCGAAGATAATAATAAGAAGATTGAAATTATCAGCCAGAGACTCGAAGACAGTCACGAAAAATTGAATACGAAAATAAGAGAGGAAGTAACCGAAGTCAGACGGGAAATTTCTGAAATCGGCGAGAGGTGTGAAGAGAACCAGCAAGAAATACAGAGAACGAAAGAGACACTTCAAACCCGAGTAAATAACATCGAAGAATCCCATTTAAATAAATTCGAAGTCTTGACCAAGAAACAAGAAGACTTGGGGACGAGATGTGAAGAAAACACCGCAACCGTGAATGATGTTCGGGAGCAAGTACACACTGACAAGAAGAAGATGGCTGAACTTCAACGACAAGAACTCAATAATTTTAGGGAAGAAATTAATTTATTCCGGAGTCAACCAATCCAAGTGACTGGAATAACGAACGTAGAGAATCGTGAACTGATAAATTTCCAACATTATAAAAGGAATCCTATGGAGTTCATCGAAAGAGTGGAAGAAAATATCGCCCGTACACGCGAAACTAGATGGTCTACTATCAGAAACATGTTAGACGAGTACTTTAAGGACGTGCGCGATAATTGGTGGACGGCTACCCGACATGATATACAGAATTATGCGGAGTTCAAGGCGCTGTTTAAAACGAAATACTGGTCCGAATCGGCACAGAACATAGTGCGGGACGACATCTGCAACGGGAAGTATGACCGCAGTAAACTGGCATCACTCACCGCATACTTCTTAGGCAAACTGTGTATGGCCAGAAATCTTGAGCCGAGGATACCTGAAGAATGCCTCGTCACTAAATTGGCGTATCATTTCGAAGAGGGCGTGGCCAGAGCGAGACTGAACGGGCAAATAAGAACAATCCAAGCTATGTCCGCGCTATTAGAAAATTATGAGCAGGAGAAGTATTATCGGAGGAGTCGGCAGGGACCAGACCCATACTTTGATAGAAACGGTCAGGCCGGATACCGAAATAATTATCGAGGTAATTATAATAATTCAAACCGAGATAATGCTGACCAGAATCCGAGGCCAAATAATAACGGGAATAATCATCCGCCAGATAGGAATAGCACGAATTATAGGCCAAATTATAATAATAATTATAATCAGAATCCTCCTAATAACAACCACCGTCCTAATTATAACAGTGGAAATCAACATCGGCCAAATAATGGTAACCACCCCTACCGTCCAAATAATAACAATCGTCAGTACCGACCGAACAACGGGAATAACCACAACCCAAGCAATTTCAGAAGAGCTAATTACATTCGTGCTGACGACAGAAGCGGAGGGAGACGCTTCTATCAGGGACGTCGAAGCTTCAATGAAGATAATAACCCGTATAGTCAGGACGTAAGGAGTAGCGAATCCGGGTACGACACACGAAGGAGCCGCAGTAGCGAGGAGACGAACAGAAACCGTAATAGTGGACCCCAGTACAACCATACAAATAGACCCGAAGGAAGGGAGGATCCCGAAAATGTACGACGGATTCATCATATTGAAGGAGTCAGATCCGGACGCGGAAACCAAGGACTGGACGATCCATCTACGAGGGTCCGGATGGCTTACAATCAACAAAACCCACCAGAACGCTGGCTTCCCTTAAGAGGCACGGGATTCCAATCCAACACACCTCAGAGAGGGGGAGACGAAATAGATGAAGAAGAGGAAACGGCCGACCGATGGAACGCCTAATCCAAAATCAACAAACCAAATTTTTTACCAAATACAATATGAGTGTGGACCACAATAATAAATAAATGAAAAGGAGACCAACGACTATTGGGTAAACGACAAATACCAAAGAAAAATATTTATCAAATAACCTTGTCTACTCCAGAAACCATAAACAAGAATTATAATCGTCCAGAATAAGTGAGAACCACCACCACTTGAAGGAGTAGAGAAGAAGAAAACCAAAGAGAGTAACATGAAAGAAGGATATTATTATGGAAAGTAGAGAGAGAGAAAAATGTTTATTGAATGAACAATGTAACCCCAAGAATATTTATAAAATCAGATATTAACTATTAATGCATATTATAACTATCAAATATCGTATACCCCATAAACAAGAATTATAATCATCCAGAATAAGTGAGAACCACCATCACTTGAAGGAGTAGAGAAGAAGAAGACCAAAGAGAGTAAAATAAAAGAAGGATATTATTATGGAAAGAAGAGAAAGAGAAAAATGTTTATTAAATGAACCATGTAACCCCAAGAATATCTATCAAATCAGATATTAACTATTATTGTATCATTATTATGTTATCACACCGTATTATAACTATCAAATATCGTATACCCCATAAACAAGGATTATACTCATCCAGAATAAAGGTTCACCCAACTAACCTTTGAAGGAGTAGAGAGGCAGAAGACCAAGGAGAGTAACAAGAGAGAAGGATATTATTATGGAAAGCAGAGAGAGAGAAAAATGATTATTAAATGGGCCATGTAACCCCAAGAATATCTATAAAATCAGATATTAACTATTAATGTATCGTTATTATGTTATCACATTGTATTGTAACTATCAAATATTGTATACCCCAATAAACCAACAACAAGAGAGAAGGATATTCTTATGGAAAGAAGAAAGAGAAAAATGTTCATTAAGTGAATATTGTATATAAAAAAAGAAATTTTGTTAATCAAATATTACATTAAATACTGAACGAAAAATGTTTGCCAAATGAATATTGTATGTAAAACGAGAAAAAGAAAGACTAATATCTAATAACTAAACCATAACCAAAACAAGCAACTAGTGAACGCACTTTAGATATTTTAAACAATGTTTACTATCACTTTGAAAAAATTGTGTACTATCCAAAATAAAATGTTAAAAAATATGACATTTGCTAGAGGAGAAAGGAAGACCATTAATGAGAATATTATGTAGAGAAGATAGTGAGATGGAGAATTGACCAAGAAAAGAAGAAAAACCAATCAATGCGAAGAACAATTTTGCCACGATAAGGAGAGAAGAAAAAATGAAGAATATTTACACATGCTATTTGTCAACAACCTTAACTAATGAAGATCTGCAGAAGTGAAGAAGGAATCCAGAAGAAAGTGTATAATAAAATATAAAAGGCAAGAAAGTGAATAACCCCAAGAGTGTTTATTATTATTAGTCGAAAGAGACTGCTTATGAGTATTATTATTTGATGAATTGACTGTAGAAAAGTTCCAGCAATCATTTAACTGGGCAGGGATGAGGTACCCCTGATCTCAGAAAGAGTGTAGTTATGAACGACGGAGCTAGGTAAGCCATAGAGCCCACCCGAATCGATTCCAGCTACCATGTTAGGGAAAAAATGTTAGGGAAAAAATGTTAGGGAAATTAAATATTTAAGGGAAAAACCACGACAGCCAAGAATATAATGAAACAAGATTCCAAGAGTATGAAGAAGAATATAGTGAATTGAAGACAAATGTAAGAGTAAATACAAAATATGAAAACATTATATGTGACTTAAGAGTGAAATAAAAATTGATAATTTCTTCAATCATAGAATGAAGATATCAGAAATGATCAATTCTAATAAGGAGGCAATATGTAACAGTACATATGACACCACATCCACCTAAGTACTGAAAATTAATTTAAAGGCCACCACTAGTAAAAATACATTAAAAGGTCTACAATACCACCAAGTATACTAAAGAGAAAGTACCATAAGTTTAAATAAGTGAAGCATCATTGAAAGGAATTCACTAGTAAATGCACCAATAAGGAAGAAAAGAAGAATAAAGACGAGACGACCGACATACTATACCCAATAGATCAGTGAGAAGGACACAAGACAATAAAAGAAGAATCAGTGAGAAGGACACAAGACAACAAAAGAAGAAAGAAGAATCAGGGAGAAGAATACAACAATGCCAACTTCAAGAAAGAAGAAGGAAGAAACAGAGTGAAGAAGACAAGTGAAAACCACATCATGTATAAAAATGAACAATAGTGAGAAGGAGATCAGTGAAGAAAGAAGAAGGAAGATATCCAGACCAAACACCAGAACAAGGGAAGAAAATTGAAGTATAACAAACTAACATAAACCTTTGAAAGAATAATTGTATTAAGAAGAAAGAAGAAATGTTAATTAATTACCTGATATAAATCCCTAAGCTCTATGGTAAAGTCAACACTGACAACAACTCATTTAATGAATACATTCATTGTCTATGTGAAACACATTTTTGTAAATAAGGACTAAATGTTGTAAATAAAGAGTCACAAGCAAACTGAATGAGAACAAGATGAGTTTATGATAGCTAAATGATGTGTAGTTATAGAATAAGCAGAGGAATAAGTCCCAAAATAGTGAATGACCAATTGTACAGTGGGAATGATGTTCATACAAACCCACTAATTAACAACAAATAAGATAATACTGGAGTAAACTAAATGTGAACTATTGATAACCAATAACCAATGTACAAACATGGAATGAAAACCAGTCGAATAGACTAAGATAGAAATACACAGCCATAAACAACACATTACTGTTCACTGAACCTATAACATAACCTAATCTGGGCATCCAGTTTCCAGTAAAACTTGATAAAAACTAAATCAAACCAATGTTAAACCAAAATGTAATGAGCTAGGAAGTAAATAGAGCATATAAGGAATGTTTTGTACACGATAGCTAATAGTATAACAGAATATAAAAGCTATATTTATGTAATACAAATATGACAAAATGTTTGTAATGGCAAAGAGACATTATGCAACCAAAATCATGTTATAAACACATTATACAAAGATAGTAACTCAACCAACGACCTGATGTCAGACAGAATACTGTCCATATGAGCAATTGCAACCAAAATAACCATTTTAATAGTCTATATAAATGTAATTATAACTAAACCATTGTGACAGTTAGCTGCAAGTAAAGTTTACAGCAACCAAGCCTAGCTAATAACAGAATCAAATGCAGAGTGAACTGCATCACAATAACGATAAGGTCATAGTGACTATTTCAATTATCAATTAGAAAGTAATACAAATAAAATGTCTATGATACCAAGCATACTACCAGGTAACGCCATATAGGCATAACAAGCCTAATTAATAAGTGATAATTAAGGCATTAAACCAATAATGTAGGGAAAAAGAACACTGCCAGTAGTGATTTAACCCATCGATATGTAATTACAACATGTTAAAATTCAATTAAATACTTTTATTACTAGGTAATAAGAAAAACCAAAATGTATGACAATAAGTTTATGTGTGAATCTATGAAAACGGACATAGTGTTAATATTAAGACATAGTTTTAAGGGAAAATTGTACAGTAGCTTAAGAACGAGATATTACCATAGAAAATAAAATAAAAACCATAAAATACTGATAATTAATGGCTTAATGGACACTAAGCATAAACGCTAAGTGCTAAGTCAGCTAACCCTAATCAGAAATATATGATGAGGGGATTCAAATTAATCGTCTTTGAAAATCATGAACAATGAGAGTAAGCACAATATCCTCAGTAAAATTATAAGGAAGATATTAGACTTTTAAAAATAATTGTATTATGCTTAGCCCTTCCGCGTGGGTGTGTGAACCAGAATTTCTTAATCTTGTTCCCAAAGACTGACGCTGATGAGAGCGTCTGTTTTGACGAAGTCTACCGTAAATAAACGAATTCAAATAAACTGACCAATCAGAGCTTATAAAAAATCAGAAATTCATCATTCCGACAGAGGAACCAGAGACAGTCTTTCAACAACAACGGAGCGAACTGCATGCTCGTCGAAGCTTCAGAAAAACATGCTTTTGACAGCAACCAAGCGTCAACTATATTAACCTAAAATTGAGATATAGGTTACCTACATTGAGGAATCAGTGCAGTATATTTACAAGTGTACTTTATTCGGAGTTCATGCGCATAGGAGTGGGTGCAGTGTAGTGATGAAAATTTAAATAATTAATTAATTAATTTTAATTAATTAAAAAGTGTTAATAATAAAAAAGTGTAACCCTTCGAACGACAAGAGACGCAAGTATTCATAACCACAAATATAATGTCATGATTAGTTTATAAGAAAAATAACTGAACGATAAAGGCGATTCAAATTGACCTCTAGAAAGAATTAAATTCCCTATTCTTAACAGAAGGGAGCTGATAAATACAAATGAACAATGTCGAAATTGAACGTTCTGAGTAATGACAGTTTTAACTATTTGTATACTATAAATATCTAGAATAAGTAAAGACATTGTAATATCAATGAAGAGTATATGTGCTCTTATGCTATCAGCAGATGGGAGTATGAAATATTTTGTTACTAGATTCAATTAGGAGTTTCGCCGGAGTGCGATAACTACAATAAATGAGTTACCTTTACCTGAAATAGGAATATCCAATTTTACAGATGATCGTAGTACCTGATACTGGATTATCACAATTGCTATTAATTAATAATAGATAATTCACTACTTTTAACCAAACAAGGTTGCACTAAAAATATATAAAGCATATGCCTAACTATGAACAGTAGTTCGTATTTTATCTTTTTTCATAAATAATCAATGAATTCCTATTTTATATGTTTGTTCTAACCGTAGCTATTATTTCAAATGAGTGTATTTTGCAGTCTAAAAGAACCTACTACTTTTATTATTATAATAATTAATAACATTGCAAGTCGAATCATACGACATAACCTATATGTTTGTCAACACACATTGTATTACTAACCAGAGGCATTCATGCCAACTCGAGCTCATCATTTGTTTTAGAGTCCATGTTCACTTTTAAAATATTAATTGTTAACTAAAAAGAAGAGCAAAACGCCTTATTGTATTGAATTTCACTGTGTGCTATTTGAATAAATTACCATTATTATTTTTACCAGTGAAAGAGTTGACTTTTATTGTATCAGTAAATACAGCTTAGAGGAGAAGAACGAGGCGGTTGGTACCATGCTGAGAATGCGAATTATTCAAATTGAGTGATTCCATGTTTTGTTTACAACCGCACAAACCTATATATTTACAATATTATAAAGTAGTATTATACATGAGTTATTACGAATGCCATGTCTATGTTTATGTATGTTAGTATATAGGAAGAAAACAACTGAACTCCTCACAACAGCTGATCAACAAGGAGTGAACTTCAAGTGGAATAATCCTAACAGTGAATATAATATATAAAATCAAACTATTTAAACAGATAGCTAATACGACGAAAGAAGTGTAAGTAACCGGCTTATTCAATCCTGGATTCAACAATAGGTTGAATTGAGGGGAATAAGTCACTAAACGGTTAAATAATAATAAAATCTGATGTTGAATAATAACAATTAGCCGAGAGCAAGACCCATTTCCAGTAAATTTAATCCTGAGACTACTAATTAATAATAATAATTAAACTATAAATTATAGACGGATCTCGTCTACTATTACAATATATATTGCAACGTGACAAACTGTCTCAGTGTAGGTACGAATGGAGTATAATGAGTATCATCTTTTATAAATATCCCGAACGATAAAAGAATGCTTGAAAATAAATAGTATTAATAAAATAATTAAAATTATTAGGATAAAATTAGAAAATAAGACAATGTAGGACCATGAAGATATAATTAATATGTGAGTGAAGTGTTGTGTAGTGTGGGTAGCGAATAGAATGTTAGGGAAGTTTATTCATGTGTTAGAAAGATGTGTTCTAGAAAATTCAAGAAAGAGGAAGTTGGAAAACACGTGGCCGATACAGAATACATTAGAGTAAATTGAAACGACGCCTACGCGCATAGCGGCGGTGACGTCACTCGGCAGCGCAGCGATATACATTTGCCTGCATTATAAAAGGAGTAGCCAGTCTTCTCGACGCTCTCTCTAATCTCTCTCTGAAAGCACTCTCTCTGAAAATTCTTTCTCTGAAAGTACGACAGCGAAGGTGGTCGCAGTGGGAAGCGATTCCAGACAACGTTAATTCCAGACGTCCTTGGGTCCGTAGAGTCGTGTAGCAGCGAGTGTCAGCACGAAACCATCACGGAGTGCGAGATATTCGACTACCGTTCCTGAGCATCGTTTGCTGATAGTAGCGGCTGGAATACGGAGACCTGGAGCAAGGCACTACCTGGAGGCGGTTGCTGGAACGTGGAAACGAGACGACGGATCGCTGGAGGCCGGATCGAGATCGTCGACCGGGTGACAGAGAAGACGACCAAGCAGGGAAAAAAAATTTAAAATCATTATCAAATTGTAAAACTTTTAAAGACCACGTAAAAGAACATTAATTTAAAATAATTTTGTTTACAAAAAGAAGACTTTGAACACTTAATTAAATTTACAGAACTGTTCAAAGCAAGGAAGCATTTATTTAAAGACATTTCAAGCAGATTCTTGAACAATAAAAAATGAATTGTGTGTAAAATGATTAAAGAACATTTTAATACAAAAGTGTACCAGAAGAACAATATATGTATTAAATTTCACTAATTGTGATTCTTTTCTGCAAGTCAGGTCTGGGCTAGAATCTGTTACCTTGCTATATATATATGTAGTGCCGGGATTTGAATTTTCCCGGCATAAGATTAACTGTGGGCGCCTAACCAAAGCCGGCTGTGTGGCCGTGGCGAGGCAACCCTGACTTGATCAGCATGCTGTGACCTTGAACGACGACGCGATATAGTTAGTCAGCCGTCTGAACAGCTGATTCCTCGCTGGCTGAAGTTAGGTTAAACATTCTGTAACAAGTCTCTTCTCTGTGTCTTGGTGGGCTGACAAAACAAGTAGTTCGTCCTCATTTCATCTCCATCCTTTCGACTGAACGTTTCGAGGTCTGACGGCGTGGCAAACAATTGGTTCAACTAGTATGAGTTCGTAATTTTATAAAGTGCCTCAGTTGAGAATCATTACCTTATTCGCTGTTAATTTAATAAGGAGGCATGTGTATTAATTTGAGTTAAATTATTCTAATTTAATAATGAGAATGCGTGCTAATTTGTGTATGTGTGTGACTCACACGTTACTTCCAGTATACGGGAGCACGTGCCGATTTGTACTTAACTGCTTGAGAGATTTAAAAAGTAAATGTGAAATGTAAAAGAAGTAAAAGTAAAAGTGAAACTAATTTTAAAAATAATTTAATGTAAATGTTTTGAATGTTGTACATGTTAATGAAAATGTAAATGTAAATTTTCAAGCTCGCTTATTGCACAGAACAGTATTGCTAATAACAGAATAGTAGTGTGGATACATTTGTGACAGTGTGAGTGTGGTAATTGTGATTAAGACAGATTTAATATATATATATATATATATATATATATATATATATATGTATATTGTAACGACTCGCGGGATCTCTCTCAGAGTCTTTTTATGTACTATCGTTAATTAAATCTAAGTTTTATTTGCCCTTCGAAAATCTCGCTTTAATGAGAGTCACAGTAATTGTTTAATGAAATAATATTTTATTAGACCCACTGTTGGGTTTGCCAATCTTGTAACGTCTCGCGGGATAAATCGGATAGTATCATTAGATCTTATCGTCACTCTTGCGATCGTCACAGAATTCGTTATATTTTATGTTTACAGTTCCAAAAAAATGAAATCGAGTGTGTGTGATTTGGGAGAATTCAATCAAGTTGTTTGACCGTAGTTAGGAGAGAGAGTGCAAAAGGTATTATCCTCTTGGCATACAATTACTTAATTTAAATTTCTCCGCTCATGAGACCAGCTGATTTTGACGTTTACAAACAAACTGAAGGTTAAATTAACACCAATTGTCTGTAATATTTTCTGGTTGTTCGTGCTCTTCTTTGTCTCCTGACACTCTGTAAACAACTACCCTCTACTGAAAATAATACACATTTTATTATTTATAACAAAGTATTCATGGTATTTATTTATTAAATACACTGTTTTTTATCTTCTCCCAACACAAAAAGTTATAATCGATTCTCCCTGTCAACACAACATTAGTTCGATCTTATTTAGTAAACATAGAAAGTATAACAAAATATTGTTATCCTTTATAAAATATAAAACAATAAAGAATTAATTTATTAATTTCCCAGGGTTAATTGTAAGTTCTTTGTGCTATGAGACGGTCAGAAATGAATAATTTATTACCAAGCTTTACATAAAAAAATAGATTAAATTTGTTTTTTTTTTTAGTATGTAGTTCCGGGTTTATCCGCCAGAGTACAGGTTATGTTCTTCGCTACAAACACGGAATTATTTAATGGCGGCTGAAAATTCACAGAGATCCGTTATGCAGATTTTCCGTTTAACAAAAAATAATAAAGTTTGTTTCACCTCTTTTCCTGAAGTGTTTACTTATATGGTGCTGTTTCTAGTGTTAGAAGTTATAGTTGAGTTGTAATTTAGTTAATTTTTACTAGGATACGGTCTCACCAAAATCTCGAAGTGCTAGATACTAGGCCTGGAACCAGTCGTTAAGTTTTCTCAAAATTTCGTCAAATAAAGGGCTTGGATGGTGCTACTTGAAGAAGTTCTAAGAGAAGGTGTACATCTCTCGTCAATTTTTATTAAAATTCGCACTGTTTATTCCGAAAGTATTCATAAATTTTCAAATTTTAAATAGGCATTATATTTTTTTCAAACGTTTACTTCCCAATCGTTTTAACAATTAATTCAAATCTTGTTAGTTGGTTACTCGTAGTGACCAAGAATTTTTTATCGTTTTTTATTGGTGAATCTATATACTTTTGAGTATATAGGCTATTATTAATTATTATAAATTTACTTCTTCTTTATAGAAAAATAATCTTTTTTTAATTTTGTTTATAATCCAATTTAATTTATCTAAGGTTTTTCTTTCTATTTTCTCTTAAGCTTATACATAGGTCTTTAATATTTTAATTTCCTTCAATTGTATTTATTTATTATTTGCTTAAAGCATCCTTACTCAAAACTATTTTCCTATTCCATCTTACTTACATAGTATTATTTTATATTATTATTATTTTATACCTAAGCCTGGGTTATCTTATATTTAAACACAATTATTATATTAAACACAAAAGTTATACCTAGGTACACGACCTTTGTGGCCTACAAAATACAAACAAAATACAAAATTTGTCAGCAGCAATATAGTCCACTGCTACAATTGATTGTTTTTCCATCTACAGTATAAATCTGTGAGATGCTCCTTTTTAACAATTTACCCTCTCACTATGTACACTATATCTCACTTTGTACACTATATGTCACTTTGTTATTGTTTATAGTGTTCTGTAGTACAAAGTATTCTATAGCTAGGTACATAATACCCATTTCTGACCTTCAGAGTGGGATGATTGTGTTATCATATTTGGGCATGGGATATGTAACGTTACAATATATATATATATATATATTGCAATAATACAAATAAGTTAAGTGATGTACTGAGCATTGAATATAAAAATTTAAATATACCTAAGAAACTGTAAATAATTAATAATATATTAGAAATAAGCATGTCAGGGATTGCAAGCTTGGCTCAGACACAAATATGAACAGGTGTTTCGACCTGAATCGACGTGCACACACACACAAATGTAACTGAAAGTGTGTACACCAGTATTTTGCTAGTGTGTGTGAACGCAGGTCTATGCAGGCGAGTTTACCACCCCAAGATGAATAATTGCATAATTACTGTTTTTCCGTAATTATTCATAAACTATAATTAAGCAGTAAAATCCAAAAACAAAATAAAATGTAATAAAATTTACTAAATACTGTGCACAAAAACAACGTGAAAGTGACACACCGTACGAGTGTAATAGTGAAATAACTGTGTACAAATCGAAAGGGTTAAGTTGCAATGTCCAAAAATACAGTGAACATGTGTAGTGAAAATAGTTGTAATATGAGTATAAGAGTATACTTATAGGACTCTGCAATTCGCAGAAAGATAAGAAATAGCAAAATTGACAAGGAGTGGGGGAACTGAACACAGAGACAGTTTCGGACATGTCGATTTCGTACAACTGCTGGTGTTGACCAAGACATGGGTATAAATAGGACACACACGCTACAGTTTTTCTCTTCCTTCAATCACCCACAGTGCAGCGGGAGCTTCTGCCCGTCCGCACAGAATATTTAATTTTTTGTAAATAGTTTCATCCTTCCAGTTACATAGAGTTATGTAACTGGATTGTAACACAAACAATTTTTAAGTAGTAACACAATTACATAAGAAGATTCACATAAGAAGATCAACTGACGTCCGAAACAGCACGAGGAGAAGTTCCAGAGAGCGATACGACGCTGGAGAGAGAGAGAGTCGACTCTGGACATGGGGAGAAGAGCGAGGCGACGCTGGACAAGAGGAGAAGAGCGAGGCGACTCTGGACAAGAGAAAGTGATGCTGGAGTTCGAGACGAGGACGATTACAGATGGATCCAATGATTGAGTATGATTGACGACAATAAGGTGATAATCAGAATGATCAATATTGCACACCACTATATAAAAATTATTCCGATTAGCGCTTTCAAGCTTCACAGCTCATCGTCAGATCAGGAATAGACAGAAAATATTTAATACCCAACCCTTCACCCCTCTCCCCCACCCTGCTCACCAACAACAAACTAAAAATTGATGACCCTTCCCCACCCCCTAAACTCTGTCACACCATCTGTACAGTTACATATTTTTCTAGTAAATTCCTTGTGTTTCAGTGTGTGTGTGTGTGTGTGTGTGTGTGTGTGTGCATCCTTGTATACTACCCGCTTCCTCTCCACACACATGGGTCAGTCACACACCCTTATTTTAAAACAACCAATTAGTACTATGAAATATAATTCTTAATCTTTTCTATCTGCCCTCTCTCATTTACTTCTTAATCATGTTATAAAATATTTCTTCATTATCAAATTTAATTTTAATATTAATTAAATTGTCTAACCCTTTTTCTCTTTCTTTCAATATTTCTAACTCCTCTCTAAGCTTCCTTTCAACTGTGTTATTTACTACTTTTACAATTTCGTATTCTTCCAAAGGATTAACAAACTTGTGGTTGTCTTCTATGAAATGTCTTGCATATAACGAATTGGTTGTTCTATTACCTTCTCCACGTTTGTGGTCAGACAACCTGCATGCGAATTTTCGTCCTGTCTCCCCTAGGTACACTTTGTTGCAGTCTTTACATTTTAATTTATAAATTCCGCTTTTCTGTAATACCGGAATTTTTTCTATATTCTTATTCCTTATCTTATCAAATACCGTTTCACATTTTTTAATAGCTATATCTACTCCATATTTATTAAAACATTTTATAATTTTTCTAGTATGTGAACCTATGTATGTCAATGACCCTGCATAATTCTTTTGTTCTGGTTCTATTTTAGCTTTTTGTATGTTGACCCTTTTCATAACTTTATCCACTATGTTGGTGCTATAATTATTATTCCTTACAATTCCCTTTATCGTTTTTAACTCCCTATTTTTTGATTCGGTCTCTTTTAAACACTTCTGAGCTCTGTAACAAAAGGAATTGATTGCCGCCATTTTATATCTGTATGTGTGGTACGACTCTCTTGGTATAATTATATCAGAATACGACTCTTTCCTAAATATCCCAAACTGTAGTTTCTCATTATCTTTAATTTCTATGTTTAAGTCTAAGTAATTTATTTGCTTACCTCCTATCTCTTCCTTAAATTGTAAGTTTTTATCCTTATTATTTACCTCCTTTATAAACTCATGCACTTCTTCTATGCTTCCTTCCCAAACTACTAATACATCATCAACGTATCTAGACCATAATTTTATATTGTCTTTATACTTAGTGGAAGTTATTAATTGCTTTTCAAAATCATTCATGTATATTTCAGCAAGAATAGGGGATAATGAAGACCCCATAGGTAAACCTTTTTTCTGTATATAAAACTTGTTATTAAACCTAAAATAGTTCTGATTTACACATTCTTTAATTACTTTCATCAACTGCTTTTTATACCTGTATTCTCCCATATTATTATCGTTTATTAACTTAATAACTTTATTTACTGTGATATTAGTAAACATGTCCTTAACATCCAGTGATATCAATTTTGTATTTACATTAATGCTAATATTTTCTAATTTTTCTATCAATTTTATATTATTCTCTATGTTGTATCTTGTCCCAAATTCATACTTCTCTTTCAGTACTCTGCTAACTTCCTTTGATAATTTATAAATAGGTGCATTAATAAAAGAAACAATCGGTCTAATTGGTTTTCCTTCTTTATGTATCTTAACCTGACTTTTAAAAGTTGGTGCTGTTGGATTACTTTCCAATAAATACTTTTTCTTTTTTTCTTCTATAAATGTTATCTGTTTCATCATTTGTTTTATCCTTGACTGGTACTTACTTGTATAATCATACTTTATTTCCTCGTATGGTCCTTCCCTTATAAATTCTTCCGTTTTCTTTATGTATTCTTCCTTTCTCATTAGTACCATTGTATTTCCTTTATCCGCCTTCGTAACTATAATATCATTCTTCTTTATTTTATTCTTTAGTTTAGTTACAGTTGCTTTGATTTTTTGTTCATTCTTTGAATTATACAAACTTTTCTTAAATATTTTATCTACTACATTCCCTACTTCCCACCTTAGGGAAAATAGGGAGTTTAAAACGATAAAGGGAATTGTAAGGAATAATAATTATAGCACCAACATAGTGGATAAATTTATGAAAAGGGTCAACATACAAAAAGCTAAAATAGAACCAGAACAAAAGAATTATGCAGGGTCATTGACATACATAGGTTCACATACTAGAAAAATTATAAAATGTTTTAATAAATGTGGAGTAGATATAGCTATTAAAAAATGTGAAACGGTATTTGATAAGATAAGGAATATGGATATAGAAAAAATTCCGGTATTACAGAAAAGCGGAATTTATAAATTAAAATGTAAAGACTGCAACAAAGTGTACCTAGGGGAGACAGGACGAAAATTCGCATGCAGGTTGTCTGACCACAAACGTGGAGAAGGTAATAGAACAACCAATTCGTTATATGCAAGACATTTCATAGAAGACAACCACAAGTTTGTTAATCCTTTGGAAGAATACGAAATTGTAAAAGTAGTAAATAACACAGTTGAAAGGAAGCTTAGTGAGGAGTTAGAAATATTGAAAGAAAGATAAAAAGGGTTAGACAATTTAATTAATATTAAAATTAAATTTGATAATGAAGAAATATTTTATAACATGATTAAGAAGTAAATGAGAGAGGGCAGATAGAAAAGATTAAGAATTATATTTCATAGTACTAATTGGTTGTTTTAAAATAAGGGTGTGTGACTGACCCATGTGTGTGGAGAGGAAGCGGGTAGTATACAAGGATGCACACACACACACACACACACACACACACACACACACACACACACACACACTGAAACACAAGGAATTTACTAGAAAAATATGTAACTGTACAGATGGTGTGACAGAGTTTAGGGGGGTGGGGAAGGGTCATCAATTTCTAGTTTGTTGTGGGTGAGCAGGGCGGGGGAGAGGGGTGAAGGGTTGGGTATTAAATATTTTCTGTCTATTCCTGATCTGACGATGAGCTGTGAAGCTTGAAAGCGCTAATCGGAATAATTTTTATATAGTGGTGTGCAATATTGATCATTCTGATTGTGATTTCAACCACTAACACAAATTTCTTCATTAAACGTCTGTTAAGATGTGCAATCGACTACAGGTAATGGACTACAACAATGAGGTAATAAACGACAACAATAAGGTAAGTAAAGTTTTTAAATATCTTAAGTTAAAAGTTAAATTGAAGAGGGTTTTAAGTAAAATATGGTTTAATAAACAATGTCTGGATAATAATGTCATCCCAAAGTACGCTCAAGTTAAAATTAAAAATAAGAACAGTGTAGCCAAAAAAGTAAAAGAACAAAGCGAGAAGTTGTGGATAAAACTGGAAATAAGGTCACTCTACGGCTTAATCAATAGATATAATAGGGAATTATATGAGAGACACATAGAATTATTAAGAATATACTCGTATGTAGAGTTAGAAGAAATATTATATAATTTCGGTTTGGGGTACATAGAAAAGAAATTGGAAAATAAAAATAAAAAAATGGTAGATAAGTTAAATAAATTAATAAGAAAGAACGAAGTAAAAAAGGAACACCTCTCTAAGAATAACTATGAAAAAAGAGTAATAAACCTTACAGAGGTAAATTTCAATACGGAAGAAAAAGAAATGTTAGCGAAAGGCTTAAAATACGCACCACCGCCAGAATTAAATCAAGAAAAAACGATTATTGAATGCGAAAGCATAATACAAAAACTAGGAAATGAAAATGATAAAAGAAGAATAAGGTGGGAAGTAGGGAATGTAGTAGATAAAATATTTAAGAAAAGTTTGTATAATTCAAAGAATGAACAAAAAATCAAAGCAACTGTAACTAAACTAAAGAATAAAATAAAGAAGAATGATATTATAGTTACGAAGGCGGATAAAGGAAATACAATGGTACTAATGAGAAAGGAAGAATACATAAAGAAAACGGAAGAATTTATAAGGGAAGGACCATACGAGGAAATAAAGTATGATTATACAAGTAAGTACCAGTCAAGGATAAAACAAATGATGAAACAGATAACATTTATAGAAGAAAAAAAGAAAAAGTATTTATTGGAAAGTAATCCAACAGCACCAACTTTTAAAAGTCAGGTTAAGATACATAAAGAAGGAAAACCAATTAGACCGATTGTTTCTTTTATTAATGCACCTATTTATAAATTATCAAAGGAAGTTAGCAGAGTACTGAAAGAGAAGTATGAATTTGGGACAAGATACAACATAGAGAATAATATAAAATTGATAGAAAAATTAGAAAATATTAGCATTAATGTAAATACAAAATTGATATCACTGGATGTTAAGGACATGTTTACTAATATCACAGTAAATAAAGTTATTAAGTTAATAAACGATAATAATATGGGAGAATACAGGTATAAAAAGCAGTTGATGAAAGTAATTAAAGAATGTGTAAATCAGAACTATTTTAGGTTTAATAACAAGTTTTATATACAGAAAAAAGGTTTACCTATGGGGTCTTCATTATCCCCTATTCTTGCTGAAATATACATGAATGATTTTGAAAAGCAATTAATAACTTCCACTAAGTATAAAGACAATATAAAATTATGGTCTAGATACGTTGATGATGTATTAGTAGTTTGGGAAGGAAGCATAGAAGAAGTGCATGAGTTTATAAAGGAGGTAAATAATAAGGATAAAAACTTACAATTTAAGGAAGAGATAGGAGGTAAGCAAATAAATTACTTAGACTTAAACATAGAAATTAAAGATAATGAGAAACTACAGTTTGGGATATTTAGGAAAGAGTCGTATTCTGATATAATTATACCAAGAGAGTCGTACCACACATACAGATATAAAATGGCGGCAATCAATTCCTTTTGTTACAGAGCTCAGAAGTGTTTAAAAGAGACCGAATCAAAAAATAGGGAGTTAAAAACGATAAAGGGAATTGTAAGGAATAATAATTATAGCACCAACATAGTGGATAAAGTTATGAAAAGGGTCAACATACAAAAAGCTAAAATAGAACCAGAACAAAAGAATTATGCAGGGTCATTGACATACATAGGTTCACATACTAGAAAAATTATAAAATGTTTTAATAAATATGGAGTAGATATAGCTATTAAAAAATGTGAAACGGTATTTGATAAGATAAGGAATAAGAATATAGAAAAAATTCCGGTATTACAGAAAAGCGGAATTTGTAAATTAAAATGTAAAGACTGCAACAAAGTGTACCTAGGGGAGACAGGACGAAAATTCGCATGCAGGTTGTCTGACCACAAACGTGGAGAAGGTAATAGAACAACCAATTCGTTATATGCAAGACATTTCATAGAAGACAACCACAAGTTTGTTAATCCTTTGGAAGAATACGAAATTGTAAAAGTAGTAAATAACACAGTTGAAAGGAAGCTTAGTGAGGAGTTAGAAATATTGAAAGAAAGAGAAAAAGGGTTAGACAATTTAATTAATATTAAAATTAAATTTGATAATGAAGAAATATTTTATAACATGATTAAGAAGTAAATGAGAGAGGGCAGATAGAAAAGATTAAGAATTATATTTCATAGTACTAATTGGTTGTTTTAAAATAAGGGTGTGTGACTGACCCATGTGTGTGGAGAGGAAGCGGGTAGTATACAAGGATGCACACACACACACACACACACACACACACACACACTGAAACACAAGGAATTTACTAGAAAAATATGTAACTGTACAGATGGTGTGACAGTGTTTAGGGGGGTGGGGAAGGGTCATCAATTTCTAGTTTGTTGTGGGTGAGCAGGGCGGGGGAGAGGGGTGAAGGGTTGGGTATTAAATATTTTCTGTCTATTCCTGATCTGACGATGAGCTGTGAAGCTTGAAAGCGCTAATCGGAATAATTTTTATATAGTGGTGTGCAATATTGATCATTCTGATTGTGATTTCAACCACTAACACAAATTTCTTCATTAAATAAGGTGATAAACAACTTATTTATCTCTTAATCGAACAATTAACTCAAAGACAATTAAAGACATTATTGTTCTATTTAAAAGTAAGAGCCAATGTTTATTGTAAATATAGAATCAAAATCATAGATATTATTGAAGTAAGATTAACGTAAACAAGAGCTCAAATTAGTATTGAAATGAAAAGAATGCAAAGCATTTAAGTAAACATTAGCGTTTTATATAAATCAGAACTGAGAAAAGAAAGATAAATTCAGTAACTATTAATATTTTTGAGTTACATTACAATATATAAAAAGATATTTAAACATTGATATTTTTAAACACACTAATTGACTGAGTATTTTGGAAATGAGATTTTTTTTATACAATAATTAGTGGAGTAGAATATTTAGTCAGTAACGATGTATATAGCATAAGCCTTACGGCATAGTAACAAAATAATAACGAATGTTTTAAGTCGAAGTAAGTGCCATGTGCACAATTTTATTAATATCAAATAAATTTGAAATACCGTTACAATTTACATAGAGTTCTTATTACAGATACACCTGAAACCCAATTTAAATTGTACTTATGCAGTTGTAGCGTTACAATATATATATTTGTTGGTAAAATTAAAACTAAGAAATCCTATGAATTACACAAGAATTCAATCGTTTGAACCCTGTTATTATAGTTATACTCAATACTTGGTTATTGCCTGTAACAAGAAAGTTATTACTTACTTATTACATCTATTGCTCATATTCAATCGTTTGAGTAAAACATGTTTTGATTATGAAATGAGGAAGCACTAATAAAAAGTTGTTACGGTTTAAATGAGTGTTTTATTACAAGTCCTGTCACTCTGGGCTCCAGCACATTTTCGCTCCATCTAGGCCAAGCGTCTAGTTTTAAATTTTACGTAACGGCCATAACCTATATAGGCCGTTACAATATGACGTATTTAAACAATAAGTATATGCATGAGTACACAATCAGAAAATGTTTGTATAATTTCGTAATCATAAATTACATTATATGTTAGTTTTATAAAAGCAATATTAATAATAATATTCTTTATTTTCTCACAGCAATGTAGAATTAAAACAAATATAGAGATGGGATAAAGCAAGGTTCATTTATATAAGATGGCGTGGATACGTGGCCACAAAATGAGTCCTCTTGATTAATTTCCAGTAATAATAAGTTCAATTAAATTTATTTATATACAGAAAACGATCTTTAAAAATTCATGAAACGTATAAGCGTCGTACCTGGAGACTTCACTGCCCAGGTTAACAAAGAAAGAACATTCTAAAACATTGTAGGTATCTACCCGATTTACCGCAGAGCCAATTGCAATAAAAAAAGATTCGTGGAGCTTGGTAAGGCATTAAATCTGGTTCTAAAAACAACAGTTTTGAAACTCCTGCCTAGGAAACAGGAAATGTGTGATTACCCGCACCCAAAATTTGGCGAGTTTTAAAGTGACAACACCGCCATCCAAAAGCAATTGTAACGGGATTTCGAAACATGATAGTTCTGAGAAATGCCAAACTCAAGTCAAATCACTGTCTTCTCAAGATAGAAGTTAAGCTTTTTCCAAAAACACCAGGATGTTCCAGACGAGAAGGATTTGTGTAGGGTCGACACAGGAAAGCTAAGATCGAAACAAACGTCACTCAGAAACAAATATTCCTGAATCCAGAAATAGCCTAACTGCACAAATGATTCAGGCCATAGTCTAAGCGGTTATGGAAGCAGTCCAATTAACGAATCTAAAGAAGTAGACCTGGTAGTCTTACAAATGCGAGAAAGCGATTAGACAAAGGTAGCTCGCCTGGCAGAGATAGTCGTGGGAGGAAACCCAGGATAACGAAAGTGACTCCACAGACGCAAGAAAACACGCTGCAAAAATCGTCAGTTGGCTGAAACGTGTCGAAAATTACTAGTTTGCACAGATCGAGCAATATTTGAAGAAAAACATACGGATATCTAAATTCAATTGCAACCTCTGTAAATAAACCCTTAAGCATACACTTCAAAGACGCCGATGCAAAAGTTCTTACAATAACAAGTGCAACTGCTACATCATAGCAAAATACTTTCAGATCTTCCTCAACTACGAAGATCCAAAATAAAGAATAACCCAAGCTTGTTTTCATTCTTAGACGAAGATGTCAGACAGATCATCCAGTCACTCATGGAGAACGAAGCGCAAAGCATGGAATCGATAGCTGCAGATCTCTAAAAGCACTCAGCCGACAAAGGGGTCGATTAAGTAACTGAGATAATTTATTATCAAATGTAAACTGATACATAAAATGTAATCCTATATTTGATTATCATATTGGAGACTGAAAAACTAACAAACTGCCGTCAGCCCTGATTCATCCTCTTTATGAAAAAGGTGGCAAAACATGTAGCTAACTACCGTGGCATCTGACTTCTGTCAGTAGCTTACGAGATTCTCTCAAAAGGCTTTCAGACATTGATTGAAGAATAACAAGATCTACAATTGGGAGAATACGAAACGGGGTTTAGGAAACAACGATCACAAACTTTAAATCAGTCTTTTCGTATCTGAAAATAAATGTAGAAAATTTGTAAAGCTCTTTGTAATAGTCGATCAATCAGAACACCGTAATCCAAATCCTGAAATAAAATACAGCAAAGCAAAAGCTATCATTCAACAGATCCTGACTGATACTACTCCCAAGTTACATTCAGAGGAGAGATATCAGGGGCCTTCGAAATCATTATACTAGCTAGGCAAGCAGCTACAAAGAGACGAACAAACTCCAAGATGCTAGCCGCAAAAGCCAGGTCTTGTTTGAAAAACGGAGTTCATAAGAAAAATGAAAGTAATGAAAGTAGTGTCTATATAGCTAGGCATGGAGCAGATACTAATCAAGAGGTCAGAAAATGTAAAAATATAAACTAATTTTAAATTGATCAACGTCTCTCCAGTCCAAAACAGAATCTGTGAGAAAGATGCCCTTGCATAAATGTTTGACACAATGACAATGACATACCTGTTAACCAAAGAAGTCTACAACAAACAATCTGTGTCCCTCAATGCCAAGCTCACACACTACTGCATAGTCATTCGACCCGAGGCACTATACTCACCGCAATGCCTCACGATGAAAAACTAATGATGCCCGACTGAGAAACTAAAAGGCACTGAAATAAAGATCCTGAGGAAAGTATTGGGCCCATTCAGAAGACGCTCACAACCGCGAACTGTACACACATGTGGGAAATATATTCGATTTCCCAAAAACAGATTGACAAACCGGATATTTTACTACTTTCTTAGTAAGAAATTCAAGGGAGTTTAGTACACCGTGGAAAGGAATGTCACACGTGAAGATCACACGTGAAGATATCCAGGAACGTGTCTATTCTAAGAAAAAACGTGGAATACACCAGAGTATCCGGGAATACTCAAGCTGAGATCAGGCAAGACGTAGACGAAAAAACAAGGGGAGAACGACGGAAACGAGTGCAGGAATACTAGGGAAAAATTAAAGCCCAAGAAAGACAATAGTTAGAATAATGTAATCTAAAGCTAACTAAAACTAAAAAGTAATTAAAAATTATCGATTTTAAAAAACAAATTAGTAAACACTAAGACAAATAATCCAATTTTTATTCAATAAGTTTAAAAATTAGTAACGTTTGTATAAAATTATTACTCACTTTATTACTCACGTCCTAGGCAGTGTATAATTACATAGTTGCGGGAATTGTAAGTTTACTCCTTTTTGAAATGTTGCTTGGTAAAAGAATAATTATACACTGTATTTACATATGAAAGGCACATTTGACTGGCTCTTTTATATGGATGGTATGCGCTTTGTGATGCGTCGTCAACAGGATCGTTTCTGTTTCTGACAGTTTGGTTACTTACTCTGATGTTACAGACTATCGTATGCGTTTATACGATAAAAGGGTAATGAACAAAATGTCTTAACTAAAACGCTTTCTCGAATATGTAAATAAATTTAAACAATGAAATCAAACTTGCGTTTTCAATTTTCTGTTATCTCTACTTAAAACACACGTCATTATCATTCAAAAATTCTGTAAGAGTATGTAAATGTATACATGTTTGCATTCGCCATTAACCATTAAAATAAAATGTAAGTCTCTGCATGAAGTTTATTTGCACAAACTGTATGTTGTACTAAAGCTGCTGGGCGTAACAGGTTACTAGCCTAATTGACGAAAGATGATGATGGTCAGAGACAAACGTTAATTTTTTAATAGAAAACATCAAAGGTTTAAAGAATGCAGACTTTATTTGATGCCATCCTACTGCTGACATGTTACTGCTTATTAAGCAAGCATGTTATTGCTTGTTAAGAACAAGCAAGATATCAAAGAATTTTGTGAACATAATCTACAAACCGGAGATTAAAGGCACCGCTACATTTCCTGCCGAACTTAAATCAGGACCTATTTATGTTCTATATATATGCTTGTGCAGGATGCATTATCACTAATGTCGGCTTCAGCAAACCAAATCGTGTAAATTCAATGCGTTTTACGTAAGCGTGCTTATGTATTTATGTGACATAACTTGCAATTTCTTGTGATCTTATGATCGTCAAAGAACATAAAACTTAATTAACAAAAGGTATTAATAAAACGTAAAGCTTAAACAAAAACTTAAATTTATAAATTACTGAAATATGCTTAAAAGTTAAAGTCTAATTCAACTTTTGTAAGTAATTTAGCACATCTTTTCTTCCATAAAATATACATTAGCATAATGTTTAATGGTTTGTGCAATTTGTGACGAACATGTTCTTGTACACTCTTTCTTTATGCAGTCGTTGTATTCAAGTTTTTTGTCACTACAAAAAAATTGTTACTGATTCGTCGAATGTTACGATGAATAATGTTTTTTTTCTCTACAATCACCTGCATCCTATCAGCTTAACGAGTATTTCAAAAACCATGATTATATATTCTGTAATGTGCAAGATTTCCGCAAAACTAACCTTTACTTTTGGGTGATTTAATAACCGTTTGAGCCCCCTGTTATTTGTATCGTTTGACCTATATACAACAAACCTAATATATGACCTATAGGCCTATATGAAATTTAAAACCTGTAGACCCACGGTTATTAACGTGTTATGTACGTAAGTGTATTTCAGTGGACAATTGTGCTTGTGATTGTATAAAATCCATCATAGGCCTATACTTTTAAGAAAAGAAATCTTCAGTGCTTACTAAGATCTAACGGAAAATTACCGAATGTAATTCTGTATGTCTGTTCTAAATTTATAACATAAAATGTCGACAATTTATGACTAAAAATGTCTACACCTCTACAGTGATCATGGCATTAAAGGCACATTTTGACTTTGCAAATCAATATTCTGATAATGCATATAATAGTCCATGTGCATTCATGGATTAAACATATTGTTTACTTTCAAACAAAAGCTTTCAAAAAAATTTAGTTCAATCGAATAATAATTATATAGTTACATAGTATTTATTAAAATATGATGTGCTAACTAAACTATAAAATCAATAGAATACAGTACCCAGTCTACAATATTAAGCAATACCTCAATGTCTGACTACATTATACTACACTGTATGTAAGTCTAAGTAAAAAATATGTAAGGTCCATATATGTGAATAAGCCAAACTTAAAATCTGTGTAGTCGTTAAATCCATATTAAATACACGAAATCTGTAAATTTAGTGTATAAAGACATAAAATTTCCACTAATAACGTGTTAGCATGCAAATATTTATTTCACAGAAAAAGACAGAAGAGGGACTAAACTCTATACCGGCGTGAAAACATTGAGCTCACCGAACGTTGATTTCGAAGAGGTTTAGGCTACACATTAACCGAACATGAAGTGTGGCTCCACCTTTGTTTGTTAGCTTGTTGGTAGCAGGTCGCTCCATACCTTTCTACAGATTGTCGGATTGTACGCTGTGTTTGTTCATACTTAGTTAATGAATGTCAGCAACTTATGACAATTTGTGTTACAAGTAGAATCACATTTACAACTAAACTACACCTTTACAAAGCAAATTTATACTAAATATATCTTACGACAAAAGTAAGCATTGCACTTGTATTACGCATTTTAGATTACGATATATTTAACTTGTAACCTGTTTTATGTGTCTAATTTTTTAATTGTATTTTCTGAAAGTATTAGATTTGCTGGTGTATATATATATATATATGTATATATATATATATATTGTAACGTAACAAAATTGAGGTTACATATAAATAATACACAATACGTTGAATACGAATCTACCACGTACATGTCTAAGGCAAAATGAGAAAAAACATCTAAAGTATTAAAGCCAAGCGTGTATCCATATACAAATAATATCGAAGCAAGTCAACGCAGGAGAAGGAAGAATTATAATGAAAGCATCATCAATGTGATAAGAAGAGGAGATTATAAAAACCAAACAAATACGTTAGCAACAAAAACCCAATAGATCATACAAGTGAGGGAACAAATAATATATATGTGACAAATAGGTCATACAAGTGAGGGGACATATCAAATAAATGAAACAATTTATAATACAAGCGAGACAACATATCATATATGTGACATATGATACAAGTGAGGGAAAATACCCTATAAGTGAAGAAACATATATATAAGAAGAAGAAGAAACCCGAATACAAGAAGAGGAGATGTGTATATGATGAAGAAGAAGAAAAATGTATAATAAACCATGAAGAAGACAATAACGTTCCCAGTGTGAGGAATGCACTACGACAAGGAAGATAATAAGGCATGTGTATAGAATGCCAGACTAGTGAATTATAATACCCTCCAACAAGGAAGAACATGATGAAGAAAAGATGACCAAGAACCAAGTGTCGACAAACTAATAAGTAGCCACAAACAATAATAGTGAGTGTCTTATATAAGTGCACAGATTAATATTAAAATAACACAACCCCAAGTAAACACCACAGACAATAAAAGTGCAATGTTTATGGAAGAGGAAGATAAGAAGTTTTAACAAGGAGAAATAGTGAATCCGAAATAAAAAACACAAACATTTAGTGTATGATTTATGAAACAAGATTATGACAAAATACAAACATAGAAAGACCACAAATATACTGAGTTTAAAGAGAGAAATAATTGCTCAATAACAACTGAAACTGAATATAAAATCCTTAATAAAATATATGTTTAAAGATCAAAAGAAGAGAGAGTAAAAAGCCAACATATATAATGTAATAATTAATGTATTGAAAATAAGACAACCTGCTATAGAAAGACAAGGCAATTTTCCCAAACCAAAATATAAACACATAATATGTACAACAATAACAAGTAAGAATTAAGTAATAATGTATAAACAAATAGTATACAATGTGTATAAAATAGTGAGAATATTGTAATAAATAATAGTAATAACATATCATAGCAAAATTATAATAATTAAGCAAAATGATGAACAAATTAGGATGTGTATCGTTGTCAAATCAGTAAGAGACACATAACCTCAACTGAACAGAATCTGCAAAACAGAACCACATGTAATTATTAGAAAAATGCCGTCAAAAGTAATTGTTCAAATCAACAACCAAAATAGGATAAATGAGTAACATAATGAACCCAATACGAGTAGAGAAACACAATTATACAATCTATATTATTTAAACAAACAATAGCCAGATTAACAAAACACAAGATGACCATCAAAGTTACACAAAATACTCACTTAAACTTGATAAAGGAGAGGAAAATAGTTTAACAGTAGCAACTAGAATATTCAATACCTCTATGAGAACCTCTAACAAACACTAAATACATAAATATATATATATATATATATATATATATATATAAACAATAATAAAAAACCATACATGACCCATGAGACTAGATGTAAAGAGCAATCTTGCTGAATTTTATGAATATTGGACACAACAAAAAAGTGTTATACACTATAGACAAACAATGTACAAGGTCTAGGTACACATTAATGGATTAAAATACATCCATTAAGTACAAATAATGATAAATTATGTATATCAAATTAACAGAATTATGACATGGTGTATTAAAGCCATCTAATATAAATAAATGAAGCACAATAAATGGAAACAAAGCTTCAGTAAGGGTGTAAAAATAGTTAAGGTACAACCTAAACACATTTGGAGCAAATCAGCAAATTTTGGAAATGTTGTAAATGGGTTCAAAGCAACAGGTATAATTCCATTCAAACGTGATGCAATACCAGACCATGCTTATTTGGTATCAGACATTGAAGTGACTGAAGTAGTCGTAGACCTACCTGGACCAAGCCAACAGCAACAGAAACTACTAACAAATCCAACACTTCAACACCCATTTCAGTTCAGACAAATGCGTCTGTCATGGTAGATAGGCCTACACAATTTGACCTTCAGATGCCAAGTACATCGACACACGACCAGGTTAAGCCTATGGAAAAAAAGCTTGTTCGTGAAATGCCAAGTACGTCCACACACGACCATATGACTCCAAGCAAAATGCTAAATGAGATAGCACCTGAACCTGCTTTAAAAAATATTAAGAAGCTTAAAAGAAAGTCTTCAACTGTTGCCACTGTGTTGAATTCGCCAGAGTACCTAGCTATTAAAAAAGAAAAAGTTGAAAAAGAAAAAGAGAAAGTAGAAGCTCTACAGAAGAAAAAAGAAGGAAATGCTAAGGAGGCAAAAAATAAACAATTAAAAAAGAAGAAAACTGTGAGAAAAAGGCGAGAGTCATTCTCATCTGACAGCACCTTGGGGGATGTTCCACAGCTTGACGAACTGGTTATGGATGACGAAGATACTTGTGCAGATTGGGACGAGAATGAATGTGTCGGATGTGGAGAAAACTACACTGAAACAACCATAAAGGATGACTGGATTAGGTGTTTAAAGTGTGAACGTTGGATGCACGAGGGGTGCACTCGATTTAATGACAAATGTGATTATTGTGGTAAGGGGGAAAAAATGCGAAATCATTAATCTTTATTGTAAATAAAAGAGTTTGTCGATTTAAATGAGTTGTTTTTCAACATTTTTCCATGAGGTCCATCTCACCCAAAAGTGTGGTCTATCTCACCCAGACATTTCCGGGTGAGATGGATCACCCCACATTATAACAAATTATTTGCTACGTAGTTTGTTTTGTAGTTACAGTTTCAATGAAATATCATATTGATGAATATGTTATTTTATAATGATTTGTGCAATTATAAGTTTAAAATTAATTGTGGTTTGGTAAATATTAACAAAAGAAAAAACGTGGTCCATCTATCCCCGAATTACCCTACATGTGTTATACAGTCGTACATCCCTCACCAACACAGTGACGTTACTTGGGTGGATATTACTGGAAAATTGCTATAAGATGTTTATTGTTAGAGGATAATATGTGTTTTAGGAAAGTAATTACAACATTATCTAATTGCTGATAATACAAATGGCTTATATAATAATATACGATAGTTTATATGATAAAATAAACGGTATTATTATTGTTTATGCGTAGTTGTTCAATAAACAAGTAAACAATAAATAACAATAAAGAAGTGATACCCCTTTAGTTTATATAAGATGAATATTCATTTTTGTTTTTTTTATTTCTTATTTTTGTTATTATTAAGTCGCACTTAATTCTTAATTATGTTACTATTTTTTAATGTAAAACAGACAAGGGCAACATATATCTTATGATGAAAATGAATTAAACTTGATTTTTTAGATTCATTGGCGTGGCGTGGGTATATTATTTTATATAAGCGGACTAACAGGTGTTCCCGCTTGCTGTTCGGCCGTAACACATAGGAAAAAATAAATTCTTTGTACCTTATCTTAGAGTTGTATTTGTAGTCTACTTGTACTACAGCTCAATTCAACAATCTTCTCTAGAAAGAGGTTTATAAAAGAGTCATAAAACGCAGGCATTTTCTGTAGGTTTTGTAAAAGAGAGTTTTCAATTTAGGTAAGGAGTAGTCCAGTCTGTTCTGGTAAGCATATATTTGCCGAAGGGCTGAAAAATTACCGCAGAGGCATTTCTAACAGAAATTGTAAGTAACAAGGCGCACAGTTTTGTAATATTCTATAATACTTTAGTAAGTCTACTGGTATGTAATTATAGATTTACATTATACATCGACTTGTCTCTAACTTATCGGAAACGTGTACATACATAAGATCATATTTCAAACGGGCCATATTAAAGATTCTACATTAGTTTTGGTAATAACACTTGGCATGCTTTGTTTAAAAATTGTTTTTTTTAATCGCCGGAGTTTTTGCAATTTAGTACTGTAAGAAATTCTCGTTTATCAGTTTCTGAAAATTTAACAGTGATTTGACCTTTCAGAATGTTAGTTATTTAAAAAAAAAGCTATCTGGAAGAAACTTTGCCATCATCAAAAATACGAACTTACTCACGTTCTTTTTGTGTATAATGCTTCGTCCAGTTAATTTAAAGTTTCAAACTTGTGCCAAACTTCATCAAAACTATCATGTAAAGATAATGAGTAGCTTAAAATTTACAGGTTTCCTTGTTACACTAGCCAGCATTTATTGTATTTTCCTGTTAAGTATTGAACAAAACATCAGACTTCGGAAATATAGCAGAACATTTTTCAAGTAAAAATATTAAAGCAAATGTCGTAAATTTTTGATACTAACCAACTTCACAAACTAGCGTTTCGGCATTCTATTCCTCACTGTCAACTACGGACCGTGTCACCAACACCATCACTATTCCACGCACATTTTTCTTTTGAAAACAAATTACAGCAGAAAAGTTTCATCAACTTAGTACACCCACTTGCTAAGAATATTCCGTGCATTATGCAGTGTTAAAATGCCGATCATAACTGCCAGATTAATTTGATTTTACAGCCTTTGTATTAGGAATAAATCTACTATTATTAATGATATCACACATTTCCATAAACGTACGCGAAACACAAGATTTTTAGTGTTGTATATTTACTATTACCCAACTAAATTAACCGGCAGAAGATGAGGATCCTGGTTTAACGTAAACCGGAGACCATTATACTTACACAAAATAAATCAGAATACATATAATCGAATTGCAAATAATACAGTAACTCAGAGAAACACAAACCTAAACGAACAAAACAGAAATAGGTGCAAGTAGTAACCGGAACACACCGCTAACTGAGCGTTTTTCCGGTTTATACAGCGGCAACACATCGGGCGGACGAACGTGCCTGCTTCTCTGGCATGTACAGTGACAATTACTACAAGGTCAATGACCACTCGAAGTCGATCGTAGCCGACGTCTGATCCGGCAATACAAGGTTAAAATCACAGTGCAAGCACCCAGCGGTACGAAAGCGATACTACGCTTTTCTTCAAGATTCCTTACTATTATTGATCACATTTCAAATTCATAAATAACTAAAGTATAAATAACTCTTCAATATAATTAATTTTATTTCTTTCATTTCCTGTACTGTTGCCGCCGGCAACCGTGGTTACATGGACGCCACGCTACTGTTTCAGATAGTGTTTACTGAGCAGAAACAGTACGAAGCAGAAGCAGTATTTTCATTTGTAGGCCTAGTGAATGTATGAGATTGAGAAAAAAAGTAATTACTTTTTGTAGCCATACTGCAGGGTATGCCTACACGGCAAAGCTTTTAATATTTACCGTTCTATTCGTGAAACTGACAGCTATATGTGAACTAGAAAACTTATATCCATAGAGATTGCCGCCGACGTCGAAATTCATATTTTTAACATATATATTTCAGTGACAATGTAATATGTGCTCTGTGAATATGAAAATGTGTTTAATCACTGCAAAATTACCTTATACATACATACATATATTCTCGGCGCTACAGCCCAGTCCGGGCCCTGGTTTCCAAAAGTAATCGTCCCCACTGGTCTCTATTTCCAGCCAATGTCCACCAGTTTGCTGCACCCAGCCTCACTGCCTCCTTACCAACCTGGTCCAGCCATCTTGTACGCGGTCTTCCCCTCCTTCTCCTTCCCATCGGCCAATAATTCATGATTTTTTTGGGATTCTATCCTCCGCCATTCTCTGCTCATGTCCGGCCCAACGCAATCTGTTAATTTGTATGAATTGCACGATCGGAACGTCTTTAATCATTTCGTACAACTCTCGATTACGCAGTCGCCTCCAAATCTCGTTTTCTTTCACAGGGCCATAGATTCTACTCAGTACCTTCCTCTGAAACACGCCTAGTTTCTGCTCATCTAGTTTTTTAGCACCCAGCATTCCGAGCCATACGTCGGAACTAGTCTGATCAAGGTCTTGTATAGCGTGGCTTTTGTCTCTTTACTTATTAATTTTGATATAAAATGTTTCACTAGTCCGTAGTAACACCTATTAGCAGATAATATTCGTTTTTCAATGTCACTAGAGGAGTCATTTCCAGAGTCCACATATGACCCGAGATATGGAAAACCTTGAAATGTTTCAAATTTTCATCTTATATAAACTAAAGGGGTATCACTTCTTTATTGTTATTTATTGTTTACTTGTTTATTGAACAACTACGCATAAACAATAATAATACCGTTTATTTTATCATATAAACTATCGTATATTATTATATAAGCCATTTGTATTATCAGCAATTAGATAATGTTGTAATTACTTTCCTAAAACACATATTATCCTCTAACAATAAACATCTTATAGCAATTTTCCAGTAATATCCACCCAAGTAACGTCACTGTGTTGGTGAGGGATGTACGACTGTATAACACATGTAGGGTAATTCGGGGATAGATGGACCACGTTTTTTCTTTTGTTAATATTTACCAAACCACAATTAATTTTAAACTTATAATTGCACAAATCATTATAAAATAACATATTCATCAATATGATATTTCATTGAAACTGTAACTACAAAACAAACTACGTAGCAAATAATTTTTTATAATGTGGGGTGATCCACCTCACCCGGAAATGTCTGGGTGAGATGGACCACACTTTTGGGTGAGATGGACCTAATGGAAAAATGTTGAAAAGCAACTCATTTAAATCGACAAACCCTTTTATTTATACTACAGATTAATGTTTTCCCATTTTTTCCCTCTTACCACAATAATCACATTTGTCATTAAATCGAGTGCACCCCTCGTGCATCCAACGTTCACACTTTAAACACCTAATCCAGTCATCCTTTATGGTTGTTTCAGTGTAGTTTTCTCCACATCCGACACATTCATTCTCGTCCCAATCTGCACAAGTATCTTCGTCATCCATAACCAGTTCGTCAAGCTGTGGAACATCCCCCAAGGTGCTGTCAGATGAGAATGACTCTCGCCTTTTTCTCACAGTTTTCTACTTTTTGACGTGAAAACGTTTTGACGTGAAAACGTCTATTCGCTCGTTAAGCACAGTGATAGCCGGTCAAACTTTCTTGTGTTACAAAATACCGTCAGATTTCAATCGCTAATAACTACGAGACTAATAATGCGATAACAACGGTTGAGGTCACAATGGATAGAGCATGTCTGTACGTGTTTTTATTGTGCAGTGTTTGTTTTGCCTGTGACGTCATTGGGCTAGTGTAGGCGCCTGCGCGTGATTTTTGTGAATTAGCGTTGTGTAAAATTATAAATTAGTATAGCGTGAGAACGCGTTTAGCTAGGACGTTGATTCGGGTGTCATTGTAAAGAGCTTGAGAAGCACTACTAGGACTCAAAGTGAAACAATAAAAATATTCGCAAAAGTATATATAAAAATCGGTATTAAATTGAAAATTGCAAAAAAATTAAAGATGTCGTCTCATATGAGTCGTAAATATGCGCGGAATTATAGAAAACGCAAATCAAAGGAAAGCTCGCATCAAAAGGAATTTAAAAAAAACTAAAAAGTCCAGTGCCGAGCAAATGCGAGAGCTACGGCAGCATCGAAAAGAAAATGAAAAAACCTCGCAAAGCAATAACGTAGGTGGCCCATCGGGCGTACAGCGGCCACCGACAGTCCAAACGTCCACAGATCATGTGCAGACGTCGTTGGAAGGCAATACAGAAAACAGTGATAATATAGAGATCAATGGCAACGTGACAGCGCCAGACGAGTGTGTATTGCGATCACCAAATATCGTCGTGTTGTCAACGTCGGGCATCAATGCGCGTGCGTCGATGGCGGGTGCTACGGTAGACTGTGATGTTATTGAACAACCCACCAGAGATCCTCAAATGGATAGTCGTTGGAGAACGGCACGTGCTCATTTCGCCAAGACTTTCAGCGCAAACGAGTTTGGCTATGCGTGCAGTGTGTGCGATCGCTTATGGTTTCAACGCGATTTGAAGAAAGTTAAGGCTAAACATCGCACTGTACTGGAAGAAGCATTCCCTGATGATACGATCTCGGAATTTGTAACATGTAGCAATTATACTAAGAGTCTCGATAGCGGGCGGTTGCCCATACTAAGTAGATCAAATGGCTTCTTGTACCCACCGAGACCAAATAACCTACCACCGTTAGACACCGTCACTACTACGCTGATTTCGCCCAGATTGCCATTTATGCAACTGAGGCGCTTGCGGCATGAAGGTGCATTGGGAATCGTCGGTCAAGTCATCAACGTACCCATTGATGTAGACGAGACGGTCCGACAGTTACCTCGCCACCTGGACGATGATTACTCAATTAACGTGAATATAAAGAAGCGGCTTACACACAAGTCGTCATATCTCAGCGGGGTGGTTCGTAAGGGTGTTGTGAAGAAATGGTTACAATACTTAATTAAAACCCCGCTCTATCGACATTACAACATCACAATCAACTGGACGGCTTTGAAAGAGCTCAATGAGCAGGCGCCGGCAAACAATGATGCTCCTTTAGAGACGCACAATAACGTAGTCGAGTCTGAGTGTTTACTAGCCAGACAGAGAACGCTTCTATGGAACGAGGATATGTGTCTCAACATACCACCAGGGGAGCATAGTGTACCGCTGAATATAATCTACGATGTGCTTCAGAGGAGCTGTCATTTCCATCCATTTACTATGGTGTGGCGCGTTCCTTCAAGCCAAACGTACCCGTCACACCATACAAAATAGCTAACAGCGAGTTGCGCCGTCCAGACCGTCGAGGTGTGACACCCGATCACATCCTCTACATGGCGATGAAGATACTACCATTGCGAGTCACACAAGGCGTATACTCCTCGTTCAAAAGCGTTAGTAATACAGAAAACGTCACACGTCGCATGATAGATGACAAACAATATCTCGAATCGTGTATAGAGAGAAATCTGGCCTTTCTCAAAACCATACCGAACAGCGTCCAATATTGGTCGAATCGTAAGAAGGATCTCTTCGCCATGCTACGACAACTCGGTAAGCCGACTGTGTTTCTTACGATGAGCGCCAACGAAATACGCTGGCCGAAGTTGCTCGAGATATTGAATCGACTAAATCCAAAACATGACGGCGATAATCCTGCCGTAGCAGCAGTAGCAGACGTCTTCGCAGGCATGAGTCGATCTACAAGATGCGAGTCAGTGAACGAAGATCCTGTGACGTGTTGTATCTACTTCCATAAGCTCGTTGGTGTTGTGATGCAGCTACTACAAATGACCGCCGCGTCACGAAACCCCTTCGGCCGCTATCGTGTGCTCGATCATTTCCTCGGCATAGAATTTCAACATCGCGGCAGCCCGCACGCTCACATTCTACTCTGGCTAGAGAACGATCCACACGAGTCAATAAGTGAAAACATGCCGCTTACTGTACAACTCGTTACCGATCTGTTTAGCGTAGCGAAAGAAGACATGTCGGAGCCAAACAACTACACTCTACAGACTCATCGGCACACATTTACCTGCACCAAACGTGGCGAAACATCGTGCCGTTTTAACATACCATATTGGCCCATGGATACGACGCGTGTGCTGCTTCCCATGGCATCGAGTGACGGCCGTCGTTCGGCTCTGCAGACTCGCGCCAAGAAGTTGCGCCAGAAGCTAGAGACACAAGTGTACGACTCTCTCGGTCAGTTCTTGATCGACAACAAGTTGAATATGCGCGCATATCTGGATATCATCAGAGCTAGCTTGCGCAGGCCAACGCTCATCTTTAAACGAGACATGACACAAATTATGACCAACACCTTTAATCCTTTTATCTCTGATGTGCTCGTATCAAACATGGACATTCAGTTTATACTCGAAGAGTACAGTTGCGCAGCGTACGTTGTCGAGTATGTAAACAAATCGGCGAGGGGCATCAGCGATCTACACAGACAACTGCTTCAGCTTACGGAGGATCGACCCGAATTAAGTGAACAGGAGCTGTTGAAGAGCGTTTGCCTAAAGCTGCTCAACTCAGTTGAGATGTCGTCTCAGGAGGCTGCCTGGTATCTGCTTAACAAACATATGAGTGAGAGTAGCCGCGAAGTCGTTTACATACCCACCGTGTGACCACATGAGCGCCACAAGTCTCGCAAACGACGCGCTCAGCTCGATCGAGAGGGCGTCGATCAAGACTCCACAGACGTGTGGACCAAGAACATCATACAGAAGTATGAGGAGCGACCCGAGCACATGGAATCACTATGTCTCATCGACTTCGTGGCCAAGTACACGCCTAAGAAGAGGAGGACGAGACGAAGCGAGGACGACGATGACGGAGCGGCTGATGTTGACTGTGAGAATGCATTGGAGGCGGAGTTCGACGACGCAACGGAATATATGCAACGCGCTCGCTCACGAGTCGTGCGCAGCCGTTGCTACGATATAGAAGACATGCATAATTATAAGCGTGAATTAGTAACGCTTTATGTGCCGTTCAGAATTGAGTCTGTCGATGTGTTGGATCGTGATCGCTATCTAGAGACATACGAGCAACCAGAGAAGGAAATCATGGAAAAGCGTTGGGAATACGAGGCCAACATTTACATCGACAAACTAATGAATGAGTTGCGAGAGCTGTGCACGTTCGAAAATGAAGAAGCCGAACTGCCGACGGAAGAACGAAACGACTTGGTTCAACTGATGGACGTTAACGACAACACCGATGATATCGACGTACTGGAGCCGCTACATGGACTGTCTGTAGTCGGGCGGAGAACGGGAGTACTCAGCAAACAGGAATACTGCCAACGCATGCGATTGACGAACGACGCACAGCGCGAACTGTTGCTCGAAGTCATACATCGACTTCATGTAACCCAGGATAGACAACCAATACAGATCTTCTTCACTGGGCCCGCTGGCAGTGGCAAGACGTATGTGCTACGTTTGCTCATGGAAACATACAACCGCTTCACTCAACACCATAACTCCATGCGCAACGCGTACGTGGTATGTGCCAGCACTGGGAAGGCGGCTGTAAACCTCGGCGGTATCACCGTCCATTCAGCCTTTAAAATCGCAGCGATAAGCAACAATCAACCTGACAAAATGAGGTCGAACAAGTGTATCGAGGGATGTTTAACGGTGTGCGTAGTATCATTATCGATGAGGTTAGCATGATCAGCAGTAGTATCTTTCATAAAATAGACAACCGCCTGAAACAAATCACGGGCGTACATGACATGAGTTTCGGTGGGCTCGATATAATACTGTGCGGTGATCTGCGTCAGCTACCGCCCGTGTGTGCAACACCTATCTTCAAGTCCCGCCGTAACACGATAGGCGGACCCTGTTTGTGGCAGCCGCTTGAGTTCTTCGGCCTTGATCAAGTTATGCGGCAGGCAGACATAGTGTTTTCCGGAATACTCACAAAAATCGGCGATGGCGTGCGTCTAACTGCTGAAGAAAGGGCCGTTATTGAGGGTCGATTCCGAACGGCTGAGTGGTGCGATGCCAACTTAACGGGCGTCGTAAGGCTGTTCCACAGAAATTCATCTGTGGACGCGTTCAACAGTCTGGCTATACAGACGGATATCGAGAGTACGGCTGTGGATGTGTACAGCGGCTACCGCAATACCACGGAATTGTCCAACGCACGCCTCGCTATGCACAAGATGAACACGACGGCGAGCGGAGGTATGCCGTATGTGCTGCGATTAGGGGTTGGTCACCTTACATGATTACAATCAATCTAAACGTTGAAGATGGACTAGTAAACGGCGCCATCGGAATACTTCGGTGCATAGAACACGACTTAAGTGAGGGCACCAGCGTGCAGAGAGACGACAGTGCTGCACAGCAAGGAATAGGTCGGCTCTGGTTCGAATTCGATAACAAAAATATAGGACAACTGGCGCGTCTGAAAGCGAAACCGTACGTGCAATGAAGGCTCGATGTGCTACAGCTCTGCTGGACTCCCATTGAAAAACGCACCGCAAACATATCTATTGGGCGCGGAAAACCGAAGTGTAAGCGAAGGCAGTTTCCCGTTTCTTCAGGCTGTGCTCTCACTATTCATAAATCTCAAGGCGCGACATTTGATCAAGTAGTGGTAGAGTACGATTCAAAGCAAGAAACTCAACTAGTGTACGTTGCGCTGAGTCGTGTTACCTCAATAGAAGGGTTATACTTACTGAACAAGCGTGGCGATCATCAGTTCTATCATGGCTTAAAGGAGGACGGCAGTCAAATATCTCGCGAAATTCGACAAGAATATACTCGTTTAGATCGACATCGTCTGCCAACAATAACTTTACAGCTGCGCAAATTTCTCGGTGCGTCGCCGAGCAACAATTGTGAGGTGAGTGACGCACGTGTACGTATAATAGTGGCCGCTCACAACTGTCACAGTTTAGTCGCTCATTCGACAGATATAGCTACGGAGCAAATAATGCGCCATTCGGACTATCTCGCGCTCTCGGAGACCTGGATGGATGATAAATGCAACGCTGTGCCGATTTTAGGCTTCGAATTCCTGGTTGGCGACAGCACATCGGTCAATCAGCGCGGTGGTGGCAAACGATCTGCTGGTGGCGTTGCTATCTATAGAAATGCCGAATCTGTGACCGACAGTCCAATCGTGCATAGATGTGCCAGGTCAGCACTCGCATTGGGCGTTCGACTGATAGAGCCACATGTCGGCGATATCTGCATGACCAACGTGACACTGGGCGGAGAACTGAAATTCCTGCTTGTATCGATCTACGTTCACCCTGGCACGCGAATACAAGATATACAGATGCTAACCCTTTCGTCGCTGGCTCGATACTCGGTCAGTATTCATAATAGTATACCGACATTGGAAGACTTGACGCATGTACCCCTCATTCTCACAGAAGACTTTAATATTAATGCCGACAGCGATAAGACAGTGCTGAATGACTTCATGCTCGCGCAATTTGGTATGATGCCCGTGACAATTCCTGCCCCTACAACACTCGGCAACACCAACATCAATATGACTTTCACTAGACACTTGAATTCGATACAGTGTGAGGTGTACGTGTGTTACTTTAGCTACCACAGACCCTTGCTACATGCAATAAACTTGTGATTTATCTATTCTGTAACCATACTACTCTGTATAACCATTGTATTAAAGAGATTGATAATTAAATTACATATTAATACGAAACACTTGTTATGATTTTATCCCGACGTTTTCACGGAAAATCTACGGCGCGGACCTTGACTACGCCTTTGGGTTTTTTTAATTGTTTATTTTTTGCCTCCTTAGCATTTCCTTCTTTTTTCTTCTGTAGAGCATCTACTTTCTCTTTTTCTTTTTCAACTTTTTCTTTTTTAATAGCTAGGTTCTCTGGCGAATTCAACACAGTGGCAACAGTTGAAGACTTTCTTTTAAGCTTCTTAATATTTTTTAAATCAGGTACAGGTGCTATCTCATTTAGCATTTTCCTTGGAGTTATGTGGTCGTGTGTCGACGTACTTGGTATTTCACGAACAAGCTTTTTTTCCATAGGCTTAACCTGGTCGTGTGTCGATGTACTTGGCATCTGAAGGTCAAATTGTGTAGGCTTATCTACCATGACAGACGCATTTGTCTGAACTGAAATGGGTGTTGAAGTGTTGGGTTTGTTAGTAGTTTCTGTTGCTGTTGGCTTGGTCCAGGTAGGCCTACGACTACTTCAGTCACTTCAATGTCTGATACCAAATAAGCATGGTCTGGTATTGCATCACGGTTGAATGGAATTATACCTGTTGCTTTGAACCCATTTACACTATTTCCAAAATTTGCTGATTTGCTCCAAGCAACATTAAGAAAGTTAGAAAATTGAAGCCTATTTATCTTCCTCGAGGGATGAATTCTAATGAAACTATTGGAAGCCTGATAGAAATTTGCTTCCAAAGATTTGAAAAATGACCGGTCCAGAGGCTGCAGCCAATGTGTAGTATGAGGCGGTAAACTGAAGAGAATTATATCATTTTCTTCAGTAAATTCTAGCATCTCTACAATGCTTGTATGTGAAGTATGACCATCCAGTAATAGAAGAACCTTGCCAAAAGGTTTTCTAGGCGTAAAATGGTTTTTGAGCCAATCAAAAAAGAGTTCGGAGTTGACGTACACAGATTTTTGGATCATTCGAATTTCAGTTCCAGGTGGCATTCCATCAGAAAATTCTGCTTTTTTCTTTTTACTTTTGTAAATGCAAAATGGGGGAAGAAACTTCCCCTCGCCATTGCAGCAAGCCAGACAAGGAATAGTTTCACTTTCTCACCAGAGGTTACTGAAGTTACCTTTTTCGAACCTTTAATAGCCACCACCTCCCCAGGTTTATTATTTAGTTGTAGACCTGTTTCACCCATGTTGTACATGCTACCAGGCTTGTCAATACGATCATTTTCAATAAGAACTTTTTCCAGCAAATCAAAATAGTCACTGATAGTTTTTCTGTCCATCCCTTGTTCTGGGGCAACCGACACGCCTTTGGATTTTCTAATGGAAAGATTGGGATGTTGAGGAAAGAATGCAGTCAACCAGTCATATCCTGACTTTTGTTTTCTTTATTAAATTTGTGCGGAATCTTCATTCAGTCCGCTAGTAACACTTTCAAGTACAGTATTTGCACTTCAGTTAACGCCCTACTTGTATTAGATTAATGTAATCATTGTTAATGAAATAACATAATTTAAACTTGCTTATACTAAACAACAACAACAAAATAATTTGAAAAATGCATGCCTTTCAATTTTATGATTACGGGGAGCTTCAAATTTTGGACCACCGTACCTGTAAGGGTGTACAAATACCAACATCTCTAACATAAAACAGAAATATTATTGGGTTAAAAATAATGCAAGATTAAATACATAAACCATCATTAATCTAAACGGTAAAGTTTTGCGACATATTAATACTAGATTTTACACACACACACACACACACACACACACACACACACACACACACACACACACACACACACACACACACACACACACACACACACACACACACACATGTTTATTATAAAATGATAATGTTTAGAAACAAAAAGAAAATATTTGCTTAATCACGAAAGAATTACAGACGTTTCACAGAATAAAATTTTGAAAATAATCTTTTTCTTTTCCAAGATATAATGAAACATTGTAATTCCCTTGCGTTATGTTTATTTTTCATTACTACATTACAATGCCGTGTGTATTCGAAAAACTAATATCTAGATTGGACTGTATCTTCTTGGTTTGTACAATCATAAGAATTATTTTTTGATGATATGGCTTCACAATTATTTCATCAACCATTGACGTTCTTAATTCTAAGCCTTGGAAAGGCTTGGACATTAACATTTATCGATAATGCCTGACATAAATAAGTGATGTGTCAGTTTAGCTTTATAGATTGTGTACGTTACTGCATGGTGAACCATACTTACCGCATCATTATAAAGTACTAAGCATCTAAAAATTCAAAATTGAATGCCTAACTCTAATGAAAAAGTTTAGAAACCAGCTTGCGTTAACCATCTGTAAAGCTATTTACTTTAAAATGCAATATACAGGCTATTAACCAACAAAACACTTGGACAACAAAACCAACAGAACACATCCGCCAGAAAACTAAATAATCTACAAAATAATCTGCTGATTTGGCAGATTGGAACACTATGTTGCAACAAGCCACTACCCATATATGATAGACAAACATGTTCTTCTGTGACAGTAGCTTGAAATAATTTTGTGAGTGGTCTACATTGTAAACCACCATGCTGATACAGCAATTTATTAGTGGCTTATAATGTGAGTCATCATGCTTTAAATAGATTTAATTTTGCAAAACCTTTTAATAAGAATTAAAGAGTAAAGTAAAGAATTAGTTTAATTGTCGTAAATAAATTAATAAATAAGTAAAAATATATTAAAATAATTTAATATTTTCAGCAGTTTGGATACTTTAGTTCTTTTAAATAATTTAAATATTTTAAGTAATAATTAATAACAACAGAAAAAAATTCAATATAACTTTTATAGCTTTTTAAAATGCTTTTCTATGAAAGTATATAGAGTTAAAACCTGACAAACAGTTCAGTTTAATTCATGGGAGAGTTCGATTTTTTTACATTGTTATACTAATTTATGGATTGTCTTTTTCACATAATTTTTCCTAGTTTTGTGTTTCAAGTTTGTTTTATTATACTCAGTAGATACGTCGAGTAAAACGTAATACATAAATACATTTTCTTACTTTGGTAATTGGTCTATTGATGGGAAATTGACGGTCCACTTAGAGTTACCATCAGTGAACCGTTTGATAAAATCTTGAGTTTTGTTTGTACTATAATATAAATTAAAACTAAAAAACATGTCAATAAAAAACATTCATAGATATTAAGAAAATAACAAAGACAGTATCTACATATTAAGTTTTAAATTTAAGTAGAAAGTACGGTCAGGAAAATGAAAAACCTGTGGTGCAACGATGGCAAATTTGGCCTATACTTAAATGTACCATTACAATATTTAAAGTTATTTGCTTATTTCATTTTATTTTCATAATAATAACGTCTGATTTAACAAGTTTTTGAAAAACATTTTAAATGAGATTGTGGATGTAGGGGCTCACACGTCAAGGCCATCTGTTTGGTTTTACAGTACTGAAAACAATTTTTGTTTAAAATATATGTAATTAAATTAAAATGTAATTGTGCGAAATGTAACACAATTAAATGTAAAATGTGCGAAATTGTTTTTATTATTTGTTTTCAGTTTATTAATTGTAGTGTTAAGAATACTGTTACCAGAAATATTTATGAACTTACTTTATTATCGGAATAGTATAATTTATATTTTTGTTCACATACGAATTTGTTAATTCTTCAGTACTACTGTTAAGCGTTATACAGTTATTTAGATTGTGTTTGTCATAAACGTGTATTTGACGTTTCAAAATCTCGGTTGTTACGTAAGCTATTTTGCAATAGAGAAAAGTTTTACTTCCGATGTATTCAAACGAAAGGTGAATTTGTATGTTATTTCCCCATTGGAATTGTACTTGAATTTACGTAGAGCTTTTAGTTGATGTCTTCGGAGACGTAAGTTTAGGATTGTAAGAAAATAAGGCAAATACTACATTTTGTACCTTATTTCCCTTGAGACGTTAGAATTCTTACTGTAAGAGACTCTTACATAATGTAAGCTACAAATGTTTGTGCACTTTACCTACATTACACATAGTTATTCTATGTGTATGTTAACACAATTGCTCTTCAGTTTCTGTTAGCTTCATAAACACGTTAACTAAATAATACACACACACACACACACACACAAACACACTATCGCACTAGTGTGCTTGAAGCTTAGTACTGGCTTAATAAAGGTGGCAATATAGGTACAGAAACTAATAACTTAAATTTAAATTTTGAAACTAAAGTAACTTTTCTAGACAATGCAAGTTACTGTTTATTGTATAACTAACTGTTATGCCCGTTTTATCTTTTCATTTTCATTTACTTTTTTAAAAAGGCAATTTTCTAAAATCATCGTTCGTTAAATTCTCTTTATTTCTGTGTTTCCTACGCAGCTTTGTTTCTATTTAGCGGATTTTAACCTCGTAGTATTTACTGTAATGCGTGGTACGCACGTGGTAGTTATTGTATTTTAATTACTAATTTATTGTCATGGGTTGTCAGGGATTAAGGTTTTCTGAGAGGTAAGAGGAATGTAATCATATGAAAGGAAAGCATATGTTTACATTTATATTCAAAATATTTTCAAATTACATTATTACATTATGTTACATTCAAGTAGCATTTATTAACTTACATTTATGTTACACTTATTATTTTCAAAATATTTTAGATTTCATAATAATATACCTTGAGTTTTTTTATATTTATGGGCATACAGATAGTGTTGTAGCATGACACTACTATCATTCTAACGCTTTAGAATATAGAATATTTTTAGTTTTTTCTTCTGGTGCATATATGTACAAATGCTTAGGCGTGATTATGTAGCACAGCTGGCCATGTGAGAAGAATCCTTTTCCTAAATTGATTTCGGCTACCCTAAGGTAAGACTTTTATTCTTTGTTTATTGTCATCGCGAATGCAATCCTAATGGGGAATTGCAGCCGCTTAAAATCGAAGGGCATATCCTTGGTATTAATGGAATACATGGAATAAAGACACCTTCTCGTTTGGCGTACCCTGTTATGATGGTAGCTTTTCTCACGTTCGGCATTAGGGTCTTAACGCATAGCCGCGTAACATTGCACATTTTTGGTTAATTGATGTTACGTAATAATATCGGAGTTCCAACTTTTAACGTGAGGATGTCCGAGGGCATTCCAGGGGGCTGCAAATAATGGAGGAATTTTGTGTGATAAAACAAAGCTTGCTTGTTTTCTATGACTGTGTCGATGGGCTTGTAAGTCGTCGGGGAGCCGGGAAGTCGCTCCTGTATTCGGTTATTAATGTTATTCGCGCTGTAGTTTTTTGGCAAAAATTTCACATTCACAAAGCCATTGGTGGCTTTTAAAATAAGTTGCAATGTGCAGGAAAACTTTGTCAACAATATCTTGAACACATAGAACAATATTGCAAAAATCTTCCGAGAATGAAATTAAGCCATTTACTGGTTTGGATGAAAATTTACTAGTTGTTTTGCAATCTTTTCGGCAGTAATATTTCCCAGTAAATGAACTTCCATATTAGTCGCCAATGTTCGCTTTTGAATATGTCTCTACAGATATGATGCTTTGAGAGAAGCATTAAGTTCGTCGGCAGGTGTTCTTCTGGCGACAATCTCCAGGCAAAACCACAATAGCTCCTCCCATTACTCGAACGTTCCCTCGTAAATCCACTATTGTACGTTCAAGGGTTTTAAGGGTTTGCTCGGGTGCCATTGTACAATCGTCCCAAACAATTAATTTGGACATTTGTAAACACATCCGTGTCTAGTACATCAAAACCTGTTTGGACTGGGGCCGGTAAACCTAATTGACAAAGTGTTTTGCCGTTGATCGATACACATTTATCCTCAAGAAAAAAGAGAGCGTCATTAAGTACATCTGAATTAAATTTTAAATTTATATCGGGATTATCTCCTTGTCAGTCCCTGAGAAGATCTTCGCTCAGACGTCCCTTGTATTTGTCTCCAAAACTACAAGGATTCGACGGCGCGAAAGTCGTTATTATTACAGCGACTTCGTAGCTGAGTTAGAAAGCGTGTGAGAGACGCTTCGAGTAACGTTAGCGCCCAGTGTTGATCATCTTCAAGTAAGCCACGCCTTTGGTATGCCTCCCTGAATATCTCACACTCCTTCACATCTACTGTTTTCAGATCTGCAAAAGAAGTAGGCCCACGGACATTGCAAAAAAGTAATCTGAGGTAAAAGCATTCGCCATTGCTTATATCAAGAGTATAGGCACTTTCTAAAGAATTACTTGCACGCCCCCATTAACTGGTACCCGTTAACCAGTTAAGAGTAATAATTTGCTTGATTTATTCCACATGTAATATTTTGGTACTTCTGGGTACATAAAGTTCTTTCGAATGGAACTTGTTGGCACAGAAAAAAGAAGGCTGTTAATGTAGTGTTGGGTGGTCGAGCAACTCTTTCCGGGGCGTTTTCTTCTGTGAAATAACTCTTTGGCCGTTTCCTCAATGCACGGCCAGATGAACAATAGTCGTTCGTGAATCGGAAAATTTAGTATACGCCAAACCGCTTCCTTGCTACTTATGTACGTTCCAATTTGATATTGCATAATTTCATCAGATTGCCTATTTTCATTTTCAAGTTGAACAACTGCCATGTCACTACCTTTATATACATATTTACATATGTATTTAATATAATTCATTGCGTTGCAGTATTCAACGTTAATATGCGCATGGAACATTTTTGAAAGTAGTGGAGTGTGATGAACAATCCATCTGTTGTCTATTTCAATATCCTGATATTGATTATCCACTCTCATTTGAATAATAGCACTATATCCTCCTTGCTCAGGTTGTCGCCTTCTATAAAGCGGGTAGCAGACGTCCCCCGTCTGCGTTTCTTGTCGCATCTCGCGAGAGTATTTGTTAGTACGTTTTCTGTCCGTCATATATGGCGATTTAGGGTTTAATGCTCCACAGGAGCCGTGAATCATATTTTTGGAGATATTTTCAAAGAGAATAGAATCTTCGTCTGGGTTTTGGTAGCTCCGTCGAAATAACCCTGTCTATTTCAGTTGGACGTATCTTATTTTTGAGCCATACTAATATGAGTGCATGTGGAAGTCTCCTTTTTTGGCACTCGACCGAATACATCTAGCATCGAGTCGCTCCATAGATGTGAGACTTAGTTATCACCTGCATGAGATTTATCATCTTTTGTTTAAAATTACTAGCTGTTAAGTCATGACGGTTGGATAGCGCTCGGCTCTCAAGAAACTTTTTTTTATTACTGTCCAAGTTGGATTACATGTAAATGTAAAAAATTAATCTGAAAGGCCGTACGCCCGAACGTATGTCATAGAGTCTTGGGCGTCGGGCGTATTCATGCATATGTCTGAGATTTCCGTTGAAGATAGCTGATAGTATAACAAATTAATCCAATGTTTGTAACCTTTCCATCATTGAGGACAGCATCCCTCAAAAGAATGTACACTACAAATCAAAGTTTTTTTTGGTTTAAATCAAATGTTCAGAAGGCGTCTGCTTTCCTCTTTAGCGTACATATCAACAATTGACTGTTGGAAGAGCTGTTTGCATTGTAAAATGAAATTTGGTGATCCCTGCCTTATTACTATATGGTAGGCGTAAAAATCCATTACCGATACTTTTTTTATTGGTTCGCCCACCAGATCTTGGGTCGGTTTGTCGAAGGTTGAAATGATAACCATCAGCCCCTTCTCAAAATATTATTGGGTATTGAAAACCGTCATCCGAACGATTTGCTTCCGCAATTCGTTAAAGGACTTTGTGCCGTCTCTGGATAAATAGTCAACCGAAACAATAGCTACTTCGTTGATGCCTGGGGAATTAAAACGTCGCTCATGTTCGCCAACTGGGTCCTGTTAGCTTGTATAACAATTTTCTACTCATCAGTCGCCATAGTCTCCAAAGCTGATGCACACATTTACTTCTACACACTCTCTAAAAGTGTTGAACACTTTTACTAAATTATTATGTTGGTTCAACAGCCTTTGAAGATTTAAAATCATAGCGTCAATCAGCCTGGGCTTGATCGTTTCCCATGGAATAGATATGTAAACATTTTGTTTTTCATTTGAGGCAGGGAGTAACGACCCGCCTTTGTGATATAATTGTCCTTTCCCTTTAAAAGTTGGCATACAAGCACCTGTTTCTTTTATTGCTCCTGTCTTACCAAAAGATGTCATTTGAAAGTATGAATTGTATCTCCGAATATTTTGGAGAACATTCTTGGTTCCTGACATGTACGAAAAAAGTGGTTCTGGTGGCTAATTCAGTGGTTTAAATTACTTTTTTTTAAGCATCACATCCCAGGCAATTTAATTTTAAATTTTCAAGCCGATATTCACGTCGTTCTTGTAATTCCACATCCATCAACTCAGATTGCCACACGCGTTTCCGTTCGACGCGCTCCCCATGCTCCTCAGGTGTTTCCGCGCCACTTAAATCAGCCTGCCTCAGACGTTGTCGGTCTGTGCGCTTCCCATGGTTCCCAGGTACCTCTACGATCCTAATCTCTGCTTGCCTTCTCCGTTGTTGTTCAAGCCGGGACTCACGTTCCTCGGGGGCTTAGATGCTCGCTCAGCATTTGGATGGACCAGCCCAATGCTTTGTCATTTTTTCGGAGGCATTCCGCAAAGTAAGGTGATAAAGTACTCGTATTGTAAAGCAGGGTTGATGTAAAGGAACGTGAAGTATAAGGAAACAAACGGTATTGTAAAGTGAAAAGTTATTTAAAAGTGAAGTTTAAAAGGAGCGTAGTTAAGAAAAACGAGTAACATAATGCTGAATAACTCAGCCGGATAAATGTAGCTGATACGACGATAAATGAACAACTCATTAGAAAAACAGAAATGGTAAAACTCTGTGGGGTGCAACTCTCGTGTACTGTTTACTTGTCTTCAAGGTCGAAGTAAAATCTGATCAACACAGATGCCAGATGCCAGATGCAGAGGGGAGCAGATTTATGCGTGCCCCCCGTGGTTGAAGCGTCCGGATGGTGCTCCGATGACTGCCTGATGCTGGTGTGTAATACTTGGTAGCGGGTCTTGTTGCTTTCTTTTATGGAAAGGACCTTCATTTTTTATTAAGCGGAGAGAGAGGATGGTGGCTGTTATTTGTCGAATCGCGGGAACGATTCGCAGCTGCTGATTGGCTGGGAGGCTCTCAGGACTCTCGCGCAGGGAAGGCAGATGTACGACCGCAACGGGTCGTTACATTTCCGCCAGCCCGTTGAGAGCCTCGCGAGACTGGCTCTCGGCAATGCCGCAGCAGGCGAGAGAGTGCAGCTGGAGAATTCACTCGCAAAAGGCGGCGCTTGGCACACCTAAAGCGAGCGCAACCTCCGATACATCTGTCGGCATGCTATGGCACGGAGAATGAATGTACTCATGGTAAATTGAGAAAGATCGGCCGGTGGGGCAGAAGAGCTCTGAAAGCCTATGATGGATCGTCTCTGGGTCGTCTCTGCGTTTTACAAGTGGCGGGCCTTGGTCCGTACTTAATCGGTAATAGGTTGAGTTGGAGGCACGGTCGAAAAGTCTGTACGCAAGAAAGCGTACAATCTCGTCGACCGATGGAACCTTCAGACCTTGCCTGATAACATAATTTCTGACAATCCAGGGAGAGCTGGAGTTTTGTCGGAGGGTGACGGATCGGAAATCTTCCATCCGGCGACTACGTCCGCGCTGAGTAGGGACCAATAGGCCGGGGCTGCGTACATGAGGACGGCTCTTATGAAGATCAGATATATTAAGCCCTTCGTGCGAAGTTGCATAGGCCCTCGATCGGACAAAAATGGGAAAAGTTTGGCTTTTAAGCCGCGGGCACGCTGGAATACATTGGTGACGTGAGCTCTGAAGCATAGGCGCCGATCAAGAGTGACGCCTAAGTACTTCACATTACGTTTCCGGGCAATCGGGGTCCCGTTCAGGGAGAGGGACTGGCATCTGGAAGTTAATTGACGGGAAAAGGCGATCGCCTCGGATTTCTCCGTATTGATTGCCATCCGCCATTTCCGGAAGCAGGGCGAGCTGACGTTGCAACACTCCAGTGGCAAATTTAAAATTTCTCGTCATCCGCATAGACAGAGCGTAACAGATCAACACAGGCGAGAGCTGCGCCTTATATACCCCTTCACCCGGGGAAGGAGTGGGGAGAGTGGTGGTAGTGAGAGAGCCAGAAAGAGACATTGATAGAGATGCCGGAACAAGGATGGCTCAAGGCAGTACTTGTAAGCAATCCGCATGACACATAATTAAAAAGGCCTAAATCGTGCAAACGGGGCGGAATTTCGAATTCCAAGTTAGACAGTGTTTTTCTCCTTGTGTCAAAGGTTAACTGTGTAAAATTTGGTCGGAATAGGTGAAACTGTGTGGATTTGTATTATATATATATATATATAACTCAACAATGCAGATGTTTGCATATTTACCCAGGACAGGACCACCATTAACAACAGACTATAGAATACCGAGGAAGTGTCATCATCATCACCATCACCGGCAGTACCATCAGTCAGGAGACGCGCGCGGGTGCGCGCGCGCACACACACGTACACACGCAACGGTAGCTTTAAGAATACGAAGTTGACAAATGAACAATTATATTTTCTTTTTAAACAAAAAACTCGTAAAGAACAGAATATGAGTTATACAAAGATCTAAATGTAGATAGTGTAAATATTCAGAGTAAATGACGTAGTTGGTGTAAAAAATAATAATTTTATTTGTTTAATTTTAAAAATTTGTGTGTGTCATTATAAAACATAAATATTCTTAAAGAAAACATTATTTTTATTAAAACATTATTAGCAACTATTTAATTTTTATTTGGTAAAGTTAATTTTATTTTTATAAATGAGTTGCTATGAATTCATTTTTTAATAATGATTCCAAGTCAGATACCTAAACAATATAAAAGAATTTTATAATTTGTTCATCATATACGTTTATAGATTTAAGACTATATGTTATTAATATGTGCTGAATAGCAAAGATATGTTATGTTTTCAGAGTGTAACCTTATAAAAGAGGTATTTTGAATTTTGTAGTTTCAAATTGTAATAATCAATTAATTTTCTTTTGGAATATTCAACAAACCATTTATTAATTATTTTACTATGTTTTAATTAATTAGATCATGTCATCAACGTCTCACTCCTCTTTCTAAAATACGTTTATTGTAGAACCACATATACTTTACGTAGCGAACACTCAAAAATCCTACGACCTATCCGATGTTTAACACTATGTAGTTGGGCTGGGTACATGGACAAAAGTGTATTAAGTTTATAATACTTGTAGTGTTGCAACACACACACACACACACACACACACACACACACACACACACACACACACACACACACACACACACACACACACACACACACATTATATATATATATTGCAATGGAACGTGCTAAGAAAGTCATAAAATAGGGATATAGTGCTATAATACATTCTCTGACAGTCATAGACATGTCATATATTGATTTTGTTCTTTTTTTGTTAAGTAAATATAAATTTTGAATTAAGGTATGGGTACAAAAATGAATTATGTCAAAATACCCATAATTGTTTACTCTCTCATGTCATGTGCAATATTTGCGTGTACGTGCGCGGTTGTGCGTGTGATTCACGTTTCATTTAATAACTTCATTAATAATTGACATTTCTTCTTGAAACTTGGACAGGGTATTCACAGTGTTGAAGACTACGTTTCTCATATATTCGATTATCCAAAACTATAATTTTAATACGGTTATTTAATGAAAATATTTCTTCTTTTAACTCGGTATCTGCAAGAGGGTAATAAAATTTGTAGATTAAATTTAGACTGGCTTTTGCAGAACTGGACAGTTTTAATTTGAAGTCTGTCTATCATCGTAAAAATCTATGACGTCGCTAGGTGTTCCACCAATCAGAAGGTCTAAAATTTATTTGAGTTGGTACTTTGCAGAGTACGGATGGCACAGTTCGCTTCGAGGTCTCGTCATAGTAGGATATATTGACTGCCGCGAGTTTTTGTGTCAGGACAAGTCAAATCTGTATGCGATAGAGAACATTGGTACTCGGTACGAGTCTGTCGTATACGTATCTCAGTGGAATAACTCAATATTAATTTATAATAGATCAAAATTGTGCTTTCCGCTCTAGTGGAAAATTTTCCGCTTAAAGGCAGCAATACCGACCGCGGTGTTACTGATTTAATGCGAGAACACTTAAAGAATCGGGAGTTTGTGTAAGCCCAATACACATGATCTATGGCTGCTGACACACGGGCCACTCTGTGGCGCCACTCTGTCGCGCCAAGTACCAGTGGCTCGTGTGCAAGTGTTCGCTTCAGAGACGCACCACTCTCCATTTGCTCAGTGATAAAAGATTGTTTCATTTAGTATTTACATCAGTTTCATCATGGACTCTGACGAGGAAGTTCTTCTTCCTTTCGAATTCTTTCGTACACAAGAAGGATCAGTACCATGGCAAGACAGAATGATACATTGACCTTTTTCAGAGAAACCTTGTCTGATACTGTTTCACTATCAAACCATAGTCATAATAAAAAAATTTTTAATAACTTATTTTGTGTGTTATTCAAAATGTGTTTTCCCTAAAATATATCTTTTAGTAGAAATATTTATTTAAAAATAAAAATAGTTTCTATTTATATGAATATTGTTCGTCTGTCGGATTTAATTTGTTCAAAGATTTTGATAGATTATGTTAAGAACTTTACACCCACGTTGGCCTACATTCTCTTTACCTTCCTCCTCCCTCCTAACATCCCTCTCTCTTTCACGCACGCGCGCGCGCACACACACACATGCAATAATCGTATTCAGTAGACGAAATATCAACCAGTTTGATGTTGAGTAATCGATTAAAACTATTGGTTTCTTGTAAGCCAGACCTAAACTTGTTTGCAACTGTAAACTGTGTGCATTGTTCGCAAGATTGTTTTGGCTCATAAGTATGTGCTCAAGTAGTGTTTGCATAAAACATTGTTGAGACCGTCCCACCTGAATTCGCTAATATGCTATGTAATTTAGAAGTCATTACTCTTTTTCTTGTGTTGTAATTATGATAATCAACAGTAAACTATGGCTAGAGACTTATCTTGCAGGGAGAATATTGTTATATAATTATTTGTCACTTGTAGGAGTCATATGGGCTAGACGCAAATGTATACGATTGTTGCAGAGACTGATGTTTAAGTTTTTGTGGTGCAATTCCATACAGTACAATAGTTATTAAAGAAAATATTACATTCATAATTACTCAATTATTATTGTATTATTTTTATATTATTATTAATAATAATACAACCTTTCCTACAAGTATATATTTTGTATTATTTTTTCAATATAACACTGTTTAAATACTGTTAATTTAAATAAGTTTTAATTTGTATATCTGATGATGTTTGTTAAATACTATTGAAACAGTGATATATTAAAAAAATAATTAAAAATATATTCTTGTACGGAAAGTTTTATTATTATTAATAATAGAGAAAATATATATATAGAAAAACTTATTCAAAGCGGAATTGCATAAGTTCTCGCATTATACAATCTAAGATATTAGTCAAATACTGCACTTCGTAGACCGTGTATATGTATTTTGTTTCTATTCTATTACATACACCTACATTTCTGTCATAATATAATTACACAATATAATGTCTACCAACTTTAGGCATTTATGACTTTAGTTGTTTTATGAAGTTTACACTTTAGTTTAGTGCAGTGGGTCTACTTTATTATTATTACTGCTATTATAATTTTTATTACATACTTTACTACAGTACTGATTAGAAACATACCTGATTTGTTTTTCATCAGGCTGTCCATTTCACTGAAGCCTGGTACAAAAATATAACAGAGCTGTTCCCATGCTCTCCCTTTTGCCATTTTGTTTGAATATTCATTGCATCTCGGGTCCCAAATTGCCGGTAACAGTTCCACTTCAATTATAAATCGATCAGAATCAAAATCCGACCTGATAGTTAAAGTTTTTAAATAGTTTTTAGAAACAAGAAAGTCTTATAAAGTTTAAAAACAAATAGTAAGAAAGCCCCAAAAGTTTTATAGAAATTACAGTATTAGTATACGCTTCACAACACTACTCTGAACACTCCTGTAGCGCGACTGAAAGTGGCCCGTGTGCAAGCTCCAACGCCACAAATCGTTTTCATTCGTGGCGGGGACTGGCTTCTGCCTGCCACAGTCGCGGGTCGCAGTCGCTCGTGTGCAAGGGTACAATTTAAAACCATGCAAAACAACCGGGCGCGACTGAGTTGCGCGACTGAGTGGCGCCACAGAGTGGCCCGTGTGTCTGCAACCTTAATAACCCCGTACAAAACCCTCAGATAATTTTAGAAACAATAACAGTCGATAACCGCAACGCGTGTGTGTGAAACGAAAGTGAACGACGCTGAGGTCAGGGGTCAACGAACGAAGAGTCAACAACGAAGCTGAGCGCCGGACGTTAACAATACTTGTAGAATTCTACGAACAAGTAACGATTTATTGTAAAACTAACCCAATAAACTCTTTAATTAAAAGACAGTTAAATAAATAAATGATTTTATGTTTCAAAAACTGAATAAGACAATTAATAATTAATGTGTTAGTTAATAAATTTTCCTACCTCCAGATATAGACTATGTGTGTATGATTTCATACAACCTATCTATGCAATAATTATTTGTTACGCTGCAATATACTATATATATGCTCGTGCGAAGGCTTGCAAGGTGAATACCTGTTGTACCAAGTTTTTGGGTACATCCGTGTATGTGATGTTTATATTGTCGACGTTTCGTTCCGTAATCCCGGAACATTTTTAAGGCATACTGGTGTTGATTTAACTACGGCGCGCGTTTTATAACTTTCTTTCCTTGTGATTTCTGCTATGGAAAGGTTAGGAGCTGAACACTTTAAATGTTAAGGTGCTGGTTTCAATGGATACACCCCATCTGATTTGAACAACGCCTTCAAACAAAAGAAGACAAAGAAGACGCAACCGGAGAAAGAAACACAGGAATACGTCTGCACCTTAACATTACGATATATAAAGGTCACATCAGACATAGTAGGGAGAATACTTAAGAAAAATCTCATCAGGACAACATTCAATACGCACAAAACAATCAACGCCTTTCTACAAAATCTGAAGGACACTTAGGGGGACAAAGTAGGCTATATATCAAATACCATGCAAAACTGCGACCGATCTTATATCGGCCACTCTGGGAGAAATATCCGTCAACGAGTCCGCGAACACGAATTGGCAGTAGCAAAACAAGAAGACAACACATCTCTAACGAAACACGCGAAGGAAACAGGACACACTTTTGATTTCAAAAACATGTTGATATCTATTAACATGGTGTTTGTTATTGTATCATCTTTAATAATTAGGTAATTTTGTGAATCTCGCCTTTGGTTAGTATTCAAAATTGCTTTACAAGCCTATAATGAAATCTACGTTAAATATATTTAGTAATTACAGTTTTTACTATTTGTCGTCCGTTACGTTCAGTAATAGTAATTTTTTCTTTACAGTACTGTTTGTAAGGTTTATGCTTATGTACGTCATTGGTTAAGAGACATCATCTCAAACCTGTAATGTATAACATGATACAAACTGATAACAAGTAATTTCATAGAATATTAGTATTCACGATAACGCGGTCACCTAACGGCGTCACTCTAACGTTTAATAGTCACATAGAAAAGTACTATAGAAAATCAATGTGTACTTCGTGGTTCATAAAAACTGTTTTTATTCATAGTTATATAGCAATAATTTTACGCAAAGAAATTGGTCTTTTTGTTTCCATACATATTTGACTACCGGTTCTAGCTGTTCCAATCTCATGATTTTCGGCGTATTTCTACCTAGCATTAGAAATATTGCTAAGATATACAAAGAATATCTGAAGTAAAATTGCGAATCACAATATGATATATCAAAATTAATTAGAAACGTACGAGAATTGTAACATTAACGACCTATCCTTGAGTTCGGTGAAAGGGCATACTTAATAAATGAATAATTCAAGCGAAAAAATGAAGAAATTTGCGTAAAACTTGTGGATATAGTAAACATGTATAATTTTGTGCATGCAAGTAATTTAATTAATTAACAATATCACAAAATATTATTTTCTTCAGTTTACATTTACAAGAATAAAATGTATGGAATACTAACAGTTTGATGGTTGCAACGATTACTTATTATGGGTAAACAAAAAACACCCATATGCAACAAAATCGTGTATTCCGCATAGACAATTTTAAAAAGAAGTCCTCCGATTATTCTAAACTCAGTTAAACCTCAAGGTAATCGAGAAGCTCGGTTAAAGTATGTAGGGGAATACTGTTGTCACCATAAGCGATAGTAGAATGGTAGACCACTACAGACAGTCAGCTCAAAAAAACTGCATCTGTGCAAAATATTTGTCATAGCAACAAATTTGAGAAAAAAGGATAATTTAAAGGAAAAAAGATAAATTAATTAGTTTCACAGTTAAATGAAAATTCTGTGTGTATGCGGAAGTAAAATATAAGTTAAAAGTTTCATAATTTAATTTACACACTAAACACATTTTAAATAAATATTAATTGTTTTGCGAAAATATGTAACTAAAGATCGTTAAAGAAATATTTTAATAATAAATTACTTAAAAAACTCTACTGAGAAATTGAATCCCTCCTAAATTAACAGGAATGTGACTGTGATTTAATTTTTACTTCTCCTTGACCCCGTTAGGGTGGATACTAATCGTCTATGGCATTATCTATTAACAGTTTGTATCATGTAAGTCCTTCTTAGATATTTGTTCCTTACAAATGTAGTGTAAAATACATCTCAAGAATCATGAAATGAACGTAACGCTCTGAATTATATCTGATGTTCACACATACGTTGGGCTGAATGCTTGTCATACTTTACTAGTAGTAAATTCATAACATAACAGCACAGGAATTTTCAATAAACTTTTATAGAAACTCACTGATCACAAACATATATCGTAATATGCATGCATTGTGCTTACGCTTAAAGAAGTCTATACATCAATAAATTGTATGCAACAAGACTTGAGTTGGTATTTCAGAGTTTAAAAACGTATTTCAAAACATGTTTACAGTGTTTACAGTTTACAGACCTTTTTCTATTTACTAACTATTTGTTTCTTGACCTATGTTTATAGAGAAATAAATATTTTAGAGTAATGGCATGTTTGCCAGTAGTTAGATAACAAAACAAATAATTTTTTACCTGAGCAATTACTTTTTCGTTGTGTTTATTGTATTTCACGGACAATGAAATGATATATAACATTAGTCCGTGTAAGTGACTAATTGGCGTTTAAACATTTGTAATCAACATTATCCACCCTACGCTTCACGTTTAAAGTTCAGTATTATTATTGTTATTACTATTAAATTTTCGGTATATTGTTGTTGTCGTCAGTTGTTGTTGTTTATTCGTCATTATTGCTGAGAACTTTTTGTGCTCATTGTTAGACACTATAAGTTCTTAGACTGTGTGATGCCAGTGCGGACATAGACATAAATACCAGGCTCACACAAAAGTATACGTTATTTAAAAATTGTGCAAAACCGATTTACTGCACGCGAAAACGGTGTATCTCAACGGTATGTACAGAATGCTACACGCCCGTGTACTTGCAGTAGTACGAGTTCGTAAACGCATACGGTGTCAATGTAATTATTTGTTAATTACCCCACTATGATATCAATTATGGAGTACTTTAGAAGGAGGACACTCCCGTGAAGTGAAGAATGTCGCGAATTAATAATAATTAATATATTTGCTAACAGTGTTCTATAGAATATGAAAACTTTTGCTAACAGTGTTCTATAGAATATGAAAACTGCTAATAAAGGCAAATAATTTTTCATGTTGTGAAAGTGGGACCAAGCCAGTATTACTAACCAAGTCTGATAAACCATTTTCTTTTTGCAATAGATCATCACGAGTGATCGTCGTGTGTTTCCGGAGTACTGCTTGTTATAGAGACGTCCGGCGAGACTGGACCCCCTCCCCCCCCACACACACATATACACATACACACCCGTAACCGTTTGGGAGACCACTATGGACTCTCCAACGTAGAATGAGCTACCGCATCAGATGACAATGAACTAAATTATTTAAATAGATCTGAAACAGCAATGAGAAAGACATAATAATAAAGAATCTGTAAGTAGTATAAATGTGTAAATACTCAACATAAATTTTAAATAGTACGTTGATATAATATTTTTTCACTATATTATAGTCTCCAAGTCACGTATATAAGTATTTAATTGTAATATATTTAAACACTTGATTACTCACCGTCTTGTGACTTCTTCAAAACTTTCAATAACTACGCGTTTCAAGGATAAATTCTCGTCATCAGGTTATACAAAAACGCCAATCCTTCTAGAGAAGTCGTCAAAAATCAATACAAAAATTACATATCTACAATACGCAATATACAGAATACCAACTTCTACTAACATCATTATACCTAACCATTCTGACCACCCACTACAACATGGCAGCTTTTTATTCACTATTTAACAGAATGTACAAAATACCCCCAAACAAACAGGAAACAGACAAGGAAAGAGATATAATATACCAAATTGCTTATGAAAATGGAGACAATAAACATACTATAAACAAAATAGAAAATAAAATCGACATAAAATTAAAACTGAACAACACATAAATAAAAACAACAATAAAAAATTGGCCACATTTACATACATAAATAATAAAATGACAAAGCTAACAAAACTATTTAAAAACACACACATTAAAGTAGCATGCAAAACTGATAAAAATAATTTACAAACACTAAATACCCACACAACCAATGGTATATATAAAATTGAATGCCAAGATCGCAATAAATGTTACATAGGACAAACAAAGAAACGGCTGAGAGAACGTTATTTTGAACATCTAAACACGTACAAAAACTAGAAATATATAAATCTAATTTGCCCGCACATGCAATAAACACGGGACATGAATTCCCAGACATAACCAACATGACACTAATGAAACACATACCACACAAAGGCACCATAATAAACATTTTGGAAAATTTAAAAATATACAAACACAAAACGCAAAACAAACTAATACCTGAACAAATATGAGTCAATACAAAACATGACATAATTTTCAAAACAGTCAATATCGAACTATTAAAAATATTATAAATATATTATATATATTAAACATCAATAAATGTAGACTGTAGAAAAAAGTGTTTGAAATAAAAAGAAATTGTAACCAACATTTGAGTTGTTAGCCAGTTGAAACTTTTAATACAATTAACAGGATCGTTTTTTAACTCGAAATTTAAAATGAACTACTTGAATTTACGTATATATAAAACAGGTACATATATATAACTGACTCAGATGATAATAAGGAAAACTGAGACAATCGAGTCAGAAACTTCACTAGACTCAAGGCACAGAAAGACAACTTTGCAGAATTTACTGCACAATATATTATTATACGTACAATATTCAAGAAAACATATTGTATTTGTTTGCTTCCTCTACATGCCTACAAAACTAATAATTTATTAGTAAAATAGAATTGTACGGTATTTCATAATTTCGTATATAAATTTTTAATAGTCGTTCAAACATTATGGCAATTACTTCTAGTTCACAGAGTTTATTGTAATTGCTTTTAAAAAAATGTAACGTAGATTATAAGTTCTCTTTGGCACGTTAAATTATCTTGATACTTACACGGAATATTTTGTACAATAAGTAACGTATATTTGTGTCGCTCTTTAATTGATTCGAACATTTCAAAAATGGGATTCTCAAACTCGAAGCACAGTAGTTTATATTAAAATTTTCACGTTAGTAGGTCAGTCGCCTAATTAAAATTAATTCCAAAAGTATACAATTATTTTAAAGTGACGTTTAATTTAAGCTTTTAATAAAACTTTATAATTGAATTTTTTGATACCATGCAGTAACCGAGTTTGATGTTGTCCGAGTATTGAATTATGCCATACATTGTTATTTTAAATCTTATAAAGCATATTATTACTAAGAAAACCTAATGAGTTTAAAACGGATTAATAAAAATGAATATAATTATCTTGTATAAAGTAAAAATTACAGAAAATATAAACTTTCTAGATATTTCTTCAGAACAATACAAACACAACTACTCTATTTTGTGACAATTAACACTGTAATTTACTTGTAACATAAAAGCGACTGGAGTGTAAAATGGAATTGCTATCCACAGTGTATTTGCATATGCAGATTGTCAGATCGCACCGTATAGTACCATTAACTGTGCTTGATCAACACATGAACCAATTGCTATCAGCGATAACTATTATGTCCCAACCAAGAAACACAAGTGGATATATTTCGTAGTATGTCTATTTGTAATAACTTACACTTATAGAATACCTTCAAATTTTAATAAACGGTAAAACATTACTGCAGAAATAAAATTCCCCCTGTACTTTATTAAAAATATTTACATTAGATTTTCAATAGAAAACCAACAATCAAAACAAAATTAAGAAATTTTAGTTTTATTCTTCTTGTTTGAGGAATATTATATTTTCACAGATGTTATTTTGCGTACTATTCTCATGACACAAAATATTTTGTAAGTATACACCTATACGCTATACAAAAAGTTTCCACAATTAATCAAAATAACGTTTTCCGCAATACTTTAACATACAGTCTGAAATATGGTGTTGGACAATGGGCTACCTCGACGACATGGACCATATTTTCTCCTATACAATTCTCAGATATGTTTATTATACAGAAGGCTGAACGGCTTTTCTCAAACGTTGTTAACACGTTATTAACGTCATTAAGAAAAATAAAAGTAATGCTCTGTTTCTGCTACTACCTTGAACACTTGAATAATTAATAGTTGTTAAGTAAAACTCTGTTTCTACTACTACCTTGAACACTTGAATAATTAATAGTTTTTAGTTCTCAGTCACTAATAACTTCCCATTGGCACGACTTCAGTGGGTTGTTGTATAAACTGTTTTCCGATATAAAACATCAAATGAACTTGTGATTGCTTTACCCCCAGCAGGAATTTATTCCTTGACCACGACACATAAACCTTTTTTAGTATTTTAATGTGTTCTTTAACAGTATATGACCATACAATGCAAGATATTGTATATTAACACAAAGCTTATTCATTAATTTTCTTAACGACATTAACATTAAAGTGGCGTCCCTATTTGTATATTTTAGCTTAACTAAAGCCAAATAATAATGTTTGTATCATAAAAATGATGGCACTCAACAGAAAATGTCTACAACAGAATGACTATGGAGACATAAAGGCCGAAAATACAAATTTAGCAGATTCAAAAATCTTAGATTCATCCTATTCATAAACTTTTTCTCTACTATTAATTTAAAATGTTTTACTAGAAAAATAAATTAGACTTTGGATTACGTCAGCCATCTTTTTCAGCGGACGTTACAGCTTTGTTCCACCACGTACTGACAACGATGTACTTCAAATACTTCTTTTTACGACTAGACTGACATTGTCGCTACAGGTAAGACTCTGATTATAGGTTGCCAGTGGAGGCAGACTATAATATGGAGAAATTTAAAGAGGTGGCAGTGCTATCTGCACCTTCTAGACAGAAGTGTTGTCCGATATTTGGGCGACACTTTCGTTGTCTGGAGCAAAGGTGAAGAGGAGCTGCATCGCTTTCTGGCCCACTTAAACGGCATTCACCGCATCATCCAGTTTACCATGGATATATAAGCGGACGGGCAAATGGCCTTCCTTGATGTGTCAAGGCCAGCTATGAGGGGGTTTCTAAGCCCTTGCCGCTCTTAAGAAAAATTAACGTTCAAACCGCTGCCCATTGGTGTCATCTAGGAAGCGCGCACCGCGTCCACTTCTCAACAAGCCGTCAGGAGGCAACGGCTGGGAGTAGGAGGGCTTTGGCAGCAAGCCGAAGCACCCTGTCAAGAACGCTTTGTAACTTTCTTTTATAGACAGCGGCAACGTACTCGCAGACCAGGGGAGCGTAGGTGATCATCGGCAACAAATACGCATTGAAGAACAACTTACGTAGCCTTGTAAGCCAGTATTGGAAACACAGAGACCAGCCGATCTGACGCTCTAGTTTTGACTCGCTTCGCATGGGTACGCCAGGTAAGCCAACGGCCTAGGTGGACTCCGAGGTATTTGACTACTGTAGACCAGGAAAGGTACGTTCTACCGAGTCTCATCCGGCCTAGAGGTTCCTTCTGGCTCTTGGAGAATAGCAACGCCGAGCACTTGGTCTCGTTGACGGTAACTTTCCAGTTATCAGTCCTGTCCGCAAAAACGCATCGAGTGCGCGCAGTAGTCATATGATCGCCCTGTTGCCGTTCAGATTGACGGTATACACCGATGTGTCGTCGGTAAATAGGACTATCCGACTCCAGACTCTCTGGATACCTTATTGACGTAGACGAAAAACACGAGAGGCTCTGAGACGCTACCTTGAATTTCTCCAGCTGTAACCCGTCTTTTGAAAGAGATGTGATCATCTTTATCACGCAGAAGGTTCTCTACGTAAGAAAGCCAGAAAATAAAATGAATCCAGATTCCATTCTGGTAGCTGGATTTCCCGGAGTTTGAATAAGAGCCCGTCGTGCCATACACTGCCAAATGCCTTTTCCACACCTAGGAAACAGACTACAGTCTGCTCTTTCTGACATCCGGCTTCTGTGATGTTATCCACCAGTCTGATGAGCTGAAAAGTGGTGGAATGCCATACACGGAAACCGAACTGTTCGTAGGTTAGAACATCAAAGTTTCGTAACCAATTTTGTACTCGCCGCTGTAAGAGACGTTCGAGTACCTTGGAAATGACTGACAGGAGACTAACGGGCCGGAGGTTGTCGGCACGGGTAACATCTTTTCCCTGCTTCGGTATCACTATCGTACGAATTGCCGGATTAAAAAGTAGGCGTGAAATGACTGAACAACGAAAATAGAGGTTTAGAACTGTAATGTTACCTTAAATGGCCAACACAAAAACAAATACACTTATGCAAACAATTCTTCATTTTATGTTGATTAACACACAGTAATATAACACATGATAAATACCTACTTGGTGCACTAAATAATGCACCTTAGTAATTATCCGCACACAACAATTCATTACAGCAACTTCACACTAAATGCACACTGAATCGCAGTCTCAGAAACTAACACATCGTCATTAATTCTCTTCGCAGAAGGCGAATAAGTTACAGAAATTGCGCATCGACAAGCTCTAGTACGGTGTAGTTTCCAATATATTAGTTAACAATCCGAGTTGAAACCAACATTGTAACTGAAACTGAGAATTTACTAAAAGTACACAGCGCTGTAGTACTGTAGCACATTGGATCATATATTCTCATGTATATTGTAGTAGACTTCAGAGTTCTATACGTAACAAATATGAACACATGGCAGTATTGCTAATGAAACATATAGAATCCCCGACTTGTCTTGTATACTAAATAACAATGAGAGTAGTTTCATTGTATGGCAGATTGGTTTAGTTTAAATGTTTCATTTAGCAAATGATGGCGTAGTGGTATCAGTGTTTCCACTGGTTAGTGTTAGTTATGTGTTATATAGCTGTAAGTTGTGAAAATAACAAGCACGTTGTAAATAAAATTGTATTTTGTATTGGTACATAAGTACAACGTGACAGAGGAAAAGTGAACAAATAGACACTATATTAATAACGGTATAAAATTAAACAATATTAGTAACGGTATTTAAAACTTGACATTTGTCTCCAAAAATGTACGTCTTTCAAGCTGTTGAAAGTATCGTAATTATGACGTATCATCAGTTCCACATCTATGCCACATCTATCCATATCTAATAATTACTTTGTTTCTTCGTCTGCGTATCAACTGTCTATCACATTTCAGTTTTCTTTATTTCTTTACATGGAATTCGGGGCATGACGTTATCGCTTTAAATATAAGTAAGGGGAAAACTAGTGATCCCCTTTTGTCTCCTTTGCAACTAGATACATAGAGACCCGACAAGTTTTAGTGGGTGCCAAAGCAATTTACCATTTGCAAGAAAGCAGTTTCTTCGTTTTTCATCCTCCGAGAAGGAGAAGTTTCATTGCAAGGGTTTTCATGTAAATCTCAATTTCAGGATTAGTACCGGTCCAAGTTTTCTGTACCTCGAGTACCGGTGAAACAGACTGCATCAGAATAAAACTACAGGTAGGATTGAATATAATGCGCCTTGATTCAATAATCTCGTAGCGTGGGTTAGTGTTGTTGTAAGCTCGGCAGTAAGTTTGTGTTTTAAGACGATAAACAGAGAAAATGTACCTAACATTATTTTTGTACTTAAAATTTAAAAGTTTATTGAAATTTGCAGTGCAGTGTATTGACACAGTGTAGACAATAATTGAATTTTCATCTGAATTAAACAAGTGCAAATAATTTAAATATTGTTAATGAGAAACACATTAACACTAACAATACTTTAGGTTTTCACGTATTCTGGAATGGGAATTGTCTCCTGGTAAGTCTACTTTGATTTAAAAATTGACTTCTCATATCTGTTAATATCGTATTTTGTTATCTTCCTATTATATTTGTTACACGTTATCGAACGTTGTCACTCGGTTAAAAGCAACATAAAGTTTTCTTTGCGAAATTTTGTTTTCCAAAGTCTTTCAAAGCCTTATTGAATGTTGTACCTTAAAGCTTGTAAACTGTTACAGCCCAGCTAAAAATTAATAGAAGCATTCTCCGGTTTATGCCTCTATAGTGTTTTGTAAACTGAAAAGTTGCAGATACAGGCGACATTGCAATTAAACCTTTTGAAACTTATACGTTTCTTTCAATAGTATCATCAAATCATGTATAGAAAGCATCCATCTTGAGAAGTTGTGATTTCTCTACGTAATGACGTAACCTCTACTCGACCGAGATATTAATTCTGTCGTTTGTAATTACGATCGTGTACCAACTTGATAGTTTGGGAAAATGCTTAATGATTCGCTACCTGCAAAATCGCTAACAAGATTCTCTGTTCTTTGCATAAAGTTTCCAATTGTGAAGCTGTCTGTTCCCCTAATCCACGATCTCTATATCACTTCGTTGACGCATATTGATCGTACGGAGATTTTCTACAGGAAAATGGTGAAAAATGTAATTTTTTAACAATTGTTTTGTGTTATTTAATAATGTTCCCATTATTTTCTGAATTCTTAATATTAAAGTATGGTTTAGGCTGCTGCATACAAGTGACAACAGGTTTGATAATTGATTTTGAAGTCCTATCAGAATACTGTCGTTTATGCGAAACAATGAAGGAAAAGTTAAAAGATTAGCCACAGCAGCTTGAGGATTGGAAAGAAAGTCACAAACCAAACTGCAAATGTAATTATGAAGGATCTTTCCCAATGATGGAGGTGGAGGCAGCAGAAAGAATTTGGAACGTTCATCGCAGTATGAATTCAGGTACACAATCATGATATCTGACGGTGATTCAAAACGCATACTCATCTGAACTCTTTGAAATTGTTTGATAAAGACATTTAGAAGGTTGAATGCATCAATCGTGTTGCTAAAATGTAAGGCACAGCTCTAACCAAATACCAATACCAAAACCAAAAATCCTTAGGTGGAATAAAACACGGTAGCCTAAAAGATAGCACGATAAACAAGCTCACAGGATATTATCGCAGTGCCATTCAAAACAATATTGGCAGTGTAGCTAACACGGAAAAGCAATATTTGCAACTCTTGATAATTGCCAATCAAGAGATGATAAACCACTGCATAATCGCTGTCCGACAGGTAACGAATCATGGTGTTTCTATCAACGGGCCATTGCAAAAAATGAAAAGCCTCTTCCTCATACAGTGGCCATCAAAACTCCTCTAAGGCCACATGTTGTTTCCAAAATTGTGCTTATATACCAAAGATTGGGATCAGACTCTTTGTTGTCAAGGTGTGTGGAAGGAAAAACCCAGAACGCTAACGAAGCGCTGCACAGTCTACTTTGGTCTAAATGTCCCAAAACCTTATTCGTATTTTGATTACCCTCAAAATGAGAATAAGTGAAGGGATTTATGAGTACAATACTGGTTATTTAAAAACAATTTATGAAAGTCAACAAGCCTGTGGCCTTATTACAAGTCTAGGAACTAACATAACAAAAATAGCCAATAGATTTGACAAAATTAGATTGTGAATTGTAGAGAAAAAGAGGGACAAAAATATATCAACTATTTCTGAAAAAGAAAAAGATTGCAATACTACAAGAAGAAGAAAGAAAGAAAGAAAGAAAGAAAAAGGAGGAACTACTTATGCACTCAGAGAATTTTAAAAGAGGTAGGCCTAAATGTAAATATTCGTTTCTTGCATTCTACAATAATACATTCAATAGTTATCATATACCTATATTTGCTATCAGATATAAATTTTACAACTATTTCTTGGCCAAGTTCAACAGCAAATATTTATTTATTCCTATAAAACAGAGTTGTTACTAAGAAACGTGTTGGTTATGAAGTTATTCTGCTTTAGAACTGTTGTAAAATTTTGGCGCCCACTTCCCGAAAGTAATGAATTTGTGTGTTTTCAGGTACACAATTTAATATAACTCCAGAAGCAGGAGCCCCAGGATGCTGAACTTTTTGTAGTTTTCTCTATAGTATTATTTAAATTTTCATGTATTTTGAAGTGATTTCAACAAAAGATAGTCTGGGAACAAAATTATTTTAATAAATATTTTAAATTTGCGAAACATTTTATTTACATAACGTTTTGTCATAGATCCAATTTATCTACATACGTGGTTATACAAGAGGTTTTAGAGCATCTCTTTAGATTTTATTCAAGACCGAGTTTACCAAAATGGGATCTATGTCAAATAAGGAATATTAAATTAAGGAACTTTAATATTTTTCAACAAAAATAAATTTTTTAGATATATACAATGTGAAAAACTTATTTAAAAAATATGTTAGTTTAAGTTGGACTAATACAAGCTTACAAAAAGAAAAAAATCAAGTGAACATTCCAATTATTAAAGCTTTTCATACGTTCCAGTAGCGAATCCCCTTAGGTTCACATAATAAAAATTGCCTTCATAAATGTATTTCTGTAGCAAACCAAGATGGCTATACAAATACCAAGTGTATTTTAACTAGAGATAATTGCATAATTGTAAACAAATTTATATTTGTTTATTTTTGATATTTATAATGTTGAGTGAATTATAAATATCTAGTAACTGTGATTCACTTTGTTGCAAACTTTAAGAGGACAATTTTATTTGTAATTTATTAACGGTTTACTTGGGTCTCTCCAATCGTTTACCCATTTCACGATCACTACCTCCTTCATTCCACCTCTCTACCATAAATACATTATCTCCACAAATCATCCTCCAAACATGCTATTGTTCCACATACTCCATTCCATTAGTTAAAATTTAACGTCTGAAGCTGCCGTAATTGGTAAAAAAATGTCAGGAATAATTAAAAAACGTATTTGTAGAAAAAGATTACAAGGCTACAAGTTTTATTAACGTAATGTTGTTCCTAAGACATGGAAATCGTGATTTGTTGGGTAACACACTCACTGACTTCCTGGGCCAGTTGAAAATTAACCACAAATGTCAAAAGGTTTCCCGTTGAAGGTTTGTTAAATCTAACAAGAAATCCATTGTCTTGGATCCGCTGGTTTTAATTGTACCAGGAAAGACTAAACAGACCAATAATGCCTAGGCCTAGTCCCTGTTTAGTCTATTCCCTGTTCCTGTATCGGAGTTACTAGCAAAATCCTAAATCGTGGAAGGCAGCAATATGCATTATCTTAGTAACTTTTTAATGTAGTATTAAGTTATCCGACAGTTTTCATCAATTTTTGTTTTACACCAAGTCAATTGCGCGTAATAACAACAGGGTATTAGGGGTCAGAGTTTTGCAGCTATTTAGTTAGTTGCTTGTCTCTTTACTGGATGAACATAAGTTCTATGCGTATACAACTGGTTACTTTCTTCACTTGGAATTTGCGGTTTTCATTGTCACACACATCACTGTCTCACTTTTCATCCTTCTCACTTGCCCATTTGCATCTTAGTACCAATTACTAAAATTTTGTTTTTAATTGATGGGTTGTTTCTAACATTTTATGTTGATAATAAAATATTAACACAATGTCAGCTGCAATGTTTGACTTTTGTTTATTTATGTAAGCGTTTTACTTTCCTATTCGAATTTTCGAAAAAAATATTTCACAACATCAAAAGTAAACAATTCTGAGGAGATAATAATAATTTGCCTTACTTCTCGACCTATATTAAACATTTTTTTGTATTGCAATGCCTTGTGATACGCGAAGTTGAAACTCTATTTTATTGTACTTTAAACGAATAAAAAGTTATTTTAAAACTAGATTAAACAGCTGACTACTTTTTCAATTGAAAAAATATAATACATTTTTAGTCAAGCGAAAGGCTAGGAAGTCCTTTTGGATCACAGTGATATTTTGGCTTAAATAGAAAAACGTTTCAAAGCTGAAAAAGAATTTTGCACCGATGTTGTAGTTTATTGAGGAAAATAAGGAAATTTCAATAAACTGAAGCAGTTCTTAATGCAGTGTAACATAAAAAATTAAAAAATAATAACACTGCATTAGTTTTTAAATTTCCTTATTTACAGCAATTACAAAAATATTACCGTTTGTGTCTTTAAATAAAACAGACAATTAAAAGCCGATGTTTAAACGTAATGTGAATGTGATCAGATTTTAAATAAGACATGACGTATAAAAATTGTTTATCTTCACTTCAACAAACATTGTATCATATATACCAAAGTACAATAATTGCTAGAGAGTGAATAAAAAAATTTAATATAGGCCTATGTTAAATAAGTACAGACTTTCAGTTTCCAGTTTTCTATAATATAGGCCTAGATGTAATAATGTATAGAAATAATGTATAGTAAAGCCTAGTAATCATTACTCATATTATTGGTACCTCCACCTCAATGTGTGTTTTATAAGAAATCATAAGTTGACGTTAGTTTTATTCACCTAAGTAAGTAGTCACAATGACCGAGATTATTAATATAAGATTTTTATGAATATAAAAATTAGATTATAAAAAAAGCAAACTGCAAGATTTCTTGACCCTGTGGTTTATTAATACACAACAAGGAGGGTAAGCATGCAAGGAGGGTAAACATGCAAGGAGGGATAATAACTGTTGGAAGGTGGATAGTGTAAAAAAGTAGCTAAGATATGTATAATAAGAAACTAGCACATAAAACTACTTATGTGATTTAAGAATAAGGAAAGAGTGATATACATATAAATATAACCAGAAATATTTGTATAAAAACATAAGAAATATTGTATCATCACATATATAACATACGTTATATGTTATATTACTATCTTATACGTTCTGTATTTACATCAGTAATTTATAAATAGCATAGCATATTGTTTAAATAAGTGAACAATCATCTTCTTAGCCTTCGTAACTGTGTGACACTATTACATAAATAAAATTTTAATAGTTTGCTTAAAGTTTTGGGCTTAATAGATTACTGCTTAATATTTTAACTAAACTTTAGTCGTGTATTCTGTATATGAAGAATTAGACACTAACAAAATACAGGTCAGTCATTAGCAGTGTATAGGTATAGCCTAAACGATAGAATCAATCAACGATTTTTAATTTCGTTATCTTATTCGTAGACCTATGATTATTATCAGTGGAGTGTGAAAATAAAGTGACCCTACAAGTATGTGTATTATTGAGGTCGTTATACAACTTCACTAATGACACGTTAGGAATCTTGTATGTTATTGTAATAACATCAAATTAGGATGTCAAGCAGTTGCTCTTTGCTGTGAGTAGTTACTCGCTCCGCTGAAATAGGTGAAGTGTCAAACATCAAACAACTTCAGTAATTTCGAAATGTCACTGGTTCAACCGTATATTATATTATCATAGTTTATATTACACGCGGTAACCACATATCACAGACATTGACTACTTAATTAGCAACACTGTAGCATCGTAGACAACGTTGATGTTGACCTATGATATTTTAAAATATTTCTAAATTATTAACATTCAGAGGGTTATCGTGAGCCATGTAAAATAGATTTAATCATCGAAATCTAAACATAATAGATTTAAATAAATTGTATTCATATTAAATGTTAGCCATATATATTGACATAAATGTCAATATGTACTGAGTATGTGAGTAAGGTTTTGTATAAAGAGTGCCTCAGACCTTGCCTAAATTAAAAATACAATCCATAAAATGCACCAAAACAATGAGCAATCAATGAGACATCAAAGGGATGACATTGTCAAAGATATTTGACAGCTGAGTCACAGAAGAGGACGTTATATAAAATTGTTTATTTTTGATACGTTATTATTATAGGCTGTTAACAGTATGTAGACCCATTTTATATGTACTAAAACACACACACACACACACACACACACACACACACACACATATGTTATGTTTTTAAATAGTTCACATAGTTTTTTATTATAAGTATACTGCATATTTTTACACATTATAATAAAATGCATTGTTAAAAAAACGACTGGAAAATTTTCGTTTCAATAATATGGCTCTGAGCGCATGATGTATGAACTTCTACATCACGCGACAATGTCGCTTGGGACATCATGACAAATGTTTTACACGTAATTCAAGAAAACTATATGCAGCCGTGTAAAATCTACGTGAGAAAAATGAAGTCACAACACATGGGTGGAAAAAATTATCGTTGTTTTACGCAATCAAGTAATAATATTGTAGTAAATCTACATTCAAAATTAAGGTTTTCACTTATTTGGGTTTAGTAATAAATAAGTATCTTAACTTTAACATTAAATACTATTTAAGGTTATTAATACACTCTTTAGAAAATAGTTTGAAGGGATGACAATACCTGCAATGTTTAAACTGTTTCTCTTTTTGTCTAATCATGATAAGTGTGCCAAATATTAAATAATCTCAGTATTTTCAAAACACTGAGAAACGCAGAAACGAAGGAAGCAAATGCCGAGTTAATTATTACGTAATCAGAAACATTACGACACGGCGAAGGGGGAACTAATACTATAATGCATAATTGACTGCGAAACGGAGAAAGAGAAATCATGAAGCAACAACGTCTTGCATAATCACTTCTGAAATTTGTGTTCCAGAATAATTGCCAAAAGTAGTAAAAATTAAATAAACAATATGGCTCAGACAGGTTTAACGCGGCATAAATGTCCTTGCGTGCTGCCTGTAAACAAGGGAAGGTAGCAATTAAAATTTGGTTGCAAATTAGTTTACGAGTTATTGTGCGTTGTAATTAGTGCGAAATGTATTACATACTTATTTCCTTTAATTGGGGTTTAATAAATTTATTAGGTTATTTACTATTATTGCTTTCGTTTCAAGTGGGTCAAATGCGTGATGAAATTTTGTGTCAAAGGTTTAAGAACTTACTGTAATTATCATCAGTTGTGATACTTGATTTCTTTAGGTACAGACAATTAAAAAAAAATTCTAATTACCTTTTTGCCTTTTTCACCTCCTACGTTTTTCCTACTTACGTTGTCCTAGTAAGTCGAGACAACTGCCTTACGAAATACCATTCGAATAAATATGTGCTCTATTCTACAGGTACTTAATATCCCGTTGGTCGTCCTGGTGATTGATATCTCTTTAACTAGTAATCAGATCTATTAAAAACTGCATAGTTTTACAACTACTTCAGTAACTGCCTGACGCACTAACGATTTTTATCTTCCCTAGCATTTCCAATGTGTGTAATGCTTCATAGTTGAGCTGATGTTATATTATATTATCAAAACATTCATTAATACTTACGAACTGAACAACGTTAAAGTCAAGTGTAAGACAAGATAAAAAAGTAACCATCTATGAACAGTAACAAAACATAACTACATTATTTGATTGGAATACAAAATTTGATATAATTTGATATGATGTAAAGCAGCAAGACATTATAATTTCTACTGTGGGTTTCTTGCTTTATAATTTTCTATTATTTTGTCAATTGTCATTCTGTCAAAGTGGTTATCATTTTTGTGTTATCTAACATTAAACAAATACTTACCACAATATTAGATTCTAACTTTTTTCATTTTACTTCTTCACACTTTCACTAAATCCGACTGTTTAACTTCCTATAGTGGCTATAAAAGTCTGTATTTCTTGTTTTGTGTTCAAGGGATATCACACTAAAGCAGAGAAGAAAATAATAAAAAGGGCCGATTACATCTTGAATCAGATTTTCTTTTATTCACACGAGAGTCATAAAAAGCGGTTCTTAAACTGCAAGGCTTTTCTTAGAGCGGACTAGGTTTTGTAGTTTGTACACACAGAATTTATGTATACATTAATTGCATACTTATACATATTTAACGTGTACGTGTTCTAAACACGATTGGTTACACTAAGGTTGTTCAAATAACTTAAAATACCTGCCAAGAATTTAATTACTAACGGTGTCTGAAAGTATTGACTGAAGCGGCTATAAAATCTTAATAACGGAGTATATTATAGCAAAAGTATCTTATAGCCTTGAAAGGTTATATTAATTTGAAGTACATTATTCTAAAAATCGAAAAATAGCTTAAGACGTTAAAATCTCGGATGCTAATATTTTACTTTTTAACAAACATTGTACTTTTTGAACAATTCTTGCGTTGTAGCATTATAATTAGCGGGAGTTTGCGGTAAAAATATTTTTATGATCGGATCGCAAAGGCTTTGCGGATCGTTGTATTTGCACACTGGAACAGAATAACTGACAGATTTCATCTGTTAAAAGATGAAATCGATTTTAACATTTTTAATATCAGTAGCAATGAAGGAGACAAACAATAAACAATGGTATACAACTATTATTCCATTAAAGCTTACAACACACAGTAATTCCAATTGTACAACACACAGTAATTCGTCGCCTAACAAATGTCGCTTAGTAAACAGTGTCGCACTTCATAATACAAATTACTATTTACACATGTCCGATAACAGTAGTTCACAAATCTCAGTAACAAGTACTCTAATACCACACACCAAATCGCAGGTGTAATCTGTCTCAACTCAACTTCTGAATCACTGTATTTACACCCCGGCTGTGACGGAGTACGTGACAAAAATGACCAGACTTCCGGGACAGTAATCAATCATAACCTAAAAGGAGCGTCTGAAAAAGCCGAGAAAGGCCCGAACGGTGCCTAGTACTACCGCTGACAAATGTTAATAAACGATGCATGTTATATGTCACCTCAGCGTAGCACTGGTACCTTCTTAAGGCTTCTTGCACCGAACTGGAAAATCCTCTTGTGACCTTTGCCTTTGCACAAATATTTACACTTATTTTACACTTATTTATATATAACGGATCTTTACAGCTGTCGCCGTTTCTCCGTCCCCAACTTCCATTGTAACCTTGTAACATGTAAGTTCTTCTAAATTTCTTGCAACCATTGCTTCCGCTACGTCATCTCGCCAACTCCTCCGTGGACGTCCTCTTTTCCTCCTCACCGGTGGTATCCTTTCCAATATTTTGCGGGGCCACCTGTCATCTTCCAATCTCTTCACATGCCCAAACCAAGTCAATTGTCTCCTTTCTATTTCGTCTATTATTGTCCTGTCATTATTTACACTTATAACATTATTTGAATAATGTGGGAGGTCGAACAAGTCCAGTCAGAAAATTCCATACCTCATTGCTCGTTGAAAATTTTATTACCACTAAGAAGTCAAGGGCAACATACATACACATTGACAATTTCAATGCATCTCACAACTGGCCTGCATGATCCATTGTAGGAACTTATAACTTACACGGACTGTCTACATTCCTTGCTTTTAAATCAATGGTCATCTGTAATCTACTAAGTCCAGAAGAATTCTACGAGAAAAGAGCAGGTCTCTATGAGTTATTCTAGACAAGAGTGACTGAAGACCAAGAGCTTTTGTGACCTTTGCATCACGACCCAATAAGGTGAATATGTTGGTCATCCAGTATAAGAAGCTTCTCTGAACTCCCTCAATAGAGTTACCTGTGTACTCAAGGCTCGTGTTTCGTAAGGCTGAAGCATATTCTAGATGGCTGCGTACCAAAGATCACACAAAAATCCACACTATTAAAATGTCTCGCAATCCATTTAATAAGGCCTAAATAAAGTCCATTTTAAGGATTTTGAAGACATTTTCAACATGCTGAGAGCAGAGACGTTTCGAACGCATAACAACAGCAAGATCAGATAAATTTTTTCTTTTAAAATTTTTAAAAATTTTTCGAATTTTATGCGGGACAAATCCTTCATATACCCTCCCGAGGTTCACCCCTGTTTAGTGTACCAATGCAAAATTATGCTATAAAAGTAATCATAATGTTTCATTTAAATTGCGTATAAAGGCTTTCAAAGGAAATCAATTAACAATATGACAAATAACAGTGGGGCTTACACGGAGTAATACTTACCGTTTCATTACACATTTTTAATAATTTTAGATGAATATGCACTCTAATACAGCGATACGAGAATGTAATGCATAATTAAGATGGTTATGTAAAGGAAACCTGTAACCCATTTATTCCCTAAGCAGATATGGCCTACCATGTAATCCGAAAAATATAATAACTTTATATTTATTATAATTTTTATAATATAAATTATAAAATAAATTTTTTATATAAAGTCCACAATAGTATAAAAAACGTTTCTATTTGTTTCTACACAAGGTAAGAATTACCATTTTCAAGATCATGTAAAAAAAAATAAATATTTATAAAGATGTACGAAGCTTATCATTTTGTATGTTAAATACAGAAATTAAAATTAAATTTATGAAATATTGTTTTTGTGTCTGAAGTTTATTTATTTATTTGCGCGCGCGCGTGTGTGTCTTTATGATTTCATTAATGTAATATTTACTACTCAGAAAAAGACATAAACCACATTACAATTACACTAAATTATAATGACTGACTATTTTCACATTATTTAGTATGTCGTGAACATGACACGTCGCGTTACGATGACCGTGTCTTTACAGCGTGTGTGCAATTGTGCAATGATTTGCAGCCAGTATGCCCAGAATGGCTTCACTGTATTCATGTGTGTTGTAAAGAGGCACTCGTAAATTATATTTCATAGCCATATATCCTCAACACGCTTTACATAGCAGTATTTATTAAGGACTGCGCTATGTGATATCCACCTGTAATTATAATACTTATTAGTGACAAAGAAGTATGAATTAATTTTAAACAAAATCTTATGACGCATGCATCATTAATTACGACGGATAGGCCTATACGTCCAAGAGTATATACGGGATGACGTTGAGTCAATCAATAAACACATATTACAATAAGAAAAGTAAGCTTTTAGAAGGCGGTATGTAATTACATTAAAAAAGAATACTTGTTAAGCCTTAAATTTAATATTACCACAAACTTTTCTTTCCTTAGCGATCTACACGCATAAAATAATTATTAACTTATAACAATATTATTATTATTATTATTAACGTTATCATTATACATTAATATAACTTGCATATTATACTATATTTGTACAGTGAAAATGTGAAACAACAGAGCGTAAATTACAAAAATATTAAGTCATGGGTAAGTAGTACACCAGTGTACAACACAAATAAGTACAATGTAAATTTTATTAAGTCTAGAACATAAAAAACATTGTTTAAATTATCAGAAATAAACTTAACGAAACGGTAAAAATTATTGACTTTGTACTATTGTAAAGTTAGTAATTTTCTCTTTCTTTCTAAAAAAATTTAAACCTGGTAGTCGTGGGACTACCGGTAGACATGGAATCATGGGCACCTCTTGATGTTAACGTTGATGGCGTAATCGTCTTCGAGAGTGCGAGGCAGCACGTTAACCATGTTGTCTACCTTCACTGGCACATTTATGACTTGGCCCACGATCCCATACATGCCGTCTACATAGCGGAGCCGACGAATCTGCATGAACGGTAACCGCGGGCATATAAGTCTCTCTCTTCAACGGCATTCAGAGGCGGCAAGTTTGGCGGGATCGGTGGATATTGGAAGCCGTATGATTTGCACAGCGGCGGTACGTTGCCTTGTTTGAGACTTGCAACACACGTAGAGCACACGCCTTCCATATTACTCGCACTTGAGTACTCGTCCGCTCCGAACACTGTGGCCAAGAGACTTATGTATGATGGTACGCACGGTCTTAGATCACTCTTGAACCACAAGCGATCGCAGATCCCACACACCGAGCCGAACGGATTGTTAATAAAGTGCTTAGAGAATTCCTCGTCGACTCCTTTGAAGCGGCGACTTGGACCGGGCTGTTCTGCGCAGAGCATCGAGGGTCCAATGTTGTCGAAGCACAAGTTATTAATGTTCTCATCGTCTGTTTTCTTGCTAGCTAGCCGTACGCTCGATCTGAGTCGCTTTGGGGGCACGCCGGATGACCCAGGTATCGGAGATGCGGGCCGCTTGGGCGCTGACGGGGTTTCATCAATCTTCAAATGGTTGCCATTTTCTAAGTTCTCGGCCGATTTCTTTGATTTTAGTCTCAAACGATAGGCCTGTTAACGCTCTGCATAGGATTTGCCGGTTTTTGGTTTGAAATGTTTGGTTCGAGTTTTATCGCGATTTTTAGGTCGAGGCATTTCAAATGTTTGAGTTAAAATGTTGTTATTATTTTTTGTGAGTGCTTCTGGTACCCGGAGTTGGTGTTATTCGAGAGATTTAGTTCTGAGGATCACAACGCACTTTGAATTTTCGCGATCGGATTTGTAGTTCCCGAGATATTTAAGTTTTAGTGGTGCAATTTAGAAATTTTCGGCGCAAAAACACCCTCACGCAGACAAAGCCTAGAGGCGACTGAAGTCAGTTGTCAAAATTCTAAGTACTATTGTTGGAACGGGGCCGAGTGACTCGATCACCTGACACCTGGTTTGCTGGGATTGGTTGAGCGGTTCGTGAGATAGTGGTATGCCGAAAGTACATTTGAAACATAACGGTCGATTTTCGCGAAACGTGCGAGTAAGACATTACATACCTATGGATTCCATGTCAAAAGTACTGAGCGTGAAACATTTATAAATTACTATCTAAGGACGTAAAGTAACAACCCATGTGTGTTAGTTTTTGTGTATTTATCATTTCTCTTTGAGTAAATAAGATATCGGAGAAAGAGTTTTTCGTAGTTACTTATTTATATTGATAGTCAAGTTTGTACTAACATATTCAGTTGTGATTAAACAATTCTTTATATAATGAATAAAAAAAGCTACTTTGTAGACAGAATGTTCAACGTGGTGGTCACATTCCGTTGCCACCAGTCACTGTTGAGCGAACATTCTCGTGTGATGGACGTAGTGGCCATTACTGAAATTGAACGTGTTTCCAATTTCGCTTATGTGCGGAATAAAAGGAAAATACGAAAACCGTCAATATTTTTGTAATAGTAGATCAACAGAGGTGATTTATTTGATTTTAGATGAGTTCTTTTACTCAGGGAGAAAAACGTAATTGTCACTGTAATTTTTTTAATAAAACTAAAATCTACAAATGTAATAAAAATTAAAATGTTAGTAACTTTGTAGCAAACAATTTTTGACACACGTGCTAAAGAAATTTTTAGCACATAGGCCTATGTAACACACACAAACACACGCGCGCGCGCGCGCGCCAGTGTAGTATAAATATATATTATAGTGTAATATTATATATGTCTGTATATATATATATATATATATATATACATTTATGTATATATATTTTACATCCATCTATTTGACTGCTACAAGTTTGTGTTGGTATTTGGAGGCTACCAGAAATCTTTATGTATATTTTGTTTTACGGTATATATTTGTCCTTTCAAGAGGCCTCAATCCCGAATAATGATTTGTTTTCCTCTGTCTTTGATAATAACGATTTTCCAAATTGCATTGCATATGGCGGCAGCAATAATTTGCGTCATTTGTTGCGTCTAGAATATACAGCGCTATTTAGCCGACTAACGAGATATAAATTGGCAATATTGATGGCATTTGGCTGCCTGCAATGTTGCCAGATTGCAGATTACGTGGCATGACAGAAATAAGTCTGCTTCTGAATGCATGGTCATATTCTTCTCTACTAGTAGCTATTTAAATGCCATATATTTTCTTAAATGTAAAATTGAAGAGGAGTAAGGTAGGATGGGGAGTGAAATGGCTGGTGAATACATTTCAAGATGCTCTCAAAGGAAAAGATATTGGAGCCTGTTTTGTGGAATGCGCTTTAATGACTTTGGAATGCATTTTATGAAATCTCTTAACTCATAATTATGAAGGGTTATTTTTTCTGAACCATGTTCACTTTACTATCTAAATCACAACCATCCATGAACAACGAGGCTACTGATTAAATTCCACAATGTCTTATTTTATGAACACAAATGCGATTTTGGGCTAACTTTATTCCTCTGTAGTTCATGCCAGAACTACAGAGGAATCTCTCTACTATGCTCCGGATATAAAATTTTTACATACATAATTAAAAAAAAGATTACAGCCATATGCTGAAGAGATTATCGACGAATACCAGTCCGGTTCCAGAAAAGGAAGATCCACCATAGATCAAATGTATACAGTCAGACAAGTTCTGCGTAAAGCGTGGGAACAACATATAGACGATATATTTTTGTTGATTTTAGACAAGCGTATGATTTGATAGATAGGGATAAACTATCTAATATTTTATACGAATTCGACATACCAGTGAAACTGTTAAGTATTTTTGTTTGTTAACGGTCCAAGTCGCGTGTTTTAATTTCTTATTTTCTTACCTTTGTTAGGTCCGTCGTGTGACTTTTATCTTTAGAATAAAATTAGTGTGACGCGTTTCAGGTCATCTGACCCATCCTCAGACACTTGCTCGAAAAGAGGTCGTCATATATTAAAATTCAATTAAAATAAAAACACACATATGTAAATTCATTGCCAATAATTAAATGTTCAAAAACATGAATAACACTGTTGTCGTGGTGCACCACGCGATTACCGATCAATACTCACCGCGATTTCCGTTATCGATCGGTAATCGCGTGGTGCACCACGACAACAGTGTTATTCATGTTTTTGAACATTTAATTATTGACAATGAATTTACATATGTGTGTTTTTATTTTAATTGAATTTTAATATATGACGACCTCTTTTCGAGCAAGTGTCTGAGGATGGGTCAGATGACCTGAAACGCGTCACACTAATTTTATTCTAAAGATAAAAGTCACAAGACGGACCTAACAAAGGTAAGAAAATAAGAAACTGGTAAGGATGATAAACTTGACAATGACTAATACAGAAGCTCGGGTACGAATACAAGGACACAAGACAGGAGGATTTGTAATCAATCGAGGGTTAAAACAAGGAGATGGGCTGGCCCCGACCTTGTTTAATCTAGCTTTAGAATATGTGATGAGAAAACTGTCAGTAGGAAGAAACAAGGTACTGACAAACAAATCGGTCCAATTAGCAGCCTATGCGGACGACATCAACATAATATGTCGGACAAAAAATGCAGCAGAGGAAACGTATTCTGAACTCAAAGAAAATGCTAGCAATATAGGCCTCAAAATCAACATAGATAAAACAAAAATATTAGTGCAGACTAGAAGACAAAGAAACTACGGAACAATCGAAAATATCGAAAAGGTGGACAACTTTGAATACTTGGGAACCATATTAGAAAAAAACGGCACAGAAGAAGCCGAAATCCGAAACCGGATAGTCCAAGCCAATAAAGCGTATTTCGCCACATCAAGTATCTTCAGATCCAAAGACATCCACAGAAACACGAAACTAAGGGTATACAAATCAATAATGAGACCCATCCTAACATATGGTTGCGAAACGTGTATCCTGAACCCCAAAGCACCAAACACACTCTCGATACCTTTGAAAGAAAAATATTACGCAGAATCCTGGGACCAGTTAATGACGTACATGACTGGAGAATAAGATATAACTTTGAATTGTATCAAATGTATAAAGTACCACCGCTAACACGGTACATAAAACTACAGCGTCTAAGGTGGGCTGGTCATGTTGCCAGGATGGGAGAAGAAAGGATACCACAAAAACTATTGTATACCAGAATCCATGGAAAAAGACCAGTGGGAAGACCAAGGAGATGATGGGAGGATGCGGTGGATGAGGATGCAAGAGAAATATTGAAAGTGCGTTCCTGGAGGAGGATGGCTGCTGACAGAGGAGAATGGGGGGAAAAATTGAAGGAGGCCATTGACTAATATAATTAGACATCTGTGATGTTTTCCGAATACTAACTTGTACATTTTGTCCCTGAAGTTGTAAGATACCACACAAGAGAGTATTATACAGTGGACTAATCTAACAGTTTTCACTCACGCGGCAAAGCAGTATCAAAGCAACCATCCCTTATTCTGCTGAAAAGTCTGATAGTATTGTTTGTATATTATACGTCACAAATCTACACAAATATCATCAGATCTATAATATATTATGGAGTTGCAGTAACGTTTGAATACCATCTGTAAGTCGAAAACCTCAGATGAACTCTTGGCACTCGAAATGTCTCTTACAAAACCTACACTGTTGCCTTTGTTTAGCGAAGATATTTGATTTCTAACTAATACCTATCTGATTGTTCTGGCGTATGATTATATCTACCTTACTCTAGCAAATTTAGATATAGTAGAAAAAAATTGTACCGTACATATCTGTTTACTAAAAAAGTAAAAGTAATCGAAGTTCCATTTTACTTTTTTCGATTTTGTCTTGAACAGACATCATCTTTATCACAAATAGCGCTATAGTATATTTTATTTGGTAGCAAATTAGGTTGCAGCAATGATTACCAAGGATTACCAAACACATGATGTTTTCTGTTCCGTAATGACGACAGTCCCATTGATATGGGTTATAGCTACCTTAGTCCACTTGTACCATTTCTCATATTTTGATCACTGCAATACATTTAGCATCTGTAACAGCATTATTTGTCTCCAAAATACAATAACCACTAAGTATTATCAGCTACTTTAGATAATTCCTAATTTTTAATAGGCCTACTGCTTAGAAGAATGTATACAGCATACGGATAAACATTCCAATAAGTAGTTTGCAATCAGAGTTCCATATGCCTTACCATGTGCAACGTCGCAGTACGGATGCATCTAACGTCGCAGTACGCGAGCGTGCGCGCGTGTGGGAGTGCGCGTGTGCAGTCGTAAAGCAAATTAAATTTAGTATATGACATTTAACCAATACAAAATATGATTTCAGCTAATGTTATTAAAGGCAAATATTTAAATAAAAGGGAGTTGTATTTAACTACCACCAATATTCAGTACTGGTGTATTTGTTCCAATATTCTGATTGCAGGTCTCATTTACTAAATGGAATTGTCATTACATTATTTGTTTGTCCTGATATTATCTATATGACTATCTATCTATTAACTATTAACTATTAATTATCTATGATAAAAGAAGGCTCATACAGTCTTAGCACCATTGTCATCTTAAAGCAGATTACAATAATTATTCCTTTACTTAGTGCGAATGTAAACACTATCACGTCAAGTGGAATATAGATTAGAAAATAAAAATGTTTCGTCCTATTATACCGCCAACGACTTTATTAACTTTTCTTTACGATTGCACTTCTTATTGTATAGAGGTTACTAGGAAATTAAGGTGAAACAGGTAAATAATATTTAATGTAACGGGACAAATACAAAAATCCTTCTAAATATTAAATTAACCATTCTATCGAATTGTAAATCTTGCTAATTTTATGGGCATTCTTATGGTTACTGCGATACAAACCAGAGTGTGTTAAGTGTGCAATTTGAACTAGTTCAAGAATTTATAAAATATTTAAAAAAACAACAAAATACTCAAGCTTGAGATACGGAGATTAGACTCAGAAATAGTACGTCACTGACAAACAAACTCTTTGGATTAGGAAAGTAACATGAGTCTCTACAATGTTAATACTCTAATTTTGTAAAAAGGGAAAGAGTAAAAAAATTGACTACAGCTTATCTAAAATTCTAAGAAATAACGTAACCAAATTACCAGCACTAATGCAGATCTGATATTTATGATATATCTTATCTTGGGAAAAGGAAATTATTTCAGTAACAAGTGGCAATGATTTAGTACACTTTTCTCATGCAGACCTTTATACGTTTGTAATTAGCTAACACGGGTGCCAGTAAATGTTATAGCATAAAAGCCCACATGACTCGTAGCATACGTACGCCTTCACACAGCAGATAATGATAAACGCCTTCACACACGCAAATAGAGAAACTATATTTTCATATAAATCAAACTTATGGTTCCTATAATAAGTCACATTCACGCAAGAAAGTAGATGTGCATCGAGTATTTTTATTTGTTTCTACGTTATTTCCTAATTGTGAACATTATGGAATTTCTTGAAACATTTTGGAACATTGTTGTGTATGTTGTTGAATGAACACCGTATTCAGTACATTGTGTTTGTGTTATTTTTCTCATCGTTTTTATCAAAACGTATAGGTATATTGATTAATTAAGTGGGTTTTTAAAACCAGTTTTTTCATAAATAATTTACTTTTTTATTTTATTCTGAACCGTATAAAATATATTCGGCCGTGAAAATGAACACTAAGTTATAAACTTTGTGACTTTAAAACTAAAAAAGTAAATATTCATTTAGATTATTAAACTCACAAAAAAACATTTTTTTACAAACAAGATAAACCTTTATGGAACAAAATCAATTTAACTCTAATTATTTAATTCAAAATGAGCATTATGCTTAGTGCACAATACCTAATTCATAATAAGACGTTATCAAGTGAACTTTGTCTGGATATCTAGACTACTCTGATTTCTTAGATAGAGTGTCTAGAGTAAGGTTTGGTCTACAAATTGCTAAATACAACTTAGCAGTTTACAATAAAAATGACCTACAGCATATTGAATAAATTATCTAGATTTAACGAGTAGTATATAAATGCATGTACGTCTGCACGAACCAAACCTTTCTGCTTGAATTAAATCTATTATCAACGAAATATGAAATAGGGATACTAATTTTATTTCGTATTTATAAGCTTGATTATGTAGCAAATATTATATTTGAATTTAATGAAGGCTTTAAACTTAACGTTATTCGTATTTAATTTGTGTGGTCACATAGAAAAGTGATAGTAAGAGAAAATTTCAGTGCAAGGAAAAGACTTAACGACAGTGAAAATTTAAGTAACAAATTGACTTAAGGAAAGTGTACATTTGTTTGTCCTTTATGCGTGAGATGAGTACACTTATACTGAATCATGTCAAATAAATGTCACTACTTCTAGTGTATAATTGCGTAATCCTTTAAAACAAATATATTCGTGCATGTATAGCCTATGAAAAAAAGTTGACAATGTTGCAAAAATTCAAGTCTATTGTAACATGTAAAATTGTCTATGACATAAAATTTAGTTTTCTGCTGTTGATAAGGGTAAATAATGAGAATAAACTATAACCTACAAACTTTACTTATTTTTCAAAAAACAAAGCAACACAAAGGCATAGATTAAACAACCTCTAGCTTCTAATCTGTCAAACACAGCAAAGCACTTTTACAGTGATGTGTTCACCCACTAAGCAGACAAAGTGGGGAACGAAGCTTTTAAATATACCGTACATGTTAAAGGCACGTAGCCGATTATTTTTAAACACAACTAAAGTTTTTCAGTTGAAACACAACAAGTTACTTTCAAAACCAATTCATGTCTGTGTCCTCCAATAAAGATTCATCCAAAATTGACAACTTGAAAAACTCTGACAAAAGAATAGGAGTAATGCAAGTTGGTCATGTATGTATTATAACCATTCATAGACGTGAGCTACATTTAAGGCAAACGCTGTTAAAGAGGCTCTATTATTGTTGCAAGTGTAGCTACATTCCAGGTAATGCCATATTATGATGGTTATGAAGATTAGAATTAGGAACTGCCTGGGATAAAAGCTGCAGAGGTTTAATTGTGTTAACTGGGTTGTGAAACGTATCTCAATTATGTGCTCTCTGTGTCCTCAAACTCAGTAATGCAATTTTACACACCCGGTTAACAACTATAAACCCTTAGTAACGTTGTTATTTCTTTAATTTTTTATCTTGTTCATTAATTAAAAAATAACTTTTGTATGAATTTAAATACTTCGTGTTTAGTAGACTAACATTTAGACAGCTGTCAGAGTGTCATAGAAATCACGTCGACTTGCCTGTTAGTTTGATCATTAGTCGTGTGACATTAAGTACATTAAGTATATCAAACACATTACGTATTCAAATTTTAGACACTTTGTCTAGGTCATTACAAGCAACCTATATACACACGGTCATATAATAATTTAAAATGTGATTTTAACATGTAACAACCTCGACAGATCAATTGCGTTAACTAACACAAAAACAAAGTAACACGGCGGATCCATGGTACTTACTGTTGTTGACATTTATATCGTTGCTGTGAAGTTATTCAGCCACGACTAGCTAGCTACGACAGTGTACGTTAAAAAACTACAAGCACGAGACGAATTAATAGCCTTTAAAAATTGAAAAACAGTTTAAGTTATAAACTTCCCTGATTGTTTAAGATTCATATTTAAAAGCAAGTTTTTGTATGTACCAGTACTCCTGTTTCATCTGTTAGTTGAGATTATTAGAAAGCATTGCTCATATTTTTAATTGACAGGAAACGTCTAATAGCATTCAGAAAAACTCGTTATCTCGCTTAAGAACGTACTCAGTTACAATCTTTCTTATGTCTTTGCTATCATGAAATATTTGTAATGACAAAGTCTTTCGGTAGCTTCAAAAATAACCAAGAAATCGTAATGACCAAAAGTTATTGTTGGTTATTTACGACAATTATTTTCTTTATCCAGGAAATTTTAAATTTACAGGAAAACGTTCTCTGACTTTAAATTATACTCATCTCACTATCTTTCGGTTTATACAAGGTAAATGTAGAATATAATACAGTATAACCTTACTAATTCGTCACCTATTGGACCGAAGGGGTGACGAATTAGTGAGGGAGTAAGACACAATCCTAGTAAAGACAGTATATGTTATATGTGTTTTATTATAACACTAGCTGCTACCCGCGGCTTCGCACGCAAATATTCAACTTTTAATAAGTATTTTAATATAATTTCTGTTGTCTATGTCTATATGGCGTTCTATCAGATCGTATAAATTTTTGTACTTATTAATCAAATTCTCAAAATTATGTTGCTGCAACAGCCTTTGGAGATTTAAAAGTACCCGTTTATAAAGCCTTTGGAGATAATTATAAAGTACCTGTTACATAAAAAATGCTAAATTCTTTATTTTAAGGGTTACTGTGTTAGAAGCACTGTATAACACTTTAAACGTTATGTTTTCCTTAAGCATGGCATTTATTTATTTCAGCAGTAAAGTGAAACCAAAAACTGTTGTCAACTAACCTCACAAATGAAAACAACACGTATTTTTGCTTTAGGTTAAGTAATAGGACAATTTACAATTAGCACACTTCTGCTTATCTACATCGTAATATATCGATACAATCGCATATTATATACAACATCGAAAATGTACTGGAGGAATGGATAAATGTACAGTTCCGATGCCGCTAAATAGCTTTTGTTTATTTACTTGTTACTTTGGTAACTAATTCTTGTCTCCATGTTGTTTTGACATCTTTAGTAGTGGTATTTATTATATTTCATTACTTATTCATTGGATCATCAGAAATAAGTATAAACATAAATTTTATAATCGTTTATGACAACTACAAAATATATAGACGTGTCTGTATACAAAAGTACAAAATATATAGATACAATTGCATATTAAAACATTAAAAACTGCAGAATAGGTAAATGTACAGTTCCGATGCCGCTAAATATCATTTGTTTATGTACTTTTACTATGGTAATTAATTCTGGTCTCCATGGTGTTGTTGACATCTTTATATGCGTCAACAAAAAGGCATAATTAAAAGGGCCTAAATCGTGCAAACGGGGCGAAATATCAAATTCCAAGTTAGACAGTATTTTGTGCCTTGTGTCAAAGGATACCTGTACAAAATTTGGTGGTAATCGGCGTAACGGTGTGGATTTGTATTCAGTACACATAAATCCTCAGACTCTGAGTTATATTTATATGGTTTTGTGTGTGTGTGTGTGTGTGTGTGTGTGTGTGTGTGTGTGTGTGTGTGTGTGTGTGTGTATTGCAACAAAACACACGATATGAAGTTCATATAATAGGGATACTAAGGCTACAGCACATTTTCTGACGGCCATAGAAATGTTAAAATTTGATTTTGTTCTTTTCTTTGTAAAGTAGTCATACGTTTTGAACCAAGCTATGTTAAAAAAAGTATGTTATATCAAAATGTTCACAATTATATACTCTTTTATGTCTGTAAAATATTTGTGTGTAAGTACGCGGGTACGTGTGAATTACATGTTATTTAATAACTTCGTTGAAAATTAAAATTTCGTTCTTTAACTTGAACAGAATATTCTCATGGTTATGAGCTACATTTTCCATATACTCAATAATCATCAATCATCTCCACAACTATAATTTTCATATGGTGGTTTTTTTAATGAAATCAGTCTTCTTTTATTTTTGTTATCTCCAAGAAAGTAATAAAATTTGTACAATATATCTACACAGGCCTTTGCAGAATCGGACAGAGTTACAGCCTGATTTCTACCTATCATTAAGATAATGTATGATGTTGATAGACTTTCCACCAATCAGAAAGTCTAAAAATTATTTAAGTCGGACGCTGACAGCGTACGGATGGTTCAGTTCTTTCCGAAGTCTTGACATAGAAAGACGTACTCGCTGTCATGAGTTTTTCGTGACAAGACAAGTCGGTTTCCATAAGACTTAGTAATCTGGTTCACGGTTTGAGTTCTTCGTAACCATTGCCATTTATAAAACTCAAATAATAAATAGATCATTCTAGTGCTTTGTTGCGTAGAGTGGAAGATTTTCCGGGTTAGGGGCAAAATATCTAACGAGATATTTTGAGTTAACGCGAGAACACTTCAATAAGCCTGATTTGTGTAAGCTTAATACACGATCTATTTTTACCCAGTTTCGATCCTGAGATTAAGTGAATTCAAGTAATAAACAATAACAGTTTCATATCGCAGTGCGTGTATGAGCCGCGACGTAGATAATTCACCGTTAGTGGTTTTCGGTCGGTCGACGTGCAGAGTCGCAGCTGTGAAGACGAGCAGCGTGCGGAGCGTCAGGAGTCTACGCAAACAGTTGGAATTCTACGTACAAGTAACATATATATAAAACAAGCCAATAGACTCATTTGTTGAAAGACAATTGTTTAGTAAACAATTTTAAATTATAAAGCCATAAGACAATAGTAAATTTTAATGTGTTAATGAATAAAAATTTTGCTACCTCCAGATATAGACTCTTTTGTAATTATTTCAATGTAACCTATCTATGCAGTTTTAATTTGTATCGTCGCAATATATATATATATATTTGTTATATATATATATATATAATTATATATATATATATAGACTAGCAATGTACGGTAGCCTACTAACGTTATGCTCGAAAATATTTATTGCTGGAAATTTTCAAACTCAAACAAGTTAAGCACTGAAATTTCACGTGTAATGACTGTTAAAATAAAATAAAATTTTCTTTTCTTATTTTCTATCGGACGTCCTTTTCAAGAGCAAATTATGTATTTGGCGCTGTGAAATTAAATAAAACAGTTCTGGTGCGTCTTGGCCTTTGTACCACTTGATTGCTGCAGTTAGTGATTAAATGGCCTCCTTATGAGAGATTGAAAATTTTTTGGCTGGCCATGTTCTTCATCATTAGCTTCTATAGGGTCTGTGGATACGTATGACAGAATTTCATCTTCACTAAACATTTTGTAACCTACATCCGATAAGTCTATTTCTCACGAATTTTCTACGTCGTCTTTATTCAATATGTTAAATGCTGCTAGGGATTGGCAAATACCTAATAATTTTAATGTGGGGCAAGATGTTTTGGTTCTGTAGACAATGATTGTAATTCAGATGGCCGTAGCTTATTCCAGGCAAATTTTAGAGTGTTACCTGGAATACTTTACCAAGCATCTTACCCGACTAAATTTTCGGAAACGTATTACGCTGTAACGACACAACACAACACTTATTGTGCCCTGTACACAAGTATGAAATGCCCACTCTCAGGACCAATAGGCTACCTTCCGCAATCTGTTCTCCTGTCTATTATTAGAACCCCGGCCACAATCAGCACGTTTCTGGTTTACCTGGCTATAATTAGAAAGTATGTATAGCCTGTTGTTTTGTTTCTCGCTTGTAAATAAAGAAAAAGAAAAGAAGCTTGAGTGGGTGAAGAATTACAGAGGGAGACGAATTAGTGAGGTTCCACTACATATATTTAGTAAACGTATTTAGTACTTTACCAAAATGTAGTAAATGAAAATAAATGAGTATAAAAACAATTAAAAAAATGAATAAAAAATAGCCTTACTTTTTAATTACAAGAGAGAAAGAGAAAGTGAGAGAGAGATAGAGAGAGAATGAGAGAGGTGGTTATGCATATTGCGTGCGCGCGCAAACGTATGTGTGATAAAATTTGTAATTTGGTAAATGTATTTAGTAATTTTATAGTACATAAAACACATAGTACATAGAGCAATCAAAACATAACAACAATAATTTAAAACATAAGAACAATTAGAAAAAATTAGAAAAACACAAATTTTAAAATAATAAAAGGAAAATACTGCGGAAATAGCTGCTTTACTTCACCTGTTACTATAGGTGATATTACTTTTTAAATTGGTTTGCGGTTTGAATACTTGTACAGCAAAAATTGTAAATTTTACTATTTTCATCATGATTCATTAAGGAATAGTAACTTCGGTAACGTCAGGTATAAGCAGACAGTCCCCTTCTTTTGTGTGTTTGCAAGTGAGACGTACTGTTACATCTCAAAAATAAATTGCTTGTCTTATCTACGTAAGTGTTTGCAATTTAAACTATTTGAAAGTGCCACTTTTCGCAACTGAGAGGGACACCTATTATCCTAAGTACTGTGCCAGTGCCTTTTATACGTCAGAGATGCATGCGGAGCGCTCACACACACATACACACACGCAGAGATTTCCATTCACATGGAGAATATCGGTGAATATTTCAGGTATAACATTTAAAATTCCACTCGGTAATCAATATTTAGGTACCTCAAAGAGGCAGGGAGATAGATAGATAGATACATAGACAGACAGACAGAGATAAAGAGAGTGAGACAGAAAGAAGAGAGAGAGAGAGAGAGAGAGAGAGAGAGAGAGAGAGAGAGAGAGAGAGAGAGAGAGAGAGAGAGAGAGAGAGAGTTGGGTGGGAGTAAGAGGGAGGAGAGGAAAAGAGTAAACAATGAAAGTTTTCCAGTTAATTTAGCTTAAATCTTACTATCAGGTCTACTCAATACTAAATTTACTTATAAGACTTTTTACAAAACCATTTATCTCACTGTTTTATCAAGCTGCGAAAAGTGGATTTAAAGGTGCATTCAGTTGTTTACTGTTCCAAAATCGTCGGATATACTACATTCAGTACTTTTAGTATGGTCAAATTTTTGTCGTCAAAATTAGGTACTGGATACATCTAGGTGAAATATGGGCGCCTTGCGTTTAGAGACGGGGCTTGTAACTAATTTGTTTAATTTACTTTTAATTTTAATTTCTTACCAAACGTGCGTTGATCTACTTCAGTACAAGCACTACAAATTCAAGCAAGAGTAATTTACTGTCGTCAGCGATGCTATATAAACGGCCTAATATATGTAATATTTAGGCGATGGTAATACATGTTGGCTGGATGGTAGTGGGAACTGGTGTTTACCGTATTCAAAACTTACAACAGACGCGACTAATCACCATCACGCACACACACACACACACACACACTTCTCTCAGTTATAGCATTCCTTCCAAGCAATTCAAATGTGGTCTCGTATAATTCTATATAGAAAAGTAACCTTGCGATGTGGTGTACTGATTTATTAACACTTGTGCGTATAGAACCGTGTCTTGAGCTGACGTTTTAGGCCTACCGTTTATCCAGATAATTTTTTTTCAGTTTCATTCACCGGTTCTAATTGTGCATGTTTTTGTGTAGTTTTTCAGTATCAACTATTTTTTATAAGCGTTTTTAAACGACACACATAAAATCACAAACGTGTGAAAGTGTGTAATACACAGCGTTTCAGAAGAGATTATTAAATTATTTGGGATATAAGATTGTTTTATATTAATTACATGGTATGGTATAACAACAGGCTAAATTGGCAATAACTCACCTTTTTTTGAAACGTAACGCGTTTCGGACGCTTTAACCCATCTGATTTTTTGTCATATCAACGGGTGAAAACACCAGTGTCGTAGACAAAATTACACGTACCCATTACCACACATGTTATCACACACTATGACATACTATTGAGAAAATTTGTTTAACAGAATGTAACATTTTTTAACAACATAACTGTTTCATTACACAAGTCTATGAATATTAACACTGAATGTAATTTCTATAGGCTGTACACTTTGTTGTTCATTAAATTTGTTACTTGTAATCATCGCTGTTGAGAAGAGGTTGATCAAGTTCTGAACCTGATGAACTACCGCTGGCTACATCATCTTTGTCACTGGATTCTACACCACTCAGTTCAATGACAAACGTGTCAATGATACCTTCAATTAATCCGTCCTTTTGCCAGAAATCATTTTCTATTTTAACAGTGCAATTGGTAAATCTCTCACAATCAGTTTTAGTTACAGAGGGAACAGCACGTTGTTTCAGAGATAAATCTCCCCTTATGTTATTCTTTCCTACAGCCCTTTCGATTTTTGCCAATGTGGTATTTAAGTCGCACATGTACGGTGGCACACGAAGAACTGTGTGTTCGTTACTCTTTAAAACTTTGTCTATGCGATACACTTTCTTAGGGTTCTTTTGTCTTTCAATTAAATCCAACAATTCAAATTTCTTTATGTCTTCTGAGCAGGCAATTTTGTTTTTAATAAGTAAGCCAGTCCAACATACCTTTATCACATCGAATTTTGTTGGCGGTTTTTTATCTTGTAGATAGTGATGTGGGGCGTTCACGAGAACAATTAGGGAAGATTTGGCAAACATTTTTCACTGACCCGCTTTTCAAGATGTATGCCTTTAATTGGCGATGATAATATCCAATGACCTTTCCGGCTTTGTAAATTAAAACTAGAACCTTCGAGAAAACTCGTCCTTTGAACTACCATATTCGAGTATAAGCTGTTCGTCGAACTAGTGTTTGTTAATACACCTTGAGTAGTATCGCTGTATTATCATTTCCCAAACGTAAGAATATTATCAACCCACGACTCATCAACGTAACAGACATTTCTGTTTTGGTCTCTGTATTGTTTTATTGTTCTCAAGTACTGAGCGCGCCAGTTCACTATATCTGGCTGTTCAATCAATATGTTTCTAGATGTCCTACGGCTTTTCCATTTGAAACACATGTCATGCAATAAGAGTCTTAGTGTGTGTGGACCTTCCATAGGAAGTGCAGTTTTTTTACTGCATTTTACAGTTTAAGTGCTGTTGGTACTTTTTGTACTAAATAGAAGTCTACAGTAATACCTCTTATCACTCTCTTACCGATATCATCACAATTAAATTTTAGTCTCTTCTGACCATGGACTTTTTATTTCCTGGAGTGCTCAAGGATGATTCACCGCTATCAACTACTTCTTTTTTATTTTTGTCACTGTTCGGGCCGAAATCCCTGTGTAGTTTGAAATACGCAAGTTGTTTTGCTAAAGCAAATATTTCAGTCTGCCTTCACTTGCTTGTTCATAACACCGATTATTAACATTTTTTGTAACTTCTCACTATGAATTGTTCGTCCTATTTCTTCTCATTGATGCATTTTTGATACACACAGTCAATCACTCGCAAGAGTAACGATGATAGAAAACTGAATTGCAACGTTATTAACAACACATAGAGGAGACAGACAGAAGGATAGGCCTACATCTCGACAAGTAGGGTGGTAGCTTGTTGCCACAGAAACGCTGGTAAGAATCAAAAGTAGTGGAGAAGGCAAGTGGGCATTCAGCTCGCAACAGTAAATTTGACAGCTGCGAGCGAAACAATGCAGTCTCAAGGTCCTAGGCCATAGACCAAAGAGCAAAAGGAGTTTATCAACGGGACTATGAAGTCTGAGTATTCTAGGTCGAAGGCCAAGGTTTCCAGACGAGCAAAGAACGTTTTGCCAGTTCCGAGCGAAGGGATGCAGTCTACTGAAGTTCCAAGGCCAAAGGACGATGATCAAACTTGTGAGTCCGAAATCCAAATTTGCAAGAATAAAAGATGAAAGCATATTTTCTTACGAAAACAGAGAGCAACGAGCAATAGGTTTAGCATGCATATTGCGAGATTGATGAATTGAGCCATATAGGAGAAAGTGTGTGCCGTACATATTATGGGAAAAGTTTGTATAGGTTTACGTCATGTTCACCTAAAGGTTCAATCTTTCTTTCGTTTTTATTGAAATATGTAAGTGTTACATGCTGGAAGTATTCATATAAAAGTTATTAGAAAAACTTTTTCTGTCTATTTTTGAAAAGTTTTACAATTATAATCGTATATAAAGTCCAATTTCACGGCATGCTTAAAATGTATGCTTAAAAGGTATGTTTTCAAACTTTGAAGTGTAACAGGACCGTACACACGTAATTAAGCATTACTATTTGCATATAAAAGCGTTGGAAATTAAATAAACAGTTCATGACCTTAGCTGTTTGTAAATATTCTACAACATAAAAACGTAGTGCGACATCTTTAACAATCATTAATCACAATCACAAACAATGTATTATCAATATTGTTTCTAATGGTCACTTTTGATTTTTCTCTTACAATAATTACAATATTTGTACTTCGTTTATATTGTGTTCAATTCAACAAAGTTCAATTTAATAATCCGCGTGACTGTTTGAGTTTTCTACTTCGCTAAATACACAACAAATAACAAGGAATTGTCAATTCCAGGATGCTGTTATATACAAAATATAAGCTTATATTATGTTTAAGTGTTCACTTTTAAAAAGGATCCTAAGCTGATGAAACCAGTTTTCTGTTTCATGAAAGTGTATGGTTATAAAATGTCTTATAAGTGGGAAGAGGAATAGTTTCAACTGCATTACTCCCAAAGTAGGCTAAATAGGTGATATTTTAGAATACATATTTTGCTTTTTAGAATACAAAAATCGATCTGAAAAGTGATAAAATCATTAGAAGTGAGTTATTTAAACCATTGATACTCTATAAAGTATATTTATCGAGCACATGTAGCCCATTTATTAATAAAATGGACTTTCTAAATTACTTTCTATTATGTCACCACTAAACTCTAAAAGAAGAAAAAAAAACTCTCCAGAACCTAATCCGATCTGAGTGGGCTACATACGCCCTCTGTAGTCACACGTAGGGCGACCATGAAACAAAATAAACTTGCCACCTGACTTAAAACAATTTAATACACTCCAGAGTATCTGTATTCTTTGCTCATAACTTATAGGTCTAACAGAATTTTGTTTGACTGTTTATTTGTTTAGGGCAACAAAAAAGGTTTTTAATGTCCAATTTATAAGTTGTATGTACATTGTATAAGTTGTATAAGTTATAAGTTATATAGGAATTCCAAGACAAATAAAATAATATATTCTAGAATCCTATTTATTACAGGCTTGTAACATAATTACAATCCCTATGTAGTAGTGGTCAGGGTGTGGTAGTTGTAGTGGCATATATAATTTTTTGGTCATCATGATGGTGGGTATCATTTGAAAATTATCAGCTCTCACTCTCTCTCCTATGGCACTACACCCCTTGTTGGCTATATTAGGAGTGTTTGAGTTATTGTAACGTTTAATATAGACCATATTGATCGTGGCGAAAGAAAATGCATGTCATGGGTTTGGTGCACTTCAGACATTGTTAGAAAAAAAATTGAGAGTTGGAGGCAACAGCTCAACAGACCAAGTTCTACGGGGAAGAATCTGAAAATACCAGTTGACTTACCAGTATAATGGAGAGTCGAAATTGTTACAAAAACGAATAAAAGAAGGAACCAAAAAGATCTGAGAACACTCAAATGCGCTTAAAGAAAGGGTTGAAATTCTACGGTTAAATACAGCTAGGATTTTATTCAACACAGCACAAAACACAGCCGTACAACGGAACTAATAATACAAAAGGTATGATAGTGGACTTAACAAAATTCACAACCCCGGTATTCACCCAGCTAGCAATACACGCAGCCTGTGTTTTTCCTGTATTCTTCATGACAGTTTTAACTCTACTATTTTTATTAGTTTTCTTCTTCTTCTTTGCACTCCAAGGATTAGGCATTTGCCTGTTCCGTCCTCACAAACATACGACCACCGTTTTCGTAGTCTTCCTATATCTCTTTTCCCTCTTGGGTTGTAGTTAAGTAGTTTTTTTGGATATTCTCCAATTTCCCATTCTATTTACATGATGCTTTCATCTTTCTTTATACTCAGTTATTTTTTCATTTATTGCATATACATTCAGTTCATTTCGCATTTGTTACTAAATCTCTTCTTGTGCAGCCTTTGACCCGTCTCAAAATCTCGTTTCTGCTGCCTGAATTTTGCTGTCTCATTTTTTGGTATTTATGCAACTTTCACTCCCATACATAAGTACAGGTACAGCCATGGTTTTATAAAATTTTATCCTTTTGTCTTTTCGTGTTTTGTTATTTAATGTTCTACTTATTGTGCCACATAGTGCCTGGAACTTATTTATTTTATTTTCCATGTCATTGTCATAATTGTAGTTTGTGTCGCAGCCCAAGAATGTAAAATTTCATACTTGTTCGATTGGCTTATTGTTGACAATTATTTTTGACCTAACGGGATACTTGCCTTGGAAAGCCATAACTTTCGTCTTATGCAAGGAAATTTTAAGATTATATTCTGGACATATTTGATTCAGTCGGTGCACTGCCGGTTGTAAGTTATCTTTACTGTCTTGTATATTATTTTATAGTCAGCAAATAGTAACGTACTCAGGTAAGTATGTCGGTCTAGCTGGACTCCAGGATATTCCTTTGATTGCCATTTTTTTAAGAAAATCGTCAATATTTTTATTAGTATCAGCACAAATGTAGTGGCAAGCTGTATCAACTGGTAGCTTAATATGTTTGACGTGATACCGTTCTGCAGTAGTCTACGACAATATTGTATCCACTTATCCCTTTTGCCCTTACCTGAGACAACGGAGTTAAAATTTTGAGGCGTTCTATTCCTGACTTTTTTCTAGATGTAATTATAAATGGAACTTTGGTTGTACGTAACTATAAACTACCAAACATTTTAAAAATTAGTTTTTCTTTACAAATGTCGTAATAGACGGAACTACACATGGCCAAATTTAATTTTGATCATAACTTTTGGTTCAAGATAGAGCAAACACTACTATTTACATTCATATATTTCTTTTATGAAGTTGCTAAACTGCTACAATTTTTTGTTCAGACAAAGCTTTTCGTCATCTCTGACATCATCAGGTTCAAGACGGTCTTGAACCTGATGATGTCAGAGATGACGAAAAGCTTTGTCTGAACAAAAATTGTAGCAGTTTAGCAACTTCATAAAAAAAATATAAGGATGGCTGCTAATTCAAATAATACGAAGAATATTTACATTCAGCTACATCTTACCTAGTTATTTCTAACCTTTCTTCTCCTGGATTTTTCAGCCGCTCTTTTCCAAATATTCGTTTAATTTATTTAATTTCTCCCCTTGTAGCTTCTTCATTGCTATTCCTTTCTTTATAAAGCAGTATTCTTTCTAAAATTAATTTGTATGTCATATTTTTTGTTCTGTTGACAACATGTTTGTTCCATAGTGCCCAGATTTGATATTGCATGAAATTAGAACGAGAAGAGTTTATTAGAAGCTTGTTTTATATAAGTTAAGCTGCTGTAATATTTAGGATAAATATATGTATTGTATACAAATAATATAAAATCTTATTGCATAAAAGCTTAAAATTTTAAGATATTTTAGTACATGAATACATCCTGTGTTGCTTCATAAAAGGGTGATCCCAGCAAACGCACATAACAGGAATTCCATTCTCATAGTAGTAGGTATAGGAATTATCCATTATTGACACTTTAACGTATTTTTTTATCTTCTTCCTATTATATTCATGTAAATTTACAGCTTATTCAATTTTATCACTATTGCTTCTTAATATGTAATATTACAATGCGTCGTGATTTCCTTGAAGTCTCCTTACTTTGGTTGAATGTTTACTTGATACGTTCAAACAAATATACCGCACGCTTTTTGGTGTTGTGTAATGGATTGGATTTTACACGGATGAGTAACGTAGTGATTTGTTATCTTTTGGAATATTATTATAACTCTATAAGAGACGAGAGAAGTGTTTTCGCTTCTTTTAGAAATTTTCTACCTAACCCTGTTTTCTCACCTTATTATGCGCTACAAAATATGACCAAAACACATACAGAAGAATAATTACAATTTTTTATTTAGAATAAAACTATAAATTAACATCAAATAATCTTACACATTAATACAGTAAAAATTTTCTTTAAAACTGTTGCTTGTTGTACAAAGTGAATACAGTCAACTACGTTACAAATATTCCTAAATTTAACCATTACAATAAACTTTGTAAAATGGGTAACATCAGATTTACGAGTTACGGGAGCAAATGTGTGTGTGTGTGTGTGTGTGTGTGTGTGTGTGTGTGTGTGTGTGTGTGTGTGTGTGTGTGTGTGGCGGGGATGTGCAGAGAAAAAAATTTTATATTCATTAATCTTAAGTCAGAAATTTATGATATGGTAATTTACTGTGTAAGTGAATTCTTATATAATGTATTTGCCGCCACATGACAAAAGTTCAGTTATAATTGATTAATTAGCTCACGTTTTTTCAGTTACGACGTAGTAGGCTTAGCACTGCCAACAATATATACATTTTTCTGTATTGCCAAATTTTTCTGTATTTTTCAAGTATTTGCTACAAATGAAATTTTTTTCTGCGATGAGCTTATCATGCTCTTCTTTACTGTGGCGTTTATTAGTAAGTCCGCTATTACTTGTGTAAACAGTTTTATCATACAACTATAGGACCCTTACTTATTGCATTTTTACTTTCCTTATTGTTTTTATACATTTAGGTAAAACGAATATAAATTTATATGAAATTTTGGATGTTAAAACTACGAGTATAGTGCACAATTGACTTTGCATCTAATCATGTCAGGTGGTTTTACGTGGAATACATATTGAACTAAAGTCTCTAAACTAAAACCCAAAAAACGTAATCCATGTTTTTATCATCATTGCGCTCAAAACACCCGTTTTTAATAAGGAAAGGAATGTAAATCCATTCATGCTCACGTTAGGATATTTTAAATTATTTTCTTAAATTATATATCACTCTCTTGAAAACACTTGTTCTTCTACAACAACCATTACTAACCTCTCCGTGACTAACAAAAACATGTACCACAATGACAATTTCAGGTACTACCTTTATATAAAAGGGCACTATTATAGAAACTATAAAGGGCCCGTAAACTACACAGAATGTGTGCCATTAACTACATGAAGAGCCTTCTCAATTGACGACATGGAATGGTGGCTGATTTTATTTTTATTCTTGACTAAAATGTAACTTCAATTATGAAAGCATTTTACATAATAAAATTATACACTACAATTTAACAATTTATAAATTAAGACATTAAAATTAAAAATTAAATATTAGCTTTATGTATTTTAATAATTTATGTTACATTTAAATTCGTGATGAGAGAGTTTTTATTTGTTACAATGTTGGGTTTAAAGGATTTCTAATCACTTTGTGTTTTCCAGAATCTACATGTACAATCCATTTTCAACCACTCGCTTAAAGGAAAAGTTTACGTGATCGCAAAAACGGAGTAAAAAGGGATTAGTAAAAACAGAACGATACACTTGAATTTGACAAAAACAATATCTGACGTAAATGACGTATAATAATTTAGCATCCTTTTTTTATTTAGTAAAAACAATATTATTTTTACAAATGAGTTGCTATTTGAATAATGATTCAAAGTCAGACACCCATACAATATAAAAGAATTTTATAATTTATTCATCATATATGTGTTGATATTTAAGTGTATATGTATATAAGTGTATATTTATGTATATTAATGTGTGCTGAATAGCATAGGTATGTTATGTTTTACAGAGTGTAACCTCATAACAAAGAATATTTAAAATTTTTTATTTAAAATTTTAATAATCAAGTAAATTTTTGCAGTATTTAATAAAACGTCGACTGATTCTTTTAATATGTTTTAATTAATTATTTCATGTCATCAACGTCTTACTTTTTTTTTAAAAATACTTAATTCACATACTCGTAACCACATATACTTAAAGCAACGAACACAAAAATTCTACGATCTAGCCGGTGTTTAACACTTTATAGTTGTGTTGGGTACATGGTCAGAAATTGATTCATTTTATAATACTTTTAACGTTTCACTATATATAAATGTTGTAGCAGGTTTTTGGGTACATCTGTGTATGTCATGTTTATATTGCCGACGTTTCGTTCCGTAATCCCGGAACATTTTCGAGGCGTACAGGTGTCGATTTAACTACGGTGGGTGAGTGTATTGTGGCCATATGTTGTTTATTAATTTGTGAACTGTCAATTATGAATTTCCAAGTAGTCGCTAATTTACAGTAGTGTAATAATTTCTGTCGTTGACCGCGCTCTCTCTGCTTCCCTGTATTGTCTGATTTTCTTATAGTCATTTCTTGCCAAGATTTTTGTGTTTTAAAATCGAAGGTGTGTCCTTTTTATTTTTCATGTTTCGTTAGGGATGTGTTGTCTTCTTGTTTTGCTGCTGCCAATTCGTGTTCGCGGACGCGTTGACGGATATTTTTCTCAGGGTGGCCGATATAAGATCGGTTGCAGTTTTTCCATGGTATTTGATATACACCTTGTTCCTGTAAGTGTATGCGGTCCTTCCTATTTTGTAGAAAGCGTTGATTTTTTTTTGAGTGTTGAATGTCGTCCTGATGTTATTTTTCTTTAATGTTCTCTCTATTATGTCTGTTGTGCCCTTTATATATAGTAATGTTAAGGTGCTGATGTACTCTTGTGTTACTTTCTCCTGTTGCGTCTTCTTTCTCTTCTCTTGTTTTATGGCGTTGTTTAAAACCGATGGGGTGTATCCACTGAAAACCAGCGTCTCCTTCAAGAGTTTAGCTCCTGTTTCCTGTGATTCTTGTCCTGTAGGTGTAGGGCTCTGTGTGTGCCTTCACTACAGACTGTAACTGCGCTGGACGGCGATGGAACTGCATATGTAAGTATTTGTTTGTGTGTGTAGGTTTTCTGTAAGTAGAAAAGCTAAGGTAAACGTTTTTCTTCTTTATGAAAAGGTCAAGGAATGGAGTGCCGTTGTATGTCTCAGTTTCCATAGTGAACGCTATTTTTGAATGGATGCTGTTTACATGCGTCAAGAACTCTATTAATGTGTCCTTTCCGTGTGACCATATTACGGAGCAGTCGTCGATGTATTTAATCCCCAAGGAAGGTTTTAGCTGTGCTGTGCTTATTGCTTTTTTTCTCGAGATTGTCCATGAAGAGGTTTGCAATGACCGGCAATAACGGTGAGCTCATTAGTGCTCCTTCTATTTTCCCTGTGTAAGTGATTGTTGTATGTAAAGTAGGTGGAGGTCAGAAAGTGATTTGTTAGTTCTATGATATGCTGAGGCGGTTTGTATGTAGCTTGTATTGTCTGGAGTGCTACTAAGATCGGTATATTGGTGAAAAGTAAGACTACATCAAAGTTCACCTGGATATCTAAAGAAGAGATTGCAAAATCCGAGAGTCGTTCTTTTAAAGTAAACACGTTTTTCATATACGAATCCATTTTTTGGCTAATGGTTGGAAATATTCGGTTAAGAACACGGCTAGATTTTGTGGAAGAGAACCTATAGAACCAACTACTGGTTGAAGTGGGATGTCTGCTTTGTGGGTTTTGGGAAGTCCGTATACTTCCGGTATCCATGAAGACTTCTCGCGAGGAATCAGGCATTGTTTTTTTTTCTCCATTGGTACACTGAGAATGAGCGATCGTGTTTTTTTCTCTAAGTATGTTGTGGGGTCTCGAGTCGTTTCTGCGTAGGTGTTGTCTGTAAGTAGCTGTTCCATCTTGGCATGGTAATCTTGTGTGTACATGATGACGTTGGCGTTTTCTTTGTCAGCTGCAAGTACCATGATGTCCTTATTATCTCTGAGTGCTCTCTGTTGTCTCTTATTATCTCTGATGTCTTTATTTCCTGACGTGTGATGTTCTGTTTTGGTGGTGTGGCGTGTCTCAGTACTCTTGGCGAATTATTTCAGCTTCGGTCTCGTCCAGTGGTGTGATATTACCTTTCGGAAGTCTTGACGGGGCGACTGCAAAGTTGAATCCTTTTAAAAGGGCTTTTTCTGCGTGTGCGTCTAGTGGTATGTCCGTTATGTTGCAAATGACCAGTATCCGTTAAGTTTGTGTTATTAAATCAGGTATTGACATGATTAAAATAAATCAATAAATAAGTTTTTACCTGTTACCAAAGCATATCGCAAATCTAAAAACACCATTAGAATAAGGACATTTAAACGCGTATGGTGATCCAATTTATTGTATCCAAAATTATTGGAGAAAAACATCATACTAATTAAAGTTAACTACTACCACAATTAGCTAGTAACTAACGACTGAGTTATATGAAAATGACGAGTGGATAATTACGAAGACAGTGCAACCGCCCGCATAAACATCAAGTTTTTTTATCGCGAAAATGAACTAAAAGTGATCAGTTATAAAAGGACGCTACACACGAATTGACAAAGTTTAACATGTCAAAAACAATATCTGACTTGTCCGTTGCCTTCCACTATAAATACCTCATGCAATTTTGGAAAAGGATCAGACTCAAGGAACTTCCACATGAGGTCACTATGTCCGTCTGCTGATCAACATGAACTCATCATCATCACCATAATCTGCAATACACCACGACTGATGGATGAGCGCAGAACTACTATCAACAACAGGCGATAGAATACTGATCATCATCACATCGTCCTGTCATCATTCCGGAGACCCCCCACACACACACACGCGCGCAACGGTAACTTCAACAAGACGCAGGTGAAAAATGAACATTTATATATTTTTGTGTGTTAAACAAAGAACTCATAAAGAACAGAATATCAGATAAAGTAAAATAAACACTTAAATGCAAATAGTGTAAATATTCAGAGTAAAAGATGTAATTTTAAGTTGGTGTTAAAAATAGTAATTTTACTCAGTTCAATTTTAAATTTGGATGTGTCATTATAAATTATTAATATTCTTAAAGTAAATAATATTTATATATTAAAATGTTAACAGCAACCATTCAATTTTTATTTCGTAAAGTTAATATTATTTTTGTAGAAGACTTGCTATGACTTTAAATTTTAATAATGATTCAAAGTCAGACACCCATGCAATACAAAAGAATTTTGTAATTTGTGCGTTGTACATGTTTATATATTTAGGACTATATGTTATTAATTTGTGCTGAATAGCAAAGATATATTATGTTTTCAGAGTGTAACACTATAAAAGAGAATATTTTAAGTTTTCTATTTTCAAGTTTTAAGAATCAATTAATTTTCTTTGTAATATTTATTAAAACGTTGATTGAATCTTTTACTATGTTTCAATTAATTATTTCATGTCATCACCGTCTCACAAATATTTTTTAAGATACGTTTATTGTGCAACCACATATACTTAATGCAAAGAACACACAAAACTCCTACGACCTAGCTGGTGTTTAATACTATATAGTTGCTTTGGGTAAATGAACAGAAATGTATTCATTTTAAAATGCTTCTAACGTTGCAATGTGTGTGTGTGTGTGTGTGTGTGTGTGTGTACAATTTTTCTGAACGTAAACATAAGAAACTAAAAAAGGTATAGGGATTGTTTGTTGTCTTGAGTAAAATTGTCACAGAATGAGATTTTAAAAAATCCTCAGAATTAAAAAATGTCAAGTAATGTAGTGTTTTATGATACTAAATAAAATATGAAGTAGGTCAAATGCAGTCTTACATTAGTTAGTTGTTGTCAGTGTGACACTTTCTCATCTTTGCACCAAAATACTGAACTCTTGAAAATATTTCTTCCCGAAAATATCATGTAGAGTATAGGATGCGGTAGTGAGAAAGTAAGTTGTTTCACACAGCTTACACGTGACACGAAAGCACTATATAGTAACTGTGGAAAAAGTTATTAAATACATATTATGTCCAGTATTGACTTACAAAATAATTACAGGAAAAACTTTTATATTTACTTTCTTTGACTGTTCTTTTTCCATTGTACTTTCAACTTTTGTCTATACAAGCCAACATTGCACACAGATTGTTACAATACTTTAGTTTTTAATATAATTTACATAGATAGTAACAAGAAAAGAAATAAGAAACTGAGCAAATTTTATCTATTCCTTTATAATTAACTTTGTCTTTTATTTTCATTCATTCCCGTTTGATTCTAAAGACCAATAACTCCATGTCATAAGGTTGCTCACAAGACTGATAAGAGGTTGCTCACAGACTTCCATAATTATAAGGTGCAATTTTTCTTTAAACATCTCTAACATATTAATAAAACATCCCAGTTGGAAGCCAACTACATCCAAAAGTTTCCACCCATTATTGAATATAAATTTCGGTAACACATTTGGTGATTTCTACTTGGCCGTAATAGTAGTTGTTGCTTACCAGACGAAAAGAAGTGAACAAAATACTTGCTGCTGATTGTATGGTAAGGTTTATTGCGAAACGCATTTGTTACAACTACATTAATACAATTACTGTTATTGGTAATAGTAATTAATTATGAATCGGATTAAACAAATACAAATGCTGAAAACGGAATCAACGATTTGCAAAGTATCAGTTATTAAATAATTTAATCGTGTATAAATATTAGAATAACGAACGTTGAAAAGAGTTATAACATGTGCTATACGCCAATAAATCGCAATGATTCAACTTTTTTTCGGCAAACTTAAAATTGTACTGTTATATTTTAGAAACTTAATTAATGGGTTCGTCAAATATGAAGTAACAAATGATTCCTTTACTTGAAATTTATTGGTTTACACTAATTGTGAGATATAGTGGCACAGTAGATTATAGAAATTAAATTATTCTAAGTAAAAATATGTACTTAATGCAAATGTTATAATATACATGTTCGCATACTTTAACTCCAAAATTACGGGGTTCAAATTTTGCGAATTGCACATTTTTGCACATTAAACTAATTACTTTTAAGCAATTAAAACTAAAAATGTTGCAAATATTCTAAATCACTATCCATATAATAGTAAACATTTAAAGCATTCTTAGATACGTTTGGAAACGATAAGTTGAGCATATAGAAATGGTTTTATTTGGTGCAGAAAAATAACAAAAATTTTAACATTAGGCTCCTACTAGTCTCGCCAAGAGATCTCGGTAACACTGTCACGAAAACAGTAAATGGCCTCGTATCCCAACAGAACTTATAACTGAGATTGATAATATGCGTTCAGAAGCAAACGCACTAGCCAAAGCGATATCGTTTATCGACACCAAATCTCTTGGTGTCTATCGAACTTCACTTACAATTTATTATGTAACAGCCAACACCAAGTAAAGAAGATATTCGATTTTTCTACACATCATGTTTGCTCTTTGGTTGAAATGTCAGTTATCAATAGAAACCACTTTAATGTACACTTACATTTACATAATTTGTCGATAAACATAACTTTTACCATCACACAGACATGCTCTAAAACCCCTCCTATTTTCTCCTTGAGCCATCAGTCTTTCAACTGGCATGTACCGTACCCGCATACATCTGTGGTGCGTGTGTTACAGATTCCCTAACACGCATATAGGACCTACAGTATAACGCCGGATCCAAACGCCATAATTGGGGTGAGCTTATACTAGGAACAGTACCTCTGGCTGGTTTGCCATTGTCTTGTCATGGGAAACGGTCGTATCTAAATTAGATAAACTCGGTGGCACGTTATAATTTAGCAGCGCCACACTCTAGACAGTACGCCACGACCGCTCCTATACCAGTAACCCTAATAGAAGTATACCAGTATAAGTAAATGTTGTTACGACGGTCTACTGATCGTCGTATTGTACAGTGGAAAGCAAAATACAAGACACCAATCAAGTCACTAATCACCAGCTTTATTTATCACAATTAAACCGTTTTAAATCAACAAGATAGTCTCTTACAACAAATCATATTAACATTGTTCACATGCAATAAAATGTAATGTCAACTAGTATAAAAAAGCAATTGTATTACAATTGTCCCGCACGATTATAAAACACATGACACTTCGGCACAATAATTAGTTTTCTTTAATAACAACTTGAACGCACAGAGTAATCGCCCAACAGTAACTAACATAACAGAGTGTTTGGTTCTCGTCAGCAACCTTCGAAAGATGCTGCTCAAGTGTCCTATTGAATCTCTCAACCATCCTTTCGACTGAGGATGGAGAGGCGTTGTCCTGGTTTTTCGAATCAAGAGTAGACGTCATAATTCTTTGAACACTCCTGATTCGAAAATTCTCCCGTCATCCGTACGGATTTCCATAGGGGCTTCATAACGGCAACAGAAGTTGTGAACTAACTTCTTTGCCACAATGGTAACCTCATGATTTGGAATTGCATAGCCTACCACCCACTTAGTAAAGTAGTCACCTACAACCGTGATGTACCGGTTTCCATCGTCAATAACTGGGAATGTTCCAGCAATGTCTACGGCAATTCTCTTGAAAGGCAGTCTAACGTTTTACTGTCCCATTTTTCCTCTGCTTCTGGTTTGTGGGGCCTTTCTTGATACACATATTTCACATGTCCAAACCCATTCCTCTACGTCGTAGTGAAGATGAAGATAATAAAATCGCTTCCGTATTTTGCCAAGGGTTTTGTTAACGCCAAGATGGTCTCCAGACGTTCCATCATGCATCTCCTTCAAAACGGACTGCACTTTGCTTCGGGGAACTATCAACTGCATGACCACGTCTCGTCCATCTGCACTTTCCCAACCCCTTTTCAACAGTCCGTTCTCTAAGGTAAGAGATTCCCATTGTGCCCAGTATCCCTTCAGCACTTCCGAACCATGGAAGATATCTTACCAATCCGGTCGGCGACATTCCTCTTGTGCTGTCTAGATCTGTCCAATGTCTTCATCAGTCATCTGTTCTTGTCGGCAATCTTGTGTCGTCCAGCCGTCTGCCAGGAAATCTACGAGTGATGGGTTGATCATGTTCGCTTGCGTTTTGTTCTTCCTTTCTGTAGCAATGTCGACAGTCTTCCGGCCACGGTCTCTGTGATAAGCCATCTGCATTACCATGGAGGCGCCCCGCCGATGTTTTACCTTGAAGTTGTACTCTTGCAGACATTCGAGCCACCTTACCAACTGCCATTCCGGATTTTTAAATCTCAAGAGCCATGCAAGCGCGGCATGGTCGGTGCGTAGTGAAAACTTCTTTCCATAGAAGTATTTATGGAAGTGATCCAAAGCTCGGACGGTTGCCAGCAACTCTCTCCTTGTGACGCAATAATTTCTCACTGGTTTAGAAAGCGTCTTGCTGTAATATGCTATTACTCGTTCTTTACCGTTTTGGACTTTAGACAAAACTACTCCTAGACCAGTATTGCTTTCGCCTGTGTCTACGAAGTACTTCCCTTCGGAACCTGGGAAAGCGAGAATTGGCTGCGAACATAATGCATTTTCCAAAGTCCTAAATGCTTGGTCACACTCCCTCGACCACTGATGTTTTGTTTATTTTCTGTTAGAATATGTAGTGGGTTAGTAATAGTAGCAATGGCTTTCACAAAACGTCTGTAACATGAGCGTAACCCCAGGAAAACTCCGAACTTCGAGTATACTCTTCGGAACTGGCCAGACTTTTACGGTGTCTACGTTATTAGGATCCATGCTAACACCCCCTGCCGAAAATAGGTGGCCCAGACAATGTACTTCCTTTTGGAGTAGAGAACACTTCTTCGGGCTCAACTTCAGTTCGGCACCGTGAATTCTAGTTAAAATTTCCTTAAGGTTTTCCAAATGGACTTTGAAAGTCTTCCCGATGACTATGACATCGTCTAAATGAATAAGGCAAGTTTTCCATGTCAAGCCTCGGAGTATCAGGTCCATCAATTATTTCGAATTTTGCCGGTGCATTAGAGAGTCCCAATGGCATGATGTTAAATTGGAATAAATTGGAACGTGGGGTCGAGAAAGCGGTCTTTTCCTTGTCTTCTTGATGAAGACTCACTTGCCAATATCCACTCTTCAGGTCCAATTTGGAAAACCACTGTGCTCCGGACAATGTGTCGAGTGTATCGTCATCACGAGATTATGGATAGCAGTCTTTCTTTGTAACGTCATGTAACCTCCGGTAGTCTACGCAAAAACGCAATCCACCATCCTTCTTCGCCACCAGCACTACAGGAGAAGACCAAGCCCTTGACGAAGGCTCGATTACTCCCTCTGTCAACTTGTCCTATACTAACGGAGACATTTCCTCTTGCTTAGATAATGGAGGCCTTCGAGGAGGTTGGCGTATCGGCGTTGTGTCCCCGGTATGGATGAGATGTTGTGCACGAAAGATTTTTCCTAGTGAGTGTCCCCGAACTGCAAAACAACCTTTAAACTCATGTAAAAACTGTCTGAGTTCTTTTACCTCACCACTTGGGAGGTCGTTAGAAGATCTGTTCAATAATTCCTGCAGTTCCTCTGGTAATTTGGAATTTTCCGTAGTACTGCATTTTCGTTGCGTCATCACGGCTACCCAGGCCACAGGAGTCAAATTACCTAGGAGCTTATTGCTTTGTAAAATGACAGCTTGATCCAAAATATTCGCCATTCTAATAGAGACATTTCTGGTTTCATCAAATTTTACTAAACATCTGGCAATTAGTATGCCCTGTGTGCTGACTACCGGGGGTTCGAATATAGAACACTGGTTGTCCCTAGTATCTATCTCAGTACTAAACATGATGATATTCTCGGAGTTTGGCGGAAAAGTTGCGGGAATTTGATGTATCACGTCCATCGATTTTTCTGATGTATTCACTGTGGAGAACATAACCTCTTCCTTTCCGATTCTCAAGACTTTGTTTTGAAGCCGAAAATAAATCCGTATGCATTCATAACGTCCACACCAAGAATTGCTTCATTCACAATGGCTGCAACAAGTACTTGATCAAACTCATGTCGACCGAGGCGTAGGTGCTTCTCCACTTTTTGAAACACTGTTACAGGCCGTCTAGTTCGCAAGCTGCAAGAGCACCAGATTGGCTTGAGATCTTTCACCACGTCGGGGCGCACAATAGAAAGTGTTGCGCCTGTGTCAACTGTAATCGAGGTTGGCCTTTATTGAACAAATCCGGTAGGCTTGTGCCGTGTTTTGGAAAAACTCGGCGGTGTGTTTTTTTCTCAGCGGGAACGGCCTGCCTTGAATTATTAAATTACGTATTATCGGCATCTAGCCGACGTAATAAATTACGTCCGTCTCGTTATCAGGCCACCGGGCCGATCCGCGCGCGCTCTGAGTCCAGCGCTTCATACTATTTTTTCAGCAGTGTACTGACCAGTTCACTCTCACCGTTCAGCGTAGCAGCGTCTGTATTCGCCTGACAGCCTCGACCGAAAATGTTGTCTACTATCTTTTACTATCCATAAGTAAAAGCTACGCGACCTTCCGGTAAGTGTGTTTAAGATATATAACTTACTATTTCATAAAAATAAATTGTATTTACTTAATGTCAACGCTGATGTAGGGCGGTATATATTGTATCATAACAAAAGTATCACGTTAAACATTTAACTTAATGCAACATAAATAAAGAAGAAAAGTTCCATAGTGAGTGAGAAGAATGAATTGTTTTAAGGATTAAACTAGAAACTGTATATTAAGTCAATAAAATGTTAATAAGAATAAAAAATAACCAAGGAAACCATTGGTCAAAATAACTTACTATGTAAAAGCCCAATGAACCAGCAGTATATCCAGTAGATTGGGGAAGCAGTAAAAAGGGAAGGACAAGAAAAAGGAAATAAAAGGGTGAAAACCATATTAGTAATGGAAATTTATAAGGTCAAGAAGCAGAGAAACCACAAGACCAGAAATTACTAATATAATAATGAAGAAAGGACAAAATAGGTCAAGATTCCTACAAAGAGCTAAGAAACAAGAAGAGTTATTCCAAAAAATGTTAATAATGGAATACATACCATTGAACAAAATTAAAACCAATATATTTAGACCCAGTAACAAGTTACAAGATACAATCCAAAGAGAAACGAATTGTAAACTAGATATAAGTATAATATGTGAAAAATTATTAAAAAGACTACCATGAGTGTAGACAAAAATGAGTGACACACTATAATACAGTGTAGTGTAAGAAATAGAAATCTATTAAAAAGACTACCATTAGTGTAGACAAAAATAAGTGACACACTATAATAAATTGTAGTGTAAGAAATAGAAATCTATCAAAAAGACTACCATCAGTGTAGGGAAATATTATATAAAAAATAAAAGACAGTCTAATGACTGAGGTCAATTGTAATAATAAAAGTGTTTTAAAAAATTAAGTAGCATAAGATTGTAATAGGTATAAGACGTTTTTATTTTATTAAGTTACCAAGACAGTTATAGTAATTGAAAGAGACAGTTAATAACTGAAGGTGTCATTAGTTATAAGATATTTTCATTTCATTATATTACCAAAATAGTTATAGTGAACACAAGAGACAGTTGATAACTGAAAGTGTTATTAGGCATAAGATGTTTTTGTTATGTTTAAATGATATAAAAAAAAGGTTAGCAGATATAAGATATTCTGTTATATTTCAAATCATGTTATTTAATTTTCAAGTTTGTAAGGCAGAGAGACAAGTAGGAAATAGAAATGTAATATTATTCAAAACTGTAAACCATGTGAAGGGTACAAAGCAGATTAGCTAAGACACCACTTTTGAAAACACAGACTAGTAATGTAAACCCAAAACTATCTATCAGAGAATCAAACTACATAATAGGGAATAGAATTCAATACATACAACACAGAAATTGAAAATATAATTAATACAGATACAATTAATAGCGAATGGAATGACAAAGGAAAGAAAATTAACTTCATTTGGAAACAAATACTAGGCCTATAATGGTAATCAAATCAGACTAAACAGTAAATTAATCAATATTGAAGTGTTTTAACAACAAAATTATTAACAACAAAGATAATCACGGAGTTACTAAGATTACTCCATGGGAATATTATCAGAAAAAACACTTAAAAACCATTTAAACACTAAATTTGTACAAAAGATGAGGCCTACAATAATTATAAAAAATTGTAATTTTTGGGCTTAAATGAACTTGAAACAAACCCAGCTATATATCCAAATATGTAAAATTAATTAATCAATATTACTGAGTAGTTAGATTTATGTAAAATTAAGAAATATTTGAAATACAGTAAAAAATAAGAAAACTTATTATGTATATTTAGATGATGAACCAAATCTGAGACTTATATTTTTATAATTGAACAATAGAAAGAGGAAAAAGACATATCACAAATTACCCTAAAACGACGACGTTCAGAGTTTAGTCTATTTATAATCGGGAAGACGACTAGTTGAAAATGTACTAACAGAATACCGAAAAAAGAATAATTTTGTGTAAAACCGAGTGTGGTTATGCAGAGTGTAACAGAGGTTATCTAAAAATGAAAATAACATTATCTAGTAATATTTAACACCTCACTAATTCCAAACAACAGTAATAACATCATCAAACACAAGCACCAGAAATCAACGGCCATTTTGAGACAATTTTGGACCATTTTAGCAGAACACGTATACACATATTTGAACACCGGACACTTCACAAGAAACCCATCACGAAACGACATCGCAGGAGAAGAGAGGACACTCTACACTATATTCCTGGACCAACACTACTTCGCAGAGAAGGGAATATTCATTTATTTCTGCGGGAGAAGCCCAAACAGTTCATAGCAGCCAAAGGCGAGATGACGGCAGCCATACTTGATTTCCGAGCACGAGACACAGCCAGCTTGAAGGGAGTGACGTCATTTCGATGAATGGTTCCATATTAATTTTCATAATTGACAATTTAAATAAAAATATTGTTTTATTTCAGCCATAATAATTTAGTTTAAGAATACCTGTAAGAATGTATCTTGTTCCTTGCCCTCTGACCATTTCGACTCGTTAAAAGAACCATAATTAACTAACCTTGTAAAAAATATATTTTGTTAATCTTGTTCGCTACCGACTGGAGCACATATCAGCCAATGCCTTGGCCATGCGCAGTTTGACTGGCGCATAATTTTGAATGTCAATAAATGAACATCATTATTCACTTACAAGAGTTGTCTTTATTTGTATAATTAATGTTAACTATTTTTTTTCTAAACAAAAATAATTTACAGTGCTAGAATAAATACCTGAAAAAAGTACACACACAATTAATTAATTATTTGTTAATTAATTAAATTAACCAATTGAACAAAAAACTAAATATTAGTACAATTTTCATAACTTACAAAATTTTATTTTATTATCAATCAATCACACTTAATTATAAAACATTATTTATATTTAATTTATTCTTAGTAATTGGTGAATCCAAAGTGGAGCTGTATCATCGGCGAGTTCAACACCGAGATTCAGCCGACATAATTCTTGTTATCTTTAAAGAGACTAATCTTGTGGGATCACATCAAACATATATAAACATATATACACATAATTCTTGCTATCTATATTTATTTTATTTATATTTGTAATATTTTTATATTACAAATTGGCGTCCAACTAAAGGGCTTTAAATAGGAGGTAATAGAGTTATAAAATAAGGACGATTGTCCAGTTTCCTATTTTTAGCTCGGCAGCGGTAAATAGGTCGGAAGAAGGAGCGAGATGCACAGGAGAGCTACATCAAGGAAAAGGGCTATGGAGGCCGAGCAGGAGGTAGACATGGAGGATAAAGAGGCGACACCAGTGGAAGATGTGGAGTCGATGTTACCGCCAGCAGAACCAAACAAGCCTGCACCACAGAAGGAACAGCCAGAGAAATCCACCACAAAGGAAGAGACAAAATTGGATAGAATGATGGAGATGTTACTCAGAGAATTTAAAACGACGAAGGAAGAATTAAAGGAGAAGATGGAAGAAAATAGTAAGAAGCTGGAAAACGATAACCAACAATTGAAAGAAGAGTTGGGTAATAAAATCGGAGATACCAACAAGAAAATAGAAGAAAATAGTAAGGAAATGAAAAGTGATAACAAACGATTGAAGGAGGAATTAAGAGAAAACAGTAAGAAGATGGAGGAGAAGATGGAAGAAAATAGTAAGGAAATGAAGAGTGATAACCAACGATTGAAGGAGAAATTAAGAGAAAACAGTAAGAAAATGGAGGAGAAAGTGGACGAAATAAAAAACGAAAATAAATTATTAATGGAGGAAAATATTAAGAAGATCGAGGAGAAGATGGAGGAAAATATTCAGAAGATTGAGGAGAAAATGGAGGAAATAAAAACTGACAATAAACAATCGAAGGAGGAATTGACCCAGATAAGCCAAAAACTGGAAAAAACCAATAAAAAGATGGAAAATAATAGTCAACAATTAAGAGAAGAATTGAAAGAGACGAACCAAGAGAATATGAACCGATTAGATGGAAAGATGGAAGCATTGAAGGAAGAACTGGGGCAAAAGATAGCTGAAAATAATGAAACAATCAGCAAGAAGGTAGGAGAGGAATTAACGGTAATCGAACAAAAGGTTACAAGAGCTGACGAAAGATGGAGTCAAACCGAACGAGATGTACAGAGTATCAAGACAGAAATAAATACTAAGGTAAACAACATTGAAGAAACGACTAGGAAGACATTGGAGGAAAGACTAAAGGAAACACGTGATTCAGACGACATAATTCTTGTTATCTTTAAAGAGACTAATCTTGTGGGATCACATCAAACATATATAAACATAATTCTTGCTATCCATATTTATTTTATTTATATTTGTAATATTTTTATATTACAATATTTGCAGTAATTTATATTAGCACGTGGCGTGCACCAGGCTAAATTTTGTTTATTCTCTTTGTTGGTTTAAATTTTGTTAACGATGGCTAACGAATATGGTTTTACAGTTTTTTGTGCCTGTTTACTTAGTTCATTATATTAGAATGGGGCGTAAGTCAATTATTTTGTGATTTTGCTGAAATGAACGTACATCACGAACTTGTTAAAGTTTGCTAGTTCCTGTCAAAGGGGGTTAAGTGCTTGACGAAAACTTGTGAGTAACTATTTATTTGAAATGATTATTATGTTGAATGAATATATTTGGATATACTATATATTATAATATTTAAAAGTGTTATTTTGAAGTGATTTATTTGATTCAATGGGGTTCAATGCATAAGTAAATTTTCCGGAGATTGTAAACTGGGCATGTCACGAAATGTGGGTTCGGCTGGGTGAATGGGGTAGTGTGATTTATTGAACCTGTAAGTAATTACCCATATAATTGTGCAGGGTTTCCGAAGTAGCCGACTATCTGTCTCGCTCCAGAGGATGGCCGAACTCCTGCCTTCCATGAAATGAATTCAATCACTTCCGTCTAGCTGTCAGGCCGAATGGACGGACACACCCGACGAGATCCTCAACCCTTATGCTGCTAACCAGGTGACATTTAAGTTTTTTTTTTAAGAAACAAAATGTTTGTGACCGATACACTTCCTTTGAGACACTTTGAAGATGCTCCAGTTTGGGACTTTGTTCCGGACAAGTCCAACGGGACATTTGGGTTTACATGTTACTTTTTCATTTTTACTAAGGCTTACGCCTCATTAACCTATTAATGTTTATCTCATTCAGAGAATTGTAAACTCAGCCAGGGTAATGCATCACACGAGTTGATGTTAGTTTTCTGTAAATATGGGCGGCACTGACTGTCACTAAATGATTTCAGCGTTAAGCATGCATGCACGGGTGTCTCGGTACACTGTAGGGTAATTTTCATGGTTAATTACTTTTCCATTTAATTTGGTTTTGTATTGGATTATTAATTTAAAGGTTGGGGGAGGTGCTTTAACCTGTGGACGACACCTGTTGGTGCCTTTTTCCACAGGACCATAACATGTCGTATTTTGTTGGATCTAGTCCGGGCGCATGACCGTGCCTGAGGTCAAGTGGATTCTTTATGAACCCCTCAAGTATATTTTAGTAAATTAATTCCATACATTCTGCTTTTCGAAATTCAATTCTACTGTTCAAATAATTTTGTAACCACTAAATTTTGCCATAGCCAGCACAAGAATTGTTAAATTTTTTTTTATTGCTCATAATACCAACTCATTCATAAATGTTAAAGAATGTAAGACAAATCAATACCAGTTATAAGTTATTTATGGGTGGTCACGTTCCACTGATTTTGCTTAACATTTTTTTTTGTTAAGAAAATAAAAGAACTGAGAATATGCAGTTTATGCACCAGGCATCCATGTTGACCTCGTGATGGCCCATTTATTATTATTTGGGATACGAAATTGATAATTACTTTTATGCTTGGTACTTGTGTGCCGCTTTGACTATTTAGCCAGTTTGACTTTGGCCTTTCACATACTTAGAATTTTTGGGGTGTTTCAACTCTGGTTTGGTGACTTATTATTTGGTTTTGGGTATGTCAATTGAGAAGTTTTAAGGTGAGCCGGATACTTGATCTGAATAAGAGGGTTTGAGGGTGTTACGATGATAATATATATATGCTGTTAACCAGGTGTATCTATGTTAATTATATGTTGTGTGTTATGCCTTTATGTGATCATTACATTGTTATACGTTGTTGTGCATATATATATATATATATATATATATATATATATATATTTACGATTATGGTTTATGTCACTTATTGGGAGGGTCGATACTATGCGCCCTTCTTATATCATTTATAAGGAACTGTATTCTGCTCAGTAATATCAAGCTCAATTAATTGGCGATGCCTATGTCTTGTGTGAATTACAATAACGATTTTAAGAATAATAACGATTGTGGTTTTTGAAATTTCGAGCTATTCTTAAGAAGGAAAGCACTTGTAAATTAACTTAATCATTCAAAGGCGCATATGTCGTATACTGGGGAAATTCATTGTACAAAAACATGAATACAATAAATCTTGTTATTGTTATCTTAGAGCAGAGTTTCATTTTCAAGTCCCATCATACTGGACCCAGCGCATTTTTGGCTTCTCTAGGCTCTTGCCTAGTTCTAAATAACTAGTGGCCTCTCTTTCAAAAAAAAATAAATACCAAAAAAATAAAGTAAAACAAAAAAAAACGGTTTTTTTATATATAAAGCATAAAAGGAAAGAGGGGTTACAGGCTTCCGCTATTTTTCTGAATTGTAGAAATTACGAATTGCCTAGGGGCTTCGTTCCTCCAGTTAGTCAGCACACGCCCCGTTGTACCGACTACTGCTTCTGAACTCTACCCCGGAAATCTCGTTGTAGATGTCCAGGCTTACCACATCTATTACACCTTGGTCTTCCATCTTTTCTTACTTAATTCTGTGGCGCCGCTAGTTGGGTCTGTGTTCTTTGCTCTTCTTCTTCATCGTCGGTGCCGTCGCAATTTTTTAGTGCGCACTTTATGACTTGCCCAACCAAACGCTGACTTGGCGGCTTCAAAATGCAAAGCATGTAACAGGGCGTTACATTATAAATTATAAAACACCTAACACTTCGCCACAGTACTCGAACCGCACTGAGATACCACAACTCAAACTCACAGACAATAACTGAACTGAGCGTCCCTGAGTACTTGTATTTATACCCGCTGAGATTCCAGAATATTCGCTAACTGCACGTCAAGAAGGTAACTAGAAAACACCAGAACATAGTTGGTCGCGGCCTTACATAAAGCAGGCCCAGACCGGTGAGTCCCGGAACAATCTCCCAATGCATGTCGAGAATCACGTACGCCATGATATTATAGCCGGATTCCACTGCATCGTTCGAGAAACACGTAGATTGTTCTGTAATGTCGTAACGCTGCCCCCTCGTTAAGCCTGTTCGCCCGGAACTGGCAAACCATCTCCGAAATGATACTGGGCCAGGCGATCTACATATTTGGTATACTTGCGAAAGATAATTCTCCGGTTCTTCGAATTCAGCCTTGTGTCACGCGAACATCAAGTTCCGAGGAATATGAGTCTTCCGCTCAACCACTAGTTTTGCGGGAATCACTTCCGTTGCGTCATGTACTGAGGATCTATACACTATTAGCGGATCCAAGTATGATTGATTCTCGTCAACAACCTGTTGCGTGACTTCATATTCAGTAACGTTTTCTCAGTATTCTTCCATTAACTCAAGAACAAGCAAGAGTCTTGTCTCCACACCCATAATTGGCTTTCCAATTTCTTCTTTTGTCGGAATAGTTCTGCCGCAGGTCCCTTTAATACGAGAACGAGGGAAACTGCCTTGTCCAATTCTCCGTCTCCGTCCAATTATTTGCGCATGCAGCAGTTCCAAATTGGCGGAGGTACGTTGCCCAGTGACTGCTTCCGTCAAAGGTTGGTGCTTTGACATAAACTGTCCCTACTGCAGGCAAAGTTACTTTCTCTATTGAATTATTTTCAGTGCCTTTTTCTGTCTTTATCATTGGTACAGTCTGTTCAGAATGTTGTATGTTCACTTTTAATTTGTTCTCTTATGTTTTCCATTGAGTTTTCCACTGCAGATATTTTATTTGACATCGATTCTTCTATGACAGATATTTTTGTAGACATCGATCCTTCAATATTCCAGACATATTTTTCTAATTCAGCAATTTTTAGTGTCATTGATGCTTGTACTTCCGACATTTTAGTAACTTGTTTTTTAGCTCACCTCGTAGGAGACCCAATGCTGCTGTACTATGTTCTTGCATCTATTTCTGCTCCTGCATTATCGCTTTGATGTCTTCTGTTTCACGCTTCCGTTTTTCGTCCTGTCATCTTTCTGCTTCTTCCGCCTCCTGTCGGCGTCAATCCTCTGTCTGAAACAGCAGCTCCTGTAAATTTTCCATCATCTGACTGGCTTCAATTGTTTACCGATTAACACCGATTGTTTACAAATTACACTCGTCTTGTATAAAGTCTCCACTGTTTCCACTGTTAACGGTTCTGTCGCACTTCTGATAGACTGTTACGGCGGTCTACTAACGGTCATATGGTACAGTGGAAAGCAAAATACAAGAAACCAATTAAGTCACTAATCACCAGCTTTAATTATCACAATTAAACAGTTTGTAATCAACAAGATAGTCTCTTACAACAAACCAAATAGAAATTGTTCACACGCAATAAAATGTCAACTATTACAAAAACACAATTGTATTACAATTGTCCCGCACGATGATAAAACACGTAACAGTTTGCCACAATAATTACTTTTCACTAATAACCACTTGAACGCACAGAGTAATCGCCCAACAATAATTAACTTGACCGTCGCTCAATAGCTGTATTTATACCCCGCTGATTCCTAGAATCATCTGTCATTTTGTTATACAAACAGGCGCTCTCGAGAATCCACTAGAAACAGTGTCCTTGAACACACTGCGCTGACTGGTATGGTCAGTTATAGACGCGATAGTTGACGCGTAATTGTCTTTTACCGTAAAGTTCCAACATCACACACACAGACATTACAACTGGAATATTCGAGATACTTATAGAACGTTCCGTATTACGTAACACTTTTTGCATTACGTAACACAGCCCTCTACTTAAGCCTGTTCGTCCCAAACTGGCAAACCGTCTCTGAAGTAATACTTTACGTAACACTTCCGCTGTGTGTGTGTGTGTGTGTGTGTGAATCCTACCCTAATTTTGGGGGCATTACAAATTACATTAAATTTGCATACTACATACAATATGTAAATTTCACAAAATTGATAGAAACAATATAAAATATAGATTTTAGTAAACAATATTTGATAAAAATACCAGATATCACTTTACAAAAATATAATAATTTAATAAGGCTCACCATATATAGATTAAATATAATTATATTAATTTAATTAAATGGATCTCATTCACTGTCAAAATTTAAAAAAAGGAAACTAAAAATAAAGATTCAAAAATAGTTCAAACTATTAATGGACTCTATAGAATTTCTGGTAAATGCGCTATTTATAAAACCAAGCAAGTAAATTTATTAAAATCCTTGAAAAACAAATTAAACATGTTGCTAAAAAAATCATCTAATGAAGACCTAATAATTGAGGCGACGGAAATTCATGCTCCTGTTAGAATATAATTTCCGAAAAGAGAAATAATAACACTCGGAATGGACGACTTACGGGCAGCTGATTTAGTAATAATGTCAAATTATTCAAATGAGAATGACGGTTATAAATAATGTTAAACGTTACAGATACATTTTCCAAACATGCTTGGTCGAGACCATTATAATAGAAAAATGGTATAGATGTCTCTAGAGTTTTTGAAGAAATTATAAAAGACTTAAGTGGGACATAAATCACCTAATTTATTACACAATGATAAGGGATTGGAAAATCTAAGTGACTCTTAAAAGCTCCATAAATTAATTTTTTCCATTAAATTTTTTCTAATAAATAGAATACTTACAAAATCTTCAGTAAGTTCGTTAAAGTATATATTACATAAATAGGATCTTTCAAACAAATTAAAATGGCAAGTGACAAAGTACATTGTGCAGATTATAATGTCGATATCTCTAAGAAACATTAATGACAGACATTTTAAATCTGAGAAAAATATTAAAAATTGTAATATTAAACTTAAAGAGTTTAATGTATTAAAAAATTGGGCTAATAATAATTATATTAATAATTATGAGAAATTTAATAAAGAGCAACTTAAAGAATTGAAGAGTTCCTTTAGTGGGAATAAGAATGATTTTAATTTATATAAAGAGAAGAAATTAAGAGGAATAGAAAAGAAATTACCTGTAAGAAATCTAGAAGAATTAAATAGGCAGCGACTTATAAATAGAGTGAATAAAATATCGCCTAAGCCATCAAATTTAGGATTGAGAGAATTAAAATATTCAAGATTTAGCTACTAAGCATTCTATAGATGTATATATGCATTCGGTGACAATGTTTTTTCAGTGAAACAAATAATTGAGAAAAGACGCGCCGTAAATTTAAAGACACATGTGGCTTTTTTAGATTATGAGAAAGCCTTTGATAGGCTGTAAAGTCATCGGTTTCGGGATATTTTAATACGTGGAGGCTTTCCGCTTTACCTCGTCCGGACTATTCCGAGCCTATATGCAAGGGCAGCTATTCGTTTAGATTTAAGTATCGGAAGATTGTCTCAAGACGTGGCCATAAATCTAGGTATTAGACAAGGCTGAAACATCTCTTCAAGTTTATGTAACATGTATTTTGACGGAAGTTTGCGAAAATGGATGAACGTCTGTCCTACAGGTATACGAATCTCGGACAAGGGATCATCCGAGGTTGATGGTAACATTTTCGTGTTTCTAGGTCTGCCCGTAGAAATTCTACGCTCGAAAGCAGTTTCTGGATATAAGCAGTTCTATACAAAGCAATAATCAGATATAACTAATAAACCTAGAAATAAGCCTATAGAAAATTTTCAGAAGAAAACTCTAAATATCTATGTTAAGAAGAAATTATAAATGTCAAAGTGAAGAAATCTAAAAAAGAATATTTTAAAGCATACATGTTTACATACTCTAATAACGATATTAATGGTATTCCAGCTTATTCAGCACTTCGTAGAGGTGAATTAAAAAGTTTGATTGAGGACATGCTCAAGGATAATTAAGGTATAAAAGGTCAATTATCTTTAGAATGCAAATAAGAAAATATAGTTACAGGAGAATCTCAAGAAACATCTATGTACTACGGCTTGGGAACTATTGAAATATATAATATCGTTGACTTATTTGCAACTCAATTTCAAAAGCTAGAACTTAGAGAAATTTTAAATCAACCTAATTTAAAATTAGGTTGCGGATAGACTTTATCAAGATGCGAACAGCTAATTTTATAAGATTATATAAACATAATTGTTTAAATACTGGTTCGTATATAAAGATACCAGATGAGATTAAAAATAAAAAAGCTTGTATAAATTTTGAGAATAAAGTTGAATATTGCTTCACTTTTTTAATCAGATTAGTTATAGATGTTCTTAATAAGAAAAGTTAAACATCCTAAAAGAGTCAAACAATATGAAAAATATATAAATGATCGTATATTTTCAGAATATGAATATCCTGTCATTAAAAGATATAAAGGACATTTGAGAGAAAACGATTTAGCAAGTTCCAGAATAATCCGAGTATATCTATTAATGTGTGTACATTTGATACGAGTCGAACGATACTTCCTATGAAAATTTCAGATCTTTATGATGCAGATTTAGAAGTAAATCTAAGGAACTATACCAACGGAAATAATTCACACTACATTTATATCACTGATATCTCAAAATTAGTGGGTTCTCAGTTATTAAAACATGCTCATAATATCCTTCTTTGCAGAAGATGTTTAACTCATTTTTATAAAAATAAGGACTTATAAAGCTATCTAGAAATTTGTAAATCTCATGAGCCTGTTAAACCAATAATGCCTAAAGCAGGCGAGAAAGCTTATTTTAAAAATCATATTAAGACAATAGTGCACCCATATGTTATCTGTATGGATTTTGAGAATACACTTTATAAGTTAGATACGTGTGCTGCTAATCCAGATAAAGCGTTTACTATAAAGACGCATTTACATAAACCATATGGGTTCACTATATATTGGTTTCAAGAATTAATAATGAATACTTTAAATATGTTTTAGAGTTAATTCTGAGGAGGAATTAGAAAAAGTTCCTGAAAGCTTATTTAAAGAGTTAAAAATATTTCTAAATTAATTGGTAGGAAATTGATTTCAAGTAATAAGCTACCAATGAACTTAACAGAAGAAGAGAAATTTGAATTTCAGAACACCAAAGTATGCCATATTTGTGAGAAAAGATTTAAATATGATGAATCAGATGAAGAGGCTGAAGTTAAAAATAGGGTATTATATTATTCAGATGATAAATATGATAAAGTAATCACTGCCATCTGAGCGGAAAATATAGAGGGAGCAGCTAAGAACATATGTAATATAACTTTGAAGCTTCCTCATAATATTCCAGTATTCTGTGATAACATGAGTGGATATGATATTCATCTATATATCAGAGAGTTAGCTAAGAAATATGGAAAAGTAGATCTTATTTTTAATACGGATGAAAAGTATGTAAATTATTCAGTTTATTCTGGATATGGATTTGCGTTTGGTACAAATAAGAAACCAAGAAAGATATAACGTTTTCATTCATTTTCATATATAACCTTTAGATTTATGGTTTCATCTACCGAGAAACTAGCAAAGAGCCGTAAAAAAGAAGATTGTAAGCCCATTAGTGCTTATCGTAACGACTCAACAACAATTGTAAGTGCTTCACTCATTGTATTGTTTAGTACCAGTTATTTTAAACATAGGCCTATTAGTATTTCATATAATCACACATATTCGATTAGTTTCAAATTCAGTGCAGTTGTCATCCGCGTTTTGCGCTTTTACGCTTACGTAGAAAGAGAACATATATGTATATACCTATGTATTTACGTGCGTGTGTGTGTGTGTGTGTATGTGTGCTTACCATAATTATTTTATTTTTAATATTTAGTAATTCTTTAATGTAAATTTGTAATTCTCTACTGTCATTTTATACAAAATTCTCTAATGTATGGATAGTGTTTTCAATTCAAGGAGTGGGTGAAAAATAAGATAAATAACTTTAAATAAAATTCAACAGTTGAACATTCTTACAATTTGCATTCACCTATAAAATATTTCGCTACCTTATACATATGTATTGTGATGTATCTTATCACTGCATCTATAAATATTTGTAAGTATAAGGGATACTTCATTAAAATATTTTAAATTGTAATATTCTCTAAAATATATATTGAATAATTACAGTTTCGACTATGTATTTAAGTAAAACAGTTTGAAAGGAATGTAATTATTTAGCTGAAATAAGACAAACTGTCGCAACTTCCTGACACGCGCGCGCGCTCGCACGTTCACTCATTTAATTGATCTTGATGTGTTTGCTATGTTGTCTTTTATCCGTACAGGGTCCTGATGATCACTACAAATATTTTCAAAACTTTGACACAAATAATGTAAAACTTGTGTTATAATTATTCACTCGTCCCGGCTAAACTTCCGATTGTTAAAATTTATTGATCAACGGTCATTACTGGAATAAGCACTCATGAATTGGTTACAGTCAGCCAATTAGGTTATGCGTATTTAATACGAAGAGCGGATTCAGACGACAACATGCTTCCTCCTGTTACATACTTGTACGATAGTTCTTTCCATTGTATCAATCAATCTTCGCGTTTTTCAAGTATTTTATACTACGTTTAGACTTATGTTAGTCTTATAGTATTTTATAAAAATAAAACCTGACCATTTGTGTGACCCCTGTACTTTTTAGCAACCTGTATTATTAGTGCTAATAGGTTGTATATATCTCTATGATAAAGCATATTGTTCACAAAACTATTATTAATTTCTCATATTAGTTGTTCACAAAACATATTAGAAAAAAGTATCTCCTACATAGATATAAAACAGGGCAGGGCTATACATACTGCCTACAATTAATAAATGGCTTAATACAATGGCTAGATAACAGTTTCGTGTCACTTGCTGACTCACTGAGAAACTGTATAAACTAACTTAAATGTGTTCTTTCACAACTCACAAGGGAGAAAGGTTTACTTTGTTGTCACCGACAAAACTTTTATTACTACACATTACTTTAGAGACGTAACTGTAACTTTTCTCATAGGGCTGTTCCTTACATTGACCTGAAATTCAACTCTGTTATAAACTGCAAAATATTTGTAAATCTCTATGTGATTTTGAACTTCAAATCTTGTACGGCAATGAAACGAGTATTGTAGGGCTCTTCAAATATTTATATAACTTAAATATTAAAAATGCGACCTAATAATAAATTATTTTTTATATTATCTTAAGTTTCTTCTTCATAACACTGGAAGCATATGAACAAGTCTTAATGTTTGACAGCAAACTTAAGTGGATGTGTGCATGTGACTCTTACACTGATTAATTTTCTTCCTGCAAGTACAGAAGTAGAATAATAATCTACAGGTTGTTTAATTCCACTGTGTATATATCTTTACTGCGTACGTTTCTCCTGATAATGCTATAATACTAGTTTCAAATCTGGAGTTGCAGATGTCTTATGTACTTCATATACCAATGATCTTAATAAGACAGAGAATAAATTAACCTTAAAGGTAACTCGAACCATGCCAATTTTTCCATTAGTTATTCTTCCATCTCAAGTTCTTTTAGTTTAGTTATCACATTAAAACAAATAAAATATTAAAAATGTTCTGTAAGTCTCACTGATTTTTTTAATGATGATTTTTGGATCATGTCTATATGGAAAACATTATCGTGTATTAATTTTTTGTACTGTGTGCGTGCAAATGATAATTTTAATTTTAATATATTATACCTCTCTTAATCAAGTTCTTCGTTTGATACATATGATATGTAGGTCTAATCATAATCGATACATAAGACATGTATAATACATATACATATAATATAATATTATACATTTATGTAATATATTGCTGACACTTTAAATTAAAGAAGAACATGTTTCCTAATGTAAATACGAATTGTTATATAAACACATTTGTTTCGCGAGAAATGTTTTTAAAAATTCGCTTGTAATTAAATTGCATAAAAAAGTAAAAGTACTAGTACACTGGGAATTATAGATTTCCTTTTATTAACCGGTAAAGCATGATAAATTTATTAGTGTTTCATAGGGCACAAGCTTCTAACTGTTATCAAATTTACTCTGTTTATCTGAAAAAATTGATTTTTACTTTACATCAGGACACTTACATAATTTCTAAGGCTTGTACTGTATGCTTGCGTATGTTTGTATGTTATGTTACATTTTATTTTTCAATATTATGTCGTTGAAAATTTGATCATGTATTCTTCTAAATTTGTTTAACCAATTGTTTTTATTAATTCGTCCATAATACACGACGAGTTATGTGAGTTGTATTTTCGTCGTGGTAACTTATTATGCCAATTGAGTCCAATATTTTCGTGTTGAGGCATTTAGTTTTTGTTTAATATATATTTCTGTTAATAAAATTTATAATTGTACCGCTTACTTATATAGCCGTTTTGTTACACAATAGTTTTACTCCTTTCAGTTTGTGTTGAATATCATAGTCTGTACATTTATAATTATATTGTCGCAAAGAAAATTAAATTCAAACAACACAATAACTATACTAAAAGTTGTATAAACAACTACATTTATACACGAGATTCGACGAATATTGAATATAAAAATCTAAGCTTCATATTGACCCCTCATTATATATACATTATACGATATAATATTGTTAATAGTACGACTAAGTGATATTTTGAAATGCTTAAAACTTAATACTAAGATTGAGCAAGAAGTAGATAAATAACTATTGATATGTAGTTTCATTATTTAAATAAACTGTTCCTGACATGATACTGTTACTCTTACTCTAATGTAATTGATATATGAACATTCCAGTTTTATTATAGTAGTCCAATAGCTTTAATGAATTATTTAAATATTTATTTTTAATTTCTGTTATTTTGATTGTTTGGAATAAGCGATTCACTCTGTTAACTGATAAAGGGATTCCACACTTAATTCACGGTGTCTACAGTAAATATGTTGTTAGGAAAAGTGCAGTATTTGCAAAAATTTCAAGCCGTTAAATTTAAACCTGAAGTTATGTTAGATATAAGTAAAACTAGTACTTTTATAATCAAATAATGATTTGATTATAAAATTTGGTTATGCTTATTATTTTATTTCACTGTTAGTGATATAAAAACGTTAAAATCTATATAAAAACAGAATTTAAACGCTTGAAAGATTGCATTCTTATTTAATAGTACATATTCATGATGGACACAAAACTAATTTATTGTTCCGCGAGGTTACGAACTACAGCGCTGACATTTTGTGTAATAGAAAACTATGTAACCCAAGTGACGTGTGATACGCAAGATAAAATACACCCACTTAAGTTTGGTAGAATATTTAATATTTAATTGCAGTATACGTAAAACCATTGTTTCGGTAGAACAGAAATATAACACAAAAGGATGTATTTTAAAGAGGAATTCAACTTTTTCAAAAGCACAATCTTAAGAGTAGGTCGTATAATGGAAGTTTTTATGACTAGATATTCTTACTTATCATGTTCTCTTCAGAACTCATTATATTTCTGAAGTTCATTAAGTTGGAAGACAAGTAAGTGCTGTAGACAGGTATAATAAGTATCAGAAACAAATATTACATAGACAACGCATAAAAGTAGAGCTTAATCATTCTGAAGCAACATGCTAAATAATAAGACAAATTGCAACCAATTTTCAACTGAAAATAATAATTACGTGTAAATAATAATAACAAAATAAACATTCGAAATCTATCATTGTTGGTTAGTAAAGAAACAACGGTAAACAACACCATTATTTAAATTTATATTTAATAAAATTCTCAATAAATACCCTATTAGCTCCCTATATTTGGGAGAAGATGGTAAAAACTGAGTAAAGTTAAAAATAAATTACAAACAACATAGTATTCATTTATGTATGTGTATAGGGTACGGAGGTTACCACGTTTATTGCAAGTAAATGATTTATAGTCTGCTAGTATTTAAAGTAATCGTTAGTAAACTTTGTGCCGTTCTAATATATAGCGGCAGAACTTCAGTAATTAAAAGTCAAGAAAACGTTATAGGCAGTACAGAATTTAATGCGGTAATTAGTGCTGCACCCTACCCGAGAAGATATGCCCGACCGATTTCTAGTTAGACTGCGTTGATCGGTGTCGGCACCTGCCGACAACTGGCGGTATGAAAACACCAGGTGCTGCTTTCTGGCGAGAAGTACCTTACGAAAACGGGGACGTAGCTGGTACTGCTGATTAGCGGCGTCTCACAATATACTTCGTGGCTGACGGTCGCCATTTTTTCTCCGGTAGAGAAATGAAGATTTTAACAACTACGAGCCTTTAGACTATGTATAGATAAATCTATAAACGACTGCGGTAAGTCTCGATTACTTTCATATTAATTAACAACAATATTTCACTGGAGAAAACTGTTTTTTTAGTAAGCCTAAGTAAGTTCATTCTGTTCACCTGTTGCAACTATGCCTTGCGCAATACGCAACTTGATGTAAAATTTTTAAAACCTTATAAAACTATATTCATTTAAGTGTCAGAATTTCGGCACTAAAAAGTAAAGTATATTGAATACAAAATATTTAAGTTTAGAATTTATCTAACATCGATCTAACGAGATACATGTTACGCTAATATAGGTTATTGACAATGCGTAGTTGCTTTGGATGGCATACAAGTTTTCCTACAATTAACAGTAAAACCTTATTAATATCTGGTAACTTACTCAGGCACGTTTTGAAAGTTAATAATGTCCAATTCATATTATTTTCTGTAATAAAAAACTATGTATTTGAAACAAACTCTTAGCCACGTGGTATCTACATATTCACGCTAAGTATTAAGTTTATGAGATGGTAAAAAGCCAAAATTAATTGTCAAATTACAAACAAGCTAACTCACATTAGGTGAAGTTAATATTATCAAGAATTACTGGGGAGGTAGGTGCATTTTCAACAAGTTTCAACCAGAAGGAATGCATGTTGAAACACCTTTCAACTTGTTTGTTGAGACAAGTTGAAAGATGAATCATCAAGCTATTAACATGTCCGTCTCTGTGCCAAGTGTATTTTTCATAGGGTTATAATATTATGCAATATTTCTAATTTTATTATTTGGCAATGTTTCGATATATATAAATTCTTTAAATTAATTATGATAACTGGGGGGGCGTTCATTATTTTAAATATTTTTAATTTCTCACTGTAATTAGGCACTTAGCCACTTAGCCACTTAGGCACTTAGTTTTGAATTTTATTATGACCTGGGGACGACTGTATGCTTAGGCATTCTCTTATACACCTGATGTGTAATCAACCCACACCATGAGGGTAATATAAAAATAAATTTGTAATCCTAACAGGGATAATTATAAAAGAAAGAAAAGTAAGAATTTATATACACCATGGGGGTAATATAAAAAGGGCGTGGCAAGAGAAACCTTTATGTATATTTTGTTGTGTACTATTGTATAATGTATTTGTATCGTGGAACATGTTATGTATGTATATTTGTGTGTACATTTTGGGGGTTATAAGTATTATGCATTTAGTGTATTTTGGTGGGGACTTTTGATATAGGGTTTTATTTGCTCGATGTCTTTTTATAAAAGAAAGTTAATACATGGAGTCATGTAGGTATATCCTTTTAATTTTTTATAACAGGTATTCTATCTCAATTAATCATTGCTGATCATTTCTTTAAGGAAATAATTTATTTTATTTAACCTTATAACAAGTATATGAATTGTCACCCTTTAAAATTTATTTAATTTGTTTGAGTAATTATTATTGTAATTAATATTAGCAAGGAATCTATATCATTATCTTCATTAAGTTATGTGAAGCATTCTAAAATGAAAATATAAAATAAATTTTATATTTTATTAATATTTTCATGGAAGCTTTATTTCAAGGTCAGTTATGGTTTTAAATTTCATTTCATTGGTAGAGTGACATAGCAATTATTTTCTTGGTTTCAATAAATATTTTCAGGTGGCCTTGTTGAGAAAGTATACTTTATTTAATTAACTATTTAAGGGGAATTATGGATTACTGTTGGGTTTATTTATTTTATTATTAATTGTTTACTGAGATAGAATAATAAAAAGGATTTGTTAATTGTTTAATTCATGAGTTTTTATTGCAAGTCCCGTCTCACTGGATCCAGCGCATTTTTGGCTTCTCTAGGCTTTAGCCTAGTTATAATTAACTTGTGGCCCCTCTTTACAAAAAAAAAAAAAAAAAATGTCTCAAAAAAAAATAATCTTTTTTACTGCTTAAATGAAAGTGGGGTTACAACTTATTGCCAAAAACTATAAGCCACATTTCCAGAATATGTAATGGTTTCTTCAGTTATACTTTTACATTCTGACAAGAAATACTTGTAATTTGTTATTATTAGAAATAAAAAGTTATGAAATAAAACGCTTTGTTATTTTGTTAACTGTACTGAGATTTTCGCGAGGGAAAACCATAAAGGTCTGATTATTTATTTGTTTCAATTTTATTTCTGTTACTGCAACTATTCTTCGGAATTGAAAGAGTTTGATTGAATATTTAAAAAAAACACTAGAAAACATAATAATCCCTTTGTAATGGTAAGAGGTCAATAGAAAAAACATTCTGAGTTTGCATAGAGTGAAATGACTTCGTATACACAAAGATTGGTGGAATGACGAGAAAGATGTCCCACGGAGTATTTGAAAACTCATAGAAAACTTAGGAGGGAATAATCGAATACAGATTAATAAAATGGATGATAGTTTAGAAGAGAGCAATGATACAACAGCAAGAAACACTTGAATGCAGGCATTCAAAAAGCAAAAAGCATCTAAGAATAAAACATTTGCAAATCGTAGAAGTGAAAAGTTATACAATAGTAAAATTCGTAAAACTATTTTGTTGGAAAGAAATTTGCCTGTCAATACTTTTGTTATGTTTGTAGAAATTGAAAACAACTAGGCAAATTTAAATCGACAAAATATAGTTAATATATGTGTAAAACTTCAATACTATAACATCAAGTATTACAAAATTCGTTAACATCAGATTATACCAGTTCTTTTCATATATCAGTTTCCATATAAACATTTTGTTTTACAACGTTTTGATATTTCAATAACCCAAAAACATTCTTTATATCTTTTTTAAATCTCACAGTTAATAAAATAACTATAACACCTGTTGAGAGTTATGTAACGTACCTGTTATACAAATTAACAGCTAACCTCCGGGGCCGTAGACTTCGATGACAACGTGAATTACCATCGATTTTAATTAGCACGCTTTGGCTGAAAACCCTCAGAATGTTCTCCGCCACCGAGGCGTGAAATAGGTTTACCAAATAATAATCAATTATCGAAACTCGTCGAATAACTATGAGGTGTCCATGTTAGCATTATTACTCCCTTAAACAATAATGTTATACAGAAATTACAGTCTGAAATATTGCACAATTGAAACTTTGTAGGTAAAGTAGAGAAAATGTACGTAAAAATTACTTTCCTTTAAAACTTTACTCTAAAAATACAAAATAAACTACGTTTAATTTTTATTCGTTTTTGGAAAACTAATTTAATGTCAATAATAAATTTAATGAAAAATTAATTTACACTGGCATATTGGCACAGACCTATTCCCTAAAAATTAATAATTTTTAAATTAAAATTCACCACGCAGTTACCGCACATAGAAAATACCAATACCATATAGAAAATACCTGTGAAAATACCAAGTTTACCTGCAGTATAATATTCCGCAGTTAATACTCAAAGTGTTAATAATTGTAGTTGCTGAAAGTAGTACGTAATCTTTCAGCTTTGTGAATCTTACATCTGCATCTAGTATCATGGATACAATTAGTTTTTAATAGCGTATCAACAAAAATTTTACTATCAATTTAACTGACATTGAAATTTTTATACTTAGGGTTTACATACTATTCTACTCTTCTAACACACACGATTTCGTAACATTTTTATTAGAAGTACGATCTTTATGTGTGCAGTGAAACGAAATATTAAGTCTTCAAAAGTTTCTTCTTTGGCAAATGTTCCAAGCTAATTTATCCCGGACGTCTGCTCATAAGAGACTGTGTAAAAGATTGTTCATTTTATGTTTTAATTAGTAATTTAGGACAGTTTACTCGAAAGTTCTGGAAAGCGTTGATGAAGTTATTTTTGTGAAAAGAAATGATGCGTTGCCAAAGTTGAAAAACTGGAAAACTGATGGACCAGAAGGTATGAATTCCGTGTTATCTAATATGTTCTTTTGCTTTTAAAGCTTTAAAGTTTAGAATATTGTAACTGTTAAATATGTACTGAAAATTATACCTTATCGCTGAGATTGAAAGTATTAGAAGGTGATATCGCTGGTTAAGAAAAAACAGATGTACAGTAGACTCTGTCTATAATAAAATAATAAATAAGAGGTTATGGTGTACCTCGGATAGTTTATTGTCAAACGTTCAGACTGGTTTTAGAAAGGACAAATCCTTCTTTGACCATGTGTTCTCATTATAACACATAATAGAAAAACGAAAAGAATTTAATATAGATACACATATAGCTATCAATTTTGAGAAAGCGTTTGTAAAGTTATTTAAGGAAAGCTGTGAAAAATTATAAAGAAACAAGTTTTGCCAGAGTGTCCAATAAAAGTCATTGAAAGCCTTCATTAGGTACATATTTGGCATTGATAAATCAATGAATCCGTAATGGTTGCATTCTTATCCCCTACATTATGTTACACAAATTCACACGCACAAGCACGCGCACACACACACACATATATGTTGCAAAAATATATGTATTTGCATACCCAGGGCAGTATTTTGTAAATAGCTACTGTAAAGATAGTATAACGAATAGTTTTACATATTTTGTCCGTGAAAGTATAGGCCTATACATGTCCAAAGCCTACATCTGCCGACGGAGTTGTTTACAGCGTTTGTGTGTGTATGTGTTTGTGAACCACCACGGGCATGAATTGTACTACGAGGGAAGAGACGTATGAATTGTTGGTTTCTATTACTAAATCAGGTATTGACAAGCTTAAAATACATTATTAAATATGAATTTACCTGTTACCAAAGACATATTCACAATTCTAAAAAAACGCAATTAGATTAAGGACAATTAAACGCGTATAGTGATGCAAAATTATGGCAGAAAAATGCATTAATAAAAACGTCATTCAAATTAAAGTTAATGATTAGCATCATTAGCTAATAATTAACAAGTGTGTTATATGTAAATAACGAGTGAAAATTTACGAAGACAAAGCACCACTCGCCAAAAGATCTAGTTTTTGTTTATCGCAAAAACAGACTAAAAAGTGATCAGTAAATAAAGACGTTACACACTAACTGACAAAGTTTAACATGTCAAAAACAATATCTGACATGTCAGTTTGCCGTCTACTATAAATAGAGTAAGATATGCATAGTTGACTATACATTTAGATACTAAAAATATTTAATATAAATACCTCTGGCAATTTTGGACAAGGGTCAGATTCAAGACATCTTCACAGGAGGACACTATGCCCATTTGCTAATCGTCAAACTCAAGAAAGTTTCATACGCTGTCACTATGTCCGTCCGCTGATCAACTTGAAAATCATCGTAATCGTCATCATCATATGCAATATACCAAAATTGATGGAAGAACACAGGACCATAATTAACAACAGGTTATAGAGTACCGAGGACGCATCAATACCATCATCATCATCATCATCATCATCATCATCCTCATTGTCATCATTCAGGAGGCGCACACACACGTACACACGGAACGTTATCTTCGATACGCAGATAACAGATGAACAGTTATACTTTTTTGCGTTACACAAAAACTCATAAATAACAGAATATGAAATACAGTATTGTCAAGACTTAAAGACTTAAATGTAAATAGTGTAAATATTTAAAGTAAAAGACGTAGCCTAATTGTAAATTGTTGTTAAAAATATTAGGTGTATTTTGTTAAATTTTAAAAATTCGGTGTTTTATTATAAATCATAAATGTTCTTGAAGTAAACGTTATTCTATTAAAATATTAGTAGCATCAATTTAATTTTTATTTGATAAAGTTAATAGTACTTTTATAGATGAGTTGGTTTTAATAATGATTGGAAATTAGACACCTATGCAATATAAAAGAATTTTCTAATTTGTTCATTATTTATGTTTAGATATTGAAAAATATATATTATCAGTGTGTGCTGAATAGCAAAGATATGTTATGTTTTCAGAATGTAACCTTATAAAGAGAATATTTTGAATTTTCTATTTTCAGATTTTTAATAATCAATTAATTTTTTTTACAATATGTAATGAACCGTTTATTCATTCTTTTAATTATTTTATGACATCAACGTCTCACTCGTCTTTTTTAAAATACGTTTATTGCGCAACCACATATACTTAACGCAACTAACATACAAAAATCCTACAACCTAGTCGGTGTTTAACGGTTTATAGTTCCGTTGGGTACACGGACAGAAGTGTATTAATTTTATAATACTTGTAACGTTGCAATATATATATATTATAACGAGAAAAGGTGTATGGTGTGCTTTTAAAATAATAATAACATTTCTTATATCATGTCGATTTTGTAAAAATTATTCAAAATTTTATGAAATAAAATTTTCAAAAATTACGAATTATAAATTCGTCATTACTATCCGCATAATATTTTTCTTTTGTGTGTGCTCATCATACACACAATTATTGTCACTATACAAACATTACACAAATATTCATAAATATAATAAACAAGATAAAAATTGACATGTATAAACAGAAATTTTTATAATATATAATGTGCTCTCGACTTGCTCAGATTGTATTTCTTTTTAAATTCCATATTTTTTTATATAATTAATACTTTCCTTTGTGTGCCTACATATGAATATCGTATTCATGAAATATAAATCTATTATAGAATTACTTAAACATTTATGATAAGTTATAATTTCGAAAATAATTTCGTAAATGGTAAATATCATTATTAATTACCACAATTTAACCAATTAGATTTTACAATTATTTACACTATTAAAGTTTAGCATTGTCTCTTTATTCTTTTCTTTTTAATGTCTTTTATGACTCGTTGGTTGACGAGTAAAAAATGGTTTCATGTCACCTTATTTCTGTACGGTGATACACTTTTTAACTCCCTATCTTTTGATTCTGTCTCTTTTAAACACTTCTGAGCTCTATAACAAAATGAATTGATTGCTCCCATTTTATATCTATAAGGGTGGTAAGACTCTCTTAGTGGATAAAGTTATGAAAAGGGTTAACATACAAAAAGCTAATATAGAACCAGAACAAAAGATTTATGCAGGGTCATTAACATACATAGGTTCACATACTAGAAAAATTATAAAATGTTTTAATAAATACGGAGTAGATATAGCTATTAAAAAATGTGAAACGGTATTCCATAAGATAAGGAATAAAATTATAGAAAAAATACCAATATTACAGAAAAGCGGAATTTATAAATTAAAATGTAAAGACTGCAACAAAGTGTACCTAGGTGAGACAGGACGAAAATTCGTATGCAGGTTGTCTGACAACAAACGTGGAGAAGGTAATAGAACAACGAATTCGTTATATACAAGACTTTTCATAGACGACAACCATAAGTTTGTTAATCCTTTGGAAGACTATGAAATTGTAAAAGTATTAAATAACACAATTGAAAGGAAGCTTAGAGAGGAGTTAGAAATATTGAAAGAAAGGGAAAAAGGTTTAGACAATTTAATTAATACTAAAATTAAATTTGATAATGAAGAAATATTTTATAACATAATTAAGAAGTAAATAATAGAGGACAGATAGATAAGATTAAGAATTAAATTGCATTGGACTAATTAGGGGTTTTTAAAATAAGTTTGTGTGACTGGCACACATGTGTGGATGAGGAAGACTAGGTTTAAAAGGAATGCACACACACACACACACGCCACTTAAACACAAGGAATTTGCTAGAAAAATATGTAACTGTCAAGATGGTGGGACAGGGCTGAGGGTGGGGAAGGGACATTGAATTATAGCTTGTTGTGTGTGAGCAGGGTGGGGGTGAAGGGTTTGTTTTCAGGTTATCTGTTTCATATCCGATCTGACGATGAGCTGTGAAGATTGAAAGCGCTAATCGGAATTATTTTTATATAGTGGTGTGCAACAGTGATAATTCTGTTTGTGATTTTAACCACTAACACAACTTTCTTCATTAATCAAAAAAGTAAAGTTATCGGTAAATTCTAAGCGTCGTCACTTCAAAAATATTCCCAAAACTTAGGAATGATATAATAATCAATTTAAATAAAGAAACGTAAAGAAAATTGTATTATAAAACGAAATTTACGAATTATTCAAGAAGGAATTGCTTATATTTGGATTAAATATGTTAATTATATTTTTTAAATATTTTATTTATTTTGGAAGTAAATTTGAGTTTATTAAAGACAAAAAATAATTTTTCATTATTTGTTAAAAATATTGTTTCAATCCATCGGAGTGTATATACAATAGGTGATATTTGCATATAAAATAATCATTTCACTCTTAACATATGATAGCATGTTTCAATAAGAATTGGCCAAAGTAAAAGTTTCGTGTTGGAACATTGTAATATAGACAATAATAATCATGTCAAACTTGTTAGGTTAAGTTGATTTTTGGCTGAATAAAAAATAATGTGTGTGTGCGCGAGTGTGCATGTAAATAACTGTGTTACGAAATAACAATAAAAAACAAATTAAAGTAAATAACTTTTATGTAAATCAAATGTCCGACATGAAACTTACACCAGAAATAAATTAAAATTAAAACATATCTGGTGGTAACATTTGTTAGTAATATATAGAACAAAATATATGAGTTTTTTCATAAAAAATTCTGTCACCCACAAGAAAAGCAATAATAGTATACCGGTTTTATTTGCACGTTTTACATTGTTCATATACAATTTCTTACAAGTAAAATGTTATCTGGACTAGACAGAGCTGTAAGAGTGAGGCAACATTTTGACCAATGATATTGGCTAATATATCAGTTGATTTGATAGGTGTTGGGATGTAAATCAGTCTAGCTTAGAACTCAGAAGAAGCAGTCTTGTTACTTTCTGTAACGTGTAATCATTAACTTTGATTCATTACGTTAGGTCTGTCAGTAGTTACGAACACTAGTAGTAAAGTGCGCGACTGAATATCTCGAGTGCTAGTTCGGTAAAGTTCAAGATCGCCCATGTAGGCATTTATGAACACATCAAGTTGCCGGAGCAATATGATTCAGTAATAATTAATAATACAACACCGTTCATAGAAGTGCCCAACCTGTAAACGACCCTGATACCTGAAAACAGGATGAGTTCTGAAGAAGAACAACAGTCCTGACGTCTACCTAAAACGACCATCTGTCGACACTCGTCAGGAAACGAAGAGAAACACTGCATCATTCAACAAACTAGGGAAGTGAAACCACTTATATAAACTAAATCAATCAATAAGAAAACAATTATAAACTAAAAGAGACAGAAAAACCTATAGAAATTAAGATATATGTTATTAGATTGAAGGAATTATTTATAAGTATAAAGAGAAGGTCAACAAAAACTGTCAGTTAATTTTATTTTGCTGAAAAAACGGTTAGTTAATTTTATTTGCAACAGAAGTAATAATTTATTTTATTTTAACCGAACGATTAATTAATTTTATTTTGTATTAAAAATTGTGTATTAATTTTTTTGTGCTATCATAAACTGTAGTAAATACTTTGCAATCAACAAATTAAGGGAAATCTTTAATAAAGCCAAAACATTCAATATCTAATTATCAGCTAATAATTCTATGTAATCTTGTACATCGCAATATATAATATATATTTTATAATGATCTTTACCTCAAGATGTTTTCTCTCTATTCGGAACATGTTTCGGGAACCTTTGTGTTCCCATCTTCAGCCTTCCTGCTTTTGAACCTGATGTATATTATATACATCAAGAAACGGACTGTAGTAGAAAGTGTTTGAATAAAATGATTAAAATTGGAGAGATCTTGTGCATGTAGGGATAAAGGTACATCAGGATATTTCTGTGAATGTCCTGCTATTTGCATAAAATCAAATTATTCTGTAAGAAACAAAACAAAGATGAATTCGAACAAGCTGTGTTTCTACAACATCGAATGAACGAGGAGTATAACATAAAAATTTTCTCTGCCTGAAACCAAAGTAATGGCATTCCGTGGCTGTTATCCAATGCGGACGAAAGTAGTCGTAGGCATGTACTATTTAGAACAGGGATGGGATTTTAAATATTTGGGATGTGATATTTCGACTACTATAGACAGTGATGTCGAGAAGAAGTTGAGTAAGTTTAGGGATTCCAACTGTAGTACGGTTCAAAGAACATTAAAAATTAAGTTCGAAAAAACAGAAATTTATTTTTATTACCTTATGATCGGTATCTAATCCTGTTTCTGCTGCAGAGTCATGAACTCTGCGGAAGACTGATTTAAATAAAATCACCCTTCAAAAATGAGGTTTTTGAAACTGTTCCAAGTATGCTCACGATTATATATGCTTCGAAGTGAGGATATTTAGAGTAAGATTAAGGTGTCCACATTGTTTAAAAAAGGTGATAATCTTAAGAATGGATTGAGACAACATGTCCTTTCAACGTAAAAGACATTGTATACTATACACCAACGCTGCCACTTTTATGCTCCAAAGAGTAGTCGTAACGTACGGAGACCTAGAAAACAATGTCTAATTTTTAATAGAACTTAACATACTTGTAAATAATAACAAGTAAAGTACACAATGTACATAAAGTTTCTCAAACCGTAATAGGTATCAGCACCTACTCCAAGGGGGATGAAGATGAGCTTTTTTAATCATTCGACAATAATTATCGATGTTATCTCTTGCCACAATAAATATTCTTGCAAATTATACTCGTTACGACCAATGATATTTTTGTAAACGTTATCTCTTGTAACTTTAAAATATTTTATTCTTTTTAATGGTGCACTGTATTATAATAATCTTTGGCGTATGTTATTCAATATTACAGAGCGTTTGCTTACGCATGACTTAATGCACATGGCTTATAAAGCTTAACTACTAATAACGGCTAATTTATACAGATATTATGAACGCCTTTGTACCAAACTAGGGGAATGTTAATTAATATTTGATCATGTATTAAATTGCCGGTTGGGTGGTGTAAGCTCTTTTTTGTTGAAATGTAATAGTGGTAACAGGAAAAGGTTTAACAGTCATAACAAGTCGGTTGCTACCGTTCTAATCATAACAATTCGGTTTTCAGCAAACGCAATTAACAAGAGCTTATCTTTTCTTTTGTAGCAGTTCATAGTAGATAAAAAAAAACAATAGTTACAGACACTGTCTATTCATGAAATTACAGAGAAAATATAAAAACGGATCGTGTCATGTTAAGAAATATAAAAGCAGACGATTCACATTATACTACACATCATTTCACATATTGAGGTGCAAACCAAGGACCCTATCGATTCTTTATCTACCCAAACAGGTGTAATCTTTATACGATAGATCTTATCCTAAATCGGCCCATCTTTCCGCTTTTATATACATCCATACGCTGATCATCCATCTAGGTGCCCTAGCCATTGTATTTATTGAGCCTTTACGAATATTATAATGTCCTCATGCTTCAATAGCGCATCTAAGTCTTGGTTATTTCTTAGTCTCTATTCATCATTTTCAGTCATCGTTTCAGACTCCAAATTCACATTTATAGTGCGTCACTGTCCTTTCTCATTGATCATATCGCTCATTCATTAAGTAAGTACTCCATAATTTAAAAAATGTAGTACCTCTGTTGTAAGTTTGTAAATACATACTATTCCATAAATTACTTTTTATTTTAACGCATATTGAATAATATTTGTTACCAACCACCCAATCATAAATAGAACTGATAATTAAATATTTCTGAAACACGCATACTTTACGGTTTATGAAATATATGTCAGTAAAACTGCTATATGATTTGATCTGGGAACATGCTTTGATCTGGTGGCATGTAAGTGGAAAGAAAAACCTGCTGTACAATTAACACGCAAAAAATAATTTATATTTTGTAGAGTATACAATATATTCTAGAGTGAAAGGGTGAAAGACAAAATTCTGATGACTTTGGTTTACGATTACCAACCATTAGAACTGTTTGTTAAGACAATACAAGTTTTACTATGACACCTTTAAATATTACAAATACTAGAACACTAGGCAAATGTACATAAGTGTTTAATTTGCCAGATTTAGTAGGTTTAATATAAACTGAATCTGTGAATTTTATTTCTTATAGCTCTTACATATACGTAATAAAAATCGAAATACCCAAATAAAAACAAAACTGAACTACTAATTTAATTTTTAGATATATTATATATAGATAATATATTTTTAGATACATAATACATTAGGCAATTTAGTTCTTGATTTACAAAATACAGTTTATTTATTTTATTTTATACAAAAAGTGTAACTTACTTTGAAAAACTTGGGTAATATAAAAAGAATTTCGATTGTTATTAATTTATTTACAAACTTCTGATGATAGGCTACTGATATTTTTCAGTGAAACATGCGTCAAGTGTTAAAAAGAATATACGAAATTATACTACTTGCAGAAGAAACAAATTGAATAACATCACAAATAATATAGAAAGAGAAACGTGTTTCATTATGTGTTCCTGAACGCTTTGTAGGAAAGCGAAAATTTAAGATATACGTATTTTTCTCAGTCCTGCAAAAATATAACATAATCATCACCTTATGTGTAAACCACACACTAAAACCAATACACACTTTAAACCCAACCATATGTAAATGTCTTGTTGTAAATAACTTAACTGTATAAACAGCGTACTGATAACGTAAACATGCCAACGTAATACTATGAAAAGTAAAATAGAAAGTTTATATATTTCGTTTATATATACGCCTATATTTAGATAGATTGGAAATACTACTATACTATACTAAAATTGCCGCAACTACTACGTGGAATAACCTTAAATGTTTTATGTAAGCGGTTCTTTACCAAAATGATCAGTATGAAGACATAGCAAAAAAAAAAGCAGGACTGTTGTCTCAATCATTTGTTAGATAATTTTATGAATTAATCAGCGTTCATACAATGTTCACGTAATGCAGGCTTAAAATGTTATTGACAATATGCAGGGTTATATGGACAATCATTTCCGTTATCTTTTGTTCCCTACATTCCTGACTATCCCACATATAAACTGTTAATATGAATATTTAAAAAAAAAAAACTAAATCTAAAACATACTGTAGTGCAGGAGGAGTTGACATTTTGATCAGTGATTATCAAGTTAACAGGCACACCTCACCATTCTAGGTTTGATAAATATGAAGGTAGTCCAAAACACTTTTAAAATTCATGGACTTTGTCAATGTGAGCGCGCAGCAGTAATTATGATTGTGCATTATAATTTAATTTTTGTAATAAAAGTATTTAAAGTAACAAAATAAAAATAGTAGATTTACAAAATGGTTTCCTACACTTACAGAATAGTAGATTTACACTCTTGTCTGTTTTGTTTGGTATTAATTATTCAAATTAATTAGAATTTTCTAATGACCTGTTTACAACATGATAGCTTTTATTAATAAGGCTAAGACAATATTTTTATCGGTAAATATTCAACTAAATCAAAATTGATACCAAATTTTGAATTTCACTGGATGTTTCGTTTCAAATATTTAAGCCACCATATTTTTTTATTTTTATATAAACACAAACATAAAGAAAAAAATAACTCTCAGTTACTATGTAGCATATACAAATATCTTGGAAGGAAAATGTCAAGAAAATTTGTGTAGTAATACTGAAAATAGTGGACGAATACATTTTCTGTATAGATTAAGTCTTCTCCAAGCGTATCTTTCATGACTCTCCAAATTGGATTTATTGGAAAGGAAAAATTGGATTTAAGCAAAATTGAAATAATACAAATAGTTTACGGGATACCAGGTTTTCCTTTACTTTAAAGGATTTATAACATAAAATGAATGTTTTAAATCTGGACATTAGTAAGATTCTGAAAATATTTTCAATCGGCTGGTATTTCGCACTGATGAAGGACACAAACATAAACTATGCGAAAGTTAACTACCCAAGTAGAATTAGCCGTACACAGACAAAGGAAGCCACTTAAAAAATAGGAATCTCAAGAAGGTTTTTAGATTAGGAGAAATGTTTATGCTAAAGAATTTTCAAACATATTTAAATAATAATTTTGTTATTTCAGCGCTCTTTGTAATCCTTTTCTTATAGTACGATGAATAATTACAAACGTTTTAATAACTGATTATAGTAGTAAATAGTAATAATAGTACTTTTTCTTTTGAATTAGTAATAAACATTTTTAATAAGACGGAATTTGACAAAATAATAAAAATCCTGTTACAAAGATAGATGTTTTAAATTTTAACATGTGTTGTATACTTTGTTACATTTTATTTTTAATAAGACTTTCTTTAACATGGAACTGATCAACTTTTCAAACAGCTTTTTGTTTATACGTTATCTAGTTTTGTAAAATAAGCTTCAAATATTAAAAAATAATCAGTGAGATTTACAGAAGTATTTTTATTTTAATTCTTGCCAAAGTTTGCTGACGGTTATAAGTGTCTATGTTAAGAAACCACTATAATTCTGATCCACGTATTTTAAAACAAAGAGTAACGTTAACCTACTTACTTTAAAATCCCTGGAAAAGATAGCTAAGCTCCATATTGTTTTCTAACGTATAAGTGAAATCACAACTCTTTTGTGAGAGGTAATCTTAAATTACATTGCACTATATGCATAGCGTGTGCCTTATATTCATAATATACACGTATGTAAATGTGTAAAATAGAATAGTAATTAGCGCCAAGACTTCACCTACAGGATGATTGTTAGAGAATTAAATTGTTTTCATCTAAAATACACTGGCAATTTGGTGTTCTTGGATTAACGTTTATGTAATTAAAAATAAAAAAATTTACAAATATATTTGGTTATATATATAAATTAATTTATAAAAATAAATTTTATTAACAAAAATAAATTTCTTAAAATGTAAATAATTTAATTACTAATATAAATTTGAAATCACGGCGTACTAATAATTTATAAGTGACTTTTAAGATAGACTTAAAGTGGTCAAATATAAAAAAATCTTTATGAGGTGCTGTTTTTGTTTAAAATTGAGAAAGATTAGTTTAACAAGAATTAAACCCTTTTAGTTCCTTCAGACAAAACGTCAGAATCAGAAACAAAGAAAAAGTTTAATATTCAGCAAGTGTTCTTTCTTTACCCGTACACTTGCTGCATTTCGCACACAGAAAAAAAGTTAATGGTGCCGAAAACGAAAGTTGCCCTTTACCAAAGGGTTTATTTTAAGCTAAATGTTTTCCCCACAGTGATGTTTTGCTTTTCGTTGTCTTACTGGTTTTCTACTGCTTGCTGCCTTGTTTTTGAAATAACGGTATGCTACCGGGTATTTTACTAAAATGTGTAAAAATCGAATAAAATATTTCAACTGTTATGACGTATCTGAGAAAAAATATAAATCCGATAGTTACTTTAGTACTGTGTTGATGTATGGATGAGTCTCGATGACTCAGCAGAAGGAGAGAAGAACACTTCAAGCTGATGAAATGTGATTTTGGTGAAGTACGCTGCTTTTAGGACGAGTAATAATGTGGTTTCAAGTACACCTAGTATTTAAAAAAAAGGCTTCGCTATACGCTGTAGTTGTCAGGAGAGCAAAATTTTGTGGGAACATATTGTCAAAAATTCATAAATAAAACATTATTAAGATTTGACAAAAAGGTTTTACATTGTTAAATATTAGTTAAGTACATTTTATTAATTTTATAATATACTGTAATTTAAATACTGGGAACTCAAATTATTTTAAAATTCGGTTTTGTTGAGAAATATTTCATTTTGTTTTATACAACCATTGCGATACGCCAGATTGATTTTCTTGAGTTTATTCCCTACCTCTCTTAGTGTCTACTATTCAGCAGTCTAGAGTATTCTCTCTAATTAACTTAGATGTGTCTGTGCAACGTATATATGTTAGATGGATATCTTCGATATATATCTTTGACGGATATCGCTGGTGGTGTGCTTGCTGGAGATTTCTCTTAAAGAATACTAAAAAAGTAATAGCAAAAGATAGCTCTGAGATAACTCTAAAAATCTTATGGTGTTTTGTCGTAGACTTTTTATGGTCTCTTATTCGATATTTTTATACAAAATCTGATTGTTCCAAAATAAGGAATTGTATTGACATATTGAAATTTATTAATGCCAATGTGTGTGTGTCGTATGCACGAGCGCGCGCGTTTTTGTAGGTGATGAAGTCAATGATTCCGATAATGTGCTGTTACTCAGACCACTATTTAATGTTGGCAACATTGACAGTTTAGGAAAAGTCAAATCATAGTGAAATACGGAGAAGAACAGCACAAGAAGAAGTACATTGCAAGAGGAAGATAGTGTTGCATTCTTTTAAAACACCTACATCCTACAAATAATGTGCTTTGAGCTTATCATTTATCAAAACATAACCAATAATAAAGCTAAATCCTCTTGCACTACACGTGTATTTGCTTAAATTTTTTTTAAAAGAATGTACTGGTATTATTTAAATTATTGGCACCTGCAAACTCTTTCAGGTCTGTCTGTTACTATTTAGAGGCAAATCTTCCCCCCCCCAAATTTACCTACTTTTAAAATCCCCAAAACAACTATTATACTTCGAACTGCTAACTTTCCCTCTCTTGTGTTAAAGTCTCGGTTAAATGATCCTTTCTATTGACTTTTTAAAATGTTTTTTGTATTCTTCGTATAAATCTTCTGTTCCCTCTTTTTTTTACCTTCTAAAGGGGCATAACTATCAATTGGTTTAATAAGGCCTTTATTTAATTTTATCTTACCATAATGATTATATTTAAACATTTAGAATTTTATAATTTCGATTTTCAATTCTTTGCCCTTAATATTCCTACCCCACAACTTGTCCGCCTAGACTGTACAATACCTCTATAGTGCATTGTGTAGGTATTCGAATTCTCTGAGCTCTTACGAACGTTCTTAGTTTCAGTTATTACAGCTACTAGTCTTTGTCCCTCCTCAAAGAATTTTCTACCTCTGCTTCCTTCTATCCAATTATTTAACATTCTAGGTTGCAAATTATTAACTACATACATGATTAGTAATCATTTATGATAACTAATCATTTATGTTTAACATACCTAGATCGATGTCCCTTAAATCTGTAAGGGATGGCTTTGACTGTAAGAATTAGAGTGATTTGTTACTAGGGCCGCACTTCGCACAGGGTGACGTGCCAGAACTGCTGTCTTATCGATTAAGTGTAGCCATCAGGCATACATCCCCACATGAACGATTGCTCCATACGCTCATGTCTGAACATTACAGTCGTACCCGTGGTACCCCGGACATGGTCATTCATACTGTTACGACATCACAGAACAATCTACGTGTTTATCGAATGTTCCAGAGGGATCCGGAATGTAATGCGTGTGGTGTACGTGCTTCTCGACGCATTTGCTAGACGGTGCCAGAATTCACGCGGCCGCTCGCACTGTGTCAAGGCCACAATCAATTACGTCGTAGTTTAGAGGTAATACGTAGTATGTGGAATCGTCTAGATTTTCGGCGGGATATAAATACAATTACTCAGGGACGCTCAATTCAGTTATTGTCGGGCGATTACAAGCGATATTACTGTGTGCGTTCAAGTGGATATTAGTTAAGCGCTGTGTTTTATAATCGGGCGGTATATTTAATACAATTGTGTTTTAATATTAGTTGACATTTACTTGCGTGTGAACAATTTTTATTTGATTTGTTGTAAGAGCCAGTGTTGTTAATTATGAACTGTTTAACTGTGAAAATTAAAGCGGATGATTAGTGACTTAATTGGTGTCTTGTATTTTGTTTTCTGCTGTAACTACGACGATCAATTAGACCGTCGTAACAGTGGGTCAGAAGTGCGACAGAACCGTTAACAGTGGAAACAGTGGACACTTTGTACAAGAAGAGGTAATTCGTAACTAATCGGTAAACAATGGATGCCAGTCAGATGATGGATGCTTTCCAAGCGCTGCTGCGGCAGACACGGGAAGAGACAAAAGAAGAACGAAGACAAGAAAGAGAGGAAACAGAGAATAAAACGCAGACAGGAGGCGGAAGAAGCAGAAAAACGACAGGATAAAAAACGTAAGCAAGAAGCAGAAAAAGACGGAAGCTCTCTTTGAAGCTAGGCAAAAATAGTTGCAAGAACACAGTACCGCAGAATTGGGTCTCCTACGAGGTGAGCTTAATAAGCAAGTTAAAAAATATCGGAGGTACAAGAATCAATGACATTTAAAATAGCTGAATTAGTAAAATCTGTTTCGATTGTTGAAGAATTGATGTCTACAAAAATATCTGTTATAGAAGAATCGACGTCAAATAAAATATCTGCAGTAGAAAACTCAATGGCAAACATAAGAGAACAAAGCAAAAATGAATTTGAGCAGTGCCTGAGGATACGACCAAAACAACTTTGTGAACAGACTGTACAAATGATAAAGACAGAAACTCGATAACGAGGCTGTTTCACTCGTTCTCTCATTAAAAGGACCTGCGGCAGAATTACTACAGAAAGTGCCACCTGACAGCCAGAACACCTATGCCGAGTTGATAAAACCTCTAGAATTACTATATGGTGATAAACATTTGCGAGATGTGTACTGCACCCTGTTGAAAGCAAGGCGACAGCATTCCGGGGAGAGCCTTCAAGAATTTGAAGAAAGAATCGACAGACTAATTAGACTGGCCTATCGTGAAGCGCCAGAAGATTTTCGAACGAGTTTTGCGATGCAGACATTTACTGCCGGTGTCCGATATAACGAACTACAGCAAGTGCTACGAATGGCAAGACACCAGAACAGTGCGGACGCCCTGTTACATGCTTTGCAATTTGAGGCCGCCAAATCAGCGTATGGTTAGACAAGTCATAACGTGCGCGCGCTAAAAGATCGCGACGGCACAGACGATGAGAAAGAAGAACAAGGAACTGCGACTCGACGGTTTGCGCCACAGAATAAAATAAGAAAGGATGGACGACCGAAGTGCTATAGATGTGGGAAACCTGGACATTTACAACAAGATTGTCGGGTTAGAATTCAGCAGCAGGGAAACGAGCTGTAGTCGGTACAACGGGGCGTGAGCTGACTAACTGGAGGAACGAAGCCCCTAGACAATACGTAATTTCCACACTTCAGAAAAACAGCGGTAGCTTGGTAGTTACCGAATTTGTTCAAGAAAGGCCAACCTTGATTACAGTTGACACAGGCGCAACAGTTTCTATTGTGCGCCCCGATGTGGTGAAAGATCTCAAGCCAATCTTGTGTTCTTGCAGCTTGCGAACAGCTACTGGACGGCCTGTAAATGTGTATGGAAAACTGGAGATACACCTATGCCTCGGTCGACTTGAGATTAATCATCAGGTACTGGTTGCAGACATTGTGGATGAAGCAATTCTTGGTGTGGACGTAATGAACGCATACGGATTCATAGTCGACTTCAAAAACAATGTCTTGGTAATCAGAGGAGAAGAGGTAATGCTCTCCACAGTGACTACATCATAAAAACCGATGGAAGCCATAAACCAAGTGACCTTAACTGTTCCGCCAAACTCAGAAAAGATCATCATGGTTAGAACCGAGGTAGATACTAGGGGCAACCAGTGCTCTATATTCGAGGCCTAGGTAGTCAGAACACTGGGCATACTAATTGCCAAAAGTTTAGTGAAACCTGACGAAACCGGAAATGTACCTGTTAGAGTGGCGAATATTTTGGATCAAGCTGTCATTTTACAAAGCAATAAGCTCCTAAGCAAATTGACTCCTGTAGCCTGGGTATCCGGGGTGACGCAACGCAAATGCAGTACTACGAAAAATCCCAAATTACCAGAGGAACTGCAGGAAGTATTGATAAGATCTTCTAACGACCTCTCAAGTGGTGAGGTAAAAGAACTCAGACGGTTTTTACATGAATTCAAAGATTTTTTGCCGTTCGAGGACAGTCACTTGTGCAACTTCGCATCAATACCGGGGACATAACGCCGATACACCAAACTCCTCGGAGGCCTCCATTATCTAAGCAAGAGGAAATGTCTCGGTTAGTACAGGATATGTTGACAGAGGGAATAATCGAGCCTTCGTCAAGTGCTTGGTCTTCTCCTATAGTGCTGGTAGCGGAGAAGGATGTTAGATTGCGTTTCCGCGTAGACTACCGGAGGTTAAATGTCGTTACAAGGAAAGACTGCTATCCATTACCTCGCGTTGACGATACGCTCGACACGTTGTCCGAAGCACAGTGGTTTTCCACATTGGACCTGAAGAGTGGATATTGGCAAGTGGGTCATCATCAAGAAGACAAGGAAAAGACCGCTTTCTCGAACCCAAGTGGCTTATTCCAATTTAACGTCATGCCATTTGGACTCTGTAATCCACCGGCATCATTTGAAAGATTGATAGACCTGATACTCCGAGGCCTAACATGGAAAACTTGCCTTGTTTACTTAGACGATGTTATAGTGATCGGGAAGACTTTCGAAGACCATCTGGAAAACCTTACGGAGGTTCTAACTAGAATTCACTGTGTCCATCTGAAGCTGAGCCCGAAGAAGTGTTCTCTGTTCCAGAAGGAAGTACAGTATCTGGCTTCGGCATCGGGTGTTACCATTGATCCTAATGAAATAGACACCGTAAGAAACTGGCCAGTTCCGAAGAGTAAACATGAAGTTCGGAGTTTCCTAGGGTTAAGCTCATATTACCGACGTTTTGAGAAAGACTTCGCTAGTATTGCTAAACCACTACATGAGCTAACGGAAAATAAACGAAACTTCCAGTGTTCGAGAGAGTGTGACCAAGCATTTAGATCTTTTAAAATTGCATTATGCTCGCAGCCAGTTCTCGCTTTCCCAGCTTCCGAAGGGAAGTACATCGTAGACACAGATGCAAGTAATACTGGTCTAGGAGCAGTTTTGTTTAAAGTGCAAAACGGTGAAGAACGAGTAATAGCTTATTACAGCAAGACGCTTTCGAAACCAGAGAGAAATTATTGCGTTACAAGGAGACAGTTGCTGGCAATCGTCCGAGCTTTGGATCACTTCCATAAATACCTCTATGGAAGGGAGTTTTCACTACGTACCGACCATGCCACGCTTGCATGGCTCTTGAGATTTAAAAATCCGGAAGGGCAGTTGGCAAGGTGGCTGGAACGTCTGCAAGAGTACAACTTCAAGGTGCAACATCGGCGAGGGCGCCTGCATGGTAATACAGATGGCTTTCCACGAAGACCGTTCCCGAAAGACTGCCGACATTGCCACAGAAAGGAAGAACAAAACTCAAGCGAACATATTAAAGCCATCAATGTTGATTTTCTGGTAGATGGCTGGACGACACAAGATTGTCGACAAGAGAAGATGACTGATGAAGATATTGGACCTACCTTGACAGCAAAAGAGGATGGTCGCCGCCGGGATTGGCAAGATATCTGCCATGGTTCCGAAGTGCTGAAGGGCTAGTGGGCACAATGGGAACCCCTTACCTTAGAGAACGGATTGCTAAAAAGGGCTTGGGAAAGTGCAGATGAACGAGACGTGGTCATGCAGTTGATAGTTCCCCGAAGTAAAGTGCAGTCTGTTTTGAAGGAGATGCATGATGGGACGTCTGGAGGCCATCTTGGCGTTAACAAAACGCTTGAATAAATACGGAAGCGATTCTATTGGCTTCACTTCGCAACGACGTAGAGGAATGGGTTAGGACATGTGAAATATGTGCTGCAAGCAAGGGCCTACAAACCGGAAGCAGGGGAAAATGAGACATTATAACGTTATACTGCCTTTCGAGAGAATTGCCACAGACATTGCTGGGTCATTCCCAGTCACTGACGATGGAAACCAGTACATCATGGTTGTAGGCGACTACTTTACTAAGTCGGTGGAACCCTACGCAATTTCAAATCACGAGGTCACCACTGTGGCAAAAGAGTTAGTTCACAATTTCTGTTGCCGTTATGGAGCCCCTAAGGAAATCCATAAGAATCAAGGAAGAAATTTAGAATCAGGAATGTTTAAAGATTTATGCTGTCTACTCGGAATTCGAAAGACCAGGACAACGACTCTGCATCCTCAGTCGGACGGGATGGTTGAGAGATTCAATAGGACACTTGATCAACATCTTTCGAAGGTTGTTGACGAGAACCAAGCAGACTGGGACCAACGTGTACCACTATTCCTCATGGCGTATAGATCATCAGTACACGATGCAACAGGTATGACTCCAGCAAAATTGGTGTTTTGACGGGATATTCGTCTTCCTGGGGACTTGATGTTCGGATCACCTGACACTCAGTCCCAAGAGCCACAGAACTATTCCTCGCAATTAGAAAACCAACTGCGAGAAATGAATCGCTTGATAAGAGGACGGCTGAAGATTGCCAGTGATAAAATGAAAACTCGGTATGACATTCGCAGCAATAGTGTGGGTTTCCAAGAAGGAGATCAGGTCTTGTTCAACCCAAAGCGCCGTCGTGGTCGCTCACCTAATTTGTAGACTAACTGGGAAGGACCCTATACTGTGAAAAAGAATCAACGCTGTTGTTTATCGGATTCAATAGGAAGGACAGCGAAAGTTCATGGTCCTCCACCTAGATCGCATAGCTAAATATTACTTCAGAGACGGTTCGCCAGTTCGAGACGAACAGGCTTAAGGAGGGGGTAGTGTTACTACATCACAGAACAATCTACGTGTTTCTCGAATGTTCCAGAGGGATTCGGAATGTAATGCGTGTGGTGTACGTGCTTCTCGACGCATTTGCTAGACGGTACAGAATTCACGCTCCCGCTCGCACTGTGTCAAGGCCACAATCAATTACGTCGTAGTTTAGATGTAATACGTAGTATGTGGAATCGTCTAGATTTTTGGCGGGGTATAAATACAATTACTCAGGGACGCTCAATTCAGTTATTGTCGGACGATTACAAGTGATATTACTGTGTGCGTTCAAGTGGATATTAGTGAAGTGCTGTGGTTTAAAATCGTGCGATATATTGTAATACAAGTGTATTTTAATATTAGTTGACATTTATTTGCATGTCAAAAATTTTTATTTAATTTGTTGTAAGAGCCATTGTTGTTAACTACGAACTGTTTAACTGTGAAAATTAAAGCTGGTGATTAGTGACTTAATTGGTGTTTTGTATTTTGTTTTCTGCTGTAACCACGACGATCAAGTAGAGCGTCGTAACAATACCATTCCTAGAAGTTTGAGATGCCACATCCGCCGGATTCGAGTCTCTGAAGTCCCTTGTGTCCGCCATTTTCGCCGTTCTGGTTGTTATTAAATTACTGCGTCGTTATTCTTTTTTCGTGTTTTATTGAATTGCAAGTAAAGTGAAATGAATCGTAAGTTAATCTTGTTTTGGTGAAAAGCAAGTTCATCAATATTTCTTTTACATAAACCACGTTCTTGTACACTACTCGTACGAGAAATAAAAAAAAATTGAATCACAAGCAGAACTCCTTTAAAACGAGACAGAGCATGAATACATTTCAATAATTCATCTATTAATTGGTGTGATTCTACTCCCTTTAAAGATTAAACAATTTCCTCTCATTATAATTATAATGATTTATAGGTTGTCTAACTCTGATTGAAGATGGCAGTTTAAGAATTTGAAAAATTATATTACGAAGCGTTATTTTGCTGTTAGTACTATAAAAACAATTTTAAACGGAATATGAGTGATACGTAATAGTCGCATACTGGACTCAGAGATAGGGCCTAGAAATATTTTCTATAGGCCTAACCTTGTGTGCGTATCGAATCATTGGGTACACCAGTCAGAAATTACTGAACGAGAAATCCGAGTTTTTAGTTTTAGCTCGGCCGTTTGTAATTTGTTTGTCTACCTGTCTGTGTGACTTTCTGCCTGTCCTTCTGTGAACTTCTTTGGTCTTTTTTTATAGGTATTTACTTATCACGCACGATTAACCATTACTTATAACTTTCTGTAAAACCTGGCATATGTCTCCAAAATCAGGGTACAGGGAAAAGTGTGAGGGTCAAAAGAGGTGAGGGGAAAACTGCAAAATTCGAGTGGACTGTTAAATTAAAGAGTATTTTATCCCTAATCTGAATATAGTGTTTAGGGTTGGATATTTAAAATTTTAGGAACATCAGGTCTCAAAATGTTAGAACTATGAAAAAATCGCCTATAATCCTAACACAAATGCCTGTTGTGAAATTAAATAGAATTATAACCAAAATCTTAAATTTAGTACTTCCTTTTGCTAATTTAATAATCTATGCTGCTTTTCAGTTTGAATGGAAATCTTACCAAATTCCAAATGTATTGTTCGCAATAAAAGTTTTTAAATTTAGGACACACCGCAATCAAAAATGAAATAAATATTTAAAAAAATTTAAGTTCTACGTGGCCATAAAATTATGAAGAAAGTTATTGACAAAACGATTTGGCGTCTCCCTTAATTTGTTCAAATTACCATATTTTATCATCCCTTACAAATGTTTACTGCTTTCAAAACATTTGTAAGTCTATACTTGCAAACGATTTTTATATTTTCTTTTCTTGTGATACATATTTTATATATATTTAAAGAATTCTGTAGAAACATACATAAAATTAAGAGTTTAGACTAAATTGTTTGTCATAAAGGCAAACAAAAGTTTAAGTTAAAAAAAAACGAATTTTTGGAGATTTTGAGTAATTACTGTATGATTAATAACAAAGAAAGTAATTGTGATTGTCTCCTTTATATTTAATGTAGTACTTATGAATATCTTAGTGTGTGGTTTTCCTAATTTTTCTTTTCTTTTTTCTAATTTTTACTTTATAAAGGACATCAGAATCTCTAAAGACCGTGTAAAGATCTACTCATCTTGTTTTACAGCTAACAATCTGATTCATACAGGCAAAGGATTTTGCTCACAAAAATAAAAATACAATTTATCAATTTGGTGTTATATAAAAATCTATTTCATTCAAAACAGTGAGCGAGTTCTGCAGCTCAGGTAGCTTACTAGAACCCGCATTGAAATTTTTAGGACAGTGGAAAATTATTATTATTGTGTAAGGAATTCTGCTGGAGCCTCTGCGAACGATTGCAACGTTCAGTTGTGTTTACTGTCCGGAGGGTATTTTGTAATCATTAACAATGTTCTCGCAATCGTAAAACAGCACGGACTACAACTACCCTGAAGCTATGGACACCTGTACAATTCTACTGTTTCTCTCACTAAACCTAGTATGTGTCATTTGAATATGGTTGTCTCCAGCTTATGGATTAAAATCTTTTGTTACCCTGTTGTGTTGCTATAAATAATGCTTCTATAAGCAGCGTTTACTTAAAATTATATTAATGTTTTGTAGGTTTTTCATTAATTAAAAAATTACGCTTATTTGTAAGATAGTTCTTACCTTAATATTGTTTTAGAAAAGAATTAGCGTTCTATTTCGCTTCTAACAATCATAACAGTCAAATTAGGGTTGTGTGTGTGTGTGTAAATCTAGCTTGTGTTATTTTAATTTATCATTTGTGAAAGAGTCAGAAAATTTTAATTTCTTGCGTCCGAAAGAAGTACTCTGCGTTACCGCTTTCCATTTTTTTATGATGTGAGAATTATCTCATAGTGTAATTATTCTATGTCAACGTGTACAACATATTGTCAAGTAGCCTATATGTCGACATCTATGTTTGATTTTTTTAGACACACTGTTTCATATTTTCATGAATAAATTAAGGTTTACTTGAAATTCAGGATATCTTATATGTATGCTGTAGATGATACACTTTTTTTTAATAAATACCTGGACGAGAGAAATTTAGGAATTGTAATTTCTGCTCTCTTGCTCTATTTAATTCACACTAAACAGTCAATACGGTTTGGTTGCGAACAGATATTAGTTCATAGAAATAATCAACACCAGGAAACCTTTGTTACAGAGTAAAGGTTTTTCAATTCAAAAATAAAGAAGCAATGCGCTTGCTTATAAATGCAAATTCTCCTGGTTGCTTACGTAGTCAGCAATAATAATGGCAACTATTGAGAAACAAGAGACATCCTGAGCATTCTTAGTACGCAGTACGAAGGAGACATGGTAACACACGTTTTAAGTTATCTAGAAAGAAAACGTTGTATTCATGAATAGTTTTGTAACACAAGCCTCCCCGGCATTAACGGTTCTTCTATTTCTATATTTTGTCATTCGTTTCTGTTTCTGAAAATGGTTCTTATGTTGTACCTTATTGTTTTATTCAAGATCTTCTAGATCTTCTGATTTCACGTATCCTTCTTCTTCACATTGAGCTCCATATAGTTGTCTTTGGCGTCTATCTGTTTTCGTTTGTTATTCTTGCAAATCCATGCTGCTATCCTCCAAATATTGACAAAAGCGTTCTACTCCCATAAAAAACATTTTTCAGTCAAAAAATTATTTCCTTGTTGATCTGGTTACAGCAAACAGCTTCTTACTAAACGGTATATATCAGCTTAAGTTTTCATTATTTTGTCCAAAGCCAATATTTTTATCTTTTTAGAAATACATACATACAAATACCCCCGTAGGCGGGGGTGTTTGTCTTTCATTATTTTTTAGATTCTCATTTAGATTAATTTATTTCCAGATTAGCCTAAATCTGCTATATTTTTTTTTACTTTTTCCTTTATTGTAGAAGTAGTAGAATTTTTGAACATGTATTTATAATTTTATCACTTGCGCTTATGTACTTTCCATTTATTATAACTAAACACCTCATTTCTCCGGGCCGGTGTCCTCTGAACTCTGTAGGCCTACTAACTAAGATTACAGCTCGTACACTCTCATTTTTCAGTCAAAAAATTATTTCCTTGTTGATCTGGTTACAGCAAACAGCTTCTTACTAAACGGTATATATCAGCTTAAGTTTTCATTATTTTGTCCAAAGCCAATATTTTTATCTTTTTAGAAATACATACATACAAATACCCCCGTAGGCGGGGGTGTTTGTCTTTCATTATTTTTTAGATTCTCATTTAGATTAATTTATTTCCAGATTAGCCTAAATCTGCTATATTTTTTTTTACTTTTTCCTTTATTGTAGAAGTAGTAGAATTTTTGAACATGTATTTATAATTTTATCACTTGCGCTTATGTACTTTCCATTTATTATAACTAAACACCTCATTTCTCCGGGCCGGTGTCCTCTGAACCCTGTAGGCCTACTAACTAAGATTACAGCTCGTACACTCTATGCTCTTCGCCTAGTTCCCTCTGCCTGTATTTCAAATTATTCATGCCTTCTGTCACAATCAGCTGGTCGCATCTTTACAGTTTAGTGCGTTTAGATGATTATTTCCATTTGTACCATACTTTATTTAGTTACGTTGAAAGGGAAAGAAGGGGATTAAAAGCTAACTTGTGGAAGAGAGACAGCCAGATAACAAAAATGTAAAGGTGCCATGTATATAGAATATAGACAATGAAGAAAGAAGAAAATAGTAGTCTAAATTTCAAGGAAACAAAATTCTGTTGCACAGTACATTCTTTAACAAATATTAAAAATATACTATAGCTTACTACTCAAAAATTATTTTTATGTTTTCTGTTTCGGTAATTAAGACATATGCATTTTTTACAATTATAATTATTTTTAGTTGTTTCTGTTACGTTTCAATATATTCGAAATAAAATTTAACATACCAAGTGCTCTTTCTTCTTAATGCTTTCTTCTATGAAACACCGACTACGGTGTATCTGAAAACAAGTTCAGTTATTTAGTAAAAGAAGTAAAATTTGTTTAAATATTGTTAAGTTAAAGCAGAAGATTTATCTCTCTAGTAAATACGTTTGTTCCACTTTTTTATACTGGTACTGTATATTTAAGATTTTTTTCACTACATTTTTTTCACTTTATTTAACAACACACACTTTTTAGTCTTTTTCAACAAACTCCATTACACTAAAATTTATATCTTGCAATGAGTTTTTCGTCGTTCATTTCATTTTTTAACCGTTGAACAGCACTTGTAACTGAAGTCGACAATGTAAAAGTATGTGTCACTTATGAAGTTCAAAGAAACTAAAAGGTAAAATTCATCATATCGCCAATGAAAAAGTTTTGGTTGGGAGCTGAGATCTAAAAGAGAAAGCTCTGATACTGAACTCAAGCTCAGGTCACATCAAACACTAATACGAGAAATTTAATATCGCTTCTGTCAATAATGTAGAAGATAACTGGCAACAACACTGACAAAAATGTCTTGCACTAAAATGATTTCTTTGCTTCCCACAACAAAGCCCTTACCACGAAATTGGTATCATATCTTCTATTTTTTCGACAGTTTCATCATTAAATATGTAAGGTTCCTCTTCGCCACACCATCCGACTGCTCCTTGGCCAACGCCAATTATTTAATCAAATGGTTGGTTAATTCACACCGTACATTCATTCCGCACATTTCAGTTTATAAAACAATTTTTTCAATTTGTATCGACTCCTGGACACCTACAAAGCATTCTTACCAGGATTCTTCAATAGAAACATGTTTAGAGGGTGTACAGCATTTGTTATTCAACGATTTTATAAGAAGTCTCCATTAGCATTAAGGCACGAGTCCCACAATTGCACTAATCTGTAGATTCGCTGCTGGTAAAATTCTTGCAGCTGTTTGCGGAACCATTCGCTAACAGCAAACTCTTCCTCAGCATCCAATTTGAACCGCCGTCCTTTTAGTGATTACTTTAATGGGCCAAAAACATGATAATCGCATGGGGACAAATCGGGACTGTAAGGTGAATGTTGTAAGACTTCCCATTTCATACGACTAAGCAGATCTTGAGTGGTCTGGACTACATGGGGTCGAGCATTATAATGCAGAAGTATGACACCATTTGTGAGCTTCCCGGGAAGTTTATTCTTGATGCTGACCAATCAGCGTTTTAAGCTGTCTGCATATCGCTCAGCGTTGATGTTGACACGAGGTTCTTTAAAATATAAGAGCAGCACACCCTGATAATAAAAAAATACTGTCACCATTACTTTTCCTACCGAAGGTTGGGATCAACATTTTTTCGCCTTCGAAGATTGTGCATGCTTCCACTGCATACTCTGACATTCGGATTCTGGTTCGTAGTAATAAGACCAAGACTCATCACCGGTAACAATTTGGTTTAGAACGGCATTCCCTTGTTTTGATAGCGCATCAAATGCTGTAATGATAAGGCCGAACGCAAATTTTTCTGCTCATCAGTAAGCAGTCGTGGAATCCACTGAGCAGCAACTTAGTGATAGCCAAGACTATTAATGATGGAATGAACAGTTCCCACGCTGATGCTCAATATTTGAGAAAGTTCTCTAACTTTGAGAGAAGTAGTTTCCAGCTGTCTCACATTTTCATCTGATGCTGAAACACGTGCAGGTCGGGGACGGGCCAAATCTTTAGTGGATTCTGTTCCTTGTCGAAATGTAGGCCTATTGCTATTCAACCACTGCCATATAAGAATAACTATAGTCACTATATACAGCTTTCATTCTTGTATAAATTTCCATTGGCTGATGCCCCCTGCGGCCAAAAACTGATTAACGGCACGTAGATTATCTTTTTCACAGATTTTCTTTCATAGATGCAATTTTTCAACGTAGTCACAACGCTTAGAAAAGAGCAAACTGCAAATATTTTTGACAGACACGTCACTAGTACTTAAAGAGATAATATAAACAAATTAATTCCGTTGCTATGGCGACGAAGTCACGGCTGCTCAGATCACATGTGTTTCTATTGAACAATCCTCGTATTAAATCTACTACAACGTCATAAGCATTCTTAATGTCTGTGCCAATTCTCACTTAATTCGCAACGTCTGCAACGAATATTTGTTGGACAAACTCGGAGACAACTAGGCGTAAGAGTATATCAACCTCTCTTAACACTTTTGGAAGGTAAGTCTGTACGGTAAAAGAGCATAGTTTATACGGAAGATGCCTGGCTATATCGGAACGCATAATGGTCGCTGACCTACCATGACAACTGTTATTAACGTTTGCATTTCTTGAACGAATCCGTTAACTAAGAGACCCTACTGTTCTCCAAAAGTATAAAAATTGCATGTTATCTATAGGCAATTTTTTGCCTGGTTAGTCGGCCCACGCTCGTTGTAACGACTATTTCTAATTTCCCTACTGTTTATTTGAATTAACTCTGAAACGGCATTTTCTTTGTAGATGTCCAGGTTTCCACTATTTGTGACATTTTGGTCTTCTATTCTGTCTTACATTGTATCGTTGAGTTTGTATGTCCTTTATTTCTTCTGCATCGTCCGTATTTTTGCCATCTCATTTTCCGTGAATTCGTGATTGGTCGATGCAGTCTCTTTCTTGGTAGACTCAAATTGTAGCGCATTACAAGGGCGTACAACTCAATAGAATAGTCTATCATCATTTGCTTCAAAACCTTAAAAAGTTCTCCCTGAACGCTGTCGTTTTGCTGTCAATTGAGCCCAGTAGCATATATGTTGCTCTCCGTACCATAATTTTAAGTCCTTCATTAATTCAAGATTGTTGCTCTGGCTGTTAGATGTCATTGTCTGTATTAGTTTGGCGGACCCGTTTAAAGCGAGAATTAGTGTAGTAGCTTTATCTCTCTCTGTGCGCAGGCGGCGACTAAAATTACCGAAGGCTCGTCGCCCTGGGACTTCTTCCACTAGGTCTTGGGGCCATGGCATAAGCTCTCTAGTGACTGGTAAAGTGGCTTTATCTGTTGTCTTATATTCTGTCGTTTGTCTTATTATCGGTGGAGCTTGATAAACTACATTTACAGTTTGTTTTGTGAAGCATGGCTGAATCTCATAAATTATTTTATGATTGGCATTCAATCTGTTGTATCAGCTACAGATTCCTTTAATGTGACATTTATTTTGATTGGCATTGAAAGCCTACTCAGATCACCACGTAAGAAACTCAACTCAGTAACAGTACGCTCTCGCAATGACTTTGCTCTTGGATCAATTCTTTTAAGTCTTCTGTTTGACGCTTGAATTCCTGTGTTCTCTGCTTACATCGTATTTATTTGTTGTTCGTCTTCTTAAATAAAAATCATTATTTTCTGACGTTTTGTTATTTCACCCAGTAGAGCTTTCTGGTTCCTTCCGATTATTCTCTTAGCGTCTCTCATCCTGTTTCTTTTAGGTTGTAGTAATGTCACATGGAAAGTTTTCATCATCTAACTGATATCCATAATGCGAATCACTCGACCCCGAAAAAGTAATCACGCTGTACAATTATGAAAATTTCTTACGATACGTCGTTTACCAGGGTTTCCCTCGTAAGAGATCCTGTGAGCCGCTTCTATTATTTTTACGACGGTTGGAATAAAAATAATCGAACACTCTAAAATATGTTACTCGTAACTTTAATACCAGTTACAGTCAGCAAAAGCAACAATAAACACTAGCATACAATAATTATTACTGATTATAATCGTTTATAATACTAATATAGTAATAGTAAAATTAACAATTATTATTTTTATAATAATAGTTTAATGTTTACAATATATATCGCGATAATTTGCGATTGTCTAATATACACCTATGACATAAACTTCAGAAACACTTATGAAAATAGCACTCTCGCAATAATTAATATAAGTCACTAATTAAAGATATCCGAACAGAATTACCACTTTGCACTAAACCACTGTCAACATGTCCACCGAATCACAACAATGCACATACTTCTTAGGACTTCGATTTCATTTCACTCTACGAAGCTAACTGCTACAATATGTTGACTGCTTGTTGCTTTGCCTCGCAATATGCGAGTAAGTTGTTGTTCAGTAGCCTGCGATGTAAGATGTGTTTATATTGGAGAGAAACAATTACGACGTTACCTAGGATTTTTAATCCTAATTAACCTTATAATCTTAACTTTATGTTTTATTTTTTTAAGACCATCTTCTTTATGCTGCAGATTTGGTCTTCCTATTAAACATAAAGTAGAGAATACTCTCTTCAGAAGTTCTATTTTACTCTCCTCAGAATGGATAATAGATACGTGGAAAATATTTTATCCAGTGTGTAGTATAATCATCAATAATTTTGTAGTTCATCACTTATCTTACTCTAATTACTTTAAAAAGAATCAAAACATTTATATTTCTAGAATGCCTATAAAACACCACCCTTCAACAACTGGATTTCTCTCTTCTCCTGCAGATGTATTCGTTTATTTCGTCTTCAAATTGTACACCACTAGTCCTTTAGCTCTTAGTTTAGCACGAACACTCTTTAACTATATACATATATTTTGCAATAAGGGATATCATCGTCTACTTAAGTACCAACTTCCTTTAACTCATCAGTACCCCAAGCACTTCAAGTTGACTCCAAGCACAATGCACAGAAACGTTGAAAACGTCTATAAAGCTCCCTGCTTCACACTAGATAATACATGAAAATCTACATTCTCTATCCTCGTAATAGATAACTTTGTATGTATAGGCCTATAATTTATTAGTATTGTAACGTAGTATGAAATTTAGCAGTCAACTGTCCTATTAGTGGTATCAAACATCTGTTTGTTGGCTATGTAACTAAACATAGATCTGTACTCTACTCAAAATATTGTGTGCATTACACGTCTCTTGTCAGCTGTAGGTTTCCTTGATCGGAACCAGATATTTCAAGTTAATAAATTTAAATCTGTAAAACTTATATATTATTAAAATATTTTATCAAGTGCCTCGAGCGATCATCCGATCAATGAACCAAGTACATTTAGTTTGAAAGTTATCGGTGTGTCAAGAAAAACATGCTTTTTAAACAATTTTTTCATAAAATATCCTCCCAATTCAACACTCTTAGGCTAAGAATATTCTATCGTTTCTATACCTTGAGTTAAAAACAATTTCTCTAACCCTCTAAAATAAGCGTTTGTTAGAGCATGTACTTCCACATTCGCAGTGAATCGTTTCAGCAGGGTATTTCTCTAGATTCGGTTATTAAGAATGTCACTGAGGGCGATAAACGGGAGAGGGCGTGATTGTGACAAGACTTCAAAATCCAATTTTGAAACTTTGCAATTGCAATTAAAGAAGTGAGAACAGCTTAATTATTCTTCTTTGCTAAATTAGCCTTAATAGCATCTTTTAGATGCTTGATAAATCCTGCAATCGTTAATGGTTTAACCTGTTCCTAGAGGTCTATAAGATCAACGTTCTGTTAATCTTAAGAAAAGAATTACCTTCACCTTTCCGGCAGGTAGAAAAGTGTTCATAGTTTCTGAAGCGTCACCACCAACTTCCACCAATAGTTTCCATTGTTACTCGTCTTTGGTACGGGGTGGTAAATCCATGTTCAACAACAGTAATGAACCGTGCGGAAACTTGGTTGTATTACTTTCAAACATGTCTAAGGTATCATGTGAAATGCTTCTTTGAATGTTTCCAATCAACCGTAAGAAAACGCAATACTCTTTGCGCTCAAAACTTTGTCAGATACTTCCTCGTTGATAATTCTTTGACACTCCTGGCACGGTGTTTCTGTTATACCGAGAACTATTATAAATGCTTATTATTCTTTGGGGAAAATGCTCTAATTCATCGTCTCATCATCATTGTCATATTAATACTAATAATCATAATAATAATTATTATTAAGATTATTGTCGTCTTTGGCCAACCTTATGAGCAAATGAGTATAATTTCAGCTAAAGTACAAAATATTTTATTGAAAGTTGTTACTAAATAAAGTAAAACGGAAGACAGCTATGTAACTTTACTGAAAGAAACCTTATTAATCATCATTCATCTTGCACTGTACGTAATCAAACTAGCAATACGATGCCAGTCAATTAATGTTATTATAACTGCTTGCGTAAATAATTATCAAAGCTATGCAATTTGCCACTTGAACTGGCAACCGTTAAATTAGCAGTGTGGAATGTAACCGCCCTCGGGTTAGTGTTTAGGGAAGCATACGACTATGTTTACATACAAATATGTCATCTATGTTACATCTATGATGAGTAGGATAACTCTAGTCAATAAAAAATTAACGCGTAGTATGTTGACAAGCTTTGTAAACAGCGAGGCGTAAATCTCTTCACTAGTCGTGACATCAAGATTTTATACCCAATGATGAAAAAATAAAGGTTTGTACCTAATGTTATTTCTTAATGTCTATAAACAGTTACTTTGTAATGACGATTACATTCTTACTAGGCAATAAACATATTTATTCAAATAGTATTGTTACTTTGAGATACGTCTTTTACATTTAACATTTTCGGACTATATTCACATAGTATTTTATAAGTGGAAAAGTTTGTATTATCTCGAGATATTTAGCTAGTTGTAAATAGGAATGGAATTAGTTGAAAAAGTAAATAAGAAATATTTTATTAACTATGATTTTCAAGTATATATTCTACGTCATAAGCACTAAAATTTACATTCCTTCAGTAATAAACACTGTTTATAATTCTTGAAAAGAACTGTGGTTTACGTCGAACCAAAATTTTTTATATGGTTTAATTGCAGATTGTGTAGTAAACGAATGTTCAATGTAGTCCTACTTTCTACACATTTGTTTCACCCGATATCGCAAGACAAATTGTTTCTTATAATATACGTAAATATTATTACACGTTATGAACTTTAATTGACGCTCGGCCAGTGAATGGTTGATTAGTCGTACTGTTATATACATTTTATGTATTGAAATCATCCGTTTAAGCCGAGTACCGATCGCATTGCTGGTTAGAAGGACTAGTTGGTTATAAGAATTCTCAATTAGTGAAGGCACGTTAGTTTTTCAAATTAATGTAGGCACTCTAACTGGAAAATCGGCCCAATATATAAAATTAAAATATTTCGAATTTAAATGATACATTACTAAAGAAAACGCCATAACATATTATGATATCTTGTTTACCCTTGTAGCAAATGATTTTAAGAATATTTAACGCAAAATAGTATTTGTAATTTTTTATATTTATCGGTACTATATAGTTGCATACTAATTATTTAATTTTTAATTTCTCAGTAGCTACTAGATGTAATAACGTAATAACCTGCTAACAAATTTTCATTAAGCAGGAAGATAAATTCTTCATAAGATTTGATTTCTAAAACGTTTTAAATAATTACAAAAACTCGAGCGTGTTGTAAACAAACATTAAAATAATTTGCGTTTGAAATCAGTGGTGTGCAATTTGAAATTAATTCTGTACCACTACCATAGAAAGAAATTATATAATTATATGTGTAAACAAGTCGTTTATTATACATCACAAGGTAAATGTAATATTCATAGTAGTAATTTTATTAGTAGTAAATGATTCATCAATTTTAGTTTAGAGACAAATATAAAAAATATTATACGTACGTGAGTAATAGTTTCGTTGTGACAAACATTACTACTTGTACTCTAGTGTAGCGACCGCTACGTGAAATTTAAGACTAAGTTAGTTAACCTAGAGGAAGCGAAAAGTGTGCTGGAGCCAAACAGAGTGACAGGATTTGCAATCAATACTCTTTTAACAAGTAACAAAATTTATTAAGTTCTAGTTGGTGACACAATGTTCCAATCGTGTTATGTTTTACATACAGTGATTAATTTATATAGTTGTAAGAAAAAAAAGGCATAAATTATATATACATTAATGTGCAGACCACCGTACCACATGAGGGAGAACAACGCGAACATCCTTACAGTGAATACCAAAATAAACTAAGTTAACCCCATCCCTTAATGAAAACATGAATAACCTAATTAATGAATAATGAATAATGAATAACCTTCACACTAATTATAATAACTAAGGGAATACAGATCAGACTCGAAGTAGTTTAAGGTAGGAAACCATGCTCTAGCAAAACCATTTAACTACTCCCTCATGGTGTATGTCCGACAAGTTACAGAGTAGTCAGTTACAGTCTTTTAACAAGTGTACTAGGAGAATTGCAATTATCCCTGGATTACGATGATTATCTACTGGAACTCGTTCCGGGGATATCTGGTTCCTTCGATGCATTAACGTCGCTCAGCATTCCTGGGTCTGACGGCTTGGGGGAGCATTATGTGGCACAGCTCTGCGGGTAGTCACCGGTGTTAGTGTGACTACCGCTCTTTTTCCCTTTCGCCTGGCTGGTGCAGGGACCCTGAACGTCTTAGCGAGTTTACAGCCGCATATTAAGAAAATCTACACACATCCGGGCCGTCAGACCAGTGGAACGTTCAGATCGAAGGCTGGCAGAGAAAAAAAGGACGAGACAGGCGTTTGTTGGTCGGACATCCTGCATAAAACAACTTTTCCCAATTTCCAAAAAAATAAGTCTTAGGATAACCTAACTGCGAACAACACGCAGCAATCAGCCGAGATAGCGATGGCTCACTTATTCCCGTCGCCGGAGCGTCAACGAGGCAGTGGCGGGCACTGTTGCCAACTGCGTTGGCAGCACTGAACAACTCTAATCGCGCCGGGAAATTCACACCCCGGCACATCCCCACCCCAAAAGAGCAACCTGGTTGCCCAAGAACAGGAGTAACCACCACAGCACCTCTTGGCTACTTCGGGAGTCTCAGGAAAAATATGCCGCACTCAGGAAAACAGAGGCTCAGAGGAAAACGAGACAAGAAGAAGGAAGACATCGAAACTGTGTGAGTGCATGTGTACCTGGGTGTGTATGTGTATAAGCGTGTGGTAACTGTATGCTGACCTGGCCAGGGCCAGCACAAAGAGACGACAGACAGAAAAGAAAAAGGCAAGAAATCTTATGCGTAGCTCTGACCTCCTAAGGCCTCCCATTCTCACAAACTGAAAACCCACGAGCCACCTCAACACTTTAACCAAAAATAACCTCTCTACTACCACTCACCTACCTATGCCACATGGCAAAACTTCAATTTGGACACGTGAGTAGTCAACTTCTCTATTGGTCTGCTCGCCACGTCCGATGACAACAAACCCAACTTACTGTTTTGGGCAGGCTTGTTTAACCCGCAAAGATGACAAGCCTTAACCCTAGCAGCAATATCTCTATCCATGCCCTTCCTGATAAAATGCTTCCTGATACTGAAAATGGTCTTTTAAATTTGCTTCCACCTACTCGGGAATTATGATAGTAGCTGTAGACCATGGACACTAACTTGCTAGGCAGCACGATTTTAGTAACTCGTCCTTTTCTTTCCTTGCAACATAGGACGTCCTTGGACAAAAAATACGGGGCCTGTACATTACCCTCTTTTAACGTATTGATGATAGGACCCAACTCTTCATCATCTAACTGATGGTGTAATACATCAGTAAAGGCTAGCGGGAAATCTAATAATAAGGCACAGGGTTGCTCAGATGGAACTTCACTGGGTAAGGAAAACATGCACGACAAAGCATCAGCAACAACATTCTGAGTTCCCCTAATGTGTTGCACCTTGAATTTAAAGGATGAAATTTTTACCACCCATCTTTAAATTTTACCCAGTTGCCGGTGATGAGCAAGAAGCCAAGATAGGGACTGATTATCGGTCACAAGTAGGAACTCAGCATGTTCCAAGTAACGCCAGAACTTATCTAGAGCGTACACCATAGCTCATAAACAGATGACTTCTTTTCTTGGTGGGTCAAGGTCCGCGATACAAAAGCCACTGGCTGCCTAGCACCGTCAACAACCTGGGAAAGAACAGCCCCGAGCCCAGGCGATCTCCAAACTCTAGATCATCTTTAAATAGTAGTCTACATGGACTAAACTCATTTTCTAAGCCGCCAGATTACGTAATTAAATTGGATACAAATAACAATACACAAGAGAATACATGACACAGAAGAGGAAAAATTTGACTTACTGCAAGTGACGTTCAGGTCCCCTACCGAAGCAAGAAAAGGGGGTGAAGACGAAAAGCAGAGCAAGCTCCCCGAAATCACCAACAATGCGAACACTCAGCAACAATAAACACAAGAATAAATATAACACCCAATAGACATGTACTATCAATTAAAATTTAAATAAAGGAATTCTCTAAATCAAGAGAATTTTGAAAACATACAGTCCAACTGTGTGTATCCAAGCATAATTCAAAAATCAAAAACTCATTGTCTCAACAGCAAGCGACTATGGTCCCTTTCTGAACCGCATTCTCATAAAATACTTAAATATACCGTTTTCAGGCTAAGTCCGATCACGCGGCCTAGCAACTCAATTATTCAAAAACCCATTATGACTATCATTCAAGACATGATGATTCAAGGGACCGTATAACTTACAACAAACGTGGGCAATCTCTAACAGGCCGGACAGGCTACGACCAACACAGACAAAACCTGACAGAGTGAGGTGTGTGTAGAACAGAAATCAAACTAACACAAAAACATACATAAACCAATAAACTGAAAGTACCCGGATCAATTTATACACACTAAATCTAAGACAAACCGAGAACTATAATCAACGTACCTCATAAGAAAACTTGAACTAGAGTACATCACCTACAAACATGTAAATGTGTGTGACCCGGCAAAATTACATAATGTTACTTCCGGTTTTACAATTTAATAATAAAAATTAATAACGTAAACCGCAATAGCAACACCAATCGTAATATCACATTTTCGCAAAAAATATAAAATATTTTTATAACTTTATCAAAGATTAAATTCTGTCACAAACACCGATTAAAATTCTGTCCAAACCCATTTCATTTTATAGAATTATTAAATATTGAAATGTATTATACACCAACACTCAGTTCTCAACACTTCATTTCAGACCCAAAAAATGTATTTATTTTTTTTAAACCCAATTGCAAATCCTGCCATTTTCGGGTCAGCACATGTAGATTTTCTAACCAAGCTCTGCTACCATTTGTCGCCATCGTGTGCAACGACCGCTACGTGAAATTTAAGACTAGGTTAATTAACATAAAGGAAGCGAAAAGTGAACTGGAGCCAAACAGAGTGACAGGATTTGCAATCAACACTCCTTTAAGAAGTAATAAAATATATTAAGTTCCAGTTGGTGACACAATGTTCTAAATCGTGTTGTGTTTTACATACAGTGATAAATTTATATTGTTGTAAAAAAAAAAGGCATAAGTTATATATATATTAATGTGAAAACCACCATACCCCATAAGGGAGAACAACGCGAACATCCTTACAGTGAATAATAAAACAAACTAAGTTAACCCCACCCCTTAATGAAAACATGAATGTGTACCTGGGTGTGTATGTGTATAAGCGTGTGGTAACTGTATGCTGACCTGGCCAGGGCCACTTCACACTAATTATAATAAATAAGGGAATACAGATCAGACTCGAACTAGTTTAAGGGAGGAAACCATACTTTAGCAAAACCATTTAACTACTCCCTCATGGTGTATGTCCGACAAGTTACAGAGTAGTCAGTTACAATCTTTTAACAACTTGAGTTCTTGTGATTTTGATATATTTTCAGTTCTTAATACAGATATTTAATGTGAACACAAGGGTAGCCAGTCTATGGAGTTGATGTGGATTGAAGAGTGATAATTGAAACTTTCCCACCTGTGATCTTGTGGAGAAGAACGCAAGTGGTACCATGATGAACAGTGTACTAGGAGAGTTGCAATTATCCCTGGATTACGATGATTATCTATTGTAACTCGTTCCGGGGATATCTGGTTCCTTCGATGCATTAACGTCGCTCAGCATTCCTGGGTCTGACGGTTTGGGGGAGCATTCTGTGGCACAGCTGTACGGGTAGTCACCGGTGTTAGTGTGACTGCCGCTCTTTTCCCTTTCTCCTGGCTGGTGCAGGGACCCTGAACGTCTTAGCGAGATTACAGCCGCATATTAAGAAGATCTACACACATCCGGGCCGTCAGACCAGTGGAACGTTCAGATCGAAGGCTGGCAGGGAAAAAAAGGACGAGACAGGCGTTTGTTGGTCGGACATCCTGCATAAAACAACCTGTCCTAATTTGCAAAAAAATAAGCCTTCGGATAACCTAACTGCGAACAACACGCAGCAATCAGCTGAGATAGCGATGGCTCACTTATTCGCGTCTCCGGAGCGTCGACGAGGCCGTGGCCTCACTGCGTTGGCAGCACTGAACAACTCTAATCGCGCCGGGAAATTCAAATCCCGGCACACTAGTGGTAAGTATAGACATATAGAATATTGCCACATCTAACTATCCACATTACCAAACAAGCAGAATCAACGATTGGCCTCAGGACGTTCGCTATGTCTGCAAATACAGAAGACAAAAAACAAAAATATTAACTGTTCACCACAGTAGTCAGATTGTTTAAATTAATTTAACAGAATTTTTAATATGTACTGTATATTTTTAAGAAAAAATGCGTGTTTTTTGATAGGATTATTAACCAGTTTAATGAAGACGTAATTAAAGTGAGGATAACGAGCTCGAGTTTACAACATTTAATTAGTTTTAAAATTTAATGTTTCTGACAATTAACACTCCTGTAACTTTGGACTTAAAAACCTGGAAATGTGGACGGAAAGATTTTCTGCCGATAACTCAATTTTTGAATCAACTTAAATTTACTTACCTTAACACTATAATTTAATTTTAATTAATTTTGGTGCGGATTATTATTTAAAAAACATTTATAAAGTGATTAATTCTTACAACAACACTAATGTGATATAAAAAGATGATAGTGTTTAACTCATACAAAGCAGCAGTTACAAAAACGTCAACCGTAACACAAGGGTACTTTCGAGATGCGAAATATAAGTTGACTCTTGTGAAATCTACTCAAGACTGAGTAAATTACTTGTCAAATTCGATTATAACCTCATTTGTTACTGGTTTGCGGTAATCCATTTTATAAATCTGACATATTTTTTGCAAAGAACAGTACGGCACTAACGTTCACACAGATTTACACTGTATCTATACATTATGTTTTCTGGTAGCCTAGGGGTGTCTAGGTGGCTGTCTATAGCGGTAAAGCTTAGTGCATTCAAAACGTATAATAAAGAAAGCTTCTCTTATCACCATTTCACCATTATATCAGAACTAAATTCATATTATGTGGATAGTTTCTCTTTTACGTTTAGTTTAACTGTATTTTACACTCCAGTTTTACAGTAATAATGTAGACTTTTTATGTGTTTACGAGATCATTTCTTACCGCACCTGTTTTATTACTTAAGTATATTGATATACCGTATAATACGTATTTTGCATTTCACTGTATTCACTAAGAATTATGTTTATTAAACAGCTTTTAGACTTGCGGTTAAAAATTGCAACTGCAGATTACAATAACAGTTTATTATAAAAACACATATGAATTTATTTAAGGAATAAAGAACAAATATAACAATAGACGCAATAACGTCTTGCAAGAAATGCAAATAATCAGCACTTTGAAATTATGTGTCAGTAAACATTGGAAATTAAGGGTTAACGTCATTTACAATAATTACGCTGAAGTTTATTGATGTTTAAAATTATAATTACTTTTCGCTGTTTTAGGCGTAGGTTAAACTTTATCAGGAATATAATGTAATCTAGAAGTTTACACGAAAATAAAAAGATAAAAAGATTCATAAAATCTCTTTTATGTAAATGTAAGTATTGTTATAAAGGTGTTACTCTAAATGAATTTAAATCACAATAATGAAATAGAAAAGTGAAACAAAATATTTTGACGTACTCAAGACCTAACATAATAGTCCAATTTTTACAATCGTTCCGCATGATGTATATTTGTTTCAAGAGGGACACTTGGAAAAAATCAGTGAACATTCAAAAAATTATTTTTCAGGTAAATTGTGGTGTGACTTTTGAATCTAGTTTGATCAATTGAAAAATGTAAAAAAAAATAGTAGTATACTTTATTTATAGGAAAATAGTACAATGAATAAGCATTTTTTTAAATTATTTCGTGTGTTTGAATAATAAAGCGTGTGTTTGACAAAAATGCTTGTATCTAGACAATGATGACACTTTGTGAAAATATCGGAAGGTAACAAAATAAAAAAACAACATGACTATTATACATAATTTTACCTTCCTAGAAACATTATTGTATATATCAACCTTATATTTCAAGACGTGTTTTCGTCGTACGTGAGAAATTCATTTTGGAAAAAAAACGAAGAAGCTAAATGAATCTGTAATAAATGTAATTTATACCTATTTTTCTGATAAAACATTTGTAGAGTCAAATACCTTGAAATATGCAATACAGTCGCCACAGAACTGCAAAGATGAAATAGCTTTAGAAGACACTGAAAAGAATATAAGACAGAAAAGGAGCTGAAAATAAAGGATGGCAGTCTTAGATTCTGAGTCTTTGAAGGTTTATTCAGTCTGCACGTAACCAGCATAGATTACGATATTTATTCTGGAGTAGTCTATTCCACAGAAACTTAAGTTATGCACGTATTAATTCTTTTTTGCTTCCTACTGCAATCCTATACAGATGCCATTGCTCAAATAGCTTATTCAAATGTGGCTAAACAAATAGTTTGCTGTTGTTAGTCAATAGTTGTGACAAAATTTGTTACCATTCAAGGCTGATTAATATTCGTATAAGAAACACAGGGACACTGCTAATTGGAATTGGGGCTTTTTTGGTATAAGTTTTTTAAATATTATCTTGAAAGCACATAATTAAAAAATGTCGATTTTATAACGTTCTATCTAGCCAATAAATAATTCATAGCAGCCGACAGTTACATAGTTATACAATCTAATACTCCGTATTCCAAGCAAGTGTTATTTTAATTAAAAACTGAACCAGATCACAGGAAACGTTTTGGGAGTACAAATTAGTCAATTTTGATGTATGTGTGTGTGTGTGTGTGTGTGTGTTTGTCGTTGTTTTAGACACGTAATTTTTCTAAGCAATGAACATTCTTTTTTTATCTTACACAGGATATATCGGTATGAGTAACTAAGAATTATGAGGCTAATAAAGAATTTCAAGAAAACGCCTATTACCATACGTTGAATAATGAAAAGGGACTTCTGTAATATTCAAGAGCTTCGCTTATCAAGATTTGTAATAATAAAATTATATAATTGGTATATCAAACTGTTCCTGAGTAATACAAGTATTATCAAATTATACTTTAAATTAAAAGAAACTTACTAGTTTTCATTCAATTTTCATAATCTCCGTGCTAATGAACAATATTTTTCTCATTTGTATTTACACCACTAAACGTTTACATAGTGTTTGTGTTAACAAGTTTTTAAATTTTAGTTACAGTAAATATTACTTTGTGCTATTTTTAAACTAGTTAGTTAAATAAATTAATATTTTTCTGCCTCGTGCATTTTTGTAGTACATTTAAAAGACATTACCCTTTATTCTACTTTTCTTGTTATATGATTTTCCTGCTTTTATTTGTTAAAATGTATCACACGAGTCGCTTTACATCCCAAAAACAAGTTACTGTTAGAAAATCATTTCTTCTTCTTCTTCTTCTTCTTCTTCTTCTTCTTCTTCTTCTTCTTCTTCTTCTTCTTCTTCTTCTTCTTCTTCTTCTTCTTCTTCTTCTTCTTCTTCTTCTTCTTCTTCTACTTCTTCTACTTCTTCTTCTTCTTCTTCTTCTTCTTCTTCTTCTTCTTCTTCTTCTTCTTCTTCGCGTTCTAGTTTAAATATAGTCTTCCCTCTTCTAATTAGTCAATTCCTCAATATGGTCAACCATGGTCTTCTCTTTCTTTTCTTCTGTCTCAGGGAGCTCTCTGTTACGAGTAAACCTTCAAAATAAATTTTATTTAGTTGCTTTTTTGAACATTTAAATGCATACAAAAACCAGAAATATATAAATCTAATTTGGCTACACATGAGGAGCATTTGGAAAAATTTACAAATATACAAACACAAAACAAACTAATACCTGAACAAATACAAATCAATACAAAACATGACACAATTTTCAAAGCACTCAACATCAAAAATACACAAAATATTAATATATACACCACAACCACACACAATAATACCAGTTTACAATACCAAAAACCAACAGGATACCATAACAACAACCAACCAACACACAAGTACTCGACAAGATTCAAAATTAGGAACGCTGAGGATGGGAACAATAAGTTTTCCGAAACATGTTCCAAGAAAGGAAAAAACATCTTGAGGTTAAGTTATTATAAATATTTTAAAAAATACTATTATAATTATACTGTTAACTATTATTTTGTGAGCCGTATGACAATCACTTTTTTCTTGTAAGTTTTTATGGTTTGTTACTAAGTTTACCTGGTAAAAGGTAAATTGTTACTACATAAACATAACGGGTACTGAAAAATTACGTTCCCAAGAGTTTTACGTCTGATTTTAAAATATTTCTACTATTATAATTTTATTATGAATATCCGTTCCTCTACTAAAGCAAAGACTCAAGTTTGTGTCATTACAAAGTTACAAATATCAGGAGGAATACATTGTATATTCTACATAACTAACTGAGCCACACTAAACACGTCGTAGCTAACTCGGTTAACTTTTAAGACCATAGCCCTAAAGCAAAAAAAAGCGTAAAGCTAGAAAATAAATTTTAGCGCTGTATATATAAATTACTCACACTATCGAGATATCTTTACCAGTTTCAATTTGCTCATCCATTACATCAGACAAGAAACATCACAGCAGCAAAGGAAATGCCAGAGAGGTAGAAAAAATTCCTTAAAACGGTTTCTTCTCAAACCCGGTAACATCAAATCTGTTTTATTCAAAGTATCTGTTATCAGTAAAATCACTTCAATGGATACGGTATAAAAAACGTGTGCGTGAGTGTTCTTGTATGCGCGTGAGTGTGCACGCGGCTTTTAAATTTAGGATAAAATTACATGTTTAAGGTAAGTTTTAGCTGTCTCTCATTGCTTTATCTCATGTCTGAACAAAGTAGTACTTGCACGCAATTGCCTCATTACTATCGCATCACATAATCAGGACGAGGAATAAATTATGGACGTGATATTCATGGTATCAGTATTCCGTAGACGTAACATTAATTCATTACTCTGGACTGACAAGCCCTTGTATAGCTATAGTAGTAATTCAGAATAATCTGGTAGCTGTTCTATCAAACTTCAAGTTATACAGAATAAGTAAACAATTGATTTAAATTTAGGTTTTAGGTTTAGTAAAAGGAGAAAGTAAAATATCGTATATGATTTAATGAATTGTAGGCCATACTTTCAAAATTTATCCATATCTTTTTGTAAATTGATCACGTATAAATCAATACAAAACTGGGTACTAATTTTTTTTAATTATAAAAAATGCTAAAGTGATAGTTATATAAATTATGTTGTATATGTGGGTGTGTGTTCTGTATAGCTAACTCAAAGTTTCTTGCAGTAATTATTATAATTTACTTACAAACCTCTGATTTTGCTGATGTGTTTCAGTGAAACGTGTGTCAGGCATTGAAACGACAAAAACGTAATACACTACTTTCAGAAGAAACTATGTTGAATAATAATATTATATTATATTATACACATACCTATAACCTATATAGCGTAGATATAGACAACGACAGTCCTGATTTCTTAGAAACAGTACTTAAATTACGAGTAAAGCAGCTCTTAAATAAGCAACTTCTTTATTGATTGGTATAAAACAGACATCGGAATCAAAGGTGACGCGCGTTGATATCTTACATTCGTCAACTCCAGAGTTCATAATATGTACGGTAGTCGGTGATACAATGATAATTTTTAATTCTTTCTGATTAAAATTCATCCGTTTTGCTACATCCCTGTTGGCCAAATTACTTGGTTAAATAAATTTTTTAGAGAACACAATAAGACAATCTTGAAAATAAGGTTAAACAACATTTCACGCAGAATTAAGTAATATAAATGGCAGTTAGAAACAAGGTAGCAGTTGCTGTTTCTCTTTAAATATTTGTGTATTCGTCGAAAAGGGGAAAGGCTAGAAAAGATTCTCGCGGAAAATGTACTTCTCTGTGTCATTCGCTTAGTCGTTGAATAATATTGACAATTTATAAATATTCTTTGAGTTTCCCAAGACATGTCCACCTTCAGTGGACCGTTATAGATCAGGATGTTCAAAGCTCGTTACTCATCATATTATCATAAACGTTGCTAGGGGTTATCAAATAGTTTTGGTATTTTGGCATTTGAAAACAGTAACAGCCTCTGTTATTTCACTATTAGTGTTAACAGTGACTGTTATTTAATGTATGTTATTTAACACACCTTAGAGGCAGTTACTGTTGCGTTTGTCCATCTGCGTTGCTGCAACGCTGTGTTAGTCAATGAAATTTACAGACTTTATAGTTAGGATTTATTGAATTGGAAACAAGATACACTTTTGGATACTCATTTGGAAATATTATCGGCAAATAAAAGAGTTCGTACAACGTAAATATGAACTATAAAAACCGCGTCTTCTTCCCAACTTCATCAACACATAGTTTTATAGTCAGTTTCCTTGTACTGTGCCGTTCTAATATAGAGCGGCAAATCTTCAGTAATGAAAAGTCAAGAAAACGTTATAGGCAGTACGGAATTATAGCGGTTTAATTAGTGCTGCACTCTTTCCGTGAAGATAAGCCCTACTGAGTGAATCTAGACTGCGTTTGTTCGGTGCTGCACTCTTGTGCTAGATACTGATGACGGGCGAATTGTAGCAGGAACTGCGTTTCTATACTTGTCGCTGGCTGGAATCCTAAGTGTTCGCCTCGTGGCGTATTTTACTCCGGGAGATGAAGAAAATTTGGTCTAGCTTCTTCCAACTATGATAGGCTAAGACAAATACACGACTGCGGTAAGTCTCGCCTATACTCTCATATTAATAGTATATAATGTGTCACTAAAGAAAACTGTTTTTAATAAGCCTAAGTAGGTGGATTTCTGTTAACCTTGATGCAACCTCATGGCGGTTGTGCAATAGGTAGTTTCAAGGTAGAATTTTTAAAACACTGTAAAATTATATTAAATTCACGTGTCCGAACTTCGGCACTAAAAAGTCAAGTAAATATAAATACAAAAGTATTAGTTTAAATAATGCAAACATCGATGGAGGCAGATTCCTATTAGTAGGTACCTTGGTTATTGCACAATGCGTAGTTCGGTTTAGATGGCATAAAAGTTTTACTAGTATTGATAGTAAAACTTTATTAATATCAGGAAACTTACTGAGGCACCTTTTGGATGTAATATAATCACCAAATCGTATTAATTACTATAGTAAAGACTATGTAATCTGATTTAACCTCTCAACCACGTGGTACTAAATATTCACACTATGTATAAAGTTATTAAAATTGTACCCAGCCATAATTAACTATCAAAAATGCAAACATGGTAACCCGCATTGGGTGAAGTTATTATTATGATGATTTACTGTACTAAATACTTTCAAATAGGGCATGTTGGCCATATAACTTTGTTAAGTTTTATATTTAAGTAGCTCTAAAGCTATGTTAATTTTATATATGACTTTGGGGGGTGCGAACTTCTCTGGGGCAGTGTGGTGTGTACTCTGGCTGATATGTATAATGTTGTGTAATCAGGGTCTACCGAACAAGTCGAGAAAAAGCTCAACATGACCTGAACCAGTAACACCAAAAGCTCTCACTTCATCGACCGGAGCAGTAGCCAGGAAGCCACACCAACACCTGTAATGTAGGCCACGAGATTGCCACCTAAACCCCATGGACAAAATCAGGTGATACAACACCAATATATTATGTACACGTAGAGTCAGCACTCAATAATACCCAGTGAACCAGTTCTCTCTATCAACCACTACACCTTCAAGTTTTTAAACATTTAATTGGATCCCCAATTGATGGGACAGTTTAGTGTGTGAACTGGGTGTAAAATTAATTGTAAATTTTATTAAATTTCTTGTAAAATTGTCAGCTCAGAGACTGGCATGTCTTCTTAGACAGTTCTACATTCAAACCTATAATTCCCTCTTATTTCAGGATATGTGTTTCTTTACAGCTTTTAAGTCATTCATTCTATTGGTAATTTATCGGGTTCAATTTAGTAGTCTATATATATATATATATATATATTCTAAATTTTAAATTCAGTTTGGTTCTTATTGTATAGAAATTTCTGGGGTAGGTAGGTGCATTTTCACAAGTTTCATCCTGAATGGATGCATGTTCATACAGTATTGAACTTGTTGTTGAGACAGGTTAAATTATGCATCAACTGGCAACTAACATGTCGGTCTCTGGGCCAAAAGTATTTTTCATAGGGTTATAATATTCATGCCATATTTCTATTTTCCCAACTTAGTAATGTTTCTATATATATATATAAATTCTTTTAATTAATTATGATAACTGGGGGGTGTTCATTGTTTTAAATATTTCTTATTCCTCACAGTAATAGAGCCCATTGGGGCAGAATTGTATAACAGTATTAGGCACTTAGCCAAATTTTTGGAATGTATTATGTCCTGGGGACTACTGAAGTGCATAAGCATAATCTAATACACATGATGTGTAATGAACCAAGTCAATATTGTAATCCTAACAGGGATATCTATAAAACATTAATAATATATATCATGGGGGTAAGAAAAGGGCGTGGCAGGGTAAGAGATCTATATATATTGTATTGTATGGTATTGTATAGTGTATTTGTATTGTGTAATGTTTTGTATATTTGTGTGTGCATTTTGGGGGGTTATATGTATTGCACATTTAGGTGTATTTTTGGTGAGGAGTTTAGATATAAGGTTTTTATAAAAGGAAGTTGAAACATGGAGATATGTAATATATCCTTTTAATTTTTATAACAAGTATTTATTCTATCTCAGCTAATCTTTGCTGATTATTTCTTTAAGAAAATAATTTATTTTAATTAACTTTAATAACAAGTATATGAATTGTCACCCTTTAAAATTTATTTAATTTGTTTGAGAATTTATTATTATAATTAATATTATCAAGGAGTCTATACCATTTATCTCCATTAAGTTCATTGCAAGCATTCTAAAGAGAACATATAAAATAAATTTTATATATTATTAATATTTTACTGGAAACTTTATTTCAAGGATAGTAATGATTTTAAATTTTAATTCATTTGTAAAGAGAGATAGCAAATTATTTTACAGGTGTTAATAAATATTTTCAGGTGACCTTGTTGAGAGAGAGTATACTCTATTTTAATTGACAATTGAAGGGAATTATAGATTATGACGGTTGTGTTTATTTATTTTGTTATTAATTTTGTTTACCAAGTGAGATAGAATAATAAAAGGGATTTATTAATTATTTAATTTATAAGTTTTCATTGCAAGTCCCGTCTCACTGGATCCAGCGCATTTTTGGCTTCTCTAGGCTTTAGCCTAGTTCTAATTAACTTGTGGTCCCTCTTTAAAAAAAAAAAAAAAAATTTCAAAAAAAAATAATCTTTTTTTACTGCCTAAGTTAAAGAGGGGTTTCATTTGGTAGCAGAGCGTGGTTGACATTAGGGTCAACCCGTGGGTCCTGTGGGTGTGACGGGGCTTGCAAACTTAGGAAACATTGTGGGAGTTCTAATGGAACTTAGAAAAATTTTGAAAGGCCCTATATCTAAAGGTGAATATTTTTGTTAGGTTTAAGGTTGTGTTATATATGTACATGTACTGCCCGCCTTGAATAGTTGATAGTGCCACGTGGTGAGAAATTTTAGAAAGGGACATTCCTTGGGAAACGGGACTTATCGCAGATCTGTGCCTGGGTGGAGATGGTTGGAGTATTACCTTGCCCATATTTGGGGAGGTGTTTTTTTTTCTATGCGGTATGGCCCGATCGGCATTCGGTTTCCTCCGATATACGGTAACCGAAGAAACCTTGAGAACTTTTTAAATAAATTTTCGTTGGTCGGTGTTTTGTCGTGTTGTGTGTTGTGTGTGTGTCGCGTTCCATTTGTGTAGAGTCGTTGAGTTAGAGCAGTTCAGGTAGTGGGCTAGGTTCTCGCAACGGTAGGTGGACCCGCAGTCTACTTGAAGGAAGGTTTAGTACTCGAGTTTTTCTGATTCCAGTGTTTTTTGATTGTCATTATTTTTGTGGGGTGTTAGATGTTTTTGTGGGAGTTATCTTTTGTTGATAGTGCATTGTGAATTGTTCAATTCTGGCGGCGCTATGCTTTCAGAAATTGCCCCACCCCCTTTCAGGAGTTCTCCAGAAACTTTCGGTGGTAGATGGGTTTGATGAGGATGGGTTGCTGGTTTTCTTGGATCTTGTCCTGCAGTTGGCAGATTATCCGGGTGTATCCGATGGGGAGGTCTTGTCCCTTATAGACCCGTATTGCCAGGGTTCGTTGGCAGGGTTGGTCACCAACAGTCTGCGTCGGGGCGGCACTGTCGACGCTTTTCATGGGGAAGTGTTGGATTACTTCATACCACATCGACGACGTTCCCAGCTTAAGTGGGTTTCATTCTATCGTTTACAGGCCAACGGAGAGGCGTTGGGGGACTTCGTGCAGGACATACGGAAAGCTGCCCGGGTATTAAGATTAGGGTTGCCCGAGACCGAAGTCATCCAAGTAATTCTGGAAGGACGGAATCCCCAAGAGAGATCCCGTTTAATATTTGCAGAACGTCCACGTTGTTTTGCGGATCTATGCCGGTTGTGTGTTGTTTCTAATACTGTCCGAGCAGGGGACGAGTACCGGTGAAGAGCTGCTAAGGATGTCCAATACTCCAGTGGTTTGTCAGGAAGAGCAAAGAAGGACAAACATGGTGGTTGGGGAAAAACTGAATATTCCGGAGGTAATGGAGGCTACAAGGGGGTGGCAAGTGAGAAGACTGTAGCTACGGTTACAGCAGATAAAATAATTAAGTACGAAACGAACAGGGAAAGAAGAAGTCACTTTAGAAAACCAACATCGGCAAGTAGGGAGCCGGTAGCAAGTTATTCCTATTTGGGGAGTAAAGAAACTTTAAAGCTTCCAGAGGAATTACCAGTGCCTAATAGAGTGGTGGAGGAAGTAGGTGAAGAGAAAGAAGAAAAGCGAAGTAACTTCTGTGGATCAATACAAGACGACAAGAACACGTCTGTTGATATTGAATTACAGGACTCAGAGAGGACGTCATGGTTGAATCCAGGTGCCGCAGAATTTGTTCCGGTATCTCCATTTCAGTTCATGGCGGATCCAGATCCGGTAACATCATCATCGCCTACGCCGGGAGATGAGAAGTCACTTGATGGTGGAGCTTTACCATCGTCAGTAGAATTTAATTTAGACATTGCACATGGATCTGGACAGCTGGATTCTAGGTTGGGTAATGTTGGGGAAGTTGTAGTTGCTGAGAGTGGTGAAGAAGAGGAATTAAAGGAAGAGGCAGAAGAGTGGTCTGCACATGCTACGCAGGGGAGTATAAGTGTAAGTGTTAGGGAGGCTGCAAGTGTTTCTGAGGTTGCGGATGGACTAGAGGATGTCCAGGCTGCAAGTGTGGTAGAAGTAGATGAGGTAGAAGTTGAGGAGAAACTGGGAGGCAGCGTTGTGGAGTGTGTGAGTGAGAATGATGTAGTGTGTGAAGATGTGCAGACGCTTTCTCTAAGTAGTGTTGAGGATTCCGAGGAATGGAAAGAAGTTTCAGGTGGACCAGGTGAGCAACTAGAGGAGAAAGATTTGCAGTGTCGTGATGGTGATTTGGATTATGTAGAGGAAGAAAAGGAAGAGGTGGAAGAAAGAGAAACAGGGGAAATTTTAGAAGAGAAGAAGGTAGAAGCAGAGGAGTTAGGGGTTGAGGATAATCCAAATCGGGGTAAGAGTAGTCAGGTAAGTTACCTTGATTATAATTCAGAAGAAATAAATCAGTACTGCTCAACACGAGATAGTTTCTCAGAGAGAGGTGTCCAAAAGGAACGGGTTCCTAAAATTCGCCATAAAAGGGTGAGAAGTAGCGGTTAACGGGAAGCGGGTAGATGTTCCCCACAGTCCCAGTGGTGTTCATCTACTTCAGGGTTGCACCCCTGCCTCCGCGAGCCTTGGTTTTCTCCACCCATCCTTATTCTCGGAGGGAACCATGTCCTTACCCTTAGTCCTAGCTATTGACCTCAATGATCCTTGCCCTTTTCATCTTCCCAATTCTCCTACCCCTCCCCTTAGAAAACAAAGTAAAAACCAAAAAACAAATAAAAATTTAGAAAGGAAAAACAAAAGATTAGAAAAAAAAAATATCCGAGAGGAGTTAGCCAAGAAGCTAGTTGGAAGAGTGGTGACTAGGTTGGTATAGTGATGTTAGTGTTAGATTGTTTGTCGATTTATGATGGAGTGTGATAAGGTGGTGTCGTTTTCATTTGTCTTTGTTGTAGTTTATTGCTGATTTTGTAGGGTCCTGGCCATGCCGCATTCCCTGGTTGTTTCTGTGGTAGGTTATTTTGATTAAGTGTAGGTTGTTCGACGTTGCCGTGCTGGAGTAAACCCCCCTGCTAGTTATGCAGTCATTGAAGAGCAAGTGAAGGGATTGATGTTCGCGTGCCCTCTATGCGGTTTTCTCTGTCCGGCTAATCGGGGCCCTCTGCCCTAGTATAGGGATGTTTTTTTTAAAAACCAGTTACATATGTCAAGGATTTGTGATGCCTTGTTTTGCAGCATATGGCTGGTTAGTCCAGATGTGGACAGTAGTGTTATGAGCACTACAATATCAAGGTAATAGATACCTTGTTTTGGTCTTCGGACGCGTATGTGAGTGGCAGCAGGAGGAGAAGGTGGTGGTCACCAGAGAGTGTGACGTGTTGGGGCGGTCCTGTGGGGTTGGCCTGGCGGAGAGGGTCGCGTGGGGATGGTTGCATTGGCGTTGAGATTTTCCAGTCCTGTGAGAAAGGGGGGGGGTAGTAGTTGTCCTGAGTAGGTATCGGTCTTCGGGTCTCAGTTTGGGAGGCCTTGGGAGGTCAGAACTCAGACGGTGCCCTTGATAAGACCCTTTCGTCTTTTCTCCTTCTATCTCTTGTGCTGTATGCTGACTCTGATCAAGTCAGCATGCAGTACCCGCACACTTACATACTACATGCCTTCTTTCGTCTCTTTCGTTTTCTTTCTGAGCCTCTGTTCTCCCGAGAGCGGGTATATTTCTGATATTTCCTAGAACTAGCCACGAGGCTGTGAGTTAGCCTTGAGGCAAGTATGTTGCCCTTTGGGTGTGAGGGTGTGCCGTTCTAATATAGAGCGGCAAATCTTCAGTAATGAAAAGTCAAGAAAACGTTATAGGCAGTACGGAATTATAGCGGTTTAATTAGTGCTGCACTCTTTCCGTGAAGATAAGCCCTACTGAGTGAATCTAGACTGCGTTTGTTCGGTGCTGCACTCTTGTGCTAGATACTGATGACGGGCGAATTGTAGCAGGAACTGCGTTTCTATACTTGTCGCTGGCTGGAATCCTAAGTGTTCGCCTCGTGGCGTATTTTACTCCGGGAGATGAAGAAAATATGGTCTAGCTTCTTCCAACTATGATAGGCTAAGACAAATACACGACAGCGGTAAGTCTCGCCTATACTCTCATATTAATAGTATATAATGTGTCACTAAAGAAAACTGTTTTTAATAAGCCTAAGTAGGTGGATTTCTGTTAACCTTGATGCAACCTCATGGCGGTTGTGCAATAGGTAGTTTCAAGGTAGAATTTTTAAAACACTGTAAAATTATATTAAATTCACGTGTCCGAACTTCGGCACTAAAAAGTCAAGTAAATATAAATACAAAAGTATTAGTTTAAATAATGCAAACATCGATGGAGGCAGATTCCTATTAGTAGGTACCTTGGTTATTGCACAATGCGTAGTTCGGTTTAGATGGCATAAAAGTTTTACTAGTATTGATAGTAAAACTTTATTAATATCAGGAAACTTACTGAGGCACCTTTTGGATGTAATATAATCACCAAATCGTATTAATTACTATAGTAAAAACTATGTAATCTGATTTAACCTCTCAACCACGTGGTACTAAATATTCACACTATGTATAAAGTTATTAAAATTGTACCCAGCCATAATTAACTATCAAAAATGCAAACATGGTAACCCGCATTGGGTGAAGTTATTATTATGATGATTTACTGTACTAAATATTTTCAAATAGGGCATGTTGGCCATATAACTTTGTTAAGTTTTATATTTAAGTAGCTCTAAATCTATGTTAATTTTATATATGATTTGGGGGGGTGCGAACTTCTCTGGGGCAGTGTGGTGTGTACTCTGGCTGATATGTATAATGTTGTGTAATCAGGGTCTACCGAACAAGTCGAGAAAAAGCTCAACATGACCTGAACCAGTAACACCAAAAGCTCTCACTTCATCGACCGGAGCAGTAGCCAGGAAGCCACACCAACACCTGTAATGTAGGTCACGAGATTGCTACCTAAACCCCATGGACAAAATCAGGTGATACAACACCAATATATTATGTACACGTAGAGTCAGCACTCAATAATACCCAGTGAACCAGTTCTCTCTATCAACCACTACACCTTCAAGTTTTTAAACATTTAATTGGATCCCCAATTGATGGGACAGTTTAGTGTGTGAACTGGGTGTAAAATTAATTGTAAATTTTATTAAATTTCTTGTAAAATTGTCAGCTCAGAGACTGGCATGTCTTCTTAGACAGTTCTACATTCAAACCTATAATTCCCTCTTATTTCAGGATATGTGTTTCTTTACAGCTTTTAAGTCATTCATTCTATTGGTAATTTATCGGGTTCAATTTAGTAGTCTATATATATATATATATATATATATATATATTCTAAATTTTAAATTCAGTTTGGTTCTTATTGTATAGAAATTTCTGGGGTAGGTAGGTGCATTTTCACAAGTTTCATCCTGAATGGATGCATGTTCATACAGTATTGAACTTGTTGTTGAGACAGGTTAAATTATGCATCAACTGGCAACTAACATGTCGGTCTCTGGGCCAAAAGTATTTTTCATAGGGTTATAATATTCATGCCATATTTCTATTTTCCCAACTTAGTAATGTTTCTATATATATATAAATGCTTTTAATTAATTATGATAACTGGGGGGTGTTCATTGTTTTAAATATTTTTTATTCCTCACAGTAATAGAGCCCATTGGGGCAGAATTGTATAACAGTATTAGGCACTTAGCCAAATTTTTGGAATTTATTATGTCCTAGGGACTACTGAAGTGCATAAGCATAATCTAATACACATGATGTGTAATGAACCAAGTCAATATTGTAATCCTAACAGGGATATCTATAAAACATTAATAATATATATCATGGGGGTAAGAAAAGGGCGTGGCAGGGTAAGAGATCTATATATATTGTATTGTATGGTATTGTATAGTGTATTTGTATTGTGTAATGTTTTGTATATTTGTGTGTGCATTTTGGGGGGTTATATGTATTGCACATTTAGGTGTATTTTTGGTGGGGAGTTTAGATATAAGGTTTTTATAAAAGGAAGTTGAAACATGGAGATATGTAATATATCCTTTTAATTTTTATAACAAGTATTTATTCTATCTCAGCTAATCTTTGCTGATTATTTCTTTAAGAAAATAATTTATTTTAATTAACTTTAATAACAAGTATATGAATTGTCACCCTTTAAAATTTATTTAATTTGTTTGAGAATTTATTATTATAATTAATATTATCAAGGAGTCTATACCATTTATCTCCATTAAGTTCATTGCAAGCATTCTAAAGAGAACATATAAAATAAATTTTATATATTATTAATATTTTACTGGAAACTTTATTTCAAGGATAGTAATGATTTTAAATTTTAATTCATTTGTAAAGAGAGATAGCAAATTATTTTACAGGTGTTAATAAATATTTTCAGGTGACCTTGTTGAGAAAGAGTATACTCTATTTTAATTGACAATTGAAGGGAATTATAGATTATGACTGTTGTGTTTATTTATTTTGTTATTAATTTTGTTTACCAAGTGAGATAGAATAATAAAAGGGATTTATTATTTGTTTAATTTATAAGTTTTCATTGCAAGTCCCGTCTCACTGGATCCAGCGCATTTTTGGCTTCTCTAGGCTTTAGCCTAGTTCTAATTAACTTGTGGCCACTCTTTTCAAAAAAAAAAAAAAAATTTTCAAAAAAAATAATCTTTTTTTTACTGCCTAAGTTAAAGAGGGGTTACATTTGGTAGCAGAGCGTGGTTGACATTAGGGTCAACCCGTGGGTCCTGTGGGTGTGACGGGGCTTGCAAACTTAGGAAACATTGTGGGAGTTCTAATGGAACTTAGAAAAATTTTGAAAGGCCCTATATCTAAAGGTGAATATTTTTGTTAGGTTTAAGGTTGTGTTATATATGTACATGTACTGCCCGCCTTGAATAGTTGATAGTGCCACGTGGTGAGAAATTTTAGAAAGGGACATTCCTTGGGAAACGGGACTTATCGCAGATCTGTGCCTGGGTGGAGATGGTTGGAGTATTACCTTGCCCATATTTGGGGAGGTGTTTTTTTTTCTATGCGGTATGGCCCGATCGGCATTCGGTTTCCTCCGATATACGGTAACCGAAGAAACCTTGAGAAATTTTAAAATAAATTGTCGTTGGTTGGTGTTTTGTCGTGTTGTGTGTTGTGTGTGTGTCGCGTTCCATTTGTGTAGAGTCGTTGAGTGAGAGCAGTTCAGGTAGTGGGCTAGGTTCTCGCAACGGTAGGTGGACCCGCAGTCCGCTTAGTACTCGAGTTTTTCTGTTTCCAGTGTTTTTTGATTGTCATTATTTTTGTGGGGTGTTAGATGTTTTTGTGGGAGTTTTCTTTTGTTGATAGTGCATTGTGAATTGTTCAATTCTGGCGGCGCTATGCTTTCAGAAATTGCCCCACCCCCTTTCAGGAGTTCTCCAGAAACTTTCGGTGGTAGATGGGTTTGATGAGGATGGGTTGCTGGTTTTCTTGGATCTTGTCCTGCAGTTGGCAGATTATCCGGGTGTATCCGATGGGGAGGTCTTGTCCCTTATAGACCCGTATTGCCAGGGTTCGTTGGCAGGGTTGGTCACCAACAGTCTGCGTCGGGGCGGCACTGTCGACGCTTTTCATGGGGAAGTGTTGGATTACTTCATACCACATCGACGACGTTCCCAGCTTAAGTGGGATTCATTCTATCGTTTACAGGCCAACGGAGAGGCGTTGGGGGACTTCGTGCAGGACATACGGAAAGCTGCCCGGGTATTAAGATTAGGGTTGCCCGAGACCGAAGTCATCCAAGTAATTCTGGAAGGACGGAATCCCCAAGAGAGATCCCGTTTAATATTTGCAGAACGTCCACGTTGTTTTGCGGATCTATGCCGGTTGTGTGTTGTTTCTAATACTGTCCGAGCAGGGGACGAGTACCGGTGAAGAGCTGCTAAGGATGTCCAATACTCCAGTGGTTTGTCAGGAAGAGCAAAGAAGGACAAACATGGTGGTTGGGGAAAAACTGAATATTCCGGAGGTAATGGAGGCTACAAGGGGGTGGCAAGTGAGAAGACTGTAGCTACGGTTACAGCAGATAAAATAATTAAGTACGAAACGAACAGGGAAAGAAGAAGTCACTTTAGAAAACCAACATCGGCAAGTAGGGAGCCGGTAGCAAGTTATTCCTATTTGGGGAGTAAAGAAACTTTAAAGCTTCCAGAGGAATTACCAGTGCCTAATAGAGTGGTGGAGGAAGTAGGTGAAGAGAAAGAAGAAAAGCGAAGTAACTTCTGTGGATCAATACAAGACGACAAGAACACGTCTGTTGATATTGAATTACAGGACTCAGAGAGGACGTCATGGTTGAATCCAGGTGCCGCAGAATTTGTTCCGGTATCTCCATTTCAGTTCATGGCGGATCCAGATCCGGTAACATCATCATCGCCTACGCCGGGAGATGAGAAGTCACTTGATGGTGGAGCTTTACCATCGTCAGTAGAATTTAATTTAGACATTGCACATGGATCTGGACAGCTGGATTCTAGGTTGGGTAATGTTGGGGAAGTTGTAGTTGCTGAGAGTGGTGAAGAAGAGGAATTAAAGGAAGAGGCAGAAGAGTGGTCTGCACATGCTACGCAGGGGAGTATAAGTGTAAGTGTTAGGGAGGCTGCAAGTGTTTCTGAGGTTGCGGATGGACTAGAGGATGTCCAGGCTGCAAGTGTGGTAGAAGTAGATGAGGTAGAAGTTGAGGAGAAACTGGGAGGCAGCATTGTGGAGTGTGTGAGTGAGAATGATGTAGTGTGTGAAGATGTGCAGACGCTTTCTGTAAGTAGTGTTGAGGATTCCGAGGAATGGAAAGAAGTTTCAGGTGGACCAGGTGAGCAACTAGAGGAGAAAGATGTGCAGTGTCGTGATGGTGATTTGGATTATGTAGAGGAAGAAAAGGAAGAGGTGGAAGAAAGAGGAACAGGGGAAATTTTAGAAGAGAAGAAGGTAGAAGCAGAGGAGTTAGGGGTTGAGGATAATCCAAATCGGGGTAAGAGTAGTCAGGTAAGTTACCTTGATTATAATTCAGAAGAAATAAATCAGTACTGCTCAACACGAGATAGTTTCTCAGAGAGAGGTGTCCAAAAGGAACGGGTTCCTAAAATTCGCCATAAAAGGGTGAGAAGTAGCGGTTAACGGGAAGCGGGTAGATGTTCCCCACAGTCCCAGTGGTGTTCATCTACTTCAGGGTTGCACCCCTGCCTCCGCGAGCCTTGGTTTTCTCCACCCATCCTTATTCTCGGAGGGAACCATGTCCTTACCCTTAGTCCTAGCTATTGACCTCAATGATCCTTGCCCTTTTCATCTTCCCAATTCTCCTACCCCTCCCCTTAGAAAACAAAATAAAAACCAAAAAACAAATAAAAATTTAGAAAGGAAAAACAAAAGATTAGAAAAAAAAAATATCCGAGAGGAGTTAGCCAAGAAGCTAGTTGGAAGAGTGGTGACTAGGTTGGTATAGTGATGTTAGTGTTAGATTGTTTGTCGATTTATGATGGAGTGTGATAAGGTGGTGTCGTTTTCATTTGTCTTTGTTGTAGTTTATTGCTGATTTTGTAGGGTCCTGGCCATGCCGCATTCCCTGGTTGTTTCTGTGGTAGGTTATTTTGATTAAGTGTAGGTTGTTCGACGTTGCCGTGCTGGAGTAAACCCCCCTGCTAGTTATGCAGTCATTGAAGAGCAAGTGAAGGGATTGATGTTCGCGTGCCCTCTATGCGGTTTTCTCTGTCCGGCTAATCGGGGCCCTCCGCCCTAGTATAGGGATGTTTTTTTTAAAAACCAGTTACATATGTCAAGGATTTGTGATGCCTTGTTTTGCAGCATATGGCTGGTTAGTCCAGATGTGGACAGTAGTGTTATGAGCACTACAATATCAAGGTAATAGATACCTTGTTTTGGTCTTCGGACGCGTATGTGAGTGGCAGCAGGAGGAGTAGGTGGTGGTCACCAGAGAGTGTGACGTGTTGGGGCGGTCCTGTGGGGTTGGCCTGGCGGAGAGGGTCGCGTGGGGATGGTTGCATTGGCGTTGAGATTTTCCAGTCCTGTGAGAAAGGGGGGGGTAGTAGTTGTCCTGAGTAGGTATCGGTCTTCGGGTCTCAGTTTGGGAGGCCTTGGGAGGTCAGAACTCAGACGGTGCCCTTGATAAGACCCTTTCGTCTTTTCTCCTTCTATCTCTTGTGCTGTATGCTGACTCTGATCAAGTCAGCATGCAGTACCCGCACACTTACATACTACATGCCTTCTTTCGTCTCTTTCGTTTTCTTTCTGAGCCTCTGTTCTCCCGAGAGCGGGCATATTTCTGAGATTTCCTAGAACTAGCCACGAGGCTGTGAGTTAGCCTTGGGGCAACTATGTTGCCCTTTGGGGGTGAGGGTGTGCCGTTCTAATATAGAGCGGCAAATCTTCAGTAATGAAAAGTCAAGAAAACGTTATAGGCAGTACGGAATTATAGCGGTTTAATTAGTGCTGCACTCTTTCCGTGAAGATAAGCCCTACTGAGTGAATCTAGACTGCGTTTGTTCGGTGCTGCACTCTTGTGCTAGATACTGATGACGGGCGAATTGTAGCAGGAACTGCGTTTCTATACTTGTCGCTGGCTGGAATCCTAAGTGTTCGCCTCGTGGCGTATTTTACTCCGGGAGATGAAGAAAATTTGGTCTAGCATCTTCCAACTATGATAGGCTAAGACAAATACACGACTGCGGTAAGTCTCGCCTATACTCTCATATTAATAGTATATAATGTGTCACTAAAGAAAACTGTTTTTAATAAGCCTAAGTAGGTGGATTTCTGTTAACCTTGATGCAACCTCATGGCGGTTGTGCAATAGGTAGTTTCAAGGTAGAATTTTTAAAACACTGTAAAATTATATTAAATTCACGTGTCCGAACTTCGGCACTAAAAAGTCAAGTAAATATAAATACAAAAGTATTAGTTTAAATAATGCAAACATCGATGGAGGCAGATTCCTATTAGAAGGTACCTTGGTTATTGCACAATGCGTAGTTCGGTTCAGATGGCATAAAAGTTTTACTAGTATTGATAGTAAAACTTTATTAATATCAGGAAACTTACTGAGGCACCTTTTGGATGTAATATAATCACCAAATCGTATTAATTACTATAGTAAAGACTATGTAATCTGATTTAACCTCTCAACCACGTGGTACTAAATATTCACACTATGTATAAAGTTATTAAAATTGTACCCAGCCATAATTAACTATCAAAAATGCAAACATGGTAACCCGCATTGGGTGAAGTTATTATTATGATGATTTACTGTACTAAATATTTTCAAATAGGGCATGTTGGCCATATAACTTTGTTAAGTTTTATATTTAAGTAGCTCTAAAGCTATGTTAACTTTATATATGATTTTGGGGGGGGGTGCGAACTTCTCTGGGGCAGTGTGGTGTGTACTCTGGCTGATATGTATAATGTTGCGTAATCAGGGTCTACCGAACAAGTCGAGAAAAAGCTCAACATGACCTGAACCAGTAACACCAAAAGCTCTCACTTCATCGACCGGAGCAGTAGCCAGGAAGCCACACCAACACCTGTAATGTAGGTCACGAGATTGCTACCTAAACCCCATGGACAAAATCAGGTGATACAACACCAATATATTATGTACACGTAGAGTCAGCACTCAATAATACCCAGTGAACCAGTTCTCTCTATCAACCACTACACCTTCAAGTTTTTAAACATTTAATTGGATCCCCAATTGATGGGACAGTTTAGTGTGTGAACTGGGTGTAAAATTAATTGTAAATTTTATTAAATTTTTTGTAAAATTGTCAGCTCAGAGACTTTCATGTCTTCTTAGACAGTTCCACATTCAAACCTATAATTCCCTCTTATTTCAGTATATGTGTTTCTTTACAGCTTTTAAGTCATTCATTCTATTGGTAATTTATCGGGTTCAATTTAGTAGTCTATATATATATATATATATATATATATATATATATATATTCTAAATTTTAAATTCAGTTTGGTTCTTATTGTATAGAAATTTCTGGGGTAGGTAGGTGTATTTTCACAAGTTTCATCCTGAATGGATGCATGTTCATACAGTATTGAACTTGTTTTTGAGACAGGTTAAATTATGCATCAACTGGCAACTAACATGTCGGTCTCTGGGCCAAAAGTATTTTTCATAGGGTTATAATATTCATGCCATATTTCTATTTTCCCAACTTAGTAATGTTTCTATATATACATATAAATGCTTTTAATTAATTATGATAACTGGGGGGTGTTCATTGTTTTAAATATTTTTTATTCCTCACAGTAATAGAGCCCATTGGGGCAGAATTGTATAACAGTATTAGGCACATAGCCAAATTTTTGGAATTTATTATGTCCTGGGGACTACTGAAGTGCATAAGCATAATCTAATACACATGATGTGTAATGAACCAAGTCAATATTGTAATCCTAACAGGGATATCTATAAAACATTAATAATATATATCATGGGGGTAAGAAAAGGGCGTGGCAGGGTAAGAGATCTATATATATTGTATTGTATGGTATTGTATAGTGTATTTGTATTGTGTAATGTTTTGTATATTTGTGTGTGCATTTTGGGGGGTTATATGTATTGCACATTTAGGTGTATTTTTGGTGGGGAGTTTAGATATAGGGTTTTTATAAAAGAAAGTTGAAACATGGAGATATGTATATATCCTTTTAATTTTTATAACAAGTACTTATTCCATCTCAGTTAATCTTTGCTGATTATTTCTTTAAGAAAATAATTTATTTTAATTAACTTTAATAACAAGTATATGAATTGTCACCCTTTAAAATTTATTTAATTTGTTTGAGAATTTATTATTATAATTAATATTATCAAGGAGTCTATACCATTTATCTCCATTAAGTTCATTGCAAGCATTCTAAAGAGAACATATAAAATAAATTTTATATATTATTAATATTTTACCGGAAACTTTATTTCAAGGATAGTAATGATTTTAAATTTTAATTCATTTGTAAAGAGAGATAGCAAATTATTTTACAGGTGTTAATAAATATTTTCAGGTGACCTTGTTGAGAGAGAGTATACTCTATTTTAATTGACAATTGAAGGGAATTATAGATTATGACTGTTGTGTTTATTTATTTTGTTATTAATTTTGTTTACCAAGTGAGATAGAATAATAAAAGGGATTTATTAATTGTTTAATTTATGAGTTTTCATTGCAAGTCCCGTCTCACTGGATCCAGCGCATTTTTGGCTTCTCTAGGCTTTAGCCTAGTTCTAATTAACTTGTGGCCCCTCTTTTCAAAAAAAAAAAAAATTTTTCAAAAAAAATTTTCAAAAAAAAATTAAAGAGGGGTTACAGTACTGTTGACAAAACGAATATATTTTACAATCTGCACACGCGTACTCTTCTTGTTTACTTAATCACATCCGCCCACCGTTGTGCACAGTGTAGGCTATATACAATGTAGCTATATTTTTAACTCAATCAGGTATCAATTCAAATTTTGAAAGTAAATAGCCTTTTTATAATTTTCTTTAAATATTCTTTATTCTCTAAAGATTGCAAGCTTCGTAACAAATGCGTAATACAAGTATGGATCAAGAAGTATGTTTCATAGAAATAATGTTTAATTGCTTTATTTATTATCCATAAAAAATCATTGTAAACACGAGCTGTTGTACGTGTATGTACTTTGATAAGTTGATATCGAGGAATGATTATTGGAACTCTATGGATTTTGTCCAATTTTTACCTACACAAATGACGGCATATAAATACACAACTGTACACTAAATACTGCAATAGGATTATCAGCTAAATTAAAGAACGTTAGACAGCCTATGGTAATACATTCGCTTGCTTCAAAAGTTATCTAGCTCTAACTGTGTTGATTGTAGTTATGTATTGTGTAAATTTCAACATTTAAAAATTTAAAAATCTAAGTTTTTATGTTGAATTTAATCATCCTTGTACCCATTATATTATGCTTCATTGTCATATTTATTGCTCTTCTATATGTGTCTATGTATACGTCCTATTTGATTTCAGTAAGCTAACGTAAATTTATCAAAGTGACAAACTATTAATTATGCAATTCAAAACATAGTTTGCGTAGTATGTATTACACATATAGTCACAGCAAATTTTACTTATCTTTTCTGTATCAAAAAGCGAAACATTTTGTATATAGCTCAAGTCTATTGTAAAAAGTACGTGATTATACGGTTAATGTGCAACTAAATGAATCATCAATTAAAATTTTCTAACTTTCATTCTCTTTTAACAATTGCAACTACAGTATTTATAATTTATACAAATTATTTACTGGTTTAAACATTTAAGTATTATTTATTCTGTTATTATCTTTTGGTTTGTCTTTTTGTTTTAAATAAATTAGTTTTTCGTCATATTATCTTATTGACCCTTGTATCATAGCACGTGTGAGTAAGGCGGTCCTTTTAAAGATTGCATCAATGTGTGTTCGTGTGTTCGTGTGTGTGTGTGTGTGTGTGTGTGTGTGTGTGTGTGTGTGTGTGTGTGTGTGCAGTCTCTTCAGTCGTCTTGACAAGACGCGTATCCCGAATAGCAAAACACATGAAGTTCAAACAATGGCGATCTGATTACAAGACTGAGCATACAGGCCTACCAGACTTGGATATATGTAACTTGGCGTGCCGTTCCTGTCAATGATTGTTAAACACTGTCAGTCTTGTCCTAGATTTTTATAACAGGTTTGGTGTCACTTTCAAGAATATGAAAAATATTTGCATATCGCGGCTATCGTTATCATGTGAGAAACAGTAACAGCCTCTGTTATTTAACTATTAGTGTTAACAGTTACTGTTATTTAATGTATGTTATTTAACACACCTTAGAGGCATTCACATCAAATGTGATATTACACTCACGTCAAATCTACTACCTAATACCTGTTCTCAATTCACAACATTTTCCACAACGTCAGAACATTTTTATCACTCCATCATTACTTAATTAAGGGAGTAAAAAATAAATAATTAATATGTCAACTTATACATACGGAAATTCGCACATCGCGATTGTACTGACGCGAAATATTGTGCACTACCAACTGACACCAATTCTTTTCTAGCGTCTCATTAGCCAGTTGTGCAAATTCCACGGAAAACCTATAGAATAGTTTCCAGTCTCTACCGATCTTACTCACACAATTGATTACACTATAGGACGCATGCAGATTAGACCTCTCATGACGTTGTATCGAGTGACACACCTACCCGAGGTTGTCAGTTAAAGGCGTGTAGTATACTTAGTTAACTTTAGGTTGTGGTTGTTATAAATTTACATACTCATCTTTGTACATTATCTACACAATTTGAGCTGTAGTAACACACACATAAACACACACACACACACACATATCTGTTTAATTGTGTAGGTAAGAGAAACAGTAATCAAAAAATTATATATTAAAGAGCAATGCCGTTTAATTAAGTTTTACTGACATTGTCAGTCCTGTCATCTATTACTTCAGGAAAGTACTCCTGAAATGTCGTTCGCAAACATTCACAATATAATAAATAAAACGGAAATATTAATAATTACTTGCTCATTTACATTGTTTATCATTCATCTTCTAAGTACCTGAATTCATTTGAGGTAAGCAAACTTAGTGGTACTTTTAACTAAGAAGTGTTCATGTCAATATGATAACATAACCGGTAATTAAACACATTCATTTTATAATTACAACTGAGTAAACTTATACACAAACTTTATGTCAGCATCACAACTTAATATCCTTCGAATTCACTGTATCTGTTATGACATTAAGTTTTAAATGTGTAAGTGTGTGTGTGTGTGTGTGTGTGTGTGTGTGTGTGTGTGTGTGTGTGTGTGTGTGTGTCAGATCAATAGAATTATATTCAACACCCAAGCGCGCGCATGCACTCAAAAAATGAGCTAATTACTGAACGGTAAAGAAGCCCGGTAAATAGAACTACCCCATCTACTTACCACAATAAATATATTTGATTTATTTAACATAATAAATGCTTGAAACTTGGTACTTTTTACGAGTTTTGAATAAAAACTTGACAATAATATCAATTTTACCGTTTGCAGTAATAACAAGATGTAGTCCTCTTCAAGAGAACTGATAAAATCAAATAGTAGAACAATCTATCAGCAAACAAGAAAAAGTTAATATAAAATATTAAACAGAGTAATCACTAGTTAACTAAACACACATTCATAAATCTGAATATTATCAAAATATATTGCTCATTTCTACGTTTTATTGTAATGCCTGGTGATGGCATTACACACACACACACACACACACACACACACACACACACACACACACACACACACACACAGAGAGCTAATTTTGATACATTCGACCGCCCTGTTCTTCTCATTCTCTAACACATGAATTCTCATGGTTTGGAGGTTTTGCTAAATATCGATAAACAGTGTCGCAAGGAAAAATGTATTTTAAGTTTATCCTTGACAGTTTGTTAACTTCAGTTTACATTAACATATCGTAGTTCATATATAATTTTTCAAGAGTATAAAAACGGTTCATGATCCCAACCGCAAAGTAATCCTCCTAATGTTTTCATAGGTACCTCTAGTATCCAGGATATGACACCTACCTGCCCGCCTTCTTTTTTCATAGATAAATTTCTCTGTTTCCTTTTTATTATATTACAGACATACCACAAGCACAACCCATTACATGAAAACATTGAACAATGTTTTACTAATTAAAAATTTAAATAATATTAAAATAATAATTATTCAAATGATATTTATTATATTTATAATATATTGTTACGACATCACACAACAGTCTACGTGTTTATCGAACGTTCCAGAGGGATCAGGAATGTAATGCTGTGGCCTACGTGACACTTGACATGTGAGGCAGTATTACGTAATGCGGCACATCTCGTGCGTTCTGGAACCATCTCAATTAGCCCAGCGTTGCGTGTTTCTGCGAAGGTCGCTCTGAAGTGTCCTCTAGAATTTTCGGTGGCTTGTTAAGGACGCATGTTATGGAACACAGTAGACTATAATAGCCAATACCTGCTGCTTTGTTTTTCAGTTATTGTCGAGCGATTACAAGCGAGATTACTGTGTGCGTTCAAGTGGTTATTAGTTAAGTGTTGTGTTTTATAATCGGACGGTATATTGTAATACAATTGTGTTTTAATATTAGTTGACATTTATTTACGTGTGAACAATTTTTATTTGATTTGTTATAAGAGACTCTGTTGTTAATTACGAATTTATTAGCTGTGAAAATTAAAGCTGGTGATTAGTGGCTTAATTGGTGTCTTGTATTTTGTTTCCACTGTACCTACGACGATCAAGTAGACCGTCGTAACAATATATTATAATTTTCTAAGGCTATAATGTCTTGCACCTTACTGTCATAATCGAAACACGAGCTAAAACCATGTAATCCTAACTGTGTGTTCCCGGTCATACAAATTCATTGAATGGAACTTTGCTTAGTAATATTTAAGAGCATTCTTAAGAAAATTAGTATATTTGAAAAAACAATAACAATTTGCATTCCACAGCATACAAAATAGATATGCGTAAAACTGAAAATGATGCAAAAACCATTGTTGAAATAAAATTCTAAATATTAAGAAGAAACAACCAGACCCGAACCAGTTAAAGAGGATAGCTTAGCTACTTACCTAAACGATTTATTTTTAATTTTTCGGTCAAAACAATATATGTTTATTGCGTAAAACAAAGTTCAAATCAACTGTGAATGTATTATTGCCGTCGGGTCTGAGTTTTTACAAATAAAACAAAACTAACTATGATCTATGTCGTTAGATAAAAGTATAATATAAAACTTTACTTCCAATGTAAGATATTTAGACAAGAAGAGCATTTTCTTCAAGTAATCCGTCATTTCACTTTAATAATATGACATCTAGGCTGTTCCAAAATTTTCAGTATATTATAATTTAAAACATAGTCTATTTAGACGTAATTAGAAAAACCTCCCTTCACAGCTGTATTCATACATAGATTTTAAATTCATAAATATCAAATATACAGGTAAGTAAATCTGCAAATATTCTCTGTAAATATTGTTACCGTAATGTTGAAGGTAATCTCGGCGGTTAGGATAGTTGGATTTGCTCTTAGAGATGAGGTATTAACGCTACACAATCATTATCTCCACTTGCACGTACACTATACATCGGTGATTACAAATTAATACAACCCCCTCGATTAACTTGAGCCCAGCCGATTATTAGTGATGGATGAATTTCATTCTCTCCTCACTCCGTCAAATCGATCAGTAATCTTCAGTACTTTGTAATTAGTCTATTGCGCTAGTAAAATTGAGAGTGAATTATTAAGTCAACATTACAGTGGAACATAAACATGTTTGCGCTTTGTCATAGAAGAAATGTGTATTGTGTTTTGCTACGTTACATAGAATATGCTGGTTACTGTTGCTTATACTGTAGAACGTGTATAAAGTACGTAATTTCCACGTCACATAGAATATGCTGGTTACTGTTATTTATACTGTAGAACCTGTATAATGTACGTAATTTCCACGTCACATAGAATATTCTGGATACAGTTATTTATACTGTAGAACCTGTATAAAGTACGTAATTTCCACGTCACATAGAATATGCTGGTTACTGTTATTTATACTGTAGAACCTGTATAAAGTACGTAATTTCCATGTCACATAGAATATGCTGGATACGGTTATTCATACTGTAGAACCTGTATAAAGTACGTAATTTCCACGTCACATAAAATATGCTGGTTACTGTTATTTATACTGCTTTAACCTGTAAAAAGTACGTAATTTCCACGTCACATAGAATATTCTAGTTACGGTTATTTATACTGTAGAATTTGTATAAAGTACGTAATTTCCATGTGACATAGAATATTCCGGTTACTGTTATTTATACTGTAGAACCTGTATAAATTACGTAGTTTCCACGTCCCATAGAATATTCTGGTTGCGGTTGTTTTTAATAAAGGACTTGTATAAAATACGTAATTATATCATAAATAACAATATATGAAAAATATATTATACTAACCGTCTGTGACTTATCGTATTTGATGTCCCTTCTTATTACGACATGTTTCAAGACTCTTGTCCCATTGTCAAGCATAAAATTTATAGCACATATCAGATATGTTTGTCAAACGTTAAAAACCATGTCATGATGACCACAAATAACGGATTATTAAAATAACGAACTATATTAATTTGTAACTTGAATACGCGCATCGGGCGAACAGTGTACACTGCACAGCGACTCACCGCGCATTAACGGCAACTGATTCTTGTTATCTCAATATCTCAACGCGGTGTCGTACAATACATTATACTTGAATAATAACTGGTCGTTCAAAATGTGTGGCTTGGTATTAGTGTCCCTGAACGCTTTGTACACCTCAAATTCTTCGAGTGTGTTCATATAACGTCCTTTACTGCATAAGTGGAGGGGTTTTAAATTAGTTCTGAAATCGGTGTAACTATGATTTTCGTTAATATGATGTTTGGCGAAACTTGATTTGATGGTATCATAGTTACGACAGATGGTGGGCGGTTTGTGTTCATTAAATCTTTTGAGAAAACCACGGCCCGTCTGGCCCACATAGAAAGCGTCACAATCATTGCATGACAATTTATAAATGCCCGTTTTATTCTCAATACAAGTAGGTTAGTGGGTACGAAGATTATTTAAGATATTATTTGTAGTCTTGTAAGTGACTATAATGTCAGTGTTTTTATTTATGAGAGATTTTAAAATGTTCGGCATGAAATTGGTATATGTTGCGGCAAACACTTTACTTTACCTATAACAAATTATATTTCAGCCAACGGGAAGGATTAGCTATGGGTTCACCTCTATCTAGCCTTCTTGCAGATATATATTTAAATTACTTCGAGAATTCCTATATCTTTGAGAATGATATACATAGCAACAATATTATATTTTATGGTAGATATGTCGATGACACGTTTTTAATTTATAAAGGTACACAGCTGCAGATTGATCGATTACACACATATCTAAATAGTATTAACAAACATATGAAATTCACCTTGGAACATGAGGACAACGGACAACTAAACTTCTTAGATCTTATAATCACAAAAAACACCAACAATAATTTACATTTTAATATATACAGAAAACCAACGACGACAGACACCGTGATACACGCCACGTCATTTCATCCCATGTCGCAGAAAATGGCTGCGTTTCACAGCATGATACATAGACTTTTATCTTTACCCCTTGATAACAAAGATTTTCTTAACGAGTTAAATACCATCAAATACATCGCAGTCGCAAATGGTTACAATTCCAACGTCGTTAACAACATTCTCAAGAAACATAAAAATAGAATAAGGACCATTAACCAATTATCAATGAATGCACGGGAAAAAAAGCCACATAGATATATTGCCGCAACATATACCAATTTCATGCCGAACATTTTAAAATCTCTCATAAATAAAAACACTGATATTATAGTCACTTACAAGACTACAAATAATATCTTAAATAATCTTCGTACCCACGAACCTACTTGTATTGAGAATAAAACGGGCATTTACAAATTGTCATGCAATGATTGTGACGCTTTCTATGTGGGCCAGACGGGCCGTGGTTTTCTCAAAAGATTTAATGAACACAAACCACCCACTATCTGTCGTAACTATGATACCATCAAATCAAGTTTCGCCAAACATCATATTAACGAAAACCATAGTTACACCGATTTCAGAACTAATTTAAAACCCCTCCACTTATGCAGTAAAGGACGTTATATGAACACACTCGAAGAATTTGAGGTGTACAAAGCGTTCAGGGACACTAATACCAAGCCACACATTTTGAACGACCAGTTATTATTCAAGTATAATGTACTGTACGACACCGCGTTGAGATATTGAGATAACAAGAATCAGTTGCCGTTAATGCGCGGTGAGTCGCTGTGCAGTGTACACTGTTCGCCCGATGCGCATATTCAAGTTACAAATTAATATAGTTCGTTATTTTAATAATCCGTTATTTGTGGTCATCACGACATGGTTTTTAACGTTTGACAAACATATCTGATATGTGCTATAAATTTTATGCTTGACAATGGGACAAGAGTCTTGAAACATGTAGTAATAAGAAGGGACATCAAATACTATAAGTCAGTGACGGTTAGTATAATATATTTTTCATAAATTTAACGGAAACGTGGCTTGGTACTAAAATAGGTTTATTCCTACTATAATATAAATAACAATGCAGCAGTGTAAAATAAATATACACATAATAGTTTATCCTTTAGGATAGAAATACTATTTTACACACACACACAAACGCACACACACATACACACACACACAAAACGTACACACACAGTTATACTTTTATAGTTTTCAACATACAGTCCATTTCATTTATGTCATTGTTGGGTGAATTCGGCGACTAGCCTTCATGATTTTGCGTCTGGTGAAGTACTTGTGTGTTGGCTTGTCGTTATTGTGGTTTCTTGTTGGTCTCTGGTACTTTAAAGTGGTATTATTGTGTGTGATTGTGGTGTATGTATTAGTATTTTGTGTATTTTCGATGTTGAGTGTTTTGAAAAATTTTAAATATTTTTTCATTAAAAACGTAAAAGTTTTACCTTATATCCTGAACCGGTTTTCGCTTTTAAAAAGCTTCGTCAGAGGCTGCCGCTGGGAGCACTGTCCGTCTTGTTGTTGGCGACAGTATCGACTTACGAAAGATCGATGTTGTGTGTGTGGGGTGTGATATGTTCGAATAATGCGTATGATTTGAATTGTGTCTGTTCGTTTAGGATGTCGTTTTTGTTTGTTTTCGTGTGTTTGTATATTTCCAATTGTTCTAGATTGTCTAGTTTTCGGCCTTTTGTGTGTACGTGTAGAATGTCCATGTTATTTTCGATGTTTTTGTATGTGTGGTTTGCTTCAATGAGGTGGTTTGCAAAGGTGGATTCTGTGGTGGGGTGGAGTGCCTTTGTGTGTTCAATGTATCTTTGTTTGTAGCTATGTCCTGTCTGGGCTATGTAGAATTTATTGCAATCTGGGCAATTCAGTTTCTAAGCAGCAGGTAGATCGAATTTGTTTTGTGCTTTGTGTATGTGTTTTGATAGTGTGCGTTCTGTTTTGTTAGTAGTTTTGTAAGCGATTCTGTTTCCTGCTTTTTTGAATTTGTGGGCTATTTTCTCAGTTTGTTTGTTGATACATGTTAGTGTTATGAATTTGTTGTTTTTTGTCTTTGTCCGTTGTTTGTTTTGTGTAGGAGTTTATTAACTATAGTTCTGTCGTATTCAAAATCCAAGGATTAGCAGTTGTTACACATACATCTGAAAATTGGGTTTTGCAAACCGACGTGGTCTATATAAAAAAATCTACAGTATAATGAATACTATAAAATTTATATAAGAAAGATATTGACTTTTGTGAACTCATTGTTGCTCAAAATGATTTCCTGGAATGAAATGTAAATCTCATAAATCTACACATTTAATTAGAGTGTCCGCTACGCTTTTATTAAACCCAATACATTAAGTTGAAGATCTGCATATCATATATACTTAAACACAACAAGAACTTCTAAAATTTAATTAGAATATTTCACTTGGTTCGATATATGTTATTAAATTCAGAAAAGAGGCGTTATACTTAATGAAAAAAATCAAAATTAAAGTTGGTAAAATTAAATTTACCACATAATTTTAGAAGTTTGTGTTTTGTACAATGTTTTGAATAACTCTATCAAGCTATAAAAATTCCCTTAATTATATTCTCCAATAAGTATGCGCCATGCGACATACATAAATTGCATTATAATGTATGTAGGCCTGGTTAAGTAGTATATAATGACACTGACCGATCCATCTGAATCTATCTCTCCAAACACAGTTATATCACACACATTTTTGCTAAATAAGAATAAGCACAGGACCACCCTATACAGTCGAGATTTGGGGATTTTTGACGCGATATGTTTTGGTTTTATTAGTGCGGTATGTAGTGAATGTGACAAGTGTTTAATTGTTAATTTTTTGTGAATTATTGTAATTACTACAATCATTAATTCTGTTATTGTTTGTGTTAGATAACCTTCATAATTACGATGTCTGTTTTAATTAGGAGTTTTCAGAACAGTGTTATAATTTTTATCAACTTATACATATTGAAATGTAATAATTTATTCGCTTGTTGTAAGATCACGATTCACGCAATACTCAGGCCATCGTCTTAAATGCTATTGGTTTATTTCTATTTTATTTATTAAGGAAATCGTAACTGATGTGATTATACTTAATATACGTTTGTGTTCATGTTAAGAAAAATTGTTTAAATAATTTTTGCTTCAATAAATGATGACTTTCATTGCGTTTAAACGTTATTTTTAAACACTACTTTATTTTCCATTTTTAAAACCATAATGTAAAGTAAATTTGAATTTATTTTTTCGATTAGTAAAAAATTAACCTGAATGACTATGCAAGTAAAATATACATAATAAAATATATCAAAGTAGTAAACTCACCGGAAAAGTAAACGAGTAACGACAGTTATATAGTAAACTGATCACTGCGTATTCTTCTTCAAGCACACTACTTGTATATGGGAAATCACTTAAGATGAAATATTTGAATTTTCTATTAACCAGTGGATTTGTGAAATCATAATAGAAACTACTGCATGCACCCAACTGTTGTGTACTGTTTCATTATTGTTTCTTTGCCAATGTCACAATAGCCCAAATACACTTATCACAAAAAGTGAGAGTATAGTTTACTCTCGACTCATTATAACTGATAATTAAATTAAATAGTTAATTGCAATACGAATATTTATAGTTGATAAATGCATAATTACATAGTCAATTGACAAATAAGTAAATAGGTTTCTGTTTATAAAATTTAATAGATTCTAAATTATTATACCATAAATGAGAGTATAATTGGGCAAATATAACGTACATGTAATATAATTAAATGATTAAAAATTCTGCTAATTATCAAAAAATAATTATTACTATTAACACAAAATTAGTAGTGCACAACAAAATCCGTATATAATCATATCATTAATATAATTACACTCCTATATACATAATCGTTATAATTGTATTAAGGCCCAACCACATAGGCCAGGAATATTGGTTGTTATCATGACACTTTTTCTCCTACAAGTTTATCATGACAAGTTTAACAATGAAAATGGAAGTTCATATACACATAGACGTAAATGAATGCTGTGAGAGCCGATACAGTAATGTTGCTATTTTTAGAAATGGCAGAGTTCTGTCTATCGCTAATTTTGTTATTATCGAATTACACTTGAAAGTTACCTTTTACTTTGTATCTCTGAGTACGGCATGAGCACTACAATTTCAATTTTATGTTTTCACTCAGGAGGCAAGAATTTTATGTTCATAGATGTCTTAGCAGGAGTTAGGAAAACCTAATGCGTAGCCTGTTGATGTAACTTGTTCGCAAAAACTGAAATCACCTGCCATTTGCTCGTAATTATGGACACACTGTTCCAGTGCAGAAAGTTTCTATACAATTAAGTGCAAGGGGATAAACTAGAGACTTTGAGGAAAACAGTATATAAATTTGGCCAGGTTACCTCTGAATCACCAATTGTGCGTTTTCAGGATGCCGTATGCCGACTCTTCATTAAATGCTTTCTTCAAGTCGAGGAATAGAGCAACTATTTGCTTTCTTTTGATGGCACTGTTTTAAACTGCGTCCTCCAGACATAATATTTAATTAGTAGTTCAACGATGCTTCTGGTAGCCATATTGATGTACGGTCAGTAGGCCGCATCTACCAATTCATGTGATTATAGTAAATTATTATTTTTTTTCAAGATCATATTCTCAAGAAGTCACACGGCGGACCGAATATAAGATAATAATTTACTATAATTATAAAAGTGACTTGGATACCAACACGAACATGAATGTTAAATTCATGTGAACCGGTTTATAATTATATTCAAGAAATTTTCCCAGACTACACGACGAAGATATTATACAATAGTTCACTGTCTTAAGGGTGTCCTTTCCCAGGTTTTAGAGGCGGAATAATGATCTCTTCTTTCCAAAGATTCGGATAGTTTTCTTGGATTTAGATGGCGTCACAAGTCTGCGGTAGTAGCGGCATAGCTACACCTGACAGTCGATGTATAATGTTGTGACGGCCCCGCTGCAGTGTCGCCGGCACTGCGGATAGCAGACTGTAATTCCCTTTTCGTAAAAAGCACGTTCAATTACTATTAGTTAGTTGTTTGAACTACTCATCTCGGATTATCGTGTAGACAAGGTGTCGGGAATTTAATTGAAGTTGTCTAAAATCATTGTTTTCTACACGTGCAGTATGTTTGAACACTGATGAAATAACGATTGCTCTGTTCTTTCATACTTCCGCCAATGGGTACGAACCCCAGGTTCACGTCTTTGTAGGTGGTATTGTCGATGTGCGGCTCTCGAAGTTGCTTAAAAGCTATACTATTGTCTTCGGTAGGCGCTCGTTTGTACCTGTTCGATTCTTGCCTCTTCACTCTTATAGCATATGCAACACAGCACGGTACCGTTGTTCTGGATGAATGACTACCGTCCGTGGAATATGGTACGTTGTTGTCGATATAGCAGCAGCAGTAAAACGTATAGGGCTGCTTCTACGTTCCCATTATTACTTGCAGGCGATACGTCCTCTGTGAAACCTTCCCGATGAAACGTGAACTAAACGGTCCACACGCTCCATCTTTACGTCATTCACGTAAAAGTCTCTGGTTTCCGCTCCTCTTATGGGCACTGGGAAGTTGCCGCTCCTATAAAATCCTGGAAGCACTCACAACAACAAACGTAGAGCAAGATTCAGGCTAAAGATCGAAAAATTGTTATCTAAGAAAGTACCACTTCCAACATTAATCTGAGTTTTTTCCGGTTTTTCGGCAAGTTTCCAAGCTCTGAGAAGTCATCAAATTCGGTGAGATGACTGTCGGCGTCAGTGTATATGAACTGACGTATAGTTCATATGTACGTTTTTCGTCAGATGTTTTGTTCTTGTTTTTCGATTTAAAAATTATTCCCTGGTGAAACTTTGAGGACTGGTTGATAGACGGGGCTGCTCTCTTAATGTCCTACACTTAATGGAGGTGGCTGCAGTCGCGCCGACGTGGTATCCTCGCCTCCTTTCTCGCTCCAAACCAAAAATCTTTCATTTTCCGGATGATGCGTTGAGAAAATTGCATAGTTACAGCCGCTCTGGAATCTGCTGGAAAGTGTGTCAATGTGTGACTTTCTACAATACCGGACAGAGTGATCGACGAACACCTGAAATGCGTGTCTGGAACAACCTCAAGCGTTACCGCGTGTTAAGTGTCACGTAGGTACTTGTGTGATCTACCATCTAAACCTAATAATTTCCTCGTCAGTTGGTAAACATCGTAGATTATTGCTCTTTTTCAATATTAGGAGCTGTATAATTTTGTCTTCCGGCCCGCCTAATTTTTGGATTGATACCATAGTACAATCGTCCAAAATAATGACTTTGCTCATTTGTAAGACTTTAGCTTTCCCGCGCCTTTGCTAATGTTACAAATGGGACTTTCTGATAGTGTTAAATTGAAGGGCAAACCTAAGGCGGAATGACCTGTTTGCCCTGCTTCCAGAAGTGTAGAGGCTATACCTGACGAAGCAACGGCAAGAGCAATTTCATTTTGCGCCCGAATTTCTGCTAGTAATAAATTAATTAAAAATGTTTTCCCTGTCCCACCCAGAGCATCGAGAAAAAATAGACCCCAATTTTCACATGAAATGAAGTCCATTATTGCGTTATGTGCTGCCCTCTGGTCACTGGGTAAGAGAGGCTTATTGGTAACGACGAAATTTTTTAATTGTTCAGTGTCATAGCTCTTCTCTTGCAGCACATCCGTGTCAAGTACATCAAAACCTGTTCGGACTGGGGTCGGCAAACAAAACTGACTAAGAGTTTTGCTGTTGATCAATACACATTTATCTTCAAGCAAAATGATAGTGTCGTTAAATACATTGGAATTATTATTTAAATCCATGTCGGGGTTAGCTCTTTGTCGCTTCCTGAGGAGATCTTCGCAGAGACTTTCCTTGTATTTGTCCCAACAACTACGCGGATTCGACGGCGCTCAAGTCGTTATTATTTCAGCAAAATAATTTCGTAGCTGAGTTGGAAAGCTTGTGAGAGACACTTCGGAAAACGTTAGATCCCATTGTTAAACATTTTCAAGTAAGGCACGCCCTTAGCATGCCTCTCTGAATGTCTCACATTCCTCCCCATCCACAGTTTTCAGATCTGCGAAAGAAGTAGGCCTACAGACAGTGTGAAGAAGTAATCTGAGGTAAAGGCATTCGGCATTCCTTGGATGAACAGTATATGCACGTCCTAAAGCATCACTTCCATGTCCATCGTAGACTGGTACCCGTTCACCTTGTTTCCTCTTAGAAAACATTTTGCTTGATTTATTTCACGTGTAATATTTTGGAACTTCTGGGTACAACAAAGTTCTTGCGAATGAATCTTCTTGGGACAGAAGAGAGAAGACTGTCAATGTTGTGTTGGAATTGCTCAGCTCTTTCCTGGACGTTTTATTCTGTAAAATAAACCCTTTGTTAGTTTTCTAAATACACGCGACGTTCTTGAATCAAAAAATTTGGTATATGGCAAACAGCTTTGTTGCTAATGATGTAATTTCCCATTTGATATTGCATAATTTCATGAGATTGATTATTTTTATTTTGAAGTTGAAAAACTGCCATGTCACTACTATTATTTACATACGTATTCAATGGACTTCACTGAGTTGCAGTGTTCAAGTTAATAACGCTGTCTATTTCAGTGGGGCGTATCTTATTCTTGAGTCATAATAGTGCGTGTGTGTGTGCGTGTGTGTGTGCGTGTGTGTGTGTGTGTGTGTGTGTGTGTGTGTGTGTGTGTGTGTGTGTGTGTGTGTGTGTGTGTGTGTGTGTGTGTGTGTGTGTGTGTGTGTGTGTGTGTGTGTGTGTGTGTGTGTGTGTGGAAGTCCCCTTTTCTGCCACGTGATCGAATACATCCAGCATCGATTCGCTCCATAGATGTGACACTTAATAAACACGTCCATGACCTTAACCAACTTTTCTTTAAAGATCCTGGCTGTTGTAAGTCATGTAGGTCGGATGGCGCTTGGCCCTCAAGAAGCTCTTCTTTTATTTCTGTCAAAACTGGATCACTTGTGTATGTAATAAATAATAGGGTGGGTCGAAAAAAGCGAATTTTCGAGTATCGAATTCTAATAGTGCGGAAACGTTGCGTACTCGCATGCTAATAAACGGAAAAATATTGAAAAAAGTCCTATGTTTAATCTTCCGTTCGCGCAAAGGGCCTAAATTTTGAAAAAAAATGACAAAAAACACCAAATATTACCTTAACGCTCAAATTTTACAGATTAAGTTTTTCGACTTCTAATAGCGTGAAAGTACTTCATTTTAGTTGCCTGATAATAGAAAAAATATTTAAAAAATTGCGCGTTACATATTGAGTTCGCGCATAAAGCCTAAAGTTTGCGAATTTTGGTGAAAAACTGATATTTTTACAGTTTTACAAACAGACCGACTGTTGTATTAAAAATATATACAAGGCCATTTTTTTTATTAATTGTTCCTATGAGTGATTTTATATATTCAACTTGGATCCGAATAAATCACCTTGCAGCTCTTCGCACATTTCGCAAAATTATTTTTGCTGAAATGACCCAGAACTCACCACGTGGAGGTGGTTGCACCGAATTGTGACATTGGTTGTGAAATGGTTGTGAAATGGCGACTCAGAAAAAATTGTTGGTGACAAGACAGTCGCACTGCTGTCCTTTGTTCGATTTGCCCAAAGAACTAACTGGAACAAACCTACCGACATTCGAGGACGTGCTTCTGTGTTGCTTCGAAGAAAGCAATAAACTTTCAATATCATCGGATTCAAAGAAAAAAATTGCATTTTTAACAATAGCCGATTGTGTTGCTACTCAAATAGAGATGATATATCGTAAAGCCTCCATTCCAGGAGTGACTCATACTCGGACTGTGCAAATGATAAAAGCGTACCATGATGCATATTATAATTTAAGAAAATCGTACAACCGAGACCACGAAATAGACAGTTGTAAGATTAAATAGATAAATTCATAGCTGAAGCGAGATGAAAACTATTTGATATTGCAGCGTGTAAGTGTGTTATGATATTTTCTTGTGTATGTGGGTAAAGGGCAAGTGCCTGTGACTGTCCTGTAGTTGTGGAATGTAAGTGTGAAAGAGACAAAAAGATCCAACCCATTGACAGAAAGTTTATATACGATCAACGAACAACCAGGATCGGCTGCATTGGGAGTTTGGATAGAAAAGAAACAGTTAAACTTAAAAAAAGTGACGAAAGAAAACAACTACAGTTGTTGCGAGAAACTGTTGCGCCCGACTGTGACACGGAAGCTACTCGGAAATCTTCGCACGAAAGAAGCAGTGAAATCGATTTGTTTTCAGTTCCTTCTACATCTCGAATTAGGTTCAAATTGATGTCTACTGCCTTAGAAAGCGATAGATTTGGTGTTTCTGACAGAGCCACAGCTGCTATCGCTTCTAGTGTTTTGCATGATCTTGGAATGATCTCTGAAAAAGATTCGTCGCTAGTGATCGACAAAAGCAAGATAACAAGAGAAAAACAGAAGACACGAGAGGCCGTAGTACAAGAAATGCACCGGCTTACAGTAACAAAGGGAATATATTTTGATGGTAGAAAAGATAATACTATCGTTCAAGAAAAAATAGGGGCTAAAATGTACCGCAGAGTAAGCAAAGAGGAACACATTAGCGTGACTCGTGAGCCTGGTGGGCAATATATCGGCCAAGTTACACCGCCAAATGGAACTGGAAGTGAAATAGCCAAGTGCATCCTAAACTACCTACAAAATAATGATTTCGACATTAATGAACTGGAAGCGATCGGTTGCGATGGCACAGTGACAAACACAGGGTGGAAAAATGGTGCAATCCGCAATATCGAGGTCTGGTTCATTTGCTTACTTCACTTCAACGACCTGCCCTTCAGACATTTGTTTGAGTACTTGGACGGAGAGACGACGGGACCAGCGTCATTCTGTGGGGAAATCGGCAAACAACTGCCTGGCTGTGACAAATTACGTGTAATACATTTCGAAACAATCGAATCCGAGGAAATCAATATAACAAAAACTGATCTCAGTAAAGATCAACAGTACCTTCTGGACATTGTCAAGGCAATCCAGACAGGAGACTGTGCTCCAGATCTGGCTGTAAAAGATCCTGGACCTCTCAGTCATTCCTGATGGTTGACATGTGCAAACCGGGTCTCACAATTGTTCATTTCCCAAACGAGTCCTACGAACGAACTGAAGATACTTGCCAGTTACATTGTGAAGACGTATGCTCCTGTCTGGTTCGACGTTAAGAGATATCACTCAGTAAAATACGGTCCTAAGCATATTTTTAAGGTTGTACAAACAACAAGACATTTGCCGGACAACATTAAAAAAATCATCGATCCTGTGATTCAGAGAAACGCGTTCTTCTGTCATCCAGAGAACATGTTTTTGGCTATGATAGTGGATGAGAGACAACAATACGAGATTTGGGTTACAGGAGGATACTGAAAGCAAGAAATCAACAGCCGAAGGGAAAATCTGTTAGAACTTTTATGCCTCCTTCAATAAATTTTGGTGCCACGGACTACAGTGAGCTGATTGAGTGGACGAAATGTAAGCTGTCGCCCCCTCCAATGATGGAAAACTTGACAACAGAGAATAATTCATCATTTCTGCAAAATAACACTCTGCCTGAGTTTGAATTTTTAAACTTTCCCTGCCATACCCAAGCAGTTGAAAGATGCGTAAAACTTGTGACAGTGTCCGCCGGAAAAGTGTGCGGACAAGATAACAGAGATGGTTACATTAGAGCAACTTTGCACTCAAGATCTTCGATGCCAAAATTCGACCAAAAATCCGATTTTAAGATAACGCCCTTGACTGATAGTGGCGAACCAACATAATTTACTATGCCCTGTGGTTGGATGGTTGGGTAGGGCGTGGGTGAAACTCGAATTGCAGCCACCTCCACGTGGTGAGTTCTGGGTCATTTCAGCAAAAATAATTTTGCGAAGTGGGCGAAGAGCTGCAAGGTGATGTATTCGGATCCAAGTTGAATATATAAAATCACTCATAGGAACAATTAATAAAACAAAATGGCCTTGTATATATTTTTAATACAACAGTCCGTCTGTTTGTAAAACTGTAAAAATATCAGTTTTTCACCAAAATTCGCAAACTTTAGGCTTTATGCGCGAACTCAATATGTAACGCGCGATTTTTTAAATATTTTTTCTATTATCAGGCAATTAAAGTGAAGTACTTTCACGCTATTAGAAGTCGAAAACTTAATCTGTAAAATTTGAGCGTTAAGGTAATATTTGGTTTTTGTCATTTTTTCAAAATTTAGGCCCTTTGCGCGAACTGAAGATTAAACATAGGACTTTTTTCAATATTTTTCCGTTTATTAGCATGCGAATACGCAACTTTTCCGCACTATTAGAATTCGATACTCGAAAATTCGCTGTTTTCGACCCACCCTAATAAATAAATCTGGACGAACGTACGTCCGAACGTATGTCATACTATAAAATAGGTTATTTACCTTCTGTCGACGTTTCTTAAAATCCTTTTAGGATTACTCGAGTTTCGACACCATTTGGTGTCATCATCAGATCAGAATATGAATTAAGTTAAAACATTTCGATGTATATGCATCTCGTCAGATATTTAAAGATTAAAACAACACATAAAATTATATATAACAATAAATAAACTATATCACAATAAAATAACATTAATAAAAGAATATAAAAAACAACGCGGCCGCAACGAACCTGCACAGGAACGCACTCCACGGTAAAATTAATCAATGCCGGTTTGACCTCGGTTCAATTTTTCGATCTGATATCGCCAATCTCTCGTTCCATAAGATCGATTCTATTAAATAAAACATTATTGTTATATATTGCTTTTTCATTAAGGACACGATTGTGATCCTTCTTTATGGCTTTGTATATCTCGAATCTTTCAAGGGTGTCCAGCTTTAGTGACTTTTTACAATTATGTAGGATATCTAAATTATCATTGATACTTTTTATATTATGGTTATATGAGCTCAAATGTTCTGCAAATGTAGATCTTGTTATATTTGATTTGGAGCTTGGGATATGTTCTTTATAGCGTAATTTGAAAGAACGACCTGTTTGTCCTATATAGAACTGTGTGCAATCAGAACAATTAAGTCTATATACACCAGTACCATCAAATATATCGGAGGGTATATTTTTGTTAGTAAAAGTGAGTTTTTTCTCAAGTTTATTACTTGCCTTTGAGGCCAATGTAATATTATGCTTTTTTAATAGGTTTTTTAAAGTATGGTATAGATTTTCGCCATATTCTATAGCAATGTATTTGTTTTCTTTGGATACATCAATATTTATTGGTTTGTTTTGTTTTTTATTAATTAATCTATCTACTATATGACTTTTGTATCCATTGGCCAATGCTATGTGCTTGATAATGTTTAGTTCACTGTTATAATCATCTGTAGATAAGGGCAATGCCAGCAATCTATGAATCATGCAGTTAAAAAAAGCCATTTTATGTGACATAGGGTGATACGATGAGGCATGAATAGCATGATCTGTGGTTGTTGGTTTTCTGTAAATATTAAAGCTAATTTTATTATTTATTTTAGGTAAAGCTAAATCTAAAAAATTAATTTTATTATTCATTTCAGTTTCTAATGTGAATTGTAAATTATTTGTAATGGTATTCATATATTTTTTAAGCATTTCTAATTGTCTGCAATTGCCATTGTAAATCATTATTGTGTCATCCACATATCGTCGATAAAATAAGATTTTTGTATAATGTTTGTTTTTAGTCGATAAGATTTCGTTTGTTTCAATATGATTTAGGTAAATTTCAGCTAGGATGCCTGACAATGGGGATCCCATAGCTAAACCATCCCGTTGTAAATAATATTTGTTTTCGAAAGTAAAGTAATTTTGTTCTAATATTACTTTTGTCAAATTGATTAACTCATCAACTGCTTCATAATTTAATGTGGATTTAGATAGTAATAAATTTTTAGCTATTTCTAACGTTTCGGTAATAGGTATGTTCGTGTATAGATTTACTATGTCGAATGAGGCGAGAGTGTGTCTCGGTTCGATTGTAATAGTTTTTGTAAGTTCGACCAATTCTAAGCTGTTTTTTAAACTATAATTTTTGTTAAACGTTATGTGTTGTCTAAAAATTTTTTCAAGTTTTTTGGCAATTTTATATGAAGGTGCAGACATAAAATTAACTAAAGGACGGATAGGCATATTATTTTTATGTATTTTTGGAAGGCCCTTAAGTTTAGGGGCCTTGGGGTCTATCATTTTTAGGTGTTTTTTCTCATCATGCGTAATGATATATTTTGATTTATTCAATATTGATTTCACTTTATTGTTAAATGTAAGAGTGGGATCGCTATGAATTTCAATAATGTTATTGTTTTTAATGAAATCCAGTATCTTATTTTTATAATCATCATAAGTTAAAATTACTAGAGTTTGACCTTTGTCCGCTTTGGTGACGATTGCGTTATGGTCTATTAATTTCGTCTTTATCTCGTTAAACACCCTTGTTTCGCTATGGTAAATAGTTTTTGTATTCTTTATGTTTTCGGCTTTTAAAACGTTTTTTGATTTTATTGTCAATTGCATGTCTTATTACTGTTTTCGTTTCTTCATCGGGTATGGAGTTTATTGCGGTTTCAGCGTTCAATATTTCGTTACAGAGTGATTGTTTGGAACTATTGTTTTTACGATTGTATTTTAAGCCTTTATTCATTAATTTGGTTTCTTCGTTGTTGAACTGTATTCCAGTAAGATTAACAATACGTGGGTAAAACTGGTGATTTATTACATTGTTCTCTTGCGTGTCGTTCTGTTTTTTCAATAAGTTACGAATTTTTTTATTTTGTGTCTTCTTTTTCTTTATAATGGTACTATTTATTTGTCTTTCAATCAAATATGTTACATCGTGGACTTGTGAGGCGTGTAGGTTTTGTAAAAGTTCGAGATGTTTTTTCAAGAGCATCGTATTGAGTAAGTTCTTTTTGCTATGCAAATGTTTTATTTCGTTCTTTATCCATAATTTAGTGGTAAAAATTGCCTTTCAATATATGAATTTAAGGTTAAAACTACTAAAAACGGCACTGAATATTAAGTATAACAAAACATGTATAAGTTTGCAAATCGTGCCGAGTTATGTCCAAATAAAAATAAAATCTAGTTCTTATAGCGCTAAAAAAACTAAAGAAATGGCCACTAAATTATGGATAAAGAACGAAATAAAACATTTGCATAGCAAAAAGAACTTACTCAATACGATGCTCTTGAAAAAACATCTCGAACTTTTACAAAACCTACACGCCTCACAAGTCCACGATGTAACATATTTGATTGAAAGACAAATAAATAGTACCATTATAAAGAAAAAGAAGACACAAAATAAAAAAATTCGTAACTTATTGAAAAAACAGAACGACACGCAAGAGAACAATGTAATAAATCACCAGTTTTACCCACGTATTGTTAATCTTACTGGAATACAGTTCAACAACGAAGAAACCAAATTAATGAATAAAGGCTTAAAATACAATCGTAAAAACAATAGTTCCAAACAATCACTCTGTAACGAAATATTGAACGCTGAAACCGCAATAAACTCCATACCCGATGAAGAAACGAAAACAGTAATAAGACATGCAATTGACAATAAAATAAAAAACGTTTTAAAAGCCGAAAACATAAAGAATACAAAAACTATTTACCATAGCGAAACAAGGGTGTTTAACGAGATAAAGACGAAATTAATAGACCATAACGCAATCGTCACCAAAGCGGACAAAGGTCAAACTCTAGTAATTTTAACTTATGATGATTATAAAAATAAGATACTGGATTTCATTAAAAACAATAACATTATTGAAATTCATAGCGATCCCACTCTTACATTTAACAATAAAGTGAAATCAATATTGAATAAATCAAAATATATCATTACGCATGATGAGAAAAAACACCTAAAAATGATAGACCCCAAGGCCCCTAAACTTAAGGGCCTTCCAAAAATACATAAAAATAATATGCCTATCCGTCCTTTAGTTAATTTTATGTCTGCACCTTCATATAAAATTGCCAAAAAACTTGAAAAAATTTTTAGACAACACATAACGTTTAACAAAAATTATAGTTTAAAAAACAGCTTAGAATTGGTCGAACTTACAAAAACTATTACAATCGAACCGAGACACACTCTCGCCTCATTCGACATAGTAAATCTATACACGAACATACCTATTACCGAAACGTTAGAAATAGCTAAAAATTTATTACTATCTAAATCCACATTAAATTATGAAGCAGTTGATGAGTTAATCAATTTGACAAAAGTAATATTAGAACAAAATTACTTTACTTTCGAAAACAAATATTATTTACAACGGGATGGTTTAGCTATGGGATCCCCATTGTCAGGCATCCTAGCTGAAATTTACCTAAATCATATTGAAACAAACGAAATCTTATCGACTAAAAACAAACATTATACAAAAATCTTATTTTATCGACGATATGTGGATGACACAATAATGATTTACAATGGCAATTGCAGACAATTAGAAATGCTTAAAAAATATATGAATACCATTACAAATAATTTACAATTCACATTAGAAACTGAAATGAATAATAAAATTAATTTTTTAGATTTAGCTTTACCTAAAATAAATAATAAAATTAGCTTTAATATTTACAGAAAACCAACAACCACAGATCATGCTATTCATGCCTCATCGTATCACCCTATGTCACATAAAATGGCTTTTTTTAACTGCATGATTCATAGATTGCTGGCATTGCCCTTATCTACAGATGATTATAACAGTGAACTAAACATTATCAAGCACATAGCATTGGCCAATGGATACAAAAGTCATATAGTAGATAGATTAATTAATAAAAAACAAAACAAACCAATAAATATTGATGTATCCAAAGAAAACAAATACATTGCTATAGAATATGGCGAAAATCTATACCATACTTTAAAAAACCTATTAAAAAAGCATAATATTACATTGGCCTCAAAGGCAAGTAATAAACTTGAGAAAAAACTCACTTTTACTAACAAAAATATACCCTCCGATATATTTGATGGTACTGGTGTATATAGACTTAATTGTTCTGATTGCACACAGTTCTATATAGGACAAACAGGTCGTTCTTTCAAATTACGCTATAAAGAACATATCCCAAGCTCCAAATCAAATATAACAAGATCTACATTTGCAGAACATTTGAGCTCATATAACCATAATATAAAAAGTATCAATGATAATTTAGATATCCTACATAATTGTAAAAAGTCACTAAAGCTGGACACCCTTGAAAGATTCGAGATATACAAAGCCATAAAGAAGGATCACAATCGTGTCCTTAATGAAAAAGCAATATATAACAATAATGTTTTATTTAATAGAATCGATCTTATGGAACGAGAGATTGGCGATATCAGATCGAAAAATTGAACCGAGGTCAAACCGGCATTGATTAATTTTACCGTGGAGTGCGTTCCTGTGCAGGTTCGTTGCGGCCGCGTTGTTTTTTATATTCTTTTATTAATGTTATTTTATTGTGATATAGTTTATTTATTGTTATATATAATTTTATGTGTTGTTTTAATCTTTAAATATCTGACGAGATGCATATACATCGAAATGTTTTAACTTAATTCATATTCTGATCTGATGATGACACCAAATGGTGTCGAAACTCGAGTAATCCTAAAAGGATTTTAAGAAACGTCGACAGAAGGTAAATAACCTATTTTATAGTCTTAATCGTTTCTGGAGGCAAGAAAAATGTATGTCATACGCCTGTCTTGGGCGTATTCGTGAAAGTTTCTGGGACTTCCGGTGCAGGTAGCTGGTAATATGTCCATTCGCCCAATGTCCGTAAGGTTTCCATCTTTGGCGACATCATCCCTCAAAAGAATGTACTATTCAACACCAAGTTTTTTTTTTATTAAGTCGAATGTACAGAAGGTGTTCGCTTTCCACTTTGGTGTACACATCAACAATAAACTGATGGAAGAGCTGTCTGCATTGTAAACTTCGTTGATTACTTGGGGATTAAAACGCCGCTCATGTTCGCCAACTGGCGTCCTGTCAGCTTGTATAACAATTTTATACTCATCAGTCAGCATTCATTCCAAAGCTGTTTTGAACACTTTTACTAAATTACTATGTTGGTTCAACCTTTCCTTGGAGATTTAAAACAATATCTTTCTTGTATCGGGGATGGCTTCACAGCGTCGATCGGCCTGGGCTTGATCGTCTCGAATGAAATAGATTTGTGAAAACGTCAAAAGAGGGACAGAGAGCAACAAACCGACTTTGTTATATATATATTTGCCTTTTCACTTTAAAATTTAGCATAAAATCATCAGTTTCTTTTATTTCTCTTGTTGTATCAAAAGATGTCATATTAAAGCATGAATTGTATCTCCGAATATTTTGGAGAAAATGCTTGGATTCTGAAAAGTTTCTGACGTGTTCGAACGAAGTGGTTCTGGTGGCTAATTCAATAGTTCTAAAATTAATTTTCCATTAGACCTGTATATCCCAGGCGATTCAGTTTTAATTATTTTGGGTTAACATAATTTTAATATCACATCCATTTTTCACAATTGTAACTTTCGGATGTGATGAATATACATAATTTGGATCATACTGAAAAGCCTCTAAAATGAAATTACCTAGTCTGTTCACTTGTCTGACTTGAGCATGCCGTATGCGATCATTTCTAACCCGATATTCACATTTTTTTTATAGTTCCAGAGCCTCTAAATCACCCTGCCTCACGCGTTTCCGCTCGACGTGCTCTGCGGTGTTTCCGCGGCCCTTAATTCAGTCTGCCTCAGACGTTGTCTGTCTGCGCGCCCCTCCCCATGCTTCACGTGTTTCCGTGGGCCTAATCCCCGTCTGCCTTCTTGGTTGTTGATCTAGGCGCTCCCTATGCTCCCCAGGTGTCTCCGCATGGCCTAATGTCTGTCTGTCATGTTGTTGTTGTTTAAGGCGAGACTCACGTTCATAGAGTGTCTCAGCTGCTCACAATAACCTTGTTTGCTTAGCATTTGTATGGACCTTACAAATGCTTTGTCGTTTTTTTCAGAGGCATTCTGCAAAGTAAGGTGATAAAGTACTCGTATTTCAAAGAAGGGTTGATTTAAAACGACAAAACCAAACGGGTTTGTAAAGTTACTTGAAGGTCAAGTTTAAAAGGAGTGTTTTTAACTGGAACTTGAAAGGAGGGTCTGTTTGGTAAGAAGTGAAGAGTAAGAAAACAAACGGGACAGTGAAGTTATTTGAATGTAAAGCTTAAAAGGAGTGTAGTTAAACAAAAAGAAAAACGGAATGCAGAATAACTCAACCAAATAAATGTAACTGATACGACAATGAATGAACAACTCAATAGAAAAACAGAAATGGATAAAACTCTGTGAATGTGTAACTCTCTTGTATTGTTTCCGTGTCTTCAAAGTCGAAGTAAAAACTGACACTTATATGGCCCTTTACCCGGTAAGGGATTGGGGAGAGTAGTGGGTACAAATGGTAGAAAGATGCAGAATGTTCTAAAGGCGAAGAGAGAAATGGGGGAAGCTTCCAGAATGCTCGTTAAAGGCCTGCACGAAATGACGGAGTGGTAGTGGGTGGAGGAAGAGGGTATGCATGATCGACATAGGATGGTGGTAGGGACCGAAGAAGGAAGAGACAGAGATAGAGATTCCAAAGAAAAAAGGCGCAAGGCGGCGCTTTAAGCAACCCGCATGACACATAATTAACAGGCCTAACTCGTGCGAACGGGAAGAATATCAAATTACAAGTTAGACAGTGTCAAGGGTTACCTGTGCAAAATTTGGTCGGAATCAGTTCAACGGTGTGGATTTGTATTCAATATAAACAAATAAACAAATCCTCAGACTTTGAGTCACACACACACACACACATATACACTGAGTATATAAAATAAATTTCACTATGATGTGACAGGCGTATGCTCTATAGACAGGAATTTTGGGCTACAATATATGATTTCTCCCCTAGTTTTTTGGGGAGAATCCTGAGCCCGGAAGCGGCTCAGGATCAGCTGACCGGAAGTTGTGACGCCATGTGACGTCATAGACCGGAAGTGGCGTCGTGAGACGTCACAACGTCATGACGTCTCAGTGAGGTAGGTCATGAGGTGTTGTTAACGTGTAAGTATTGATGTCACAAAACCGTGACGTCACGTAAATGACGTCACGGTTGGATGACGTCGATCAGGCAACGTCGTGCTGACGTCACGACCTAGGTCAAAGCTGACGTTGGAACGAGTGACGTCGTGATCATCGCGCGTGTGCGTGTTGATGACGAGGTCGCTCTTTCGTAGGGAATTGGCCGGCTGATCCTGAAACACTTCCAGTATCAGGATTCTCCCTTCGTGTGGTGGTGTTGTGTGAGTCGTGGTTGGTTGTTGTTCTCTCCTCTTCGTTCGTGTGTGTTTCGGTCGGGCTTCGGTTCGGGCTCGGGTTCGGGTTCGGGTTCGATCTCGTCCTCGAGCTCGTGCTGTGTCGTCCCTTGGAGAGTGTAGTTGTGCGGTGTCAAGTTGGTTCTGTTCGGTAGTTTAAGAAGAGGTGTTGCTCCGTCGCCGTCCGCCGCGAGACTTATCTTTGTCGGGTGTTCGTCTCGTTTATATAACGGAGGTAATGATGGAAAGAAAAGTTGTGGTAGGGGGAGTTGAGGTAGGGGAGAGTTGTGGTAGGGGGGAAGTGATTTTTTTGGGGGAAATGCGATTATAGGGGGGGAAACGATGCGAGTGTACCTGCTTTCGGACTTACTATTCCGTTGGCCGTCGTCGCCGCTCCTCCTCCTCCTCCTCCTCCTCGTAGCGCTGTTGAAGAAGAAGAGGTGTTGCTCCATCGCCGTCCGCCGCGAGACTGATCGCGGTCGTCTGCGTTTCGTCGCTTATATACGCGAACGATTTCCTGTCGTGCGGTCTCACGACTTCCTGTTTCTCCGTTCTGCTGCGGAACTTTCCTCGTTCTAACGATAATAATTTCGTGTATCCGGTCGATTACGTGACCTCACGTGCGCGACTTACTGCCTCTCGTCCTGATGAAACAGTTCTAACAATACTTTCCTGTATTCTGGCGATTATTATGAAACAAAATATACAGTTAAATAATAATTATTGTAGTAAATGTAAAACCATTTCGTTAGGAAATAAAACACTGTCACAACGTTCACAGTAGAATGCGCTCTCAGGACTGAAGAATGATGTTTGCGCTCGGTAATATGTATACGGATATCGACTTCCGTTAGCAAATCACAATTTCCTGTTGCTGGAGGAGGCAACTTCCCGGTGGTAGTGGGCAAATCGAGTGCATACATATCGTTGTGTTAAATACATATATTTAATACAACATTATGTCGTGTCGTCCCTTCCAAGCGACCCGGGAGGTGAGACGAGATACGCTTCGCTTTTTTTTACGTGGTTTCCCCATTTCATGAACAAATGAAACAGGCCTACTCCAGCGTTACCTAACACCTAACACGCTAAGAACTCAGAGCATCTAACGTGTACAGCGTCAGGTGAAATCAAACGTGTAATACACAATGCCGAATAAAGCAATTTTTATTTACATTTATTTATTTTTTTGATTTTTTTACTTAAACTGATAGTACGGTAAACGATTGGAATATGGAGAGACGAATTTTCACTTAACACACACACACACAAACCGATGCGAGTTTACAAGTGTTTCCACCGTGCCAGTGACTCGTCTCAGTCAACTCGACTAGCTTTATGAGTATCTCTACCGCGACTGTGACATAGTCGGTTACAATCGCATATCTGTCTCTCTTATAACGTGAACTCGGTCAACGCACCTCAATATCCTGAACGTATATACTAAACTACTACTATGCACATACTTATAATTAGCAACATTGCATTGTGTAGTGTAATGTTTCTCTCACACACATATTAAAATATGAGATGTTATATATTTAGTCCGCTTTTTTCTTCTTCAACATTCTTCGTCGTTTTCAAGGTCTCACATCAGCTTGGCTACGGTGTTATCCGGTGTCACCGGTTCGGCTTTCCCGTACATAACGAGTTCGACGTACAAACAGTCGTACGTCACGATATCGCAAAACGCGTCCGGCGGACACACGTATCGTCCTCCCGCACTCGACACTACGCGATCGATGTACAGTTTAATAGTCTATTGCTCTTAAAACAAACGAGTCACGTACTTTTTAATTATCGGTATCAACCGAACAAGACACGACCACTCGCTTTCGTTCATTATCATCGAACCGTTCTTTTCGTCTTTCAAATATACGCATCCGCGTTTCACGTAAACACTTTTAATTCTGTCGTCTTGTTCTTCTTTTTCCTCTTTGTCGTGAAATGGAACTAACTTATCGTTGGACGAACGGTATCGAAGACCGTCGGTAACTCTGTCTTGTAAGAAAACCAGCAAGGACCAATCCGTGAAATCGAATAGCACGCGTTGCGGACGAACACCGTACGTGAACGAAACGCACACATCGTGTCCGCGTTCTTCGAACACACCAACCGTTACGTATCGTCTGTGTGACAGCGGGTACGTTAGACCTAAGTACACGTCGCGTTGTATTTGTTGCGATTGCTGCTGCTGTTATAATTCAACGATCGATAAAGCCATGTCGTTAGGTAATAGAACACGGTCACAGTAACAACGTTCCTTGTCGACCTCAGTCTCTCGACTGAAGAATGATGCAACGCTGGGTATATGTATACAAATACCGGCTTCCGTTAGTAAACCACACCGTTCCCTGTTGGCGTGGAGGCGATTACTCGGCGGTAGGGGGGATCAACGGACCTTTACGCGAATGTGTGTGTTTACGCGAACGGCTGTTTACGCAAACGGGTGTTTATGTAAACGGGTCTTTTCGCGATCGGCTGTTTACGCAAACGGGTGTTTACGTGAACGAGAGTTTATGCGAACGGCTGTTTACGCAAACGGGTGTTTACGTGAACGAGTGTTTATGCGAACGGCTGTTTACGCAAACGGGTGTTTACGTAAACGGGTGTTTTCGCGAACGGCCGTTTACACAAACGGTCTACAAGCGTTTGCTTATTCGTTCGGTAGTACTATAAAACGATCAAATCCGATTCTGTAGCGTCCGGCGGGCGAGTCTTTGTTCGATGGGCGAGTCTGTGGTCACGACCAGAAAACCACGGCGGTCTTTCCACGATTTGGCGCACAGGTTCTTAAAATTGTCGTACTTCATGTCTGTGATGACGTGATTGTTGTACGCGTGCTTCAAGTTGAGATCGTCCTGTCTGAACAAGATTATGAGGGTTAGCGCGAATCAGCTGTTTCGGTATTTGACTGTACGTCTGACACAAGTTGAAAGTGTCTACACCGCTGTGACGTACCATAGCGAAGTACTTGCGTATGTTGCGTTGTTTTTCGCAAAACACGTCGTCGAACACCATAACGGAATCGGTGTCGACCTCGTCGGGAGGCGGCACCTCTTCGTTTCACTATACGCGTGATAACCCATTTCATCGTCGGGAAGCCGCGACATCAGGGTCTCCAACATACGGTATTTGAAACAGCGATTTTGAAAACACGTACAGGTTAGCGAAACGCAACCCGTTCACGTCGAACAACAGGTTGAACATCGCGTTTGTCTTTCCGCACGCGGACGGTCCGCAGACGATAGAACGTATGGAATCTGTCAGAAGGGGTCCGTGCTTACTCCTCGCTCCTCCGCCACCATCACCACCACCACCATTCGTGTAACTTCCGAAAAGTCCATATTTTTTATTTTCAGTTTTGGTACCCGTTGTATTACCTTCATTACCTTCTTCGTCTTCCCACCGCAGTCTACTGACCAGTCGTATTATGTCGTAACACTTACCGGACACGACACTGCATACGCAGGTGTCCGGTCCCGTCCGACAATCGGGATCCGACCACGCGCACTCTTTGTAGTGATCAAAACCGCCGATTGTGCTAGTAGGTACTCTTACACTGAGTTCAGAACCCGTTACAAGCTTTGTAATCCGTCGCCTATATTCGTGTAAAGAGACAATTTTACGCATGCGTTCGACGTCTTCCTTCGTCGCATTCAAAATGTACTTCTCGTACGCTGGATGTAAGACGATGTCTTGCACAGTGTACGCTGGCATGACGATGTTGTCATCATAACGTGCTATCGCGTAATTTTGACACGTTACGCGCTCTGAGTTTATATCAGATCTTTCTTATGTATCCACGAATCGTGTTTACCGTCGAATCCAAGACAACGCACGCGCACCCTGTCGCCTTTGCGCTGCAACACTTTCTCCATCAAGTAGACGTCGCCGACGCTCGAATTGCCGAATTCGTGCTCGTAAAAGCCGCCACTCACCGCTTCGCCCGCGTGACCCTCGAGCAGGTAAATAACGGGAACGGTGGGTTTCACCGCGCGCACGGTGAAAATTTCGTTTGCACAGTTGGGCGTGTACCCTTTTGCGAACGTCATCTTGTGTTTACTCACGCGAACACGGTCTCCCACTTTGAATTTCGGTTGAATTTCGGTTTCTTTTCGCGTGTAAAGCGTGGTCGCGTGTTCTTCTTTATACGTTCCATCGCTACCCGCTCGTTGCTTTCGTCCACCCTGTTGGGTTTCATACCGATCGTTCTGTGCACGCTTTCGTTGTATGCTTTCACCAGTCCGGGCAGCGTCTCCAACCAACGGTAATGTTTTGTTCGCTGAACGCGCGATACATGCGAGCCTTCAACGTTCTGTTGAAACATTCAACAATCAAAGCTTTTTTCTCGCTGAACGTCGAGTAATGCTTTACCTTGTACTTTTCCAACAGAGACCGTACAGCGCTGTTGTAGTATTCTTTGCCGTTGACCGTTTACAGATATTTTATTCTGTTGGCTTTGAGTATCGGTTCGAGCGCGTGCGCCACTTCCGCTCCCGTCTTAGTTTTCAACGGAACGGCGTACGCGAACTTGCTGAACGCGTTTATAACAGTCATAAGGTACTTGCAGCCTTTATTCACTTTAGCGTGCGGTATCATCTCTACCAAATCGGCTTGGTAGAGGGCGTAAAGTCCCTTCAGCTTTATCAGCACGCGTTCTTGCGACACTAAACGAAAATCTATGCGTTTCCGGACGTTTTTTAACGATTTGCCGTAAACCGCGTTTATCATTAATTTGAAGAAATCTTTTTCGAAATCGTTCGTCGCGGCTTTCTTTTTCTCGGTTTTGAAGTCTATGAAAAGTTTCATCCACGCGTTATGACGAAACGCTAACACGCGGTTGACGGCTTTCATTTCCAATCCGAGTTTGAGGTAAAGCTGCAGCGTTCTGTAGTATACGACGTAATTTTTCTTATCGTCGAGGCTGGTGATCAGTTTTTCGACGGTACTGGTGGCGGGCATGTGAAAGTTCTTCAAGTAATTGAACCGTTTGGTGTAAGGCGACAGCTCGTGTTCACTGACTTGCCTGCGTTCCGACGCCAGCGGGTAGTCCGAATGTAAATCGTGTAAACGACGGGGATAACCGAGGTCGACGTCGAGAATGTAACCGATTTCGTCTTCCGCGCGTAGCCTACTCAAATCTGACGGGTCGATTTGTTCGCGTTCTAGCCAATGGAATCCGGAGTGAGGCAACGGCTGTCTCATCGCGGTGCCGTACAGGTTTGTGCAGTCCAGATAAAGGAGGTAATTATTTTCCCGTTCGCGATCGTAGTCCGGCACGTAAGGATTGTTGGCCTCGGCGTACCGATTGGGTATCATCGAGATTCCCCCTCATACCCCGCTCTCGACGTAGAGGTGCATGTCTAGGTCGTCGAGGAGTTCGAGTCGAATTCCCGGCATCTTCATCATCGCGTTCCACGCGAATCCCGGCGCGGAATAAACGTTGCACGGATCTATCTTGTAATACCGCAGGCTGGTCTCGCGAAAGTTTTCGAACACGTCGGAAAACAGCAGCACGTCGGTTTTCAAATATAGGTCGTGGTAGTCGCCCAATATTCGCATCTCGAAAGCCGTCCAAATGGTTTGCGCGTGCGCGTAAACTTTGTCCGACACGGGCGACTCGGCCAGGCGGTTGTAAAAGCGTACCGGCGCGGGAGAGCGGCGTCCTCGAACTTACTTTCGTCCGTGACGTACTCGTAAGGGTAGACCCCCTTCCTGAGTAACAGATCGACGCGTTCTCCATTTGTGTCGGTGGATCGTGTGGTGCACTGCCGTATGATTTTAAAATCGTCGTTTCGCAAGTTTTCACGAACTTCTTCAGCGAGGCGTTCATGAACTGCGCGAAATCGAGAAACCGGAGGCGACCGAGAGACACGGACACGAAACGCTCACTGGTCGTGGTGATACATTTTATTTCTTTACGTTTGAATTTTCCGAAAGCCTGGATAATATGGTGACAGTCGTAACCGCGCAAGTTGTGAAAGAACACGGAAACGTGCCGCGGCACTTTGTAGTTCAAATTACACGCGTTGTGCGCGGCTGCCAGGTACTCGCCGGTCACGTGATCGTGGTTTCGCACTTTGTCCCCTTCGCGCTCGACACTCTGCTTGCACAGATGGCACGCGGTAGCGTTTGGAACTTGCGTTCGTTGTCTTCGGATTATGCGGAGCGGCCTGTCGAAGTCGCGTTCTAGTCGACTCTTGTCTTCCGTCAGAGTACGAAGAAACGTCTTCATGACGTCTTTACCACGATACAACACCGGATCGTTGACGGCTTTTCCGGTCCAATCGACGATCACGTAACAAAAACTGCACGGTACGTGATGCGCGATGTCGAGCGTGTGCGATCTGTCCTCTTTGCGTTTACAACCGGAAACGGGGAGAAGAGACGATTCGAAATCAGCGTACACCGTGTACGGTACTCTGTGGCACTTTGTATAATCTTTGAATTACATATTAAGGTATTTTCCGCTCGGCGGTTCCATTTTTTGCACTTCGTGTGGCGTGCAGAGTATCTCATGATCCTAGAATCGTTTTCGCGCCATTTCGGGATCCGTATTATCGCGAAACCGTTGCAGGCAGTAATTACAGAAGGAAACCAGATTGTTAGCTCTCGATGTGCTGTTGCTGTGCAGCAAACGAAACATGTTTCTTATCAGACAATAGTGCTTGACCCCTTCATCGTTGACTATCAATAAAATATTTACGTGCGTCCTATCTTTGTGTTCAGTTATCCGGATGGGGTACACTTCGTTCTTCGTGTACCCGAACTTGTTGGTCTCGCGTTCGTAGCTAAAACACGTTTAGCGAAATGTTCGCGTTTTGTCTTTCGAACTTTTAATTTGAGTCACCGGCACCGGATAGTCGATCCCCTCCGCATTCAGCTCGTTTTCGTACTGTCTGTATTGAGACACGCGGTACGGTTGAGAAGCGATCGGATGTAAACCGGCTAGAACCGACCAGAGGAAGCATTTATCATCTTTGACGTTCTGTACGTTCACTAACGCTTTATTATTCGCTAATTTTTATGGTGTAGGGACGTAGCTGGATCCGGCCTAAGGTTGAGATCTTATCAAAGTTACTTCGACGGCAACGATCCCGTTTTCGACCCATCCGCTACCTTCGCGAGTAAACTGCGATACCGATTCCAACACTTTTTCAACTCACTCCCTGTACTGTTCGTCCACGTCTTCCGTGTCCGTCGCGGGTAAAACGATCTGCGTAGGCGAACGAAACACTCCCGTCTGCTCCAGTTCGCGATCGGATACTAATTTTTTGAACGAAACGCGTGCGGCAAAGTACCACTTATAACTTTCACCCATATTGCGCGATTCCGCGCGTACGTCTTCAGAACGACCTCCGCCATTCTCTCTAATAACACGGATACCGAGTCCAGTCCGTCTTCAAACTCATTATATTTTATTGTTTTTAAACTTCCGTTGATACCGGCCGTACGAGTTGTATATATTGCCATGATGCTATACTATGAAATACACGAACACTTTTTAACTACACAGTTAATAATAAATATATTGCACCAGTGTTCACTAACATGTCCAGCGGACAACTGCAGCCCTGCCGACAACACCACGCTGTATATAGCGTTAGTGTCTTTGCGCGCCCAGCTGAGGAAGGTATCGTGCTGGTGGGGAAAAAATAACGCTGTCGCGTGTAGTAACGGCGGTAGTGATGGGAGGCGAAGGGATCGTGGTGAGGGAAGGTATATGCGTGCGCATCGGTACTATCAGAATGTATGATCCGCTCTCAGATCGTTATTCCTATATTTACATCAGTGTATAAAAAATATTATAAATTATATTTATTATTTTATAAAAATAATATTGATATATATTAAATAATTCTGGCTCGATCCAGGAATCCCATCATATTCGTTATGTAGCTGCATCATTCTACTGCACCTACAAACAAATAAATAGACTTAACCTCACATCGCTGTCAACAGAGGAGACTGACGATTCAGCTTATATCGTACAGAGCTGAACGACAGTAATATTTAAAAATTATGTAAGACAAATAATAAAATTAGTTTGCATAAATATTTTAGAACTTTTTTTCTGAAATGTTACCTACATAAAATAATGCTTTACATTAAAATTAGTTAACAATAAATGTTTAAAGTATAATTTTTGAATTTACTTTTCTAGAGAACTTTATAAATAACAAATCCTTAATTTAGTACAGTATACAGCTGAACGACAGTAATATTTAAAAATTGTGTAAGATAAATAACAAAATTATTTTGCATAAATATTTTAGAAATTTTTTGAAATATTACCTACATAAAATAATTTAAAATAATTTTTTACATTAAATGTAGTAAACAATATATATTTAAAGTATAATTTTCGAATTATCTTTTCTAGAGAACTTTATAAATAACAAATCTACATACAACATCAAGAATTAAATTATTTATCGATTTCGTTTAGAAGTTTTAATTTTATGTCAATTTTTTATTATTAAATGTTAATTATGATCATAATATTTCGCATCTTGAAATGATAATTTATTTAATATTTAAAGTATAATACTTGAATTTATATTTAGTTTTACAAGAATTTTTTTTTTCAGAGAACTTTGTAAATAACAACAAGAATTAATTATTTTTTCTATACTGTGCAAGCCGAGAGCAATATTATATGATAACCAAATGTTACGGTTAGAATGTTAATTATTATTTAAAAAAATATGTAAGACAATATAATAAAATTATTTTGTACAATTATTTTAGAACTTTTTCTGAAATGTGAACTACATAAAATAATTATTTACGTTAAAGGTAGTTAACAATATATTAACAATATACGAGTATATAGACATTACACTAGGTTACAGCCACAAAAAAATTCAATCTTCTAGGCGAACAAGTCTTATAACTGTTGTAACGTCACAGAACGTTCCATAAAGGAAATTATTTACATAGCAATTTATCATAAGAGGAATGTGAGGTGAACAGTATCGAACCCAAGTAATCCTAAAAAATGTTGTAATATTGTCTAATAATTAATATCATTAACATGAAAAAACGACAAGACTATGACTAAGACTCAAACCCCATATATATTATTTAAGTGAAGAACAGTGTAGAACCAATAATATACTATAAGAGAGACAGATAATATCAGAAACAACCAAAATAAGGTCATTACTTATTAAGAAATGTAACTCTGAATAGGGTATAAAAAACTATTTATTGTAAATTAATGGACAAGATTCATTATTATACTTTGTAATGTAAATAAAATAAATGTATTAAATGATTTGAATACATTATTAGAAAGGATATAAGTTAAAATAAAAAAATATATAAATGTCATTACAAGAAAATATATGTTTAGGAGCTGAGTCCAATCACTCAGATTTTGTGTGAAAATTAATTATTATAGAATTGAGATAAAAACTATATGTAATTGTCACGTAGACAAAGATGAACAATTTATCTTAAATAAAGAAAGCTGTCAAGTGGTTAAAAATTAGTTAAAATAGCCAAAAACAGTATTATCTGAAAACATGTAGTAGACCTATAATATTGTAATATTTATGAATTTAATGTTGACAAAATGCAACCAAATTGCATTATAAAGTTGAAATACAATATAATGTGACTATACTAATATATTTGACTAACTTAAACACTTTAATAGTTGAGTTAGGAAACTATTTACCTATACCAGATCTGGCTGAAGCCAAGGACCCATCACAAAAAAACAGTAATTTTGACTTAATGATTGCAAAATGTTAACAAAAATAAAAGAAAAGGGTACAATCCTTTAGTGTACTATGAAAACAAACATACTCAGTTGAAAATAAGCTCAATTATTAAAGAATTTTACTTATGAGAGTGAAATTTGTCACACCAAGAAAAGAATCACTTAGGCAAACCAATATGATGCTAAGTAGGCTTACAATAAAAATAATATGTATCAGGATAAACCAGGTATCACAAAAGATAGACAATATAATAAACTCTCAGTGTATACTCGAAAAATCCCATATATAATAAGGAAAAAGACTAATTATTGTATTTTAACAGTGACAACAAATAATATCAGTGCACAAGGAACGTCAACACGAAGAGGCGAGATTGAAAACGTACCCGAGAGAAGTGTCCAGTGCGAGAAATAATTACCCATCGGAACGTGAGTTGTTCAAAGTTAAAGTCATTTTTACCTGGTAACATTTGTCACACAGTTGTACTACACATGCCACACACCTTCAAATCACTTAATTTTTGTAAAGCATTTTATTGATCTGTCTTGGTAGTTCAAAGGAGTCACGTCCTGAGTATAAAGATTTTTCATACACTAAACTCATGCTTTTCAACTCAGTAAAATAAAATATTTGTTAGCCGATACTTGATTGGAGAAAAAAATTGTCAATAATAATTTTTTTGTAACTCTGCAATTTTATACAAGTGTTAGTCATTCAGACGATTTTTAAGATTCATTAAAACATACGTTATTTTTTCAAACTCAAACTGTCTTGTTCACATTTTTTCATAGAATTAGACTAATTGCTAAGAAATCAAAATTTAATTTTAATAACAATTTCTTGGAACAAAAGATTCCAAGTGGCGCCCACATACACATAGTAGCTTAAGTTGTTTTGCTGAACGACACCATCGCAGAGGAACCAGTCATCAGTAAGTATTGAAAGTGCGCGGAGTGTAACGCCCGACAATAACAACACGAACAACACGACAACACACACGACTCCATCTCTTCTCTTCATTATAAATGGACGACTCCAACGTGAGGCTTTTGAAGAAGGCATACACCCTTTCTTTTTATTATACTGTATGTACCTAAAGTTTAATAAATTGATCAGTAGATCTAATTCCTTATTTTTACCGTCTAGTACATTTTATATAAATATTGTTGTAAGAAACATTATTTTTTGTAACCTAATTTAATTTACTTTTGGAATATACCCTTTATTAAATATGAAATATAAAGATTACTCACTTCCAATGGTTACGTACTCGTCGTCGCTGTCGCGAACGTACGAAGTTCCTTCTTGATCCATGTCTGCGTTTTAGAGACCAAGCGTCCATGCCATTTGCCGTCTTACGATAAAGCCCGAGTCATGGATTAAGCGTGTCTTCCTCATTTTCGTGCGCGGGAATGTAAAATTTTTTTTTCTCCTTCTGATGATTTAGAGTTTTTTTCCACCCTACTTTCACCTCCTTCTGCGCAGACATTATTAATATATATTACACTTATTAAAATAAAAAATAACTAACTACCGCGTGTGTACGTTGGATAATAACTGGTCCGCGTTCACTTAAACTTTTTCCTTGTTATCGTTGTAACAGCTGTATTCTTAATTAGTGTCTCGCGGTTGCACGCGTTATGATTAGACCCTAACATTAATCACCATAACGTTCTTATGCATCTTTCCTACTATGCACGGTTTTTCTTATTCAAACGGAATAAGGAAATTATTTAAAATTAATTTTTCCCGTTGGTATAAGCATTTACGTTATTTTGTTTCCAATCATGCGCTCGTGTGTGTGTGTGTGTGTGTGTGTCATAGCATTTCATCCGTAGAAAGCAACAACGCATAGGGAGTAGCGCGGGAGTCGTCCGACGGGTCTTCCCCGGAGTCCGTCCACGGAACCCGGGGAGACTTAAGTCGCATCTCGCAAAAGACGGCTGGACCAGAGTCCCAGCGCCTCGCCCGGCATATCTACGTCTTTCCTGGGCTTTGGAGAGCCTCCCGTACCCCAGGAGGTCACTGACCAAGTCCTAGAAAGGCACTTCGACCGGCCCGGATGCCGGAAAAAAAGCAGGCGGTGTCCCGGCATCGGTGGAATCCTCATGCGTAGGGAGTAGCGCGGGAGTCGTCCGACGGGTCTCCCCCGGTGTCCGTCCACGGAATCCGTGTAGTGTTAGGTCGGATTCCGCGAACGACGACCGGGCCAGAGCGCCTCGTCCGGCCTGCCGACGGCTTTCTCGGTCTTTGAAGAGCCTCCCGTATCCCGGGGAGGTCTCTGACCAAGTCTTAGCACGGGAATTCGACCGGCTCGGATGCCGCCATCGGTGGAAGCCTCACACGTAGTGAGTAGCGCAGGAGTCGTCCGACGGATCTTCCCCGGAGTCCGTCCACGGAACCCGGGGAACCTTAGGTCGGATCCCGCAAAAGACGACCGGGCCAAAGTACCAGCGCCTCGCCCGGAAATCTACGGATTTCCCAGGCTTCGGAGAACCTCTCGTACACCGGAGGAGTCTCTGACCGTGTCCTAGCGCGGACGTTCGACCGGACCGGATGCCGGAAAAAGCAGGCGGTGTCCCGGCATTGGTGAAATCCTCACGCGTAGTGAGTAGCGCGGGAGTCGTCCGACGGGTCTTCGCAGGTGTCCGTCCACGGAACCCGGGGTGTCTTAGGTTGGATCCCGCGAAAGATGGCTGGGCCAGAGTCCCAGCGCCTCGGCGTTCTCGTGAGCATAACACTGCAAGGTGGATAGAGGAGTCACGGCTCAAATCATCACGGGAGCCGGGCTCTGCAGCGATAACGGGCTTTGGTTGCACAGATTCGGCGAAATCACAAGTCCCGAAAGAAATTGTCCGCGAGGGACAGGAAGTTGTTCGCGTATAAAAACGAGGTCGCGCCAGTCGTGGCAATCACTCTTGTACCAACGGTCGAGAGAGGAACACTTACTCTTCCATTACTACCGCCGCTATAACAGGCGATGAAGCGCCGACGACGATCAGTTTCGCGTCGAACGTCGACGGAGCAACATCTCTTCTTTGACACGGCACGCGAAAGCTCGCATTGATTTCGGTTTTACACGCAAAATTGTTACAACGACATCGATTTCGTTTATAAGTTTACGTAAATTATGGAACCGAAAGTGTGCGCAAGAAGAAAAAATTATGTTATATTCAGAAATAAGAACGTGCGCGTTGTTTTCCTTGTGCGACCGGATAATCGACCGGATACAGGAAATTGTCGTCAGAACGAGGAAAGTGCCGTATCAGAACGGGAAACAGGAAGTCGCGTCGTGAGACGTTACGACAGGAAATCGTTCCCGTATATAAACGAGGTCGCGCCAGTCGTTCCGCTCATTCTTGTACCGACGGTCGACAGAGCAACACTTCCCCTCCCATCACTACCGCCATTATAAATACGCGACGAAGCGCGGACCGCGATCACTATCGCGGCGGACGGCGACGGAGCAACACCTCTTCTTCTTGAAGAGCGCTACGAGGAGGAGGTGGAGGAGGAGCAGCAGCGACGACGACCAACGGAATGGTAAGTCCGAAAACAGGTACACTCGCATCGTTTCTCCCTACCATAATCACATTTCCCCCAAACACAATCGCTTCCCTCACCACAACCTCCCCCACCCCAACTTTTCTTTCCATTACTACCTCCGTTATATAAAGGAGACGAAACCCCGACAAAGATCAGTATCGCGGCTGACGGCAACGGAGCTACACCTCTTCTTCAACTGCCGAACAGAACCAACTTCACACCGCAAAACTACACTCTCCAAGGGACGACACAGCACGAGCACGAGGACGAGACCGAACCCGAACCCGAACCCGAGCCCGAACCGAAGCCCGACCGAAACACACACGAACGCACAGGAGGGAACAACAACCAACCACGACCCACACAACACCACCACACGAAGGAAGAATCCTGACACTGGAAGTGTTTCAGGATCAGCCGGCCAATTCCCAAAGAATGAGCGATCTCGTCATCAACACGAACACGCGCGATGGTCACGACGTCGCTCATTCCAACGTCAGACGTGACCTAGGTCATGACGTCAGTACGACGTTGCCAGATCGACGTCATCCAACCGTGACGTCACGGGGTCATAACCTACCACACTGTGACGTCATGACTCTCACAACGTCACTTTCGATCAGCTGATACTGAGCCACTTCCGGGCCCAGGATTCTCCACAACACACTACTTTTCCCAAAGGCTACATTTTGCCACTTACTTTTATCACTTACACTAACGCAGCTATATTGTTACGTCGGTCTCACGGTTCGTCGTATGGTACAGTGGAAACAAATTAGAGACACCATAGAAGTCAGTGGTATAAGTATGTATGTGCTGGGACAAGGTCAATGACCCCGGCAGTAAACAAAGATGACCTTGACCTGCGTTAAAGTCACTGACAAGGTCAAGGTCACGACTTACGGCAAGGCCGCGTCCAAGGTCAAGGTCACGACCAAGGTCAAGACTGGTTACGACGTAAGCGACATGATCTACAATCACGTGTTCAAGGAAATTACGTAAAAACATGTGAACGCATGCGGTTGAACTTTCGACAAAACGGCGCCCAAGGAAATTACGCAATAACACGTGAATGTATGTGGTCGATTAAACCACACCCAACAAAATTGTGTAATAACACACGTTTTCATCATAATAGAAAATTTGGCGTACGCGTGTTTCGGGTTCGCGTGTTTACATGTAATCGTTTCCAGATAGCGTTTAAAATACGTGTTTTTAATATATTACTTTTTTATATGTGACGATTGTCATTCTGTAGTAAAACGTGACGCGGAAAGTTGGGTTTATTGTATAATGGAGGAACAGACCGATTCTACGTCTACCCGCCGAAGAGTGAAATTCGACATTGCAGATTGTGTATCCGCTCCTGATAAATCACATACGGAGTTATATGAGAGGATGTTATCATTTAGGAATTTACCTCTATCATATATTTCTCCAACAGCTTTAGCAGCTGCGGGGTTTTATTATTATCCTCGAGTTTCTTACGACTGTTGCGACTGTGGTAATAGCAGACCGGATGATAGAGTACGCTGTTATTCCTGCGGGCTCGAATTAGGTCTTTGGAAGGTTGGTGATGATCCGTTCGATGAACATGAGAAGTGGTCGCCGAAATGTGAAGAAGTAAAGAAAAGGAGTGACACATTAAAAAATTAGTTATGTCTGGAAAAATTGTATATTATTTAGATGGGACAGCGGCATGTTTCAAATCGAGCATATTGACAAATCTTTATCAAAATAACGTTTGTTTTACATCCTCATCCGATTTGACTCAGTTGCGAAACGAATTTCCAGAGTTGTATACTCGCACCGATGCAATACAATTTAATACGATTAGTTGGTACTCTATGTATCAGACACAACTATTTTTAAATAGTGAAATTGGAAAAAATTATAAAATAATGTGTTGTGACAGATCGCCCGTAGCACCGTTTGTGTATGGTATAGTTAATAAAAAAGGTGAAAAATTAAGTGTTCTAGAGTTACAGGAAATTATACCTTCGTGGATGTTAGATTATTTTAAATCGTCTAATGTGTTGATTTTAATAGATTCAGATATTAAAAGTGTTAAGGAACGATTATTAAAAAGAAACGGTTTTGACATTAATTTAGCAACAGATGAATATTTTTTGTTACAAAATTATTATTTTAAATCTATTGCTGAAATTTGTAATATTATGTGTTTAGATATAAGCGGTAAAACGTTTTCAGATGTTTATACATATATTGAAAACTGGATACTGTATAAATAAAAAAATTGATTATAAAGTTTTTATTTTTTGTTTTTCCTAGATGGCGCACCCGTTTTTCAATATTACTATTTTTCAGCAGTGATTAACCATCAGTTGATTGTGTTGTGTGAACATGAAAATTATTATAATTTTAATATTTATTTTACCGGTCTGTTTAACGGATAACGCACCGTTGGAACAAGTAAAATCATATTTATATAAATATGGTTATCTTCAAGTGAAAGATAATACTTCTTCAGAATTATTAAACGAAACGAACATTTTCAACGCGTTACTTATTTTTCAAGAATATTACAAGTTACCTGCGGATAGAAAATTAAATAATGAAACTCAAGATTTAATGCTAAAACCCAGATGCGGTAATGAAGATAATATATCCGATTTTCGTTTAACAGCTTTTAAATGGAATAAACCATTGGTTACATGGCATTATTGTTTAGCTAATCAGGAGGTTTTAGAATTAACAAGTAAAGCTTTTGCTGTGTGGGAACAAAAATCTTGTATACGTTTTAAACACGACAGAACTAATACTGACATTTTAATTTCTAATAAACGTCTAAAACATATGATGCAAACACAATTAACACAGTGTACGAGAGAGTTTGATGGTAAATCGGGCTCGCTAGCACACGCATTTTATCTATATTATGTAAATTCAAGACGGGAAATTCATGTAGACGAGGATGAGATATGGTCATATTCTAGCGACACAATTCAGTCTCCTGGTTATACAAATCAGTTTTCAACCTTAATTCACGAAATCGGACACGCGATAGGGTTATCACACTCCGATGTGCCGGATTCTGTTATGTTTGCATATTATAATGGTGAAATTGAATTAAGCGATGATGATGTTTTGGCTATTCAAAATTTGTATGGTAAACCACAACAAAATATGGTACCAGTTTCTACAACGCCTATATCACCAATTGAAGAAGCAGATAATTATTCTATTGTTGATAGTAAATGGATCTTTGTCGTCTTAAAAACCTTAACACGTTTCTAATAGCAGACAAACGATTATATATATTATACGAGAAATGGTTATGGATAGTAAACATCGATGATATGATATATTCTAAACCGATTATTATAACAGATTGGTTAACATTTTTACCAAAAAACTTTTCAAGAGTTTTAGCCGTCTATCAACGCCCGTCTGGTGAGATAGTGATGTTCGTTGATTCGCTTATTTATATGTTTGACTTAGTAAGTCTTCAATTAATTCATGGTTACCCAAAATATCTTTCATCCGTGTTTAATATTCAACCAAGTAAATTGCATACAGTATTCAATAGTTATACAGGTAAAACTTTTATATTTCATAATGATAATTATTTTAGAGAGGTTGATGAGTGTTCGTTTACAATTAGATCGTGGGTATATATATCTCAACGTTTTCCAGGGATACCTCCTAATATCGACTCGTCGTTTAGGTTCATAGATGGTAATATATATTTTTTAAAGGATAATACGATTTTCGCGTTTAACGAATTTACTGGCAAGCTATCAAAAACTGAAAGAAATAATCTTTCAATGTTTGGATTGGAATGTGTAAATGATGACGTATTATATCAATTAAAAGATTTTATACAGAAATTAATAATACAAAGGAAAAATTAAAAAAATATTTTTAGCGCGCTAAGCGGTTAGTTGACCTCGATATTGTGTAATAACCAGAAAGTGAATGTGTGTTGCGTAAGCCGGTCAACTACATCCTGCTCGCATTGCAAAAAAACAGCACGTGTTCCACTTGCTATACAAACTGTATTCAATTTTACACAAAGCACACCGAGGCGTTAACGCTTGCTGGATCAAGAGAACGTAAAACGAAAGCCCACCTCAATGGATCAAGAGAACGTAAAACGAAAGTAGGAGGAGCGTCTCCTACATAAATGGTTTTTTTCACCAAAACGTCTGAAACCTGGGGAAATCACTAAACTAAAATCTATGGCCAACAGACCAGACTCAACTATAAGACCGTGTATGAAAGAATTAATAAAAGATTTATAGTTTAAAAATTTTTGTTAAATATTTATTTTTAATCTCCTATTTATATATTTTCATCATACGCTTTCTGTGGGGGTATATATATATCCTCTTTTTATAAGTTGCATTCAGTATGGCTTTGCAGAGTGATACGGAAAACGTGCACGCTTTGAATTGGCGCGTTTATTTTGTAGATCACAGAGGTTTAGGCGAGTATTCTTTTAACGATGTATGTTATCTAATAATTAACGAAGTTTCTGAAGCGGATGTTATCAAATTTGAATGGAAAGAGTGCATAATTAAGATTCATTTTCCAGTATCTTATTCATATACAGATGTGTTGAGAAAATTAGAAAGATGTCGTTACCAAATACTAATAGACATAGACTGTGAAGAAGAAACAAAAGATATAATCGGTTCAAGATGGTGACAATATGCGAAAAGTTTTTATTCGATATTTTGAAAATGAGGGTTTTATTCATACACCAGGTTCAAGAATTATTGTTTGTAGCGAGTGCGGATTTAAAACAAGAAATTATTTTACTATCGCACATATTCAATTTATACATAAACTTTCACATCCGAAATGTAAAAGAGTTCGTTATTTGCCTTACAAATATGAAAACTATGCAAAATCTAAAAAGTGTATTGCAGATTATTCAGATGCAAAGATGTGTGTTAGTGCAACTGAGGAAATGATGGAAGCTACATTCTGTGCTTGGCCAAAACGTTTACCAGCTGCCGATAAGCTTTTATTAGCGCGACTTTTTTATACAGAAAATAGCGATGAAGTAATGTGTGTAGAATGTAAAGTTGTTCTTGACGAATGGGAAGCAACCGATGATCCTTGGACTGAACATCAAAAAGCATCACCAGATTGTTTACTAGTAAAATTACATAAATCGCAACTGTAAAATAAAATATGCGACTGTGCAATTGTAAATAAAAAATGTGATAATAGAAATAGTATGTGTTTATTAACTGATTTTTCAACCTATTTAATCACTTTGTTACTGTATTTAGAATAATAATGAGTGTCAGACAGATTATCAGCGATGAACTACACAAACAAGCCAGACGGAATTTTCCAACACGTAATATCGAGTTGAAAGGCGTTCACGATTTGTACCAAGACGACCTCGTCGACATGATATCGTTTTCTAAGTTAAATAAAGGTTATAAGTATATATTAACAATAATAAACTGTTTTAGTAAATATGCGTTCGCCATTCCTTTAAAAACAAAATCTTCAAACGATATTGTGGAAGCTCTTTCACCTATGAAACATTTACAAACCGACCACGGAAAAGAGTTCTATAATTTACACGTTCAACGATTGTTTGGTTATTATAATATAAACCATTATTCTACTTATTCTGTTAAAAAAAGCGTCCATAATCGAACGTTTTAATCTCACATTAAAAAACTATATGTGGAAGTGGTTTACTTCTAGCGGGGAATATACATGGATTGAAATTCTTCCCAACTTATTACATAAATATAATAATAGCGTACACAGAACTATTAAGATGAAACCAATAGATGTGGGCTTACATAATGAAGAGTTAGTCCTATCACAAATAAATAAAAAACGATTACTACTTAATAAGAAACCGCCTAAATTTAAAGTTGGTGATAGAGTAAGAATTAGTAAATATAAGAAAGTATTTACAAAGGGTTATTTACCAAATTGGACAAATGAAATATTTACTGTTGATAGTATTAAACCGACAGCACCCAGAACTTATATTTTAAGAGATGATAAAGGAATCGTATTAGATTTAGTAATACGAACAAGAACGAACGAACGAACAAGAAATTAGTAAAACAAAATTTGGAGATATAATTTTAATCGAACAAATATTAAAGCGTAGAGGTAATAAATTATTTGGTATATGATAAATTTAGCAATAGCTGGATTGATAAAAATCGTGTTATTTAATCTGTATTAGTTATTATCAAAATGAAGTTTATACAACAAACAAAGAGACTGCGTATCCGCAACTTTGGTAAATAGATAGAAAAAGAGAACAAAGTTCACAGCGATTTATTACCAAATAATGTCAGATGTCTTATCATAGGCCCCAGTGACACAGGAAAGACAAATTTAATGTTAAATCTGCTGTTTGATCCTAACGGGTTATATTTTGAAAATGTATATATTTTTTCAAAATTGCTCTATCAAACCAAATATAAATTTTTAGATATGATTTTATCCGATATGTCGGAAATAGATTATTATAAATTTTCTGAAAATGATCAAGTGATTCATCCTGACGATGCTAAATCAAATTCGGTTATTATATTTGACGATGTAGCGTGCGAGCAACAGGGCAACATTAGAAACCATTTTACAATGTGTAGACATAAAAAAAACAATGTTATTTATATATGTCAAATTTATGTTCGAATACCAAAACATTTGATACGCGATCATGCAAATTTAATAATTATTTTTAAACAAGTCGATTTAAATTTAAAACATATATATAGTGATCACGTAAATACAGACATGACGTTTGAAATGTTTAAAGATATTTGTACAAAAGCGTGGACACGACGGAAAAAGGGTTTCCTTGTAATAGATAAAGAAAGCAATATGAACTGTGGAGGGCGTTACCGTTTTGATGTTGATACCTATATGAACGACTTGTAATTGTTCGTTCAATTATTTTTCATCATGGCACCGAGAAAGTCACGTTCTCTAGATGAGTGTGAGAAGCTCGCTAAAGAGATTGGGAAGATAAGAAAGAATATTCGAAAAAACATCAGACTTTAACACAAAACATTATTGATGAAGAAGAACTTGCAGAAAAATCGTTAAGGCCCGTTGTCGCTCCATTACAAAAGTTAGTACAAGAAAAGAACACTGTTACACCGCCAAGTAAGGAGAAAGAACGAGATGCGGATGTTGAAATGGACGATATTCAGGAGCGATTAAAAAACAAGGTTTTCAGATGAAACTGAAAACAATACCGCTACGACAGCACAGAACAATCTACGCGTTTATCGAATGCGCCAGAAAGATCTCGACGTAAGCGTGTGGTGTACGTGGTACTAGACGCATTTTGCGAGAATCGTCTCGACTGTGTCAAGGGCGTAGTAATTACGTAATTCACGAGAGATAAGACGCAGTTTGGAAGCTTCTGGTGTATGAGCGTGACTATAAATACATCGCGTAGCGGCCTTAGCTTTCAGTTCAATGCGAGATTTTTGACTGCGCGGTTCGAGAATATTAGTGCGATATATTTACAGAGCGGTTCGAGTTATTACGGTGTACGTTCAAGTAGTTATTAGTGAAGTGTTGCGTTTTATATTCGGACGGTATAATTATAATACAGTTGAGTTTTAATATTAGTGGACATTTTATTGCGTATGAAGAATTTTCATTTGATTTGTTGTAGACACTGTGTTGTTAATTACGAACTGTTTTACTATAACAAATAAGGTGTGATTAGTGACTTGATTGGTGTCTTGTACTTATTTTGTTTCCACTGTACCTACGACGATCGAATAGACCGTCGTAACAGTGGTGTCAGAACTGGGATAGAACGGTTAACAGTGGAAACAGTGGACGCTTTGTACAAGACGAGTGTGATTCGTAATTAATCAGTAAACATGGATCCCAGTCAGATGATGAAAGCTTTACAAACACTGCTACGGCAGACACAGGAAGAAGCAGAAAGACGACAATAAGAAGAACGAATACAAGAAAGAGAAGAAGCAGAGAAACGACGGGATGAGAAACGCAGACAGGAGGCGGAAGAAGCAGAAAAACGACAGGATGAAAAACGCAAGCAGGAGGCAGAGGAACGTAAACGTGAAGCAGGTGACATCAAAGCATTAATTCATGAATAAAAGCAGATGCAAGAACATACTACCGCAGAATTGGGTCTCCTACGTGGTGACGTAGGTGAATTACGAGGTGAGCTCAACTATCAGATTACCAGAATATCTGACATAGAAGAATCCATGTCAAATAAAATAAATAAAGTAGAAAAATCTGTCTTGACTCTGGGAGAAGTTACGTCAACAAAAATATCTGCAGTAGAAAACTCAATGGCAAACATAAGAGAACAAATTAAAAATGAAGTTGAACAGTGCATGAAGATCAACCAAAACAAGTTTCTGAACAGACTGTACCAGTGATCAAGACAGAATAATACACAGAAAATAAGTTAACAGAGAAAGTCACTTTGCCTGCAGTAGGGACAGTTCATGTAAAAGCTCCAAACTTTGACGGAAGCACTCACTGGGCAACGTACCTCCGCCAATTTGAAGCTGCTGCATGCGCAAATAATTGGACAGAAAGAGACAAGGCTGTTTCACTTGTTCTTGCATTAAAAGGACCCGCGGCAGAACTACTACAGAAAGTGCCACCTGACAGCCAGAACACCTACGCCGAGTTGATAAAAGGTCTGGAATTACGGTATGGTGATAAACATTTGCGAGATGTGTACTGCACCCAGTTGAGAGCAAGGCGACAGCATTCCGGGGAAAGTCTTCAAGAGTTTGAAGCAAGTAGCGACAGACTAATTAGACTGGAATATCCTGAAGCGCCAAAAGATTTTCGAACGCGTTTTGCGATGCAGACATTTACTGCCGGTGTCCGAGATAACGAACTACAGCAAGTGTTACGAATGGCAAGACACCAGAACAGTGCGGACGCCGTGGTACATGCTTTGCAATTTGAGGCCGCCAAATCAGCGTCTGGTTGGACAAGTCATAAAGTGCGCGAGCTAAAAGATCGCGACGGCACAGACGATGAGGAAGAAGAACAAGGAACAGAGACTCGACGGTCGGCGCCACAGAATAAAATAAGAAAGGATGGAAGACCGAAGTGTTATCGATGTGGGAAACCTGGACATCTACAACGAGATTGTCGGGTTAGAATTCAGCAGCAGGGAAACGAGCAATAGTCGGTGCAACGGGGCGTGTGCTGACTAACTGGAGGAACGAAGCCCCTAGAGAATACGCAATTTATACGCTTCAGAAAAACACCGGGAGCTTGGTAGTTACCGGATTTGTTCAAGAAAGGCCTACCTCGATTACAGTTGACACAGGCGCAACAGTTTCTATTGTGCGCCCCGACGTGGTGAAAGATCTCAAGCCAATCTGGTGCTCTTGCAGCTTGCGAACAGCTACTGAACGGCCTGTAAATGTGTATGGAAACGTGGAGATACACCTACGCCTCGGTAGACTTGAGTTTAATCATCAAGTACTTGTTGCAGACATTGTGGATGAAGCAATTCTTGGTGTGGACGTTATGAAAGCATACGGATTTATAGTCGACTTCAAAAACAATGTCTTGAGAATCGGAGGCGAAGAGGTAATGCTAAAATCAACAATGACGACAGCAGAAAAATCGATGGACGTCATAAACCAAGTGGCCGTAACTGTTCCCCCAAACTCCGAAAAGATCATCGTGGTTAGAACTGCGGTAGATACTAGGGGCAATCAGTGCTCTATATTCGAACCCCAGGTAGTCAGCACACCGGGCATACTAATTGCCAGAAGTTTAGTAAAACCTGACGAAACCGGAAATGTACCTATTAGAGTGGCGAATATTTTTGATCAAGCTATCACTTTACAAAGCAATACGCTCCTAGGCAAATTGACTCCTGTGGCCTGGGTAGCCGGAATAACGCAACGAAGACCCAGTTCTTCGGATACTTCTAAATTACAAGAGGAACTGCAAGAATTATTGAACAGATCTTCTAACGACCTCTCAAGTGGTGAGGTAAAAGAACTCGGACAGTTTTTACACGAATTCAAAGATTGTTTTGCAGTTCGGGGACAGTCACTGGGAAGAACCTCTCTTGTGCAATATCGCATCAATACCGGGGACACAACACCGATACGCCAACCTCCTCAAAGGCCTCCATTATCTAAACAAGAGGAGATGTCTCGGTTAGTACAGGACATGTTGACAGATGGAGTAATTGAACCTTCGTCAAGTGCTTGGTCTTCCCCTGTAGTGCTGGTAGCGAAGAAGGATGGTGGATTGCGTTTCTGCGTAGACTATCGGAGGTTAAATGACGTTACAAAGAAAGACTGCTATCCCTTACCTCGCGTTGACGATACACTCGACACGTTGTCCGGAGCACAGTGGTTTCCACATTGGACCTGAAGAGTGGATATTGGCAAGTGGGTCTTCATCAAGAAGACAAGGAAAAGACCGCTTTCTCGACCCCAAGTGGCTTATTCCAATTTAACGTCATGCAATTTGGACTCTGTAATGCACCGGCAACATTTGAGAGATTGATGGACCTGATACTTTGAGGCCTGACGTGGAAAACTTGCCTTGTTTACTTAGACGATGTCATAGTGATCGGGAAGACTTTCGAAGATCATTTGAAAAACCTTAAGGAAGTTCTAACTAGAATTCACGGTGCACAACTGAAGCTGAGCCCGAAGACGTGTTCTCTATTCCAGAAGGAAGTACAGTATTTGGGCCATCTGGTTTCGGCAGTGGGCGTTAGCATGGATCGTAATAAAGTAGACACCGTAAGAGACTGGCCAGTTCCGAAGAATAAACACGAAGTTCGGAGTTTCCTGGGGTTATGCTCATATTACCGACGTTTTGTGAAAGGCTTCGCTACTATTGCTAAACCACTACATGAGCTAACGGAAAATAAAAGAAAATTCCAATGGTCGAGAGAGTGTGAACAAGCATTTAGAACGTTGAAGATTGCATTATGTTCGCAGCCAATTCTCGCTTTTCCAGCTTCCGAAGGGAAGTACATCGTAGACACAGACGCAAGCAATACTGGTCTAGGAGCAGTTTTGTCTCAAGTGCAGAACGGTGAAAAACGAGTAATAGTGTATTACAGCAAGACGCTTTCTAAACCAGAGAGAAATTATTGTGTTACAAGAAGAGAGTTGTTGGCAATTGTCAGAGCTTTGGAGCACTTCCATAAATACCTCTATGGGAGAGAGTTTTCACTACGTACCGACCATGCTGCACTTCCATGGCTCTTGAGATTTAAAAATCCGGAAGGACAGTTGGCAAGGTGGCTCGAACGTCTGCAAGAGTACAACTTCAAGGTACAACATCGGCGGGGGCGCCTGCACGGTAATGCAGATGGCTTATCACGAAGACCATGCCCGGAAGACTGCCGACATTGCCACAGAAAGGAAGAACAAAACTCAAGCGAACATGTTCAAGCCATCACTGTAGATTTCCTGGCTGATGGCTGGACAACACAAGACTGTCGACAAGAACAGATGACTGATGAAGACATTGGACCGATCTTGACAGCAAAAGAGGAAGGTCGCCGCCCGGATTGGCAAGATATCTGCCATGGTTCCGAAGTGCTGAAGGGCTACTGGGCACAATGGGAATCTCTCACCTTAGAAAACGGATTGCTGAAAAGGGCTTGGGAAAGTGCAGATGGACGACACATGATCATGCAGTTGATAGTTCCCCGAAGTAAAGTGCAGTCTGTTTTGAAGGAGATGCATGATGGAACATCTGGAGGCCATCTTGGCGTTAACAAAACCCTTGACAAAATACGGAAGCGATTCTATTGGCTTCATCTTCGCCACGACGTAGAGGAATGGGTTCGGACGTGTGAAATATGTGCTGCAAGCAAGTGCCCACAAACCAGAAGCAGGGGAAAAATGAGACAGTATAACGTTGGACAACCTTTCGAGAGAATTGCCATAGACATTGCTAGACCATTCCCAGTTACTGACGATGGAAACCGGTACATCATGGTTGTAGGTGACTACTTTCCTAAGTGGGTGGAAGCCTACGCAATTCCAAATCAGGAGGGAGGTTACCACTGTGGCAAAGCAGTTAGTTCACAACTTCTGTTGCCGTTATGGAACCCCTATGGAAATCCATACGGATCAAGGGAGAAATTTCGAATCAAGAGTGTTTAAAGAATTATGCCGTCTACTTGGAATTCGGAAGACCAGGACAACGCCTCTGCATCCTCAGTCGGACGGGATGGTTGAGAGGTTCAACAGGACTTTTGAGCAGCATCTTTCGAAAGTTGTTGACGAGAACCAAACAGACTGGGACGAACGTATACCACTATTACTTATGGCGTATAGGTCACCAGTACATGACACAAGCGGCATGACTCCAGCAAAATTGGTGTTTGGGCGGGAGATTCGTCTTCCTGGGGACTTGATGTTTGGATCACCTGAGACTTAGTCCCAAGAGCCAAAGAACTATTCCTCGCAATTAGAAAACCAACTACGAGAAATGAATCGTTTGGTAATATGACGGCTGAAGATTGCCAGTGATAAAATGAAAACTCGGTATGACATTCGCAGCAATACTGTGGGTTTCCAAGAAGGAGATCAGGTCTGGTTGTTCAATCCAAAGCGCCGTCGTGGTCGCTCACCTAAGCTTCAGTCTAACTGGGAAGGACCCTAAACTGTGAAAAAAAGAATTAACGATGTTGTTTATCGGATTGAACAGGAAGGACAGCGAAAGTTCAAGGTCGTCCACCTAGATCGCCTGGCTAAGTACAAATTTAGAGACGCTTTGCCAGTTCGGGACGAACAGGTTTAAGGAGGGGGCAGTGCTACGACAGCACAGAACAATCTACGCGTTTATCGAATGCGCCAGAAAGATCTCGACGTAAGCGTGTGGTGTACGTGGTACTAGACGCATTTTGCGAGAATCGTCCCGACTGTGTCAAGGCCGTAGTATTTACGTAATTCACGAGAGATGAGACGCAGTTTGGAAGCTTCTGGTGTATGAGCGTGACTATAAATACATCGCGTAGCGGCCTTAGCTTTCAGTTCAATGCCAGATTTTTGACTGTGCGATTCGAGAATATTAGTGCGATATATTTACAGAGCGGTTCGAGTTATTACGGTGTACGTTCAAGTAGTTATTAGTGAAGTGTTGCGTTTTATATTCGGACGGTATAATTGTAATACAGTTGAGTTTTAATATTAGTGGACATTTTATTGCGTATGAACAATTTTCATTTGATTTGTTGTAGACACTGTGTTGTTAATTACGAACTGTTTTACTATAACAAATAAGGTGTGATTAGTGACTTGATTGGTGTCTTGTACTTATTTTGTTTCCACTGTACCTACGACGATCGAATAGACCGTCGTAACAATACTTTATCGAATAAACGCCCAGCACCACCGAATACACCGCTTCCGATACCACGTGAAGAATAAAAAACGTATGAAACGCTACCTACAGCAGAAGAATTGATATCAACACCAGAAGGACGAAAATCGATCGATCATTATATTGATATATGGTTTAAAGGACTGCTAGCGAGACAATATATGCGTAAATTTTTGATGATGATAATCACGATATCGATCACGTTTTTGGTCCGTATTTTACGAATGGTACTACTTTAATGTTGGGTAAATACCCTATGAAAATTGAAGAAAACGATGATATTATAATCAACGGCTTTACATATAAAGGTACACCTGATTTGTACGACCTTATTTTCAAAAAACACCCGGACGCATATTTATATTCGGAAGAAGACTTAAACGCATATTCACATATGATAAGTAAAACAGGTGCATATTTAAATTTAACAACAAATAGAGTAAAAAGCAGCGCTAGTTACAAATATAAAAATATAATTAAACCAATTATTTCGACATTTAAACCGGAAAATCGTGGTCGAGGTTTATTAAAATTAAATAACAACAAGCCTAATTATGTCTATTGGGATGATATAAATGAATTATGTAAACTGCTACAATTGTTAATCGCTTCTCAAAGTGCTGGTCATTCAGGTCATAGCAACGAGATATTATCGATTATAGAAGAATTGCGTGAGGTGGGGATAATAAAAGAAGACGGTGCATCGTTTGAGGCCATATTTTCAAAATGAGCGTTGACAAATTCGGACACTATAGTGGAGAACTGGTGACAGGATCAAAAATTGAACGCGGTCCACCAGGCGAGGGGTTTAAATTAACAAAGGATGGAAATTTTAATATAAATAACAAAAGGCTGTGCAATGTTGGAGACCCGAAAACGAATAATGAAGCTGTGAACGTTAAATATGTGAAACAAAACTCGATTACTTTATCAAATACTAGTAATCATTTCAACGTTAAAATGAAAAAAATTACTAATTTAGCCGATCCGCAAGAACCTTTTGATGCTGTGAATAAAATATATTGTGAAAATACAATGAAAACTTCTTTAATTAATAGAATTCCGGTTAAGGTGAAAGATGGTTCTGTTTATTCGTTTAAAAATAATCGTGTTACAAATGTTGCTTCACCCATATCTAAACTCGATGTTGTAAATGTGGAATATTTAAGAAACAATACTATTATATTTAATAAAAAAAGAAACTCTTTTGATGCTGAGAATCACGTTATCGAACGACTACAAAATCCTAAAGAACAAGAAGACGCCACAAATAAATTTTATGTGGATAATAAATTACCCATTTCGCTTGTACAACCTGGGTGTTGCGACTTTAGGAATAATAGATTAATTAATGTGGCCGAACCTGTTGATTTAACCGATTGTATAAATAAGCAAACTTTAGACAATACTTTGAACACTTTAAAACATGAGGTTGAAGAATACATAGACAAAAGAGTAGATTTTAATAGTGATGGTGAGCTGGATTTTAAAAAAGCTAAACTTGTTAATGTTAGCGAGCCTGAAAGCGATTATGGTGTTGTAAATAAAAAATACGTATTTGATCAGTTTCTCGAATAAGATAAAAAATTGCTAAATATATTGTACAAGTTATATAAAGAACTTACAACAGACAAACCTATTAAAAGTAGACACGAATTTTATATTATATATATGGTACAGAGTTTGTATGAAGAATCATAAATGCACGTGTATGGGAACCATAAAAGGGGAGCCGGCTAGTGGGTGACATTCTTGGTACTGTTATTAACAAATCGATCGACTTATTACGAGTTGAACTTCATATACCGGGTTATCAATATTGTGGACCAGGTACGAAGTTGGCTAAACGCTTGCAACGAGGAGATCCTGGAATTAATAAGCTTGACGCAGCGTGTAAACAACACGATATCGCCTATTCTAAATATTCAGATTCTACAAACCGTGCTAGAGCGGATAAAGAATTAGCTGAAAGAGGTTGGGAACGTGTTAAATCAGAAGACGCTTCGCTCGCGGAGAAAGCTGCCGCGTGGGCTGTAACTAATATTATGAAGGCGAAAAGCAAATTTGGTGGGGGTGTAAAGAAGAAGAAGAAGAAGGTTTCAAAAAAGGAATGTTTGAAAGGTAAAGGATTATACTTACGACCGTATAAAAAAACGGGTGGAGGCGTTAAAAAAAAATCAAATCGGCGGCGGCGGAAATAATTAAACATATCCCGATTCGTCCACTTTCAACGAGCGAGTTATTGTTATATATTAATCGATTAAAAATTCCAAATTTTAGAGGTGTGTTTATGCGTGATACGTTACATTTAAACAGTGCTATATGGAAAAATGAGGCTGGTATTGTTAATTTAGACAGTATTTACGGTCAAGGCACGCATTGGGTGTGTTACGTAAAACATGAGAATAAAATTAATTATTTTGATAGCTTTGGTAATTTAAAACCGCCTACTGAGCTGATTAACTATTTTTCTTCATCCATAGAGCATCCTATCGAAATAAGTTATAATTATACACGAAAGCAAAAATTGGGTTCAGTTAATTGTGGACACTTATGTCTTCAATTTCTTGCGGACAATGTTTTCTTTAAGTGGCAAAGGACCTGAATTGGAATGTGACATTTTTCCACCAATTGAATTAAATAATAACGAAAAATGGGAACTTGGATTAATCGATTTCATGACATACAATTCAATACCAAACGTGAAAGAAGGTGTAAATAATATACTATATTTTGATAATGATAAGAAAATTGAATTGCCTACAGGTTCTTACGAAATATCAGACATTGCAACATATATTAATGATTACTTAATTAAAAATTATGAACACGTTCGGGTGGTAATAAAGGCGAATAACAATACGCTGAAAAGCGAAATTTTGTCTAATGTACTAATCGATTTTAAAAAAACCAATTCTCTTGCCTGTATATTCGGTTTTGAAGAATGTGTGCTTGAGCCTAATAAATGGTACAGCTCAACCTTACCAATAAGTATTGTTCGAGTAGAGGCCGTTCGATTAGTTTGCAGTCTCGTCAGTTATTCATTTAATAACGGTATTGAAGGTCATATAAGACACGAGTTTTATCCTACGGTTCCACCAGGATTTAAAATAGTTGAAATACCAACAAGTGTAATTTATTTACCTGTAAACACATCGGGAATACATCGTATTACAGTAAGATTAGAAGGTCAACAAGGAAGACCGATTAATTTTAGAGACGAGACAATAACGTTACGTCTACACCTGAGAAAAAAATGAGGCTTATTTTTTGCTATGGTAACACCGATAAAACGGTTTTTAACGATCTGAATAAGATCAGTAGAGATAAAAATATTAAACGATTAACACCTCAAAATAAGAAATTTTTACAATTATTGGGGTTAACAGTAATAAGTGAATATTCGAAAAAATGAGTAGTAGTATTTTAAATATATTAAACAATCCCGTATATGAAGATTATGCAATAGTAAGATTAAAATATCAGACCCATCATCCGTATACTTCAAGCACCTATAATAATAACGATGAAATTAGAATACCAATCAATCAACAAGATGTTTTTACGTTTCCACACGATAGTTATCTCTATATACTATTAGAATACACAAATAATTTAGGTGTATTTGATCAAACCTATAAAATAGTTTCAAACGCTGTGGCATTCTTATTTGATGAAGTTAGGTATGAAATATGTGGGTCAGAAATTGATCGAATTAAAAATGTTGGAATAACGACAACGATGAAGAATCTGTTAACAATTAAAACTTATGAAGTTAATACTTTAGAAAATGCCGCTTGGAATGAAAATTTATATGGGGCTCTATCACCATCTGAAAAAGATCTCCTATTCTGTATTCCATTCAAAATGTTGTTTGGATTCGTTGAGGATTATAAACGTATTCTGCTAAATGTAAAACAAGAACTAGTTTTAATAAGAGCACCGACTGATAGTAACGCTGTTGTTTTACCAGAATCGGTGACTAAATGTAAATTTACAATAAAACAGATATCATGGATAATGCCATATGTGTATGTAAATGATGAAAAAAATATGATTTTTTTTTTTAAATAATACAGCGTGATGAACCTATATTGATCCCCTTTAGGAAATGGGAGCTTTATGAATATCCGTCTACACCACAAGCGAAGCAGCACACTTGGACTGTCAAAACGTCATCACAAGCAGAAAAACCTCGTTACGTTATTGTCGGCTTTCAGTCTGATAGGAAAAATAATATACACAAGAATTCGGCAAATTTCGATTCCGTATCACTAAGTAACATTAAATTATATTTGAATTCAGAATACTATCCATACGACAATCTGAATGGTCTATTGTTACTTTGACACGAATTTTACAGACGATTTCAATCTTCATATTACTATGGTAGTAAGGACGCGCCAATGATGAATCGTGAAAATTTTATAACTCATACGCCTCTGTTTGTTATTGATTGTTCTAAGCAAAATGAATCATTAAAAACAGGTTCAATAGATGTTCCTCTTGAAATGGAAACATCTCAAAATATACCCGAAAAAACTGCAATCTACTGTCTTATTATCTATGATACAATTATACAATAAACACCGTTATCTGGTTCCGTAAGAAAATCGCTTATCTAATCGTTTTATAATGAAGCATGAAGAATATTTTTACAGTATTCACGCTTTTGCATTCAATAAGAATGGTTGAATACGTTGTCGATTTTCAAGGTTTCCGAGATGACGGAAAAAACTTTATTATTAAAGAGTTGTGTGTGCAAAAAATAGAAAATAGCTTGTTGGCGTTAGAGAACATCATTTATTTTTACCACCATTTGATTATAAACATTTATCAATTAAAAAGAAAAAACATACAAACTGGCTTAAAGAGAGATTACACGGATTTAGTTGGAACTGCGAGCTTCAAGACTACTCTAAACTACAAACAATTTTCGATAAATTATCCAAAATTAAACGTATCTACGTGAAAGGATCGGAAAAGAAGCTGTTGTTGGAAACAGAACTAAATTCGTATGTTGGAATTATCGATATCGAAACTTTAGGATGTCCGTCTTTAAATATTTTGAAACAGCAGAATGTATATAGTGTTAACTGTCCTTATAAACATAATATAAATAAATGTGCTTTAAATAATGTTTGTTATATAAGCGATTGGTTGATGTATTATTGGAACAGTGAATGTGATAAACACCAAAAAGTTAAAAGACTTAGATGTTGGGACTGTGTAGCGGAAATAAATAAATATGTATAAACTTTATGTGAAATAATAAAAAATTTTTATTGTGTTATAAAGAGTTTATTATTATAACATCATCATCATCATCAATAATCTGTATTGTTTCTTCATCTGGTGGTGGTGGTGACGGTCCCCTTCGTGGCCGTACATTTCGTACTGGTGGTGGTGATGGTAACCGCCGACGCATCGGTCTTACGACGGCTACAGGTCTTTGCAACCTCGACTGAGACGTATATATCGTCACCATCAACAAGATGAAGAAATTGATGAAAACCTCAGTTGGTTCCATATCTGTAATTATATATAGGTTTTATGTTTGGGAACCGTGTTTTTAAAAACTAGAGATAAAAATTGTGTTAAATGTTTTATTATATAAAAGTTTTACAATATATACTCAATTTTTTAAATAAAATAATACAAGATTCGAGTAAACAAAGAAAACATTAAAAATTTTTAAATTTTGTTTTTTTAACATTTTTAATATTTGCCAAATTCTTTGCAACATTTAAAATCATTTTATATAATTGAACGTATTTCAAGTCTTTAGAAGAATCTACTAAAAATGTGGCCCTGTAGGCGGCCTTAGTCCATCTATCGTTTTTAGCAACGTTTACCAAATTGTTTGTGTCAATTATTTCAATTTTGATTAAATATCCCCCTTTTTCACCAGGTGTGGTCAATGTTTTCCTTGTTCCCCCAGTTTGAAACATTACAGTTTGTTCAAAACGGAGATTGTTTTTGTCATTTTCGTTAGTTTTACAGATGTAAAAACTTTATCAAATTCATCCTCATCCTCCTCCTCATTATCTATATCTATTGTAAACTTTTCACTATCGTTATCACACATCATATTATTTTTTATTACAGAATTAATAATTATAAATGTCGATTTTAATATATTTTTTCTTTAAAATTTACAATTGTTGTATTTAAATATTCATATACTTCATCAATATCAAACAAATAATTATTTAGTAGTGATAAATCCTTTTGTGAGCGAACTAGTTTTAATTCTAAAGCAATTCTAATATTTTTGTAATTTCTATTCTCTCTCTCCTATGGCGCTACAGCCCAAGTCGGGCCCTGGCCTCCACCAATCTCCGCCTCCAATGCACTCTATCCACTGCAACCCTCCTCCAGTTTCCTATCCCCATGTCTCTCGCGTCCTCTGCAACGCCATCTTCCCACCTCTTCCTCGGTCTACCTCTAGGTCTCGTTCCCTCCCATGTACCCAGCAAAGCCCTCTTAGGGTTCCTGCCACCCTCCATTCTCATAACATGTCCGGCCCAACGTAATCTTTGAATTCTTATAAATTTTGAGATTGGTATCTCTTTATATATTTGATACAGTTCGTTGTTGTATCTCAGTCTCCATGAGCCATTTTCTTGTATTGGGCCTATAATGCGTCTGAGGATTTTCCTTTCAAAGGTGTCTACTCTGTCGACTGTTTTCTGTGTGATTGCCCATTCCTCACACCCGTAGCATAGCACCGGTCTGATGACAGTCCTATATATTTTCATTTTTTTATTTCTATTAGTCTACTATATAAATTAAAAACATCTACATCATCAGAATTGATAATATCAGTTTTAATTTTCTTTAACACATCTTCCCATAAACATAAAGACGAAAGTCTATAAAAATATAATAGTTTAAGGATATCTTCTAACGAAACATATTCCTCGATGTGGTGAGATGGTCCAGCGATGTCCATTGGTAGAAAAACAAAAAATTTATTAGCCTTCCGCTAAAAATTTATCGATTTCTAGCAATAATTCTTTATTTTCATCATTATCATTTAATCCGCTTATCCCACCCGTAGAACCAAAGCCGTTATTACCTCTCTCAGTACTATCTAAAGTTGATGCCTCTCTCAGTTCCGGTTCTTCAATCTTTTCACAAATCAGTTACGCGATTCGATCACCTTTATTTATGTTAAAATACGCTGACGAATGGTTAAAAATAACCGCACCTACGTTCCCTCTATAATCTCTATCTACCACACCAGCTCCAACGTTGATGTGATATTTAAGAGCCAATCCTGAACGTGGTGCAATTCTCCCGTAACAACCGTTAGGTATTTTAACGGCTAAATCGGTTTTTACTAATTCTTTTCCGTTAGCATTAATTTTATAATTATACGCACTACGGAGATCAAAACCCGCAGACTGATTAGTTAACTTTTCAGGTGGATAAGCGTTTTTAGATAATTTTTTAAAATAAAGAATTGATGCGGCCATTATTGATTCTATAACATACAAATAATCGTTTTTGTTACACAACTAATTTGTAAATAAAGTTTAAAGTATACAAAAAAATAATAATTACCTAATAGAGTTTGCTGTATAAAAAACGATGCAGAAACAACTTGCTGATTCTTCTTATTGAAGCAGTTTGAGCGTGTACAATACAATTCTAAGCCGCTTTATATATACTGTTTCTCACTATAGGAAAAGCTGGTTGACCTTTCGATTAAACCGCGCCCAAGAAAGATTATCTTGCATTGCAAAAACGGTGCGCGTGTTACACAACAATAGTTCAAAGTATAAAGATTAGATTGCTCTGTTGTTCTACTTTTTACGCAACTATATAAAGATATATAATACAACCACACACATAAGGAGCTGACAATACAGTTTACTTTACATAAGAAGAACAAGTATCTGACGTAAGTATAAAAATTATACAAGGATAATAAATTTTTATAATTATAGAACCGATATGAATATTGTTTGTTTAAATATATTTTTATAGATTGCAATGGACAAAAATCTGCCATTTAAAAAAAGACAATTTGCCAGAAAAACTGTTGAGGAAGAACATGCTTCATCTCGTGAAACAACACCTTCGCCACAACCTGGTCCGTCACGTGTACAAGATTTGGAGTCAACAACAAGATGGTGAACACCGCCATCATCTCCAGCATCATCATTATCATCATCATCAACAAATTTTAAATTAAAAACAGCGAGATTACAACAAATTTTTGAATCAAATAGTTTCATAGAAATAGAGAATGCATTTAAAGGAAATTTAAAAACAAATTTTTATAAAAACATTAATAATAATTATAAGGACATTCGTTTGTTATTAGATTACATTAAATTAAATATAGTTACAATTTTAAGTAACATAATTTCAATGTTTGGTCCAATAAAATTCAACATAGTTGTTGAATGTACATACATAAAACCTGTCATAAATGAAACACAGGACAGATGATTTAAAACAAAAAACATTCCGGTTTTAGAAAACGATAATTTAAATATGATATTAAATAATTCGATTAGAGAGATTTGTCACGATGAAAACGTATATATGGGGAAAGGTTCCGGATGGAGTCTTCACTGTATAGACGGAATTTTTACTAAGAATAAATCGATTTAAACCATTAAAAGGTGCTTCATATATTCCACTTCCAAAATTCTAACAAAATAAAAAATGTATAATAAATACAAAAAATAATGATATTTTTTGCTGTAAATGGTCAATCCTGTGTCGTTATGTTACTGGACCTCACATTGAACAGGTTAATTTTCGTTATTTTAATTTAGAAAATAACTTTGATTTTAAACATATAGACTTTCCTACACCTTTAAAACAAATTTCTCGTTTTGAACAAAATAATAATGTGTCAATAAACATTTATTCTATCGATGAAAACAAATCAATTTTTCCTCTTAAAGTGTGTAGGGAAGAAAAGAATAATCAATTTGACCGTTTAGTATTAAATAAATTGAATAATGCTAATTACCATTATTGTTATATAAAGGATTTTTCCAAGTTAATAAGACCACAGTTAACAAAACTTACAGAAGTAATTGAAATATGTAAACGTTGTTTTTCGTTTTTTACAAAAAGTCAAAAAAATTAAAAATTCATAGTAGATATTGCGGAAAGTATTCGCCTGTAAAAATAGTATTACCAACTACTGACAACTTATTAAAATTTAAAAATGTTCATTATCAATATAGGGTTCCTATTGTGGTATATGCAGATTTCGAATGTATTTTGAAACCTGTTAGTACTTGTTTGCCCAACCCCGAAAACAAATTTACTACAGTTAACGAATTTCATATTCCGATGAGTTTTTGCGTATATTTTGTTATAGATAGCAATATCTCTGAAAGTATTAGAAACCAATTACCTTCAGAACCTTACTTATATCGTGGTAAAAATGCTGCGGAAAAATTTATGACATATTTAGTTGAAAAAATTAATTTAATCGGTTTACTTATTAAACAAAATATGCCTTTACATATGAATCGGGATGATAAAATAAAATTTAAATTGGCTACACATTGCGAAATGTGTAACAAGGAATTTACGTTATTATATCCCAAAGTTCGCGATCATTGTCATTTAACCGGTCGATTTCGTGCGGTATTATGTAATACGTGTAATTTGAAACGACAACAACAGAAATTTGTACCAGTTTTCATACATGGTAGTTCTAATTATGATTCGCATTTTATAGTGCGACAATTGGGCTATGATGTAAAAAATATTCATGTAATTCCTAATACTAGAGAAAAATATTTTTCTTTTGCAAAGAAAACACATTCGGGTTTAAATATTAGATTTATTGATACTTATCGGTTTATGAATTGTTCGTTAGCTGAGCTCAGTAATAATCTACCTAAGGATAATTTTTTTTATACTGGAATATTTTTTTCTGTAGACAGTATGCCGCTAGTTACCAGGATAGGTGTGTATCCTTATGAATATACGAATTCCTGGAAAAAGTTGGAAGAATGTAGATTACCTCCAAAAGATTGTTTTTATAGTTCGCTAAATGATTCGGAAATTGGAAATGATGATTATGAAGACGCGTGTAAAGTTTGGAATCATTTTAATATACAAACTCTTGGAGAATATAGCGATCTTTATTTAAAAATTGATGTTTTATTATTGTGTGATATTTTTGAAAATTTTAGATCTCCTTGTATGCAATCTTATAAACTAGACTGTGCACACTACTTTACAGTACCAGGTTTTGCTTTTGATGCAATGTTAAGTTATACAAAAATTAAACTGGAAATATTAACCGATTATGAAATGTACTTACTTTTTGAAAATGTGGTGAGGGGGGGAATAAGTGTTTGCATAAAAAAAGAATCTGTTGCTAACAATAAATATATTCCAGAAACATTTGATGTAACTAACCCAATTACATTTTTAACTTATTTAGACGCGAATAATCTGTACGGTTGGGCAATGAGTAAATGTATGCCATATGCAGGTTTTACTTGGAAAGGTCCTAACGATAATTTTAATATACTAGATATTGCAGACGATTCTCGCGTCGGTTATATTTTAGAAGTAGACGTCGAGTATCCTCATCACTTACATGATCATCATAGCGATTTACCGTTTCTACCAGTTAATCAATGCGTTAAAGGAACAAAACAACAAAAATTGTTAACAACATTAGAAAATAAAGAAAAATATATATGTCATTACATTAATTTAAAACAAGCTGTTAAACACGGTTTAAAAGTTATAATAGTTCAGCGTATTATAGAATTTTTGCAGGGTCCTTGGTCAAAAACGTACATCGACTTAAATACAGAAAAACGAAAACAAGCTAAAAATGATTTTGAAAAAGATTTTTTTTAATTATTAAACAACTCAGTGTTCGGTAAATGTATGGAGAACCTTAAAAAAACGAATTGACTTTAAACTTGTAAGTGATGAGAAAAAATTATTAAATTTAATTACACAAGCGGTATTTAAAGACAGAATAATTTATAATAAATCGTTATGTGCGGTATTATCAGATAAAAAAACGTTTATTTTTAGATAAACCAATATACATCGGATTTAGCGTATTAGAAATAAGTAAAACGTTAATGTATGATTTTCATTATGATATAATGAAGAAAAAATATGGTGAAAAGCTTTTGCTCTTATATACAGATACAGATATCTTTTTTTACGAGATTCGTACAGATTATAAGACATATTAGATTCAGATTTATTTACACACTTTGATACATCAGATTATTCGCCCAATCATCCGTGCTATTCGGTTGAAAATAAAAAAGTTATTGGTAAATTTAAAGATGAATGTGTGGGTGTACCGATTAAAGAATTTATCGGTTTACGCTCTAAATTATATACATTTAAAACTGCGGATAACAAAATTAAAAAAAGAGCAAAAGGAATAAAAAAAATGTTATTAGCAAACATATAAGCTTTGAAGATTTTAAAGAGTGCGTCTATTCTAAAACCGTTTTTAAAAATAATAAACCCGTAACTATAAATAAGGATAATAATAAAATAAATAGCTATAGAATGATGAAATTATTCCGATCGAAACAACATTTAGTTGAAACGATTACGTGCAACAAATTGGCGTTAAGTAATTTAGACAATAAAAGAATCATTTGTGATAATAAATTAGATACACTGCCCTACGGTCATTATTCATTGGTGAATGATGGAACAAGTTTTTAACACGCGAAACAAATATAACCGGCGGAAGAATGTTGTTTATAACATTTATGATACTAAAAATATTGTGGTTAAAAATTTTAATATGTGTAATTGTAAAATATTTAAATTTGTACCTGAAAAGGTGAATGAGTACAAAGTAATGTTAAACATACAACATAATCAATTTAAGCTAGTTGATAGTATAAATGATGTTACTAATGGTCTTTATAATCAGCAGAAAGTTAATAAAAGTAGTTATCAACATTATGTAAAAACATTATAACAATTGTATGTTTATGTTGAAAAAAGTAAAGAAAAGAAATATGTATATTTCTAAAGAATTTTCTTTTTTCCCCACATGATTTAGTAAGGTACTCAAAATACGAATTAGCCGTGTAGATTAAATCGTTGTTTCAGTTCGATGTATAGTTTCATAGGTTCGATCCCGATTAATTCGTATTTTTATTTTTCAAAATATGAACGCCAACTTTTCTATCATGATGAAAACGCGTGTTATTACACAATTTTCTTGGGTGTGGTTTAATCGACCACATACATTCACGTGTTATAGCGTAATTTCCTTTGGCGCGGTTTAATCGAAAGGTCAACCGCATGCGTTCACAGGTTGTTACGTAATTTCCTTGAACACGTGATTGGAGTTCATGTTGCTTACGTCATAACCAGTCTTGACCTTCGTCGTGACCTTGACCTAGGTCAAGGTCATTTTTGTTTAATTTCTGGGCCAAGGTCATCTTTGTTTACTTCCGGGGTCAAGGTCATCTTTGTTTACTTCCACGGTCATTGACCTTGTCCCAGCACATACATACCTATACTACTGAAGTCAATAAACACCAGCTTTATTTAATCACAAGTAACAGTTTGTAATGAACAAGTTGTTCAACAAGATTACATTCATATAATAATTTAAGTTCAAGTGGTCCACACGCAATAATAATGTCAAGTAATAGTGTTCCACACAATAATCACTTTTCACTAATAATCACTTGAACGCAGTGACTAATCACCTGAAGTAAACTGACTTTTAAACGGCAGCTGTTATTGTTTAAATAGATAACTCAAGTGTTCCAGAATAGTCCACAATACGCGTCAACAGCTCTCGAAAACACTAGAGCTTAATTGATTGCGGCCTTGAAGAAACACGCACCTGCTGGCTAGGCGGGAAAAGGGTAGAGAGAACTTTCAACTGTTCCAAACGGTTCTGTTCGTTTCACTACCCCCTCCTCGTCACGAACTGGCAAACCATCTCTGAAGTAATACTTGGCCAGACGACCTAGGTGGACGACCTTGAACTTTCGCTGTCCTTCCTGTTGAATCCGATAAACAGCATCGTTTATTCTCTGTATCATAGTGTAAGATCCTTACAAGATAGTTTGAAGTTTAGGTAAGTGATTACGACGGCGTTATGGTTTGAACAACGAAACCTGGTCTCCTTCTTAGAAACCCACACTATTGCTGTGAACGTCATAAAGAGTTTTCATTTTTCCTCTTAGCAATCGATTTTTTTTCATAGTTCGTTTTCTAATTGCGAGATATTGTTCTGTGGCCTTGGGACTGAGTCTCAGGTGACCCGAACATCAAGTCCCCAGGAAGACAAATCTCCCGCCCAAACACCAATTTTGTTGGAGTCATGCGGGTTAGGTCGTCTACTGATAACGTATACGCCATAAAGAGTAGTGGTATACGTTAGTCCCAGTATGTTTGGTTCTCGTTAAAAACGTTCAAACGATGCTTCCCGATTGTCCAATTGAACCTTTCAACCATTCTGTCCGACTTAGAAGGAATTTCGTTTCTAAATCTGAGTAGACGGCATAATTCTTTAAACACTCCTGACTCAAAATTCCTCCCTTAATCCTTATGGATTTCAATAGGGACTCCACAACGGCAACAAAAGTAGTGAACTAACGCCTTTGTCACAGTGGGAACTTCTTCATTAAGTAATCTTCCACCCACTTAGTAAAGTAGTCACCTATAACCATGACGTACCGGTTTCCATCGTCAGAAACTGGGAAGGGTCCACCAATATCTATATCATTTCTCTTGAATGCCAATCCATCGTTATACTGTCTCATTTTCCCCCTGCTTCTTGTTTGTGGGCCTTTGTTGCAGCACATATTTCATATGTCCGACACCATTCCTCTATGTCGTGGCAAAGATGAAGCCAATAGAATCGCTTCCGTATTTTAGCAAGGGCTCTATTAACGCCAAGATGATCTCCAGACGTTCCATCACTCACCTCCTTCAAAACAGACTGAACTGTACTTTGGGGAACTATCAGTTACATGATCATTTCTTGTCCATCTGCACTATCCCAAGCCGTTTTCAGCAATCCGTTCTCCAAAGTAAGAAACTTCCATTGTGATCAATAGCCCTTCCAAACTTCGGAACCATGGCAGACGTCTTGCTAATGCGGGCAGCAACCTTTCTCTTTTCCTGTCAAGATTGGTCCAATGCCTTCATCAGACATCTCTGTTCTTCCAACCATCTGCTGACAAGAAATCTACCGTGATGGCATAAACATGTTTGCTTGTGTGCTCTTTTTCCTTTTTGCTCTTTTTTCATTTTTGAGCATGGTCTTCGAAATAAGACATCTGGACTACCATGCAAGCAACCCCGCCTATGCTATACCTTGAAATTGTACTCTTGCAGACGTTCGAGCCACCTTGCCAACTGCCCTCCCGGACTTTTAAATCTCAAGAACCATGCATTTGTGGCATGGTCGGTGCTTAGTGAAAACTCCCTTCTATACAGTTATTTATGGAAGCGGTCCAAAGCCTGAACGATTGCCAGAAAAGCTCTCCTTGTAACACAATAATTTCTCCCTTCCTTAGGAAATCTCTTGCTGTAATACGCTACTACTCGTTTTTCACCGATTTGCACTTGAAACAAAACTGCTCCTTGATCATATTACTTGCATCTGTGTCTACGATGTACTTCACTTCGGAAGCTGGGAGAGCTAGAATTGGCTGCGAACATAATGCAATTTTCAAAGACCTGAATTCTTGACCACTCTTTCGACCACTGGAAGTTTCATTTATTTTCCGCTAGCTCATCTAGTTATTTACCAATAGTACAAATGCTTTTACATAACCTCTGTAATATGAGCATTATCCCAGGGAACTTTGAACTTCGTGTTCACTCTTCGTAACTAGTCTTACGGTGTCTACTTTATTGAGATCCATGCTATCACCCGCTGCCGATACCAGATGGCCCAAATACTGTACCTCCTTTTGGAATAGAGAACACTCCTTCGGGCTCAGCTTCAGTTGGGCACCGCGGGTACTAGTTAGAGCCTCCTTAAGGTTTTCCAAATGGTCTTCGAAAGTCTTCCTGATGACTATGACATCGACTAAATAAACAAAGAAAGTTTTCCATGTCAGGCCGCCGGTGCATTACAGAATCCAAATAGCATTACATTACATTAGAATAGGCTACTTGGGGTCGAGAAAGCGGTATTTCCTTGTCTTCTTGATGAACACTCGCTTGCCAATATCTACTCTTCAGGCCCAATGTAAAAAGCCACTGTGCCCCAGTCAGCGAGTCGAGTGTATCGTCAACACGAGGTAGTGGATTGCAGCCTCCGTTTTACTTTACCACTTCAGAGGTCGTTATAGTATCTATTCAAAAATTCCTGATATTTCTCTGGAAATTCGTAAGTGTACTCGATCTTCGCTGCGTCGTTCCGGCTACCCAGGCTACAGGAGTCATTTTACCTAGGAGCCTATTGTTTTATAAAATGACAGCTTGATCCAAAATGTTCGCCACTGTAATAGGTACATTTCCGGTTTCGTCAGGTTTTACTAAAATTCTGGCAATTGGCTCGTGATCAGTTAATTATCACACTACAAATACTTAAACACATTTATATTTTTTGTACAGCGATATTCATAAGTGATATTTAACGTCTCTTAAACTATGAGACACATGTATTCAACGATTGTATCATATGACCATAGTCTGATAGTTCTCATATTATGCCATGACGCCATGATATAATTACACTTATCACGCCATACGTAATCAGTGGTTGTTTAGGTATACTTAGGTCTACCCGTTTTTATTAATTTATGCTTTTAAGAAAAACGCTTTCTTTGAAACTGACGCATACTTGTATTTAGGTCAACTGTAATTCCACAAACATAAAGTGGGCCTATTTTAAAATGGTTAACAAAATTTAACATTTTTTTTAAATCTTAAAAGTTAATGAAAAGTCAGATTCGTCTTAAATTGTATTTTTGGAATCAGAGTTGAAACTTTCTTTTCTCTTAAGCATTCGGAATGATACACTAAAATACATACTTTAGAATCTCTTGACTGTTAAAAAGCATAAACAACTAAACTACGCCCTCAAAAACAAAACGAAATGAAAGTGAAATCGTATAAAACTACTAACTACAACCGTTAAAGTTTGTGTATGTACATTAAGTGTAATTTTTCTTTTATGTCACAGAATTTATGCCACACCCTTTACAAAACGAGTCCATGAAATAGTGCGTAATTATAGAAGCAAAAGTTTACAGTTTTACTAGTTTGTTGAGTGTTCATCCACTAAAAATATAGCAGTGACCAAATGTTTACTAGGTTTGATGTTCTTTGGTAAACTCAGAAATTGCTCATATTATATATCACAAAACAACTTTTAAGTTAGTCTTTATTAGCTTCTATACAAGATAAATTTTTATTTATATCTAACTTAACATACCAAAACAATAAATTGGTAATTTAGTTAACCAAAATACTGATTGTCCGTTAAACGCTAACTTTGTAATGAAAAAATACCAATTGCTCTTGTAGTGAAGTCGTGAAATTAACGATGTATCACTCCTATAAAGGAAATGTTATAATGACCATCAGTACTTAATGTAATCTTAAGATGCTGTTTACAAACGAAAATCTAGTAAATTCACTACACTTCTAAATACATTTTGTCAATGCTAGACTTGTTTTTTTATATTTTTTTATTTTCTTTTTTTTTAAATGTTACTGGCGTTATGGTGTGTAATGCTAGTCACAGGACTAGACATATAGATATGGTGAAAGGTAAATTGAAATGTATTGGAATCTTTTTCTTATCTGCTGTAATTAACAAGTTTGCTCATTAATTATTCCAAAAGGTACTTATATCGATTCTACTTTACCCTAAAACTGTCTGATCATTGCCGTCCAGGTTACTCCGTAAAGATTATTTTAGAGCTTTTTTAATTGTAGGAGGTAACCTACATAATATTTTCAGTTGTGGCATATGTTTTTTCATAACTTGCAAAGGTTGCAATAAAGTTTCTTTTCTGTACTTCATCCTATTCCTATAAAAATATTTCACGTTTGTTAATCTACCTATGACTTTTACCGCAAATACTCGTTGGGCACTTTGTGAAACATATTAATACAAAGGTTTTTCAAAAATATATAAACACTTGGTGCGTTTCACAATTTTATTTAACTCTGACAGCTGTTTCGACTTTTTAAACCATTGTCAAAGAGATGAGTGAACACCTAAACAAAGGATGTAATTGTGCTGAACATCTATTTGTGACGTGTATCGGAACATGTGTGAGGTGTGAAGATGGAGAAGGGGTTGCAGGAGATAAGGGAAGGTTAAGTGTCTGTAAAAACTATATATAAGCTGAATGCAAAATATAAAATTAACTATAATAAATAACAGCTTTTAATAAAGGGGATACACAGAATTGAGTTTGTTCATTTATCAAAATTTTGTTATTCTTTATTACTTTCTTAATTTCTAGAATTTATAACAAATTCATTTTTTTACCTTTTTGTATGTTGTAGAGTAGTGTTGTTTTTTGTATCTATAAAGTGACTGTGTTGTAAGCAATGATCTGCAAAACCTGTATCAGCTGTACTGGTTAAAATCGCCTTCTTATGTTCAGAAATGCGATGTTTCAGAGCACGGCCACATTGTCCAATATACATAACATCGCATTCTGCACAGTGTATTTCATAAACTTCATTTCTCTTTAGTTTGTTTGATTTTCTTTATCGTTGACTAGTCATGAAAAAAGATTACGTTTGTTTACTGATACCATGTTAAAACCATGCTTTTTAAACCTATGTTTTGCTTTAAGAGACATTCGTTATTTTAACTACGTCCTTTTTGAAATAAATGTGCTGTGGTTTCATCACTGCCACCCCTACAATTAAATGATCGAAAAACTCTGTTTTGCTTAAGCAGTTGTACTTGCCGTTGTTCATATTTATGTGAGTTGTAAAGACAGCAGATAACACTTCCAGCTTCTATAATTTGAATCCCATTGAGAAATTGCATTAGCACGCTTTTGAATAGTGGTTTTGTAAATTTTTTGCTTTGCACATCGACAAATCCATTTAACACATTGACATGTCAAGACGAGTTTTAACTTTCGTTGCGGGCCAATGATGTGATATGAGTCACCTCTTGTGTCTATAACCGATTACTGTCGGCACCTACTCCTATTACCATATAAAAGTAATACATTAAAGCAAACGTGTTTTTGTGTGAGAGTATAATATACAATTTTTTTTCTTCTATTTGAATGTATAGCAAGTTCCATGGACATGTAGATTTCCAATAAACATGTAATTTCACTGCACAAAATATTAATGTATACAATTACATAGCAGAAAGTATAACTATGCAGGTGGTTAACATCTATTTGAATTACAATGTAGAATTTATAAGTAAGCTCCAAATTACATAAATCTTTAAATTTCAATTATAGAATAACAAGTTATTAAATGAATAAGAAAAAATTTGTAATTGCGTTCAAATTGTATTTGTTACGTTTATAGTATTTATATTACGCACATGATACAAAATATCTTAGATAAATAAATAGGCTACGGTTACGGAGAAACGGACATAAAATTCGTTGAATCCGTAAATAGCAAGACTTGGAGTCAAAAGCAAAAAAGGAGAGATGAGGGGATTTGTTTCACTGAGGACTCTTAAAGCTTGGAAACATACGGCCATACTTTAGAACGTTTGAAGAAAGAGCCCTTCAACATTAATTACACCTCATTTATTATTTCTCTGTCTTTTATGCTGGTTCGTCGCCCTTTTCAGCCTAAAGCACAGGCGTTCAATCAATTATTCATCATCATATTCGCAAGGGAAAGTGAAATTTGTATTATCAAAGGCACAAAAGCGTAGATATTTTGAGAACATCACTGTACACACCTATATTTGTAGAGTCTTTGTGTGTTAAACCAAAAAACAACATGTATTTAACAATATGTAAGTTATCTTAAAGATGAAATTAAAAAATTTTTACACGGTAAACATTAACCGCGGATTAAGAGTGTAAATTTAAAGTTATTAATTCTCATAAAATAATGCCAGTAATTATTACGGAATTTGAAAAGTGTTTCAAAATATATATACTATTAATTCTTAAATTTAATAACAAAACACTTGGGAAGTTCTACGGATGATCAGCTGTAGAACTTACCAAGTGTTTATTTATTATATTCAAGTATTAGTAAAATGATCTAAAATGCCGAGTGATCATTCGATCAATGTAATATATTGTTAGTTTGACCATTTACTTTATGCAGAATTTAAACAACATAAACCTACACAAATTTCAAGCCAAACATGCGTGACTACATAGCCTGCAAAGCGCAACTTTCACAAGAATGTGACAAGCCTAACTTTGTTGAACTTGCTGCCATAACTAACTTACTACCACGCAGTGTCAACTAATATTCAAGACAGTGTTAACAAATATTTTAGCCATTTTTAGGTTTAGTGATCTTAAATATTTCGTAGTGGTTAAAATGTATGAAATGTGTTACCGTACCTCTGTTCATTTTGCCCTTAGTAATTCAGGTTACGTGTCTGTAAATAAAGGAAAACTCTGTCCATGAGAAACGAAATTACATAATTGTAAAACAGTATTTATAAAGTCAGCCAGTTTGTACAAAGATTATAATATTGTAAGCAATGGCGGCAGGCGAGTCTTAAGGAAGGGGAGGCTACGATACGATCACCTGAGCCGCGATCAGTTATCAACCCCACCCCCAAACACGACATTCGTTATTTCACATTTAAAGTATGGTAGAGCTTTTTGCTTTTTACAGCATATATGTCTTATTAGAATTGTACCCGTATCTTCAACAAAACAGAAGCTTTAATAGAAGGTAACTTACTTCTAGCAAAGAAGTAAACTCCTGAGTAGACATATATTTTGTAAGCTGCGATGATATTACTTGTAGACCTTCAGTAAATTCAACAGCCCTTGTTATTCGCAAAATTGTGGATAACATTATCTCGTCATATCGGTCGGCTTTTTAATTTGCAGAGAATTTCGTTTTCAATTGAAACTATAATAATGGCGCTGAGACGGTCTTCAGTCATGCGGTTCCTCAAGTTACTTTTGATTCTCTTAAGACAAGAATAGCTTCTGACTACGTAAGCGATACAGTCACAAATTGTTGCAAATGAGTAAATAATTTATATGCTTTGGGAAGAACTTTATTTTTAGTATCATCACTAATCCTTTTTATTAATCTGTCTATTTTCACTATGTAACGGCGAGTAAGGGGTTTCAAGTCCTGTTCTTAATTATTCTTTGTTAAAATTCTGACCATATATTTACACTAAAGAAATAATAGAATCAGTCATGAATATTTTATTACAGCGAGAAAAGCTTTTAGTGTCATCTAACTTCATAAATTTTAATTACATACAGCTGGAAAATCATACTGCTAGCTGAGTAATAATATTGTCTAACACTTCAAAATAAATTTGCTAATAGTAATCAGAGGACGTGATAGCCTTATTTCTTGGATGATGCTGTTTCAACTCTAGAAAACTAGATCGAGTACCAGACTCACTTGGCTGACGGAAATCATCATATTTCTTGTCATGTCTTAAGTTTTTGATTGTAAAATACATTCAACAACCAAACTGTGGCGGAACTTACTATGAATAGATTTCATCTTTAGAATATTAAAAAGTAAATCGCTTTTCTGAACAATGTGCTGGAAACCCGACAAAAGGAAAACAAATGTGAAATTTTTCTAAATTAGTTAAATAACCTTGTTCTTCTCTTACAGTTACAAAATTTTGGGATTCCGCCAATTCGTATGAGTTAAGATTATATGAAACATCATGAAAGCATTCAATGAACTCTTTTTGTATGGTTTCCAACAGTCCTCAAAATAACTCATATTCTCCCAATGTTCTTTAAATCTGGTTTCCTGGTCAGTACGAGGTAAAAAATAGCTTTAAAATTTTACAGTTAATCGATTCCTCGGGTTCATCATGATACTTGAAACCAAGTTTTTGCTTGCGTAATAAGCTAGTAACATATATTAAAAGTTTATAATATTCCTATTGTCCTTAATTTCCTTCTTATATTTTACTTTTTGCAATCTACTATCCTCATTTAAAAGTTCAGATAGGCTTCGCTTAACAACTGTGTTGCTAGGCTATGTAATGATAAAATAAATTTAAATGGTCTTTAAAAGACGCACGCTTACCCAACGCTCGTGACAAATTCTTTAAATCGTCGAAACCTTCAGCAGACCATATACTCTTATTTGTGCTTATTAGTAAGCAGGGCCAGCAGAATAACTTTGAATTTACTCTACTACCTCATAGCCATTCATGTTGATCGTACCATGACAACTGGGAAGTTCTAGATTGGTTTTTGCACGTTTCAAAGAATAAACATTTTAGGGTAGGTCGACCACGTTTCATTATTTCACTTCTCTAAAATCACTCAATTGCATTGTAATAATGCCATTGTTGGATACTGCAAATATAACTTTCACTTTCTCTTACTAAATCCATTTTATCCTCGTGGTAGAGATCTCACAAACACACGCCAAGAAGAAATGAACAATAAAAATTCACACGCATAAGGAGCACGAGACCGTAAAGACTGCGTAAAACTAACACAAACCACATTAAACCGTGGGGAGTGGCTAATCCACTCGTTGCCTCCCAGGCACGGTTACACTAGCGTCCCCCCCCCCCAACACCAGTCGGCATAGTTCACACATAGCTGTACGGGTACTACGGCAGCTACTCACTTGCCTCTGTCTGCTGCTATTCTGCGCTATTACCGATAACGTGTAATAAAAAAGGGTTTTTTGTACGTAATCAAATAATTTAAAATCCAAATTGTCAGGTTGATTACAGGTTTAGTTGCAATAATAAATATAGCCTATTCCTGGTTGTTTATTTTTTAATAATTTTCTAAATTTTATTGGGGAGGCTTAGCCTTCGTTGCCTCTCCTGATGTTTCACAAAAATGTAATAAAAATTATGAATATTTTGCTTGTCAATATACGACGCCTTCATACATATCACTTTGGTATAAAAGTAATTAATACACTATTAACGATCTTTGTAAATATATATCTGTGATTTATTTAATTTCTTACAACGTTCGATTCAGTGATTAGGTTGTGTGATAGAACATGATTTTCTATTAATGTTCTTTCTAATAACAAAAACAAAGCATTTATCATTAATGAAGTTAAATGAATTAGAAAATTACTGATAGGATATTAAAGGTGTTCATTGCAATTGTGTATCAAACTTGCAATTGCACTGAACAGAAGATAACACAAGTCACCTTCTGATTAACCTTATTCGCTATACGCATAGTTTGATTTATGCTTCAAGTCAGTTGATTATTGTTTATAAATTTATTGTATTTTATTTTAAATACGTCAGTGGGCAATAAATATATTAAAAGAGTTGAAGACACTCCAGTTGTGATTAACAAACGTGTTATCTTATCAGCAAAATAATGAATCCGGTAAAATAATAGAATTATGGTGTAAGGTCTGCATTAATAAGGCTACGCAATCATGTTAATTTGTTTTTTAATTTTAACAGAAAAAAGGATATAGAGGAACGTAAAAAACCACTTTTTCTGTGATCGCTCTATATCCTACTAATTATTTATTGCTCTAAACATACAATTATTTATGAATGTAATTTCATTTCATTAGACCATGTACAAAATATAACAATTAATATAATTATTTATTTAAATTTGACGGTTTACATTTATAAGCTTACGACACATTCACTACTAAATAGGATTTAGGAGTTTTATGAAGCAATACTGTAAATGTCAACATTTAAATGTAGGTATAATAACAATTACTTGTGAATATATTTTAAACTTATGTTGAGCTTGAATCAACAGAAAGAAGAAAATAATGAAAATATTAGTTAGCAAATTAATTTGCAGAAGAAAAATATTTTTTGTAAACGCGGTTGTTTCATTTTAAAAATCATTGATTTTAGAAGTTATTAAAACTTCAGTGGAAGTCATAATCTAACTAGTAAAACAAGTCGTTAACAACAAATAATAATTTATAAGAGAGTTTTTAAAATTGTAACGTTTATTTTGTTTATAAGTTTTAACGTGTAGTATACAGTACTTTGTAACACAGAAGGTACAGAGAGTGTAAAAACTTTTCGAGGTATGTAAGACGACGATAACTGTAGGGACAATATAAAAGCTATGTCGTACAGACAGTTTTGTGCTGCGGATAAAGTAAATGTCACTAGTGCTCAACAAACCGGAAACTCACGTAACTCTCTAAAAATTCTGTGTGAAAGTCATTTCTTCTTAGAAAATGGAAACAACCAAGACCATTACGAGTCAGGAAAGACTTGTAGGAGAATTCTGTAAATGTTTTCCCTTATATTGCTTTTGGATGTTCACCTTTAACGATAAAGGTAATTTGCGTATTTGCTTGCAACATTTTACCCTTAACACACCTAAGCACACATACAAATATTTATTTCTATGGAATTATAACAACTTTAAAATTATAAATACGTCTATACATTTTAAATATATTACCGTAATAAAATTTCTTCTGTAAGAACTCTTTATTCTTTTATTTGTTTAGAGTAATAACATTACTATTTAGATATACTTCCCCGTCTCTTATATTTTTCAACAATGTTAATGCATACTATATATCAGTAAAAGAATTTGATGTGTACAACACTAATAATTTTGAAAATACTAATATCAAGTAGAAACATTTGTATCCTATATAATAATGATGACGATTATAAAGATAATTATAGTTTCGGTTTTTACAATTTTATAAACTTTTCGTCAGTACATGTTTCATTTTTATGTCTCCTTTGACTAACATATTTTGCTTTAATTAATCGATTTTTAACTGGCAGTGCATGATAAATGTTATTATTCGTTACAATATTATAAAAGTAATTGCCAACAATAAAAATAATAGAAATATTTTTTAATGAGCATGCCTGGCTTCTGGCTTTATTGAAAAAGTAGTTGCAAAAATACCCATGCCCAGTCAAAAACTGTATGAGTTAATAGTTGATCTCACCGAACCAGGGGTCCAGTCTATTTTCTTTTTTCGAACGTTCCTGACACCAACAAAGGGATAGATGTTCCACCATCAGTTTATAGATCTGCTTCCGCCTCTGAGTCATTTAATTGATAGGAATGACTCCTTCAAATACCAGCACCGCTGGTTCTAGACTTTAGAGGGTTCTTCTAGTCTATTTTCTTGGTCAAACTTCTTTTAAAAATTGTGACAAGACACGTCAAAGTTAACCGGTGGATATTCCAAGGAGACGTTTCAAGTGCTTTGTGGTTCTGCATGGCGCTGAATCTAATCAGCAGTGCTTTAATAACACACCATAAGGATAAAAAATTGTAAATCGATCAAAAGAGCATTATGTTGTGAACCATGCCATGTATATTAATAGCATAAAACCCTATGCAAGTTCTACAAGCCACATTTATAATCTTCTAGATATCACATTTTATTTCAGCAAATGCTATTTCCATGGAATAGGGATTGACAAAACTAAATCTGTCTATTTCAATACACGAAAAATCAGTATCACTCAAGGCTTTTTATCGACTAAACACAAAGAAATATAAGATTTGACTGAATAAGAGTGGTACAACAATTAGGTAGTCTTACAATTTAAAGCCATACATCATTAAATTAAAAATTAAAAATTAAACCTCCGCTCAACAGTCCGTTAAGGACCAAGGCGTACCGCACGGCTTTTGTGTTAGTGTGACGGTGTATGGCTAGTACTACGCGCCACCAGCCGCTAGTTGCGGTATTCACAGCCAGGAGGCGGCGCTGTTATCTCAGCGCCTACTCAGTTTGCCTCACGACGCTGAGTGCACGCCGTACGGAACCTCCGCCGGGAATTGAACCCGGGACCACGAGCGCATCAATCGCCCGCGTTAGCCACTAGACCACCTGGAGGCTCAAATCCATACATCATACAATACTTAAAGCAGAAATTTTTCCTTAGAGTTGCAGTGTCCTAAAATCTGCACCTTTACACAACTAACAAAATGAAAGCGATAAACATATTTGCCATTTCTGTACAAACTTTACGCCTTTGGAATCCTGAAACGGACAAAACTTACTTAAATGAAGTGTCCAGATTCATTAGAACAATCGTTGTAAATTATCGAATAAGACACTCAAGAATAAGTATTGAAAGAGGATTAGGCATTACAGATATCCCACGACTTAACAGTAAACAAATACAGCATTTGCGATATACTCCTTAATGCTCCAAGAAGAGAATAGAGTGATGTTATTTGTACAGCAGATGAAAACACTGACTGTCTTCCTTTGTCAAACATCAACTTTTACTGTTTAACCCGAAAAAAGCTCTGATTATGAACTGGAAAAGCAAAGAACAACACGAAACAAATTCAAGGTATTTCAATACCCTTGAAGTAGACAAAAACTGCGTAGCACTGTTTGGCTTAAAAGGGAGAACACGTTCAGTGAAATAACCGAATTTATTATGACCATCCAGGTCAGATGCATACAAACAAAAATGATCACAAATACATAATAAAGGAATGCCTCACAGATGATGAGTGTAGAAAATCTGTTTGGATAAAAAAATGTGTTTCTTTTTCTAGTTTCACCACCACTCCGAAACTATAAAACATAATACAGGATCCTGCTCTATGCTAGCTGCAAATAACTACCTGAGAAGACATAACAAATTTGCCAAATTTCTACACATACTTTTCGGACATCAAATAGTCTTCTTCATAACAGTTCCTTACCACAATTACCAACCTGAACTGTTTTAGACAATGAAAACATTAAAATTACTGGAACAGTGAATTACTTACTGACATCACAATATCAGCAAACATAACACATGACACCATAGTAGATACAATATAAATGAATTCCAACTGACTGATAACTCAGTTCCTCATACTCACAATTATAAAAGTATATTACAAATTAAATACACTTGGACATTGCGACACGTGTCATATAGTCCGCAACATATTAGGAGAGGAACTCTGGAAACTTTGTATCCCAAATACACGTTCACTACGAGAAAGAAAATATTGTATTATTAATAAAAACTAAATCCTTAAATTCCTAGTGACCGTCAAGCAATGAATTTTTCTGGTGAAGGGTTTGTAAGGATCGGTCAAAAAATATAACACAAATTTTAACTTATTTGTGTCGACGTTTTGACAATGTTTATTGTCATCATCTCATCATCAAAACCTGTGTATGAATACAAAATAAATGTTAAACACAACAGACCAATTTTTTCAGCGAACGTGTTTGTGTATGTAAGTGAGTGTGCGTGTGTGTGTGCGTGAGTATGTGTTTATCCTTGTATATGTGAAGGGGTGAGGTAGTTTGTTTTACATCATCAAATGTTTTCTTTGAAGACAACGAGAACATTATAATAATCACAGAATTAATTTATAAAATATTACAATTAAGTTACTCATAATATAATGGTATTTTTTACCAGTAATCAATAATTAAATATTGGAATTGGTATAGAAAACGTTTATACTTATACCTGTCAACATATAGCATAGTAAAATATATTATAGCTAAATACAGATTATAGGAATATTCAATTATATAATTATTAAAAGTTATTTTTATCATGTTTCACTCACTACTGGTATTAAAAACACCGTCGTTAATTTAGAGAATTCTAAATTACACAATAATTATAGAACTTACATCAGAGAATTTACATATTATTACAAACACAAGTGTATGGTAAACCAATCCATCAAAATGGATAATGCTTATAATCATATTGTTGTGAATTATTATTTACCATAGAATATTGTAAAATTATATATATGTCTACAATCACGCACTCTCTCTTACACATTCTGCCTTTACCTCTCATTCCCTCTCACACTCATTCTCACTTGCATTCGCTCTCTCACTCTCTTTCACGCACACTCACTCTCTCGCGCTCTCTCTCTTTCACTCCCCCCTCTATCTCTCTCTCTCTCTCTCTCTTGCTCTTTCCCTTTCTCTCACTTTGTCACTTTCTGCAATGGCACTCTAAAACTCTCACCATCTCTATTTACACTATCCTCCTCATTAGAGAATTATGTACCAGATAACAGTATAGATTTAGCAACTTACATTAAAGTTGGAAATAATAAAAGGAATAAATCCATAATAAGAGCTATGGAGATGGATTACTGGCGGAGGTGCTGTAGACTAACATGACTAGATAGAGTGAGAAATGTAGAGATGGGAATCGACCTTGACATTATAGAAACAATAGGAGCAAGAGGACTGATTTGGTTTAGACACCTAAAAAGAATGTCGGATGAGAGATAGCCAAGGAAGGTATGGGAATGGACTCCACCCTCTAGAAGGAAAAAAGGAAGACCTAAACATTCATGGAAAATGGACGTCGAAGATGTAATGAATGCAAGCGGACTGTTTAGACCGGCGTCAGTGGAAGCTAGGATGCGAGGGGCGGCGCCAGCTGTAATTAAAACGCCAAAAAAAACACACATTAAACAGTCACAAAATATTACACACACAACATTATAAAAAAAACGATCTACGAATGGTTATTACTTAATATTTATATGATTGTACAATGTCATTTACCTAGAACTTGGTCTATACAGAGAACCATAGTTTCATGTAGTTAATATATATGTCGGTAATCATAATCTCTCTTGCTCATACTCTCCCACTCTCTCTCCCCTCTATCCGTCTTTGCCCTCTCACTCACTCACTCTTTCTCTCTCCCTCTTTGTCTCTTTCTAGAACTCACACTGCAACACTCTCACCATCTCTCATTACACTCTCTCTCTCTCTCTCACTCTCTCTCTCTCTCTCTCTCTCTCTCTCTCTCTCTCTCTCTCTCTCTCTCTCTCTCTCATACTTGGAATCTTAAACAGATATATAAACCTCAATATAACGCGCACACGCGCACGCACGCACAACACACACGCGCGCGCGCACACACACACAAAACCACGCACTCGTGCGGAAATACTTAAGTATACACACAAATATATTCTCTTCTTTTGTCACATAAGTGTAAATTATTCAAAACTCAGATGACCACTTGTACTAACTTTAAAACCAATCGAATATGTGTCTTTAAGTGGAATATGTGTCTTTAAAAGTTACTATATGTTTTCCTAGCTAATATTAAATAATATGATGAGTGAGGCACTTACAATTGTTGCTGACCCCAAACACACAACTGTAAATTTCACCAGACTAACCTGCCTATTTATAAACAGAAACAAATGACACTTGTAAATTATTTGACTTTTCAAGAAATTGAAAGTAACACGTGTTTAGAAGGCAGTTAGAAAATGATTTAAAACTGCAAGGGGGGTAACACCAATTAATATCTGACAACGTGCTGGGCTGAGAAAAATTACCAACACATATGAAGCATCCTGTAGTGGACAAACTGACTATAACGTTTCTTCAAAATCATACCTTAAGGGTCTGTATAAGTTGAGCGTAGCTAGACGAAAGATTTTGTGTATCTGTGCAAAAATTAATGGTGTGAGGGTCTCTTTTTATTTGAATCATTTTCAGTACGCATCTTTTGAAATAACTATTTTCGTAATGTTTAATTTTGGTTGTTATTGAAATCAAATTCGTAGCCGGTGTTGAAATGGTTAGATACTAAAGCGTTGTGGTTATTATAAGTTTTCTTATGGCAATCATACCTATGTTGCTAAATTCTCTTGTGTAAATATTGGGACGTAATACCAGTGTAAGTGGCTGGCTGGACATTGTACAACACCGTTTGTCTTTGGGTGTCGGGTCTTTGAGGCTAGAGAAAAGGGATCGTCCAGTATGTTGGTTATTGAATGCTAAATTTTTTTGAAATTTTAGTAGGCATTTTTTGAGTTTTTCAGATAGCCCTTTGACATACATTGTAGAAAAGTACGAGCCAGCATTAGGCTCAGGTTGATTAGACTGGGCAGATGTAACGTTGGGGATCAGCTGATTTATGCGATGTTTGTTTATTTCTTGATTGGTTATGTGGTCTCGGGGTACCAATCTTTTTTAAAAACTTGAATACTAACTCAGTGTTTTTTGATAAAATTATTGGTCACTTAGGCTTCATATACCGCGCGGATTAAGCTGGTTTTCAGATGTATGGGATGACTGGAATTAAAATGCGGATATCTGCCAGAATTCGTGGGCTTTATGAACCAATATGTAACTATAGTACCACCTGGCTCTCTAATGACCCTGGTATCAAGAAATTAAATAGACATATTGTGTTCCCGTTGTATTTGAAACTGTATTCGTTCAAATCCACCTGGTTTGGAACTGAAACGCGATAACATCGTGCCATTTTGGTCGTGTTAAATACATGTTAAAATATCGTCCACGTCTTTATATAAGAAGGGGAGTTTTAATGGTAGTGTAGGGATAACTGTGTCGACAAACTGGTTCATAGTAATGTCCGCTAAGATGGGCCCGAGACTACTGCCCATAGCTATGCCGTATGTTTCTTTAAAAAGTTGTCCCTGAAATGTGAAATAGCCATTGTTAAAACAATGCGCCAGAAGTTTAAGGAAGCTATCCTTATCTAATGTTGTATGTGTAGAGGATACAATATTCCAATTTTCAGTTATAATGTTCATAACCGTTTGAATATTTACACGAGTGAATAGGGAGGAGACATCTAGTGAAATTAATATTTGATTGGGAGGAATTATATGTTTCTTTATGGTTTCAACAAAAGTAAAGCTGTCCTTGATGCTGTACTATTCAAGTAAGGCATTTTTAAAAATATTAACCAGTCATTTATATGTTTCATACCTCGGGGAGTTTATAAATGGGATAATAGATCTGAGAGGGTTGTCAGGTTTATGGGTTTTTACTAAGCCGTATACCATAGGTGGAGTTGGGGCATGGGTAACTAAGCGTTTATACGTATTGATGTCAATAAGTTCGTTTTTGAGAGTCTCGTTAGGTTTTGACACGGTGGAGTTGTTTAAAGACTTAGTGGGGTCTCTATTAAGATTAACATATGTATTACAATCACCTACCAATGAATTCATTCCGTTTAAGTACTCTGTTTTATACATTATATCGGTCTTGTTAGATTTATCTGCGTGAAGTACTAAAACGTCTTTGTTGTCTGACAAAAGTGTTTGGTGGCTTTACTAACAGTAGACAATATTGGCTGTGTTGGTGGTTCTTATGTGATTTATTTTTGTTTATGTGGTAAGTAATAATGTTAATACATTATACAGTTCTGACGATTTTCGGATTTTTATCTTCAGTTAATTTATGCAGAACACGTATCCACTTTGCTGATAATTCTCTGAGTGGGGATGCGATTCCTATTATACAACTGTTGTTCCATATTTCGATGTTTAAAGTTGAAAATTTCATCTAAATGCGCAGGAAATACTTTAAACTGTCGACACGTTAGAAGAAAAAACGGTGGTTGATGAGAGAAGCGAGTTTCCTGCTGTCACTGGCCCATAATTTTAGAAGTCGGCAAGCTGGAGGTCCGAATGTGTCTGATATTTCTCCGTAAAATCCCATGTTTATGCTGTTGAATCACCTCAGTTTTAATTAAATCCTTAAATTCGTAGTGACCGTCAATCGATGAATTTTCCCGGTGAAGGTTTTGTGAGGATCGGTCAAAAAATGTAACACAAATTTTAACTTATTTGTGTCGACGTTTCGACATTGTTTATTGTCATCATCAGGACAATTGTTGCTGACGCCAAACTGTGTGTATGTGTGTGTGTGTGTGTGTGTGTGTGTGTGTTTGTTTTGTTTTGCGTATGTACGTGCGTGCTGATCTGCGTGTTATATTGGGGTTTATAAATCTGTTAAAGATTGCGAGTGTGAGATAGAAAGCGCGTGAGTGTGTAATGAGAGATGGTGAGAGTATACATATTTTTACAAGATTCTATATTACGCTGTATATACTTATTTCTTGGTAAATAACAATTTACAAAAATATTATTATAAGTACTATCCATTTTCACTTGATAGATAGATTTACCGTAAACTTGCGTTTGTAATATTATGTAAAATCTCTGATGCACGTTCGTAAAGTTCTTCAGTTACTGTGTAATTTAGAATTCTCTAAATGAATGACGGCGTTTTTAATACCAGTAGTGAGTGAAACATGATAAAAGTAACTTAATAATTACATAATTGAACATCCCTATAATCTGTATTTAGTTGTAATATATTTTACAATGTATACGTTCACAGGTATATGTATAAACGTTTTCTGTACCAATTCTAATATTTAATTGTTGATTACTGCTTTTATAATTAATTACAAATACCGTTACATTATGAGTAATTTAAGTTGTAATATTGTATAAATTAAGTTCTGTGATTATTATAATTCTCTCGTTGTCTTTAAAGAAAACATTCGATGATGTAAAACAAACTATCTCACCCCCTTCACATATACAAGGATCCATACGCGCACGCGCACTCGCACACACACTTACATACACAAATAATTGGTCTGTTATGTTTGACATTTCTTTTGTATTCATACACAGGTCCTGATGATGAGATGATGACAATAAACATTGTCAAAACGTCGACATAAATAAGTGAAAATTTGTGTTATATTTTTGACCGATCCTCACAAACCCTTCATAGGAAAAATTCAATGATAATAATAATAATAATAATAATGATAATAGTAATTGGCACAGAACTCGTACCCTACAGCAAAATCTCAACATACTGGCCTCGTGGGAGGCGTTTAGGAGGTTAACAGGGCAATAATAACCGAGTTTTGACAAGGAGGTGTGAACCATGAAAAACAGGTGTCTCCCAAGATGGGACCGATCGTGCCAATGGAAGATACTGGTACAACGTTAGTGAGTCGCGATCGATGGCCACAAGGCACCAGGACCCAGACTGTTGTATTGAGAGCTCCCTTCGGTACTCGAGAGCTCTGCCGCGATTGTATCTTTGTATTCCTGGTACTCGTGTGATTTCTATGGAAGACTCATATAAAAATTCAAGCATTGAGGGATCTCTGAAAAAATCCATATTCTGAAAAAAAGCCTCAGTCAAAAGTGAAGAGAAGCGGGCACTATATATTTGTACATGGTGAAAGCTTTTTGACACCGTCCGCCAGTTCGGATGATGATGCCAAAATTCTTGATTGTGTAAGAACAAAGTTTTCCACAGCAGCTGAGAAATTTTTATTGTTATACAGGCATATGTGACTCGTTTTCACGTCATAGCTACAGACTAGGCCTATTAGTTAACATGACATTAATTATAAACGTTCACAATGGTTAAGCTATTCTATCGTTACAGTAAGAAGTTGATAAAACTATTCGACATCTACATAAATAAATTAAAATACCCCGCTACTAAATACAAAATATCTATTTAATAAAATTCTGTGTATAATTGAATTAGTATGATACGTGAAGAACATTTTCGAATAAATTGCAAAGCAGCAAAGAGAACTAAAAACAGTTTCACTATCGTCCATGTCGCATTATAATTAATCGTATGGTTTATATTTTTAGAAAATTATGGTAATATTATAGTTGTATATATTGAATATGGTAAAACTGGATGAATAGTACTTACCATAATGTTTAATTTAATTGTAACAGCAATACGCAGAACGTTAAACCATAATGACTATTATTTTGTTCAACGCGTCAGACAATAATCTCAAATTTTAGTATGTTTAATCTCAAACAATTATGTTTAACAAATTTTACCACGCTAAGATTAACATTTACGGTAAGAGTTTTGTAACGTGTTGCTACTATGTTTTTTATTCTGTCTTCTACAGAAGCTTGATGTCCGCAAAAATATAGTATTCAATTGACATTATTTTTATTTATTTTCAATTATTGCACACAATAATGTGGGCAAAGTGCATACTTTGAAATGACGGTAATCATAGGCTACATAAATTTACTTGTGAAGTGATGCAAATGCGAGTACGGGTGCGTTGTGTTCAGGGACTTGACGTTTGAACGAGCTGACATCTACTTGACAACTGTGCTACACTTTGTACATTAACTCACATTCGTCACTGTCACAATGATATGCTGGCGAGCCTGAATACACTTTTGTCAAATTGTCGGATTTGGTAGCATTCACCAAATGACTCCTAAACAACTCATAAAAACATCTACATTTATGCAAGTAAAATTAATTTCAAGAATGTAACATTAGTTAGTACAAAGTTAAATATGCGTATAGAAGCCAAAATCTTTCACAGTTTTGTTTTGTGTGTCGGAATGTTAAAAACGGTGTTTTATCACGATTTTAAAAATTATGTTTCTTATTCAACCTTGTGTTTACTTTCATCTTCAAACCTACAGCCAAAAAAATTGTTTGCACTTATTACCACCATCAAATTGAAAGATATTCATGGTCGGTTATAAATTTGCATGTATAAGAATATTGTAGGCCTACGACCCGTTCTTTGCTGTGGTAGTGAAACCTGGATCTTAACCCACCGATCACTAAATATGTTAGAGATAAAGAGCTCCTAAGGCGAGTCATGAGCTTTTAAATAGAAAAGGGGAGTAGAAGATTCCAGGTAACCAGGATGTTCTATAATTTAAATTATGCAACAATGCCCGTTTAAATGAAACGACGGGAATGGGCTATGTTGTGGTAAAGAGTAATGAAGAATACCAGAAAGAGACCTCGTAGGAAACTTTGACAGTAAACAAACAAAAAGCTGCGCAAAGAAAAGGTGGGGGAGAGAGAGGGAGAGAGAGAGAGAGAGAGAGAGAGAGATGCTGGGAGTGTTAAATGTTAAAATGGAAGTCCTTCGCTACTGATAGAGTTCAAGGAGGACTGAATAAAGATAAAGAATAAGAAGCCAAGGTACAATTTTGGGCTGCAACGTTACAGGAGTAGGAGTAGGAGGAGGAGGAGGAGTGGCAGAGAACAAAGAGGTAAGTGTATAGAACTTTACGTTGAGAAGGCTGTTGTTTGGTTCTCGTGTTTTGTTGATGTATGGGGCTTTTAAAGAGGCCTCATGACCACGTCGCATCCAGATCCGCTTTTTCTAAAGGTGGCTCTATATTATGGAATGCGTTTTGAAAATGGAAATTAATTGAATTTGAACCGGATATCCGTTTTGTGACGGGGATACGATCCGTTTGTTAATAGGAATTCAGTAGAGATTTTAAAAAAGAACTTTACTAAAAAATTAAGTTTCGTTTAAAATATAATAATTTTTGTAGTAATTCCAGAGCTTGTAAAATATAGCAGAATATGACATTTATTGTAAAAGGTTGGAATCAAAATGAATTGAAGGACAAGTAAAAATATTAATATTTTGTTCATGGAATGAAAAAAATTTTAGTTGAAAAGTTGATCATAACAAACAATTATAATAAATTCTGCATGAGAATTCAGTATTAAAGAATTGATTAGCCAAAAATTTTAAAATTATGAAATAATAATCATTACTTTTAATTATTCTGGTCTTTTTTAGTTCGTGGATAGGAAGGAATAAAATAGCAGCAAGCACGAACGCACATCCTCCCTCCCCACACACAATCAAACACTTTTCATTTGTACGGACAGGTGCATACTATAACACTAACCAAACTCTGAAAACTTAAACACCTAATTAACTACTATGCAGTGCATTATTTGTATAATGAGGACAAATCATGTAACCGAGTTAAATATAGTCTCACAGTGTCTAAATATGTGTTAGACATTACCTCATATTGTCAGTGATGGGCGACGGTAATCTGTTTATATCATTTGTTCTATAGGTGTGCAGAATACAAAATTAGTCTGTCAATTAACTGTTTGCTACGTGAAGTCTTTGTTAATTAATTTTATGTGAAGGTGAATAATTATTTTGTAATTATGTGGTTTTCACATTTATTAATACATAAAGGTGACCCAAAATTAATATTTTTCTAACGTTCGTGGTAAAAGGAATAAGTGAAAGTACACAGAAATACAATCTAACGTAAAGTGACACAGGGCAGTCCAGCATATTACTGTTCGGGATTATGCGAGTACTTTTTTCTTTGTCTCACTTTTGTTCGTACACATATTCATATATTCATAACTCACATTAAAACTGCATCATTTTATTATTTTTGAACGGACATACTAAAATGCATTGTGTGTTGAACACTACGCATTTGACTGAAATGCGTACATGGCACTGTGTTTATGTAGGATTCGGCTATTATAAAAGTGTAGGTGGCAGGCGACAATCACCGCAGCGTGTCCTCCACGGACGGTAAGATTTCCGGAAAACCTTGACTACTCCAGCTTCGCTCTCACTCCACCTGCTCTTACAGTATGTCCTCCCTGTGATTTGAACGAAAAACAATCCCTAACAAATAACACACTTCTTATGCTGCTTACATAGTTTCTCCTAAATTCCTCTGTTTCTTCATTCATGTCACGTAGAAAAATTTAACCGTATTGTTGCGCGTGTGTCGTAATTTACGCGTACGTGATCAATCCGGATGATAATACTCCGGAAAAAAGAAACCGGTTGGTAGTTTTATTAGAAACGAGACTGGCGACCTTAGGATTACTCGACAATAGGGGGGCATATTAAAAATATAGCACGCAACAGTTTTGGTGAAGTAACATTAGGTGACTGGAAACAAAGTCGTGGAAAACTTGAATTTTGGGCTGTTTCTGAAGCTTCAGTAATTTTGGGAAGGAAAAGTATGAAATCCTTGATCTTTGAAATAGTCAATGAGGCTTTGTTTATTTGGTTCGCACAGTAACGGGAGACCAGTGTCCCACTTTCCGGACCCATAGTACAAGAAACAACCAATCGTTAGCCAGAAGTTTAGGGGAAGATATCAATTTATTGCAAGTATTAATTAGCTGGACGGTAGGAAAAACCGGATGGGTCAATTAAATATAGCAGGTAATAAACTGCCGGCGTATTTGAAACGAAATTTAACAAAATTTAGATGAACGATACGTTCCACACCACCTTTATAACTCTGAAAAAACACGGGCTGAACTTCAAACTGTTACCATCTAAAATACTTGCCTGAAGGGAAGAAAAAGGTGTTTCAAAGGTACACAAACTTCTAAAGAAAGAACACAAATTGTATATATGATATATGTGTGTATGAAAATCAGTTAAACCAAAGGCATTTAAAAACACCAAAACACCAATTTATCGACTTGCCTGTATACTGAATAAAACAAAGAAGTGCATGGATGGATGGAAAATTGTTTAAGAAATGGTTTTCTGATAAATTGATTGCTATAGGTAAATTCTTATCTTTGGCTAAAAAAATGGAAGCAAAAACCAAAGTTTTATATTAATCACTTATTTATGTACATTCACAATCAAAATATTGTTACGACGGTCTACTCGATCATCGTAGGTACAGGAAACAATATCAAAACACCAATTAAGTCAGTAATCACCAGCTTTAATTTTCAAAGTTAAACAATTCGTAATTATTAACACAGTCTCTTACAACAAGTCAAATAAAAATTGTTCACACGCAATAAAATGTCAACTAATATTAAAACACAATTGTATTACAATTTTCCCGCCAGATTATTAAAAACTTCACTAATAACCACTTGAATGTACACAGTAATATCGCTTGTAATCGCCCGACAATAACTCGAACCGCACTGTAAATATATCGCAACTATATTGAAAAACTTAGGCCGCTACCGCCTTGTATTTATACATCCGCGCACAGACCAGAAGATTCCAAACTACGTCTTAGCGCCAGTGTGGACGACGTAATTAATAGCGGCCTTGACACAGTCCGCGCGGCTGGCGGCTTCCAGAAAAATCAAGCGAATGCGTCGAGAATCACGTACACCACCGCATTATATTCTGCATCCCTCTGGAACGTTCGATAAACACGTAAATTGTTCTGTGATGTCGTAACAATATATTTGTGTTCTTTTTGTTCTTCTGTATATACTTAAACTATAACCATAGTAGTTTACGAAATTTCAAATGTATAGGACTTTATTGTCCAATAAACACAGTAATCTGACTCCTTCCATTTTCCACATTATCTTCGTTTCCGATTAACTGAGGTACTTGTGATCCACATTAACTTGGATAATCGAGACTCGACTGTAATTACTTTTTTTAATAAGGAACACAGAATTAAAGAAAAAACTGAATATGTATTAACCTATACTCTATTATACTATAGCAGTTTCGTGAGAATTTGTAGATTGTACATTGTGCTTCTCAAACATAATTATTAGTGCTTCATTTTTATAAGATAAACGTTAAAGTGTTTTAATGTACTTTGAGCTGAATAATAACGTTATGTCATACCTACACAATAATTATAGATTTAACCAAGACATCCAATTTACTAAAGATGTTAATGGGTCATCGCAGTGTTCATCGTGTTTAATATTGTGCCGCAAATTTGGCTTTTGTTGTTAGATTATTTATTCACATTCTACGTGTTGTGAGCAATAATAATCATTTATAGCGGTTAAAGAATTATTAATAGAGTACACTATGATGTTTGTTAATAGAGTTTACGTGCATTAAGGAGACAAATGCATTTAAGTGAACAAGTTTTTAAAACTGTACGTAGGAATATTTACTTAGAAACTTTGGCTTGATAATGGTTGTGTCAAGGCAACACTGTGACTTAGGAAGAAGATATAAATTTTCATGAATCAACTACTATGCTTTCTTCGGTTACGCATGCGGGTGAGGAGATTGTTGTTAGAGGCAAGTTATTTCCAATATACAACAGTTCCGAGAATCTACCGTCAACGATGAGTATATAGAATGTCCCTATAGCAATGTAGGTAGACAGATGGAAGGTACACGGGGCGTTTTTCATCTTGGTTTGATTGCATTGTCCAGGCCGGAGCCTGATGAACGCCAACAGTGAAGAGCGGTCGTTTACTCGGCACAAGGTGTTAGGGTGCGGTCCGCGTATACGTGATATCACATATAACTTGCGGGCATCATGATTCACCCCACGGCCCTCTCAAGGCATAGCCTGCATAAGCTTAGAGGAGCGCTGGCATGGACGATAGGATCGACCGCTCGAAGCGAGTCGTCCAAAACGATGGGTTGCCACATCAGGGCGAATGGCTCCTGCAATTAGGCGTTGCACACCTCGCAGTTTCCCATGCCTGCTCAGCCGAGACGGAAAAGCAGGTGCCGACTGTGGTGGTATATCTGTCATCTTTGCCTGGCACCGGTACAACGTCAGAATCGGTAAGCCGCAGCTAGGGATTAGACTCTGTAGGTAGGATTCATGGAGTCCAGAAGGTGGATGGCACGGTTCTGAGGAGTTCATTAAATGAATTACGTTGGATCGTCTAACAGCGCCCGTGGCGACTGACGCGGCGCGGGGGTCGTGCGTTGCCCATGCTGCTGAGGCGACGGAGATGCTGGTAGGAGGATTCGCCGGCTGCCTTGGCGAACAAGTTAGTCACCAGGGACCAAATGAAGACCTCCAAGGTAGAGGACTCAAAGACTCCAATGAATTACATCAATTCTGACAAACCACGGAGTCCCCAAGAGGAAACGTAGGGCTCGGTTCTGGAATGTCGACAGTCTACGCCTGTTGGTGGCCGACAGGAGAGGCCTCCAAGCGGGCGCCGCATACTTAAGTATTGTTTTGAGGAGCAGTAGTTACAGAGTCAGTTTAGTGCAGACAGCCAGGACAGCCAGAGTAAGGGTTTCGTATTCGCAGACCAACGGTCACGTGCTCGTTGAAGTTTAGGCAACGGTCTACCAGAACGCTTAGATACTTCACCGCTCGGTCCATTGAATTGGTCTTCCCTCCAAAGGAAAAGATTGGGATCGGGAGCAGGAGTTATGAGTAAAACAGGTCGTCTCGAATTTCTCCGTATTGATCGCTACCCGCCACTTCTTTAGAAGAATATCCGACTGGCGTTTTAACATTACGCTCGTCCGCCAAGGCGAAATTTAGATAAAATGAAACATCTCGTTGTCAGCTAATAGGGATAACGTGACACCTGGATAAACCGCCAGATCGTTCGTGTACAAAACGTACAGAAAGGGGCCAAGAACAGATCCTTGAGGAACACCGGTGGTAACAGGGCAAACTCGAGAGAATGCCCCGTCGAGGTTAATCCTGAAGGTGTGATCCGTCAAGTGGGACCGAAGCAAGTGGACAATGGTAGGAGGGATTGGCAAAATCGCCATTTTGTAGAGCAGGCCTTTGTTTCAGACTTTGTTGAAGGGTTGCTCACGTCCAACGGGACAGCACCTGTGACCTGGTAGCTGTAGGCGGTGTCTGCTAGGCTGGTAAGAACCCGCACTAGTTGAAGAGTTCACCGGCCTAAACCCAAACTGGTCCTTGCGGATCATGCCATCCACCAGGGGGCGTATACGGGCCAGGAGGAGTCTCTCAAAGACCTTCAAGACTGATGGGAGTAGCGATATCGGGCGGTAGCTTCCAGAAAGCGTGGGCGGCTTCTTGGGCTTTGGGATTATGATGGCATTGGCGGAGAAAGTACCCTAGCCGGAGACAGGAGTTGAACAGCTCTACAAGAACGTGAAACTGCCGGAGTGGGGAGATTCTGCAATGCTCCGGGGACTTTTCTCTTCTTCACCCGACAAAGGACAGACTCAAGGTTTACTCTTTTTGCCTAACAGTCTACCAGCATCCCGCCAGACAGAGGCATGATCGACTTCCAGCGACTCCAATAAGTAGTTCCAACGATCCGTGTTAACGTCAAGAAGCTATAAGACGCGATTAGATACGCGTCAAGAAGCTACGAGCGGCGGGGCCACGGGTATGCTGCCACCTACGGCGAAGCTGGCGCCGTAGTCGGATGTTTTGGAGTACGTCCGGAGGTAGGTCAGAGCCTTTGTTGCTCACCGGGACTGTGTAGGTGTATCTGTCCAAGGCAGACTAGACCAGTTCCTGAAGCTGGGCGACACGGTGATCCACGTCGTCACAAGTAGCGGGTGGATCCAATGGGAGAGATGGTAACTGCCGAATTAGATCGTCATGGTAGGATCGCCAGTTGACTCTCCTAACAGGACGATCACGAATTTGGGGTGAGACCGACGGCGGTCGCACAGTTACAAGCGGGGGTGGTGATCGGACGAGAGGCCTTATACTACGCTGACTTGTAGATGAATGCCAAAGGATATGTCAAGGACGTCCTGATGATGCCCCGCTCGGGAGAAATGTGATGATGTAGACGGGCCGATAACGAGAACGCTGGCGTCATCTTCGACAACCCTACGGAGAGAATTACCGTAGGGCTTGGACGTTCGGCTTTCCCACGTTGGATGTTTAGAGTTGAAATATCCGGCTATGATAATTGGGAGAGCGCTATCGAGGAGGGCGTCCCACACTTCTTGCGGCGGAGCTTGACGGCCGGCCCGAAGATACTCCGAAACAAGGCGCAGCTCCAGACCGAAGACGTCGAGTGCCACCGCACACACTTTGATTTGGGTCGTTGCTGGACGTGGGAGTTCCCTATGAAAGATCCGCTTGTGTACTAGGATCGCCACGCTGCATGGGCACGCAAGGATCTGGGCCATTCCTGTCTTTCCTATAGCACGTATAGGCTGGGAAGGAGAATATGCGGTTGGGGGCTGGGTGGGTTTCAGAGAGGAGTACGACATCACGTTATCGGCGTTCTATGCGACGAACCGAAGTAGCAATGGAATGAGCTTGGGGTGACCAATGCGATCGATTAGAATTACCATCCGTGTGGACGGGATATCTTGAGCAGATAGGATTTTGGTATTATAACGCTTACCCAGGCCATCAGACCTTACAGGTCCTCGTAGAACAGTGGAGCTTTACTTTTAGGTACTGGGCAGCGGGAGGTGCAGATGCCGCCGCTGGGGTAGCGGGAGTTATGACTGTACGGTGCTCGGAAAATGGTGACTCTTCCATGGGAGTCCCTGGGGATTGGGCAACAGGGGACAGGCTCCTGACCAGTCTGTGTCTGAGCTGTTGGAGGAGCTCTGGTACCCTCCAAGATGTGTTTTTCCACGAGTAGGCTGGCGAGTTTTGCGCTTTGATCGCTGTTTTTCTGGCGGCTGGGTCATTGAGTAGAATACTGTGGGCTTGTTCGCAACAGAAGGCGGAACCCCGGTAGGTGCCTGGGTTCTAGGGGCTGCTTTAGGCTCCCTCTAGACTACACAAATAATCTCACAATTAACGCTTCGGCAATAAAAAAAACCCGTTTTGTCATAAAACCTACAGAAAACTGTTACCTGGATTAAGATAATGTAAAAGCAATGTATACTCTAACACCAATGTTGGTGCTCCTTTGCAGGACCAGCCTTCTGCTGGCTTTGACAAGAACCATCTTGCCGTCTTGACGCGTATGCTACGGCTGTAGCCAGTGAGTCGGGCTCGGAAATGAAGACAAAGGACAGCTTCAAGTTCTTTGCCAGCCGGAAACGGCGCGGTACCGGGAAAGAAAACCCTCATCCCCAAAACGGGCCTACTTGAACTACAATCCCAGGGTCAGCAACCCAAGGGTTAACCAACTCCGCATCAGCACCAGTACCCAAGCAGCCCAAGATCCTGCCAATCGTCGTCCCCCAGTGCGGCAATTGTCACTGCCTTCTCCAGGACCTCCGGACTGTAGTGACTTCTGCCATAGTCGAAGCCTAGAAACCAAGGCTCGTCAATCCGTCTCCTCCTGAAATTGGTGCATGATTTCCGGGCTTGACAGGTCTTCCTCACCTTCCGACAGGGCTTTCAATACTTTTCTTATACCCAAGGAGAAAGCACTTAAGATTTTGTTATCCGGGATTTCCCATGATACCCAGATCTTATATAATACGAGAGGATTCAACCGAGATTCATCCCTACCTCAATTAGGCCTACTCCTCTCCTCTCCGGAGACAGAAAAAGGAAAATGAACTTTTTGACATCCGACTCCAGAAGGTTGAAAACTTTGCATGTTTCTACAAATTCAAAACGATTCTGTGCCTCCGATTTGGCCACTCATCAGCTTTGCGTTCAAAGCGGGGAAGTCCACAACAAGTCGCGTTGTCTCATTGTAAAGCCACTACTCCCGATGTGCTGTAACTGCGGAAACAGCCATTCCGCCAATTGTAGGAGTTGTAGGGATTGTAGGGGAAACAGCAACGGGAGCAGGACCTCCATGTTGCGCCCCCCACCCAGCGCTTCGACCCTTGAGACATGAGATTGTCACGCCTCCCGCCTCCAGCTCCTGGTGGAGCCTAGTCCTACGATGCAGACACACACACACATAAAGAAACCCGTTCACTCAAATAATTGTTCTGTTGTGTTTGACATTTCTTTTGTATTCATACACAGGTCCTCATAATGACAATAAACATTATCGAAACGTCGACACAAATAAGTTAAAATTTATGTTATATTCTTGACCATCCTCACAAACCTTTCGCCGAAAGATGTATGACTTTAATTAGCCACAAATAAGTAGAAATAACCAAAGGCACTCTTACACAATAATTCAAGTTAAATTATTCTAACTCACAACAGTAAATGTAAATTTATGACAGTTACAAGTAACGTAATAATAGCCGCAACAAACACTTCGAACCCCACTTGAATAGTTGTCTTGTCTGTGTAGCCCCTGAAGAGGTTCCAGAGAAATTTGTCACTTTCTGGACAACGATCGAGAGAGTTGCGTAATTACCTAGCTAATTACCCAACTAGCGTCACTGCCTAGCTTCTAGGAATTCGCTAAAAGCTAGGTCAGTGCACGATCTTGTCACACTGCGCCTACCGGACGTGGTAGATTAGTCGATAGGAACGTGTGGAAAAGCAGTATCGAATTATCCAGATCGTTACGTAATTGTATTTTACCTCAACTTAGCACTACCATCCCCCTTAAGCCTTATAGTCCCGAAATGGCAAACAGCGTCTACAGTAATAATTCCCCAGATCTGGGTAGATTAGCTTGAATTTCCGTTGTCCTTCTTGTTGTGACCAATATATAACAACTCTGGTTTTCCTTTTCGTTGTATAAGGACCTCTCAAGTTACTTTGAAGTTTAGGGGAGTGAACACGGCCGCGCTTTGGGTTCTGCAACTAAATCTACCCTTCTTTTTCGAAACACATAATATTGCATTGTCATACCGCTTTATAATTTTGTCAATGGCTACTCCAACCGTTCTCATATCAAGTAATTTATTCCCGGAGTTGGTTTTCTAATTCCGAAGAATAAATCTGCGGCTGTTGGTGCTAAGTCCTGGGTCTTCCGCACACCAAGTTCTCAAAATTACAGCCAAAACACTATTTTGGCTAGGTTTTGTCGTGTACTGATAAATATACGCTAATAGGAATACTGGGATACGGTGGTCCCATACGGTGGTCCCAGTCTGTTTGGTTCTCGTCAAGAACCTCTTGGGTAACGTCTTCTTCAGCGTCTTATCTTCCGGGTGCTTCTTGAACTCAGGAACAAGCAAGATCCTTTCCTTGACGACCTTAGTTGGTTTTCCAATCAATTCATCTGACCCCATATAAATCTGTACTTTACCTACTAGTTTTTCTTCCGTTTCTCCGCACCTAATGACGTCTTTCTCGGCCACTGTTACTGCTTATTGAATGGTCGCTTGATTCTATCATTTCAGTTATGAAAAACTTTATCTTCTCTTAGCAAACAACATTTGGTGACTAAACGTGAGAAGACACTGGCGTTCACGTTCTGTCACCTGTCATAAAATTGTTACGGGTCTTCCAGTCACAGTCTGTATGGTACGAGAGCTAATTTTTGGCTGGGGATGGCTGACTAAGTCAGGGCGGACAATGATCAACAAAATGATGTTGGTATACCTTCAGTAAATCCATAAACAATCGTGTTTCCACTAGTCGTATGATGAAAGAGAAACATTGTGCTGTTCTGGAGCTTATGTTTCCAAATTGTACGTTTGCGTCCTTCTACCAATCTGCCTTTAAATGTCCATGTTTCCCCACATTTGTAACACTTTGGTCTGCTATTTCTTTCCTATCCTTCAAATCCTTGTAAGACTTTTGACCCTTTAAATTTTTTGTCTCATATCATTTCTTTTCTGCCCCATCGTGATGGGAATGTGATACTGGGATCTTCTAACTACAGTGTATAATGACATAAACTCATTCATGTGGCGGAATGCTGACTAAGCGGCTTCAAACGCGAGATTCCGAGCTATTTCATTGTCTTGCCATTCGTGTAACTTTCTTAAGTCACGATCACTGACGCCATCAATAAATATTTGCATTGCAAACCTTAGAATTCAAAAATAGCCTTGTGCTTCAGAATAGGCCAGTCTAATTAGTCTGTCGGAACTTGCTTCAAACTCTCCCCGGAAGCTGTCCACACACACGCGCTCGCGCGCGCGCAAACACACACACATACACACACACACACACACGATAGTTATTGGCTTGAATTTGTGAAATTATTTTGTTAAATTCATTTTATTGTTTACAAGCTACACCAGAAGTGATTTTACTTAACGTCTAACCATTTGCGTAGGAAAATGAAAGTGTCGTTATGTATAAACATTTGGCTCTGTTAAATACACTATAAGATTCAGAAGAAAATATCTGAAGCGATTCGGGTGGCGGCATCTTGTTTTATTTGATATCAATGCAGCAGCAATTTAAAGGCTTCAAAACTGACGGTCGTAAACAATGGCTTTAATCAAACTGGTTGAGCCACTTAAATGATAAGACTGAACAAAGCTAATTAATTAAGGATGGATCTAAGTTTAAGTGACGGACAACTAAAACCCCAAACTGATAACATATTTAAACACGCTTCAAATTTCCTATTTCAATATAAGACAACACTGCAGCCAATCCAGTGTGTGTGTGTGTGTGTGTGTGTGTGTGTGTGTGTGTGTGTGTGTGTGTGTGTGTGTGTGTGTGTGTGTGTGTGTGTGTGTGTTCAAACACTTTTTGCTACAGTCTGTTTCTTGGTGTATATAATATATTTAATATTTATAATCAGTCTATTCCAAGATATTTTCTTCTTATTTGGAACATGTTTCGTGAAGCTTTCTGTTCCCATCTTCAGCATTCCTGATTTTGAGTCTTGTGAACTATTTGTGTTTTTGTTGGTTGTTGTTGTGGTTTCCTGTTGGCCTCTGGTACTTTAAATTGGTATTATTGTGAGTGATTGTGGTGTATATGTTAGTATTTTGTGTTTTTTTTTAAATACTCTGGTAATTTAAATTGGTATTATTGTGTGTGATTGTGGTGTGTATGTTAGTATATAGTGTTTTTTCAAAGCACTCAGTAAGTCTAATTTAGCCACACATGCAATAAACACTGGACATGAATTCCCAGACTATATTAACATAACTACTGAATTTACAAGAAGATTTAAAATAAAAGTAAGTTAATCATGGTTTGTATAAGGCATTTGGTTATCTATCCTATTAAAACAATCAAGTTTCTGTAATATAAGCAAAATTTTGTATTCAATAAAGGGTTTTCACTATATTTACGACGTTATTTAATGGAAGAACAATACCAACAACAGTACGATTAAATTCGCTTTTGATATTGTATATTATAAAATTATAATATTATAATAAAATTAATAGCAACGAAATTCTTCAAACTTGGTTTGATTGTTTGAAGAATGCATTAAGAACCCGTTACGTGAGACGGGTGTTAGTAAGTCGAAATATATCTTTAGTCGCTGGACCTACCGTGAGGTTTGGAATTTTCGTTTACTGTAGAAGAACGTTTTGTGGAAGGGGCATGGTGTTTATCAGGCTAGCGGAGGACATATACGCGTATACAAAGAAAACAGCTGTACATCCTATGCTAGTTCTTTAACACGGTCTTTCAACGGCTACTTACCGGTAAGGAAGTTTTATTTAACATTCGTTGTGATGTACTATTATTTGTTAATTCTAATTTACGTACGATTTTTGTTTTAATGGCAATTATTGTACCTTTGCTATATTCTGTTTTGTAATCTTTATTGCAAGTTGTTTTATGTTTTTTAGTTTCAAAAGAAGTTACTTCATTTATGAAGTCGAAACCCTAATCGTAAAAAATATTATGATGGAAGCTGTAAAAAGAGGGTATACCATTTTAAATTCCCAATTATTAAAAATTCTAAACTTTAATTTTAAATTACCAAATGAACCATATCTGTGTAAGTTATTGTAAAAATTATTTTTAATTTAAACAAAAATTTTAATTGGAACATAGCTGAATTTTTTTATTCTAATGTTCACAGTTACGTGTGTTTGGTACCTACCGGTACATACGATGTAGGCCTATATCAGTAACTTAGGACATAATATTCGTTTATTCATTAGCTAAATTAAACAGAGTGAAAAATAAAATATATGCTTTATACTGTAGCATAGTACTATGTGTGCACAAACGCAAAACCCTTCAAGAAAGTGTATTATTATATGTTTATATAAGTAGTGGCTGGTAAGTGGTATGGGCATTAAAGTTACACTTAGCAAATTAGGTAAAGCAGGGTAAAAGTGTGGTCTAATTTAATTATTTAGAGTGTCTTCTCTGTGTCACTTTAGATTACAGAATAATACACCGTATAGACTATGACGCTGTTTTTAGTACACGTTCAGTCACCTGAGATAGTTTTTACCATAATTGATTATATACTACTACAAACAGATATATCTTTACTACATTTAGCCCTATACTGCACATATTTCAGTGAGAGTGCGTGCGTGTGTGCATACGTATTTGGCGTCTAGCATTTGTGAATAAAATTCTATAAAAATAACATTTTATAAACATTAAAATAACCTACAGTCAACGATACAGCAGCCTCCACTCCTGACAATTTACGGTTAGCAGACCAAGTTATAAAACTTGTTGAAAGCTTGAAAGCTACTCTGCTGAAAGTATGTTATTTTATTTTTTCTAGTAAAATGATTAACACCGTCATTTACTTTAAACGTTGGTCTGAATTCTATTAGTTTTAACTTCCGCAAAATTACAATTGTAAGTTAATCATTAAATGGCTGCATACGATGTCGCCTGCATTTTAAAAACTTTTCAGTAGGTGTAAAAGTTAATTCAGTCAAAAACTTATTGGAGAATAAATTTCAAAATTGTTTTGTTTGATATTCATTCTTTTAGTTAAATACAACAACGTAAATACTGTTGAAAAAGTACTTCAGTAGTGTATTTTTCGAAAATAGAAATCAGATTTGGTACTGGCTGGATCGTTTTCTAAAAATCTAGTCAAATAAGAAGAGAGTTTAACTTGTTTACACGTTTTTCTCAAAGTGTTTATGGTAATTTTTTCTAATGACTATTTTGCAGTTATTCGGCTTCGGCCAAATGCAAAGATATGTGAATCGTGCTTTGTCCGACGTTCTGACGTCACGCTGTTCCCTTTACTAACGGAGCCGTTTGTTCGGTTAAATCTCCCCAGTCGAACACCAGACCGCCCTTGTGAGCAGAGCCGTCCTTTCAGCACGTTGAATAAGAAGTATCGATTACCAAGGTAACTATGATTTTTGGTTATCATAAATGAGTGCTGGGGACGAATAATTTTCGTCTATTACGTTTGTAAAATAAAAAAAACTTGTAATTTCTGTAAAAAGATTGTTATTCATAACCAACCAAGACGTGTCTTGTTTGTAACAGTCAGCGTCGACTATAACCAATTTTCAGTCAGTCAAAAAAAAAACCAAAGATATGTAAAGTTCATTGTCAGTATTTGTTGTATATATAATTTAAAGTTGTAATTTTATAATGTAATGTTTTGACTTTGTAAATTTGTGACTACGCACTATACGAATGAATGTGGGCGTAATAATTAAGCTGTGCGGGAGCATAAACTATAATAAAAGATGTGAAATTTTCGGTTCAAAACTTGGTTCGACGTACAGGAGTGAGAATACAAGTGTATGGACTCAACGTAGCTTTCTTCACACGTTCTTCCAGCATGAGCACAGAAACGGTCCATGGCGTGAGCTGAGAAACACGCACCAGTTGCGACCAGCTATAGCAGGCTGTGAGCGAACCTCTCCGGATTGCCAAGTAACACTTAACCGTTAGCAATTTTCAGTGGAAGTTACAAGACAATTAATAATGAAAAGAGAGATAAACTAGTTTCTTCACCTTATGTGACATGAACCGAAACTTTTACGAATATTTTGTGATGCTGAACAGTGTTAGAATTTTCATGAACCGATCACAGCTTGTACGCTAAACACTATTAACTGTAAACCAGTATTGATTTATGCGATTGTTCCATATCCAGTAATGAATTCATCCAGTATGTAAATTATACAATTATTGAATTTTAGCAAACCAGTTATTCAGTATTTAATCTTTTCAATATTTAGCTTATTTCTGAGTTAGGTTAACTCAGTAATTAACTTTTGCTGACTGACTTATGATTACGTAACGTTTCGAGGCTCATATTGTTTTGAAATAAACGGGTCGAGTTCGACTCTGCTCACTAACTGGTGTCTCAAACTTTTTCACTTACACCTCCTTCCTTTTGGGAATTATGTTAAACTTTAAGGATATTTGAAGTTATTAAGGTTATTAACGTACTTCAGGTTACAATGTGTAGAGAGACATAAATAGTAACAAGTATTTTGGTTGATTTTGTGGTTTAATATGTTATTTTTTGTGTGTTCTGTTTGTTGCGCTTTTGGGGCCAAGCAAGCATGGAAGCGTGCAACAAATAATATTAGTTGGTATACATTCCGCTCAACTGGTATAAGCGGAACTGGTATCCGCTTAACTGGTATAACCCATTTAATGATGTTATGTTTCCACGTTCTACATACACGCTAATGAATTTCCTAATAAAAGATTGTGATTTTATCATAATTTACAAATAAAACTGTTCCTGTATAATTTATGAAACTCTGTTAGAACTTACGTTAAAAAGGTTTAATTAGATTTTCGGCACTTACAATAGCAAAAACACACACGCGTCTTTTGAAAATAAGCTTAATTTTTATACGTATTACTTCTGTATCCTTCCAGTACAATATGAAGAATAGGCAGTTTTTCAATATAATTAACTAACTCAATTATGAAATTATCATAATTTGACCATACAATTTTAACTGTATAAATATTGTTTTATACAGTAAAATTATTACTGTATAAACTCTTGTTGCAGATTATTTTAGGGAAGCGTAATTTCATCGTTTGGGTTTTTTATATGGGTACTTAGACTGTCTCGTGAAGAAAATTTGTACTGAATCATTCTAGCAATGTACTACAAAGATGAAACTGTTCTAAGTTTCTAAGTTTTTAAGTCTCTAAGTTGATCATGAACTGCAAAGTATTAATTGAAACGTTTCTTACTCTCACATAACGCATTTGGTTTTGATATATTTTTGTACATGTTTTTCGTATGTGCCACGTGTATGGTACACAAATAACCTATTTCTTTCACAGTAATGGTCACTATGAGTTATATATATGAACGCGTCTTTGACTGCAATATTATCACCGACTCCTTTTAAGAAATTGAATGTTTGATTGTCAATTATATGTCTGCGGCTTTTTTATTTAACGATAATAATAACATTACAATAATATATAAATTTTATATAGAGGGGGGAAAAATGCTTCTTGACTGTGCATTCCCCTGGTGTGTAGGACTCTCACCCATACAAAAACCCACCTTCAATTCAGCCATTCATATCCACGCTGCAACCACTTAACGATTACTTCAGGATAGAGCCTATTTTGCTCTTATCGCGCAATTTCTAGTTGCTCCTAATCTTCTATTGGCCGTCGGGTTCAAGTTGGGCGTGTTTGTTTTTTTTCTATTAGGACCCGCTGAATGTCTGTGGTATTCAATGCGTGATAAGGTTTCATGTATACCATATGTACGAAAGGGAAATGTGTATAATTTTTACAATGTGTTTTTACATGGCATTTGTATTCTACCCATTGTCACTATTGCGGCGTTTGTTCTTGTGTCTTTGTTAATATTAGTATCAGGTTAAAATTCGTTTCCATTGTTTGTCGCACGTAGTGTTGTTCTTTCCTTTATGCATGAGGGATATTTTCAAAATAATTTACTTTCAAACATACTATCAACTTTTATAATTCCAAAGAACTTAGTCACTGCAGATAGAAGACTCGCCTGAGTAAGCTTAAAGGGGAGGTTGAGATTGTTTACCTATTTACCGTATTTATATCAATTAAAATTGTTGTATATCTAAGCCGGGGCAGACAATTTTTACTGCTTTATTAAGAACAGGTACTTCTTACACGTCTTGATGATCACACTTCATATACAAGAAGTATTTAAATGTTCAAATTCCTGAATAAAAACAAAAATAATTTAATTGCGGCTCCTACCGCACACAACGCATTGTCTGATGCCTCTGAATTCTTCTTTAATTAAATTGTTATCAAAAATCAGAATACCTATTTGCTTACCAGTGGCACTAGAACGTACTTGCAATACATAATCGTAGAAAAAATTACATTTATAAAGTTAGAGACTCTAACACAAGCACATAAAAAAATCTTAAATGACATTGTTAAAAGTTATAGTCATAATACGTTGCAATATAACAATACCAATTTTGTAAGTATCAAACAGAAAACGTCTAGATACAAATGCACTTATTATATTTTGAAACGTCCCCCTAATTTTTTTTTTTAGGGGGCGTTACTTAATTCTTTAAAACTAGACGCTTGGCCTAGATGGAAAAAATTGCGTGGAGCCCATAGTGACAGGGCTTGCAATAAAACACTTGTTTAACAGCAACAATATTTTTATTAGTGCTTCGTTAATTCCAGTTATACTTCTTTTATCAACATCAAAATATTTTTTAAGATTATAATTTTCAAGCTATTTTCAATTAATCTCTTTTTATAGACACTAGTGTATTGTTAACTTGTACTAATACAAATGATAATATAATTAAAAAATAAATCATTAAAACTGTATAACAAGCAGCCGCAAATTATTTTCATTTTGCAATTACTAGAAATTTTCAGTTTTCACTAACAACATTTGACAATTTAAGGAGCAATGAAATTACTGAAGCTATATAACAAGGAGGTACAAGTTGTTCATTGTATAGACACTAAAAGTTTTCAAGTATAATTTTTAAGTTATTTTAAAATTGCCTTCATTTTGTAGAGACTATAATTTTTTAAGTTGTAATAATAATAATAACATTTGGCAACACGAATAACAATTGTAATACTAAAATATTTTAGAAGCAGATTTCCAATAATAATAACACAATAATCACATCATGCACCATGTCTGCACAGGACATGTTACGAGAAATCTTAACCCTTAAATGTACGAGTCTACTCTTGCTAATCGAGTCTTTCGTTTGCAGCTTACAACTGATGGAGTGCTGTGTGTGTGTGGTTAAGAAAAAAGAATCCTCCCACCTGCTCTTTTCTGACACATATGGTAGAACTTGCTATGTAATGCTGGAGGAGAGTGACGGTGAAGAAAGCGAGGGCGAGCTTCCCCGGGTAGTGTTATTCCTTCTCTGAAGAGTTTCCTTTGGGTCTAGGTTGGTCTAACGACGTTGGGGACCTTGTTGCTCCGCTCTGCGGATGGGGCTAGATGTAATTTCCCCATCCTGGCGACCCCTTTACCTCCCGACTATGCGGGGAACTCTGAAGCAATTTATAAATTCACCAAGTCATTATAAGATGTCTACCAATGCCCACCGTCAAACAACCGCCCTGCCGGAGTGTTAAAAAGGAAAGACAGGCGTGTACAGAAAATTTGCTGCGGATTGAGGAGAGTTACAAACAGCTGACACGCCGCGGATTTGATTTCGCTGTCGTGCACCGCAGCGGTATATCGGTCAAGGTCGATATATAGCAGATCGCGACCGCGCAACCTTTGGTCCTGATATTCGGCCGGGAATGTCGGCGCGAAATATGGCCGACGTATTTAAATCAAATATTTTTCTCGGCACAATTTTGTGCAAAGAGGGAACCGATGTCTTTTTTTATTTTCAGTTAAGCAGTAACAGCTGTGTGTTTAACGTGAACTACAGTCACTTGTAAATAAAAATTATTGTCCTATGTGCTATGCCTTGTTTCAAACGTTTTTCTTAATTTATCTCTTCTAAGAAAATTGGTTCTATTTATCAGGTTATCGGGTTTACTGAAATTTTAAAACAGAAACAGAAAATACATTTTATGTTAGATTTTAAATAAAACGTAAACAACTTTAAAGTGATTGTGAAGTTTTAAGTGCTTTTTCATAGAGTGAAAAAGTAGGATAGAATAAAACTACTTAACAATCAATACCAAGAAGCATAGCTTTCAACGAGGTTTGCTTAAACTGTTTTACGGGATTAAAAACTGTAACTTTACATAATATTTATTGGTATATAGAAAGTGAGAATCTTGAATGAAAGTAGCAAACTTTTTCATAGTCATGTTGATTGTCGCGATACATTTGACTAATACATTTCTGTTAATAACTGGATATATTGAAGGTGTTTTACGTTATAACTTAATACCAGTGCTGTAAAAGTTTTTTTTAGAGAATAACGTACAAAATAAAAACGTTTACACGAATTATAAAGATAATTTTGTATACTCACAATACAAGTTACATAATTAAACATTAAAATACGGTATTAAATAAAAGTATCTAAAACATATTGTACTAAAAATGAACAACAATAATAAGCAGTTATCCATATAGTTCGTAAAAAATATAAAGTTTCTTAAAATTATTAAATAATTAAGTAGTTTTAAAAAACATAATTATTTTTAACCTTTCATTTAATTTAAAATAATAGTTGTGAGGCTATATTGATAGGCGTTTGTTCTTATGAAAATTAAAAAAAAATAAAGCGACAAGTTGTAATATTATTGTCAATTATTTACAGTTTTTTTTATATATTGAGCCTTACTGTAGTTACTTCTGTAACAAACACATTCTACAACTTACTAATACAATAAATAAGTGATGAATAAGTTGTCACATAGAAACTGTAAATTTTTATTAAACCAACAGAAGATATTAGTATAACAAAAAAAATGCACGTTATGACAGCTCAGAAAGTCAAGATTGTAAAGCAGGTATTAAAACGTTTATATGAAATACGTAAACGTTACATGACTATTTCCTTAAAAATAATTTCAACGAATTAAAGTGTTTTCGTTTAAGAGTTTGAAGAGTACTCCACGTAACTATCGAATAAACGTCCAGCTAGGTCGTAGGATTTTTGTATTTATTACGTAAAATCTCTTTTGTTGCACAATAAATTTTTGTTTAAAATGAGAGGAGAAAGATTCTGAGACGCGAAATAAATTATAAAACACTAACTTATAAAAAAACTCTTCAAAATTGAAATAATATGTATTAAAATTCGTCGCTTGAAAGAAGCTGTTTTCCAAGCATTAGTCGTAGCATAACATACACATAAATAATACACAAACGACAAAATTAAAACCATATATAAACACATAAGTAACAAACGGAAAACAAATATTTAAAAACAATTTATAAAATTGTTTTTTAATTACTTGGGTGTCTGACATTAAAGTATAGAAGTCAAGTCATTATTCTCGATGTTGAAAATCTTATATAAAAATACCAATTCACTATTTATTACAAAAATATAAACAGTTTATTTGTATTATTTATAATCAAAAATAATATTTACCTTATATCAATAAACATTAATTATTACGCACTTATTTTAACTAACTAGAAAACTAAATTACATGTTTAAATTATATTCATTTATTAAATTTTTGTAATTACACTGAGTACAATGATTTATTTACTTTTTATACCGTGATTAAATTTGTTTGCTGTCTTTGTTTGAATAAATAATTGTTCATTTTTCACATGTTTTCACGTTGAGTTATCGTTGAAAACTTATTGTACTTGTGTTTTGCTCCTTGATAATGATGATGTTCCTGGTACCGCAGTTTGTTGTCGGCTGTCCGTTGGACAGAGTGTCCCCTGTCTAGAAGCATTTGCGTCTGTGTTATATCGCTGAGCAAACTGACATCGTTTCCCGTGAGCAAGTTTGTTCAATGTCGATGAGTAAGCTGACGTAGTGTCCCCGTGAGCAAATTATTAGCGTATGTTCCGTCGATCAGAATTGTCTGGGGTTTTAAACTCAAGGCATGCTGACAGGTCGTAGAGCGCTTACCAAAGCTATCACATACTTGTCAGATTTTGATCAGGCTTGTTTTAGCGTCGGTTTTCTGGACATTACTTTTTGCGTATTTTCACATTCATAATTAGTGTTCATGTGCAAACTAAGAGAATTATGAGATTCTTGGTACTTTTGTCCTTGTTGACATACTAATTTGTTTATAGGCGTAGTTTAGTTAAAATTTTACCATTCACCTTCAAATTGTATCCATACATGTGTTATTTTAGACGTCTTAAAATGACGTCATTCACTTTTTGTATGTATGGTTAGTGCAAATTTTTACACTACACACACACTCTCTCTCTCTCTCTCTCTCTCTCTCTCTCTCTCACTCTCTCTCTCTCTCTCTCTCTCTCTCTCTCTCTCTCTCTCTCTCTCTCTCTCTCTCTCTCTCTCTCTCTCTCTCTCTCTCTCTCTCTCTCTCTCTCTCTCTCTCTCTCTCTTACACATATGCCTTCTCCCTTGTAACCAATAAATCATTGCTCAGAACAAGTGTTTAAAAAAAAGTTACGAATTGTCAAAGGCTTGTCTGTTTCCGTACGCACTATTTAAAACTATTTATATCTGCTTATATTTATTTTATATGTAAAAATAAATTACCCTGGGCAAACATGTAAACATGTGTCATTGCACAATATATCTAAACGTATCCTGCAACAAAAATTTGTTAGATAATTTCATACTCTGTAATACGGAGACAGTTCCAATGTCAGAGAGGATGCTACATGTAATTACTATGAATAAAAGAGATGCTGGAGTGGAAATTGAAAAACTTAAATATATGCGGACATAAACGACATACTTTAATTAATAACCTACATTTGTGCGACATGCCTAATAAACAATTTTAAGTGTTTATAAAATTTCAAACGTCACTGTAAATTTTAAGTACTGTTGTATGTAGTGAAACAAAAATTTAATACAGAAATGAAGCTGCAATCCGTCTGAAGCATCTCACTATTTGTAGAGCATGTGTTAATTAAGGTTAATTGAGTGCAATGAAATGAATCCTACTACAGCTACCTGCTTTTGGGATAGTATAAAGGTATGGCTTTATGTCAGTATAATGTTCATCATCTGTATCGGTCGTCTCCATAGCACTTCACTGTGCATCTCCCTCATATCCTGCCTCTGACAGCATCCATTCCAATATTTTATAAAATGATATTATATCTTCTATTCTAGTAATACTTCATAGCCATGACAACAATTGACTTTTTACGTGTTATACTGTTAAATCCAAAATTAGTTCCGTTGTAGGTAGTTTAGTTGTAGGTTTAGTTATCTCTGCGCAAATTCCCCAGTTTTCATCAGCATTGTATTGGCCCATAAACATTTCTGCCAAAAAACTTGTACATTTCTTTGTTTTACCTTCCTTGTTGAATATAAGGCTAATTAGAATTTAGATTTCTGTCTTTTTTCAGTTGTCATTAATGTTTAATTGGCATATCGTAGTCGATTGCCAGTGACGTTGTATGATTTAGGTTTGCTACTTACACAGTACTCTCGGTGATTACCACACCAAAAAAGTAAACGTTAATATTTGGGTATTACAATAGCCTCCCATTGTATTGCATGAACTTTATTTCACCTTCGTTACTTTCAATTCCTTTCTCGGTTAATATTATTCATTAGTATACTGGGCACCAATTTTCCTTGTACTAATTGTAAATGATCAGCATAGCTTTCAGATATTCTCATACAGAAATGAAATAATATCTTTCAAAGCAACGTCGAATATTAAGTTCAATATTATGGGTAATAAGTTACCTTACCGTTTCATTGCTTACATGGTGTATTGGATGATGAAGCCTTCTTAAAGCTAGTAGTCGCTTCTGAGTCCGCCAAAGTCTCTTGCATTAACTCAATTTACTTTCGGTTCATAACTAGAATACAGGGTAGGCCTACCATCTAACAGTTTGTTAACATCTATAAACACATTATAAGATCTCTGTTATGTTTGTACGTTAATCCTAAAACTGAAGTTGTCTTAATAAGGATATAATATGACTTCTGATATTTGGATATGCTATCATCCAAAAGCCTCTACAACCTCTTTGGAATAGTCCAGTCGTCTGTGGTATTCAATGCGTGATAAGGTTTCATGTATACCATACTAGCAAAATACCCGTGCTTCGCTACGGAGTTTCACGTTGTACGTAATTGTACAATTATTGCTCGCTTAATAGTATAGCATTAGATAGATTGTTCAAATTCTCAACTCTTAGTTTGTTTATTTACATTCATAGCAACAGCTATTTATTATTTATTTCGAGAAAATCATTAGAGCCGTTTCCGAGAAAAAAAAGGACATACATTTATTAATTAATTGAACTTCGAAATTTTCTCGACTGGAAGAACGTGCAAACAACGAAGTTTTTCAATTTAAAACAATGATTAAAATCTCAGAACTAAATGTATTCGGGGTTTCCAATAAACTGAGATGTCAACCACTTCATTTACAAAGTATGCAATTCCCGCGATAAATTTCATTATTTGGTTTTTTGCCCCTTAAGAGTGAAAGTTTTTAAAACCGTTTCTTAGTGAGCACCTAAGACCTATGATGAAGCTACGTTCAAAGTTTCATTGATATCCATTCAGTGGTTTCAGAGATATCGTGATCAGTGAGTCAATCAGTGGTATTTGGCTTATATAGATATCTATATCTAGCCGATTTACCCAGCGTTGCTCGGGTTCATAATTTATTCATAGGCTCATAGGCACCTATTCTTGTTCTAACGTTATATTACTTGTATATTGTATAATCTTCCTTATATTGTTACGTTCGCATTCTCACTGGAGGAATACTCTGTAGCGCACCTGTTTAAGAATATGTCATAAACTGTATTCTTATATCTGGAGAAGAATTCTGTTGCGCGTGATGCTCCTGCTCGATTTCTAACTCTGGGAGAGGGCGAACAGCTAAATTAGTTTTCAATAAGATGTCTACAGTACTTGCACGCGCTGCGTATTTACTGTCTTTTATAATTCATTGTGTTAATGTTGAAATAAGGCATTTGTTAAATTAGTGTCTCCTAAACTTATTCTAACAATACAATACCTCCATAGATTTCAGCTTATCAATTTTTAAATTCAAACTGAAGCAAGTGCATTTATATTGTCTGATCACTATGATCTGAATACATTTGCTATCAAAACTTTGTTTTTTATACTCGTTTATAACTTACTTCGATCTTAACTTAACCACTTTTAAATTCAAACTGAAACAACTCTGAATTCACACACTATTAAGAAGTTTCTTAAGATGCATACACCACCTTTGATATCATAACCTATATCTTTATTTATAAGAACCGTGGACTCTGGCCCCGCCGTCTTTCGCGGGACCTAAGACCTAAGACTCCCCGGGTTCCGTGGATGAACTCCGGGGAAGGCCCGTCGGACGACTCCCGCGCTATTTCCTACGCGGGAGACTTCCACCGATGCTATGGTAACCAGAATCTATTCTATTGGGTTGCCATAGTAACCAGATCTAATAGTTTTAAAGACCCAAAGGATCGTATCGAAAAAACACTTGTCCTATGTTGGTTCTCCCCTTGCGTAAAATATTTGTGCCAAGTTTGGTTGAAATCGGTCCAGTGGTTTAGGAGGAGATGTGGAAGACCCCAAAGGATCCCCCGAAGGATCGTATCGAAAAAACACCTACCCTATGTTGGTTCTCCTGTTGAGTAAAATATTTGTGCCAAGTTTGGTTGAAATACGTCCAGTGGTTTAGAGGAGATGTGGAAGACCCCAAAGGACCCCATCGAAAAAACACCTATCCTATGTTGGTTCTCCCGTTGCGTAAAATATTTGTGCCAAGTTTGGTTGAAATCGGTCCAGTGGTTTAGGAGGAGATGTGGAAAACCCCAAAGAACCCCCCAAAGGACCCCATCGAAAAAAGCACCTCACCTATCTTGGTTCTCCCGTCGCGTAAAATATTTGTGCCAAGTTTGGTTGAAATCGGTCCAGTGGTTGAAATCGGTATGTGTGGAACATACATACATAGATACATACATACAATAGGGGGGAGTTTCCCCCTTAGGAGTGAAAGTTTTTAAAACCGTTTCTTAGTGAGCACCTAAGACCTATGATGAAGCTATGTTCAAAGTTTCATTGATATCCATTCAGTAGTTTGTGCTCTACGTTGATTCTATGTCAGTTAGTCAGGCAAATTCCCCCCCCCTTTTTCCCACTTTAAAGGTTGAATTTCCAAAAATCCCTTCTTAGCGGATACCTACATCACATAAGGAACCTACATGCCAAATTTCAAGTTTCTAGGTGTTATAGTTTCGGAGATTTCGTGATGAATCAGTGAGTCAGTGAGTCAGTGGTATTTCTCTTTTATATACGAGGCATGTCCAGAAAGTAAGAATACAAGGGCTGTGTAGGACATAGGGAAATTGTTTTTTCAAAGTTGGCACCCATGACGGGTAGACGGGTTCTCAACGGTCAAAATGAGACATCGAGCGCTTCAGTCCGTTACGAAATGTCGTCGCAGCAGCTTAACACGTCAACCAGTTCGTCCCCCGTTTGCTCCACGTACTGAGGGTGAATCCTTTCTCGACTCAATTGTGACTGGGGACGAAACGTGGGTGTGTCACTATACTCCTGAGTCAAAAAGACAGTCTCTGCAGTGGCGCCATACCCATTTGCCAACATCCAAAAAATTCAAAGTTCAGTCTTCACAGAGGAAAATCATGGCATCCGTCTTTTGGGACCGGAACGGGATCTTGTTGGTCGATTTCATACCCAAAGGGACCACCATCCATGCTGCTGCATATTGTGAGACCCTAAAGAAGTTGAAACAAAAAATCAAAGACAAAAGGAGGGAAATGCTGACTCTTGGTGAGTCACTCCTTCATGACAACGCCAGACCCCATACCGCCCGGCTCACTCAGGACCTGCTCGTGTCGTTTGGATGGGACATTGTGACTCACCCACCCTACTCCCCGGACCTGGCACCCTCGGATTACCGTCTTTTCACCAAATTGAAGGAGTTCTTGAGTGGACAGCGATTTTCGGACGATGAGGAGGTCATGGAGACTGTGAAAAGTGGCTAGAGGAGGTGGAGCGGAAGGTATACGACGAGGGTATACAAGAGCTTGTGCCCAGGCTTCAAAAGTGCATTGACCTCAACGGCGATTATGTGGAGAAATGATAACATATTTTGGCACATACCCTGTAAATTTCATTAAAATATATTCATTTTTCGATTTTTAACAAGTGTTGTATTCTTACTTTCTGGACGTGCCTCGTATATAGATTTACGAAAGGGAAATGTGTATAATTTTTACAATGTGTTTTTACATGTCATTTGTATTCTACCCATTGTCACTATTCCCGCGTTTGTTCTTGTGTCTTTGTTAATATTAGTATCAGGTTAAAATTCGTTTCCATTGTTCGTCGCACGTAGTGTTGTACATTCCTTTATGCATGAGGGATATTTTCAAAATAATTTACTTTCAAACATACTATCAACTTTTATAATTCCAAAGAACTTAGTCACTGCAGATAGAAGACGCGCCTGAGTAAGATTAAAGGGGAGGTTGAGACTGTTTACCTATTTATCGTATTATATGAATTAAAATTTGTTGTATATTGTAACACGACCGCTGTATGCCGGTCGTTACAAAAGACTAAAATGTAAAAGGAAAATTTTATAAAAAAAATAGAATTTTCAAATAGTAAGAAATCTTGTTTATGTTTATAGAGGTATTTATAAGAAATAAATCTGTTTTTTAGAAGGTTCTTGTAAAATTTTAATAACAGGTAGGTATTTATTGACCGTCGAGCGCTTCTTGAAGATTTGAACCAAGTCTGGAGTTAAATAGATTAACTCCAGTTAATAATCGATTGGTGACTTTTCTGGCTGGTCCAATATCTCGTTCAAATAATATATATTCTTCTTATTTAAGTCCTTCAGCCTTAATAAATACCCTTAAATTAACCTGTGAAATAAGTAACAGATACGAAATAATGGAAATATAAAGATTTATTGACAATTTAAATAAATAATCGATATTTTATCGATGGAGAGCAATTATCGACTCTGTCTCGGGAATTATCGATTGTGTCATACAGAACAAAATTTATGATATTTAATATATTATAAGACAGGTTCTTTGAGCGATTAGAATTAATAGTCAGAGAAGGGTGACGAGAAAGTATAACATTAACAATTAAAAATAAATACAATAATTACTATTCAATAGTATTTAAATAATTCCAGTATAAAATATTTTAATAAATGTTTGTCGAACCAATGAAGACTGACGTCACTGCGATGTAGGAAGCAGGCTCAGTTTTCAAGATGGCCGCTACTCGAGTTGAACTAGGTTACTGCAAATGCGTCGTGTCAGAAAATCACAATAAAATTACCTTCATCAAGGTTTGAAATGTCCCCGCACTGGTGTAATATGTCTGTAAAGTTATTTGGTGTATTCTGGCGAAGTGTTCTGTGTAAACTTGTGTTAGTTAGTTTATTTTGTATGTGTTCTCTTCTGTGGGTTAAAGTTCTCAAGTTATGGTTAGGAATTGCAGAATGAATCAGTTTAAATATAATGTTTTACTTGTTTCTATCACTCATATTATGAAGTTAAGTGTTTGTTTTCACTATTGTCGTGAATGTTTTGATAGCTTTAGCTTTAAAAAGTGTCTAATTCGTCTAACTCTCGTTTCACTTATTCCAATGGCTAAACGCTAGTACCATTTTGAACTCGATTTAAAGAACGTTTTGTCACACAACTGTCCAGCTTGATATTCAACAAAAGACTAATTAACTTAGTCATAAATCTGGCCCAGTTAATCTTTGAAAAAGTATTGTTAACATATTTCGACTTCCCATAAACATGATAAAATATTACAATATATATGGAATTTATCTATTTTATTCATCACTTTTATGAATTATTAACCTTATTATTGGTTTAATCATCTCATTCCCTTTAAATTGATGTATTATAGTCCATATCTGTAGACATTTTGTGGAAATTAACAAATTTCTTTACTTTTTGGAAATATAGGCTCAAAATTGGATTTCCGTCTTTATACGAATTCCCTCCATTTTAAATATTATTAATACTATTATAATAAATTTTAATTAGTCATATTCCTCTTCCTTTCCTTAAATACATATAAATTACACCTTTGAACTGGTTTTTTGTGTTAATCTGTAAATTTGACATTGCTCTTTAAAATTAATTAATTTATATATTTTGAAAATGTACAATGTTTTAAGGTATATTTCCTTATTATCATTTTAACTCATAGGATCATTTCCAGTAGTGTTTAACTGTGTTACCTTAGCTAAATCTTGGTAGTTTACAGGATTTATAAGTGAATTATACTAGTTTATATTGGTTCTGTGAATTCACCAAACGGCCTAGATTTTAGAATTTTATATTTCTTTCTTTCTCAAATAAATTTAAACTTAATTCCTCCTCTGACTTTACATAATTACAATTATATGAAAATAACATGGTTTATAACTTATTGTGTGGTGTAGTAGTTAATTAACACTACAGTTATTAAAATAATTAATTATGAACATTGTTTAGCAATCTGCACAAATGAACATATTGCAGATATGGTTTGAACATATATCTTTTAACTATTCTTGAGCTAACATAGCATACCTATTAGAACATTATTAATGGTATGTAGGCTATTATTTATCAAAAATAATTCTTTTTAAAACACATAACATAAATCTTATTTTCTAATAACCCTTACAAATACATTTTATTAACACATTGATTTTAGGACTGTGAATAAACAGTCTATTTAAACATTTTACACTTATTAATACTATATTAATGTCAGTCCTTTCTGGTTTAAACCATTATTATTGTGATCCCCTACATCAGTAAACATTAACTCCCATACTCTATTTATTATCATTTTTTACATTTCTTCTATTATTAAATAAAGATTTACATTAAAATAATAAAATACTGGAAATCTTCCATTTTATTATTTTATTATGCTGTTTATTATTAGATATTAAAGTTGTGATATAGCATACTGATAAGTTATAGTATCACCAACTTTAAGTTTATTGCATTTCTAAAAAACACTTACACAAATTCACTTTCACTGTTGGTTCTGATATTTTGAGTCTTATTATCTCAGACCAGACCTTTAGTAATCATGGACTGTTAAGACTAGTTTATTTTCTTTATTACACAATAGCTTTAGTCGGTTCACTTCTTATAACGCTATACAGCACTTTAGTTTTCTCAATAATTACATTTTATAGGATTTTGGGTATGTTATACTTTCTTTTGCATAGTTTTTGTGGGTTTGGGGTTGATAGTAGTTTATATAATAATAGGTTTTACAACGGTGTTTCTTTCATACTATTTCTTCCTCTCCTCCTGTCTTCTTTCTTGTCCTTCTTCGTATCTTCCTTCTGGTCTTCCTTCTTGTCCTTCTTCTAGTCTTCATTCTTGTCCCTCGTCTAGTCTTCACTCTTCTGGTCTTCCTTCCTCATTCCTGGGTAAACCAAGGTACTTGGTGTTATCTCGACTGAGGTTTAGTTTGGAGCATTTAACTTATTCACTGAACTGACTTTATTCTTCTATACAGGTTTCAGGGTATTGTTTTCTTCCTGATCACAAACTTTATTCTTCCCTCTTCTTGTTTTTGGGGTATTTTGGTATTCACCACTCTTTGATTGAGTCTCTTTTTTCTTGATATGTTCTTATATAACTGGTTTACTGCTCTGAGCTTCCTGGGTAACTTACTGATATTATACTGTGAGTTGCTTCGATACTTTCTTTGGTTTTTTAAACAGTGGTTTTTATATATAATATAATGAGGATATTTTATTTTATTGTGGTTCATTCCTTTGATTTATTTAAATGTCATTCAATATTATTATAACATTTGTTGGTGTAATTAAACTTTATGATTTCATATGACTTAAGATGTAGTGGATTTTCTGTCACGCTACAGAATGCCCTTCTCCAGAAGTAATTTTTTCAGACTATACTTGCTTTGTCTGAAACAATTGCTTAAGATAATTATTCTAGGTTTGTTATTATTCTGGACTTCCTTCCATTTTAAAAATTTTCTTATTTATATTTAAGTTTATATCATTCTCATTCTCACTGGATCTTCCTTGATAGTAATAGTCATCTGAGTTTCATATTTATTATTTCATTTTCATATTTCTTCTTAGTATTTTCTCCTTGGGATATTTCCTCCCTATCGTTCCCTACTTTGTGAGCTGGTTCAGTTCAGAGAGGCACTGTACGCTACTTTCCTCTGCTGTCCAATACTTCACACATATTTGAGTACAGTGGCAAATCATCTCTGCTCAAAAAACATATTAATCCTGCTGGAATTATCTTCAGACAGATTAAAAAAATTATTCAGAATACTACACATTTGTTACTATTTAAAAAATATCTTTGGGATTCTTCACTTATTACTTATTATATTTCTCAGAGATTTTAATATTCCTATCTCAGTTGTTCTTCTGACTCATTATCTGGATGTTTCTTTAATTTGATATTATGGTAGGAAGCTCTTCTATTATTACATTTTTCAACTTTTCTTATCATATAAATCTTTTGGTTATAAATTCTGTATTACCTTCTGGTTTTTTCATTATAATCTGCATTATTTATAGTAGCATATCTTTATGACATTTTTAGACTGTTTCTTCGTTCTTAAAATTCCACTTGTTCTATTTTCTAGAATTTTTATAACTGTCATTATCATAATTGACATTTAATTCATAAATCATTTTATATTAATTCGTTTAATTACATAAATTTTTGACATTATTCTCACATCATTCCTGTCATTGTTATTATACCTTCGAATGATGGTTTTTTATTAATTTCATAATGAGGTCTTAATTTCTCCTCATACCACTTCAAAGTTTCATTCTCTCATAATTCCAAAGAAGTTTTTGCACTTTATTATATTCAATCACTCAAATCGTATTAAAGAATTTTTTCTTTTTTATTTCCTTTAGCATCATTTTATGGAAAGGTTTTTACTCTTCATATTGAACTTAGACATGATCATATTGTCCAGAATTATTTGTTTTAATTCTAAAGTCTGTTTCCTTTACTCATCCCATTATGATCCTTTGTTACCATGGTAATTATATTCTATTTTTACCATAAATATGGTATGAAATCTCTTCTGTTTATCTCACCAAAGTGTTTTATTAATAATTGGTTGGTAAGTTGTACTTATACTTGGTTTGGGAAACTTGATTTATTCACAATTCAAAATTCACTCTTCTTATATTATTCCATAAAGTTTTCTCAAATAATTTGTATGTAAGGTGGGCTTACATGTGTTTTGGCTGGTTTTATTTTTCGAAATTCTCTTGGTATTATTGTCAAAATGTTTCTCTTCAAATAAATATTTAGTAAGCTGTCCTTACTTTTTTGACTTTAGATGGTTTTATTTCTAAATTCTCTCCTTCTTTAATATTATATTATAGCCATAAAGTTTTTCTTCAAATATTTGTTATGTAGGGTGGGCTTACATTTGTTTTAGAAATTGGTTGATTTACATCCAAAATTCTGTTTTATATATCTTCTTCCAAAATGTTTCTTCTCAAATAAATTGTATGTAATGGGCTTACATTGTTATTAGAATTTAGGGGATTTTAAATTCTATATTATATATCTTCTTCCAAAATGTTTCTTCTCAAATAAATTGTATGTAATGGGCTTACATTGTTTTTAGAATTTGGATTTTTAAATTCTATCTTATATATCTTCTTCCCAAAATGTTTCTTCTCAAATAAATTGTATGTAATTGTCTTACATTGTGTTTAGAATTTAGGTAATTTATATTCAAAATTCTGTTTTATTTATCTTCTTCCAAAATGTTTCTTCTCAAATAAATTGTATGTAAATGGCTTACATTGTGTTTAGAATTTAGGGGATTTTTTATTCTAACTTCTTCTTATGCATATCTTCTAAATGGTTTTCCTTTAAATAATCTTTATGTAAGGTTGGCTTACATGTGTTTTAGAATTTTGGGGATTTTAAATGCAAAATTCGGTTGTATATTTCTTCTTCTAAAATGTTTCTTCTCAAATAAATAGTATGTAATGGGCTTACATTGTTTTTTGAATTTAGGGCATTTTAACATTCAAAATTCTTCTTCTATCATTGCCATAAAATTTCCTTCAAATATTTTTTTTTTTATGTAAGATGGGCTTACCTTTGTTTTAGAATTTTGGGGTTTAAGTCCAAACTCTTCTTATATTATTCTAGCCATAATGTTTTTCACATTTTCCTGGTATGTAAGGTGAGCTTACATTTTTTAGAATTTTGGGGATTTTAAATTCTATTTTATATATCTTCTTCCAAAATGTTTCTCCTCAAATAAATTGTATGTATTTGGCTTACATTGTTATTAGAATTTAGGGGATTTATTTTAACTTCTTCTTATGCATATCTTCTAAATGGTTTTCCTTTAAATAATCTTGATGTAAGATTGGCTTACATGTATTTTAGAATTTTGGGGATTTTAACGTTCAAAATTCTTCTTGTACATATCTTCTTCCAAAAATGTTTCTTTGAGCCATACTAGTCGATGCCTCATTCGGGATGCTCAGAGTGGTTACCTGCCGATCTGTCCTATGGTCTTCCGGTCGTTCATGGTGCGACCTCTGTTCAGTGTTGTCCAAACTATTGCTCCTACGCGTCGGATAGTACCTCGGTTGTTCCCGTTCTAGGCTCCTCCGCCTTTCTTCGTATCCGCGGTAGCTATTCCGTCGATTGTGGTTGAATCTCCGCTGTCTTCCATCTGTGGCTTGTATGAAGTTCACTCTAGGGCGAGGAAACCTATTATTATTAAAATTACCATTATTGGGACCCGTACGATTAGCATTATTAGGGTAAGGACTATTATCATAATTGGGGCTTCTCTGACTATTTACGTTATTAGGGTAGGGATTGCGGTTACCTGGATAACCATTAGAGGGTCGATTCGGGTTTTGATAATTTGGACCCGTATTATTATTATCATTGTAATTAGTATTGTTCCCATTATTATATTGTCTTATATTCCAGTATGTCTCTGGTCCATATGCTGTATGACCTGAAAAATATCTGTGAGGGTCTTCATCTGGTTTATGTATTATTTGCTTCTCTGAATCCCCATAATCTGGTTCATCATCACATATCCATCCGGAAGGTATACATTTTTGTGTAATTGTACACTGGAATAGTCCTGGATGGCGCACTAATGGAACACACTCTGGTGATTCACCAGTGCCATCGTCACAGTCTGATAAGATGTTATATTTCCATCTTTCTGAAATACACTGTTTAGTTCCGCACTGGAACTGATCTGGTCCACATGTTGTATCCCGTTTACCTCTGGTCCTTTCCCATTTGTAAACCATTGTCTGTTGGTACTTTATTTCTGAGATTATTTTTAATCTCCTTCCGTAATTTCTGGAATTCCTGATTTCTTCATGGTCGGTAATTGGAATATTATTGACATCCATTAAACCATGGTTCATCAATTCCATTTCTTCCTTCGTTTTCATTAATTTCCCTGGAAGTGTTTTCCTCCTTTCCCTTGGTTCCACTTTCATATCTTTAGTATTTTCTGTACTCCCGTTAGTTTTCTTTTCAGGTAATACTACTATTCGTTCCATGGTTTTTTCGTTTGGTATTTCTCCCGTTTCCGGTTTGCTATCATTTTTTATTTCTTTGGTCCTCTTCTCTCCTAAATTTTCCCTAAACAGTTTATTATCATTAATTATATCATCCAGTTTCCCCATAATCGACTAGTGGCTCTCTCTTATTTCTTCACTCCAGGATTTGAATTCTTCCTTCAACTCCTTTCCAACTTGTAATATCACTTCCATCAGCTTTTCCATCATCTCCATTTCTGTTAAGTTCTGTCATTTTGTTTATCGTTGTTGCCCTTCTTCCTGACTGTATAACCGCTGCCAGGCTTAGATTATTAAGCCCTCAAAGTTGGACGCCACTTTGTAACAATACCGCTGTATGCCGGTCGTTACAAAAGAATAAAATGTAAAAGGAAAATTGTATAAAAAAATAGAATTTTCAAATAGTAAGAAATCTTGTTTATGTTTATAGAGGTATTTATAAGAAATAAATCTGTTTTTTAGAAGGTTCTTGTAAAATTTTAATAACAGGTAGGTATTTATTGACCGTCGAGCGCTTCTTGAAGATTTGAACCAAGTCTGGAGTTAAATAGATTAACTCCAGTTAATAATCGATTGGTGACTTTTCTGGCTGGTCCAATATCTCGTTCAAATAATATATATTCTTCTTATTTAAGTCCTTCAGCCTTAATAAATACCCTTAAATTAACCTGTGAAATAAGTAACAGATACGAAATAATGGAAATATAAAGATTTATTGACCATTTAAATAAATAATCGATATTTTATCGATGGAGAGCAATTATCGACTCTGTCTCGGGAATTATCGATTGTGTCATACAGAACAAAATTTATGATATTTAATATATTATAAGACAGGTTCTTTGAGCGATTAGAATTAATAGTCAGAGAAGGGTGACGAGAAAGTATAACATTAACAATTAAAAATAAATACAATAATTACTATTCAATGGTATTTAAATAATTCCAGTATAAAATATTTTAATAAATGTTTGTCGAACCAATGAAGACTGACGTCACTGCGATGTAGGAAGCAGGCTCAGTTTTCAAGATGGCCGCTACTCGAGTTAGACTAGGTTACTGCAAATGCGTCGTGTCAGAAAATCACAATAAAATTACCTTCATCAAGGTTTGAAATGTCCCCGCACTGGTGTAATACGTCTGTAAAGTTATTTGGTGTATTCTGGCGAAGTGTTCTGTGTAAACTTGTGTTAGTTAGTTTATTTTGTATGTGTTCTCTTCTGTGGGTTAAAGTTCTCAAGTTATGGTTAGGAATTGCAGAATGAATCAGTTTAAATATAATGTTTTACTTGTTTCTATCACTCATATTATAAAGTTAAGTGTTTGTTTTCACTATTGTCGTGAAGTTTTGATAGCTTTAGCTTTAAAAAGTGTCTAATTCGTCTAACTCTCGTTTCACTTATTCCAATGGCTAAACGCTAGTACCATTTTGAACTCGATTTAAAGAACGTTTTGTCACACAACTGTCCAGCTTGATATTCAACAAAAGACTAATTAACTTGGTCATAAATCTGGCCCAGTTAATCTTTGAAAAAGTATTGTTAACATATTTCGACTTCCCATACACATGATAAAATATTACATTATATATGGAATTTATCTATTTTATTCATCACTTTTATGAATTATTAACCTTATTATTGGTTTAATCATCTCATTCCCTTTAAATTGATGTATTATAGTCCATATCTGTAGACATTTTGTAGAAATTAACAAATTTCTTTACTTTTTGGAAATATAGGCTCAAAATTGGATTTCCGTCTTTATACGAATTCCCTCCATTTTAAATATTATTAATACTATTATAATAAATTTTAATTAGTCATATTCCTCTTCCTTTCCTTAAATACATATAAATTACACCTTTGAACTGGTTTTTTGTGTTAATCTGTAAATTTGACATTGCTCTTTAAAATTAATTAATTTATATATTTTGAAAATTTACAATGTTTTAAGGTATATTTCCTTATTATCATTTTAACTCATAGGATCATTTCCAGTAGTGTTTAACTGTGTTACCTTATCTAAATCTTGGTAGTTTACAGGATTTATAAGTGAATTATACTAGTTTATATTGGTTCTGTGAATTCACCAAACGGCCTAGATTTTAGAATTTTATATTTCTTTCTTTCTCAAATAAATTTAAACTTAATTCCTCCTCTGACTTTACATAATTACAATTATATGAAAATAACATGGTTTATAACTTATTGTGTGGTGTAGTAGTTAATTAACACTACAGTTATTAAAATAATTAATTATGAACATTGTTTAGCAATCTGCACAAATGAACATATTGCAGATATGGTTTGAACATATATCTTTTAACTATTCTTGAGCTAACATAGCATACCTATTAGAACATTATTAATGGTATGTAGGCTATTATTTATCAAAAATAATTCTTTTTAAAACACATAACATAAATCTTATTTTCTAATAACCCTTACAAATACATTTTATTAACACATTGATTTTAGGACTGTGAATAAACAGTCTATTTAAACATTTTACACTTATTAATACTATATTAATGTCAGTCCTTTCTGGTTTAAACCATTATTATTGTGATCCCCTACATCAGTAAACATTAACTCCCATACTCTATTTATTATCATTTTTTACATTTCTTCTATTATTAAATAAAGATTTACATTAAAATAATAAAATACTGGAAATCTTCCATTTTATTATTTTATTATGCTGTTTATTATTAGATATTAAAGTTGTGATATAGCATACTGATAAGTTATAGTATCACCAACTTTAAGTTTATTGCATTTCTAAAAAACACTTACACAAATTCACTTTCACTGTTGGTTCTGATATTTTGAGTCTTATTATCTCAGACCAGACCTTTAGTAATCATGGACTGTTAAGACTAGTTTATTTTCTTTATTACACAATAGCTTTAGTCGGTTCACTTCTTATAACGCTATACAGCACTTTAGTTTTCTCAATAATTACATTTTATAGGATTTTGGGTATGTTATACTTTCTTTTGCATAGTTTTTGTGGGTTTGGGGTTGATAGTAGTTTATATAATAATAGGTTTTACAACGGTGTTTCTTTCATACTATTTCTTCCTCTCCTCCTGTCTTCTTTCTTGTCCTTCTTCGTATCTTCCTTCTGGTCTTCCTTCTTGTCCTTCTTCTAGTCTTCATTCTTGTCCCTCGTCTAGTCTTCACTCTTCTGGTCTTCCTTCCTCATTCTTGGGTAAACCAAGGTACTTGGTGTTATCTCGACTGAGGTTTAGTTTGGAGCATTTAACTTATTCACTGAACTGACTTTATTCTTCTATACAGGTTTCAGGGTATTGTTTTCTTCCTGATCACAAACTTTATTCTTCCCTCTTCTTGTTTTTGGGGTATTTTGGTATTCACCACTCTTTGATTGAGTCTCTTTTTTCTTGATATGTTCTTATATAACTGGTTTACTGCTCTGAGCTTCCTGGGTAACTTACTGATATTATACTATGAGTTGCTTCGATACTTTCTTTGGTTTTATAAACAGTGGTTTTTATATATAATGTAATGAGGATATTTTATTTTATTGTGGTTCATTCCTTTGATTTATTTAAATGTCATTCAATATTATTATAACATTTGTTGGTGAAATTAAACTTTATGATTTCATATGACTTAAGATGTAGTGGATTTTCTGTCACGCTACAATATCTAAGCCGGGGCAGACAATTTTTACTGCTATATTTACAACAAGTACTTCTTGTACGTCTTGATGATCACACTTCATATACAAGAAGTATTTAAATGTTCAAATTCCTGAATAAAAACAAATAATTTAATTGAGGCTGCTACCGCACACAACGCATTGTCTGAAGCCTCTGAATTCTTCTTTAATTAAATTGTTATAAAAAATCAGAATACCTATTTGGTTACCAGTGGCACTAGAACGTACTTGCAATATGCAATCGTTTAGAAAATAATATTTATAAAATTATAATCTCTAACACAAATATTAGAGTACATAAAAACATCTTAAAATACCTTGAATAAAATGGTAGAAATGCGCCATGCAAAAAAGTTAATGTCCATGTAAACTTCAAAAAAAAGGAAAATAAACTGATAACAGAGAAAAACATAAGTAGTAATCATTAGAAAATTCAGTGTGCTGTAATGTAGACATATGTGAGAATTACAGGAGAATCATAGAAATTACCTAAAAAAGAAAATGAAAGCAAGATCAGTATGCGTTATGTGTCTAATGCACATTCGGGATCGACGGAGCCAAGTACAAAACTAAGGAAGCAAACGCTTAGGAATACTATCAAATTAAAGCGTTACCATTTTAAAATGCAGAAGTAACTTTTAAAATGTAAAATATATATATTGCAACGATACTTTTAGCATAAGCCGATGTATCAACCTCTGACTGAGGTATGATAACATACGAAGCACGTATGAGATATATAAGATGTAAATAAAACAAAAAGAATTTAATAATTAAGCGTTAGGTATAAGAGATAATAAAAGAAATAAACGTAGTATTTAATTTTAAATAAATAGGTATTTGTAAGTAAGCCTGAATATGGAATTAAAAGCTTAGTTGGTTTTTAAACACAGCGAAGGGGAGAAACCAACACGCGCCGACTGGTAAGGGTGACGTCGTAACGACAGGCCGCCGCGTGTGTATCAGTCTGCGTGTGTGTGGTAGTGTACGTGTGTAAATGAAAGACAGGTTGAATTATGCATACGATTGTGGAAAATTTTACACAGTTTTTTAAGTACTGAACGAAAACCAGAAGTCACACGAATCAGCGACATATGTAAAAACATAGCTGGCGCCTGGCGCTACTATTGAAGATTACGTGGTCAATGATCGTGGGAACGGTTCAGCAACCGTGTGAAATTTTGCCATAACTGCCATAGTTTACACACCTTAATATTCATAATTTGCATAAATAAAGTTTAATAACATACCTAACGATTTGTGAAATAATATTTGTAAAAGAGTGTGCGCTTCATAGAAAGACGCGTAGGTTGTAATTAGCAATTAAATCGACGCGCGGACATGTTCAATTTTGTCCAAACAGTTTCCAACAGGAATGGAACGACGGCAGCAGTATAAAACCCCAGCGAGCGGCAGACGCTTTCTCAGATAAAGACAGATCATTAACAGACAGTACGTGAAATCCACGTATCTCGCAACTGCGAATTTTACAAAGTCAAGTAATGTTTTTAAACTGTATTACATAACTTGCAGTGCAATGTAACCGGCACTACGTCGGTGAGAGTATTAGTGAAACACGATTTATTTTAAAAGACTATAATATCGTAATCTACAAGAAGTTGTAACGTCGATGAACTTCAAGAAGTACACATAGAACTTCGGACATCAACGAGGGACAAGACAAGAAGAGGAGAGGAACCAGAGCAAAATACGAGAGGACGCAGGGACAGCCACATGCAGCTACATCCAGCCGTACATCATCACGACGAGAGGTCTACGTCGGAACTCAGCATCCAGTAGACGATGAGAGTAATTTCAACGACGCAGAGACAGAGAAGGTGATTCCGAAGAGGATCAACAAACTCGAGAGTCCGGATGACGGTAAAGACACAGTTAAATGGTTGCAGAAATATGCAGGTGAAGTCAGACATTTATTTAATATTATAAATGACCCTGAAGTCTATCGAAAGAAGCTCTAGTTTCCATATAAAAGTTTACAAAAACATTATTATATTTTTATTTTCCATAATGAGTAATAAATAAGTTCAAAGAACAATTGATAACAGAGAATATAAATTTATTAATTTCATAAATAAATGGTCGGTATAGAACCATATTTTATTATATTTTTATATTTTATCAGATAATTAAATTCAATTAAGAGAGTTACTTAAATTGAAGAGTGTTAATTAATTGAGAAATTAATAATATAATTAATTAAGGTTATAGAATGGTCTCTAATAGTATTTTTAATAAATGTTTAATTAATTAATTGTTTTATTAAGTGGTATATAATAAAAGCCACACTTGCAAAGACAAGATGAATATTCAATTTTATACGTGTTAATCACGTATTATAATAATATATGTGTTATGTATTATATGTCTGTGTAAATATTTCAGGTCATATATGTCTTATATTTGTGTATAATATGTCTTAGAATATAAGAGATAAGATTTTAAACACGTTATAATTACATTATATTCGTATGGAATATAAGGATTCAAATAGTAATTAACCCACACAAAATAATTAATAATATGATAATTTGAATTTTTTAAATAATAAACCAAATGAATATGATTTTATTAACACAGTCGTACTAATTTCACAACCAGTACTAAATCCTCTGTGCTCTTTACTTGTATTAAAATTGTATAACGATATTCACGTGCTTATCCACACTCAATCAACTACCAAAGCGTGCGACCCAGCCGGGGAACATCAAGGTAAATACTGCAGAAGAAGACCATACCTTCGAGACGTGGGTAAATGCGCACAAATGAGTAAGAGCATATGTGCAAAAGTAAGTGTCAAGATATATCGTCGTAACACATATATATATATATATATTGTAATAAAACACAATGTGTGTGTTAATTACAAATAATAACTTTACAAATGTAGTGTTTTGTCCATTGGTGAAAAGTTCCATACGTTGGTTGCGTCAAATTGTAATAAAACGTTTGTTATAGATGAATGTTTTAACAAGCTCCACGTTGGAAACGCCAATTTGTAATAGAACCCACAATGCGTGGTAATTACAAATAATATATAATTAGATAATAATTGGTTAATAAAAAAAATTTTATTTATATATTTCTTTTTTATTGCTTTAATTAATTTTAATAGGTGTAGTTGTTTCTTTAATTGTTTAGATTCAATTAATAAAAAATATACTGTTTAATGACTGCGTGTGTTCTGATGTAAAATTATTTATTTCTTCACTTCAAATAGATTATCTAAGCCTTATCGATCGCATGTAGCAGCTAATTTAAAATCTGTCCTTCTTCTTCTTCTAGCTCGTCTACTTAAGAACTTCACTTTTTCTCTTAAATAATTAATGTAATTTAATTTAAGGCTTAGCTGATCAATAAAACAGTATTAAAACAATAAATGAGTTTATTTGTCAAACACTTATTTGAATTTGCCGCAACGGCTTGAATCTGATTCGATAAAAGTTACAGTTCGATTATTTTATATACTCAAAATATTTCAATGGAATTATTAAATTATAAGGTTTTTTAACTGTAGAAATAGTCAGGAAAAGCAAGAGAATTCAATACTTACAAAGTATTAAAAGCTTATTCATGAAACAGACAAAATTATAAAGTATAATGTATATAAAAATTGATATTACGATACAGCTGTGTTCTCCGACGTCACTCGCGCTGGTCCCGTGAGCCTGTGCGAAGTTGACCAAAATGACAAGATGGCTGCCTTAATGAGTTGATCTGCGATGTGAATTCAGCTACGAGTTTTCTCTTCAAATAAATGTCTCCGTTAGTTAATTCCTCTCCAGTGATGTTGTTCTTGGAATATGCAGAAGTTGTAGAGTGTAGTGTTGTTTACCCACTGGATTTTGGTTCGGTAATAGTAGTGTTATGTCCCAAAAAGGTTCCCTTCACTCGGTGTACGTTTATCTGAGTTCAATTTGGTTCTGCTGTCGTGTCTAGATGTAGTGACGGTTTAATTTAATATTATTTAATTTAGTTTAATGTTCAGTGATCAATATTATAATAGTCTTCACTTTGGTTTATTTTCTGTTCATCTTTATATGGCTTCGTCATATATCTCGGTTAGTGTTAGTAAAATTTTCGTTAATATTTCTTTGAGAAGTCTTTTGACACATCTATCTCTTTTGGCTTTTAACAATCAACTAACTGATTTTTGTTCCTTATAAGATTTATAATATTTCGGTATTATTTTTCATTGTTCAGCCATCAGCTGTTGTCTTTGAATTCAATCTTATATATAAAAAATATTGACATTTTTATGTTTAAATGGCTATAAATTATTTGTTTAGTACCTTTATGTAATTTTAATTATATAACAATATTCCTGATTTTATTTTATACAATTTAATACTAAATTTTTCCTATTTTGGTTTGAATTGTGCTTCTGAATTACATCCTTTGGAATTTATCTGTAGGCCTTATCTTGACTTACAGAATTACCTATAACATAGTTTAAAATATGTTTTATGTTACAACTTATTTTTCACTCGATTCCTAATTTAATATCTGTAATTTACCTAATTAACATCTGGCTATTATTTTAAACATTTAACAAATTATTTGCATTTTACTAGTACATTTTACTGATTAGCCTTACCTGGTACAAACACCTAATTTAAGTCAATTTTACATGTTGATTCCTCTCATTACTATTATAGGTCGTGGTTATTATTATGATAATGTATATGTATATTGAATAGGGTAATCTACATCAAATAAGTCTAGGTTCTATTAGTTTGTATTCTTTGATTAGATTTCTATGGTCAAATTTGAATTTGTCTTGGTCATCAATTTCCAATTTTCCTACCAATGTTATTATTAATTCATCTTATTAATTTTATATTTTTTGATCTACTATTTCTGGGTTGTTTGAACTATTATTTTCCCTTTTCTTACTTTACAAAAGATAACATTAATTAACATGATTAAAATACAATAAATTCTTACATTCTAACATCTAGCATTTACTAGTATCAACATATCTTGTATGGTATTCACAAACAATAATAACATAAAATAGTTATAAAAATAAATACATTAAAACCTTATATTAATAATAGTCTTTTGTTTGTCCTTTTTCAAACTGGTTTCGGGTGTTCCCCTTAATCACATTCATTTTAATTATAAATAGTTATTACACCATGTTTAATTATATGTATTGGATTCTCTCATTTGGGCTAGTCTTTTCATTTAAATTGGTATATCTAATATAGTTAGATATCATTTGAATTATCTATTTGCAGCTCTAGAGGTTTTTGTCCTTATAATAGATCTTTGGGTATCTGGATTATTATTTCCCTTTAATTCATTAGTCCTGGTCTATTACTCCTTACTGTTCCCTATTTTACAAATTGTCATGTTAATTTATTTGTCCTGGGCTGTTACTCTTCACTACTCCATATCTTAAAAATTGTCATGTTAATTTATTTGTCCTGGGCTGTTATTCTTCACTACTCCATATCTTACTGGGTCTACTAATTATTTACTGATATGATACTCTTATTATTTATTTTTCAACATTTCATGGCTATGATTTGACTACATATAATTCCTTTGAATCGACTTTTCTAGTTCTGTTAAGTTCTTTTATTTATAATTGTAAATACTTTTCTGTTAATTTTTATTTAAGTTGATATTATTCCTTCTAGATGACTTCTTCCCTTCCCTTCATATATTATCTTATTTTGTAGAACAAGGTAAAAACTTCGTTGTGCTACAATATATATATATATATATATATATATATATATATATATACACTGTTAATGATTTCGAGGTTCGGTCATTAATTATGAAAACTCAGTTTTGCGACGTTTCGAGATTTATTCTTCTCATAATCATGCCTACAACATTAAAATATAGTCTTACTACAATTATATTATTTGTAAGTGTGTATAGGTGTGTGTAAAGTCATACATTACTGTAACTATTACTTACATTAACTGTGAGATGAGCTACAGCAACCACATTACACTAAACACTTATCACTGTTCCATACTTATACACATATAACACATTACGTTTGTATAGTGTTAGTGTTATGTAGTTTGTAGTTATCTGACAGACTGCCAGCGATATAAAATTTTAATAGTACCTTAACTAGTAAGTTGTTCAGTACTCCATATAACCTGTAAACCATTGTCCATTTTAAAAAGAGTGAATAAGATTAGAATAACACTTGCTAAGACTTAGTACGTCCGTTTTCTTGTTAACTGAAAGGTGTTTATTCTTCTCTATTGTTAGCATTTCTAAGAATTGCCGTTTAAAGTGATTACTTTCTGCATGAATTACTTTAGCTTTATGAAACTGAAACGAGTGACCGTGTGTACGGGCGTGTTGTGTTAGGGCCGTGGGATCAGGTCTGTTAGTATTTACTTTCTGGCAGCTATATTTATGTTGATAAATACGTCTTTTGAAATACTGTTCAGAACAACCGTAATATTTTTTTCCACAGTTTTCTTCACACGGTATTTCATATATTATTTTGGATCTTAGTTCTATTTCATCCCTGTCTTTAGTATGCGTAAAACATTTATTATTCATAGTGTTAACGTTTTTGAAAGCTATTTTTGTATTGTGATTAGCATTAGTGAGGATCTTGGAAAGTCTTTCTGATAATGATTTGACATATGTTTATTAGATTGAATATCAAAGTTAACTATCTTCTTTTAATGTTTCCTATATTAAATACAAAATTGAACTCTTTGATGTGTATCTTCTTTAATAAAAATTAGACTCTTTTAATGTGTATCTTATTACATATAAAATTAGACTAGACAAATTTTCTTCCATTTGAATACAATTCAAATCTAACAATTTAAAATTTGCCATTTAGATACCTCACAACATACGTCACATCTTTCCATCATATGAGTCTTAAAAACATATATAATTTTATTAATTATAATTAATTACATTTATTTGATTTTTTACATTATCCATTATAATTAGTATATTTTAGATTATTATTCTATTAATCTTTCATTTTATTTGAATGTTTATTTCCAATTTAATATAATAATTGTCAACACATATTTCTTAATGCTGTTCTATATAATATTGGAGTCTACGTCTATGTTGGTCGTGACTAACAACTTAGTTTCTTGTTTACAATTGTAGCATGTGTTCACAATACTATTAAATTTATACCCTTTCTCCTTTTAAAATTATTATTTTACTCTTATTTACTGTGGTGAATTTTAACAGCAGTACAATATATATTGTTACAATAAATAAAATGTCCCTGCCTGATAATAAGTACGACTGTGGATCTCACCTTTTTTTTCGCCGTTCGTTTCAAAAATTCTGCGTTGCCAACTTCTTTTCGTAACTCGAAGGAGGTTATATTTATTATATAAAATGCAAACTCTGTTTTAAGATCTGTCAGGAACCAAACATACAGTATTACGAATAATAATAGTTTAACTATCCATTATTTATACCCTTTAGTTACCCAATAACGTTCCCGGTTATTTTAATTGAATGTTGAGTTTTTCTTTATTTATTGCCGGTTGGCTATTCTGTTTAGTATCCAGTAATGGTCGATTTCGTTAAATCTCAAGGGGTGGAAATGTTCTTTTAGCTACATAAAAACGTATTTAAATACACAAATGAAAGTACAATCTTTACAACAAATATCAAAATATTATATATTTGAAAAAATATGGACGACTATGGTCACAAACTACGTACGAAAAAACTAGTGTCCATAGGTATTTGTTTAGTATAGCATTGAATTAATTTACAGTTTTTTACACAAGAAATAACTAGAATAGTGGTTTTGGTGTTAGTGTTAATTGTTCATTATCAAAATAATTCAACAATATTAATTAGTGAATGTGAAATCAATGTTATTAGTGTAATTCACTTTGTCTGTTTTCGTTACGTGATAACTCAAAAATAGGTTATACTTAACAAATGTTTCTTCATCTCAGGTCCAGTTACCATGTCTTGGGTATATTTAGTTTTCTTTTTTGTGATTTATCCACTTCAGTAATCCACTTGGAAATGTTTTTGGCATATTATTAATAATCTATGATGCTATATCCAGATTGTTTATTAGTTAGTTCGTTTCTGTTACTTTTTCTCATAATCTCAAGCTCTGTAATTTCTACAATATTTGCTCATCAATGGTTACTAAAGAACCCCCAAATTAATTTTTATTATTTTATTATTTCAAGCTCTATACTTTCTTCAATCTTTCCTCATCCTTGGTCACTAAAGAACTCCCAAATTATTTTTTATTATTTTATTATTTCAAGCTCTATACTTTCTTCAATTTTTCCTCATCCTTGGTCACTAAAAAACTCTCAAATTACTTACCTAAATTTGTTATTGCTATGGTTAAAATACCAAATTTGATTGGTGCACATTATGAGATATTGTCATTGAAATACATTGTCATTCTGTACAAAAGTTGTCAAATATTTTTAAATAGGTCTAATTCCCTTATACTAACTGTGAATCTAAATCTAATAACATCACTGTCTTGCTTTTAACTTGTACATCAATTTGGAACCAAACAAGGTTACTTTTAGTTCATGAATAATGATTTTACATTTTTACCACTTAATTTTCTTAATAATTAATGTTATACTACTTATTTCGAACACATTTTTGTTGTGCAGACTAATATCATTATACTTATTGTAGCATGACAGATAATCCACCAAGTAATAATTATAAAATGATCATAATTACATTTAAATTAATTAACTCAAAAGAAATTTCGAAGGAAAATAAGTAAATATCAAATAAAAATAATTAAATATCAAAGTGAACAACACCACCAAAAAAGAAAAGTATAATTAAATAATAAAATGCAATGATAAAGTATCAAGGAAATTAAATCAAAAGAAACTCATATAAAATCAGGAGAATACCCAGGAAGGTTAGGTTAGGTGATAAAGAAGATACCCCGAACCAACCAAAGGACATAATGAAATACTTACCTTGGAAAACCCAAGACAGAAGAAATGAAGAAAAAGAAGATGTAGGATGGGCGAACTACAAAGAATACCCATTAAAAAACCTATTGATAAAAATAACAAACCTAGAACCAAATGTTAATGTCACCCCAAAAAAGTATAACACCCCAAACCTCATGTAAAATAATTATAAACAAAAGTGTTTAGTAGTAAATAGAAGTGCACCAACTAAAGTTATTATGTAATAAGATAAACAAATCTTCACAGTCCATTATAACTAAAAGTTTGGTCTTAGAATATTGTAGAACTCAAATATAAATAAGAACCAACAGTGTAAGTGTACCAGTGCAAGTGATTTCTATTTAATAAACTTCAAATAAAGGTGTAACTTATATTTTAACTATGTACAATCAAATAACTTTAAGTTTTATAATAAATACAGAAAGGACATATCATGAGGTATTATTATGAAAATATGTTAAATATTTCATTAAAGAGGCCACATCTTTTTATCAAAAAACATTCATAAAAATGCAAATGATAAAGAGAGCTGAGGGAAAATAATTACTGTGACAGGGGATTGATTAAAAAAATGTAATATACAATAAACAGAAAGGACTGTAATTAGATTAAGTTTAAAGGAAAATTTAACAATCAAATGGCTAAATTATGTTTATGTTTAGAGCCTATGAACTCCACATTTCAAAGTGTTAATAAAATATAGAATTATAAGTAATATAAGAATATTTATTATGTATAGCAGTGTGCATACAACCTAAAATGTTGCTGTATGTATGCTAGACTAAGTTATCGAATGTTTGTTATGTAATTTTTTTAAAATAGTTAAAACCCAAAATGTCTAACTTTAAAGACAGGTAATTAATGTTCAATATTGTTTTTATAGTATGAGCATGAATACAATGCTACATGTTTCAATAGTTGTATAAGGAATTTTTATGTAATATTATGTTAACTTTAGACAGTCAGAGAGGGTATAGAATTAATAATATTAAAAAAACCAGTATATGTAAAACAATAGAATCTAGGCCAAAATGGAAGTTCCAATAACATTTATATTTGAATAAGGAAGTTAAATAAACCAAGCAAACTAATTAGATTTGTATAAGGTAAATCAATCACCAACTACTACAACTGAAACTATACTTTAAAAGAATCATATAAAAGATTGTATAAAATTATTAAAAAATTTCAAAATGTAATACCTAACCATTTCAGAGGAGTAATAGTAAATGTATGAATTACAACTAAAAGGATGATAAAATTGTTAAATTTATAAGAAATTAAGGAAAGCAAAAAGATTTATATCAATCAGAAATTTATTATAATCATATTTATAACACTTAAGATGGCTAATATGTTGGACAAGAACAGGAACCAGATATTAGGCCTACATTTCCAAAATGAAAGAAATATAGCACTTTTGACAAAAATCTTTATAAATATGGACTATGGCATATCAAATTAAACAGAAAGAGTTAAAGAAACCAATTATGTAATTACTAGTTCACGAAAGTGACCAACAAACAAAAATTATTCTGAATATAATGTATTTTATAATCACATGGATAGGAAGTGATTTATATTTAAACAATACTTTTCTCATATTAACTTGGCAAGATATTTCATAAGACGAAGGAAGTAAGACAGTTATTAATTAACATTCAACGCGAACGGTTGTTATAAAATAGCGCTAAGAAACTGTATAACGAATGTTAATGGCTCACAAAGCCTAAAATCAATGAAAAACGAGAGTTACCGAAATTGTCTTTTTTAACTTATAATCAGTGAAACACACCAACACCAACAGTGAAAACAATCGATACGCAACATAATACAAGTGAATTAAATCAGTAAAACCAACTAACATTAATATTTCACTTTACAAAAAATTCACGATTCTTAGCCACGAACAGACAACAGTGAACACATCTAACACAAGACAATTAACGACAGTGAACACTGAACACTTATCCAGGATACCTCGAAAAACACAATAGATATTATACACTATTACGGAGACCAATAAAACAGTTGTGAAGGTGAATTTATTGTCAGAATTTCCAGCAACCATTTATTCGTTTACTTCATCAACTTAGCTAGCCGCCATGATGGTTCCGTGATTCAACGCGAACTCTCCAGATAGAATTCAGCAGACGGCATTGGTTTGAATACTTAACTATTATAAACATTATATATTATTATCAATTTGTCATTTATTAATTATTAAGATTATTTTTGTTCATTTTATACTTTCTATGCTTGTCCCTTCTCTGACTATATAATTATAACCGCTAAAAGAACCATTCTGAACATTCATATAATATAACCTGTTTTGTGAAATCGATTATCCCTGGAAAAGAGTCGAACATTATAACAATATCGATTTTCAATCGATATTTTCCAAATAAATGTTAATAAATCAAAATAATTCTATTATCTCGTTTCAAAATTATTTCACACATTAATATAAGAGTGTTTATTAACTACAGACCTTACTGGAAGACGACCTTTACTAAAGAAAATAGATATACTGGAGTATAGAAGAAAATCCTCAATCGATTTGTAAAGTAAGACAATCTGATTAACTCCAGATTCATTCACGGTCAACCAGAAGTGCATATATTAACATAATAAACTCACAGAATTTTAAATTTTCAACGGAAATTCATAACAAGAATTATTTATAAATTATTCAACAACAAACAAAATTTTTTTTAAAGAAATTTTTTTTTAAATCAAATTAAAATTTTTTTGTACAGTATTAAATATTTATTTGTAACCAGTGTAAACAGGTCTTGTTACACTATGCATATTACATTCAAAATTTCAATAAACCTTGCTGTTATACTTTAAAATTTACAATTTTCTAGTTTTTATATATAGGCCTAGCAGCTAACATGTCTGAAATTTTATGCCTACACTTATTTTAACAAATGACTTTTATGTTGTTTTTTAACACCTTCTACATAAACAAATTAACGTAATTATTTAAAATACATCATGTTGGTTTCTAAACCTTACAAACAATATAATCTTTTACTTATAGACAAAATACCTAATTTCTTTGGTCTCACTTTAATACAACAGATTATGTATTTTCTATTAATCTTAACTTTTACAAATAACTTTATGAACATAAATAATTAAATATTGTAATATAACTGATCAGTTGTAAACAATAATATTGACCATAGTACTTGTAGATGACCTATAATTTTTTTAAAATCGTCACCTAATAATGCAACTTAACATTTTACATTTATCAGCATTCTCCACTTGACCTACTGATAATAAACATTTTATTTTATTTATTTGTGACATTATCACTTCTTATTTTAATATTATTATTATTATATTGGTTCATTTACCCTTAGTATCATTTCATTACATCTTTATTTACTACTTATTATATAATTCCATACTCTTTAGTTTGTAATTTTATATTGTCATTACAAATTATAATTTACTGGGAATAGGGTATTTGGTCTCGAATATCCCTTCATAGCTAATTTTATTTTGTTTTTATCTTAGTCCATCACCTTACCTAAACATTTGGGTAGACTATAGTCAGTCATGGTTAGGGTCTGTCAAATATAGCCTTTAGTGTTATGCTATCATCCTTTTATTTATTACTTGTGTTTTTTTTATTGTACAGCTTCTCATTCATTTATTCTTGCAAATCTTACATGGTTTTATGTCATACCATTTGTCATGTTACTATATATATATTCCTCTGGACACTCGCACTGGACACTTCTCTTGGGGACGTTCTCAATCTCGCCTCTTCGTGTTGACGTTCCTTGTGCACTGATAATTATTTGAAAGTCAAAATACGGTTTTTTTAAAACTCCGCACTATTGGAAAAAAGTTTCGCAGTGAATTTACGCTTTAAATGGTGCCGGCGACAATCAGCTGTCCGCGTGGTTTCTCGATTAGCCGCCACAGCGCTGATTCTCCTCCCACAGTTGATGAATAGGCTTTGTGTACGTAACGTTATAGGGATTTTTGTCAAAGTCAGTTTGTCGTAGCGAATACCAGCAGAATTGATTCTCTATTAAAATTTTGGTCCTTTCCAGGGCCGCTGATATTCTGGCTGCGTGCGTTCTATTAAATCTGTCGTGTTGCTGCTCTATTTCAACAACACGTTGGCGTATACTCTTGTAGAGGTTAAGTCAGTCGTTTGTCATGTACGGGAAAAGCCTTTCTGCGTTCTCGTGTCGACTTCTCGTTCTTCGGTTTCGCCTCGGGTGTGATGATCAGTTTCGTGGGTGATGTGTCTCTTCTGGATTCAAAGCATAAAGTGTTTTTTGGTCGAATTTCGTCTTCTTTTATACTCTGTAAGGCTCATTGTTTTAACTTTTTGACATTAACTTCCGGTGTATTTGTGTAAAAATTCCTTCTAGAACGTTCGAGAATAATCAAATGGAACATCATGGAACAAATTTGACTTCCTTAGAAGCTTTAGAACAAAATTTCTTATTCTTCACACTAAGGATATTCCAAAAATTATTCTGGTATTTGTCAAACAATTTTACACAACTACTTACAATCTGCATGCCATTACTATTTTTGGATTCTCTGCTTTCAACTGAATCTAATGATACTAATTACGATTGGTTTTGAATAAATTGACTCTAATAAAATAACATAAAATACAACTCTTACCTTGGAATGTTTTCATAAAAATTCAATTTTCTAATTACAAAATTGTTGTGAAGTTGTTTAGTTCCTTCTACAACATTAGTGCATAATATTATCATCTTTTTATAACAAAATAAATAAAGTTAACACATATAATATATAAATAAGTCCAGTTTTACATGGTATATGCATATGGCCTATGTTATTGTCACTGTTTCTTTACAATAATTAGTCTTTTTTCCTTATTATATATGGAATTTTTCGAGTATACACTGAGAGTTTATTATATTGGCTATCTTTTGTGATACCTGGTTTATGCTGATACATATTATTTTTATTGTAAGACTACTTAGCATCATATTGGTTTGCATAAGTGATTCATTTTCTTGTTGTGACAAATTTCACTCTCATAAGTCAAATTCTTTAAGAATTAATTTTATTTTCAACTGAGTATGTTTGGTTTTATAGTACACTATAGGATTGTACCTTTTTCCTTTATTTTTGCTAATATTTTGCAATTATTTTGTCATATATGACTGTTTTTTGTGATGGTTCCTTGGCCTCAGCTAGATATGGTATAGGTAAATATTTTCCTAACTCGACTATTAAAGTGTTTAAGTTAGTCAAATATATTAGTATAGTCACATTTTATTGTATTTCAACTTTATAATACAATTTGGTTGCATTTTGTCAACATTAAATTCATAAATATTACAATATTATAGGTCTACTACATGTTTTCAGTTAATACTGTTTTTGGCTATTTTAATTGATTTTTAATCACTTGACAGCTTTCTTTATTTAAGATAATTTGGTCGTCTTAGTCTACTTGACAATTACATATAGCTTTCATCTCAATTCTATAATAATTAATTTTCACATAAAATTTGAGTGATTGGACTCAGCTCTTAAACATATATTTTTTTGTCATAACATTTATATATTTTTTATTTTAACTTAGATCCTTTCTAATAATGTATTCAAATCATTTAATACATTTATTTTATTTACATTACAAAGTATAACAATGGATCTTGCCCATTAATTCACAATAAATAGTTTTTTATACTCTATTCAGAGTTACATTACTTAATAATTAATGACCTTATTTTGGTTGTTTGTGATATTATTTGTCTCTCTTATAGTATATTATTGGTTTTAAACTGTTCTCCACTTAAATAATATATATGGGGTTTGAGTCTTAGTCATAGTCTGGTCGTTTTTTCATGTTAATGGTATTAATTATTAGACAATATTACAAAATTTTTAGGATTACTTGGGTTCGATACTGTTCACCTCACTTTCCTCTTATGATAAATTGCTATGCAAATAATTTCCTTTATGGAACGTTCTGTGACGTTACAATATATATATATATATATATATATATAAGCTATTATTAAGCGGTCGCTAAAGTGAATGTATAAGGTTTATGCCGAACACGGTACGGAAAAGAACTGATAAATTCGGAATACTGAGCTGGATATTAATCAGTAGAAGATAATGAAAATTATTAATAGGCGCACTTTGATCAGGTATTAAAGATACTTTACAAAGAACGCTATCAAGTCTAGGATAGAGTTAGCCCAGAGCATACTGAGTAAAGTGGAATAGTTTAGAAAGTAACAAGTTAAAAAAAAAGATTATAGACGCTCTATGTAGGTCGATTGATTTCAATCAGCGTAGATTCAGAAGTAACTGTTGGAGAACATGTATAATTTGAGGAAATATGAGAGATAATGCGATACCCTTAGAAAAAAAGTCAAGGAGTATAGTAAAAGCAGGCGTTGAAGTCTCAAAAATTTGATGTTGCCAAAATCAATGCAATGTTACCCTTTAAGACTGCAGACACATGCCTATTAACTAAATAAATATGTTCGCTCATTTTCAGTTTTACATCAGATACCCCAGGAATGTGGCAGAATAACATCACCTTAGAATACTGGCGTTTGCTAAAGCCTAAGTAAATTTCTTGCTATTTAATTGCAATGACTAACATGTTCTTAGGCTAAGAAATGCAATAAGTCACAAAAGTTGACAATTTTAAAACAGTAGCTGCACCATGATTTGTAAGAACATGCTAACATAATTATAATTCTTTAAAAATTTTTATTAGAATAACAAAATTTGTATATTAATATTCGTAGGTAATTTAAACGTAGCTCGATGAGATTTCTAAATAGAGGCAATTAAAGAATTAAATTAGTTACAGTTTGTGCCAAATTATCAATTAACACATATTGATCTATACGAGTATATTTTACATCCTAACCGATTTAGAATAATGTAGCGCACCCAAAATATATCATAACATAAATAAATAAATGTCAATAAATGAATGATTGATGGCATTGCAAAGATACCAATCTCCACCAGAGTAGCTTTTTGGGAAAACGCAAAAAACATATAAGCCATATGATTATCAGAGTAAAAGGTTTACGTGATAAATTTGTACAAAAGCTTCCAGAGCTTGTGTTGAGAAGATTGTACCTATTATTGTATCCAAAACAGAGTAATTAGTAATTTTATTTAGGATATTGTTGACTTTCAAAACGGATGAACAGACGGAGACTATTTATTTTGCAGTGAATAGTATTCCAAACTTAGCCTAGACATTAAGCATCCAGTATTTGGATTTTGAGTTTAGAATTAATTATATACAAATTTTTGCTTTTATTGTGTCACAAAATATAAAAAATACTTTTAAATTTTATATGTGAATATTTTTTATAGTCATCAGTAATGTACTACATACAAAGAGTTCATAGTTCATAAAACCAAATTATTTTAGATTATTTGGATTTCTGACAAATTTAAAAAATGATAATACTTATTAATTTACAAGATTGGAAAAAAATTTGCAAAATTATAAAAACGTAAAAAAATTGGTTTACATTAAAAACAATAGTTATTAGACAGAAAAATCAGAGGCATCTGAGCGCCCTTCACACACATTTTCTTCTTAATTTGTTTGAAGAAAACCAACAGTACGTTTTCTTCAAACGTTTTAGTCAATAGTCTGTAACAATGCAAATCCTATTTCATTTGATTCTTTCTTATATTCTCACTCAGTCCAGGTAGATAACAAAATGTATTACTCTTTGACAAAGAATCACTTGATAAACCCTGTGTTACTATAAAATTGTACAGGTAAAGTTGCTTGCTGTAATAGCATGCTGGATCAGATCATTTTGGCAAGAGAAGGTTCTTCTCACAGTGAAAACAAAAACCTAGTATATTAGCATGTTTTTATATAGCAATGTCATAAACGCTTTTGCTTGCAATTGAAGTATTTTTCGCTCTCCTTCCAGACTTACTTCCAATTCATCATTTTTCTTATTGCAGTTTTTATTTTCAATTAAATACATATGGAACAGGCATCGGCCACTGGGTGCCCAAAGCCTAAATTCAATTTTTCACTAAACATTTTGAAAAAATGTACATTGTACTCCCAGTTCAGCTAACAAATTTGATGCTACCCAGCAAACCCTTAAAGTCAAAAGAATTATAATACACTTCAGGTAACAGTTTTATAATCCCAATGACTACTAGTTATTTTGTAACGTTAGAAAAATTGTATAAGTTTTAATTAAAAACAATTAATGGAACGCCAGTATATCATGGGCGCCTACTACCAGTTCCACTTCACTTACAATTATAGCAAAAACAGCGAAACTATCAAAATTATCGAAATTATAAGCGTACTAAAATTCTTTACTCAAGTATATTATACTATAAAACATAAAAGTAGTAAATAAAGATAACAGAAATTTAATATTTATTTAAAATTATAGGGTTTTATCTTTACCTGTTTGTTAAAAGATGTAATATAGTAAACCATATTTTACTTAAAATTGTTAAACACAATTGTTAATTCTTTTCTTTTGTTCTTGACTACATTAATCAACAAGTTTCGAAATTATTCTTCCATTATCATTTACGTAGATAAAATAGGCCAGGACACGATGCATGCAGAGAATGCGTAGGCTTAGAAACGAAAGGCTTAATTTCAGTTGTACTTGACTTATTCCATTTATGACTGGAGTGAAATTACATAAGGTGCTATGTATGTTCTCTGTAAGTGTGCTCATATTGCTGGCAGCAAAGAAAGCTAACAGCGTAAAAGATGACAAAATAAGAGTTAGGAAATGGGTGAAAAGATATAGGTAGGTTAAAGTTTTCTTGCATTTAAAGTGAATATTATAATTAAAGTAAACGCTTAAAGAATACAAACCATAAAAACGGTTAACAATATTCTGTAATACATTGCAGCTGAATGACTCATTTTAAAATAAAATTTTAAATATAACAAATAACAGGAAATCCTTTAGTCCAGATTTACACAAAAGGTCGGATGTGTAAAATTAAATAATTACTACATCGGTGATAAAGCGCGGGCCAACCGTAAACTGTTAATTTAAACCGGTAGTTGATTATGTAACGAAATCGTGCAGTGGGGTGATGTCTTATTGTCTAACTACTAGTAAGTCTAATTAGTAATTAATTAAGGCTATTAGTAAGCGTCGTTTGAGAGTCCTCAGCCACTGACTAACGTTGACAAAAGTCTATAAATTACGAATACTGGCTTTCTTATTACTTCATTAAATAATTTAAAAACTGTGATAAGTAAATATTATGATTTAAATAATATGTATATATATACTGCAAAGTAACAGGTTATAGCCCAGACCAGACTTGCAGAAAAGAATGCTCAATTAGTGAAAATGCATCTATTTATTGTCTTTTTCTTTTACACACAATGATATCAAAATGTTCTTTCGTTATTTAAACCAAATTGATTTATTGAAGTTCAAAATCTTCTTTAAAAATATATTTTAATAAATGTTCTATTTATTTAAATAGTGCTGTAAAATTTAACTGTTCAAAGTCTCTTTTAAACAAAATTATATTTAAAATAAATGTTATTTTACTTTACACAATGAAATACAAGTTTTTTATATGTTCAGAAGTTCTTTCTTTTTCACTTTAAAGCTTTATACTTGGATAACAAATTTATTTAAATTTGGCTTCCCTGTTTTGTTGTCTTCATTGTCCTCCCGGTCGACTATCTCGATCCGGCCTCCAGCGATACGTCGTCTTGGTTCCACGTTCCAGCAACCGCCTCCAGGAACTGCCTTGCTCTAGGTGTCCATTTCCAGCCGCCACAATTTAGCACAACGAAGCTCAGGAACGGTAGCCGACTATTTCGTACTCCGTATTGGTTCCCAGCCGATACTCGCTGCTATCACGACTCCACGGGCCCAAGGACTGCCTGGAATTGATGTTGACTGGCCGATGCCCACCCCGACTGCTTTCGCTGAGTGCTGTATGAAGACTCTCAGAGAAGAGATAGATGAAGACTGGCTACTGCTTTTATAATACTGCTCAATGTATGCCGCGGCGCTGCAGAATGACGTCACTGCCGATATGCGCGTAGGCGTATTTTCATATATTCTATGATATTCTGGACCGACCACGTGTTCACTGACTTCCTTATTCTTGAATTTTCTAGAACAATGCTTTATTACATATGAATAAACTTCCATAACCTTCTATTTGCTACCCACACTACACAACACTTCACTCACATATTAAATTATCCCTTCATAGTTTTTACATTGTCGTATTATTAATTTATCCTATTAATTTTAATTTTAATAATATTATTTTACTTCCAAGCACTCTTCTATCGTTCTGGACACCCATAACAGCTGATAATATTTATGCTCCACATTTACCTATAGTGAGACAGCTTGTCACGTTGCAATACATATCATATTATACACATATATGTATATTGTAACAATATCTTGTGGTTACAAAATAAAATCTGTGTGACTGCTGTTAAAAAATTTGAAATAAAAAAAAATAATTTTATTTCAAAAAAAAAAAAATTTTGTTGTTATTGAAAAAATATTTGTTGTGTAATTTTTATTCCTAATATTTAAAAAATAATCGTGATTAATGTTTGTGGTTAATAATTGAATGTTAATATGTTTATTAGTGTAGTAATGTCACTTTCTGTAAATTCACTTGATGACAATCTGGTTAACTCCAGTCCTAGTCGAAAGACGGCTCCCTTCTTCTTCTTCTTGGAGGCGTTCGTTATTTCGTATGTACCGCCTTTCGGTTAGTCTGAGTTCTCGATTAATTTCTTCGTTAAGTAATTCAAATAGAAATTAAATCCAAATTGCATAAACAGAAAGTTTATTAACAAATTAATTAAATTTATCGATAAGAATCGATATTACACAGCAGTATCGACTCACTCAGGGCCGGTCGATAAAAAAAATTTACATTGATTATATTTAAAAATATAGTTCTTTGAACGATTATTTAAGAATAGCCAGAGAAGGGTATGGACAGGAAAGTATAACACTTACAATGATAAATGCCTTAATACTAACAAATACAATGATATAATTGCTAAATAAAGTTTACATAATAATTATTTCAAACCAAATGCAGTCTAGAAATTCGCTGCCTTGCTGTAGTAAGAACGGCGATGAATCAAAATGGCCGACTGGCGCATGCGGAGTGGAAACGTCTAACCTCGACGAAATATTTGTTCAAATAAAGATGCCTTTTCTCCGTTAAATGGTCTCAGCAATTCTGTATAATGGTTCTGGAGTTAATTGAGTGTCACTGGTGTATTGTTTAATAGTTCACTTGGTGTAAATTGTTGTGATTATGTCTATTTCACTTTGTCTATACGTGTCGGATTTTAATTAATTAGGCGTGTGTGGTTCTGTTTATTGGTGATGCACTGTTCATAGTTTAATTTCACCGGTTCACAAATAAAAAACTCAAAAATAAAAATTTATAAAAATTTTCACCGAACTCGGTTCAATTATAAGATAGCCAATTTAATATATATTATACATTGTTTCAAATTATCTTAGCTTCCGATATATTTTATTTGAATACATTATACTCGGAAAATAATTTCGTTATTAATTAACTGTACGAAATACTAAATACATATTACGTTTCTTTATTCTATTCTGCTTATTTTGATACTAATTAATATAGTTTTACAAAGTTTTCATTAAAAAAATTATATTTCTTACATTTTGGAAGGTAGGCTTAATTTTTTATTGCCTGTTCTCTAAGCAGATAATAGCCATTTTCTCTGATATAATTATTATTCTATTAAATTTGAAATTGATATAATTGTCTATTCTTACTTAATTTCTTGCAATTTAGTTTATTAATGATTGTTTTTAAATATAATTCATTTATCTATGACTCCTCCTCTGATAATGTCAGTTAGTACATTCCATTTTTATTTGTAATTTTACTTATCTGCTGATCATATCTTTATAAAGTATTATTTACATGGTATTACTTACCATGGGGTTATCTTACATAAATATTATCAGTTTAACTGGTTTATAGGACTAGATTTGTCAATTATTCTGTAGTCTAAATTTACTATCTGGCCTAGATTTGATCTGTTGCTATTCGCAAAGTTTTTACTAATATAGTTAGTTTGTACCTTTCTCTGACCTTCTTTTCTTATATAATTTATTAATAATTTGTTCCTTGACTATTATAACATTGAATATTGATTTTACAATTAAAATATAACACTTATTTACTATTAAATCTGGTACTTTGAATCGTACCTTTTTTGTGTACTGATTACACACAGTAACATAATAAAAACATTTTATAATATAGGAATGGTATCTACATTTAGATATTGCATTCCTAATTTAAATTAATAACAAAATAATATTTTATAACTATAATACTGCTTAATACTAAATCTTATTTATCTAGTTAATATTTGGAAATAGGAACATAAGATATTGGTTCCATTAAATGGTTAACACTTTCTTAAAAACTATTTATTTACAGTCTGATCTGTACTTCCCAATTTTAAGGATGTATTCCCCGTTACTTTATGCTAAACACAAGCTATCTGTTTATTATTATTCATTCTATGGAATGTTCTAATAAACAGTGGCATTTCATTAGAAATATTATTCCTTGCTCCTTCACCATATTACTTAAGTAACTATTATTATGATACTGTTCAAAAACACTTAAAGTTATTTACTTGCACGGTAATTCATGTTCCTTTTCAAAGTTTATTGATTATAATTTAATAACTTGCACTTGTCCCTGGTTATTTATTGATATTATCACTAGTCCTTTTATAGTTTTACAATATGAAATATTTAACCATGGGGGGACTGTTAAGATTTGTCTACATAAACTACACAATAACTTTTTTGGGTGCACTGTTACTTAATACTCTAAACACTTTTGGTTTTTATCAGTTTTACATTAGTATATGGTTTTTTGGGGTGTTATACTTTCTTTTGGGACATTCATTTATTTTTGTGGTTTTTTGGTTTTCTCCCTATGGGGTTTCTATTTGGTATTGGTCGTTTCACTTCCTTTATTCTAGTGGATCTTCACTGGTTTCTTATTCTTCAGTATATTGGTTCATTCTATATTTCTTCTTTTTTCGTTCTTGGTTCTTCAGTACCATTTCGCTTTATATTCTTTTGTTTACTCTGGTCTGTTTTCTTTGTCTGGGTATCTTCATTGCCTGCTTCTATCCTACCTGGGTAATATTGTTATTAAAATTTTAGTTTTCTGGGTTTTTAATTTGTAGTACAATTATATTATTTGCAGATTTTTTCTTTATGTTTACCTTTATTGTTATTATAATAATTTATAGTGCTTTTTAATTGATTTACATTTGGATCTTTTTGGATATTCCATATACTTGAGTTTGATTAATGATCATTTAGTAATTGATTTATGTGGATTATCTGTCATGCTACAATATATATGTATTTAACTGTGCGTGTGCGTGTGTGTGTATGTGGTGTGTGTGTGGGAGTGTGTGTATATATACACACATATACACACATATGAATATATCTTGTAACAGTACACAAGATTTAATAGATAGATATACATAGTATTTAATATTTAAGTGTGTTTTGATTGCATGTGTTACTTGTAGATACGCTCCGGTATCCACAATAACGTTGTATGATAAAATATCCAAATTTATAATTATTATTATCAGCCTGATTGTGATTATTAAATGTGTGGGTATCGCTGGTTAAATCTTTTAATTTAAAAGTATTTTTCGCACTCCGCTGGTAACCTCCCCACTTACCATATGTGGATATTGCTGTTCTGTTCGGTGACTGCTCAGCTGTAACATATACGCTACACATACAAGTAGATATTCTGTTTGAATATCAAACGTGATTAGCATGCACAATAATAATAATATAACAACTGAATAATGTTTTGAATTATCAGGAATATTTGAATTCTTCCGCCACCTTTTGATAGAACTGGCTATGAAAAAATAAACTATTTTAAGTCTGAAATTAAACACTTTTTCCACTGGTAACAAAATATTGAGGTTTATTAACAGTTAGGAATGCTATTAAATCTTTAAAAAAAAATTAACAATCAGTCACTAATAATTCTATAGAAAATAATTACAATGAACAATTTCAAATGAAACTCTTTTTAGCCTCAGAACTGGTAACTCTGTAGGTTATACAATAGTTTTTATTTAGAGAGGTTATGTCCTCTTACATAAGTTAATTACCAAGTTCGTGTGATTCTTTTAAGTGACATGATGCCAGATACAAGATGTGGCGTTTTATAATGATATTTAATAAACAATTAATAGAAAACAAACAAACAAATATTAAAATTGAAAATTGGTACCATATAATAGATAATTATGGTATCATCGTACGCGGGAATTCGTACCCAGTATAGAGTAGTTACTTTGACAATAAACAAGTGCGTTGATTTGCACTGCTAAAATGCACTATTATATTTTAATAGTTAACTATAGGAATTATTTATTCACAAGAGAAAAAGTTATAATAAAAAAAACTCTTGTTATAGTTTTCATCTGGTTTGTATTATTTGAGAACAGACTTATGACAAAAAGGTGACAAATTGTGGTTATGATTTTTAGGTTATCTCATAACGTGAATAGTTATTAGAGTTAATTGTATTAAGCATTGATTTCTTCTTAATCTAAACATACATATATTGTTTATAGTATTTCTGATGCATAACTATCAGTAGAATAGAATATTCTTTCGCATAAAAATTAAAATATTTATCTTCAATAGTAAAATCAAAAACAACATGAGTCAATTGAGCGACTATTTACTGGGCTCATATTTTGTAATAAGTACATTAATCGTGACTCTTTTAATTATGAAAAAAATTAAAACATTTATTTATCAAGTTAAAAATTGCGAAATAATTCTTTCGTCAATTCTGATAAATTTCATCTGCATTATTATACTTCGCTATTATTGATTAGCGTAGTATCTAAACAATCGGTTTTAACAGAAATTTTTATTTCTGTTTTATTGTTAATTAATGAAAAATATTATACTCCCTGGTTTATTTTCAACACAACACTCGAAAATACGACCGATATTATACACTGGTCGTATTTAATTCTTATTCACTCCGCACTGTACACACGTTAATGCTTTGTGGTATATAGGTTAGGTGTGTGTAGTTTTACTGATGTTTGCGGATCGCGCACAATTCAAAAATAAACTTCTTCATTAATTTGGTCCGTAGAGTGATACGTCTTGTCTAGTTGATGATTGATAGATGACTGTCACGCTCCGTCGGAACGTCTGCGGCTTGTCTGCCGGTTTTCATTCATTTGATTGGCTGAATTCTTTGAACTCTCCGACCCACAGTACCTTGACTTAGTAAAATTTTTAATTTATTACCAATTTTGCGTTTGGGTTTGAGATTAGAATGACCTAAGCATTGGTGCACAGAATAATTAAAAAGTTTATAAACGTTATAACTTTCTTATTGTTTGTCTAATCATTGAATGGTTGGTGCCAATAAATCGTGGACATCCTGAGCTTTAAATAAAGTCCAAACAATATTATAATCCGTCCATTATTAAATCACTATATCGATTTCACAAATTTTTATGGTGCATCTTATATTTAATAAGTTTATTACACCAAAACTTAACTAATTACACTAAAACACTTTTGATTAAACGATCTGAGTCTATTTCTCAACTTTTTAATACAAAATTTGGGAATAATTGTTACCCAAACAATGTTTGATCATGGCGTCTTTAGCGTCCATATTCGATTATTCACAATTGTCCTTAATACTATTTTTCCTTATCTAATAACATTGGTATTGTAATCTAACAATAATATAAATGTTTATTTACATGGATTTGTACTTTAGTATCTGCATAAGGTTGTGTTTCATATACTAGTAGTATTGTTTGACTACCTTGCTAGCTCTTTTCTTCAAATTGTCACTTTGTTTATGGTTTTTTCTATATAAGGTATATTATGTTGTAAATGCAACTAGTGTACAACTATAGTACCTAATTCATTTAATATATTTGTTAGCTTTTAGCTATCTGAGAACCCTTCAATTTCTAGCAATGGGTTTGTTTACATTAGGTCATGACATGGTAGTCAGTTATTTTTTGATAAATCAATAACAAAATTGTTATTATTATAGTTAATTCTTAAAGTAGTATCAGACATCCCTCTGATTATTGATAACATTTTTATCTACTTTTGAACAATTTTTTATGTTGCATTTTGCATAAATAACTTGCTACATGTTGTTTGTTTACATTCTGATTCCACCATCATGGTCATTTAATTTTTAATAATTTATCTATAAAATTACTATTCTTATGGTTATGGTCTGTTCTCATAGTAGTACTAGGTGTCCTTCTTACTACTGGTAACACTTTCATTAATCTCTATTTAAGTTTTAATAAGGTATTTTGCTTAACTAGTTGGCCACATTGCCTCTACTCACTTCTGGCTATGCATTCATAGTCAGCTAGTTTACAATATTTTGATCATAAAACTATTATCATTATACTTATAATCTGTTCTCATAGTAGTACCAGATGTTCATCTAACTACTTGTAATACTTTCATCTAACTTTGTACATGTTTTAACAATGTATTTTGTTTAACTAATTTGGCATATTAGGTTCCCTTTCATCTAGCTTTGTGCTATCATATTTGGTCTACTTTATTTGTAGTGTATTTCAATATAATACACTGTTTACTAGGGTGTATCATTACTTATAACGAATCTTTGATTGACACAATTGTTGATGGTTGTTTGGTTAAACTAACATGTATGATTTTTTGTTTCATAGGTGCCTTTCCTATGGGGTTATGTAACAATGTACAACATATTCTAATGCAGCATTTTGCTACTACTAACATGACTTCAGTATGGTATTCTATTACAATAGTTTAATTGTTGATTAATACACATGTTTACACTACGTCTTCTTAAACAATAACACAAATGTTCTTGAACTAATGATAATACCTTTCTTGTCATGGTTTGTAACTAATTTCTGTCACATTTGTTTGATATTTAACAAACTACTTTGTTTGTTATTATTTTCTCTGGCCTTTCTTTGTATTGTATTCTGTTTTGCCGTGGCATTCAGTTACATTTCTTTTGAAGTTTACAAAGGTTTTTTATTATCAAGTTCTATGAACAATAATATAACTGTTCTATCTTACATTGTTTGGTGGTCTTATGATTATCTATTTGGATCACAATCTTCATTTAACTAGTCACACTAACTGTCTGAGTATTTTTTGACTATTTAATCCTTGATGTTTCCACTATGAAAGTAACACATTTTCTTCCGCTATAAACCTTATCACTGGAATTGTTTGTGGGGTTTATTAGGTTAAAATTAGTTAACTGGTCACAGGTTCTCACACTTACATTAAGTATTCACTATGACTGTTTGTGATTTCTTAAATGTTAAACACTGTTCCTTCATAGTTGACAATCACTATTCTTTTGGTTACTAGTATTGTCTCTAGTATACTTGATGAATGATGATTTCTTGTATGGTCTATCCATTTTCTTCTCTCTTCATGTCATGTTTCCTTGTCCTTCTCCTTCCTTTCTTCTTTAGGTTGGAACGTCTTCTTCAATATTTCCATTTTAGTATTCGTTGTTTCATAATATTTATATTTGTAAATACATCGGTTTGTCTGCCATCATTGTGGTTGCTCTTGAGTTGTCTTTTCCCTTTATTTTACATAGTTATTTTGTTGGTTCCCCTCACTGTTGGAATCTTGTTGTCTTCTTTTACACTTTTATTATTTATTATTTTTGTTGGTTCCCCTCACTGTTGGAATCTATTGTCTTCTTTTACACTTTTATTATTTATTATTTTTGTTGGTTCCCCTCACTGTTGGAATCTATTGGGCCTGGTTGTCTTCCTTCTTGTTTTTTATTGTTTATTATTTTTGTTGGTTCCCCTCACTGTTGGAATCTATTGGGCCTGGTTTCTAACATTTTATTTTGGCTCACGGTCATTTTCTTTCTTCATTTCGTGTACGATGCTGCTATGTTACACTTTCTCCTTCATAGTTGGAACTTTACACTAATATATCTGTAGATACACACTTTTTGTTCACATAGTTTTACTTATCTAGAAATACTTTCATGCTTTCCCGTCACTTGACGTTAGAATTGCTTACTTTATGTAACTACCAAATTTGGTAACCTTACAATATACATATGCACCTATACAAGAACTCTTAAGTAAATATTGAAATATTGTAATTTGTTTACAAAATATAGTGTCAATTTCTTATTTCGAACTGAAAATGAGTATTTACGATTCTACATACTATGCTCTAGCAAACAAATAACTAATTTTTGAGATAAATTTTTAAAATTTCAACTCTATCATAGTAACATAGTAAGGTTAAAGCTTTTGGCATGTTACAAGTAAACAATAATATATCGTATTCTTGGTACATATAGAAACAGGGAATTTCATCTAATAATAAAGGCTATCTTATAACACTATGCAACATTTTAAAACTTTTGGTACGATGTTTTAAGACTGTAAGGTGATTTGAAAAGTAGTTTTCATGCTGATTTCAAATCTGGTTTTAGTTTTCCTGTATCACGTAAGGTTTTTATACAATTCAATTTGGAAATTTTAAAAAATCGAATTTTCTGAACAGGGAAAATTATTATTATTTGATTGTGATTTCAAAATTGTTTATGTTTTAATCCTGCATAAAATCACAACACATGGCGGTGCAGTAGACAATGGTATACACTCAGTTAAAAATGTTATTATTATTACGAAAACACAACACATATATGACAATTTAATTCCTCTTCTTCGCTGAATTCACTGCTTCAAGATCTTTCTGACGTGGGTTGGAACTTCTCTTCCGTGATTGTCTCCCTTCACCAGTGCCGTCTCTTTTTAGCATAAAACAGTAGTCGGCCATCATGTTGGCATTCCACCTTCCCTGGTATCTCTTTTCCATGTCCTTGATATCCTGGTGGAAACGTTCGCCTTGTTCTTCACTGACATCGCCGAGGTTCGCAGGGAAAAAGTCAACATGTGAGTGTAGGAAGTGAAGCTTTACACTCATGTTACATCCTAATTTCATGAAACTCTGCAACATTCTTTTAACCATGGTTTTGTACTCTGGATGTTTGTGGTTGCCCAAAAAGTTGACGACAACTTCTTTAAACGAAACCCAGGAGCTTTTTTCCACTGGATTCATTGTACTTTCAAACAAATTGTCTTTCATTAACTTTCTTATCTGCGGTCCCACGAAGATCCCTTCTTTAAGTTTCTCATAAGATACTTTCGGAAATCTTGTTACCAAGTACTGGAAACAGTCACCATCTTTTGGAAGAGCTTTAGTGAACTGTTTCATTAATCCGAGTTTGATGTGCAGAGGAGGTAATAGTATCTTGCTTCGTTGAACAAGTGGTACATTTATTATGTTCTGTGAAACGGGTTGGAGGGTTTTTCTTTTGGGCCAGTCTGTCTTCTTCCAATGTTTGTCTCTGGCTCGACTATCCCATTCACAAATGAAACAAGGCATTTTTGTGTAGCCGGATTGTTGACCAAGTAACATACCTACTACTTTTAAATCCCCACAAATTGTCCAAGAATGTTTTTCATAATTCACGTATTTTAGCAGAGCTTTGAGATTTACATAGGTCTCCTTGAGATGAACTGAATGTGCAATGGGTACTGAACCAAACAAATTTCCATTGTGTAAAAGTACACCTTTGAGGCTAGTTTTGGACGAGTCTATAAATAACCTCCACTCACTTGGATTGTAAGTGACGTTAAAGAAATTCAATAAACCCTCAATATCGCAACAATAAACCAGAGAGTCTTCTTCTTTAAAGAATTTCATTAATTCCTTCTGTCTGGACCTATACCAAGAGAACGTAACTCCGGGTAGTAGAAGATTTTTTGCATTCAATCTTGACCCAAAGCAATTGGGCGGCATCTTTTGTCAGGTTCAAGTCACGAGTAATATCATTAAGTTCATTTTGACCGAATAATTTTGGTGCAGAATCTTCTTCCGGGTTGTAATCATCAGCATTATCGCTTTCATTATCTGAGCTACTCGCCAGTGGCACATCTTCAAGAACGGGAGGTGGAACTGGGATAGGGAGAGAATTACAATGCATAACTGGTCCTAAGGCCGAAGGAATGTTCGGATATTGTATATCCTTCTTACTTTTTGCGTTATGACCTTGAATTTTAACCATACAAAAATAGCAATCGTTAACATGATTTTGTGGCTCCCTCCAAACCATTGGGATTGCAAAAGGCATTGATTTTTTTGTACCATTTTTCCACAGTCTCAGTCCCTCAACACATGTACGACATACCTTGTGTGGTGCCCAGCTTTTGTCTTCATCACCAAGCCTTATGCCGAAGTACGCTCAATACACGTTTCTCACAAAACAATTAATGTCCTGTCTTTGCTTACCAATTACGTTTCTCACAAAACTATTAATGTCCTGTCTTTGCTTACCAATTACGTAGCTACCACAAATATAACAGAACACGTTTGGGTTATTCAAACACTTCCGGGAACTCATTTCTACAGAAAGTTCACAAACTATATATGACAGCACAAATATAACCTCACAGCACTATAGCATGTAAACAATGAACTACTGTTTCCTGCCTAACAGCCAGCTGGGTGTAACAAGTGTGGCCAACTAATCCCTCCCCCACAATAAAATTTCCCCTTGTGAAACTTACGTGTAAATAAAAGAAGAGTTAATTTGATTTACAAAAAAACTGTACGTGATAGAAAGAAACGGATTGCAGATCTGGAATCAGCGCAAAAAAATGCTTTAGGAACACCTAAGACTACAGAAACATAGAAAATCATGTTGCATAGTGTAATTTATGAATTCCTGGTGCCATATACAGAGCTCCGTCTATTTGAGGTAAACTTCCATTTATACAGTGGCTACTGACTGAGATTGCTAGGGAAGCGAATTTAGATACGCTAACAAAAACGATCAAAAGTTAAGGGCAGATAAGTGTGTAAAACTACTGTCTCAAGCTAGTGCAATTTGTTTCAATGTATGTTTACATTTTGAAATCATGCGGCTATTTGGCAGCTACATTTCAAGTGTATGGTAACAATTATAAAAGAAAATAATTAACAGTCATTTGATTAAAATTTAGCATACAGTACTTATATATTTACAATACTCAGAAAACTTCAAAAATTTTTCATATCAAACCTACTTCTCTATTAATTTCTCAGACAGTAAAATAAATTGTGCGTAGGAATACAAAATACATTAACGTTTAAACAAGTTGGACAGAAATAGGCTAATCATTTGGCTTCCTTAAAAATAATGATATATTTTTATTATGTTACGTTTTATTTTTTCATGTTTATTAATTTTTATAAATTTAATATACTTTACTTGATTATTCTGTACCTCTACCTGTAGCCTACCTTGCATAATTCTTTACCTAAAAAGTAATATTTGAAAGTACTGTCTGATAGTAGCAGTTTAAGAATCTTATTTTATTTTTTCTGAAGTATTAGTAGGCCTATATCCTGTTAATACTTCAAGTCTTTGGACATTTTCAAAATATCGACCGAAGTGTAAGTGAACACCTTTGGCCAATTCCTACCACTCACGATTGTTAATCCAGCAGTAGGCCTATAGGTCTCTGCGGCTGATTTTAGTATTATACCTTCGTTATTCCGGTATTTTTTTCTTGAATTCCATGCTACTGCTCCCGATCTTCAGGTGACAACTATAATACAAAAAACTTGATGCGTTGGGAACAAAAAACTGAATATCACTGTAGCCGTTGGACGCTTGGTAACTAAAATCATGGATGGTAATAGTGAATCTAAAAGACGGGCTCATACAAGACGCGGATATTTTAGGTAAAATTGTTGTCGAAAATGAAGAATTTTAATTCGTGACAGTGGGTGAGGTCAATGTCAGAATGTGTGACGAACATACTGAATGCGCTTTATGAGCAATTAATCTTTAACAGAAAGAGTTTACGTAAACATAGCCGTTTCCTTCTTTGTTTTTCAAACTGTTAATAACTATGACAGCCGTTGGAAGACAGTCGCTTTATGAGCATTTAATTTAATTGTAAAATGGATTATAAATGTAACGAAATTATAGTCTGCCTACATATATCCACCATTATTAATACACGATAAAAAAATGCTTGTAGTTTAATGAATGATGCGTTATGTAACATTATTATTTATTTGTCACCTAAATATAGGTGACGCAAACTGATTTGTTATTTAAAGTAATGTGTTTATTAAGTGTCATAATTACAGTAATAAGAAAGTTATTGGTTCATCATTTAATAAATTAGCCACATCCCATAGAATTTACAAAATGTACTTTAAATTCTTTTTACTTCACTTAATATTTTCACATAACTTAATATATTCCAAGTTTATAGGTAAAAGTAAGAACAAAGTTTATAAAAATCTTTGTAACCTTAAGAAGTTTTAAAAAGTCTAGAAAGGGAACTCGGATTTTATTTTTCTGCTAATATATTTGCATGTTATTAAGTTTGCAAGAAAAGTTTTTATAATTTTTTCAAATTTCGTTTTGTATAAACTCTTGTACAAATTTTTCCGCCAAATAAAGAAAGCTTAATAACATACTTTTCTCTGCCTTATCTACGCGGAAAGGACATAAGCCCTTATATATAATTAATTTTGCAATACGTATTTGAGTATGAAGAAACCATCAATCTACAGATACCTTTTTTAATGTATCCCCGTGTAAACCACTTATTAATAAGCCGAACGTGGTTGACAGTGTATAAACTTGCTTGTATCCCGCGTCATTGGTTAGTTCTGCGAAACCTGAATTTTAAATGTTCTACACTTTAAAATTAATAAAGTAGTAATACGTTTGATGATCAGAAATTTGTACACACACAACACATAAAGTTACTTATACACTGATAGTTGTAAATACGTCAAGTTATTGTTTACAGTTTATCATGGAAAGACAAAATATGATTTTAATGAATTAAGTGATTTGCTTTTAAATTTTAATGCGTTACAATACTTTAATTTCTCTTAAATGTTCCCCTATATTTACTAATTTTACTCTTCCATGTATATACTTTCTAAGAAACCTAATAATGTTTAACAATAAATAAACAGAACCAGAACAGAAATAAGTCTGTTTCGCCGGGACAGCAACGGTTGCTGGAACCGTTTTTTTACTGCTATATAAAAATGCGTTATTAGTTAATTCTTAAAGGAACCAAGAGCTAATATACTGAGAAAAGTAATTGTTCACATATTTACAAATGGGCCAGAGTAATAAAAGTCACCAAAATTAAAGGAATAAAAATAAATGCATATAAAATGAGATACTTATGGAAAACAAAAAAACTATCCTGTAGAAGTAAGAAATAGCACGTTTAGACAGCCATTCCAAACGAAACCATAATCTACAAGAATAAAAACAACTGGGATGGTTCGGATATATTAAAAGAACGAGTTAAGAATAGATAACGCGAAGAGTATATGAGGTAACACTATCAAAAAAGGAAAGCAAAACAGAAATACCTGTCTGTCTATCTTTTCTATCCCTGTCTATCTGTCTATCTGTTTCTCTCCCTCTCTTTTCTCTTTTTTTGCCATCAGTTTCCTAGAATTTCATTCAGTCTAGATTGCAATTTCTTCTAGGTATTTCTGTTGTGAGCGAGTCTCTTCTCGGAATTTGGTGTTAGTATGGATCCCAATAAAGAAGACACCTTGAGAAGCTGGCCCGTTACGAAGACAAAACACGCTGTTCGAATTTTTTTCGGACAAACATTACAAACATTAATAATCAATGCGAATGGCACTATAACTATTTACATTCCATAAAACAAATGCGACCAGTAGACATAAGTATAACCAGAAATAATATCATGTTCCTCTGACTGTTAAAGTGAATGTATGTGCAAACTGAAAAGTTTGAAAGGCGCTGAGGAATTATAGTTGACTCGTTTCTTACTTTTTACCACATGATTCTGCAAGACAGTAATTCTGACTTTTTGTCTCACGCATTCTTTGAGTATCGTCATCAAACTTTGTCTCATCCTTTCTTTAATATCAGCAATAATAGTATTTATGTTTTACGGTATTACAACATACCTTCGTCTTATTATAGATATCTTGTTGTCCTACAAATTTAGCTTTCTCCCGAGAGGTTGTTGCCTTCTTCTGCCTTCTATTCGTTAGTGTAGAAACTTGTTTGTTCGTTTCTAGGGGACCATATGATTCACATGATACAGAGAGTCTCTTTTCAGATCTACTGTAACGATCTTCACTCATCTGCTGTGACCCATCGGTTTATCGTTTGTAAGCATGGGCATGCACTACGCGTATCACTACAATTACCATGTCTGTAACCATCTTCTCCATATTTTTATTGGTATTTCACCAATAAAGTAACCTAAGTAACCTACAGCTGTTATTCTAATATACCCTCATTTATCAATTCGATTTTCGCTCTTGTTTAACATGAAAGAAGAGCTCTAGCTTTATGTATTTTCCCACACTGTTGCATTTATTTACTTCATTTTCCGAAAATTTAAGTTTAATTTATATTTGCGTTTATATTTAAACTTAGTGAAATAACCACAAATTCCAAATATATGAAGCAAATAAGCGTATATTAGACTATAGGCCTAAACTATACCAAAATTAGGTGGAAACCACCATACTGCAATAGAAATTTGTTTCGAAGACATTTTTTAAAACGTTGAAATTTATTGTCAATAAATAAATAAATAAGCGAACTCATAAATAAATAAGTAAATAAACAAACAAATCAATAAATAAAAGATAAACAAATTCGATAGGCTAAGTTGACGCGTCCTAAAGTGAAATAAACATAAAATGTACGTAAACAAATTTATGAATGAATTAAAAAATATATATAATTTTGGTTTTTAGATATTTTTAATAAGTGAATGTAAAAATAAATTGATTTACTCTGGTATTTTTACAATTTTTAATTTATTATATACTTTATAACTGCGTGAAATGAGTTTGATAATGATTTTAACTGATAAAGTGTAAGTAATATACCTTCTTAGTTATGAGAGTATGTAATATGATTTCCTATATAATTTCGACTATAATGGTATGAACAAATTTCAAATCTGTAATGTTACAAAATTCTTATATGCTTTGATAAATTTACGAAGTTTGCTAAGCTTTAATAGTAAAAAGAAATCTGACATATTTTTAATTTTCCTTTTCCTTTTTATGACTTTATAGCTCCATTGTCACTTGTGTTTACAGTAGTTTACAGTAAAGAATAATTTGTCTACTTTTGCTTCTTCTGACTCGACAGGGCGATGAAGCAGGGTAAAAGGATAAGGAATAATAAATGAGCTAAAATTACTGTTTGAAGTGCTCTTTCTTAAACTCATTACGTTAAAGCTGTTGTGTCTCTAAATATTATGCCTTTTTTATACCACAGATATTAATTTCTACTTTTCCATTTACGACTGCATTTTTACAATCAACAGTTAGCTCTACACAATTACCTTTTTAGTAGATTTACTGTACTTATAACATTCCACATTGTCCTTTGATTGTCATACTGCGATTACGATAGTGCAATCACTCCAAACAATAGCTTGTCACCGGACAAAAGGCTTGCCGCATGACAAATGGCGCCAATCGTACACTCTAGTTATTTTGGTGGCCCTAAAAAGGACCGAGTGGCGAGAACGGTGATGATGTTAGTGCCGCGCTGAGATGTTCGGCGGCTGCGCCCGCTGTTCGTGGCGTACTGCAGTCCTCCTCTTCTTCCGGCACCGGTTGTAGAATCGGCTGCCGGCCCAGCGAAATCCATCGCTGGCGCGGAACTGGAGGGCGAAAACGCAAGAACGCCGGTTCTATTCTTCGGCCGATCCTTCCGGCTGACTCCGCGCCGAAGTCGTCCGAGAGAGGAGAGGAGATGAAGTGCGTCCGATGGCGTGGCGATGAAGAGTGCGCAAAATTTTCTGCCGGCCCGGGTTTTATTAACTAACCGGGAACGCTGATTGGCTAGCTCCGAACGCTGATCCTGGATTGGGCTCGCTGTGTCCACCGCTGGTACCGGAGAGGAGATGTTCGCATACCGCTGCCGTCACAAGCTATGTAATTTTTTTTAATAAGATAGAATTAATTTTTTAACTATTTCTTAACTAAACGAATGTTCGTTAATGCCATGCATAATATACCTCTTTACATTAATTAGACAGTAAATTAAAGAATCGTTGCTGATATAAAATTTACTTTGATATTTCTAAAACAATAACGAAATTCAAAGATAAATTTTTATACTATTATGATGACTTCGTAATTGCTGAAGTACTGTACCTGTTCATACCCAAAATTCAGAGGAGTTTTCAGCTTTGTGACACATGACATGAAATAAGGTAGTAATACTTTTATTGTGTTAATGTTATATTCATCATCATCATCATCTGAAGGCCATGCCATGTCGAGTTAGCCACATCTCTCTCTCTCTCACTCTCTCTCTCTCTCTCTCTCTCTCTCTCTCTCTCTCTCTCTCTCTCTCTCTCTCTCTCTCTCTCTCTCTCTCTCTCTATCATTGTACTCTCTAAAATCTTATATTATTACCATAAGTTGTAAACATCGCGCAAGTTAAAAAATAAATACGCTTTCATTTGACACTCTGTTTTAACACGATCTTTTGTAAGTACACGATACAGTGTATCACACATTGTGATCATAAAACTATTACACTAAAGTGGGTATTTTCAATAGTTTTAAGTAAGTTATTTATAATTACAGCTTAATAAATTAATCTTTCCGTTAATGAATTTCAATTGAAACGTTTTCTTCTTAGGAAAAAAGAATTAAAATCCAGGATTATTTGATGTTCCTGTTAAAACGTATTTTTCGTTAAATTTTGTGTATTGATTTTCAATTTCTAATTAGTAAATTATTACTATTAAAATAAAAAACATGAAAGTTGTATTCTACCGTCTTCCTATCGTATGTTTTTATTATTCGTTTGTTATCTATTGTTAGATGATCTGTAGTATGTATTAATTCTTAATGAAAGCTGTCGCTGATTATGTCGATCGTGTACGCTCTAATAACTCGTACCGGATCTTGTTGTTGTCCGTACGACCTTACCTGTCCTTACTCACTTGTATTTTCTTCCCGATAGGCGCCAAATTGTTTTCCAAAGAAAACAATTAAAAGATTTAATTTCAGTTAGTTTGTTTATGGTACTGCGGTGAGTGATTCGAATTATTCGCCGGCTGGCGGGAACTGGAATATCGCTAGTCTGAGGGAACGTGTTGCCAACAATAAACTTTGGTCAAAATTTCTATTCACTGCTACAGAACACAACATACATGACATAATTACAGGACAGACGATAAAGATTCGTACTTGTTTATTAATGCTTAATAGCTCATTAAATTTCAATAATAGTTATACAATTGAGTTTAGTATAATAATTTTTTAGCCTCGGCAAATATTTAATTCTTCACTCAGCAGACAGCAGTGTGGCAGCGAAAGTTAGTTGACGACGCAAAATGTCGCCGTGTTTCTTATTTACACAATTTAAATTGCCACTGGATCCTTTTGAGTACGACAAAAAAGTTAGAACAAGATATTTAAATAAAGTACACTACCTTACAATTGTGGTAATTAATTATGAAAGAAGTTTTACATTGAATTCAACTCTGTGATGTTTAAAAGTGTATGTGTCTGTGCCATCGTTTTATACAGAGGTTATCTTATAGTTAATACTGGTATTCATAAATATTTTTTATTAATCTTCGAAAGAAATAACATTATCAGTTATAGTGAGAGTTTTTCTATTGTGAGAAATGATTTAGAAAGGATTTTATTTATAACTTTTAGGTAATTCCGCAATACTTAACAATCAGTAAACCTATGGTGTAGTGTTATACAGTTGAAATGGGTGGCGTCATGGTTTTGATCCTCAATCTTCACTCGTCTTGGGATTTGGTAATGTCTGGCGTCTTCTTCGTCTTATTTGATTGAAGTTCCTTAATTTTGAATGAATTGATCTGGTCAGTTGCTTCAGTTGAGTGCGTTAGACCTTCATCAGATGGTCTGATTCCTTATTTTAGTACATTTTAGTCACTTTTGGTTGTTTTAAGTTAAAATTTTAGCCATCTACGGCTTGGCGTCTCTTTGTCTCAAGCGTCACTTATGGAATAATAGGTTTTAACGGAAAATTCATCAATAACGTTCCGTTGTCATGGTTACTGATTGCTCCTGATTGGCTGATCATGACTTAAGACCATTGTTAGAATATTTGAATTTTTATTCAAAATGATTAAATATCTTCCGATTGCTATTAATCTTCGGTATTCTTATTTAAGTATGAGATATTATCACCACTGTTTGTATTTTGTTGCAAAGATTAATTTAACATCCCATAAGGTTGGGTTGGCCTGGCCTATGTATTATGTTTTGACAGTTATGTCGATATTATTTAATTACATTTCTTTTTTATTTTATGTCCTAAATTTAACATTTATCTCTTAATATGGTTCACTAATTATTATTTACTATTTACTTGCCTTGGATTTACTAATATCGTAGTACAATTCTTACAACTTGTTGTTATTGGTATTATACAGTTAGGCATTGCATAGGCCTAAGCAGTAATTGTATATTTTTCCATATATTATACTAATTACACATTATTTTACTTTCATACATCTTTTGTTTGTGTTACAAATGATTTGTTTGCTTGCTGAATTGTTTTGGATCTGTTTTATAATATTTGCTTGTTTTCTTTAGTTTACATATCATGATTGTCTATTATGTTCTAATTGCTTTCCTAGTATTACTAGATTGATGTGAATTTACCTTTTCTTCTTATTAATATTGCTATGGTTTATAATTGGTCTATGATTCACTATTCCCTATAAATATATAACATAATATTTAGGTTTATGGACTGCATAACTCTTCAGCCATATTCATACTTATAAACTTAATCAACCAATTCTTTAACAGTTATTATGCTACTCTTGTTTACAATTTATTACTTCTTATTTATTTTGTATGTGTGTTAAGCCTCATCACACCATTTACTTTATTTACCTAATTAACTATTCCCTTGAACATAGGGTATTTATTGATGTTGCATTTCTATAATTTACTCTATTTCTCTATTCTAATATAAACTTTATTCTCTACCCATGGCAACACTAACATTTAACTCTTCCTGGGATTTTTTCCCTGAATATCCTTATATTCCTTATCTACAATCAATCTTAATCCTAATATTAATGATATCCTTAATTACTAACACTGCACCTTTAATATTTAGTGTTTCTCACTGATTTTTTGGTGTTTATTCCTATCAAAAGGGTTTCTATTTATTCTGTAGGGTTTACACTATCACTTTTGCACTTTTTTATAGTTTTATTTAAGTGTTATTGGTGGGTATTCCCTAACATTAATTCTTTCTCACTAATATCATGTTCATCATTTAATTATCTCTCACTTTACCTTGGTTATTTATTCTGTTAACAAGTATATATCATGATAGAGTTATTTGTAACATTTACTCTCTATTTAATTGGTTAGTGTACTTTTAGTTAGTTATTACTTTATCGGATTTTACTACTCTTTATTTACATTGATTAATTTGTTGATACTAATAATTATCATTGGCATTTATTGGTAATATGATACTAATAATTATCATTTACACTTATCATTTATTGGTTTCTTTTTCATCACCTTATTCGAGTGTAACATTTCTCCTTTTCGGTTCTATATTATTCGTATGTGTCTTTCTATATCTTATCAGTTTATTTCACTTTGTTTCATTTATATTTTGGCTGTCACATTCTCATTTGGTTTCATTTTATTTCACTTTATTTATGGTCTGTTTCCTTTTCATTTGGTTTCATTTTATTTGGACAACCACTTGGGTTGTAGCTGGTTCTATGTAATCACTTATTTTCTTTTGTTTTTATATATCATCTCACTGGTATTGGTGCTGGTTCTACCTACTCACTTACCATCTATTGGGTTATTTTGGTAAAATTGTATTATACTACCATCGTTTCAAGTTTTGTTTTGTTGCTGGCTACTTTTCTCTTATCAGAGGTTACTTGTTTTGTTACCTTTAGCTGTATGATCGTATCATTATGTTAATTACCCATTCTTTTATCTCTGATCCATCCCTTTTTATTTATAGTGTTAATCATTTAATAATTTATTCTTATCAGGTGGCTTCAAAAGTGTGTGTTGAAGATATGTACCCTTACAAAGTGTATGATTATGCGTACGAAGTGGTAGATAAATTACATGACACTACTCATTAGCCTTCGTTTACTATGCCCGTAAATAATAGTGACGCCATACATTAAAAATTGTTTATATCAAACAACCTTTGATTCACTATATATGTGTGCTGATACTTCTCTAATCGGTGTGATTTAGCGCTTTTGAAACCCAACAAATAAGACATATATGATATTAGAGAGAAATAATGTCATATATTAATCAACATAATTATCTATATGCACCTACACGCACATAAACGCACTTCTACACGTCGTTTGCTTCTGTGTCTTATTGTTTGTGAAAAATGTATAATTATTGTGCTTAGAAGTGATTACATCTATATTTAACGTTTCCTCCTTCTATCGGGTTCGACAGATGAGCTAGCGTCAGTTTGGAAGAACGTAGGAAAGAATAAAAACACTGCATGCATTCATCGACACACTGTTCAGTTATATTAGTGCAATGAGCATATAAAATAGCTAAAAGCAATTACAAAATTAATTTAAACTTTATTCTAGTATTACTCACAACTTGTATTAAAATAATTCTTAATTTTAACCAATCGATGACAATCGACACTGGAATGTGGGTGGACATTTTAGCAGGTGGTCTGTATCCTGAACGGCACTCGTAAAAAACTGAGTTCACATTGTATGATGTCTCTGTCAATTGAAAATGTAATAATATATATTCTGCTACAAAAATAGAGCTACTATTTTGCTTGATTTCTGTAATGGGCAGTTTCTTCTAACATTTCAGTGAAGCAGTCGCAACTAAACATCAGCTAGTCGAGCCAATGTAAGAAGGTTATTTAAGACTGGCTACAAGTTTAATCAAGTTAACTTAAATTACCAGTTAAATGAAAAGTAAATTTAATTAAAAACTTGGCGGAAAGTATTTAGATACCAAGTCAAACAAAAATATTAGCTGTATTTTATTATGTATGGTTGATGAACATTTCACCAAAAATATCAACTTCAGCTAGTTTTCTCTGTCACGTGTATTGGAGCTATATTAACAAGTTATTATTTATCGTCATGCTACATAAATTTATATTCAAAAAATATTTCAGAGTGAATTTCCATCTACAATATTACGCATTGGAAATACACATTATTGTATCACTATGTGCAAATTACAGATAACCTAATTTACAGAGAATATATATATGTAACCTAATTGATACATAAAAAATATATTATTAAAGCCACATTGCAAATAACTAGTTACGGAAAACGAAAATTTGAATATTAGAACACCTAGAGGCCATTATTTCTTAAAGGTTAAATTTACTTTAGGTTTACCTTAAGTAATTCAAAAACCAATTAACTCTCTCAGTTTCTGTAACCAGACTGTATGAGACGCACGCAGTGCCATGACACAGTTAACTAATGTTAAATTTACAGGAGAAACAGAACTACAAATATGGAAAACCCATAAAAAGTTACTTCTTAAATGATAATATGTTTGGTACACTCATCAAGAAAAAAGTTTCAAAAGGTGCTATAGCTACAAAAGATTGTAAATCTTAAACGGATTACGACGGTCACTAGGATCGTCGTGTTCTACAGTGGAAACAGAATAACTAATATCAGCTCAAGTCATTTAATTTCAACTTTAATTTCACTTAGAAATAAATAAGTACACTCAAATACAATTCTTCAAACTAAAGAATATCCAAAACACAGTAATTCAATGATTCAACAAACAAAGAAATCGCCTTATTAACGTTCACGCACTAAGTGATACACAATAATCACAAAACCGCATGTCACAAAATACAATAATTCTGAATAATCACTGTGATATCGCTGGTCCAACTGGCCGGCCGCCCGATGCCTGTTTATACCCTGCTGAGGTTCACTGCCAGGCTGATTGAGGTTCACTCACGTTTCCGCGGAAGGTGGTTCAGACCTTTAATTTCCGCGATGTTTTTTGTGGTAACCAACAAACAACAACATTATTTCTTTTTTCGTAGTGTAAAATAGTGTAAAAGCCTTTTCAAACAGCTTGAAGTTTTGAGACGCGACCACAACCGTACTTTACGTTGTACACCCAAACCTGGCCTCCTTCCAAACGCACATTATTCCTGCAAATGGTATATCGCGTTTTCATGTTGTCACTGGCTGTGTTCACCCTACCCTTATCAAACGATTCACTTATCATTCCTTCTCTAATTGCAAAGAATAAATTTGCGGCTGCTGGTGTTGAGTCTTGGGTGTTCTGCATACTAAGCCCATGAGTAGACGAATTTCCGGCGTAAAACTAATTTGGCTGGAGTCATGCTCGTTGTGTCGTGTACTGATGACCTATATACCATTAGGAATAATGGTATTCTCTGAGCCCAGTATGTTTGGTTCTCGTCAACAACCTTTGATAGATGCTGCTCTAATGTTCTATGGAACCTCTCAACCATTCCGTTGGATTCACGATGAAGAGGCGATAGCCGGGACTTTCTAATTCCTAGTAAGCGACTTAATTCTATGGAAACTTCCAACTCAAATTCCCCACTTGATTTTCTACCTCCGTTCTTAATGGCAACAAAAGTTGTGAATTAACGCGTTTGTAACAGTTTTTATGGAATCGTATTAGTTTCTACCACCAGCAAATCTATGACGTATTGGTTTCAACGTCTGTAACTGGGAAAGTTATAATGTGTCTGGCAAATCTGTCAAATGGAAATACAGAATAACACAGTCACAGTTTCCCCAGCTTCTGGCTTGTAGCTGCTTGCTTGCAGCACATTTTTCTATATCGCAGTACAAATGAACCAAATAGAATTGTTTCCGTATTTTGCCTTCAAGATTGGTCTAATATCATCTTCAGCCATCTGTTCTTATCGGAAAACTTCTGTCTTCTGCCAAGAATCTATAATGATGGCTTCAACTTTTTCACTTGCGTTCTGTTCTTCCTTTCTGCGGCAACTTCGGCAATCTTCCGAAGACGGCCTTCGAGACAAGCCATCTGGAATACCATATAGTTGCACCCGCCGATGTTGTAGCTTAAAGTTGTACTCTTGCAAACGTTCAAGCAATCTTGTCACCTGCCTTTTCCTTATTTTCGGATTCTTAAATCTCAAGAACCATGTGAGCGCAGAATGGTCGGTACGTAGTAGGTCCTCCTTACAATATAGGTGTTTATAGAATTGCTGTAAAACACGGATTATAGCCAGCAACTCTCTACTTGTAACGCAATAATTTGTCCCTGCTTTAGAAACCTCATACTGTAATACGCCATTATTTATTTTGCGCTGAGACAAAACTGGTCCTAGTAGTTCTTGGATTTGCGTCTACTATGTACTTCCCTTAGAAAGTTGGGAAAACAGGAATTGGCTACGAGGATAATGCAATTTTTAAAGTCCTCAATGTTGACCAAACCCCCTTGATCACTAAAATGTCCGTTTGTTTTCTACTAGTTCATGTCGTGGTCCAGCAACAGTAACGAAGCTTTTTACAAATCTTTTTACAATAATTATTTATTCATTCCGTAGAGTAAAAATATTATGAAAATAAGGGTAAAGTAAAGAGTCAATTTTTACGCTTGTGAAATTGTACATGAATAATAAGAATTGCATTGTTTCGTACATAGTTCTTGAATGTAGTACTCGAAGAAGCCTAAAAATTTGAGCCATAACTTATAAAACATACGAAGTGTCTGACGGTTCAACTTTCTCATTGTGTGTGGTAGAAAAGAAGAACTATCTAAATCATACTTATAAATTAACCATATTTTAATCTGTCCATATTTTCTATTATCATGTACGACGAAAAGCTTACAAAAGCCAGCGTAATCTGTCTAACATTGAAAATAATTCGGTGGTACAGCAAGGAGCCGTTACATTATTATTACCTATTTTACTTGATCATAGTCCAGTTATGCAGAGATTTGAGTAAATGCTATGCAACTTTATGAGTCACAAGACAAGTAGCGATTAATAATTTATTATACATAAAATATTTTTAGTCTGAAGAAGCGTTAATCGTTGAACATTATCAATTTCGATAATGCATTTTTACTAACTTCATTATCACCAAAAGTAGAGTAACGGAGATGATGTTTGGAACACCTGTGTTCGTGACGTTTAGAAGTGTTTAGTATCTCTGCTAAGTGAACACATTAATGTAAACGTGTTATAAAGTACCCAGGGTCTGAAAACAAGAGACATTAAAAAGTTTCGTATAAATATTTTGTTGTCAGTTTATCGAAGATGATGTAAAATGTAAACTTCTTGAAATCAAGTAAAGTATTTTGGTGTATCAAATATTGTTTATGCAAAATGTAAAAGCTTTGTTACCCAAACTATAAATGGTAAAAAGTATCCTATTTTGGTATATAAATAAATTGAAAGAGCTTGATGTGCATTAGAGTTACGTAAATGATTAGGTCTTAGAACAATGTTTTGCTTTGTAAACTGGAATAGTTCATTAGATTCAGTATTAAATCTTTATATTCCTTCCAAAGTCGAAAAATACGTATATCTGTTTTCTTTATCTAATGGCTTTTCCCAGCGTTCCAGGTGTAGAGAAGTGTATAGACAAGGTGGAGATAGTTTGTTCCATGAGGTGAAAGACGTTTTACGGCGTTTGGTCTTGCTAGTCCTTCATGTAGATAACGTGTCAATTAATCAAAATATTTAAGATTTGAGAAGCAGTGATATAAGAGCAATGTCCATGCTTACAAAAGTCACTTCGTTGTGCCGCCGGTGATTTAGAGAGTATTGGATACATTAGTAAAAAACTAAGTCGTCGCACACTTAAAAAAGGCACCAAATGCTTTAATATTCTAATTTCTAATATTTGTTGCAATATCTTGATTTTCTTAATATTGGAATAAGATTAAAACTAAAATATTAGCAAAGTAATGGAAAACCTTACTCTCATAAATTTATAAATCCACAAAGTATGTAAACTTGTATACATTCTTTTTATTTGTATATCTATTCATATACAATCGGTACTCATTTTATGACACGATACAGTTTTCTAGATAGGGCGAGTAAATGAATTGAAAAATAACTCCCTATTCTTACACCGTACAGTCGAATTTCACATTATTCGGAAAAAATATTCACATCTTTTACAAATCTCATCTTGCTTCGGTGAAATATGTAGTGGTATTGAACATCCACAGTAATAAATTCAATAATTTCACATCAGGGTTAATCAGAATCGTGTGTAAATTTACCCCCAACGCAAACACGACTTAAGAAACATAGATTATTTTAACCATAGTGTTTAAAATTTTCATGAATACTTTTATGACCATGAATTCATCTTAGACCACTAGCAAGAGGATTAAGTCACACTGATGGAGAATGAATCAGGACAAAAGGCCTTACTAAAACTAAATATTTATACTGGGTTTCAATGTGTGCGTAAATGATTACAGAAAGTATGGTTGATAAAATTAGTGCTATGGAAAATCAAGGAACTAATTATTGAATAAATGACTGCTGTAATATAATAACTTATTTTGTTTTTCTGTGTTTCAGGAATTTAAAATATTTTACTCACGGTAACAATAGAAAAAATAGGCAATTCCTGAATATTGCCACAATTTAATTTACGACATAACTCTGGGACGTTCCATATTTCGGACGCAATAAACTAGGAATTTGTTCAGGAAATACTAAATATTGTTAAATTTTCCTTATCTTAGTTCTCCGCTTAAAGTTTAAAAAATCTAAAGCCAGTCAACTTTGGTAGTATAGATTATGTAGATTACAACTTAGTTAAATTTTTATGTCCTTACTGTTTAAAAAAAATCTACAATCTTACTTTAATCTCGCTTTGTATAACACCATCTGTTTCTATCGTGCCCATGACAGCCATCATCAATAGAGCAGAAACTAATAAATGTTAGCGGACGAGGCCGCTTATAGACGTCACGTCACCAGAACATTGCCGCTCCGGTCGTAGTAGCGTTAAAGGCAACTCTTTGCAAAATTTGAATTATAATCTTAGGCAAAAGCCACTGTGTAGACGACAAGTAGTGACAACCGTACTCCAGCATCTCAGACACCGGAGAAGTTCAAGGATGCTTTCCTGAATGGCACCAGCGTCAATAGCCCTCTCCGAAGACAAAGCGTGGTCTATTCTCCCTTGTGAGTTGCCGTCCTGCAGAAAGTTAGCAGTCAGTCAAACGTAGCAATCTGGGAGAAGGACTTTCATAAACTTGTAAATGTCACCCTCGTGCCACATGCGGTCTAAAGCTTTCTCCACATCTGGAAAGAACGCACTAGTCTGTTTGCCCTGCCAGTTAGCCTCGGGTATGGTCTGCCCAATCTCGTCAGCTGATGAGTGGAAAAGTGCATTTCAGAAAAGCCGAACTGTTCGGGGATCGGCCGTCTCATCTTACTAGGTGGGCTGAATCCGACGCTGGACGAGTTAACGACGCTAACAAGAAGCTAGTGGGTCTGAGGTTTTACGAGGAGAAGAATTCTTTCTGAGCTTCGGTTTCACAATCACGGTAGAAATTTTCCTTTTTGTAAAGAAGTTCTTTTCTGATACTCCTTGAGCTCCAGATGTAGAATATTTTCTGTCTCTGTGAGCACAATTCTATTAACAACTTCTCGGAACTATTCCAGTTGTTACGGTAATTTGCTCTATAGGCTTACAATCTGTGCCAATCACCACATGCGGATTCTTACTGAATTCCTATCCAAAATTAAAACATTTTTGCTGAAGCAGATTTGAGTTTTGACACAGATTTGTAGATCATAAAACGTGAATCTTTGAGAAACCACCTGTACTGGCCGGCCATTACGCGCCTAACCCGTATTACCGTGATGCACTGATACTTGGATGCATAGGCAATAGATGTATGTGATTTTCGAACACACGTCTGTGTGTTTACTTATAAGCTATATAAAGTAATCACTTGTAAACTGTAACTTGTAATGTCTATTTTTGTGGGGTTCGTTACATTTCATAGACATTTGCGTACATATTGGCAAATGTGTTTAAATGTTTACAACGTTCAATGCATGTTTAAACATTAAAATGGTGTTAGTTTTATTTAATGTTTTTCACTAATTCTTGTTATTATTTTGAATAACTCCAGTTATTATTGACAAATCCTATTTTTTAAAATTTTTATTAGTTAAAATACCTCTATATTAGTATAAATGTTATTTATAATATTTAGTTTTGATAATCCTCTGCAACTATATTGGCGTAACTGAACAATTACGCTACAAAATTTTACCGCAACTTCCATATCGCCAGACTTGAACATACGAGTATAGGACTATTACGCCTTCTATACTATAGAAAAATGTCTTGCATAAAATTTCAAAATGTCAATGAAAGGAAGCTTTTTTAGAGTTGGATACGTTATAGTATTGGAGGAGAAGTTTTTTTGTTAGAAGTTCTAATTGTTAGAATCCTTTAATATAATTTATCAACCATAAGGGAGACTATGAAAAAATAAATAAACAACTTTTAAAATATTGTCGTTCCCAATTAACTTTGTGCAGTCTTAATCAAATGCCCTTCGTATAACTTTATTTATTAAAGATAATGAGTCAGAATTCTGACAAACATACAAAAGCGTTCATTCCCTGAGCTTCTGATAATTTTTGACTCTAACAAACACTGTGTGTTAACACATGACGTAATAATACATCGTTTGTTTGGCACTAACAAACGGTGTTTATTTATTCAAATTTAATGTTGGCTTATAGCTGCATTTCCTTTTGGCTAATGGCTAATTAGGAAGTAGTGATAATAGTTAAATTAGTATTTCAACAACAGTATTGCCAGTTACTAGCTTATATACTCAAAGCAATACACGTCTAGTTTAATCTAATTAGCCTAGCTCATTAAATAACTGACTCAGCGGTAAAGACAGTAATATTGATAAGAATAATTTTCTGATAACATATTTTGAATATATTTAATATTTAAACAATAAATCATATCAGCTACATATGCTAATTATTTAAAAACTTTTCCAAAACTAAACATTGTTTCATGGAGCATTTTTGTACTGTTACATTGATTATAATTATTTCTAATGTAAATGTTATTTATTAAACTATTATTAGTACATATTCAATTTTGATTTGACAAATTTAATTTTACTTTTGTAGACGATTTACTATGAGGTCAAATTTTAATAATGGTTAAAAGTCAGACACCCAAGCAATTTAAAATGATTTATAATATTTTTATCACATATATTTAAATATTTTATTACTATATGTTATTAATTGTGTCAAATATCAAAGATATTTTTTGTTTTTAGTGTGTAACTTTATAAAAAAAATATTCTGTATTTCTAGTTTAAAATTTTTAAATATAATTGATTTCCTTCAATATTTAATAAACAGTTGTTTGATTCTTTTCCAATATTTTAATTAATTATTTCATGTCACCAACGTCTCACTCCTCTATTTAAAAAATCGGTATGGAGAACCATACATGACTTCCATGTTGTAATATTTATATTTAAAGTAATTTACTTGAATTCGGTTCGGTAATTTATAAAAAAATATCGCCCACCATCAAACTAATATCTATTTATAGATATTTTTGTTATTATGGGGTAGTCGTTTAATATAATGTTATTTTTAGTCATTTTATCCGTAAAAATTAGGTAGGCTTACTTTATTCTTATAAAGACCGAACTACGCAGATAATCATCCCTCCTAAGAAGCGCTCCGAAGTCACTCATGGACCCTGAGCATCTTGCAGAGGGTTCATTCCCTAAAGACGAAAAGTCTGTCTATGAACCGTTACTCTGTAAACACGTGTAGTTGCACTGCCCAGCGATCCACAGGAAGCAAATTGCTATCCACGCTGGACACTTTTTCGGCTTGCACGCGTTGTGTTGGTGTGGGTTTCGGCACTTTCCATTTAAAAAGCGTGCAAATGTAAGAAAATAAACATGAGTGAGGACAAAAATAACGCGAATTGTGTGTGTGTGCACGCGCGCGCGCGCGTGTGTTTTGCCTGCCTTTTTATTGCGTTAATCATAATAATAAAATGGAACCGTAAACATTACATAATTGAAATATCCTTGCCTGCCACGAACGATATATTTTCTCTCACACATGATTTAAATTAAAATGAAAATAAAATATAGAATTTTGTTAAAGTGAAATGAAATGTTTCCATAGAAACTATTAAATTAAATTAAATTTTAAAACATAAAACGTTGCAGGTAAACTACCCCTTTATATTAACCAATCTTCACCAAAATCAACAAACGTTGAGCCCTTTACAACTCAGGCAAATATGCAGAATATGATTTGATTCTGTTTGAATGTGCGGGAGTTATTGTTCGTCAACAAAAATTACCCTTGTTAAAACATAAAACATTGGAGGTATACTACCCTTTCCCCACAACCGATCTTCACCAAAGTCAACAGACCTTGAGCACTCTACAACTCAAGTACATATATAAAACATTATTTGATTTTGTTTGAATTTGCGGCAGTTATCGTTTACCATAGAAAAAAATACCCTTGTTGAAACATAAAATGTTGCTGGTAAACTACTCCTTTCCCTTAACCGATCTTCACCAAAATGAATAGGCCTTGATTACCCTACAATTGAGGAGAGTATGGAAAAAATTATTTGATTCTATTTGAATTTGCGGCTGTTATCGTTTACTATAAAACAAATTCTATAGACAGACAACACACACACAGACACTTTTCGAAAAATGACTTTTTTTCATGTTTTGATGGTAGTACAGTCAGAATCTGCCATTATCTCGAACACGTTTTTTTCGCCATGACCATACTTCCAATTCGTTATGGAACATGGAAGTAAAATAAGTTTATTTTGCAACCACATGTATCTCACATTACTGTTATTTACGAGTTCTTTCTTTGTTTAACAAAAATATAATTGTTTGTTTGTCACCTGCGTATTGGTTGAGTTACCGTTAAAAAGCTGTTATTCCGTAGGTGTGTGTGTGTGTGTGTGTGTGTGTGTGCGCGCGCGCGCGCCTCCTGAATGTTCACAATAACGTTGATGATGACGATGATTCCTCTGTGGTTAGCTGTTAGTGTTCTATAGCCTGGTGTTGATGGTGGGCCTGGGCTCCACTATCAATCGTGGTGTGTTGAACTTGATGGTGATGATGATGAGTTTATATAGCTTATCAAATTGACATAGTGTCCCCGTGATAAAGTCCGTAGTGTCTGTCTCTCGTCCAAAATTGCTGGCGGTATTCATAGTAAACAGCAATTATGACCTGTCAAATGCTGTTTCTGACCTGTTCAATTTGGTCAGTACATGTGTAGCGCCATTTTAACTGATCACTTTTTTTGTCTGTTTTTCCTATAACGGTAAACTTGTTCTTTACGCGAGTGGTTACATTGTCTTTGTAATTTTCACTCTTCATTTATGTGTAACACAATTGTTAATTACTTCTTAACTGCGGTGAGTAATTAACTTTTATTTGTATAACGTTTTTATTATTGCACTTTTCTGCAATAATTTTGGGACTTTAACTACCGTTAGTACATTTTGCCTTCATTTATAATGCCCACTTATATAAGAATAATGTTCAATGAATTTCCTATCTGAAACGTGTCTAAATGTACTTATTCTAAAGGCGTTTTTAGAATTGTCGTATGTTTTCTGTAACAAGTAAAAAACATATTTATTTATTTATTGTCATTAGTCATGCCAACACCTGATTTAATAATGCAAACCAAAAATTTATACGTACACAAAGACATTTCTCCTATCGTAGTATAATGCAGGTTTTTGCCGGCTCACACACACAGACACACATACATACGACTTAAACTGTAAACAGTATAATAAGTCAGTCGGGCTACGTGTACACTTTCGACAAGGTAACGGAAATAAGGAAAAGAAAGCGTCCATGTATATATTGATATAGAACCGAATTTTCTTCAAGGTTACGATGTCTAAACGCTTAGCCAAACTGGGTAAAATGCTTTAGCATTAGAGGGTAATTTTGGATTAACATTTTAAATATGTTTACTGTCTCAGCAGCGGTTTTGCTACTGAGCAAGGAATGTAATGACGTATGCCATTTCAATACATGCATCACTATCATAGTACACATTTAAAATACGTTTAACATAGTTTTGGTGTAACTTGACTGTCTCTTGTATTTCTGTCGGTGTAACGACACGGTATTTCTTGTAGGGCATAAGAAAACTTACATTAATAAAATATTCAATAAATTACAGAGATATAATGTACGAACATTCAGTCCAATATGCACACAAAATCACAAGTAAATAGGTTTTCTGAACAACTGAACAATGTTTACAGAACCAGTAATACCCCACCAACACAAGCACGCACTATCATTCAGTAGAACCTCCGCTCCACAGGCGTCTTGGTAGCAAAACTGATGCGCGTACAGTACTAATTATACAAAAAATGCATAACCTTAGAATACTTAGAAATTTAACAAAATGTACCAAGAAAGTAAACTGCCAGACACTTAAAATTTATTAATCGCTTAAGACTTTTCAAAATATGATATTAGAGTGGCTCAGTTCAATATTTAATTTCAGTAACTCTAAACAAAAAAATGTATAAACCACATAAAACCACAAAATTCTTAACAATAATGTGATTAACTGTGTGTAGAAAAGTTGTTATAAAGTTGTTAATAAAGTATAAATATCGTGTACTTTACTGTGTATGATTTATGAATTGCAGAGTCGTTCAATATTAGCCATTACAACGAGAATTGTAAACTCTTTTTTAATGTTTTTAGGATTCTATAAAATTATAAATTTTGACGTTGTTTTTACGGTTTCATCTACTTCACATACAATATAAAATTATCAGTTTCCCTCTATACTCATTAATCTATAAATTTAACTTTTAACTCTATACACTTTTAGAAATTTAAATACTACTTGTCTACATACCTACATTATATGTACGTTTTCCTCATTTTCGTCTATAGAACACATTTTGAAATTCGAAAATGTGTTGTAGTTCTCGAAGGTGTTATTACTAAGAAAAATTAGGTATTAAGAACAAGCAATTCGTGAAGAGTATTGTATTACTCAATTAATTTTATGTTAATACAAAATTAACAAGTTTTAGAAAAGTTACTTTCAACATACGAATATTAAATATTCGATTTAGCAGGTAATGTACAATAATAAGTATTATTATAGAAATGTGCATAATTTCTATATACAAATTATACATAGACTGTATAGGCCTATATAATCTCTTTGTCAACCACAAAAATTATACAAAGGTTTTTAAAAAATATACAAACATTATCTTTGAGAATAACTTAGTAAGCTGAAACTGTGAAACTTACCAAGTGTTTGTATAATGTTTTAAAAACCTTTGTATTAATATGTTTCACGAAGAGCCCATAAAGTCACCAATCAATATCGTCAAAAAATTATATACAAAGATTGGGCATGAATTTATTACGACGTGCCTTTTTTCACGATAAAAGTAAACATTTTCGATAATAAGGATAAAGGAAAGATAGACCAAAGGAATATAAACAGAAAAGAATATAAATTTGATATCTGGGTTCTACTTAACATATAACCAAGACGTCTACATTTATTTGTGTTAAATATGTTAATAAAACTGTCTCTTTATGTATCTGTTAACAAATTGAAATGGATGGAACAATTTGATTAGTAAAAATTCTTATTAACCAATTACGTTTACTAAACTAAACTGACATGAAATTCTTAGGTGCTGATAATGTGTTACTGATTGCTTTTGGCGTAATCAAATACGTACATAATGAGAATAACTGTCTGCGAATAACTCTGGAACATGTGTATGGTAGTTTATTGAATCGAATTGTACTGTGTGACACTATGGGAAGGGTGCGGGAAATCAATATCCTAGAGCGATGAAAACAGTTTCCTATTTAGTACGTCGTAATTTCAATATTACTCATTGTGTCCTTAGAATAACATACGCATATAACATCGCATTAAAATTCTGGCGTATCTCAAATTACAATGTTACAATAAAGTCAGTAATTAAGAAAATTCGTTATTAGTAAATATTATTAACACCAATTTTTATTAATAATAATATATTTTGATTTTATTCGTTACACTACACGCGGTAACAGTACTTCAAATTATACAGGTATCTTATTCTTACTTATACGAAAAAATTAATAATGGCCTAAACATACCGTATATTATAATGTAACTCATTCTGTGCATACGAGTATATATATAAATAGACATTACAATGTGACAGGCGGTCACACCATATGTGATTATGTAAAGCATAATTAAGACCAGCTGTAGTGGTTGTCCGGGACAATTGGGTTGAGATTGAAAGTAAAAATTGCTAAAAATTAAGAATAATAGTATAAATTAGTAATAAGACGATATAAAAACTATGAAGCTATAGTTTAGTGTTTGAGTGAAGTGTTGTGCGCGTATGAAAAGGTTAATTTAATTTATTCATATGTAGTGGAAACATGTGTTCTAGAAAAATCGAGAAAACGGAAATACAATTTGCAACACGTGGCGTGTCCAGAATGTTCTTACGTATAGCATAGAATGTACAGGAATTACGTCTGTGCGCAGGTAGTCTGTGACGTCACCCTACATCGCTGCTGGTTCAGTGTACAAGAGTTTTCAGGCAGTCTTCATGTAGCACTCATCGAGAGCGGTTGCAGTATAGTCATTGTTCAGTCCAACAATCATTCCAGGCAGTCCTTGTGGCCCGTAGAATCGAGGAAGCAGCGAGTTACGGCAGCGAGCAACCACAGTCTACGAGATCTTCTACTACCGTTCCTGAACTTCGTTTGCTGATCGTGGCGGCTGAGACGGACACCTAGACGTGGGGCAGTTCCTGGAGGCGGTGGCTGGAACGTGGAACGCCGACGACGGATCGCTGGAGACCGGAAACCGAGATCTTCGACCGGGACGACAACGAAGACGAGAATTCAGGAAAGGAAAATTTAAAGCTGTAACGGTCTATTGTCGTTACGTAAAATTTTAAAACTAGGCGTATGACCTAGATGGAAGCAAAAAATGTGCTGGACCCAGGCTGACAGAACTCGGATAAAACTCTCATTTAACATTAACAAATTATTGTTTTATTAGTGTTTTCTTATATGACGTGTCTTGCATATTGTTCAACTACTTAATATTGTATTCTGCTACCAGTGTTAATCCTGAACAATTATTCATACATCTTTAAGTCATCAAAATAATTTATGAAAAAACACAATAACAAATTCAACAATTTAACTTCAAAAATTCTAACTGCAGTATTGTATTGGTAGCTTTTAATTCAACACAATGACGGAAGAAAGAGACTTCCGAACTGAAATAATCAGAATGATAAATCACAGCATTCAAATAGGATAAAAATTATTAACACTCAAACTCATGTTCGTACAGCAAACCATATCTTTTGTTTAAAGAAAAATTATTACAAAAGGCTGCCTGTCACAAAATTTAACTTAAAGAATTCTATCAGTTTTGTTGTGATCACGAAAAAACTGGCAATATACATTTCGTTTAGACAACTGATAATAACTGTAACTGAAATTAAATTTTCTGATTACATGAATTCAGTATTTTAATGAATCCGGCTACTATACAAGAATCCCTATTCCATCACTGCATATGAATCTATGTTAATAGTATTCTCTACAATATTTGGGTGCCCAGTTAATTGCTGCACATTTAATTATGTACAAAGTTAATTTTTTTATGTTTCTTGTCATCAACATTAATCACATTTTAATGACATTAACGTTTCTCTGCATCATTAAGACAGGATAATTAAGTTTATGTGTATTTAGCAATATGAGTCGCTGAGCTAAGGAAATGCTTAAGCTGTATGCAGATATAGGATATATCATACATGAATAACTTGAACTTTATTAGTCTATCAGCATGTCCTTTTACTTTGTATCTGTTGAACTGTAGTTGTGATTGCGGAGTTTGAATATATGGAAGTTTTTCACCTGTTTTTCTGAAGAATGTGGATTTCAATGGTAACCTGTGGTGCTGCTAAACAGACGTGGTGCTGGTAGTGAAGAAGTGTTTGATGATCCTCTTTCTAGTTGGCGGTCCTTCCAAGTTTTCAGGGTAGGAATACAGGTGGCTGACGGCTTGTGGAGGGAGCTCTCTAGTTGACATCTCCGCCGATGGTGTCCGATTTTCCTGACACCATGTAATCCCCACATTTCTCCCGACTAGTCGGGAACCCTGAAACAGTTTCTATTTGTAATGGGCCGTCACATAATATAACTACCCCGACTATCACACTTCTATTCGCACTACCACTCAGTCACTAGCCATAGGGAAGCTCGACAGTTCACCTTTGCATTTCCATTAGAATTTGCAAAATTCCAACCATTTGCTTTAATTACTTTTACATTTATTTGTGGCCTACATTACCTCTTAACGATTTTCTTTATACATTAACTCTAAACTTAAAAGTTCTTTTAAATTTACATTTACTTTTCTACAAATAGTTGAGTGCAAGATAGGCACGTGGTCTGCAATTACGGGAAGAAACATGTGATGCAGACACACACACACACACACACACACACACATTAAAATACGTTCTCGTTTTCTTCCTTTTTTTTCTTCTATATTAAGAAACATAACCCTTTATTAATATAATATGATCAAAGTAATTGTCCTCACCTGAGACACTCTACGAAATTAGTTACGCATAGCAAATCACAGCGAAGCCAGACCCCGCCGCCAGACCACGAAAAGCACTGTCAAAGGGCAGAAGAGCGAATGAGAGAGAGTAACGTCACAGTTTCAGTTAACCCAGAATGGTTCGAGAAATTCCAGCTGAAAATTGTAGAACAGCTGGACTGCCGGCCTACTTTATCTCGTCACCGTTCCCAAGCGGCAACCTTGATTTAGTAATCGCTGCTGTATACCTTGCCCCGGCGCGGCGCGGCCTACTGAATAACGTCGCTGTTCAAGGTCACAACGACCGTTTGACCAAATAACATCGTCGCTGACAGCCACAGCCTATCGATCGAGCCCGGCAGCATAGAGCGGAGAGATTCACGTTTACCTTGCCGCGGCAATTTAAAATTGCCTTTTCAATAATATAAAGCCTTCAAAAAAAAAAAAAGAAACTTGTTAAACTTTGCAAATTATATCATTGTTTTAAATAAAAGAAAACATGTATTTCAATTATAATTTCGAAAGAAGATTTTGAACATTTAAAGTTGTATCATTGTTAGAAATAACAAGAAAACATTTTAATACTAATTAGTGTAAAAAAAAGAAACAATAAATGTATGTAAATTACTAATGGAGCATTCTTTTTCTGCAAGTCTGGTCAGCTAACTACCCGTTACCTTGCAATATATATATTTATTGTGTCTTATAAATACACCGAATATATTGCAATCATTCCATGTAATTATACCATGTAAGTATACCAATAATAATTACACCATGTAATTAAAAATACATGGAATATAGGTCATCAGTACACGACACAACCGGTATGACTCCAGAAAAACTGGTGTTTGGGCGTGAGACTCATCTTCCTGGGGAGTTGATGTTTGACTCAATTCCAAGAGCCACAGACGTATCCCTGGCAATTAGAAAACTAACTGAGAAAAATAAATTATTTGATATGAGGACGGCTAAAAATAACTTTTGGCAAAATAAAAACTCGGTATGACATTGGCAGCAATAGTGAGTTTTGAATAATGAGATCAGGTTTGCCTTTACAACCCAAAGCTCCATCGCCGTCACTCCCCGAACCTTTAGACTAATTCGAAATCCCTTGTACTGTGGAAAAGATAATCAACGATGTTGTTTTTCGGATACAACAAGAAGGACAGCGGAAGTTCAAAGTCGTCCACCTAGATCGCCTGGCCAAATATTACTGCAGAGACAATTTGACGGTTCGAGACGAACAGGCTTAAGAAGAGGACAATGGTACGAATATTACGTGACACTTAACGCGGCATCATTTGAGGTTGTTTTAGAAGACACCTGTCGCAGTGTATTAAGTTTGTGTACTGCAATATTTACTAGCGAATTCCGAGCGCTTACGCAACGCTTCTCGAATCGTCCGTCGGCCGGAAAGTGATGGATATCTCTGGAAACTCAACAGTGTATATTGCAGGAGTCAGTGATAGGATTGTCAGTTCAGTTACAGGTTGCGATTTTAGAAGTGCGGTTCGAAGTTTTGTGGCGCTTTAGTGGAAAGTGATGCGAAGTTGTAGTACGATGAAATTTATAGTAGTTGTTGTACAGAATCATCTTAATTATATGATTGTTGGTGATTTCTTACTGTTGTATGTGTCTAATTAAAGGTTGCAATTAGTGACTTCATTGGTGTCAGCTATTCTGTTTCCACTGAACAATACTACGATAGGCCTACGTGTGATCGTAGTAACAATACTATGTCAAAGGCAGACTGATCGCAGAAAGGTACTTTATTCGGCGTAATCTAAATCATTAAATAGTACTTGAGAAAATTATTTCAAGAATAAATATAAATGGAATAAGCAGAGTTTAATTTTTCAACATTTTAAGGCTTATGCGAATTATTGTGAGAATTTTGTCCTTAAACGACAACTCGAAATAAACAGACACTGGAGTAACGTGTCTTTAGGTGAAGTTAATAAATTTTCAGCACGCGTTTTTATGTTATTTTTTTAAAGCAAGTTGAAGTAAATAACACCTACAACATTGTACGTCTTGTTTACCGGCAAAAGTGTTTGATATTAAATGAACTATTATTTATTACATACTGTTAGAAGAAATAGAAATATTCTGATATGCCTGGCATGAAATCATTGTTTAATTTTTCTCAAATACAGAAATAAATGAGATAGTGACTAAGGAAAAAATCGTTATGTTTCCCTTGATTTATTAAACCCAGACTTCCGTTGGCAGTTAAACATGTAATAACATTTTAAACGAGCACATGAGCACGGTCTTTAGCGACACGGTCACTGTTTTTGCAAATCATATGTAAATTAGAACTACCTTATGATCTTTAAAACAATGTTACAATAAAAAACTCAGGACATGTAATCATATTTGGCCGAAAGTTATACAACATTTTTATGTTTTAGTTATATGGGAAGGAAAGTGTAATTAATTGTATGTCTATATTTTAAAGTATCAACTAGTGTGTGTTCACGAAATATTTTACGTGTAGCCATGTACGAAAATATGGAAAGAAAAAGTTGTATACACCTGTTGTAGAAAAGTCGAAGATGCGAGTTTAGAAGGCACGTGGACGCCACCTTGGCTACCTAAGTTTCTGACGCTTTAACGTCGCTCTTATTCTTCCGTGTAACAGCCAGCAGAACGTATCTTCTCATCGACTAACAGCGAAACAGTGCGCAGTAGGCCTAATAATGTAAAGGTCACATTTTTGCGTAAAAACTGTGTTTTACAGTGATCAGTGATAAGGGAAATTATACAAAATTGTTTTAACTGTTCTAATCTGAATTCCGAACATGAACACAACCAAACAACGAGGTAATTTAGGCCTGTTATCCACTTGTCACATTATGTTTAATTATTAAATTCTGTGAATATTCTGTATTTTTTTAACACAAAATCATAAAATTGGTATTCGACAATGAACTATTTAAGTTATATTGAAATTAAATATGTAGAATAAGAATGCCCTTGGTGTGGGGTGTGGCGTAACTGCATAGTGACGTAGTTAACTATCATATGACGGTGTAAGCCGTTTTCAGTACTCAGTGAAATTACAACACATTACGTCAGGACTGTTATGTTATAACAGAATACTCATAAAATTTATTATCAAAATTATTAATCACTGCTCCGACCAGTGAATGAAATCTCCCAAACGACATGTGATGAAAGTCGCCATCAGAATGGACACCTCCCGCCATAACAGCAGTAACATAATACAAACAAAATGAAATAGTCTGGAGTGTGATCACATTTGGAGCAAAATAAATTTAAAGAGAGTGTATGTGAGATTGATGGCGATAAAACCTAGCAGAATGTGCTGAATTTTTGAATTGTTTTCAAATAATTATTAACAAATAAATTTATAATCTTTAGAGTACTGACTTAATAAGATTTTATAAAATAAAAATAGATTGTAGTTAAATTTGAAACCCAGAAGAGTCAACGAGATAACAAAAATTGGATCACCTCGTGGCATGGAGTAAATGAGTTGAGCAAAATTACGAATCAGCTTAGCTTGTATAATACATGATTAAACTACATGCTTCACATATTGTTGAATGCAGTAACACATTGAGGAACACAATATAGAAACATTTTTCATATTAAGTTTTTATTTTGCAACTCATATTGAATCACAAATTTAACAATTAAAAAGTTTACAAAAAAATAAAATAAAATAATGCATATTGTGATGAACATGGGTAGAGTTACTTGTCTGTCACCTTACTTTAACCTAACCGGTGCTCAGCGAGCTCACCCAACGATTCTGGGAAATAGTTTCCGTGAGCGTACTGTTTATTTAGTTTAATTTTCCGGTTGTTTATTTAGCGGGGATAGTAAAGCAGATGTCATGCACCGCCAGCAAAAGCGTGTTTTGCGACCATGCGTTTTTATTTTTAGGACTTTTCTTTAAAAGTGAAGGCATTTTCTTCTTTCCTACTGTTACAATATGCCTTACTAAATACGAATATAAAACAAAAATAATATACTGCAAAGAAAGATTATTGGAAAATAAAAATTATAGACAAATACTTTTGTGTTGCAAAATATTGTTTAAATGAAATAATAAATTAACATGTGAATATTTTCTTTTCATAGGAAGGAGAATTAACAATTATGTAATTAGCTTATTGAAATTTTCTAATCTTGTTTAAATTAAAACAGAATAATGTATACTAATTGCTGCATTGGTTTGACAAGGTTCTAACTGCTTTTTAATCAACTGTGAAAAAAGAGTTTAAAGTGTGGATTATCAATTATTTTGTTTGTCATGTATAAATATCTATTGTATTTTATAACCTTACGTATATACATGGAAAAGTTATTTTTAATTACACTAATGAAAAATTTATTTTTTTATTCAAAGAAAACATAATATCCTAAGATGCAGCTAGAACCTTGCTACAGTCAAATCCTGTATTTTTCAAAGTAACAAATTTCTAATTGTACATCAAACTTTGTTAAACTAACTCCTTCAATGAAAGTTAAGAATAAATAAACAATAGGCATTGCTGCCGAAGTAAAGGGAGTTTAAGCTAAGGACCGGACAGAGGCAGCATGTGTAGGAACTCGAAGACCTGTACGAATTACGTCATTCCTGACAAACCATAAGGATCTCTACAAGCAACGGATGGTTTTAAATTGTAACTGCTCTAAGTTACACTTGTTTGTTCAAAATGGAAGCAGGGAGATCTGAAATCAGGAGACAACATAACGTAAATTTGTAAAATGAGAGAAGATAGACAATTTTTTAGTAATCTTTCCAATCTAACAAAAAGGACATCCGCACAAAAATCAGTAGTAAGAAAAGAAATTAGGACTTTATAAAATCGATAAACACCAGTATTAACGGCATTAGAAATGAGACCTTTTGAAGCTATGAAGGTCCTTGAAATAATCTATGCATTATAATTGTAAATGTGTATTACAGAGCCATGAACAGCCGTGTGGCATTAGTCAATCATTATCCCTAAAAAAATAAATGAGGCTACAGCAGAATATAATAATTAACAATTAACATACGAGGATAAGTCAATAAGTATACGCAATTTTGTTTTTGCCGTGTGTAGGTTGTCAGTACCACTTAGTGCTCTTGTACACCAACAGATGATGCCGTTGTCTCCTCTTATGGACTCTTAGACTCTCCGCCGCATCAGTTACCTGTGGATTGTTGCACGATAAACACGGCTGCCCCTCCCTCCGTTTGCACCAACGAAGTACAGCGTGAAGTGATTCGATTTTGTGGTCTGAAGGTCTATCAGCAGTCGAAATCCATAACAGACTTTTAAAACAATACGGGGATAATGTTTTACCACAGAAAAGTATGTGTTAATGGATCGATCGTAAAATTAAAATAGGTTGGATAAACGGCAAGGACGAGAAAAGAGCAATATGTACTGATGCCATTATTGAACAAGTTAATACAATGATTCGAATCAACCAGAGAATGACTATTGATGAAGTGGCATTCCATCAACAAATTAGTCATGGTTCTGCAAATGAAATTACCTATTAACAGACTTGGCTTTCCTGAAATATGTGCAATATGGGTCCCAAAACAGCTTACGGAACAGCTCAAGAGCGATCGTGTGGTCATCTGTCAATACTTACTGGATCGCTATATTAATGAAACTGAAGCGTTTTTGAAGCAAATAGTCAGTGGATATGAAACGTGGATCTACTACTTTGAGCTTGAAAGATAGCGCTAGAGAATGAAATGGAAACACCCCAAATCTCGAGTCAAAAAGTAATTCAAGAGTTAACTCTCTGTATGAAAGGTAATGCTCACAGTATTCTGAGACTCACAAGGCCCAATACTGTAACAGTAGTTGGAGAAGGTCTCACTAGTAAATAGTGCAAGTTACAGTAAAATGCTGTCCAAAGAACTGTGCCCTGCAACTCGACCCAAACGCCGAGACCTATTACTTTACGCCGGAAGGATTACTTTTTTTTCAAGACGACGCGTACTCACATACTGCCGCCCACACTGTCCAAACTCTTGTGAAATTGCACTTAAAAGTGTTGGAGCATCCTGAATACAGCCCCAATCTCGCTCCGGTGACATACAGCCACGATTAACATCTTTCTCAACGCATTCTTCAAGGACTGATCTAAACAGGAGTTTCAGTTCAGTTGGGTGGCTTTTTTTTTACTTCTACTGGCGACATCCAGCCGGCAATTTGGTTTACAAAGTAGCCAGGGAGCACTTTGCACGGACCGTATGCCTGGACCCTCGGCGCCTCGATGTTGTAGAGCAGGGCTATTTTGAGCGCACGAATGCCGGCTGGTCTGGTGAACGTCGAACGGCAGTCATACAATCTAAGCTAGCCAGCAATATGTGGCTTATGTGGCTCGGTAGTGCTAATATTTTCACCACATATCTCAGCAAATAGCAGTTGACGTCGCAGACCTAATGATGTAATTCCTGCTTCACAATATAAGGTTTGTGCAGGGCTAGTACGGAACGCTCCCGTAGTACGTAGAGTACCCCTGCGTTGTTAACAAGATCACGCTGTTTCAAGCACGATCTCCTGACTAAAGAGTACACCATACATCCGTAATCCATTTATAATAACACCAGCACGGCATATAGACGCAATGGAACTTCTCTATCCGCTCTCCAGGTCATATGGAATATGCACATGTTTGCGTTCAATGAGGATTTGCACCACGCAGCCAGATCGTCTACGTGCGCATTCCATGTCAATTATCTTATAAATTTAGCCCCAAAAATTTGATGACGAGCCTATAGAGTAGATGGACACCATTTATGTTTAACGTTGGGTCCGGGTGCCTCTCTCGCTTTTGACAGATGTGGACGTAGGTCGCCTTTGTAGCCGATAAAGGAAAGAATTTTCTACCAACGTGTCTATAGCCCCTTGCATTTCACGCCCGACCATTGCCATTACTTTGACCAAGTAGAACAGAACAAGATCGTCGACATACAAGCACTTCCTAACTGACGTTCCTATACCCTCAACGATCCCGTTGATGACGATAGTAAAAACCGTGCCGCTCAACGGAGATCCCTGCAGTACTCAATTTTCCAGCTCGTGACGGGCCGGGTGATTGTCCGACCCGAAAACAGAAATTCCTGTCTATGCGGAAGATGGTGATAAATTGAGATAGGTTGGAAGTAACCCCCAATCATGTAATTTTTGTATGATGTTAAATGTAGGCTATACGTTTTGTCAAACGCTTTTTCTCCAAATCAAGGAATACTGAACTATGTGTTAACTTTCAATCAAATTGTTTGAAGGAGATGGTAGTAACGTTTTCCAGATAAACCAGTTAATCAGTTGTAGAATGGTGTGCGGTCGGAATTCCTTGTTTTTATAGACACCAGGTAAGCCGGCTGTTTACCAGCCTTTCCAAACATTCTCATAGACAGTACGCCAATGATACTGAACGATAGTTTTCTACTATCAGGGGATTCTTTTCGACATTTAGAAGCGGTATAACGATTGCCTTCTTCCATGGTTCTGTGTACTCCCTTTGCGACAATATGCCGTTATAGAGTGTCAGTAATGTAGCCTGAGCTTAACCTGTAGCCGTATCGTCGGCAGCGCGGACAGCGGACTCTAATTCTTTCATCGTAAAAAGCATGTTATAGCTTCTGTACCCTTGTTGATTTTGCAGCCTATATATAACTTACTTTGCTCTGGTTGGCTGGGCACACGAGTTTGTTTGCATCGAAGTAGCTGAATTTCTCCAGGGTACCCATTTCCTAAATAGCCTCCTCTTGTTTTTAATTGGGGCTACCTCGTGATCTAGATAAATGTTGACCACCTCAATTGACACTGGTTGAGCATAGTGATTGTCGTCATGTGCCAAATTCTCACAGAAGCATTCTTCGAGCACATTTTGATGCAGTGTGCTCGAAACGCAAGCACTGAAAACATTCCATCGACTGAGGATGGATGATCTCACACTCAGCCTACCGATGTCTGTTCTCACCTTTTTCTGGCAGAGTTGTCCTTTTGGCGATTAAGACATAGACATAGATCGCAGACGAGGGTTTTTGAGGTTTCTCAACAGAATATTTATTTTGAGAACTTTGAATTTTGTTCCATAGAGTACCGGGGAAGTGACAGTCCACCGCGGCACACATGGAACGTAGATCGCAGATAGCACCGTCTGTCCATCTTTTCGTACCATTAGTCTCCGACACGCGATAACGTTTTGTTGGGCAAACGCAATCGCAATTTCTTTCCCTGTCCACTTTAGTAGACTCCTACAGACTATACCATCCCCTTTTTGGTGTTTAGGATGGTATGAGGAACGACTTCTACCTTTATGATCCTTGTATTCTGCAGTTTAAGTAACCTCAAACCCTGTTGATCGTTTCGGATCTCGACAGGTATTCCACCTGCGACTTTTGTGGTTTCCTGTACGAATAATCCAGTGCAATCGGTAACAGATTTTCTATAAGGAAGGGATTCATTTGTGGATTCACCTTTCTGTATTTTTATTAAACGAATTATTTAATAATGTTTTAAATTAATTCTGTTCTCGAAGTTATCAATATTTTTTGGATTATATTATACCATTATTAATTAAATACGGTATGTAATTTTATTATCTTTTTGTTTTTTTAATTCACTTAAAGGAATATTATTTGTTCTATACAACATGGACTTAAATTCAGCATATTTATATTGGGGAAGATGAATCAATGAATCATATTGATTTTTCAGGAATCATTAAAGATGTTTAAGTAGATTTTTTGAAACCACTGTATTCACGTTTATTGAAATTGTTTTTAATAGTAATATCTAAAAATTTTAATTTATTGTTTATTTCATTTCTATAATAAAGTTTACATTGTGATGGAGAATATTAATTAAAGTAAATATTGTTTGATGTTATGACCATTGTTTTGAGACATATATATATATATATATATTCAATCACTTTCTGCTACAGTCCGTTTCTTGACGTATATAATACATTTAATATTTATAAATAAATTTACCTCAAGATATACTTTTTTCCTTTTTGCCAAAAACATAAACTAACACCTAAATACGTTAACATAAACACAAACAACAAAAATATGACTGCACAAAAAAACAATAATACAAGCACAAAGATTATGGATACAAAACGAAATTAATCAATTATACAGTAAGAAGAGTAGCATAACACTAGACATATACAAACTACACTTAGAGCTAACAAGTTTATTACACCCAATCACTTGGAATAATAAATACAATAACATAGAAAATAAAATAAGGTTTGGAAAAAACAAAAAGAATATTACAATCAACAAAAAACTCAACACATTAAAACAACAAAACAAAAATCAAGAACAAAAAAACAAAAATAAACACACATTTTACCCTCAAACCATTAACCTTACCGATACAGAATTTAACAAAAAAGAAACAGAATATTTAAACAATATGTCAAAAACTAACATAACTCAAAATGCAAACAAAAATCTAGAAAATTTCATAGTAGAAACAGAATTTGCCATTAACCTAATAATAGACAATATACAAGAAGAAGAAAGAACAGAAGCAACACATAGGAAACTGACAAAGAAAGAAATATAATATACCAAATTGGTTATGAAAATGGATACAATAAAAATACTGTGAACAAAATAGAAAATAAAATCAAATATAAAATAAAAACTCAACAATTAAGAATTAATCAAAATGAACAACACATAAATAATAACGACAACAAAAAATGGGCTACATTCACAAACATAAATAATAAAATGACAAAACTAACAAAACTATTTAAAAACACAGATATAAAAATAGCATACAAAACTAATAAAAATAATTTACAAAAATTAATAGCTCACACAACAAAGCTAATACAAAAACTAACGGTATATACAAAATTGAATGCCAAGATTGCAATAAATGTTACATAGGACAAACAAAAAAACAGCTGAAAAACGTTATTTTGAACACCTAAACGCATACAAAAACCCAGAAATATATAAATCCAATTTAACCACACATGCAATAAACACAGGACATGTATTCCCAGACATAACCAATGTGACACTAATAAAACATATACCACACAAAGGCACCATAATGAATATTTGGGAAAATTTACAAATATACAAACATAAAACACAAAACAAACTAATACCTGAACAAATACAAATCAATACAAAACATGACACAATATTCAAAGCACTCAACATCGAAAATACACAAAATACAAATACATATACCACAATCACATACAATAATACAACTTTAAAATACCAGAGACCAATAAACAACCTTAATAGCATCCAGCCAACACACAAATACTTCACCAGACGCAAGATCGCGAAGGCTGAAGATGAGAGCACGGGAGCTTTCGAAACATGTTCCTAATAAGGAAAAAAAGTATATCTTGAGATAAATTTATTTATAAATATTAAATGTAATATATATATATATATATATATTTATGCGTGATCTACATATCTATAATAAATACCTAGAGGATCCGATTTTATAACAATATTATGTATTTTATTGTCTAAATTTTATACAAATATTTCTCATTAGATAGCGGAGTAGGAGTTGCCATTTCTAGCCCGTCTTTTATTGATAAATATCATTATTATATATAAAATAACTGGTTTAAAATTCTATTTAAAATGTTCGTTATTTTTTAATATATTGAGATTAAAATTATTGGTTTTGAGTTTATTATTATTAATGTCTATTGTTTATATACTAAGGATATTTTTGTACACGTTTGAAATATCAAATACAACTAATTTTATATTTTGGTTTATTTCCATTTTTTGACAAATTTGTGTTAGATTGTAGCTATTTTGTAAGTTATCTATATATTCTAATTTTAGTAGTAACTTTAATAAATATTAAATAAATTTAGACATTCATTAATTTATTCCAGTATTTGAATTTGTTAGGAGTCTAACACTGGATTTCCAATTATTTGTATTTTAATTAAGATGTTTAATGGGGGGGGGGATTATCAATTATTAGTTTGTACTTATTATTTTTGTGAAATATATTTAAGTTATCTATCTACTAATGTGTTTCAAATGCTACCTTTAATAATATTTGTTCGTTTGTTTAGTTGGTGCAAACATGTTAAATTATTAAATTTATTTCCTCAATATAAATAAAGCTGTAATTGTTTTTTATTTAAATAATTTATTTTTGCATATTGTGAATTAATTTCATTTTTATGTGATTAAGTTGAGGTATTTTAATCACACACACACACACACACACACACACACGCGCGCGCGCGCGCGCGCGTATATATTATTTTAATTTTTTGTATAATTTTTGTATATTTAGGAAATATGTTTAACAATTATTATTAAAGTATATAGGAATATTTTTGAAAACATTTACAATTTGTTTTTACGTTTATTGAAGGTATTCAATAAATAATTTAATTGATTGTCATTTTCTTTTTTCTTTTTCCATCTTCATAAACACGTTAAGTGATGACATTTCTAATTTACAATTTTTCTTCCTTTGGTTTCTGCTTATACTTTTGATATTCATGATGTTAATTAATTTTTTTAAATACATTTTGTTGTAATGATATATTAATATTCGATACTTTACTGAGTAAAATATTTAGGATTCCGTAAAAAATTATTTACGTACTTAGATCGACTCGCGCGCCCTAGAGTGTGAATTTGCAACGCTCTCGTTGCACATGCAAGTTTCAGTTAGGCCTGTACTGTAGAATAAGCAAGATTACCGTTAGTGACTTGTTTTACATGGTGTTAAGCAATTATTAAATAGCGAGGTATCACAATTTTTTGATGCGATGGTACTTAAGAAATGTTATTTTATATAAATTAACATTCATTATATGGTGTCTGCATTTTTCCTTATTCGCCGTTATCACAGTTTAGGGTTGGGCCTATGCTTTGTTCATATGCTAATAGGTTTGTGTTATGTGCCAAAATGTTCCTTTGTAAAATTTGACTGAAAATTTATTAGTTGTATTTTTTTTTTTTGGTGTTTATTACACTTTGTATTTTAGAATGTATTTTATGATCTGAATATTGATTTGCTATTTACAAATTTGCCTTTATTTTGAATTTTTGTCTTTTGATGTTTCTGTGTTACTTATATTACTATTATAGTCATTCGACTTCTGCCATTTGCTAGTTGCAAATTTGTTATTTATTTTGCTATTTTAAATTGTTTTGTATTTTTTAGGTGTTATTACACAGTGCATTTAGATTATAAGGAAGATGTTTTGTTGGGACCGGACGTAGGGTAGGGTTTGGGATTCTGTTGGGGAATGTAGGGTAAGTCTGCGCACTTAACAAATTTTAGTTCAGAAAACCAACAACTTTATTAATAAAAAACAAAAATAATACACCTTAGTATTTTTATCTAGCAAAGAAACAAGTATACAAAAATTAATCTTAACTGAAATATTAAAATATATTAAATTAAAATTTTTTTAAAGTATTATATGCGCAGCCTTAGGCACCCAATCGGTTAAGATTGCGCATCAGGTTAGTTAAGACTGCCCATTGTTTGACACTAATAATATTTTACACACATATGGTCCAGCACAAATGTAATCCGAGCATGCCTCATGTCACCATTTAAGAGACTATCGACACTGCACCCAGTCATCATTAAATGATTCACCACATCCAACATAAAATTTTTGTTCTAATGCAAGATCTTTTCTTGTTTTTGGCTTACTTTGTCCCACCGTAGATACCTTTTTCCACCAATTTCTAGTTTTCTCTTTGCACCAGATGATTTCTTTGATTGACCATGGATCTTTTTTTGTCCCTTGCTTTTCGTCTCGATTCTTTTTCAAGTAATTCTTGATACTTCTCTGCTTGTTTTCCTCAAGCATTTTTTTTTTTAATAAATCCTTATATGATTTTAGATTTATGTGATTTGGTCTGTTTACTATCTCATTTACACTTTGGAAGAGGACGAATTCCTTATAGTTGTTAGACAATCTTGTAGAAGGTCCAGGTAGATTGATAGATTCATCAGAATTACTCAACGTTACAGCTCCTCTTTAAACATTTAGGCCTTCTGATTCTGAATTTATTTGAATTTCAATAACTTCACTTGAAGGAAGAAGACGAATATCTTTATCGCTCTCAATGTCATTTCAGTAGGCATATTGTTATCAGTGATTGTTGATGGAGCAAAGTCCTCTTTCGAAAAAACGTCGGGATTAAATGGATATATTCCAGTTGCGTTTCTACTCCTACAGAAAACGCTGTCTTTAGAAGACCAAAGAGGTACTTATCGAAGGGTTGGATTTTGTAACTAGCGTGGGCAGGCAGCGAAAATATGGTTATGAAATCTGCCTACAAAAATGTATGATAGGAAGGGTAATGTGAGTGGAATGATTGTAAAGAAATAATAAAATAGGGTCACTTTCAGTAGAGTTTGTATGGTTTGCAAAATTCTTCAGCCAATGAAGAAAAAGACTGTCCGATATTAAAGGCAGAGTACCTACAGAAGTTTCTTTGTAAAGTTCATGATTCATTCTTTTTTCAAATAAAAATGTCAGGGTAAATATTACTGCAGGGGGTATGTAAATACCGGAAGCACTGAAACACGCTCAACAGATACAAGCTGGCCTCTTTCACCAGATGTTACCTTACAGAATCCTTTCTTCCCAACTCGAGATATTACTTTAGGCGTCTTGTTTGGGACCGTTGAAACACCTGTTTTATCCATGTTAAAATGCGGTGGGGTGGTTTTTTTTTGTTCATATATAGCCTTTGAATTGTCACAAAATCTGTTGGCCTGGACCTTATTAAACCTATTGCTCATCCTAAGCTGCACTGTATAAGTATCTGAAAGATAACTTGTGTCTTTTACACAAAACCTTCACCTTCCCAGCCATTTTTTTCACTGTTGAACCGGACACACAAACCATTCAGTTCAGCAAGTTGATAGGCAATTTCCACGTTCCGCTTTCTGGTTATTCTTGTATTTATTTCTTTGCATAATGTGGCAAGCTTCTCTTCAATTTTATGTTAACAGGTTGGCTGCTAAGACTGTACACTTGGAATACTGTGCAGTCTTGGCCGCCAACACAGTGCGCAGTCTTAGCCTCCTTATTGAAAACAAATATGACCTAAAACAAAATCACTCTCCATTTCAAGTATTTACGTAAACGTTATATATTAGTTAATAGCTAATTAATTGCTCTTTAGCGTGATGATAATGAAAAATTCTTGAAGTTAGTGTTTTATATGTAGCAACTATTATATTACCTTAAAATGCTATAGTTAGATAAGTTCGGTTTATCATGTTAACCAACTTCTACAAAATAGTTCCACGAATTTTTACCCGCCCCCACATTCTTACCCGACCTTCCCTACATGTTAACAAGTATACCATAAAATGCGATTTATTTGAAACTGTTTCAGTGAGGTCAATAAGCCTATATCAAATACAAAATAGGGTCGCATTTTATGTTGGTTATTACCATTACCGTAATAGATATCCAATATTCAAGTACATACGAACTAGTGTGGTGTTCGCGCGCGCGCGTGTGTGTGTGAGGGCGCGTTCGCACAGTAGTAGTAAAACAGTAATAGTGAATGCTTGCTTAATTTGAAATAGTAAGAATTCTTACTGGCGTGAGATACGAGCCTCGTGTATTATAATTTGCCTTCGGTAATTGATTAGCAGTTTGGTGAAGTACTTGTGACGATTTTAAAACATCGAAAATCGCACAAATAAAAATTTTTAATTTTTAATAAGTAAGAGTATTATCCACCCTTACCTGTACCCAGATTCCTGGATCAACTTGAAATTTTCCAGTAACAACACGCCAAGAAAGGTATTAAGTAAAGAATAATAATAATAATTACTTTAATTATTAAAAATGCGACTATATAAATAAAGAAATCTCTAAGTCGTAATAAAGTTAACTTAAAGTATTTACATTCTAATTAATGAATAATTAATAATATATAAAAGTACGAAATATTTTCTTAGTGCGTAAATACGCACCAGCTAACTGAGCCCTCGCCCCTAACCTATACGCGCAGACGCCAGTTGAACTTCGACATGAAAAGATGTGAGTTTTGTGTTGTCTACCTACACGTAAGTGTATGCCGTGAAACGAATATCCAGTGTAAGATGATTTTATTTTGAAAAATGTAGTGTGTGTAGAGTTAGAAAGAATATACAGAAAGGGAAAATTAGCCAACACATCTCTTTTAAAAATATAAAACTGTAAGTTGTAAGATATGTAACTACCAGGCTTTAGTACTGCAAAGTAAGAACTATAATTAAGGTGTAAAATGTGAACTACAAAATCCGGACGAAGGAAACTCCAACTACAACAGTATGAACTTCAAGAAAAAAACCGATTGTCGAGAGCAGATATAATCAACCCGATGTAGCTTCAAGAGGAACCACGTACTCCACCCATAGAAGACGACAGGAGATGACCCCCCAAGGACCCAACAACAACCTCATATTAAATTCAGGTGATATCCAAATACAACATTTGTAAATTTTCGTTTCAATAAGAGAAATAACAAAAGAACACTAAAGAACTTTAATAATGTAAAGAAGAAATTATCAGATTTGTAAATTTTGTAATGAAGTAGTAGTAACAGCACTATATATAAATGTAAGATAATAATGTAGATTACCACCAATATTATTCTTCCAATAATTTGGTTGAAGTTTGTGATAAATTAATTATTTTGAGAAAGTTCAGACCCGGATCCGAGGTATTTAAAACAAACATCTAGATGAATAATTTTGAGATAAAAGAAATAATAAACTTAATATCTTCAAAGCATTAAAAGCAGAATTTACTGAAGTAATTTTTCTTTAAAAAGAAACAAAGTCAAACATAATATTTCAATAGTAATAAAGAGATGTTTTCGCTAACACCAAGTGAGTGAATAAATTTGTGCAAACCTTGTCAATTTCCTATGTCATAATTGTGTTGTAATTTGTTGGTAAGGATGTTTTACTAACAACGGCAGCTAGTTTAATTAATTAACTGGTAAAGAATTGAACTAGTTCCCGACTTTTGTGTTGTCTTAACAAGGGAGACGTCACAAAATTGGGCCACTCTGCTACTTTGAAAAAAGAAATAATTATGTTGCTGTTGTTGTGTAATTTTATAATTCGTTAACAATAACTTGGACAAACATAAATTTATTCACTCAGAAATAAACAAAAAATAAATGAGTAAAAATTTAATTATGTTATAATAATATTAGTATCGCGACTTTGCCATATTAAACAAGTCATCGCTGGTAAGTATTCCATTCCAAACCTGTCGGTAGAAGCCAGTCTGTTCATGTTAAATACGTGTTGTGGAATGTAAACTCTCCCCTTTGTATGCACTCATCTCATTCATAACCTCCCCTCGCTAAACCAAACAAACCACCTTAGACACGCTCTTTCCTGTTTTGAATTGTCCTAAATTACCACCCTAGACGACTCCCCGAAACAGCTGACCCTTTGTGCCATTGTTAAAGCAATGAACTTTTCATATATCTCTCCTCTATACGATGGTATTAGTTTTTGTTTTGATTAATTATATATGTCAGTACAGAAAATTGAATTGTTGTGAGATAAGTTATGTTGATTAATTAATATAAGATTTCAAATGCAATAAGATATATATGTGTATGTGTTTAAATGAATTAACGTTAACTATTTTAAACATTGATAAAACGAATTAAAGGAAGTGACATAAGATTTGTCGTTCGTAATACGTCGTGTATTTAAAGTTGTTATTATCAAAAATGGCTCAATTTAACCCCGACTTCTTGTTGAAAGACGAATTAAGCTATATGAAGCATTATTGCGTGGTCTTCCCTACTCTAATGTAACTGTCGCGGAACTTCGCAAGACGTTACGTGAGAATAAACCGGACCAACCCTCACTGTTAAAGTGTATTAACGATTACACTAGTCGTTTGAGTGTTTTAGATTTCAAAAGCGAAAAAGAAACATGTTATCATAAGTATACAGAACTAACTTCGATCGCACAAACCCTGCGTGATGAAAAATCCCCCGCAGTAATTTTACGCACCACCCAAAGAATCGAGCATCTGACCCGCCGTATCACCAATTTGTTGAACTGGCCAGGTGATAAAGATACCCCCATGATGTACAAAAATTCGCCGAGGAAGCATTACAACAATTACCCGAGATAATGCGCGAATTACGTCGACGATCCGAATCGTTTAGATTAGACGAAATCGAAGAAGCAATGACGAAATTAAATATTTCACCTACCCAATCCCCGACTCAAGAACAGCCAAACGGTACTGCAAAAATTCAGATTCTACAGGAATCAAATATAAATCCATTCAAAGAACGGTTAACTGATAGTCAAGTAAATATCCAACCAGTAAACGTTACGTTCCTCCCTAGTGAACAAGAAAATATGACCCTTACCTACGATTTACCTTCTCACTTGCGGACTAATCAATCTGCGGAAAAACCTAGAATGATGAGTCAAATAAATCTAACTACCGAGCTCTATGGAAAGATAACCTACCCTGTAGAAAGTATTTTGTCTGACATACCAATCACTGATGGGCTGAATATTACAAAGCTCCTTGATTTTATCAAGCACATTTTACAATTAAAGGACCTGCAACAACTAAGGGATAACCAGATTTTGCAAGTAATTTTACCTAAGTGTAGACCTCCATTAAAAGATAGAGTGTTAGAATCCCTAAGGTATAATCACCCGGTAGAAGAACTTCATACCACACTAATAAGACATTTCATTCCCACCGGTATCTACGAAGAATTGAAGCGAAACTTAGTACTTCGTGTACAAGGCACATACGAGAGATTAGCTCATTATATATCTGAGATAAGAGAATCTGCTTTATGGAGTGAACAAGTTAAATGGAGTGAACAACAGTTAGTAGACACGATCTTAGTAGGACTATCCCCCGAGAAGCGATCTCGACTAGCACTCATGAAGCGACCTACCACTTTTACCGAACTAGAACTATGTTGTATACATTCATCCAACGTCTGGTATTCTGACCAGAATAGACGCGTTTCTATGTCCCAGAGTCAACTCAGAGATTCATTCCAAACTCGACCAATTGGAAATGATACCCGAAACTACCGCGATAAGCGATTCGTAAGTACATATAAAACCCAAAGCTATCCCCATGTTTCATACTCTAAACCAAAACCCCGACAACCTACGAGCGAAGTAAATGAGGAAAGAAGATGTTATAACTGTGGAAAGGCCGGACATATTAGCAAGTTATGTAAACAAAAGCGCTATCAACAGAAAATCGACCAATCAAAAAACATGTGAAGCTGGAAGAACGAAAATCCTACGTCTTCCGAAGCACCAGAAGGAAAGGTAACAACAATAATAAGCATCAAATAAAAATAAATAAAAATAAACGCATAGACCCTTACTTAACAAGATTTATCGAGAAGTGCAACTCTATTGGTGCATGTAAAAGAAGTATATGCCAACTACCCTATGTACAGATAGACCTTGGAGCAACGAATACACTTGGTTTAATTGATTCCGGATCTGCCCGTAGTATAATTAGTAAACAGTTAGCCACCTTATTAGCTAATCATAATCTGATTAAACGTAGCCAAATGGTGAACATAAAGTGCACCACCGCAAATAAACAAAACCTAAAGATATCGCACAGTATTACGGTGAAATTAAAAATAAAGAATCTTACTTGGTATATTCCCCTACTAGTAGCTGAAGAGTTAGGACAAAAACTTAATATTAGGCGCGGATTTTATCAGAAAAACTGCCTTAATCCTTGATATACATGCAAAACAATATTTCTTCAGATTTGATCGTACTCGAAAATATCAGTTCGACTCCGAATTAAGTAACGACGCTATTTGTGAAACCGCAACTATTCATTCAGAGCATCATGAATCGAGTCTGAGTCATTTAAAAGGAAATCAGAGACTAAGAATCCAAAAGTTAATAAAAGAATTTTCTACTGTACTCACTCCCAAGTTAGGATTAACCCATTTAATCGAATATAAAATAAATCTTAGTGACAACAAGGTAATACGACTCCACCCATACAAATTATCTCCGCCCAAGATGGAAATAATGAGAAACCACATTAACAAACTCCTTGATCAGCACGTCATTGAACCGTCAACTTCTCCATACTCATCACCTGCATTCCTAGTACCAAAAGGAACTGACAAACATAGACTAGTCGTGGATTATAGACAACTAAATAAGAGTATAGAATTTGAATCGATACCACTGCCCGACATTCACAGTGCGTTTCACTATTTTACAAGAGCGAAAATCTTCACCATAGTGGATCTCAACCAAGCATTCCATCAAATCCCACTAGCTGAGGAATCCAAACATTTAACTGCTTTTGCTGTCCCATTTAATCTATATCAATTTACGAGAGTACCATTCGGTATATCACAAGGAAGTTCAGTATGCAGTCGACTGTTAGAAAAAATTTTCCATGACGTTAAATTTAAATTTGTATATCATTATCTTGACGATATAGTAGTATATAGTGAGTCAATGGATCAACATATTGATCACTTGCGTGAAGTATTATCCAGGTTAAAGAAAGCCGGACTGACCGTAAACCCGAGTAAAGTTAATTTCGCAGTAAAACAATTCTCCTTCTTAGGTCACATAGTATCAGCCGAAGGTAAGGTTAGCATCGATCCCGAACGTACACGCGCAATCCGAGAATTCTTACCTCCGAGAGACGTCAAAGGTATAGCTCGATTTTTAGGTATGATTAATTATTTTCATAAGTACATACCCCACTTAGCGGATATAGCAGCCCCATTGAATGCCTTAAGAAAGAAAGGAACGAAATTCGAGTGGACTACTCAACATCAAGAAGCGTTTGAAACACTTAAAGAAAGCATTATATCCCCACCTGTATTGCAGTTAGTGGATTTCAGTAAACCATTTATCGTACAGACCGATAGTTCAAATGTAGCATTAGGAGCCGTAATATACCAGGAAATAAATAATACTAGACTCCCGATCAGCTATGCATCCCGTACATTGACCGAGCAAGAAAGGAAGTTCTCAGCCTACGAACTTGAATGTTTAGCCGTAGTATTCGCCTTTGATAAATTCAAACCATTTTTGGAACACAAAGAATTTCTACTAGAAACCGATAATCAAGCTTTATCATGGTTATTGAATCACCCAAAACAGTTAGGTCGTATCGGAAGATGGGTGTTAAGATTAAATTGCTACAAGTTCATATTCACAAGCAACATATTCGTGGTACTCAAAATGTAGTAGCCGATACTCTATCCCGCATGTTCCAACTACCCAATACAAGATCTGGAGAAGACAATATTGAAACCACTACCGTTAATACACTAATACTAACTTTCCCCTTGCATTTAAGGATATAGCATATCACCAACAACAAGATCCGAAATTGTGCAAAATAATAAAACAAATAGAAAAAGGAAATAATTCTGACAAATATACCTTGAGTAAAAGAGTACTTTGTTTTAAAAAGGCAAACGGAAAATTACTGAGAATAATCGCCCCGGAAATAATCAAACCCATGTTAATGGACTACTACCATTCATCGACAATTGGAGCTCATATGGGAATTAGGAAAACTGTACATCGTATTCGCAAGGAATACCACTGGGAAAACATGAATAGTGAAATAAAAAAGTTCGTGAAAGAATGCGAAATTTGTGCCCTGAGCAAACCAGCAAGAACCAGTCAAGTCGGAAAATTAATCTCCGAAATACCTACCACTCCCTTCTCGAAAATATACATAGACTATTCTGGACCTTATCCCCGCTCTAAATCCGGAAAGACTATGCTGTTAATTTGTGTAGACTCCTTCACTAAATTCGTGTGGATGTATCCTATGCGTCGTGCATTAGCATCTACGACAATTAAAATTCTACAAGAAAGACTATTTAAAGATTATGGTACACCTTTAAACCTAATATCTGACAATGGACCCCAGTATAAGTCGAAAGAATTTAACGACATGTGCTTTAAATTAGGTATAAATCATATTACCGTGACCGAGTACAGACCGCAAGGAAACCTAGCAGAAAGATACTTGCGTAACTTAAAATCAGCATTAATATCTTATCATGCTAAAGACCAGACAACCTGGGATCAAAATATTTCGTGGATACAATTTGCATTCAATTCAGCGTATCATGAAGGTCATAAATCAACACCATTTGATTTACTGTAAAAGTACAAACCCAACCATCCTTTAACCACAAAGTGGAAAATCAATGAGTTATTACCCCGCGACGTAAATGGGAATAACATACGAAAAATATGGAACGAAGCTCGTGCAAATTTGAGAGCGAATTTACAAAAATCAAGGAAGTATCATGAGCATAATAATAGGCAAATAAAGTATAAAATAGGTGATTTAGTAATGTATAAAACTCATCCTATGAGTAAAGCAGTTGATAGGACCACTTCGAAACTATCATATCGATGGTGTGGCCCCTACCAAATTTATAAGTTCATCACCCCCGTTACTGTATCTCTGTATGAACCCAATACAGAAAACTACGTTCGCAGAAGCCATCTGTCTCAAATAAAAAAAGTTTTTCGTGTCAAAATACAGAAGAAAGACTACGAGAAAGATAGAAAACCTAGAATACTATCTAAGTATTAAGAATAAATATGTTGTATATACTTATACCGAAATAGGATAAGATTGTGCAACATCCTATACCATAAGTGAGTATAAACTCAAAACCCCTCGTACGAATACTAGCTAATCTGATCAACCTTAGCTAATGTCCTGCGAGAATGATATAATACATGAGAAATCTGATGACGATGATGAAGAGAGAGAAAGAAAGAAAGAAAAATAATCCCTAGCGCTGTAAACTAAAAATAATTCGATTGTTATTACAATACGTGATTATTATTAGTAACATACTCATGAGTATAACTCCGTAAACCGAGTGACCAATTCAAGAAAAAACCGGTAGTAGATGTAAGAATTAAAATAAGGTAGATTTACGTTTTGTGTATTTTATGTATAGTAGATGTAGTAGAATTTAGATGTTACGTAAGTGTAAGATAATCAATTGATGAATAGAAATAATCTGAGAGAGAGAAATTTCAGTATGGAATTCTGTGTCCAAATATAATTGTTTATTAGATTTTCTATTAATATTCCACCACCCCGTTTTTCGTAGTTCAGTGCAGGAGGATGTGACGATTTTAAAACATCGAAAATCGCACAAATAAAAATATTTAATTTTTAATAAGTAAGAGTATTATCCACCCTTACCTATACCCAGATTCCTGAATCAACTTGAAATTTTCCAGTACCAACACGCCAAGAAAGGTATTAAGTAAAGAATAATAATAATAATAATTACTTTAATTATTAAAAATGCGACTATATAAATAAAGAAATCTCTAAGTCGTAATAAAGTTAACATAAAGAATTTACATTCTAATTAATGAATAATTAATAACATATAAAAGTACGAACTATTTTCTTACTGCGTAAATACGCACCAGCTAACTGAGCCCTCGCCCCTAAACTATACGCGCAGACGCCAGTTGAACTTCGACATGAAAAGATGTGAGTTTTGTGTTGTCTACCTACACGTAAGTGTATGCCGTGAAACGAATATCCAGTGTAAGATGATTTTATTTTGAAAAATGTAGTGTGTGTAGAGTTAGAAAGAATATACAGAAAGGAAAAATTAGCCAACACATCTCTTTTAAAAATATAAAACTGTAAGTTGTAAGATATGTAACTACCAGGCTTTAGTACTGCAAAGTAAGAACTATAATTAAGGTGTAAAATGTGAACTACAAAATCCGGACGAAGAAAACTCCAACTACAACAGTATGAACTTCAAGAAAAAAACCGATCGTCGAGAGCAGATATAATCAACCCGATGTAGCTTCAAGAGGAACCACGTACTCCACCCATAGAAGACGACAGGAGATGACCCCCCAAGGACCCAACAACAACCTCATATTAAATTCAGGTGATATCCAAATACAACATTTGTAAATTTTCGTTTCAATAAGAGAAGTAACAAAAGAACACTAAAGAACTTTAATAATGTAAAGAAGAAATTATCAGATTTGTAAATTTTGTAATGAAGTAGTAGTAACAGCACTATATATAAATGTAAGATAATAATGTAGATTACCACCAATATTATTCTTCCAATAATTTGGTTGAAGTTTGTGATAAATTAATTATTTTGAGAAAGTTCAGACCCGGATCCGAGGTATTTAAAACAAATATCTAGATGAATATTTTTGAGATAAAAGAAATAATAAACTTAATATCTTCAAAGCATTAAAAGCAGAATTTACTAAAGTAATTTTTCTTTAAAAAGAAACAAAGTCAAACATAATATTTCAATAGTAATAAAGAGATGTTTTCGCTAACACCAAGTGAGTGAATAAATTTGTGCAAACCTTGTCAATTTCCTATGTCATAATTGTGTTGTAATTTGTTGGTAAGGATGTTTTGCTAACAACGGCAGCTAGTTTAATTAACTGGTAAAGAATTGAACTAGTTCCCGATTTTTGTGTTGTCTTAACAAGGGAGACGTCACATACTGGTACTTGTTGGTTGGCATTGCTGCTAGTTGCAATTTTGTTGAAGAATCTTCATCAAAGTTTTGAACAAATGTCACTTTGTTTTACAAAAATCTATTGAACTTCAAATGTGTAGTGTATGGATGTAGCACAGGCTTGTAGTACAATAATTATTGGCCATAAATTGTGAATGGGAGAGAGAAAATAATAATTGGATGTATAAAGAAAGGCGTATGACAGTAGAGGGATAAGAGAAAAAACTGTAAAAAGGACAAAAGACATTAAAAAATCAAAACCCTATGCAGCATTTTAACGTTTATGAAAGAAGGAAAAAATAAGTTAGGCTATTACCATCTTATACTCCTTGGTTGGAAAAACTACAAAAATACAGTACGAGGTAACTAGGAATACTATAATTTTATGTTGGAATGCATTTAAAAGGTAGGCATGACGTTATTTACGTGCGCGCTTCATCGTAAATACAATTTCTTAATTGTAGTAGATAGAAATCTCTCAGTAAGTTTAGCAAGTGCGAGCTGGCTGTATTTGAAACTTCACAAAATGGCATTTGTTACGACTGTTAGTACAATACAAATTTCCTAGAAACATGAGGTCCCATAACACAACAGATGCCTCACCAACTTGTACTGAACTGCCAGCAATTAATTGTATCATTTCCCTATCAGCTTATTAACAATTCATGTCTTCATTACACAAAGTTTTAACAAACTTCATTCTATTGTAACAAGAGATATGAATGTTGCAACATGTACGTTGATAATTAGTAAACATTCAGTATCCACTGGAGTAATGTTAGAATGAAATATTGTCAGCATTATCCTGTCAACGGACTTGATCCGTTGCATATAACGGATATTCAGTTGCATATAAATTATCACTATTTCTCTCCTTCTCAAACGTACATGGATGGTTGCAATAATGTTACGTACACGTACTAGCGCGCGCACACACAGGCACACGGAGAGTCGGACGGATACATATAATGGTAACACCTAACATACACATATAACCGATTACATCTGCAAACGGAGTTGTTTATTACATTGTTTCACTACGACAAATTCAGTTCCTGGTTCTGCAGCGCAAGAGACTTCCATGTACTAAACAAAATATATCTATGTGTACGATGGACATGATATTTTATGAAATATTAAATTTTTAAATCTCTAATAAGCATTTTGCGGCTTAGTAAGCTAGTAAGTGTGGCACTTGGCACCATAAAATGTGAGGGGAGTTTTAAACCCATCAGTTCGACTCAGCCTATGAAATTTTAAAAACCGTGTACGGTAACAAAATTTGTCACGCGATCGCATGTGTTACGGTGCAGTGGATTTGCTGCGCATGCTAGGAACAGGCTCCCGACAGAACGTTTCCTGTCAGTTTTTAAAAGAAACACAAAGGGATTTGTTGAACGCAGCGTGTACGTGTTCAAAGCGTGCTCATAGCAAACAAGGAGTGATTGGAAAGTAGAATCTTGTCTCGTAGATGTATACAAATTATTTCTGGTCTTAAATACCGTCAGAGGTGAATTAATGATTTAAGAAAACACCTTCCAATGTCAACTGAAATGTACCGAATTTTTTAATACAATTGTTGAAGGTGAACAATAATCGTTGGCAATATTAATTAGCAATAGGCGGTTAAATTATAAACGACACGTAACTTAACAACAGGGAGCTGAAACATAGTTTCGCTTGTATGGCTCCCCTTCTATAGCGCACTACTCAAGACACGGGAACGTAACCTGCCTCTGTCAATACCATCTCAATAGTTCAAAAAAAGTATATTACTATTAAAAAAATGTTTCTTTCAGAAATTGCTAGAAGATTGGAGAAAACTGTTCTGGAGGATTATTTCGTTTGATTTGACATCCCTGATTAACGTAGTTACTGCAGTTGCTAACCTAAATTCTGGTGTAAGTTATAGAAATCACGTAATCCGTTAAATTAGGTGAGAAAGTCAGGTCTGTGTGAAAACTACTGGCTGGTCTGAATTACATTATCATCATTACTACTGGCACCCATCTGTTCACTCCAGACCCGTTTCTTGACCGTCTTTATACAGTGATTTATCTGGAGAGAATAATCTTTTCCACTTTAGTGAATCAGATTGCTTCCATGGATCAGGTAACGTCTTGCACTTGATTCAGAATGCTTGAAGGGAAGTTGTTGTGGTCAGTATGAAGACCACATTGGATCTAGGCGTACTCTAGTATTAACCGCATATCACCATTTTTAGTATCCTCATACTGATTACACTATTCTTCTACAAATTGCCCTCTGTTTCCACTGTTAAAGACTCTGTCGCACTTCTGTGACACTGTTACGACGGTCTCACTGATCGTCGTATAGTACAGTAGAAACCAAATACAGACCCCAATGAAACCACTAATTACCTCATTAAGCGCTGAAGTAATATAATATAAATACGCATAGTGTAATACCGTATATTACGTAATAAATCTTGTTTATTACATTTTTTGTTCCCAAAGGGTGGTGCACAGAAAATAATTCTACTCATTAAGCTAAAGGAGAAGTTTCAAATAGGTAAGTGTATATACAGAAAATGCTTCTTTTCTAAATGTATGAATTTTTTTTAAAATATTTACGGCCAAAAAGAATGAGATGTGGAGTTGAAATTTGATATACAGTGTTGGTACTTTTCTTATGAGCAAGAAAGTTCTATCTTAAATTTTACCAAAACATCGGTTACGTGGAAATTTTAATTATAAATTTCACAAAACAGCTGTACCTATAACAAGAACATTTGTATTGCGTAAAACATTACCCTTTCCACTATTAATCCAAAAATACCTTGTTTATGGAATTTGGATACAAATAACAGCTATACTATATTTCTCGACTACTACCAAATAGAACATTTGGCATATCATTTTTATAAGAACCATGTATGGTTATACATTTTTTTAATTGGATTATTTTTTCCGTTTCCTTAATGTCAAATAGAATAAATATAAATATCCATTTATTATTTATTTACCTATCTTTACTGTAATACTGATAATGGTGTATATAATTATGTTCCACTACTAAATGTGAATGAAAATCCGTTAAAAACATGACTAAACACAAGATTATTAAGTCGAATTAAAAGTCGTTAAATTATTATATACAACCTAAAGCAACTTCAAGCAACTACTTATGCAACTCATCAAGATAAAATTATGTAAATGCCAATATAGGGTTCTTATTAGAAAAATAGGCCAATGTTTTCTTAGAAAACAAAGTTATAATCTATTCTCGTTCCATAAGGGAGATACCACAGGATTACAAATAAATGGCTAATTTGTCACGAAGTAAATGATTTTATTGTAAGCAATGAGTTTTGTAAAATGTTGAATGACAAATTTTAATCAACCGCTATTATGAACATTTGTAACGCAACATTTTGGTCTGTTTTGTACTAATAAAAAATAGAAAACTTACTGTGTGAATTTAACTTCACGTCTCAATTTGTTAAACATTTTTACTCCTATAATAGATATTTACCATATATCCGTCGTGCGACTTCGTTTTTCTCGTCTTATTTTGACGCGTTTCGGCAACGAATTGCCATCTTCAGAAATCTTAATCACTCATATGAGATCGTTAAAAAATTAAAAACACTAAAATCATTACGGTAAAAGTGCACTTTTACCGTAATGATTTTAGTGTTTTTAATTTTTTAACGATCTCATATGAGTGATTAAGATTTCTGAAGATGGCAATTCGTTGCCGAAACGCGTCAAAATGAGACGAGAAAAACGAAGTCGCACGACGGATATATGGTAAATATCTATTATATTAATATAAGCGACTTGGAGACAACTAACCTAAAATGTATTATTTTTACTCCTGTTTAGCACATAGAGACATACTAATGAAAAGCAAAGCATTTTTCGGCATTTGTTTATTGGTAATTTTTCCTTCCGTTTATTGATTAGAATCAATTCTCAATTTTGGCATCACCGTTACGGAACACTCTGTATATCATAATCAAGTGGGCTAATTTTGAAATAATGTGTTTCAATGTATCTTTATAATTATATTATAATTAATTAGTTATTGTAAAAAAATACACAATTATTTTAGTATAATAAAATTACTAATACAATAGAGAGACACTTTGCCTTTAGTTGGGACAGTTAATGTGAAAGCTCCAATATTTGGTGGAAGCACCCACTGGGCGACGTATCTTTAGCAAATTTGAGTCGCTGCATGAGGAAATAATTCAACGGAGAAAAGCGAAGCAGTTTTTCTCATATAAAATTACCATTTTTGAACGCTGTGCTGTTGTGAGGAGTATAGTCTAAACCAAGAAAGAATTATAGAAAAGCCTACATGTATAAAATTATAAGTGCGTACATGAAAAAATAAGAAAGAAAATGAAAGCATGAAATATTCTAAAAAAAGTTTTGTAAATTTGACTTTGATTCCAATTTGATTTATAGTACAAAACTAAGGTGACTTTCATAAAACTGCTACGACAATTACGAACGCATCATTCAAGGCTATTCCAGACGGCACCTGTCGGTGTGTGTAAAGATCCTGCACTGACTTAGCTACTAACGAATTCCGAGCACTCACGCAACGGCCTACGAGAACATTTGAAAACCTAAGAGCCCAAATTAAAAATGAAGTCGAGCTGTTAGTAAAATTACAGCCACTCGTTTCAAAACAAATTGTTGAATAGACTGTACGAACGGGAAAGACGGAAAAAGACATAAAAAAGTCAACAGAGAATCACAAGCCTTCATCAAGTGATTGGGCGTCTTCGGTAGTGCTGGTAGACAAGAAAGACGATGGGTTACGTTGCTTCTGTGTGAACAGCCAGAATCGGAAAAACGTTTCAAAGAAATATTGCTATCCTTGTGTCGACGACACATGCTGGTAATGCTGATGGCTTATCTCGAAGACTGTGTTCAAAACACAGGAATACCATATTGCCGAGAATGTCGGAGACAGGAACAGAACGCAAATGAGCAAGTTTAGGGCATCACTATAGATTTTAGACGGTTGGACGACATAAGCTTTCCGACAAGATAAGATAGCTGATGAAGACACTGGACCGATGTTGACCTCAAAAGAGAATAGTCGTCTACCCGATTGGCAAGATATCTCAAATGGTTCCAAAGTGAAGTTCCAAAGTGTGTTACTGGGTACAGTGGAAATCTCTAACCTTGGAAAACTAATTGCTGAAAAGATTTTTATAAAGTGCAGATGGGCAAAACGTGATCGTGCAGCTGAGAGTTCTCCGAGGTAAAGTGCAAGATGCTTGATGGAGCGTCTGGTGGTTATCTTGATATCAGTAAATTAATTGACAAATATGGAAACGGTTTTATTGGTTTCATCTTTGCCACAATAAAGAGGAATTTCATCGGGCCTGTCAAATGTGTGCTGCAAACAAAGGCCAACAAACCAGAAGTACAGGAAAAATTAGACAGCATAACGTTTGAGTGACTTTTGAGAGAAAGACATTGCTGGATCTTTCCCAGTTACTGGTGCTGGAAACTGGTACATCATGTTCAAAGGTGACTATTGTACTAAGTGGGTGAAAGATTATGTAATTCCTAATGAGGAGGTTACCACTGTAACAACGGCGTTAGTTCATAACTTCTGTTGTCGTTATATAGTCCATACAGATAAAGGGAGAAATTTTGAGTCAATAGTGTTTAAAGAATTATGTTTTCTACTCGGAATTGGAAAAACCTTACAACACCTCTCCATCATCAGTCAGACGGAATGGTTGGCAGGTTCGAAAGGACACTTGAAAAGAATCTACAAAAAATGTTGTTTAAGGAAACCAAAAACTTTGGGACAAGCTCATACCGTTGTTCCTAATTTGTTCCAAAATTGTATAATACCTGAAAATCACAGACGATATTTGTTGTAAAACGTAGTGGTTTTAATAATACTAGTATTAATTAATCACAAAAATTGCTAGATAAATTTTAAGCTTTTGTATTGTTAAATATAGTTGACTGTGTCTGAACCTTTCTTTTGGTCTGGAAAACGGCGACTTCTGTAAATCAGCTGTTTTCACTATTTTATCAGAAGTGTTGAAATAAATAGGACTAAGTGTGATTTCTGTTTATGTTCGTACTTAAGCTATCGTTTTGTATATTTTAGTTAACTATACTCTAAGAGTTTTTGTACGTTCTTTTTAATGTTTATAACATGCTGATATGAATTGATAATAGTACTATTTATGAAATAATGTTATCACGAAAATATACTTGTAGACTATAATAAAGTATGTTGCAAAAATGTAATAGTTGTTTCAATCTACCTATGTTTAGACGGAGACAAATAGTAATTTTAAGCTGTTATATGGTGAGTTCTACTTGGAAAAGTGATGTCGAATATTTATTAATAGTTACAGGTTTAATACACGATTAAGCGTTTTACTGACTAATGTTAATAATATTTAATATAATAATATAATTTCAAATTAATATTGATGATTTAAGTAAAAGTATTGTTTTATTTTTTAATTTTTCTATAAAAATTTGTTGATATTGTAAAAGTATTATATAAATTAAAATTTACTTAAATTTAATAAAATCTCCTACTTTGTTTAAATGTATTACACTTAGGCCTACAGGAGTCTGTATGATGTTTTACTAGTGGAATCCACGTTTGCTGTAAGACAAGCCAATTACGTACCGTTTAACCGATGTCTCTACACGTAATTAACACAGTCACTGTTTGATGACAGATATTGCTACCTGTCGACATGCACCCAAACGATGCACACGTATAATGTTGTCTTTGTCCAGGAGACCATGTCACACATGTGTTACACCCTTTCACTGAAAGCAAGTAACCATGTAAGCTCCCAGAAATGCATATTTTTGAATATTTGTGGTTGTTCAGTGTAAACCATTTTTTACATGTTATCTCTCCTACATTCCCAAAGGTTTATTCTAAAAGTTTTGTTTTAAAACAAATTGTGTAATTATTCGGTCTAAAAATACTTCAGTTCATATTGCATTTCATATAAATATACTATTCCACGGCGTTTAAATCATACTTATATAAATCTGATGTAAACAAACATAAATTATAAATTTTATTTCCATGTATGGTTCCTTAACAAATTATTTTTGATCACTTAACCACCTCATATGTTTCGTGCAGCAAGTCTGTTCAGACCATATTTTAATAAATGATTCTAATCTTATAACTAATATTATAATACATAACTTAGACTATTAAATTTCGGTTATACATTCTTCCGATTAATACGTTTGTCAATATTCTTTCAATTAAATTTCTAAAGAGAAACCCCAACAGAAATACACCTAAATCCGAAACATAAATCTTTCTCACACATTCTGTTTTAATAACGTAATATCACTATGCAATTGAAACATGATGTTTGTACACCGATATGAAAGTAACTATAGAAAAGTGAATAGATATACTGGTTTGAAACCAAGATTCTTTTTATTTAATATTATAGCGTATTCGTTCCCGTTAAATTATCGTCCTTCACTACTTATCAACCTACCTAAGTTACGTTTCACTCTACTTCTTTTTTGTTTTTTTTTTTGCGTTTAATGCCTACAAATTTGTGTAGAAATTGTACACGATTTCAAAGTTGTCTCTTCCAAGGATTTTTAATTTTACTGTATCTCGAATTTTTCTTCATTTTGTTTTTAGTCTGTAACTTAATGCTTAAAATATTCTGTGGATTTCTTGTAACATTTACACTATATTCCAAGAGTTGGTGTTTCCTCTATAATGTAAACAAAATGAACTGTGTATCAGATTTTAAATAGACACCTGGACATCGAAGTGACCATAATCAAAATTCAAATCTCGAAGTAGCTAGGGTAATTTTTAAGATTACATTACCAAACTTTGTTAGTAAATGCAAGTTTGGAATAAAATAAATGAAAGTAAGTTTTCACGGCTGATAATTGTGTTAACATTATCACAGTTTTCCGGGCTGTTAGGCAGTAATCTATGTTTATAAAAAGTGTATCGACGGGACACAAGAGTCTTTGTTTTTACTCGTTAGTCGGGTGTTTGTAATCTGTGTTTCCGCCCCACTGGTCGTGTTCTTTCGCGGATTTTGTGGTCTGTGATACGGCGCCCCATGAGATGTCCGTCAACGGTACGGACCAAACGTCTAGAAGTAAACATTGACAATCTTCTCCGCGCCCTAAAACACACGAAAATTTCGATAAAATAGAACAGCTTGTTTAGATAGACATTTTAACGTGACGGTTCCCTCAAAATAAAGATTTTAACATAAATATATTGAAGTACAGAGCAGTAGGAAAGTAGTAAAAATATGTCATGAAATATATGTATTACTAAGTGAAGTTCAGAGTATTATAAAATAGAATAAGAAAACAAAAATGTTAAACATGTATAGATAGAACTTGGTAACCATTATTCTAGTAGACTTCATAATAAGTTATGTTCAGAATAGGTAAAAGCCTATAATGTCTAGCATAGCTGGGTAACCAATATCTTGAATAATGATTGTTTAAACTAGATAAAATATACATAAAAACAATACAACTAGGTTAGGCAGTTGTATCTGCTTGTGACAAATAAACACAGACAATTCAGAAGAGAATTGATGTTACATCAATGTGTGATAAAAGTTTTAGTTGTATTAAAACTGTTATAATCTTGAGTTATAAAAATGACCATTAATGTTAATGAAGAAAGATAAAAATGTAAAGAATAGAGTTAGGTAAAATTTAGTGTTAGGAAGTGAGACATAAACTGACTTTTAGATTAGGAATTAAGTAATACCTATTGTTTAAAATAGACAAACTAATAAATTTTTCAATAAGATGTTAATGTTACAAAAACCTGCATCTACTTTAGAAGGTAGAAAAGAACAATATATTATATAAAGAATGTATTAGACAATGTTATGTATAATATTAGATATTGTATTTTATTAGATTAGGGAATAAGTAATCACAAGTGATTAAAATGGGCAAACCAATAATGTATTCTGTAAGATGTTAATTTTACCAAGAACCTGCATCCACTTTAGAAGGTAGAAAGGAATAATATATTGTATAAAGAATGTATTAGATAATATTATGTATAATAATAGATAAAGTAATGTATAAGGAATAGATATTGAATGTTAACTTTTATTAGAAATAAGCATTGGTACTTTAAGAAACAAATAAAATTCCAAGGTACACTAGACATTATTATGTCTATAGTACAAACCAGATATTTAAAAAAAAATTAATGTTCACATTTGTAATCAGTAGCATTCAAATCTATTGTATTAACATAAGATCACATGTAAAGCAAAGGAAATTAGTTATGTATAAAAAAAGACTACTTTTAAACATAAAATGTTAGACTAGGCCAAAATTTTAAAAATGTTATTTTTGAAAGACTGTACAGAAAGCTACGGTGTGAGATCTCAAAATGATCAGGAGAAAAAAGAATTTCATTTGTGATAATCTTATTACAATTGTACATAGTATAAGGAGGATACGTTAAAATTAATATATTTTGGTAATTTTGATCACAAAAAGTGACGCCATGAACGACAATGCTTGACGTTTCAACCAATGGGAATTTTTCAAATTGTGCATTAGCAGAACTCAAAAACTGGAACCAAGCGAGTTAGTTGATTGTCGGATTCCGAGCAGTAAAGAACGTAACCTCTGTGACACCTCTACACAAGATAGAACAATCAGACTCGAACCCAAGATAGGTTAGGTGAAGAGTGCCTATAGTTAAATGATCGACGAGTGATAAATAAAAAATTGTGAATCGTTAAAATAACCAGAAAAAAATTATAGTGTGAAAATAATAAAAGTGAATAAGTAAGTGTATGCATTTAAAAGGAAAGTATAGTAAGTGTAGTAGTGTAATTAAAATTTTTAAAACGACTTATTAACTAGTTATCATAACCCAATCTGCAACACTTTATATACATTTGTGAACTATTTATTTCACCACCACTGAACCAGAAAAAACTAACACTTTTGTAATTTTTTCATATTTAAGCAATTATTTTTTATGCTTAAAGTTTAAAGAAGGATAACCTCTAAAGAGAGTGTTAACCTAAAAAGACACTGTTCGGCGATTGCAAACTGTTCGTTACATTAGTTATAAGATATTGTTTTGTTATATTATATTTTAACTTAATATTGTTATGTTTTGTAATTCACAAAGGACATTTTCGTAAATAATTATTGTAGTCCAAAGAATCCATGAAGTTATAGTTACATAGCCTAAACTGTTAACCTATGTCTGAGTTTATGAATATCATAGTACCAACTGCTGAGCGATAAATTAGCAAGCCTGGAGAATTCAAATCAAGAAGTATTTTATTTATTTTAAATTCAGAAGAAAAGAAAAGAATTTCAAAAGCAAGTTAAAGATTATTGAATGGAATTAATTTAGCATGAGTAATTATTTCTAATAACTAATATTTTTTCAATTTACGAGTGCTGGCGTTGTTAGAAAAATTTGATGTATAAGTTGGCAGAACATTTTGGCGTGCAACATGAGATTTAAATTATTAAACTAGGTAAGTGAATAAGAAATGAATACAGGAATTTAATAGACAAGAAACACAAAATATATTTAACCTATATTACTGAACTTTACCAGTTGTTGTCCACAACGTGAGGCGTAAAGTAACCAGTCAATTAAGTAATTAATTAATTATTTTATTACACATTCTGTATCTTTACATAATTGGCGCAAACAACGTGAGGCGTAACAGAGAAACTCAATTAGCTAATAAACCAGTATTCTATTTTTATTTTACACAAACTGTTGTCCACAAGGGGGGGGTTAAACAAAAATATAACTACAAATAAAGTAAATTATTAGATTATCAGTATATATTGCAGAATTGGCGTTCACAACGTGAGGCGTAACACACAATCAAATACCAAGGGGTCATTACTAGTACTTTACAATATTCTTTTTTAATAATTCATTAAAATTTCCTTAGGTATAACTTACTTATAACTAGCTAGATTCTAATAGAAATTTAGAAGACTTTTAAGGTTTTGTAAAACAACTTCACAGTATTCTGTAGTTACCATATAATATACTCTTTGTAATACATAATGTTTATATTCAACGACTTCATATACAATGGGAATGATAAATAGACCTCCGCTAATATTGAATTTATTGATTTTCTAGAGTCTATAATTTATCCCCAATATTGTTATGCATTAAGAAAATACCTATGAGAATGTAGAGGGTCGGGAAGTAAGTTTCTAGATGCTTTTTGTATGTTGAAATAACAAAGAAAGTATAACACAAAAAGCCAAGAAATCGAATAACACAAGCAAAAAAGATTTTCAAAATTTGTGTAACTTTTTGATAACTTACAAAAAAGCGATTGTTGATAACTTACAAACATCGCTCAATATTGACAATGAATTTGAACGGAGTAGCACCACACATTTTAAGAAACGTGATATAAAATATAGTGCATGAACACTAGCAATTTATACTATTACTTTATGAATTCCGGTACGAACAATTTCTTTAATGGATGGTTGGTAAATATTGGAGTCAATGACAAGGTTTCTTACCTCTTAAGAAACTTTTTTGTAGCCATTAAGTTTCAATTAATATTTTATTAATTTCTTCTGCCGAATCAGACTTCCTTTGCAGTACCTATAAAATAATTATGTTTGAATATTCATATTTGAGGAGTTGTAGTGTGACGGAGGTCCAGACAGGAGTATGTGGATAAAACAAAAGGAGAAACAAGGTATCTGGTTAATGATAATGTGATGTATTTTTATATACTTACAAATGTGCAAATGTGCTATAATCGTTTATAATATTGTGATAACCTGAAGATGGTCTATTGTCCGAAATCGATCGCTTTATAATAACATCATATGGTGCCTTTATGCTGTATAAAAAAGAATACAATAAAAAAATATTAAAAAAAAGGGTATCTGGTGATTAGAAGTCTGTCTTCGGAAGGGAAGAAAATCAAGCTTACTAACATCTGGGTTGAGGATACAAAGAAGAGATTCATATCTAAGAAAAGTGAAATCTTAGAATCGGAAAACAAATAATTTAAGACGACACCACATACAAAAAATGCAACATGTTATACGTAAGATACATAACAAATTTTGAATAATATCTATTGTAATATTACATGGAATTCATAAGATACTGTATACATAGCTTATATGTATGTATACTACATATCTTATATATATGTATGTATACATATATTAAATGTATACTGTATGCATTTTATAAATTATCATAACAATTTCTATTTAATATCATAAATATATCTAAATCTTATTTTTTAAAAAGTAAGAGCAATACATTTCTTTAATCACAGTCACTTGACAATTTGCATGACAATTAACGGTTCCTTAGACATTTTAAAATTATGTTCTGAATGCAAGTATTATTGATCAGGAACACTTACGGTAAAAGCTGTTTATAAAACAAACTTGTAACAAAAAGGTGTATTGCATTTAAGTATGTTAATACCATAGACGTCAATTCTTTATATAAGAAAGTGCTTCAAGAATTAGTAAAATGGCTAGGTCACTGAACTAGCAGCTTATTCTGTCTTTTCTGAAGAATTAACTGTAGATCACTAAATCAAACACATTTATAATATAAAAGCGTATATCATGATAAAAATAGTAATTATAAAAAATGAAATAAAATCATGTCGATTGTGCTAACGACACCTATGCTTCTTAATAATCACAGCTAGAAAATAAAAATATACTCAACAAGGAGTAGAAACGCATTATTTTTCTGTAAAGTATAATAGATGTACTTATTTTTCCCATCGTTAAGTATTAAATTACATTATCATAAATGAATATTGAGATTGTATAACCCCGTTAGTTCGAATTTTCCTCAACGGCATGATCGTAATATTTATAACAAGAAATAAAAATAATAATCTCACCTTACCCACACTGCCTAAAAGTGGTATAAATTTAGCTTACGAGTATACTTTTAAAGACCATCTGTACCTGCAAAATACGTTGTGGAATTTTAGATAAGCTTCTAACAACATAAACATTGCTTTGATAAATTTAGCTGACTTCTTCCCGTAAAATGAACATGCACACAGATTACGTCTTGTACCTGTACTGTCGACTTTTGTTTTGTTTTGAGATTGCAAGACATATTTAGTAAACATTTGCACAATAAAAAATTATAATGTTTTAGAGAATGAACTATAGTGATCACATGCACTAAATTTCCTTCTGGTTCTAAATGTGTGTTTAGTGTAATATATCGAAAAATAAGAAGTAATAATATTTCTTAGAAATTAAGTTTACTTTTTATGCGGATCATTAGAACGCATTAAATACTCATTAGTACAAAGTAATCTATATTTGCATCATTTTGGAAAAAATTGTTTAGTGCTTTTGATCAACATTTTACTGGCACAAAAATGCATCATTTCCCATTCAAATGTAGACATCCTCATTAGGAGATTTCACTTTTGTACACATTTATTTTACAAATTCCAGACTCATACGTAATCTTAAACCCCTTGTTATTTATGTTACGTGTGTTGTAAGTGGCATAAATTAAAACTAATATTAAACAAGTACCTGAACTATTTAGTTATTTTAACTAAATACCCAGTTTTTATGTCAAAGCTGTATTACACTCTAAATATCGTTTCTAACAAAAGTAGAATTCTCTTAGTTTTAATAATAAATAAATATTTCTGTGTGGAATTATAAAAATATTCAATTAATTAAGTCAATTACGGTTTGTATGACAGTTTGAAGCTTATTATTTTATAAAATATATACTCTTCTTGAAAAGTAAAATGCTACATGTTTATTATACAGTTCTTACAGACATCAAAAACAGTCTTGAATGTTAGCGCTGAAATAACACGCATTGCTTACAAATAATTTCCGATGATTGTCTTAACTACTGACTTTATTGTTGTAAATTAGACGTATTTCTGAAATAATCGGCGTATACTTACCTAACCGACAAAATGATATACCGACAGCATGTTGCACTTGCAACTGGTAGCATCTAGGGACTGCGGCTACATCTAGATTCAGTTGTAATTCTTAGAGAAGTAAAATGTAAAGAATAAAAAGTGAAGAAGGCCAAGATTAAATAAATTAATTTACACGTTATAAGATTGCACATATCTATCTCTTAATCTGAGACAATAGTACTTATGCAATGAGAATATAAAGTTATTTATATTGTCTTTGAACATTAGCTTGCATATGTTCTTTCACAGACTTAGTGTTTAATCACATAAACTGTAAAACCGCATATCATATTATAGGAATTACACAGTTTACATGCACTCAATTATATTCTTATTTTCCCCGTGCCACATCCACCATCTCTACAAACATATAGGAAAACAATAGACTACTACAAGTTTAGTTATTTACCATATATTAATAAATTTAATCATTACAAAACATCGACTTCTTGTGCCTTGTCAATCATTTTTTATTTTGTAGTATGTATTACTTATTGTCTTAAAAGTAATTTAGTCCTTTCTATCGCCAGACGCAATATGTCACATGGTATTATTTAATACCGCCTGTTTTACACACTGAAGCGTTGTTAGATTATCTAAACTTCGCCATCAGGACTAGGTCAGTTCACATTTATTTTTCAATTAGAAGCGTAAACACGCTAAAGTATGCTTGCTTGAAAACATCTTCTTGAAAACAAGATGAAAAGAAAATGTCTCCAATTTCGTGAGTGGTACCTGTATTTGCTCCATTCATTCAACAGTGTACCTTCGATTATCACTATTACGCACACAGATATGTTTAGCTGAGAAACTTTTACCTCAGTGTACAGTTTATGGGTCTAATGCATCAACACAATAGCGAATAAAACAAAATTATTACCTTGTTAAGTTTGCTTTGTGTTTCTCAATGGCCCTGTGAGTTTACGTCCTTGAAAGCTTAGTATGTAGAAATAATAAACTTTGGCATGTAAACATACTTATTCTAATGATATATTACAAATACCATGATCTTTCTAACTCATATTATTGTTACGAATATTTGGTATATTACAGTACTATCCAGACATGTTTCAATACTTAGCCGAATGTATTATAGAAAGACTGCATTATGTACGAGAATTGTATGGTGCTACATAATGTATTTGTTAAATATCACTGGACAGACCGGTCTGAATACTCTCGGATTCCTTAACAGTTTCTCTGCTATTGATCTTTTGATCTGTATTTGAAACTAAGTTGCATGTAGTTAACAATAGTAATAATTAATTCAACTTAAATAAGTTTGATATATTTCCATTTTTTTACTATAAATAGTAACAGTCTTTCAACTTGAAATTAATTTGTTGATCTTATCATAAATAATTATATTTAATAAAGGATAGCTCCAGCAGTTTTATTTAGAGTAATTAACCGACCTAAGTTCTAAAAATTGTTCTATTTAGAGCCATAATTACTAAATCACATAAATATTTTTGGTCGGATTTTATTTTTTTTTATTTTTTGTAGCATACACTTTTACGATCTTACGTTAAAATATGGTACGTGTCAAAGCGTTACAGTATTTCCAATTTTGAAAAGTGTTATGCATTTTGCGTAGTAAAGAAGTCTCTTGTCACCGCTAAAATATTTGCTCCTTTATGATATGGCTGGTCACATTTCGTGACTAACAGCAATAACGAATTATAGTCAGTTACTTGAAAATCAATGGCTTTTAGCAACCAATCATACATTCCCTGACATTTAAAGGGTAGAGTAATTTTAATATTCCGCAAAGAAAAAAATTTGAATATTAGAATACCTGCTGAATATTTATTATAAATTAAGTCACACAAAAACACACGAACACACACACACACGCATATATACCAACATATACATGTATGTACTTCCACACGAACATATCTTTTAGTGTGTGTGTGTGTGTGTGTGTGTGTGTGTGTGTGTGTGTGTGTTTTACCCCTTCATTTTTTGTCTACGTTTCTCCCAAGTCATTGCAGAAAGCACACACAAATTAAAAGCTTTTTTCCTAGAAAAACAATGGGATGTTTGTCAATTAATCCTGCACTTTCAAAAGAGAATACAGCATAATCTTATTTGATTGGAAATTCAAAATTTACTGAAATGTGTTACTTCACAGCCCCAAAAATATGACCACTTACTTTCACATCCCCTTGTTGCAAACTTATTAAATAATATGTTCGTTTTTTTAGACATATTTATCTTTAAACCAGTGATTTATTTTGTTTTCCCAAGCTGTGTAAAAATTTCCGTTTGTTTTGTCATTCTATTAAACACCGTTCATTATCTACAATTCTAGAATTTCAAATTTATATTCTATGGGTGTTTTATTCATTTACACTGCTATTTTAGTAATATAAAAACAGCCTGTAGCAATTCTGAAAACAGTATCAGTGTCACGACCTTTTCTTAATCATTTTTTTGGTACAGTTTTACCTGATTATATGTGCAAGTTGATTATGATGTGAGTTTATATATGTATGTTTCATATGGATAAAATCAATTATCGTGCTGCTATTAAATTTTTTGCTAAAAACAACTCCAGGTATTCTTAAAGAAAACGTCATACACAGTGTTTGGAAGATCGAGAGTTGAGAGTGGATGATATTTTCGAGATCATATCTATCTTACATGAGTTGGGTGCTACAGAAATTGTTGCATTTTTTGGGCGTAAAATGCGGGCATCAACTTGAATGCTTGTACGACAACCTTTAAACTCAAGTACTTACTTGCACACCATTGTGTTTGTAGGCACAAGGTATTCTACAAGATGTACCATGTCGTTGTGAATTTCCATTGGCGTTAGACATTTATAACAAAGAATCACAGCAGTTTGTTTGATATGGACAGTTTTACAAAGCATTCGTGATATTTAAATTTCAAACAGTTGATAAGCAATGATTAAATTGACAAATATATCTTAAAATTAACAAGTAACTAGTATCAGTTAACAAGTATTTACTTAAAATGTGAATATTACAATACACTTGGTTCGGTGCTGGAGACCTAACTAGCTGCACAAACAAAGTCAGTTTTTAATCAGCACTGGGGAACCAAAGCATTTACCTTCAGTTGGAAACACAACTACAGGCATTTTGGATATTGTATCGCCAAAGGACTTGATACAAAACGGCTCAAGGCAAACACTTATCTTGACACATCTTCAGACAACTAGGTAATTCTTTTTACCCTAGCTTAGTATTAACAACAGGTGTCATTTTTGTTAACAACTGCACCGAATGGATTCGATTAATCCTAAATAATTACATTACTTTACAGGTCCAGCTTACGACAACGGAAGGGGTTGATGAAAATCTCTGAATGTAACTTTAAAGTACAGCAATCTGTCTCGGCAGCAACTTCACAAAGTTAGAAAATAGCATCCATGGAAATGTTCCCCATAATAAGTAGCACAGAAACTCACTGTAGTTGACATTATTACATGACACCAGGTAACGTAAAACAAAACTAACTACATAATTAAAAGATTAAGGAATGAATAACTGAATTACAAATTGAAGCAGTAATCCCGTGAAATAAGATATTCCCCGGAAAAAGGATGCAAACCAACAAATATAAAGCTTAATTTCTGTCGTACGTGCGTGTTCACTGTAGACATCATAGATGAAATCTATCCAGATACAGATCAAGTCTTAAATTTTCCGTATCTAGTGGGAGCACCTGTTTCATATTTCATTTTTTCAAAACGAAAAGGCGGTTTTAAAATACGTAAAACTGAGGCGTCTCGTTTTAAGCTTATTTAAGAGAAGGCATTTTAAAAAGTTTCAAAAATCAGAATTATACCAACACGGAAACTTAAAATGATAGAATAGGATTTTACATTTTTTTAAAGGAATTAAAAACTTGTAAATTATTGTAAATCCAGAGTGCAAATTATTGTAATGGAAACCTATTAAGTGTTTAGTTTGACGACATAGTTTCTTTGGACGGCAGGCACTTCACTAAATAAACAGAATCATAATGACTCATGCCCTTACAAAAGTGAATCTCATAGAAGTTACACTAATATAATTCAACACTGCGTATTGCATGTGGAGGTTATTCATAGTAAAACTTTCTCCTCTTGCTTTTTTGGCTTGCGAATGTGCACGTAAAAATGAAACGCAATAATCTGAGAAAAAAACGCATTGCATTGAAATATTAAAAATATGTGTTAACTACATTTTTATGAAAGGTATTTAATTATTAATGTAAGAATGAAAATTATTTAATTATATAAAATTATTTATTTACCTGAAAATCCATTTCCTAGTTACAAACACTGATAATTTCAGAAAACATATTAAATAACATGTAACACTGAATATTGTGTTTCAATCACATCTCTATTCAAGCAGCATCGAACTACTGCACCAACTTTGTTATGATTATTTCTTTTATGAAATTGCTAAACTGCTACAATTTTTTGTTCAGACAAAGCTTTTCGTCATCTCTGACATCATCAGGTCTTGAACAACCTGATGATGGTTGTTCAAGACCTGATGATGTCAGAGATGACGAAAAGCTTTGTCTGAACAAAAAATTGTAGCAGTTTAGCAATTTCATAAAAGAAATAGTAAGGATGGCTGCTAATTCAAATAATACGAAGAATAAAACTTTGTTATGTGTATACAAAACGCTGTACATTAAAATAAAAATATAAAGGTTTTTTTAAATCGATATTTTTTCTCTTGAAACCACGAGAAACTAAATTTAAATAGTTAAATACAGGGACAATATTATTTTTTATAGAAAATATAATACATATTTGTGTTATAAATTGATGGTGATGAATGACAATAATTAAGTTAAAGTTTTTACGTGTCACCTTGTATTACTTGTCACATGTTGTAATTTTTTTTATAATCGTATATAAAAGGATTGACTGAAGATTAATATAATTGGCAATATAAGTTAACATCATTTTATTTTTGATTTAAAAAATTTCTGGGCTCATGAAATTTGTAGTTACTAACAGTTGGTCTTAAGACATAATACCGTTGATGAAAATGAAAGATCCATGTTTGACATCAAGTTTACTTACTACGCTTCATAAATATTTAAAAATTGTTTCAAAACATCTACATTTTAAAAGTTTTACTATGAATTGCTATTCGTCATGGAATACTAATAAGAAAACATTAACCGAAAAATCACTAACGCTTATTTGCTTTAGGTACGTAAACAAGTCTAGATCTGTAATTGTAACTTATAATTATAAAAAGAACATACGTGGTATACCTATAGGTCTATGACCTGCCATTGATCTAGTCTACCAAAATTCAACAGGCATTCTTCTGACAATGTTGTTTTTACACAGTCTTAATGATATTAATAAAAAAACAGTAACCTTGTTTGTGCATTGTGTTTATTAGAAGAAAATCAGTTATAGGCGTTAAATAAAAAAGTTAAAATGTTTTAAGATTGATAGGTTTATATAAAATAAACTGTCTGTCTACCGAAAGTAATATATTGCGACAGTACAAATAAGTGATGTACTGAGAATTGAATATAAAAATTTAAATATACCTAATAAACTGTAAATAATTAATAATATATTAGAAATAAGCATGTCAGGGATTGCAAGCTTGGCTCAGACAAAAATATGAACAGGTGTTTCGACCTGAATCGACGTGCACACACACACAAATGTAACTGAAAGTGTGTACACCAGTATTTTGCTAGTGTGTGTGAACGCAGGTCTATGCAGGCGAGTTTACCACCCCAAGATGAATAATTGCATAATTACTGTTTTTCCGTAATTATTCATAAACTATAATTAAAGAGTAAAATCCAAAAACACAATAAAATGTAAGAAAATTTACTAAATACTGTGTACGAAAACCATGTGAAAGTGCCACACCGTACGAGTGTAATAGTGAAATAACTGTGTACAAATCGAAAGGGTTAAGTTGCAATGTCCAAAATTACAGTGAACATTATAACAAAATAGAAAAAGTGTTGTATGTAATGTAAAAGTGTTGTATGCTGTCGGGCGTTACCTCCGCGCACTTTTTGTTACTTACTGTTGACTGGATCCTCTGCGGTGATATAGTCCTGTAACACAACTTAATACTATGTTTTTGTGGGCGCCAATTGGAACCGTTTGTTCCAAGAATAAAATGTGATTATTAAAAAAATTAAAATTTTTAAATCTTACTTCTATGAAAAAGTATAAACAAGTCAGTTTAGCTTGAAAAAATCAGGTAAGTTTAATGATTCTTCAAAAACAAACAAATCGTCTGAAGGACTAACATTCATAAAAAATTATACAATTGCAGAGTTACTAAAAAAAAAATTCACAAGTTATTATTATTATTATTGACAATTTTATGTATCCAATCAAGTATCGGCTAGTATTTTCAATTTTTTACTCAGTTGAAAAGCATGAGTTTAATACGTGAAAAAATTTTTACTCTCAGGACGTGACTCCTTTGAACTACCAAGACATATCAATAAGATGCCTTACAAGAAAAATTAAGTGATTTGAAGGTGTGTGTGGCATGTGTAGTACAACAGTGTGATAAATGTAACCAGGTAAAAAAATGACCTTAATTTTGGTAACTCACGTTCCAATGGTTAATTAATCTCGCACAGGACACTCCTCTCGGGTAGTTTTTTCAATCTCGCCTCTTCATATGTGCACTGAATCTATTTTAAGTCAAAATTGCGAACATTTACTATTTCCGCACTTTTTGTGAAAACGTTTGGCAGTAGATTCTCGTTCAAACCCCGCCACGACAACTCAGCTGCTCCGCGTTGATTCTCAAATTGGCCGCCACAGCGCTAATTCCCATGCAGTGTCGAGAAAGGCTTTGTGTTTGTTTGTTTACGTTAAGGGGGTTATTGTCAAGTTAGTCTGTCTATGCGAACACAGCAGAATTGGTTCTCTATTTAAAGTTTTGGTCCCTCCTGGGCCGTTGACGTCCTGGCTGCGTGATTTCTATTAAAATTTGCCGTGCTGCTGCTCTATTTCAGCAACACATTGGCGTAGATTCTTGTAGAGGTTATGTCAGTCTGTTTGTTTATGTACGGGGAAAGCCTTTCTTCGCGTCTTGTCAATTTCTCGCCTCTCGGTTTCGCCTTAGCTGCGTTGATCAGTGTCGTGGGTGATGCATCTGTTCTGGAGTTCAAGTTTCAAGTGTTTTTTGGGTCGAATTTGGTCTCTCTTTTATACTAATTCAGGCTGATTGAGATTGTGAACTTCCGGTATATTTGTGTAAAAATTCCTTCTAGATTGTTCGAGAATAAACGAAATGGAACATCATGGAACAATTTTCATTTCCGTCGAAGCTTTTAGAACAAATTTCTTATTCTTCATACTAAGGATATTTCAAAATTTACTCTGGTATTTATCAAACAGTTTTACATTAGTACTCACAATTGTACGCCATTATTACATTTAGATTCTCTGTTTTCAACTGAATCTAGTGATACTAATTATGATTGGTTTATAATTAAATTAAGTCTAATAAGTAACACAATATACAACTCTCACCTTGGGTTGTTGTCAATAAAATTCAATTTTTTTAGAACAAAAATTGTTGTGAAACTATTATGTCTCTTCCACAATCTGAACATATAACATTACTATCTTCCTATAACAAAACAAACAAATTTTGAACATATATAATACATAGATAATTACAATTTTACCTGGCCCCTGTCCATGGCCTAGGTTTTTGTCAATGTTATAATACAATAATTAGTCTCTTTCTTTAACATATGTAGTATTTCACTAGTGTACACTCAGAGTTTATTATATTGTCTGTCTTTTGTGATACCTGGTTACTCTTTACACATATTATTTTTATTACAGGATGACATAGCATTATATTGATTGGTCTTGAGATGCCCTTTTTTCATGGTGTGACAAATCTCACCCTTATAAGTTAAATTCTTTCATAGTTGATCTTATTTTCAACTGAGTTTGTTCGTTTTTAAGGTATACTGAAGTATTGTACGATTCTATTTTATTTTTGTTAGCATTTTGTAAATATTTAGCCAGATATGATTATTTTTTTACTGGTTGATTGGCTCCAGCCATACATGGTATAGGTAAATATGTTGCTACCTCGATTATTACAATGTTAAAGTTAGTCAAATATATTAGTATAGTCGCTTTATATTATATTTCAACTTTTTAATGCAATTTGGTTGCATTTTGGCAACATTAAATCCATAAATCATACAATATTATATGCCTACCACATGTTTTTAGTTAATACTGTTTTTGGCAATTTTGACTGACTGTTATTCATTTGACAGCTTTCTTTATTATGATAAATTGTTCACTTTTGTCTGCGTGACAATTACATATAGTTTTTATTTCAATTTGATAATAATTAATTTTTTCATGAAATCTGAGTGCTTGGTCTCAAATCCAACACATTAATATTTTTTTTCAGAACAAATATATAATTTTCATTTTAACTTAGATTCTTTCTAATAATATATATAAGTCATTTCATACATTTGTTTTATTTACATTACATAATATAATAATGGATCATGTCCATTCATTCACAAAAGTAGTTCTTAATACTCTATTCAGACTTAATAATTAATGACTTCATTTTGGTTGATTTTGACATTATTTGTCTCTCTTATAGTGTCTTATGGTTTTTTCACTGTTATTCACTTTAATAATATATATGGGGTTTGTGTCTTAGTCAAAGTCTGGTCGTTTTTCATGTTAGTAGTAATAATTATTAGACAATATTCCACAATTTTTTTAGGACTACTTGGGTTCGATACTGTTCACCTCACTTTCCTCTTATGATAAATTGCTATGTAAATGATTTCCTTTATGGAACGTTCTGTGACGTTACAACATGTGTTGTAAAAATAGTTATAAGGTAAGTATAAGAGTATACTTACAGGACTCTGCAATTAGCAGAAATATAAGAATTAGCGAAATTGACAAAGAGTGGGGGAACTGAATCCAGAGACAGTTTCTGACATGTCGATTTCGTACCACTGCAGGTGTCGACCAAGACATGGGTATAAATAGGACACACAAGCTACAGTGGTTCTCTTTCTTAAATCATCCACGGTGCAGCGGGAGCTTCTGCCCGTCCACACAGAATATTTAAATTTTTGTAAATAATTTCATCCTTCCAGTTACATACAGTTATGTAACTCGATTGTCAAACCAACTGTTTTTTAAATAATAACAAAATTACATAAGAAGATCCACATAAGAAGATCCATTGACGTCTGAAACAGCACGAGGAGACGTTCCAGAGAGTGATACGACACTGGACAGAAGACAGAGTCGACGCTGGACAAGAAGAGCGAGTCGACGCTGGACAAGAAGAGCGAGGCGACGCTGGACAGAAGGCGAGTCGACGCTGGACAAGAGGCGAGTCGACGATGGACAAGAGGAGCGAGTCGACGATGGACAAGAAGGCGCTGGAATGCGAGACGAGGACGACTACAGATGGATCAAATGATCGTGTATGATTGACGAAAATAAGGTGATAAACAACTTATTTATCTCTTAATCGAACAATGAACTCAAAGACAATTAAAGACATTCTTGTTGTATTTAAAAGTAAGAGCTAATGTTTATTTTAAAGTAGAATTAAAATCATAGATGTTTTAGAAATACGATTAACGTAACAAGAGCTCAAATTAGTATTGAAATAAAACGAATACAAAGAATTTAATTAAAAACAATTAGTGTTTGATATAAATCTGTACTGAGAAACAAAAGATAAATTCAATAACTATTAATATTTTGAGTACATTACAATATATAAAAAGATATTTAAATACTGATATTTTGAAACACATTAATTGAAAATATAAGAGTGTGTTAAATAAAAAATGTATTATATGTAATAATTATTTATATTAAACAGTAACTGAATGTAATGTTAATTATTGTGTAATCACACAGCTGGCGCCCACAAATAATATTGTTTGTCTATGTAACAGGTGTAACTGTAATGAGTATTAATAATAACTGTTAATAAAAATACAGAAATAAATAAATAAGTAGGGAACGTTTATCAATAATAATTGTTAAAGAATTACTACTAAATAAATATTTTAATAATACTTCAACATGACGACTTCAGGAAATTTAGACGTAGAGGCATTCCAGACGATGATGCGTGCCTGGGTCGATGAATTAAGCACAAATCAGACAGAAAATTTAAATAAACAGACAGAAAATTTAAATGCTAGAGTAGACGAACTAAAAGAAATAAATACAAAACAAACAGAAAGTTTAGAAAATAAATTAGAGCTACAGTCCAAAAATTTTAGACAGGACACCATAAAAATCACAGAGAGTCTACAAGAGTTAAAAATTGATAATCTTGAAATAAAACAAAGTATAATAGACGGTACTGCTCAGTTAACTGAAAAAATTGTTAATACAAATTTACGTATTGACACGATCGCAGAAAATGTCTGTGGAATAATTAATAAATAAACGTAGCTAATATGTGAAAAGATAATATGTGAAGAATTCATAGTAGTTGAAAATACGTGTGTAATTACTAACGATAATTATAAAGTAATTAACATTAAGGAAGAGAAGCAAATTAAGGTTAATAAAACGTACCTTATTAATAGTGATATTCCAAGTGTGAGACACACACACAATTGTCACATACAAGTGTCACACAAGATGACACATGTGAAACACATAAGACACTACACTTACGGAGATAAAATCACTGTAGGTATAACAAGAAACGTAGTAAGTTATCTAGACGAAACAGTACACAAAATTGTGGTAAATATGACGGTAGATATACACACGAGAAATATAAAGTGAACGATAATTATAACTATAATTATAGTAATTACGATGAATATTATCATAAAAGACGAACGAAAAAACCGTCGTCAGCTGTTTATATAGGCTTCAAACGCACTCACCTTACACAATTCATTAGTGATGAGAGACTTGTGGAACGTGCTGGGAGAATTGAGAAAGAGCGAAGCATTTGTTATGAAAGAAAGAGAGGGAGAATAAAGTTTTCACCCTACGAACAGGTGACTTACACGATAAAAACAAACGTTCACACGGTAAGTACGCACACAAACGTCGCAGCAATGCAACGGAAAGGTAACGAGGGGGTAACCCAATGGATGTTGTCGCGAGGGTGAGCACAATGAATTTCCTGTGTGCAACAACCAATTGTTATAATGAGGGGTGTCAGATCTAACGACACGCCGAACCGAACTCAATACCCGAAAATAAATAATTATTTTTAAATGAGAAAAATAATATTACTATTAATTATTAATAATAATATAAGAGAGTATAATTAAGAAATGTTATTTATTAAGGATATGATAGCAAATAAAAAGGAATATTAGTGAAAAGAAATAAGGAATATTATTTTAAAGGGTTAATTAAGAAATGTATTATTAATGGTAAGGAATGCTATTGTAGAGAAATATTTAAGAAATTAATGGTAAAAGATGTTATTGTTGTTATTAATATGAAGAAAGGGTTAGGAATGGAAAATAATTGCCATAATTGTTAGAACGACTGATCAAGCGAAAACTTAATGGAGATACAAGGACACAGAAGAAAGCAAGAGTGAAAAGTCAAAAAGGGCAGAGACTACTTAGGATTAAGGACTTCGAAAAAAATATCGTTGTTTTCCAAGACAGTTCCTCTGTAACCGATCATGCGACACACTACAAAGCTAAAAGAGTATTCTGTTACGGAAGTGTATTTCAGGAAAAATAATAGCAATCAGAAAGGTAATGTTAAAGAAATGTAATAAAAGGTAATGAATGTTAATGTATTGTATAAGCAATGTATTAGATAAAGTAATGTCATGTTAAGAAAAAAGTTAAGGATGATTAGAAGCAAAGGTAAGAATGTACGAGTAAGATAATGTAAAATTAAGGACCGAATTTACACACATACGTAGAAAGAAAGGGCATCAAAAAAGAGAACAAGGGAGAACTAATTGCAGTGGATTTTCTGGGACCACTACCACGATCAAGTCGAGGTGTGAAGCACATATTGGTATGTATCGATGTGTTTTCCAAGGCAGTGCGACTGTACCCAATTATGGGACCCACAACCAACGTTGTTCTAAGGATACTACTGCAGAAATATATTCCGTCATATGGAAAAATGAAGAAGGTACTCAGTGATCAAGGTGTACAATTCCAAAGTGAAAAATGGGAGAGGACGTTAAGGGAAAATGGAATACAACCTGTACTCACATCCATAAGACATCCTCAAGGAAACCTTGCTGAGAGAGTTAACAAAGAATTAGGTAAATATTTACGAATATATTGCCATGATCAACACAATAAATGGGCAGAATATTTACCATTTCTTGAGAAAGCCATTAACGAAAATTATAAAGAAGCAACAGGATATACTCCAATGGAATTAGAAGAAGATAAGAAGCCAAACAGATTTTGGACTAAGTATATAAACAAACCTAATAACCAAAATGTACCTATACCAATAAGCGTGAAAATTCAATACGCAAAGCAACGGATAAGAGAAATAGGTAACAAGAGAGTAGAAAGATTTAATCTAACTCACAAGCTACAACAATTCAGCGTGGGAGAGAGTGTACTACTCAAAGCTAATCCAGTGGGAAAACGGAGTGATAATACGGCGAAGAAATTCTTCAGACTTTATAATGGACCGTATACGTTAAGACAGCGAGTAGGACAACACACTTTCATCGTATATGATAAGATACAGAAGAAAGAAATTGGTAAATTCCACGCAACGTCATTTAGGAAGTTTTACACATGAAAACAACGAGGTCAATGAAACCAGTCAGATCAGCTGTTTGTTGAAGCCACCCTACTACAAGGTCACGAGCAGTGAGCGTATAAGGAGGGGAGGTAAGACATTTGTATACACTCTAATTAAGGGTGAAATGACGAATATTATTCTTTATTATTTGTTACATTTTTTTTCAAGTGTAATAATAATAATAATAATAATAATAATAATAAATTATAATAAATAAATTTATTAAATTTTTTTTTGTTACCAAGCAGAGGGATAATGCGACAGTACAAATAAGTGATGTACTGAGCATTGAATATAAAAATTTAAATATACCTAATAAACTGTAAATAATTAATAATATATTAGAAATAAGCATGTCAGGGATTGCAAGCTTGGCTCAGACAAAAATATGAACAGGTGTTTCGACCTGAATCGACGTGCACACACACACAAATGTAACTGAAAGTGTGTACACCAGTATTTTGCTAGTGTGTGTGAACGCAGGTCTATGCAGGCGAGTTTACCACCCCAAGATGAATAATTGCATAATTACTGTTTTCCCGTAATTATTCATAAACTATAATTAAAGAGTAAAATCCAAAAACACAATAAAATGTAAGAAAATTTACTAAATACTGTGTACGAAAACCATGTGAAAGTGCCACACCGTACGAGTGTAATAGTGAAATAACTGTGTACAAATCGAAAGGGTTAAGTTGCAATGTCCAAAATTACAGTGAACATGTGTTGTAAAAATAGTTATAAGTATAAGAGTATACTTACAGGACTCTGCAATTAGCAGAAATATAAGAAATAGCGAAATTGACAAAGAGTGGGGGAACTGAATCTAGAGACAGTTTCTGACATGTCGATTTCGTACCACTGCAGGTGTCGACCAAGACATGGGTATAAATAGGACACACAAGCTACAGTGGTTCTCTTTCTTAAATCATCCACGGTGCAGCGGGAGCTTCTGCCCGTCCACACAGAATATTTAAATTTTTGTAAATAATTTCATCCTTCTAGTTACATACAGTTATGTAACTCGATTGTCAAACCAACTGATTTTAAATAATAACAAAATTACATAAGAAGATCCACATAAGAAGATCCATTGACGTCAGAAACAACACGAGGAGAAGTTCCAGAGAGTGATACGACACTGGACAGAAGACAGAGTCGACGCTGGACAAGAAGGGCGAGTCGACGCTGGACAAGAAGGGCGAGGCGACGCTGGACAGAAGGCGAGTCGACGATGGACAAGAGGACGCTGGAGTGCGAGACGAGGACGACTACAAATGGATCAAATGATCGAGTATGATTGACGAAAAGACGAAAATAAGGTGATAAACAACTTATTTATCTCTTAATCGAACAATGAACTCAAAGACAATTAAAGACATTCTTGTTGTATTTAAAAGTAAGAGCCAATGTTTATTTTAAAGTAGAATTAAAATCATAGATGTTTTAGAAATACGATTAACGTAACAAGAGCTCAAATTAGTATTGAAATAAAACGAATACAAAGAATTTAAATGAAAACAATTAGTGTTTGATGTAAATCAGTACTGAGAAACAAAAGATAAATTCAATAACTATTAATATTTTGAGTACATTACAATATATGAAAAGATATTTAAATATTGATATTTTGAAACACATTAATTGACTGAGTAGTCTGAAAATGAGATTTTTCTTTAATGCAATATTTAGTAGAATAGAATATTTAGTCAGTAAGGATGTATATAGCATAAGCCTTATGGCATAATAACAAATAATAACGAATGTTTTAAGTCGAAGTAAGTGCTAAGTGCACAATTTTATTAATATCAAATAAATTTGAAGTACCGTTACATGTTACATAGAGTTCTTATTGCAGATACACCTGAAACCCAATTTAAATGCTTTTTTGTTACATAATTTGTCAATCTTGAACGTGAGACCAGTCACGCCTATTTTATGTATATCGTATTGTTGCATATTAATTATCGCTTCCAACGTGGGGCATCACAAATGTAAATTATATTACATTTGCAACGTTGTATCGTTGTAATATTTTATCTAAAAATTAATTTTATTTTTTAAAAACAAATGGAATTTTTATTGGTTCTTGCAGTCTATATATTGCAATAGTACAAATGTATAGAGTACTGTGCACTGCACAATTAATTAAGATATTTAATTTAATTTAATTAATAATTCATATTGTTAGTAATAATAATTCAGCTTTCAATCTGAACTGTAAACGGAATAACCAAATTTCATGCTTGGACAGATTGATCACGCCACGCAGCGGTGTCTGTATGTACACATGTATTTTACGTGTGTGTGTGAGAGACCAGTTGATTCCTGTAAAGCAGCACCCCTAAATAAACGCTATTAATTATATGAATTATTTAAATTGTAAAGAGTGTGTGCATAATATCACAAAACCAAATACGCCACAGTGTGTATAAAATAAAGACGCACGTGTGTACAAAAATTAGTGCAAAGATAATAAGAAGTGCGAATATAGTGAAACCAAATATAAATAAAACTTATATTAATTAAGATAGGAAAAAACATTTTATACACAGTGAACACATAAAAATTACCGACAAATATCGGGTAAATTGCAAAAGACTTCGCATGTTGCGAAGCTAAGGGAAATAAGTGTGAAAATAATCGTGTTTAGAAAGGGACGCCAACGACAGACTGATACCTGCGGACGATTGTCGAAACATGATTTTTACGCCCTACGGTATAAATACTCGAGACGCACCAACTTATTTCTCTTTCTCGTACAACTACCGTGGCAGCTGGAGGCTTTGCCCAACGACAACAACTCTTTTTCGATCAACCACAGCGGCTGCCGGAGGCTCTTCACGACTACTCATCACTTTCGTGAGAGCACCTGCAGCCTGAGGCTATGACAGAATATGAGGGAGCAGCCAAGTACATGGGATAGAGTCAAGCGTACGGGACGAGGCAACGGACTACGGAGAAGATCTGAAGGACAAGGATCAACGTTTCCAGGACTGCACGACTACAGAGGAGCATCCAAGACCAAGGACCTAGGACCGAAGAGGATACGCCGAGTATTACCACGACAAATAAGGTGAAACACAACCATGTATTTGTAAAAACAAAAAGACTCAAGTAAAGACAATTAACTGTGTAAAAATAAAGACAATATAATTCAAAGTGGAATTAATAAATTTTGAAAATATAAATGTTTATTTGTATAGTAGTTTAGAGTAATGTTTAAACATATGGAAGTATAATTTTGAATAAATAATTTAGTCTATGATATTTAAATTAATATAAAAGTAAATAGTAAACTTTATAATTTTGAAAAAATAATTTAATCAATGATATTTAAATTAATCTGAAAGTAAATAATAAATTTTGTTTAAAAACAAAGAAATGCATATGCAATATAATAAAAAGAAAGTAGATTATTAAAAAGATATTAGATAATTTAATAGTTATCAAAGTAATGAGCAACTCGAGAGCAATATTATATAATAACAAATGTTTATTGTAGTATAAGAGTGTATATTATGATCTATTTGTAATACCAGGTATTACTTATAAGTTAATAAGAATAGGTGTGCCACGGCTACACACATGTGAATAATAATGATAGTTTAAATATCAAAAGTATTAAAAAATTTTAATTAATAAATTTTTAAATGGTGTTATCACGTTATTTCACTTGGTGTTATTATTATTACGATTTCTCCGGTCATAATTTTATAGCGTAAGTAATGTTGCTAATAAACGGCGTTATCGTTGCAAAATAAATGGCTCACACGAATGTGGGGCTTCACAAGTACTTAACGTTATAAAAGAAATTGCGCCCAACGTAGGGCGCGACCATGCCATTTAACTATTTAAAAATTTTAAAGTTAAATGTATGCTCTAAAAATATGTGTTAAATGAAAAAATATATTACATGTAATAACTAATATTATATTAATTATTATTTGAATGTTATTTCAATTGTTGTGTATTATGATAGCACAACTGGAGCTCAGCAGGTAATTATTGTAAATGAAAAGTGTAATCGTAATAGTAACGTTAATAATAATAACAGTATTATAATAATAAAAAACAAATTAATAAATAAAGAATAGTATAACCGGGATCACCAATAATAATTATTTTAAAAACATAATATAAATATAAATAATTCAAAATGGCAGAACCAGGTAGTTTTAGTCTGGAGGCACTTCAAAATATGATGCGAGCCATGATGGACGAATTGAATATAAAACAAACAGAAAAATTAAAAAAAGAATTAAAACAGGATAATTTAAAACTCGCAGAAAACTTAAATGATAAAAATGAATTAAAATAAGATAATGTAAAACTAAAACAAGAATTAAAACAAGATAATATAAAATTAAAAGAAGAATTAAAACAATATATAATAGATAGTACTACACGGTTAGTAGATAAAATTATAGATACGAATACGCGCATAGATGCACTAGAAAATAAAGTTAAACAAGCCCTGCATGAACAATCTGTTAGGTTAGAGAACAAGCATAAAGAGTTACGCGTAGAATGGAGGAAAGATTTAAAGGACATTCATAAACAAATAAATTTAAATGTAAATGAAAAACTAAATACAATAAAGCATGAACAGGACGACAAAATACAGGAGGTTCATGATCTACTTCAAGCGACCACTAGTAAAACGAGTGAGATAGAAACACGCACAGTTGTAATAGAGAATAAACTAGAAGAAACATCCAAGCCTGCGAAAGATTATTCTGGAGAGATGTCCAATATGAAGGGTGAGGTGAAGATTGAAATGGACCAACTTCGAAAGGAGCTACGTAGACGTCCAGCGCAGATGATGATGTATCCAACACCAGTAGAAGAAAGGGTTAAATTACATTTGCAGGAAATAAATGGGAAAAAAACATGGAATTTTTGACCAATTGTGAAAAGAAATGGAACAAATTCGTAGTACCATTGACGATAACGAAAAAATAAATTTTGTTACTCGACATTTCAAAGATTCAGCAGCACAGTGGTATACTATCATACGTGATAATGTTACTACATATCAAATATTCCGTGACTCGTTCGAAAATAGGTATTGGAATATCTATACCCAACGTCAGGTACGTGATCAGCTAGAATATGGTAAATTTAATATTATAATATAGAGGTAAATTAGTATGTGTATTGTGTTGTTATATGTCGGGCGTTACACTCCGCGCACTTTTGATACTTACTGATGACTGGTTCCTCTGCGATGATGTCGTCCTGCAAAACAACTTAAGCTACTATGTGTATGTGGGCGCCACTTGGATTTTTTGTTCCAAGAAATTATTATTAAAATTAAATTTTGATTTCTTAGTAGTTAATTTAATTCTATGAAAAAATGTGAACAAGACAGTTTGAATTTACAAATAACGTATGTTTTAATGAACCTTAAAAATCGTCTGAAGGACTAACACTCGTATTAAATAAAATTGCAGAGTTACAAAAAATTATTATTGACAAGTTTTTTCTCCAATCAAGTATCGGCTAATAAATATTTTATTTACTCAGTTGAAAAGCATGAGTTTAGTGTATGAAAAACCTTTATACTCAGGACGTGACTCCTTTGAACTACCAAGACAAATCAATAAGATGCTTTACAAAAATTGAGTGATTTGAAGGTGTGTGACATGTGTAGTACAACTGTGTGACAAATGATACCAGGTAAAAATGACTTTAACTTTTGAACAACTCACGTTCCGGTGGGTAATTATTTCTTGCACTGGACACTTCTCTTGGGGACGTTTTCAATCTCGCCTCTTCGTGTTGACGTTCCTTGTGCACTGATAATTATTTGTAAGTCAAAATACGGTTTTCTAAAACTCCGCACGATTGGAATAAGTTTAGCAGTGAATTTATGCTTTGAATACTGCCGGTGGTAATCAGCTGTCTGCGTGGTTTCTCGATTCGGCCGCCACAGCGCTGGCTCTCCTCTCACAGTTGAAAATAGGCTTGTGTACGTAACGTTATAGGGATTTTGTCAAAGTCAGTTTGTCTTAGCGAATACCAGCAGAATTGATTCTCTATTAAAATTTGGTCCTTTCCAGGGCCACTAGTATTCTGGCTGCGTGCGTTCTATTAAATATGTCGTGTTGTTGCTCTATTCAACAACACGTTGGCGTATACTCCTTGTATAGGTTAGTTCCCGTCTTTTGTCATTTACGGGAAAAGCCTTTCTGTGTTTTCGTGTCGACTTCTCATTCTTCGGTTTCGCCTCGGATGTGATGATCAGTTTCGTGGGTGATGTGTCTCTTCTGGATTCAAAGCATAAAGTGTTTTTTGGTCGAATTTCGTCTTCCTTTTATTCTCTGTAAGGCTCATTGTTTTAAATTTTTGACATGAACTTCCGGTGTATTTGTGTAACAATTCCTTCTAGAACGTTCGAGAATAATCAAATGGAACATCATGGAACAAATTTGACTTCCGTAGAAGCTTTAGAACGAACATTTCTTATTCTTCACACTAAGGATATTACTAAAATTATTCTGGTATTTGTCAAACAATTTTACATAACTACTTACAATCTGCATGCCATTACTATTTTTGGATTCTCTGCTTTCAACTGAATCTAATGATACTAATTACGATTGGTTTTGAACAAACTAACTCTAATAAAATAACATAAAATACAACTCTTACCTTGGAATGTTTTCATAAAATTCCAATTTTCTAACTATAAAATTGTTGTGAAATTGTTTGGTTCTTTCTACAACATTAATGCATAATATAATCATCTTTTTACAACAAAATAAACAAAAATTAACACATAACATATAAATAATTTCGGTTTTGTTTGGTCCTTGCATATGGCCTATGTTATTGTCACTGGTTCTTTACAATAATTTGACTTTTTTCGGTATCATATATGGGATTTTTCGAGTATTCACTGAGAGTTTATTATATTGTCTATCTTTGGTGATACCTGGTTTATCCTGATACATATTATTTTTACTGTAAGACTACTTAGCATCATATTGGTTTGCATAAGTGATTCATTTTCTTGGTGTGACAAATTTCACTCTCATATTTCAAATTCTTTAAGAATTAAGCTTGTTTTCAACTGAGTAAGTTTGTTTCTATAGTACACTATAGGACTGTACCCTTTTCCTTTATTTTTGATAATATTCTGCAATTATTCTGTCAAATATGACTGTTTTTTGTGATTGTTCTTTGGCCTCAGCCAGGTATGGCATAGGTAAATAGTTTCCTAACTCGACTGTTAAAGTGTTTAAGTTAGTCAAATATATAAGTATAGTCACATTATATTGTATTTCAACTTTATAATACAATTTTGTTGCATTTTGTCAACATTAAATTCATAAATATTACAATATTATAGGTCCATTACATGTTTTCAGTTAATACTGTTTTTGGTATTTTAATTGATTTTTAATCACTTTACAGCTTTCTCTATTTAAGATAATGTGTTCGTCTTTGTCTAGTTGACATTTACATATAGTTTTTATCCTAATTCTATAATAATTAATTTTTACATAAAATCTTAGTGATTGGACTCGGCTCCTAAACATAGATTTTTTGTCATAACATTTATATATTTTTTTATTTTAACTTACATCCTTTCTAATAATGTATTCAAGTCACTTAATACATTTATTTTATTTACATTAAAAAGTATAATAATGGATCTTGTCCATTAAATCACAATAAATAATTTTTTATACCCTATTCAGAGTTACATTTCTTAATAACTAATAACCTCATTTTGGTTGTTTCTGATATTATCTGTCTCTCTTATAGTATATTATTTGTTTTACACTGTTCTTCACTTAAATAATATATATGGGGTTTGAGTCTTAGTCATAGTCTTGTCGTTTTTTTCCATGTTAATGATATTAATTATTAGACAATATTACAAATTTTTCGGATTACTTGGGTTCGATACTGTTCACCTCACTTTCCTCTTATGATAAAATACTATGCAAATAATTTCCTTTATGGAACGATCTGTGACGTTACATAAGCCTCTCCGTTAAAATTGATAAATTGGGAAAAACATTTCTTCAGTTTTGATGAAATTATCATTTCTATATTAACCTTTTATTAGCTTCTTTATATTTCATTCTTTTATCTTATAATTAAATTCCTGTACTACCCCTTTAATATATTAATCCATGTCATTATTCATGTTTCGTTCTTTGTCGTATCTCCTTTTCCTTTCCTTTTACCTTGATGTTAATTATTTAATCTTTGATATAACTCCCTAACAATTCCCTAACTTTTATAGTGAGTTGGAAGTCAGAGTGGCTCGCTATGGCATACATTCTCCGCCCTTCCCTAACTATAATTACTGAAATCAGAGGCAACACATCTCTGTCCAGAAAATAATAATTGCACTTTCGCAACAAATAATAATAATAAAAAAAATATAATGTTCAAAGATCATAGGCTCCTACACATAAATTCCCTTTCTTAAACTCTTCTGATTATTTCTCAATTATATTAATATACTGTTCTCCGCAGGTAAAATTATCTTTTAAAATCATTCAATGTTAATAGCTATATTTATAGATTCATCATTACCTCCTTATGTAACACACTGTTTCCCCCTTTTTTTTTTTTATTTATCATTTCCTTTTAGTATCAATTATATGACAGTATTTCTCCTCCTTAGTAATATCAATTGTTATTTGATTGTTCAATAATTTATTTAATTAATTATGTCCTTTCCTTCTTTCCTTTATCTCCTTTCTAAGTACGGGTAAGTTGGTAAATATACGTTGACTTGGCTATTGGAAATAAATTTATATCTTATATATATATATTTTTGCCTTTGGTGGAAGGTATCCTTCTCGTAATTTTTTATTTTTTATTAATAATCCTTCCTCTCTTTTTCTAAGTACGGGTAAGTTAGTAAATATACGTTGACTTGTTTTTATTCATGGTACTTTCTCAATGACGCTGGATTTGACTTGTGTTTTTATTCATGGTACCTTCTCAATGACGCTTGATTATATGTACCCTTTACTTTGTTACTAACAGTGTCTGTTACCTCGTATGTATTGTTTTCATTGTCTTTCGTAATTGTAAAAGGTCCTGTATATAAAAGTAGCAATTTTTTCGTTATGCCTTGTATAGTACTGGGCAATTCTCTATTTCGGACTAACACCTTTTCTCCTACCTTATACTTAATTGCCTTTGGTTGGGATAGAATATATTTCTTCCGTTGCTGTTCCGTTTTTTCTAATACTTTGTTATAAAATTTGGTTCCTTCAAATTGGTATTCAGGTTCGTCGGAAAAACTAATAATCTCCTTTATCTCCCGTGGTGGTGGTCTTTCGAACATAACTGTGTACGGTGACTCCTCTATGGTATTGTGATATGATAAATTGAGAAAATCCTCGGTTGACGCTAATTTTTTCGTGCCATCTCTTCTGTTCATCATGGCAGTAGGTTCTCAACAAAAGTCCTACTTCCCTCAACACTCTCTCGGCTGGGTTACTATTCGGGTGATACACGGATGTCTTTATCCCGTGTTCTATAAGGTTCTCCTTCCATAATTTTCCCTTAAACTGGGTACCGTGGTCTGTAATTATGGAATACGGTCTGCCTACCTCCATCATATACTGTTCTATTATGATTTCTATAATTTTCTTTGTCGTAGCCCTAGTTATCGGATAAAGCTTAGTATATTTGCTGAAATGGTCAAGGATAATTACGATGAATTTATATCTGTGTCTTCCACCGCTGCGTGGAAATGGTCCACAGATATCGAGAAATACCTTTTCTAATTTTCCGGTGGATGTTATGGTTATCATGACCCCTTCCTTTCTCTCGTTATTACATTTTACCTTCTGACAAATATCGCATGACTGTATCGCCTGTTCCACTTTTTTATTCATCCCTTTGATGTATGTTTGCTCTTCCAATGCTTTCCTTACCTTGAGGGCACCCATGTGTCCGTACCTATCGTGATAATCAATGATTAGTGGCCTCTCTATCCCTGGTGGAATTACTAACTTCCAATTCTCTTGGTGTGGGGTATTCCTTATAAACAAAGTATCGTCGTGTACAGTAATATTTATTTATAACTTCATCGCCTTCCAGTACCCTTTTCCTAATATTTCCTAATTTTGGGTCGGCCTCTTGTTGTGCCTTCACATCGTTTAAAATATTTTTTATATCCTCCCTGCTCTTAATAATATGATATACCTTCGCTATTTGTTCCTTTTCGCCGTCGAAGGTTTGGTTTTGTAAATTGATGCGGGATAGGACGTCGGCTGCTATGTTTATTTTGCCTGGTATATATTACCACGTGATATTATATTCCTGTAGGGCCAAAACCCATCTCGTCAGCCTTCCGTGGTTTAGCTTACGATGTTTTAAAAATGAGATTGATTTGTGGTCACTCCTAACCGTGATGGGGTATCCTAATATATACGTTCGAAATTTACCGCATGCGAAAACTACACTCAATAACTCTTTTTCAGTGGTATTGTAGTTTCGTTCGCAACTGTTCAGCACGCGGCTGGCGAAGCTAATCACTAAATGGTTTCCCTCCTGATCTTCCTGATATAAGGCTGCACCTAAACTTACGTTACTGGCATCGCAATTTAGATAAAATGGCTTCGTAAAGTCGGGGTGATTTAACATAACTGCTTCTAAAAATTTCTCCTTTATTAGATTGAGCACTCCATCTTGCTCTGGTCCCCAAGTCCATTTGTCTTTAGCTAATAACTGCTTTTGAAACCTGGTAGTTAGTTCTGAATAATTGGACCGAAACTTCCTATAATAGTTACAGATTCCTAAAAATGATTGAAGCTGCTTCCTGTCTTTTGGGGTGGGGAACTTCTGTATTGCCTCTACTTTCTCTCTGGATGGAGTAATCCCTTGCTCGGTTAGATTAAAACCTAAAAATTTCACCTCATTTGCAATAAATTGGGACTTGTCTAATTTGAGGGTGATATTATTCTCTGATAGCTTCTCTAACACCTGTTCAACCCTATTACAATGGTCATCGCAATTCGCTGAAGTTACCAGTAAATCGTCGACATATACTGTCGTAAATTTCAGCACTTCCTGCCCCAATATTCTATCCATTATATTTACAAATACCGCCACTGAATTTATCAAACCAAAGGGTAAGCGTTTAAACTGATAGTTTCTGCCTTCAAATATGAATGCCATATATTTAATACTATCTGGGTGGAGTTCTACCTGCCAGTAGCCGCATACTGTATCCCATGAACTTATATACCTTGTCCCGTGAAACTTTTTCAGTATTTCTTCTATCTCCCCAGGGGATGTGCGGTCGTTAACAATCATCTTGTTAATCTCCCTAGCATCGAGACATATACGTACCTGTCCATTCTTTTTCGGCACAGCTATGATTGGGCTAGTAAAGGGCGAATAACTATATTCAATTATGTCGTCCTCTATCATCCTGTTCAATTCCTCCCTAACTTCGTTCTTTAGTGAGTAAGCAATCGGATATGATTTTCTGTTAAATTCTACAGGGGTTTTAAATTTTATGGTGCATTGATAATTTTTGACTTTGCCTGGAGCGTTTGAGAATATATGTCTATAATTATTATATACCGTAATCAATTGTTCCGCCTGTGCTTCGCTAATTTGACCCCTTGCTTTCGTCCTTTGGAATTCCCTTATTTCTTCCAATTTTTCTAACCACAACTCTGGGTTATCCTCCTGATATAAGGGCATGTTTAGTGGTCGATCGGCACAATAATAATGATTCACTATAGCTTGGTAAGGTGCGTTGTTTGTACTATCTCCTTGGGTATCAATTAAATTATTGGTCCAAATTCCCTCATTTGTCTTTAACGTTATAACCTTACTATCTAAATTTATTATCACATTATATGGCCTAAGTATATCGCAGTCTATTAGGATAGTCCTGGGTAAATTATTCGCCACTAATAGTCCGATTGGCAATGTTACACCATTACTGGTCATCTCTAATGACACCTGTTTCTTTATCGATTTATTCTGCCTTCCCGTCGCTCCGACTAGTATAATGTTAATTATAGGCAGAGTGGGTATGGGTAAATTACTGTTCTGTTTAATTCTCTCCAACTCCACACTGTCTATGAGCGATACGTTTGATCCTGTATCAATGAGTAATGTTGCATCTATACCATTGATATTTGCCTTGATTTGTACTATACCATTATTCCCTTTATTATGATTTTTAACAATATTATCCCTCTTTTCTAACAATTCCTCCCTAATAACTCTACGATAATTATTTGTTCTCAATGTCATTGTCCTGTCTTTGTCTTGTCTATTTTTGTATTCAGTTACCCCATAATATTGGATCAGTGAAGGGCTGTTTTCCTTTTTCACTGCCGCGTCTAGTTTAAATGAGCACCTGTCTCATTTGCCCGGTCTCCCGGAACATTGGGTTGCTGACTTGTTTGTGGTTCCTGTCTAACCTCGCTGTTACCACTAATGGGTCGGCTATTCGTTGTATTACTCTGGTTACCTTGCGTCTGTTGTGGGTAATACACGTAAGTCGGTAAATTGGGTTGGTATGGTCGTTGATTATTGGCCATTGTATAGTTTACCTGGGGTCTATACTCCTGGTTCCTCCTATCACCTCCTCCTTGATTACCTCCGTTTCGGTAATTATTTCGCTGACTATAATTATTCCCTCTATAATTATTGCCGCGATAACTATGTAATACACTTTTAAATAGGCCTTAATAAATGTTCACGTTACTATTATACATACTACACTCGGCCTACGAGCATGTGCAAAGTAAGAGTTTATCAAGCTAATTTACCCAATGACAATATTAATATTTATAACATACTAATTATCAGCACCAGAATGTAACAATTACTTTAGTGTACCGACTCTTAAGAATTATCCCAGGGCGCCAGTAATAAATAAACACAATTTGACTGTTATTAATTAAGTTTTTCATAACTAATTTGTATTTACATATTACAAAATTTGTAGATCATTACCTTTAATAAGTTTGCTATAAAATTTGTTTGGGCTTATTTCTTGGCTATGAATTCTTTGACTAATTGAGTCACCAAATATGAGTTACATACATTTAAATTTAATAGACAATAGTAAAATAAGTGTTCATTTTATTATTTACTTGCATGTTGAATCCACTCTGCGCCGCGATGTAATCAATTCTACACGTTCCAGGCGGGTCGCCGACGTTAATCGTTGAGCCCTTATCCTTGTTAGTTTTGCACTAATTTATACACTTGTTTCACAGGTATTAAACACCATTCACTTTGACAACTTAGTGATAACTACACAGGTGCCGTATGCTAATACACTTGTTGAATACACAGTATATTCTTTTACAAAGCTAAGTGCGTCTAACACCAGCTTAATAACTGCTTATTGATCGACCGTCCCGCACCATGACGTTTCACACATTTAAATCGCTATGTATTTCGACATTCAATGATTGATGCTGTGTTAAGTAAAACTTGGATATGTTACTCGATTTTAACTTATCTTCTCTAATTTCTCTGCACGTTATTCTTGTAAACGATTATTAAATGTTTATAATATGTAGCTTTCACAATACTTAATATCGCGTTACCGTGACTGACTTACGTGGCGATTGAAATATACTTAATCAAATTACTGAGAAATTATTATTGCAACTAATACGAGTCTAATATCTGTAATCTGTCCGTTGACTAACTTAACTTCTTACACTCCGTATTTTTATATTTCGCTAAAACTACCCTCACTCAATATCGACAAACTACACGCCTATTGGTCTGACTTACCGCTAAATTCAAAACTACCTAATCTGTTTAACGGAACAGCCCGCGTAAAAAATGACGCTATCCGCTATTCGTCCACAAAATGCACGTGAACACGTGGTATGAAACTTCGCGTCACCTTCCATTTCACACTACGCTCTCTTTCTAAAATATAGCTCCCTTTTGTTAGGCGCACTTAACTTTTACAACCTTAGTAAATGTTTCTTACACCCTAGCAAAATAATACAGTTTTATGACGGTCCGACCCGTCCGTGACAAAATATAAATTCTTAGCCGACTTACTGGCGTCAACGCAAGGTCGTCTTTTGAATATCTATCGCCCTTTACTACATATTTTAATGTTTTCTTACTTCTAAAGAAAACCACCGCTTTCTATAAATTTATCTTTCTCCCTGGGTACCATATGACTTTGTCCCCGTAAAATTGTTAAGAATACAATTTTCCGTGATATCGTCCCCCGATAGAATCATATCAAAATTTTAATCGAATTTGGGATTGATTCTATTGATGCGTCCCTAATCCCCTGCTAAAATTTTATATTACTAACAATAATTTGTTTAACCCCTGCCATAACCTAGATTTGTTTGTACATCACATTATATTAATTACTTTTAATTTATTTAACATAACATGGTAATATTAGTTAGTTTACGATCTGTTGTTATACCCTAAGTGTCAACGGCATTTCAAGGTTTGTTTACGAACAGACTCTCCGTCCCACCCTTGACAAACTGGTCAAACAACTACTTTTAAAATATTTTGCTTTACTCTCCCTTTCATCTCAACACATGTTACAATGACATTTTGCCCTAACATCTGTTTACGTTCTACTTCCCTTAACTTACTCTTACAATGTAGTACATTCATAATAACTACGCTAATATCTTTTGGAATCCTTATACAATTTAATAATTTACAATGATTATCTTATTTATTACACCAGCATCCGAATCTTACAATTATTACATATGTAGCCGTTGTGTGCTATTACAATCTGTTTAGTATCTATGTAGTATCCGTGTTCATGTGTGTAGTAATGGATCCTTGCTCATAATACGGTTTTAATTGTCGTATATTAAAATTTCCTCTGATACATCCTGGTCGTCGTGCGTCTTCTAGCTGGTAGGTTGCTGTTCCGAGTTCCTTTGTTATTTTATATGGTCCTTCAAATAAATTGCAAAATTTTCCTATTATCTTCTTATATCTGAGATTGGATACGCGCGTAGCAACACCTTATCTCCTATTTGGAATTTTGAAATCTGATGAGCAGCGTTGATTCGATTTGTCCTTTTTCTCCCTTTTCTTTTATGCGTAAATAAATATTATGATAAGTAATTGGTTGGCTTGTCGGCATCATTTCCTTGTCAAGATATTTGGTCCAGTCCCGCTCCGGTTTTCTTCCCCACTGTGCCTCGTACGGGGTGGTTTCAATTGTCTCATTGTATTTTTGATTTATACATGCTTCAACTAGATTAAGAAATTGTGCCCACTTTGTGTGTCTTTCGGATGTCAATGCCCTAAACATGTTGCCTAATTTTCGATTGATCCTTTCGGCCAAATTAGTGCACGGATTGCGAATAGCGGTATATTTTGGTTTAATACCCATCTCCGTCAATGCTGTGAACCATCGTTGACTGGTGAACTGGGTACCGTTGTCAGTCAGTACTGCTGATGGCCTTCCCATTTCTTCACAATACAATTTAATTTTATTTATAGTGGCGGTCGTGGTGGCTTGCCTTAATTTATATAATTTTACATATTTGGTGAAGTTGTCAATCACAGTGAGTATGTACCTGACCTTGCCCGTTGATACCGGTAATGGTCCATAGTAGTCAATACTAACTAGTTCACTCTTGTTTTGGGGTATGACAGGCTGCGTTTCGCCTACCATTCGTTTAAAATGGTCCTTGCTTTTCTGGCATATTTGACAAGTTTTCGTAATTAATTTGGTAATCTTATTAACTGAGTTCCCCGTGAAATTTTCTTTGAACAGTTGATATGTACGACGATTTCCCACATGACTGTATGCCTGATGTAGTTCAGCAATCATATTGTGGCAAAGTTCATTGGTCAACATAAGTTTCCATATCCCTTTTTCGCTTCGGTATAATTTGTCATTGTGCCAACTGTATTTTTGGGCAAGTTTATGTTGTTTATTGGCTCGTATTACGTCGATAATTCGCTTCAATTTCATGTCGGCTAGTTGATAACTTCTTATATTCTTGAGCTGCTCCTTAGCCTCCTTACTGATGCGGATGTTGCTAAGATTGATCTCTAACTCCTCGGTTCGATCGATTGGTTGTTCCTCGTCCATGTCTTCAGGATGCCTGCTCAGGATGTCCGCCACGATGTTATCTCGCCCTTTGCAGTGAATGATGTCGAAATCATACTCCTGTATAGCGAGAATCCATCGCGTTATGCGGGAATAATTTAGGTGGCACTTTTTTATGAATATTAACGCCTTGTTGTCAGTAATGATTGTAAAAGGCTTACCCAGTACGTAGGTCCTAAATTTTTGCAAACAGTATACAACACTCAGCAGCTCTAATTCTGTGGTGAAGTAATTACGCTCAGCTCCCCGTACCACGCGGCTTGTGTATGCGACTACTCCAATGTCGTTATTCTCGTCTAGCTGGTAAAGCTGGCCTCCCAGCGCATAACTACTCGCATCCGTCTGTAGGTAGAAACGCTTGTTGGGGTCAGGATGCTTAAGAACCACTGATTCGATGAATAATTCCTTGACTCTCTCAAAATGCTGATCCATTTCCTTTGTCCATTTAAACGTTGTACTCTTTTTTAATAAGTTTAACAAAGGTTGTGTCGCTTCGGCGTATTTATTGGTGAATCGGTTGTAAAAATTGGTTAAGCCCAGAAATCCTTTAAGTTGTTTTTGATTCTTTGGCTTCCGAAATTCCTGAATGGCTCTAATCTTATCCGGTGCGGCGGTGATACCCTCTGTTGTTAAGCGATATCCCAGGTAATCAATCTCTTTACGAAACAGCTGCGATTTTTTAAAGTTGACAGTTAAATTAGCTTGTTTTATGTCACGTAATAATAATTTTAAGTGCCGTAGGTGCTCTTCCACGCTATCCGAGATACATAAGCAGTCATCTACATATAAGATCGTAAATGCCTTCACTTCTTCCGACAATACTCGGTACAAACCACGTGTTAAACTTGCTAGGCTGGTCTTCAATCCAAACGGCGTCACTGTGTACCGATAGCACTTGCCTTCGTACAAAAACCCAGTAAAATCTCTACATTCCTGATGCAATGGGATCTGCCAAAATGAGCTACGGAGGTCAATTGTGGACATGACTTTAATGTTACCACATTTTGCCAGTATCTCGTTAATTGGAATGGCTCCCTCATGGTCTGGAACTGTTACTGAATTCAGCTTACGGGCGTCCAAACATAATCTAACCGTCTGGTCTTTCTTTACGACAGTAACCATAGGGTTGACGTATGGACTCTGGGCCCTTTCAATAACACCATGCGCCTCCATTTTCTGGATTTCTGCCTTCACTGCTTCCTTGTATCTCATCGGAATCGGCCAACCTTTCTGACAGTAGGGTGTCCGATCGGTGACTTCGAATTTATGTTGATACGAGTTAATCCTACCTGGCGTATCCCGGAATACCATTTTATTATCCATCAAAATATGCTTTAGCTCGCTCCGTTCAGCTTCAGTTATGTCTGTGATAGTTTGTACCTTCTGTCCAATCAATTCTTCGATCTCTTCATCGGCAGATGCGAGTTCTACTCGTAGTATCTCCGCTGTAGTTCCTTCCTGGATTTGGTCTCCCTGAATGATTAATCGTTTGTTGTTCAGGTCGATCACACACCCATTTTCTTCCAATAACCCTATGCCTAAGATACAATCTTTTATTAATTCTGGGACAACTACGAAGACACTGTCGACTCTTAAACTTTCGATTTGGACAGTTATTAGGATTTGTTGTGTAACCCTTTTTGACTTATTGCCGGTTGCACCCTTAATTACGGTATTCGACAATTTTAACATTTCTAGATCACCCAATTCCTTTTTATTGTCTTTAAACCACTGTTCTGAGACAGCGTTTAATTGGCTCCCGGTGTCCAATAAGGCGCATGTAGACACACCGTTCAACGAGACACTTACTTCCGGACATTTACTAACTTTACATATTATGTTGACATCATCATCATCCATTAAATCATCTCTTAAATCTAGAAAAGTAGTGTTAATATATTTACTAATATTACTTAAGTCTACTTCATATTTACAGAACTTAGCTAGTTTTTTGGCATAACGGTATTAACTTTGTTACCGTTCGCACCGCTGGTCGATGGAATAGGTTCGTTCTCATTTTTAAACTTGTTTGTTCGTTTGGGGTAGTGAGAAGTAACTGGCCTACTTTCACTTTCATTTGCGCGCCCGTGCTCAGCTGGTCGCTCTCTCTCCTCTTCAACCCTCGTCCATGATTTACGATCTCGCCGTCCGTCATAGTACCCTCGGCTCGCCTCTCTGGTGTCACTTCTCAGACTCATAAGTTCTAACAAGACCTGCTCGAATTCATTGATTGTCACTACACCACGAGTAATTATCGCAACTCTTATTTCATGCGGATAATGTTTAGTAATTTTTCTAATTAAATACTTATCAGGTATTGGCGGAATTAATTGTCGGTTTTCTAACAGTTTACGCTCTAAGTATTGGATCATGTTCATCCCATTCTCGCCGTGATACCTTCCGAATTCCAGTTCATTGCGTACTCTCTCTTGGATGACGTCATTCCAATATTTACTTATAAATGCGTCAGTGAAGTCCACAAAATTGTTAATGTTATCTTTTACTAACCTCCACCACACTGCTGCCTCTCCTTCAAGATGTCTTGCTATCCACTTGATGTTTCCAGCATCTTGATAATGTTCTCTGAATATTTCATTCAATTCTTTAATAAATTCCATCGGGAAATCACCCGTGCCATTATATTTTATGTCCTTCACCTGTTCGTTTGTCAGGCTCCGATTACATGGTGTGTTGCTTATTGACGCTAGTTTAGTTCGTACTTCCTGTTGTATTTGTTGTAATTTAAGGTGAGTCTCGTCAGACTTGCTGTTGATTTTAGTTTCCAACTCTTTCAGTTTTTCGACCTTTAATTCATTTATAGCTGCCGTGTTATCTGTACATCTTTGATTGTTTACACTTACTGTTTCAATAATTATTTCAAAATTATTATTGTATTTTTCGTCAAGTTCTTTAATTTGTTTTGTATTGGCACTAATTTCGGTACTAATCTTATCACAATTTTCTTCGATCTTATTATCAATATCTACTCTAAACTCCTGGAGAATTTTTTGGTTATTTGCTCTCTCTTGATTGAGTTGCGTGAATACTTCGTTTCTTAGTTCCATATTTTGTTTGTGCATCTGCTCTGATAATTGTTGCATTTGTTGTTTGTGTTGTGTCGCTTGTTGTGTTAGCTGTTGTGTTGTTTTTTCCGCCAGTTCTTTTATTTGTTCTTTTGTTTCTTTCGATTGTTGTTCAAGTCGTTGTGTTTGTTGTAATAGTTGTTCTTTTGTTTCTTTCGATTGTTGTTCAATTCGTTGTGTTTGTTGTACTAATTGTTGGAGTATTGTACATATATCGGTGATGTCTGATATACTGGTCTCTCTCTAACCTCTACTAGTGTTTCTTGTGTAATATGTTGTGTTTCTGCATTTTCTTCGTTCAGTCCCCGCGTCCTTGACTCTTCATTCCCCATTGAAATGTGTGCGATCGTCTGCGAATCTCCTATCTGATTGTTTATATCGAAGTCCATTTCGTTACCGTGGGATGTTGTTTCTGTATTCATGTTATTGTTTTCTCCGTGCGTGTTGTTCTGTGTGTTAATGTTTTTCCTACTCTTACTCCGCGTAATCATACAACTATATCTTATATTATCGTTATTCTTAATTCTATTTTATTTTTATTTTACTATTCTATTAGTGACTCAATAGTCCCACGTTCCGGGCGACAGAATGTAATACACTTTTAAATAGGCCTTAAAAAAAGTTCACGTTACTATTATACATACTACACTCGGCCTACGAGCATGTGCAAAGTAAGAGTTTATCAAGCTAATTTACCCAATGACAATATTAATATTTATAACATACTAATTATCAGCAACAGAATGTAACAATTACTTTAGTGTACCGACTCTTAAGAATTATCCCAGGGCGCTAGTAATAAATAAACACAATTTGACTGTTATTAATTAAGTTTTTAATAACTAATTTGTATTTACATATTACAAAATTTGTAGATCATTACCTTTAATAAGTTTGCTATAAAATTTGTTTGTGCTTATTTCTTGGCTATGAATTCTTTGACTAATTGAGTCACCAAATATGAGTTATATACATTTAAATTTAATAGACAATAGTAAAATAAGTGTTCATTTTATTATTTACTTGCATGTTGAATCCACTCTGCGCCGCGATGTAATCAATTCTACACGTTCCAGGCGGGTCGCCGACGTTAATCGTTGAGCCCTTATCCTTGTTAGTTTTGCACTAATTTATACACTTGTTTCACAGGTATTAAACACCATTCACTTTGACAACTTAGTGATAACTACACAGGTGCCGTATGCTAATACACTTGTTGAATACACAGTATATTCTTTTACAAAGCTAAGTGCGTCTAACACCAGATTAATAACTGCTTATTGATCGACCGTCCCGCACCATGACGTTTCACACATTTAAATCGCTATGTATTTCGACATTCAATGATTGATGCTGTGTTAAGTAAAACTTGGATATGTTACTCGATTTTAACTTATCTTCACTAATTTCTCTGCACGTTATTCTTGTAAACGATTATTAAATGTTTATAATATGTAGCTTTCACAATACTTAATATCGCGTTACCGTGACTGACTTACGTGGCGATTGAAATATACTTAATCAAATTACTGAGAAATTATTATTGCAACTAATACGAGTCTAATATCTATAATCTCTCCGTTGACTAACTTAACTTCTTACACTCCGTATTTTTATATTTCGCTAAAACTACCCTCACTCAATATCGACAAACTACACGCCTATTGGTCTGACTTACCGCTAAATTCAAAACTACCCAATCTGTTTAACGGAACAGCCCGCGTAAAAAATGACGCTATCCGCTATTCGTCCACAAAATGCGCGTGAACACGTGGTATGAAACTTCGCGTCACCTTCCATTTCACACTACGCTCTCTTTCTAAAATATAGCTCCCTTTTGTTAGGCGCACTTAACTTTTACAACCTTAGTAAATGTTTCTTACACCCTAGCAAAATAATACAGTTTTATGACGGTCCGACCCGTCCGTGACAAAATATAAATTCTTAGCCGACTTACTGGCGTCAACGCAAGGTCGTCTTTTGAATATCTATCGCTCTTTACTTCATATTTTAATGTTTTCTTACTTCTAAAGAAAACCACCGCTTTCTACAAATTTATCTTTCTCCCTGGGTACCATATGACTTTGTCCCCGTAAAATTGTTAAGAATACAATTTTCCGTGATATCTATTTCCTTGATTATAGTTCCTATTGTAATTATTTTCGGGGTAATTGTTTCGGTTTGGTCCCGGATAGTTACGGTTATTTGGACCTTGATTGTTATTATTTCGGCTATTTGGTGGGGTGCTATTGTTCTGGCTATTCGGGTTAAAATTATTACCATTTCCACCTCCATTCCGGTTTGGTCCGTTGTTACTCTTATTATAGTCTACTTTACGATTGGGGGGTTGGTAGTCTTGGAACCTTCCAGCAGACTCACAGTTTTCTAATAGCTTAGCTAGATCAGTTATTTTTTTAAGTTGTTGGTACAATTGGGCATCTTTAATACCGTAGCTATAATGTCCAGCTAACTGTCTCACCAAACATTCTTCCGGGATTGGCGGTATTAACTTTCGAACCAAACATATCTTTCCCAGGAAATAAGATGTTGGGGATTGTCCATTGGATGCGTCGTATTTCCCGTAGAATATGTCCATTCTTACTTTGTTTTGCGCTGTTTCTGACCAATACTTTTCTTTGAATTGGCGTTTGAATTCGACTAAGTTTGTGATTTCGGGTCGTACCGCTATCCACCCATTATCCCTCGTATTACGGAACGTTTCGTCTAACATCTCCCTTATTCTATCCCACCTTGTTTCCCTATTCTTTTCAATGAACTCTTCCATCCTCTCTAAGAATTCCATAGGGTTCCGGCGATAGTTTTGGAAGTTGATTACCTCCCTGTTCTCGCTATGACACGTATGGGTATTCAATATCGGTGTGTCCCTCAGCGCTTCTAATTTTTCCTGCAGGTTTTTCTCCCTCTGATCTATTTCCTGTGTTATTTATATTAGTTTTTATTTGCTCGTCCAACCTGTTAGCTATGTCATACGTTCTCTGTATTCTCTCGCTAACGTCTTTCCGGACTTCTCCTACCTCCTGCATGATTTCGTCTTGGTTTTACCTTACCTTGTTTTCGAGAGTTCTAACATCTTGTTTGGTCTCTACGGTTCGCTCCTCTATATTTTCAAAACGGGTATTATTGCCTTCCTGCAACCTTTCTAACCGTTTCTCCATTGTCTCGACCTTCCTGTCACTGTCGATTTTACTATCATTGATCTTTTTGTTTACTGTTTCGTAATTGGCGCTAATTTCCCTTTTTAGGGACTCTATACATTTTGTATTCCCCTCCTGAAATAGCTCCAGCTTTTTTCCGTTGTCATCGATGTTATGGGTTATATACCCCCTTAAAGATTCTATTTTTCTGTCTAATTCCTCCCTATCTTCCTGTCTGTTTTTATTATTCTCCTCCTTATCTTCCTGTCTATTTTTATTATTATCCTCCCTTAGGGATCCTATTATCGTCTCCGTTTTCTCATTACTTTCATTAGTATTTTTGTTCATATTTTTGTTTATCGTTTCTTCCATTCTTTGGAACATCATCATTATTGCATTCATGTCAATGCTCCCTGTTATTTTTTCTGGTTCGGGTTTCTCTGTTTGGTCTTCCATTTGCATGGGTCCTTCTCCCGTTTGTTCCTCTAGTTCATATCCCGTTTGTATTGGTCTTTCAATTTCTAGTGTGGGCGGTTCTATTTCTATTTCCTCGACCTGGACTGCCTCTCCGTCTTCCACACTTAATTCGGGTTCTACATTTTTCTTCACCTTTTTTCCTTTTGGTTGCGGCATCTTGATTTGTTGGTAGTTGCCGGGCTTGTTCCTTTCCTTTCAAGCCTCACTAGTTGGGCTGCCAATTTATAAAATAGAAATAGTGTGTGTGTAATGTGTTGTTATATGTCGGGCGTTACACTCCGCGCACTTTCGATACTTACTGATGACTGGTTCCTCTGCGATGATGTCGTCCTGCAAAACAACTTAAGCTACTATGTGTATGTGGGCGCCACTTGGATTTTTTGTTCCAAGAAATTATTATTAAAATTAAATTTTGATTTCTTAGTAGTTAACTTAATTCTATGAAAAAATGTGAACAAGATAGTTTGAATTTGCAAATAACGTATGTTTTAATGAACCTTAAAAATCGTCTGAAGGATTACACTCGTATTAAATAAAATTGCAGAGTTACAAAAAATTATTATTGACAAGTTTTTTCTCCAATCAAGTATCGGCTAATAAATATTTTATTTACTCAGTTGAAAAGCATGAGTTTAGTGTATGAAAAACCTTTATACTCAGGACGTGACTCCTTTGAACTACCAAGACAAATCAATAAGATGCTTTACAAAAATTGAGTGATTTGAAGGTGTGTAACATGTGTAGTACAACTGTGTGACAAATGATACCAGGTAAAAATGACTTTAACTTTTGAACAACTCACGTTCCGGTGGGTAATTATTTCTTGCACTGGACACTTCTCTTGGGGACGTTTTCAATCTCGCCTCTTCGTGTTGACGTTCCTTGTGCACTGATAATTATTTGTAAGTCAAAATAAGGTTTTTTAAAACTCCGCACGATTGGAATAAGTTTAGCAGTGAATTTATGCTTTGAATACTGCCGGCGGTAATCAGCTGTCTGCGTGGTTTCTCGATTCGGCCACCACAGCGCTGGCTCTCCTCTCACAGTTGACAATAGGCTTGTGTACGTAACGTTATAGGGATTATGTCAAAGTCAGTATGTCTTAGCGAATGCCAGGAGAATTGATTCTATATTAAAATTTGGTCCTTTCCAGGGCCGCTAGTATTCTGGCTGCGTGCGTTCTATTAAATATGTCGTGTTGTTGCTCTATTCAACAACACGTTGGCGTATACTCCTTGTATAGGCTAGTTCAGTCTTTTGTCATGTACGGGAAAAGCCTTTCTGTGTTTTCGTGTCGACTTCTCGTTCTTCGGTTTCGCCTCGGATGTGATGATCAGTTTCGTGGGTGATGTGTCTCTTCTGGATTCAAAGCATAAAGTGTTTTTTGGTCGAATTTCGTCTTCCTTTTATTCTCTGTAAGGCTCATTGTTTTAAATTTTTGACATGAACTTCCGGTGTATTTGTGTAAAAATTCCTTCTAGAACGTTCGAGAATAATCTAATGGAACATCATGGAACAAATTTGACTTCCGTAGAAGCTTTAGAACAAAAATTTCTTATTCTTCACACTAAGGATTATACTAAAATTATTCTGGTATTTGTCAAACAATTTTACATAACTACTTACAATCTGCATGCCATTACTATTTTTGGATTCTCTGCTTTCAACTGAATCTGATGATACTAATTACGATTGGTTTTGAACAAATTAACTCTAATAAAATAACATAAAATACAACTCTTACCTTGGAATGTTTTCATAAAATTCCAATTTTCTAACTATAAAATTGTTGTGAAGTTGTTTGGTTCTTTCTACAACATTAATGCATAATATAATCACCGTTTTACAACAAAATAAACAAAAATTAACACATATAACATATAAATAAGTTCGGTTTTGTATGGTCCTTGCATATGGCCTATGTTATTGTCACTGGTTCTTTACAATAATTTGTCTTTTTTCGCTATCATATATGGGATTTTTCGAGTATTCCCTGAGAGTTTATTATATTGTCTATCTTTGGTGATACCTGGTTTATTCTGATACATATTATTTTTACTGTAAGACTTCTTAGCATCATATTGGTTTGCATAAGTGATTCATTTTCTTGGTGTGACAAATTTCACTCTCATATTTCAAATTCTTTAAGAATTAAGCTTGTTTTCAACTGAGTAAGTTTGTTTCTATAGCACAATATAGGATTGTACCCTTTCCCTTTATTTTTGATAATATTCTGCAATTATTCTGTCAAATATGACTGTTTTTTGTGATTGTTCTTTGGCCTCAGCCAGGTATGGTATAGGTAAATAGTTTCCTAACTCGACTGTTAAAGTGTTTAAGTTAGTCAAATATATAAGTATAGTCACATTATATTGTATTTCAACTTTATAATACAATTTGGTTGCATTTTGTCAACATTAAATTCATAAATATTACAATATTATAGGTCCATTACATGTTTTCAGTTAATACTGTTTTTGGTATTATAATTGATTTTTAATCACTTTACAGCTTTCTCTATTTAAGATAATGTGTTCGTCTTTGTCTAGTTGACATTTATATATAGTTTTTATCCTAATTCTATAATAATTAATTTTTACATAAAATCTTAGTGATTGGACTCGGCTCCTAAACATAGATTTTTTGTCATAACATTTATATATATTTTTATTTTAACTTACATCCTTTCTAATAATGTATTCAAGTCACTTAATACATTTATTTTATTTACATTACAAAAGTATAATAATGGATCTTGTCCATTAATTCACAATAAATAATTTTTTATACCCTATTCAGAGTTACATTTCTTAATAAGTAATAACCTCATTTTGGTTGTTTCTGATATTATCTGTCCCTCTTATAGTATATTATTGGTTTTACACTGTTCTTCACTTAAATAATATATATGGGGTTTGAGTCTTAGTCATAGTCTTGTCGTTTTTTTCCATGTTAATGATATTAATTATTAGACAATATTACAAAATTTTTCGGATTACTTGGGTTCGATACTGTTCACCTCACTTTCCTCTTATGATAAATTACTATGCAAATAATTTCCTTTATGGAACGTTCTGTGACGTTACAATATTCACGATCGTCTGAGTATTGAACAGTATACAATAGCACAAATTGAAAGAGTGAAACATCTTAAACCTAAATTTTCAGAATACGAAATAATATCTAAACTGTCTTACCATTTTCAGAAAAATATCCAACTCGCTGTTTACACACAAAGTATTAAAACAATTGAGGAATTTTTAATACTTGTAACACAATCTGAGAACATTACTCGCGGTGAGAATACACAACACAATTATCAACAGCACGGTAATCACAATTATAACCATAATCACAGCAGCAATAACTACAAACAACAAATGCAACACACGCAGAATAGGTCAGCTGTTAACATCGCGCATATGGCAACGACTCAACGCATGGAATGCGATCGTCAAGAGAAGGAGATAACCAGTGACAGAGAGAGGGTGAATAGGGTGAGAAGGGGCTACGTCTGGCCAAGTTCAAAGAAAAGATTTCCGAAGCCCTATAAGCGAGCAGTTAACGCGGTAAAAACGAACAATACCTGAAAGAGGGAATGCACAGCGGAAGCGGCGAGTACACCATCGACGTCTAAACAATGACTGCAGACGCGTAAGCGGCAGTACACAATAAATAGTATATATCCTGTCGACATACGAGACGAATTGTTTAGTACGGACGAAGGTGTGAATCAAGCGGAACTTCACACTGCCCGACTGTAAATACAAATTATTTTAAAAATACAATGATCTTACTTATTAATAATGTGAGAAATAATGTGTATAATATGTTAATAATAATATGTCAATACATAAAACATTGTCATTTCTACTGAATTATAAAGTAACGAACTCTCGCTTACTGAAATAGATTTTAGCCAGAAGAATGTGAGGAAATCTACAATAAGGAAGATAAAGAAGTACGTCTATTAGCTATACGATTTGAGGCTAGCAACAAAGTAAGAAAAATGCTACAAAATCTAGCAGAACAACAGGATCAAGACACTACCTTACGAAATTTAAAACGTCAATCTCGCCGACCAGCTCAATATAAGCTACATAACAACATTCTTTTCAAATTAATAAGACATGATTGGAAAGTTATGTTGACGAACGAGATGTTATTTAAACTGATAACACCAAATCATGAGAGCTTAGCTCATGCCTCGGCATTAAAATGTTATTTAATCCTTAGACAAGATTTTACTATTAAAATGTTTAGAAAAATTAAAAATGAATTGAAGAAATGTTATGATTGCCGGACTGCTAAGCAACCTAATCTTCACACATATGTGGAAATGGAAAGTATACAGAAGGAGGCGAAAGGGGAGTTAGTTGCAGTGGACTTTTTAGGGCCATTACCACGATCAAGTCGGGTTGTTAAACACATACTACTCTGTATAGACGTGTTTTCTAAGGCCGTTCATCTGTATTCTATTATGCGACCTACAACGAAAGCTGTCCTAAAAATTCTGTTAAAAAATATATTCCAAAGAGGATTCTTAGTGATCAAGGAGTGCAATTTCAAAGTGAAGTATGGAATAGAATATTAAGAGAGAGAAAATGGAATTCAACCCATACTCACATTTATCAGACATCCAAAGGGAAATTTAGCCGAGAGAGTAAATAAAGAATTGGGTAAGTACCTACGTATTTACTGCCATAACCAACACAACAAATGGGCAAAGTATATACCATTCTTTGAAAAAGCCATTAATGAGAATTGTAGCGAAGCAACGAGCTACACACCGACAGAGATTGAACAAGATCGTCAGCCCGACTGATTTAAGAAGAGGTATGTTCACAAACCTGCAAATCATTAAGCATTAAGATTAAACATGCTAAAAGAAGAATAATAGAAAAAGGTAATAAGAGAATAGAACGATTCAACAGAACTCACAAGTTGTAGAAATTTAATCTTGGAGAGAAAGTATTATTAAAAACAAATCCAGTTGGAAAACGTATTGACAATACTGCTAAAAAAATTCTTCAGATTCTATGATGGACCTTACACTTTGCTAAGACAAACTGGCAAACAAACTTTCATTGTATATGATGACACAAGACGGAAAGAATTGGGCAAGTAACAACAACGTAAACACTTATCATCTATAGCTTAAATAACCTATAAAGAAAAAGTTCCTCAAAGTATATTTAATAAGCGAAAATGAATTTTACATTACGAGTAAATAATATGTCAAATAAGTGTATTAGGGTATACTTATAGATTATGATACTTCGCACGCACGCACTTACTCCTACACACGAGCGCGCGCTCGCGTATATGCACAGGGAGGTGCGGTGAACCCTCCATATATTATTTCCTAATGATACATTAGTAATGAGGAAAATACATTGTGCGCACACTGCAGACAGCATAATAATGAAGAGCGTAACAAACTGGCACCGGTTAATAAAGTATGTGTGTTGGATATTGCCTCATATTCTACAGTGAGAGCCGAATGGTATCTCTTTACGTGTTATTTTTATATGTACCACACCACATTGACCACATTGGTTGTCAATTAACGAAATTCGACCGTAATTCATTAAATTTTTAAGTTTGAACGTTATTGAGGTTCTTTTGTCAAAGAGTATACCTCTATAATCATTGCATATAATTGTTTTGAATTTTGTTCTATTACGTTAGCTGCGAGCGTGTACAAATACGTCATTAGCGTGTGTTGTTTGCCTTAATTCCCTGCAATACCTATGAAATTTAAAATTTAATGTTAGTAACAGTTGAAAAAAAACACAATTACAGCTTGTATTCGTATTTATTTTTTGATATAATTCATTGTCAGTTTTAATTTTTTCATGTTATTATTGAATCAAATAAACGCTAACAAAAATGAGACTTGACATTCATAGAAGTATAAGATACATTGTTTTCAATTCCAGTGGATTACATTTCATTTTTGGTAAGGTACAAAATTCGAAAACAGTTTGAAGATTATCTGCTACAAAGCTTATATAATGTTTTAATTTTTTTTCTATGCATTAATTTTCGAGTTATTTGAAAAATATGAAAGATAGGAAAAATGAGGTTTAGCTTGGCTAAGCCATATTTAAAAAGCAATAACGCCTTTTTTGACATTTCCTTGGGTTTTTTTTATTGCCATACTGACCAGGTTTCGCCAAGGCTACACAGTTATTTTGCCTATCTCTTTCGAGTTATATAAAATTTAAATAAAAAATTAATACAAAATAAAAAATGAAATAAAAAATACGTGCCTCGTATTTTTTCATATATTTTTCATTAAATCAAAAAACCGGGCGGTTGAAAAAATAAATGTTGTCCATTGAACTTAAAATAGTTTGAAAGTGAATTTAATGATTCAGAACTTCTGTGTAAACAATGTTTTTTGTAAAAACTCTTTCATCATTTGCTAAATGCCCTTGGCCATTATATTTGGAAATATAAAATCTCAAACCATGGAATGATCGAACTCTACTTGCTGCGACGTACAATTGACCATGTGTAAAAACTGGCGGCCTCAATAAAATTCCTGTTTTTTCGAATGTTTGTCCTTGAGACTTATTTATTGTCATCGCAAATGCAGGTATAATTGGAAATTGAGTTCTTTGAAAGTTAATGGTAAAACAGTACCAGAATATGTTAAATTTATACGTGGAATCAAAATTCTCTTATTGCGTGCGGTTCCAGTTAAAACTTCGCAATCAATAGCATTACGATGCATACACTTGATGCGCATTCTTGTTCCATTGCCTAATGCTTCCTTTGTATTTAAGTTTCTGATCAGTAAAACGATGCAATTAACTTTCAATACTAACTTATGTGGCAAACCACTAATAATCAAAGAATTCAAAAACTCAACTGGATTGTTATTGATTTCATTGTCATCATCACAAATTATTTTATCGTAGCTATGATATGTTTTCTGTTCACCTGGTATTCGATTAAGTATATCAGTATTAATAAAAGTACAATCATCATTTTTAGGTGCTAAAATAACTGACTTCAATATGTTATCTCAGAGTATGTTTTCGGAAATATTTCCATACACCTCATTAATAATATTATTTTCATCTCCTATTAATTGCTGAGGTATTTCAATAATATTTTCACCAAACTGAGGGAATTGTGGGGCTTCATCATTACCAATTTTTTTCAAGAATTCGACAAATTCTATTTCACTTGGTAAGGCTCTCATATTTTGAGTAAACGTTACTTTATGAAAATAAACAAATTTATGCCAACTCGTGACACAATTTTCAATTAAAGTTGCACGTGATCCATGTGGGACAACTGGTAAGATTTGCCGAAAATCACCGCACAGAAGTATCGTTTTCACTCCAAATGGTTTATGTTTATCATTTTCATCGCATAGATACTGCAATAATCTATCTATGATTTTCAACACTTGCAGTGGGCACATAGAAATTTCATCAATAATTATCAATGATGATGAATTTATGTAACGTCCATAGCTACTATTTGCGGTAATATTCGCCACAGAATTTTCCAAAATGCGTATACGCAATTTAAACACATTATGTAAAGTTCTACCTCCAAGTAATTGAGTTGAAGCTATGCCACTGAACGCTGTTGCAATGCAACTAAGATTAAGCGAATTTAATTTGTGAATGATTGCTGTTTGTGTGAATGTTTTTCCACAACCTGCATGAGCGGTTAAACAAAAAACATTAGATCCAGTATCATGATGCAAAACTCCACGAATCACACGATCAATTAGATTACGCTGTTCAATATTTGCAGTTTCATAATGCTCACAAAACAGAAACTCTTGTTCTATTGGATCAATAGCACTTGCTTCGTCTGTTCTCTGCGAATACGTGGGAACTGGTAAACCAAGTTCTTAACATGACAAATTATGAACATTCAAAATATCTTCAATTTCTAATAGAGCTGTATTCAAGGATACTTCTTCGTTGTAATCTCTCAAAAAATCTTCACTAAGATATACTTTAAATTCATTCCATAACGCCAATGCATGGCTGGCACATTTAATGCACAAATGTAAAAAAATAAATTTCGCATTTGTTTTGGTGAATATAATTCTTTTGCTTCATTTAAACATTCGCGCTATTCATTATCATTTGAAGCAATGCCGCAAGCATGGCACGCTTCAACAAAAGAAGTGTGTATAATTCCATTGTATTTTCTAACATCCTCAAATGATTTTGGACCACAGACATGTAATAAAAGCAATCGTAAATGGAAAAGTTCGATGTCTTTTGGTGATACTACATATATGCGTGTAATGATTTTATCACCTCCACGCCTTCTCTTCTTCCATTTTTTTCGGGAATCTTCCCACACATAATGCAAAGGAATTTCAATATACTTATATTCATGCGCTGATGGATCTGGTCGATTCAATCAAAAAATGCTAATAATTTTGTTTGTCTTGCATTTTCAATTGCTTGACGTTCTTGCCCTTCTCGAAAGTAAACATTCTGTGTACGCGGTAAATGAATGTCAAGTCTAACGATGACATGTGATTGAAAATGCATTGGTAATTCATAGATGCGCCATACAGCTTCAGTTGATCCGACATAACGGCCATTTAAAAAATTTTTAACTTCATCAATTTGTATTTCTTGACCTGGTTCATTTCTCCACAGACTATTGTTGCCTGGCAACAAAAATATTTTATTTTTAACAATTACCATTTTTTGAAAAAGTTTAAATGAATTTTCAAGTGCAAATGAATGTTTTATTTTATTTTATTTAATGTATTTGTAACATATATTATATATAAATTTTACCTTTCTGCACTCCTTCTCCATATAAACTTTAACTATGCCAAATCTCACACTCCTCCGTGAGCGCAATATTCTTAAAAATGGTTACAAAGTTTTCTCTTCACGTATTAATATATAGAATATGGCTCTGGTTTGAGGACAAAATGCTATTACAAAGATTACAAGCAATAGTAAACTTCACAAATGCTCTTAACTATCTATATTATTACGTAGAACATAATACTCTTTTCACGACTAAAAATAACTGTTGCTTGCAGATATTTATGTAAACGTAAAGTAAATAAAATAAATACACATTTATGTTAAACATACACTAACACAGACATATGTTTGTAATGTTGTGATATTATTCAATACAGTTCCTTCTGCAAGTAGTGTATTGCGTTTTTCTTATACACAGACACACACACGCATGTATTTACATATAAGGTATACGCTGATTTTTTCTTTAAGAATGTTACTGGGAAATGTTTTGGATAATTCGTCTTTATTAAAATCTAAACGGGCGAATACGTACATACAATTCAAACAGGCTGTCTTTTTGTGTGTTATTGACTTTTTCAAATAAAAAGTTAGATTAGTTAGTATTAACTGAATGCGAATTATAGAATTATTTCTTAATCGTGATAAACTTAGTAATTTAATTCAAAACAACAACGTAAACGCTTATTAACTATAGCCTAAATAGCTAATATATTTTCATATATATACACACACAAACACACACATACAAATTTACAAATATGCGTATATATTTATACATAGATATATGTATGCACACAGAAATATGTACGTGTGCATGTTTTAAGACAATGATAATAAATTACTTACATTTATGCAGCTGTTTCCCACAAACAATTAGGATGATTGAAGTTTAATAACATATATGTTTATTATTACATCGATACAATATAATACATGTGGTTACAAAAAAATTCGAGAATTACTACATACAAAAGATGTGTGTATGTGTTTGTGTTTAGAGATAGCAAATCAAATGTATAATAATATTTCACCACTTCCTTTTAAACAATTATTTCTTTACAATATTATCTCTTCTTGCAATAAATTACTTTTTATTGTTGTATCAAAAGTACGAAAGATGTGAATCGAACGCAGTCGATTAATTATACACAAAGCTTGGAAGAAGAAAAACAATACTGTAAACATAATTTTACACCCACACCACGAACTCCCGTTCCTATGGTACGCAATAAGAGGAATGGTTATTGATGAATGTTTTATCTATGCTATGGTACTGTAGCAAAACTATACTGGTAAATACATTTTTTAGTTATACCATAATGCGTGTTTTACAGAAATGGGGTTATAAAACTACATATAATATAATGGTTTACGTACTGTGAGGCACATGTTATTCTCTTCAATTATGATTAGGGTTTGCTGACATGTAAAATCAACAACCTAAAGGTAATAGTATACTGAGGAAATTTGTATAGCCTCATTACGGAAATCAAAATCAAAACTTTTCAAAAGTAACATGATATATTTACCTCTGTTTATTAAATAAATTAAATTGTTATTATAAAGTCACATACGTCAAACATCCAAGTAACTTAAATAATTTATTAAAATTTTAGAAACATATTGCTTTCCTTTCTACTGTCTTTCACGTTTCCCCTCAGGTTGTCCCCCTCTTGTCTACTTTATCTGTTTGTAAATATTATTATAGTAACATGAATAATTTATTTTAAAATTTGTAAATAATAACATTATTTACATTATAAGCTAAATACGAATAAATATTTAAAATTTATTGTTTCAATAGTAATAAGTGTAAGAGTTTGCAACCAGAGTTACTATTACGTGTATCCTATAGGACCAAATATTGCTTAAGTCGTGAACACCAATAAAAACTCTAAAAACCAGACTGTTTCACGTCCATTCGTAAGTGTATGTAAAGCACACTCGTTGTCTAAACACACTCAACCTTCTAGGCGCGATTATATGATTACGGCTTAAGACAAAAATAATATAAACTTATATTAAAAGAAACATACACGAGTAAAGTACAGAGTTCGAGGTTAATGTGAATTCAGATAAGGCGTAAATAACACAACAAGGAGAAATCACGATTTAACAATGAAATTGGAGTAAAATTAAAGACACGTGTTGCTATAACAAAAGAAGAAAAAACAAGTACGAAACAAGTTTATTGAAACACATAGGAAGATTGATTAATCAGCCATATATTTCATGATACAGGCATATCACCAAAAGCACAAAGTTTAAAAATAATCGTTGGAAATATTATTTAATACCCAACTGATATTTGGGTGATGGAAAAAGATAGACAGGAATAAAAGATAACACAGCGCTGAATGTTGTAAGAGCGGACCAACAATACGGATAGCAAAGACAAGTAAATAAAGTTCCGTGGGAAAAAGAAGGAAAGGACACCCTAAAACGTCTCGGAGACACAAGATGAATGAAACTATAGAGAAGATGAAACAGGAAAACACAGGCAATTGGAGAAATAGAGAAAGAAGGTGTGTACATTCTCAGGAATCCTTATTTGATGACATTAAGTCTCCCAATCAGTGCTCTTATTTATCACTGGTGTTCTGACACGAACAACCCATATAACGGGAAACTTCGTTTTTTCTTTGATCTTACATCCTAAGTCTTTTTCAGTTTATACAATTGGTATTGTAAATATCTTCTAAAGCTTACACGGCCGGAGTAAATGTTGATAAGATCTTCAGATTACGGGTTGTTTGGCCGTGGTCCATTGTTACACAAATTAGGAAACCTTCGTGTGACATATGCATTAGGGAAAGCCCGATCAGCACTGATGATGGCACGTCCGAAACCATTACTAATTTGTGTAGTAGTGAACCATGGACGAACAGTCCATATCTTGAAGGTCTTACATAATTTTTATTGTGTTTCAAATATAAAAAGTTCATGTTTGTTTATTAAATTCTCAAGAGATAAGTAAGATCAATCCAATATACCCGTACAGATTGCATAAGGAAACATCTTTCATGATGCGACGTATTACAATTGGAAATATTTGTTCAACTGAGATAGTAAATTCAGAAATAAAATTTGTAAATATTACTCTGAAGTTGATATTGTCATCTATATTTCTACGTCATCTAAATGTACAGTCAACAAAAATTGTGCACCCTAGTATCGTGTGATTAAATAACTGTTACACCTTAAAAATTGACCAAACAATAATAATAAGGATTACCAAAAGATTAAGTATAAAAACTTACCTTAAATTGAAACTGTGATTTACGTACACACGTTTGGCCTTTCTCTAATTTGAAAGTTTAGATTACTTGTAACAGCATTTTTAATAATCTGGAGTAGACATTTCTTAACTCCGCTCGTGCCACATTGATATTGGCATAGACTAAGATATTTGAACATTGTTGGTACGAAAACTGTATTGCTATGACTTTATAAAGTCAAATAAAATACTAGTTTTCTATGGTAAAGTGTATTGATTATAGGCTTAAAGAAGAATTTTGAAGTGACCGCAAAACTGGCAAACATAATACAGTTTTAATTAAAAGTATATTCTAGAAAACATAGATTTCATTGATGGTAACATAATGTAACTCAGTAGGGTAAAAAACGTTTTTTGTACAAACGTTCGACAACAGCCATAGTTAAATGAAACGTATTCTACTAATGAGAGAAACGGCAGAATTGTACAGGTGTCCGTAGCTTTAGGGTAGCTGTAGCCCGTGCTGTTTTACGATTGCGAGAACGTCGTTGATGATTACAAAATACCCTCCGGATGGTACACAAAAGGAAGTGTTGTAATCGTCCTCAGCTGCTCTAGCGAAATTCTATAGCCGACAATAAGCTTTTCGCTGTGCTAAAAATGTTATTATGAGTACCATGTGACATAGGTTTTACATCTGCATTGGCCTTCTGTCAGGATTTTACCTTTCAAATGTTATGGTCATCCTAGTAAAACACTTAGTTTGCCAAACCTCTCAGGAATATAATTTAAAAAACGATACGAATCTTCTGTGTATTTTCAGAAGCGTTATGTAACAGCCTTATCTAATATTTTCTCAGAATTTGTAATAATCTGTCAGCTCACAAATTTAGACTTTGCTCTGTAAGATTGTAACTAACACAGAATCTAATAATTTGTTACATTCAATAAATAATAAATAAATTTATTGGTTGTAATTTTATTGTTCAAAAAAAGATTGCACAAAGACAGTTAACTATAGAGGAATTTCTATTTTGGATACTATATATAAGGTCCATAATAATAGTTAAAATATTAAACAGGAAACTAAAACCAAAAGCTGACGATTTAATATCAGAAGAACAAAATTACTTCATTAAGGAGAGATCGTGCATAGATGCTATGTTTACACTTAAATTAACAATAGAACAAGAAGAGGATTTTACTTAGAGACGCATCTAGCATTCATAGATGTGTCGAAAGCTTTTAATAATGTGAAACGTTCGCTACTCTGGAGTATAATGGAAAGAAGGGGTTCCCCTTCGCAATTAATTAAAGTTCTTAAGTGTTTATATTACAAGACAGCGGTTGTTGTGGATTTGAATGGTAAATTATCAGAAGATATTCCTACAAATAAAAGTGTGAAACAAGGGTGCCGTATTTCACGGACACTTTTTAATATCTACATGGACGACATATTTTTCTTCGATGGATAGCTAAAGTTTTATTAGGAATATCACTTCAGCGAAATACATATTCATCTGACTTCTTTGCTTTATGCAGACTACAAGGTAATGACAGAAAACAGAAGACCATTTATAGCGGGCGATATTTACATTCAATAGCATGATTCAAGTCTATGGGCTACAGATCACTGCTACAAAATCTAAAACGATGCCATTTCAGAACAGGTATCCTATAAAAACTGAGATAGTCGTGAATATTTCGTTTTGGATCAGGTTAGTCATTTTAATTACTTGGGTTGTAATTCTCATATGGAACTGATAATGATTGGGATAGTAAGCTAACAAAATTTAGATCCATCTGTGGAAAGATTCATAGATACCTGAAAAATAAATCACGGAAGGATACCAGAATGAAATTTTATAAAACTGTGGCTGTCCCCACATTCCTGTAGTCTAGTGAGACGTGGACTCTTGGTAAAAGGGACGTGCAGAGGATTCAGGCAGCCAAAGTGGGATTTCTATGAGATACGCAAGGTTGTTCTCTCTTGGATCGGAGAAGGAACGATGATATTAGACGCAATTTAAACATTGTCTCATTGCACAATAAGATTGAAGACCAAAGAAGGAGATGGTGTGAACACTTGAATCGCATGCCTGATATCCGACTGCCTTGGGTTATCACCCTACTGGGAAGAGAGATGTCGCTAGACCGAGGAGGAGATGGGTTCTGGCACAAATCTAAAGGCCTAGTCTTTAAAGTGGTGGTGACGATGATAATTTATTGGCAAAAGCAATTAATTAAATAAACGAAATGTAAGGTACATAAAGTATTTAGCTTGCCTATTAAGAAAAGGAAACTTACCAAGAAACTGCTGGCAGTTAAACATTTGATTACTGATACACTAATGAATTTTCAACATACACGACATGTTGTTACAATAATATGAGTGTATCTGTTAAAATAATGAAAACTACAGTCAACAAACTGTAATTATTATACATATCAGACATTATAGATATTTTAAATTGGTAATATCGATGATTCGGTACACACATAATCAGACGCGCCAGATCAGATTCCGCCTTCTTCTCGTCTTAGACTCTGCCAGTGCAAATAGTATTAACGAGAGTGATTTGGTAAAGCATGTATTGATTGATAAGCTGGTAATTCATTTTAAGATAACTCACACATTTTGAAGTAAAACACAAGCTGTTACTAATGAACACAAATATAATTATTCCTTTAAATTGATAATTTCAAAGAACACATGCAAAATAATTTAGTTTTTGGTTTATGTATAATTTGTGGAAAGTGGATTTTTTAAATTCTTCTTTTTAGACAATGTAGTATTTTTTCTCAGCTATATTTTGCTGAGGGTAAAGAAATCACCTTATTCTTTCTGTTCTTCCGATCAACTAATTAAATATTTAAATACCTTCACTTCTTGTAGATCACTTGCATTCCGTAGACTTGACTTCCTGCTCTTCTTCATATTATTCAACATTATCTTCTCCTTCTCTTCAATTTTTATTCCTTTTCTCAGCTTCCGGTTCAATTTTATAAATGCAGCAAGCTTATCTTGCTCCTTGCATTTGCCTCTATATAATCGTTAAAAGCTATTATATACACCTGATTTGATCATTATTGTCTGCTATGGTAGGGAATAAAGACTGAACAGAGCATTTCACATCGCTGTTCCACGAACAGGAGGTAGGAAAAAAGTGAACATAAGCGGAAATGTTAAATCAAGGGAAGCGTAGGAAACACATAGAAGAAAATTATTAAAAACTGGGTAAAATAGAGTAAAACGGAAGGACAGAATAATACAGTCTATGAGATGGTAAAATGTGTAGAACATTAATTAAAATAAGAAATTTAAAAGTCAGTCACACAAATATGGGTAAAGAATCTGGAGTTCAATGTTTTTACTACAGTTGGAAGTAGATGTATGACAATCATTTACAGAGACTTGAAATTGTTTTATAAACTTTAATTCTTGTTCTGTGCCTTGTTTTATTTCCAAGACTTCTGTGAATCGTTCCACAAATATTCCATTTTTCTTTACTATTGCCTTTTATTTCAGATTCAGATACAAAGCTTATTTAATATTTGCTATGATGTTCTTAGCTCAGCCATAGATCAGTCTAATGCTAGTGCTACATAATACATCTCTGCAGCTTGTCACAGGAGTTTACAAATTTAACAATGCTTTGTAATCTGAATGTCATATTAAAATAGAAGTAAGTTTGGTACACTTTGGTACTTTTTATGATTAACATTCAATAACGACTGTGAACAGAATATGGTAAACGCAAATCAGTAGGGAGAAGTCGAATTTAATTCATAACAAAATAAACTCTTACTGGCATGTGCTGTAAGCACCAATCAGGTCAACAATATGGCATTAGGCCAAACTGTTGTAAACGGGATGTAAATTTAGCGGTACTGCAATCAACAGAAGAGCATTGATGTCGCATGTAGGTTAATCGCTAATTATCGGAATCCATTTATGCTGCCAGAAGTGTTTATATTTGTTTACAGTGACATTCAAGCTTTGTGACTTATTGACCTTTTAACAAAGTGTGTAGTGTAAACTCATCTGGAAAGAATCTGTCACTGATCTGGAAAGAATCTTTCACGGACGAATCGTAATGCCATAACGGACTACGGATCAATAAAAGATAGGAATGCCGTTTCTCATCTTTGTGGTTGACTATATAATAGTACACTGATTTTGTGTATTATACCATTAAACAAACTAGTAAGACTGTCTTAATGAGGCGTTGCAATCTGGACTACCAGAGCAATCACTTTTACGAGAAAGAGTAATACCCAAATTTCTCAATTTATCACATCTATGGATTTGGTTTTTTAATTAAACACATTCGAAGCTACCTTTCGCGAAGATAATAAGAAAATTACGTTATTTTCTGCAAGTTTCTTCTAACAAAAACATTATGTCATTAACACAAGAAAGAAAGACGTACAATATAAAGATTAATAATGTCTGCCATGAGCGGATTTCTTTTGACAGAATTTACTGATGCGTCGCAATATTTATTGTATTCATTTTTTCCATTACTACTGTATGCAATATATTTTAAATGTTCAAATATATCAAAAAAGTAGAACTACAAACATTTATCAAAATACAATTTCCTATTATGCCTTATGTAACAGATAGACAGACAGACAATTGTGGCCGCGCGGGTACACACACACACACACACACACACACACACACACACACACATACACACACACTGTAACGCGAAATAATGGAAGCCCTATCTTAAATAACAAAATAGTTTACTTAACCAGAGGTCAGAATGTTTAAACTCACATATTCAACCAAGTAAAATAAAATAAACCATGGTACGTGTTTAATAAACCATTAACCATGTCATAAAATGTAGAAATAAAAGTACAATGCAAAAGAGCAATAAATAAGTACAATGTACTTTAAATTTTAAATATAAACCTGTGAGAAGTGTGTTAGTGTGAGAAGAGTGGGGAACAATGATAATCATGAATTAAACAGAAAAGACTGTAAATATTATTGATGCCTCCAATGACCCTAAGTGAAAACAAAACAAGCACTACGCGAACAGAATGTCGGTGCAAAACAAGCAATTATATAAATACAATATTTGTCAGTGAAGTGTTAAACGTATTAGTTCATGTTATTTCTTTTTAAAGAGAAAACCGAAAATAGAGGTGACAGTAAGTTAGGGTAAAATGTCTCATCTCAGAATGAGATATTAGTAAAGGCCTTGACAGTAGTTAATTGTATTCATTTTTAATGTCAAAGTCTATGTTTCTTATTGTTATTAAACCATGTTGTTAATTGTACTAAGCCTATAGGCAAAACAGGAAAATTGTGTTACCACAATACAATATTTATAAAGGGCACATATTTACAATAATCTAATAGTCAGCTAGTAATGCTTGATAGAATTGATGGAATGGGAGTATAGTACACTAAGTAGTTTGTGTTATTGTTTGTTAATCAATGAATGTAATCTTGGCCATGAAGGCTATACCTTAAGTTAATATATTAAGAGATTTTGTTGTAATTTATAAATATTGTTAGGATATATTAAGGGTCAAAGCTCATGTAATATGTGGTAAACAAATAATATCAGGAAAAAGGTTTCAAAAAAATAATAGATAATAGTCAATGTAAGAAAAATAATTAGAAGCGACAAAATTCATGTGATGAAACTTAATTATTATAATGGTAATAGCACATATTAGATTAATTTAAGGAATTACAATATAATATAATAAATGTAAAAGCAATGTAAGGGTCCATAATCAGAACTTTTGTAAAAGTGAAAAAACATCTTTTATAAAGGCCCACTTATATCAAATTAGGTATCAAAATGCTTATCCTTCTATACGGAATAACACCATGTAACTTAAATTTAACATGATCAAAGGTTACAAATGGAGTACTTTTTAACATAAAATGTAAGAATATTTGATTTTTGTAATACTAGTCATGTGACCCAGAGTTCACCGGTATTAACCAATAGCAGGCCAGATATTCCTGGTCGAGACCGTTGACGAGGCATAGAAAAATTATTATTCCATTGTTAACTTCAAGAGACGGCAGATGAGCTCTGTATAGTAAAAACCATTCAATACCAAGGAATCAAATTTGCATGAGTCGAACCAATTAAATAATCACAAAAAATGGAAATAGTGAGGTTTTTAAACCTAATATTAAACGCATAACTACAACTACACCACATCCAGAACAACTTCACAGACACTATTAACTCAAACACCAGTGAGAACTAAAAAAAGAAACTAAACATAAACTCAGTGAACACGCCACAAATCATTTATTTCAAAAGAAACGAGCGAAGACATTTTTCGTAGGAACTCAGCTGTTTTACTGGCGGCCATTTTGATTTCGCACAGGTTGCGAAAGTGAAGCAAATTATTTGCCGTTACACGGTAACCGAAACTTAATCCTTTATTGTGTTAGTAAATAAGATTTTTATTTCCAGATAACTGTAATGTATTGTACTTTGTTATTGCATTTCTGACTTCCCTAACAGTTTAAAAGAATCCAAGACCTGAGAAAACAATAATTATAAAAACTAAAATATTTCCCAATCGAATTTAGTAAGAGAGTCGACCCGGCCTTAGTATAGTTCGACATTCAAGTCGACTAACTGACCATGGATAAACAAATGATAATAAATACAATTGATTGAAATAAAAGGAGTTGTTATTTTTAAAATAATATCAAATTAAGAAATTTTATAGGTAACAGTGAAGAGTGGGGATATACGGGTGAACGGAACTTCATAGCCAGCGAGTGAGAGACGACTAATCTACAACAAGCCGATCGAGGTCAAAATCGATCGTAAACATTAACAAACATTACGGACAATATTTGAAGAGAAGCACACTCTCTCCTCTCCTCTCTCTTTACTTGAGATTTAATAATCGGCAACAACTACGACTGATTTTCAGAATTCTATAATATAAAAAAATAATTAAATATCGGCAACTCAAATAAAAGATTTTCTTTTATTTCTACAAGAACAGACACATCTCTCACACTACTCTCTACTCGATAACAAATACGTTGCGTTTCAACACACATACAAACAGGTATTTATCAGAGAATACAAGAAAAATGATTAATAATCCGTTTTTCATCTTGCTAAATGTGGGTAGCTAGCATATAGTAATATGTAGGCGATAAGTATAATAAAGCTTACATCATTTGTAGTTTACATTACTGCTTTTATATACTTCACAATACTATGAATTATTGTACAAAATGTAATTACTTAATTACTGTCACGACGGAACTCTCTCGAAGAGTCGAAAGCGTCCTTCCACCCGATTCTCCGCTAGCTGAGCAGGTATAGCGTCTCAGTCAAGGCCGCGCTCTCAAGACTGTTCTGAAGAGCAGTTGAAACACGCATTATGTTGGCACGCCGCAGTAAGAATGGAAAGTTATTCTGGAACATCTGCGCTCCCTATATAAGTGACAGCATCAGTGTCCCTTTGTCAGACAGTTACAGTGAGCGATTTCTTTAGTGCGGATCGAGTCATTGTTGAGGATTAGTGAAAAGTGATTATTGTGTTGTTACAAGTAGTGCGGAACAACTAATTAATATTTAACATTATTATTGGATGTGGAAGAATTTAACTTGAATTACTATACGAGTTGATTACAAATTAATGATTAATTATAGCTAGTCGTTAATGACTTCATTGGTGTCTGTATTTTTCTTTACTGTGCCATACGATAATCAGTGAGACCGTCGTAAAATTACGTCAACATTTACATTTGTTCCTTGCATATACATTTTTTATAATATCTTGAATAAAACTAAATACATATTTCGAAAAACTCAAGACATCTAAAAATTTGGGTAAATAAAATTTAATAACAATTTGGGTATTAAGATTTTAGTTTAGAAATTTTAATATCCATCTTTTGTTCTAGCAGTCTTGTGTATGTAAAATTCATTGTCGACTTGAATGTGAATAGGTGTTGAAAGATATTGTTTCACAGGAACAACCAACAGAAGTACTGTTTAAAAATTTTTAAATATAACTTCATTGCTGGTTACAGTAGATAGTCCAGTCAATAAAGCAAATAAACGCCAAAACGTAACAAATTTTAAAATGTAAATGTATCAACCTAATTTTAATAGTTGTCTTGATTGTTCATCTCTTCTTTCACAGCACTATCACTTTCTAAAAATGAACTTTATCTTGTGAAAAACTTACTTTTTTCGTCGGACGCGTTTCGGCTTAAGTATCCGCCTTCTTCAGCTTTTTGGTCAGACTGCCATCATTTCGTAACGGTTTTTGTGTGGAAGGTGTAGTGGGGGTGGTGTGTGGAGGAAGGGGATTGGTGCAGGGATTCAACTTGATGTTTGTTTTTTGTAAAATTGTGTCAAAAAGTGTATGTGATTTATATTGTAATTGATCGTTGAGTATGTTGTTTGGTTGTGTTGTGTGGTGTTTATATATTTCGTATTGTTCAGTTGTGTTGAGTTTTCGGCCTTTAGGTAAGTAATGTAAAATTTCGAGATTGGTGTCTATGTTGGTGTAATTGTGGTTTTCTGTGTGTATGTGTGTGGCAAATGCGGAGTGTATATTGTTGTTGGTTAGAGCTTTTAAATGTTCAGAATAACGGGATGAAAAAGATCTTCCTGTCTGGCCGATGTAGAAACTATTGCAGTCATTACATTTTAATTTGTAAACACCTGTTTTGTTATATTTGTCTATGTCTGTGTTTGTATTATTAATGTGTTTTGTAATGGTATTGGTTGTTCTGTATGCTATTTTGTATTTGTGTTTTCTGAATGTGTTGGCGATTTTGTGTGTGTAGGAGTTGTGGTATGTGAGTGTGATGTATTTATATTGTGTTGTGTGCTGATGGTATTTTGTGTTTTGTTGTTTTTGTTTTTGATGCGTTTGTGTAGTGTGTTTATTAAATTAGGGTTGTAACCGTTTTTGATTGCTATGTATTTTATTGTGTTGAGTTCGTCGGTGTAATCTTGTTTATTTAATGGTATTTTAGTTAGTCTATGGAGCATATGGTTGAAGGCCGCATGTTTATGTTGTGTTGGGTGGTTTGATGTGTTGTGTATAACCATGTCAGTTGTGGTTGGTTTCCTGTATATTTTGTATGTGTGTGTGTTGTTAGTTTTTGATAATTGTTAGGTTTAGAAAATTTATACTATTGTTTTGTTCAATTTCCAGTGTAAATTTTAATTTGTGGTGTATAGTGTTTATGTATTTGTGGAAGTTTTCAACTTGTCTTGTGTTGCCTTTGAATAAAAGTAATATATCATCTACATACCTGTGCCAATATATAATTTTGTTAGTGTATTTGTTGTTGTTTATTATGTGGTTCTGTTCTATGTTGTGTATATATATTTCTGCTAGTATTCCTGATATGGGGGAGCCCATTGGGAGACCTTCTGTTTGTGTGTATATCTTGTTATTGTATGTAAAGTAATTTTGTTCAGTTATTAGTTTGGTCAGTGTGATGATTTCTTGTATGTGTGTTTCAGGTGTGTTGTTTTGTCTGAGTAGTTGTTCTAGTGTTTGGATGGTTTCTTTGATGGGGACATTAGTGTATAAATTGGTTATATCAAAAGATGCCAGAGTTGAGTTATGTGGGATGTGGATGTGTTCAGTTTTCTTGACTAGGTCTATGTTGTTTTTGATAGATGTGTTGTTACTGAGATTAATATTTTCTCTGATTATTTTGTCTAGTTGTTTTGCGATTTTGTGGGAGGGTGCCTGTGTGTTGTTTATTAATGGTCTGATGGGAATGTTCGGTTTATGTATTTTTGGTAATGCATTTAGTTTAGGGGGGTTAGGTTTTATTTGTTTAAGGTATTTGGCGCTTTCTGGTTTGATTATATGTTTTGTGTTGTTTATAAACTTATTAATCTGTTTATGAAATTTTAGTGTGGGGTCTTTATTTATTTCCGTTATATTATTTTCGTTGAAGAAATTTTCGATTTTAGTGTTTAATTGGTGTTTGTCCATTATGACGCTAATGTTACCTTTGTCAGCTTTTAGGATTGTTGTGTTGTGTTCAAGTAACTTGTGTTTTACATTGTTAAGTGTTTTTATTTCATTGTTGTGTATTTTTGGTTTTGTATGTGTGTTTAGAAGTTTTCGTTTTATTTCGTGGGGAATCGGGTCCTGGTCATTAAAGTGCGTGTTTTGTACAGCTGTTTCTGCGTCTATGATTATGTCACGTGTGTGTTTATTGTGATTTTTGTTAGTTGTATTGTTATTTAAATTGTGTTTCAGTCCTTTGTTTAATAAATCCATTTCATCCTTTGTGAAATTAATGGTTGTTGTATTAACTACGCGTGCGTGGAATTTGTATGCCGGTTCAGGGATAGATTCAATTGTGCGTGTTGTGAGGTTAGTTATTTTTTTGTTGTGTCTAGCTTGTATTGTCAATTTGAGTTTGTCTATGTTGTCTTGTGTGTGTGTTGTATTACATTTTCAAGTTCCGTGTGGTGTAATATTTGTGTGAGATTCATGTGTAATTTATATGCCTGTTTGTTGAGTGTGTCTTTTTTATGGTATAAATAATTGATTATGTTATTTAGGTTTATTTGTTCTAATTTCCGTTTGGCATGAAGTGCTGTATGCGTGTTTTGTTTTATTGCAACTTGTGCGTGTGTTGGTATGATGTTGTGTTTTCGACAAGTTTTATTGAATGCTATGTGTAAGGAAGTTTTTGTTACTTGTTGTTTGGCGTTTCTGTACTTATTGATGAAATACGCTTTATCTGCGGTATTATAGTTGTCTTGATTGTTCATCTCTTCTTTCACAGCACTATCACTTTACTAAAAATGAACTTTATCTTGTGAAAAACTTACTTTTTTCGTCGGACGCGTTTCGGCTTAAGTATCCGCCTTCTTCAGCTTTTTGGTCAGACAGGTCAAACTAATTTTAATATACTATATTTGACCTCTAGATCAAAGTTAAATAGGTCAAAGACTATGCTTTTACTCTCAAAGTCGGAAAACCATCCCGACAAAAACAAAATTATCTCGGAGTACGAATAATGAAAAATAAACTGTAAAAAGTTATTTGGGTCCGTCTTTAAGGTTGCTCGATTGTAAATATGGTGTAGAAATTTACGTTAATTCTATGTTTGGAATAATGTATATGAATTTATTTATTCTACATTTTGCATTTTAAATGTTTTTCTCGCAATTTTCTCGTTCATTAGTACAGAGGTAATATTAAAAATTACTATATCAAACTAGCCTTGTAGTATGCAAAAACGTGTGTATCAAAACCATTAAAGGGTCAAAACAACCCCTAAATTTAAAAAAATTTATAAAAGGAAATACTTTTAAGACACGGCTCAATATTTGTGTGTGTGTGTGTGTGTGTGTGTGTGTGTGTGTGTGTGTGTGTGTCTGTGTCTGTGTACTTTTAGGGTTGACAAATTTTTGTATTCACACTAACAAGTCTACAAATTTAGTAGCTGTGGGTGAAAACTATCCTTAGAACTGTAAAAATATTACAAGAGGAAATATTTCAAAGTCCCGGCTGAATATCAGTATGATTATGTTTTGGGGGTAAAATAATTTGAATACAACTCTAAAAATTCTATCAATTTATTACTTTATGGTTAAAAAATTAATACTACAGGGGTGGAAAATTAAAAATTATTTTTATTTGAACTTCATATTATTAAAACTACTTAAACGTATAATAAACAGGACACGACATCGAAATTTTATATATTTTAATTTTTATTGTTAACTGTAATTCAGAACAAATATTATATAAATATATAAAAATATTATATCATACATATAAAAACATCATGATTAAAACTGTATTCTTTCTTTTAGTCATCCGCACTAAGTTCATCTTCATCATAGTAATTATTTGGTGTCCGCAACGCCTTAGGGTGGGCTGCTTGTCCTCTTGATAGGTAATGTGCAGGTGCAGGTACAGTCTAGCTTAGCTGAAGACGAGGTAATACCCTGACCCTTTTCACACCAGTTCAAAGATCCAAAGAACCCCAACTCGACATGGAGTGAATCCACCTCTAACGGACATTGTTGGCGTTGATGCCTGAAGAAAGTAGTGCGCTTCAAAATTCACCTAGGAAAGAATATGTACATTGAGAAGATGAATGATGAGGCAGAACAGCTGCAGAAATGTAGTATATACAGCCTTCAATGTATGTATACTATGTAATACTAGTTATATGCATTATTAATATCTCTATAGACATTAAGACTAGCCTCAAATAGCTGAATAAAGTCTTAGATATGATTGCTTACTTCAGATAAAATGGGATGAAGTAGAAGAACAGGCTCAGAAGTTGGCGACAGGTGAGGGGAATACCGCGTTTTCTGCCAGTGGTAAGGTTACCTTTGCCGATAGCCCTAAACTTAAGAAAGTAAAGACACCCTCCGAAGAGAAGGAATCTGAGGATTCCCACCGGACTCTGAGGATTCCCACCTGACTGGCGTCAGTTGGAGAGCTTCAAACCTGTCAATGGTAAATGTAGAAAAGAAGAAAGGAAAGGAAACCTCGGAAGCCTGAACATAGATTCGGAAAAAAGGAAGAAGAGTAAAAGAAGGAAAGTGGAAAAAATAAGAAATCAACTTCTCAATCAAGTGAAGACTGAATTTAATTTACGTAGCTGGATATAGAGGAAATAATCAAAGTCTAGATGCTAGCAGCTCTGTCGATTGAGTCATCTCAAGACAAAACTTAGCCTCTACCATATTTGCAAAGTTTCAAGCCTTCTTCCCTCCCACTGCCCCCACACATAAACAATCGAAGTCTCACATCAATATATGAACATTATTGAAATTAATAGCAGAATTACTTTATTTGTATTAACTATGTATGCAATCGTAAGAAGTGAATAGTTACTACGATAAACGATATATTTACATGAAATTCTTACTTAGTTTACGAAGTTGTGAGCAAACTATAAATTATATTGTTTAGCGAACTATATTGGTGCTGAAATAACTCGTATTTCCAAAATAAGATTGCAAGAAACAGAATAAGTTAAAGGAAGCTAACACCAAAGTATCACTGTGGGAAATCATACAGACAACAATGAAGCTGTTATTAAAAACATTTTACAGCAACTGTAACTTCTGCTTTTCCTTTATGCAAGATAGAACCGTACTAAGACTAAGAAAGAGTCAAGTACGCTTCCTGAATATTAAACGTTTTCTTGTTTCTGTTTCTGGCCTCCCGTCTAAAACCGTTAAACGTTTTAGCCTCGTTACAGGAAAAAGTATTTCCGTTAACTTTACTAAAGTGTATGCACAATAATACGATTTTTCTGTTTACTCTTCAGAGCACATTAAATTATAAATTATTAGTATGCAGTGATATCATATTCTGCAAATTTGTACTAATAAATAAATTAAATTTTTTACAAACAATTTACTACAATTAAACACGTAACATATAATCTAAAAAAAGACGAACATTCGAGATGTATGGAACTTAAAGTTTGCAATAATTTTGCTTAATAAAATTAGTTTCATGCTAATTTTTCTTCTAGTTTATTCATGTTTATAACTACATTAATAATATAACGTACAAGTTAAGCACGTTATGTTATATAAGTTACGATGATCATCCCAAAATTGAAATAGAGTCTATTCTAGACGATAGTAAAAAATATAGAATTAAATTTTCTTAAACGAGCCAACGTAACAAAGTAACTTTATGTCCCCTTTACAATAATTTTAACCATGTCACAATTATAATATTTTGTTATTAGAAAGTTTATTAAAAAAAGTGTACTTTATAAACTTATATCATCACTACCAACTACTCCGCTCGCAGTGTGATCTGCCCATTGATCTGGCGAATAAAAAGTGCCAGACAATGTAAAACCTAAGTTATTTAAAGATGATGTATTGTGAGAAAAACTTTCCTAGCGCCCATTTATAGCATTCTAATTACGGTATTTATAGTGATTCATAAGTTAATGTTAGTATGACACAAACTTGGAAGACAAATGTAATATGTTTGTTCAGTAAACAGAATTGTGCTCTAGCGTTTCTGTAACCCAAATATAAATAATTCAAATGGCCAAGCAGTGAGAAAGGGCTACCAGTTCCCGAAAGCCCTCTGGAAAATTTGAAAATAAGTGTTCTTTGTAATAATTGTTTACTGTCAATATGATAATACAGTAATACAATAATTGTATACAAATGCGCTATCGCGTGGTGTGTGTACAATTGCAATATTATTTTTACCCATCAGGCAATATCACTTAGAGTGGCTTTATGGAATAAGTTGATCCTATTTGTATATTACGTAACACAATTACCATAGGAATCTATGTTTACATAACTGTAAAATATACGCATTCTCAGAAATTTTTAATAATTTTTTGTTTACTATAAATTTACAGTATCTATTTCAAAGTAGTTTTAACATTTCTGCAATCAATAAAATTTGTATTGGATTACTAATAGTCTAGCTACACAGCTCTTGTAAGTCATATCCTGATTACGTTATAAACCTTTTCATAGTATTACACGTGGTAATTTGTATACAAAATCACTATAATTTTACCGTTGTGTGATTACTACCGATGAGTCCATCGTTACCTCCTCGTGTTTCCTCGTCGTTTTAAGGTCTCTTTCCGTCCCTCATTCTCCACTCTTTGCTTTTTGCTGCTCCTCCGTTCTGCGTCGTCCTTCGCCGTTGTTCTTCGTTAGTAGTAGTCCGTCATTTTTGTCTTTATTTCCTTTCGTCTAGAAAATGTCACCAATTGTGTTGTTATTTAGTCACTACCAATTTTCTTCAATTTAGCCCTTTGACGTTACCACTGTAACACGGAATCGCAGGTAATAGTGACCCCAAGTCCGTTCTATAATTAAGAATTATTTTTAAAACTTAACGACTAAATGTAGTTTATAAAATAAACGACAATGATCACGCTACTAAAGTTGTCCACCGTATTTACGTGTTACATTATTGACGAGTGACGGTAACATACGTTAAGCCCCATATCTATTTAAATAGATTCATAGAAATGGCTCCTTCGAATTAGTTAATAACACTGCACGAACTAACGTCACAGTACTGACATGTTTCCGATTACGTCACATATGCTACAAAGATGTTCGTGTTTAATCAGTTGGTTTTTGAAATCCAACCTAATTCTATTTTTTGCCGCAGTTTAAGTGTACAGAGCTCTGACATTTACAAATTACTATTTAGCTTAATTTCTACTGACTAAAAATTCTAGGAGGGATACAATGAATGAACAAATGCGTACAGTATGAAAAAATCAAGGGTAAATCCTGAAATAGAAATTATTGAGAAACACAGTGGTGTCTGGAACTTATCAATTGGCAGAAAAGCGTATGACGATGATAATGGTTTTTATAGCTGATAGAATATGTATGGACTTTTCATCATTTAGCAGACAAGTCTTAGGTCTTAAAGTCTATAGCAGACTAGAGTGTAAACACACACATACAAGAAAGCTGTTATTTAGATCTAGTGTGAAGTTTGGGTTAAGTAATTAGTATTGCTTTGACATCACTAATTGCTCCAAGTTACTTCTCAACTCTAAATACCCACAATTTAGCCTGTACACTTTCACTTACTTAGCTGGACTAAAGTCTGCCATACAACATAACTTACGTTTCATTGCACTTTCTGACAATATACTCAAATTGCATTTGTGAAACATTTCGCCAAATAAATAGTATTTTTTCTGTTCAAGTTGGTTTGTATCCGTTCTGTCCTGTTCGAGTTGTATTCTACATAGAAAATGTACACTAAACTATACTGAATATATAAATTATTCCTTAGATTATTAAAAAAATATTATTACATTTTAGGACGAGTTCTTTGTTTCTTAAAATTTACTTTTTAAATACAGTATTATGTCGTTGAAACACTGTTGTTGCTGAATAATACGATTTCCGCAAACTATTGTTTTACAAAATAATTTATCAATTCTTAAACTAAATTCAGTTCTATTTTATCGAAAAATGCATTACCTATCACAACGTTTCCTTAGTTTTTATCGTTAAGAGTAATGTACGATAATTTAAACATTTTACTTATGATAAGTGTATTTTTATCGAGTAAGTCTTACATCATTTTTGGAGAGCAGGATATAAGTATTTTTTACCACACTGTAAAAAAAGTGTGAACCACAAAGCGAGTCATTTTCTATAGTTGTAAATACGACGTTTGTGTGACATAACTTGGATTAATTTATGCAGCCCATCCTATGATATAACGTATTATCAAACGTTTACTAACATTTCATGAGTTTGGTGCAAAGGTGTTCATAATGTTTGCGTAAATTAGGCGATATTAATAATTAAGCTTTACAAAGCTTTGCGTCCATATAATCATGCAATATAATCGAATATACCGTAATATGAGATAATATACCCCTATGTATCAAGTGCACACTCTCCTAGCTTGATGATCGTTACTCACGCAATACGAAATACTGTTTGCCGCTAATGTCATTTTAAATTGCTCTCGAATGTTTCCATTGAAATTATATTGCGCTTCTGGCTACAACTCGATGTTATATCCGTACTACTATGGGAGGATGCCGACTTTGTACCTTCCATCTCGAAAACGTGAGCCTTAAATTTTCCAACTGAAAATTCCAAGCGTTAAATAGTAATTGGGTGGAAACATATGTACTATCCTTGCTAATATAAGTAATCAGAACTGCAAGATAATACTAGTATAAATTATAGGAGACGTTTTAAAATAAATTCTCATAAAAATATAGTTGTACTAGAACAATAAACATTTTAACACTTCACTTCCTTAAAACTTTACATGAAGTGTTATATAACATTAGGTAATTTAATATGGTTATTAAGTTTGGTTTCAGTTAATTGAAATAAACTATTTTTTAGAGCAAACTAGAATTAAATGATACTAGTTACCACAAGAAAATATGTTCAGAAATGTAGTGAAACATGCAATAGTAATGAAATTATAGTAATTATTAAAAACATTAATTGCTAATATTAACAATGGGAAAGAAATTTTGTTATGATGGTCTCACAGACCGTTGTAGGTACAGTGGAAACAAAATACAAACAGCAGTGAAATCAATAACTACCAGCCTTAATGAGTCACAAATAACAATCTGAAATCAACAAGATGCTCTCATACAGTAATTAAAGCTAAATTTGTCCAAACGCAATAATAATATCAACTATTAAGAGTCTTCTTCTTTTTCATCCTTAAGGTTTAAACCAAGAATGGTAGTATTACGAGTTCCACTATTAATTGTAACACAGTAATCACTTTCCACAACAATCACTTGATCCGCGCTCTATAATCTCACCAGGAGTAACTAACTTTTAAGCAGCCCACTGTTGCTTATATATATATACCCTGCAGATGCTCTAGAAAAATGTTTTATGATAGCATAAGTTGCGTAGTTAACAAGAACTCGAAAAGTCTAGAGGGTTCTTTACTGTGCATGCTTAACCAAGACACTGCACGCCTTCCTTGCCGAGAATCGGGTAGAAGGATGCTTTCGAATCTTTGAGAGCGTTCCGTAATTGTCGTTACACTTTCCCCTTCTTAAGCCTGTTCGTCCCGAACTGTCAAACCGCCTCTGATGTAATACTTGGCTAGCCGATCTAGGTGGACGATCTTGAACTTTCGCTGTCCCTCCTGTAGAATTAGATAGACAACATCGTTGATTATCTTTTTCACAGTGTAAGGACCTTCCCAGTTAGTTTGAAGTTTAGGTGAGCGACCACGACGGCGTTCTGGGTTGTACAACCAAACCTGATCTCCTTCTTCGAAACCGACACTATTGCCAGAAATGTCGTACCTAGTTTTCATTTTGTCACAGAGTATTTTCAGCCGTCCTCTTATCAAGCGATTCATTTCGCGCAGTAACTTTTCTAATTGCGACGAATAGTTTTGCGGCTCTTGGATCTGAGTCACAGGTGATCTAAACATCAAATCTTCAGGAAGACGATCCCCCTCAAAACACCAATTTTGCTGGTTTCATGTCATGTACTGATTACCTATACGCAATTAGGAGTGGTGGTATACGCTGGTCCCAGTCTGTTTGGTTCTCGTCAACAACATTCGGTAGATGTTTCGCAAGTGTCTTATTGAACTCTGAACCATTCCGTCCTAAGGAAGGAGAGGAGACGTTGTCCTAGTCTTTTGAATTTCGAGTAGACAATATAATGATTAAAACAATCCTGACTCGAAATTCAACCATTGACCCGTATGGATTCCATAGGGACTCCATAATTGCAACAGAAGTTGTGAACTTTTGTGCTGACACAGTGGTATCCTTCTGATTTTATAATTGCGTAAGCTTCCACGGCCTTAGTAGAATAGTCACCTATAACCATGACGTACCGGTCACCATCGTCAGTAGCTAGGAAAGGTCCAGTCCAATGTCTATGGCGGTTATGTCAAATGACAGTCTAACGTTATACTCTCTCGTTTCCCCCTTGTGGGCGCTTCCTTGCAGCACACAGATCCGACACTACTCCTCTACGCCGTGGCAAATGTGATGCCATTAGAATCGTTTCCGTATTAAGCTGATCCTTTTGTGAACACCAAGATGACCTCCAGACGCTCTATCATGCACTTTGCTTCGGGGAACTGTCAGATCCGTGACCACGTCTCGTCCATGTGCACTTTCTCAAGACCTTTTCAGCAGTGAAAACTGTCTCCCATAGAGATATTAATGGAAGTAAACCTCAAACGATAGCCAGCGACTCTTTCTTTGTAACGAAATAATTTCTGTGTAATTTAAAATGCCTCTTGCTGTAATGTGCTACTACTCGTTCTTCGCCGTTTTCCACTTGAGACAAAACTGCTTCGAGACTGTTTTTACTGCATGCATCTGTGTTTACGATGTACTTCTCTTATGAAGCTGGGAAAGCAAGAATTGGATGCAACTCACAAATTACTTGATCACACTCTTTCGACCCGTAGAAGTTTTTTTCTTTTCTTTAGGTAATGTAGTGTTTTAGTAATAGTAGCAAACCCTTCTACAAAACGTCTGTAATATGTGCATAACCCCAAGAAACTCCAAACTTCATGTTTACTCTTAGGAACTGGTCAGACTCTTGCAGTGTATACTTTATGGGGAAGAGTAGACTAACGTCCATACTAACACGCGCTGCCGGAACTAGATGGCCCAGATACTTCTTTCTGGAATAGAGGACACTTATTCGGGCTCAACTTCAGATAAGCACCGTGAATTCTAGTTGAGCCCCCCACAAGGTATTCCAAATGGTCTTTAAAAGTCTTTGCAGCGACTATGACATCGTACAAATAAACAAGTAAAGTTTTCCGTGTCAGGTCTTGAAAGACCAGATCCGTCAATCTTTCAAAGGTTGCTGCAGCATAACAGAGTCCAAAGGGCAAGATTTTAAACTGGAAGAGGCCACTTGGGGTTGAAAACGCTGTTTTTTCCTTGGCTTCTTGATAATGAAAACAATATGAAGACAATATATGAAGAACATTTGCCAATATTCGCTTAAGGTTAAACGTGGAAACCCATTGAGCTCCAGACAGCGTGTCGAGTGTATCGTCCACGCTTGGTAGTTTATAGCCATCTATCTATGTCATGGCGTTTAACCTCCGGTAGTCTACGTAAAAACGTAATCCACCGTCTTTCTTCACTACCAGCGCTACTGGAGAAGACCAAGCACTTGATGAAGGCTCAATTATTCCCTCTGGGAATAAGTCCTGTAATAGCCAAGACATTTCCTCCTGCTTAGTTAATGTAGCTCGTCGAGGAGGTTAGCGTATCGGTGTTTTATCTCCGGTATTGATGCAATGTTGTACAAGAGAGATTATTCCCAATGACTAGCCCCGAACTGGAAAAAAAATCTTTAAATTCATGTAAAAATTGTACGAGTTCTTTTACTTTACCACCTGAGAGGTGGTTAGAAGATCTGTTCAACAGTTCCTAGAGTTCCTCTGATAATTTTGAAAAATCCGAAGCACTGGATATTCTTTGTGTTATACCGGCTACCAAAGCCACAGGAGACATTTAACATAGGTGCATATCGTTTTGAAAAGTGACAGTATGATCAAAAAAATTTGTCACTCTAATAGGTACGTCTCCGATTTCGTATGGTTGTACTAAACGTCTGGTAATTCGTATGTCAGGTGTACTGACATAAGTTTGAATATAGAGCACGTGTTGCCCCTAGTACCATGATGATTTTTTTGTAGTTTGTCGGAATAGTTACGATCACTTGATTTATGACGTCTACTGATTTTTTTGGGAGTAAGAATCTGGGCGGAGAAGAATTGAGGAGAATCACTGAGCAGGCCAGGGTTTGACAGGGACCATAGTGCTAGTGAAGAGAGAGAGAGAGATTGGGTTTTCTGACGTATTTGATGTAGAGGGCATTACTTCTATTTTCTCGATTCTCAAAAAATTGTTTTTGAAGTCGACTATACGGAAATCCATACTCGTTTTTAATGTATAACCTAAGAGTTGCTTATCCACAATGTCTGCAACAAGTACTTGATGATCAAACTCAAGTTGACCAAGAAGTACTTGTATTTCCATTTAGTAGTTAGTTAGTTAATAATTTCCCGCTATTTTTATGAAGTGTAGAAATTGATATTATCTAGGGTTTTTGTTCCTCCAGTTGGTCAGCACACGCTTCGTTGTACCAACTACTGCTCCTTTCCCTGCTGCCGAAATCTGGACCGACAATCTCGTTGTAGGTGTCCAGGTTTCCCACATCTATAACACTTCGGTTTTCCATCCTTTCTTACTTTATTCTGTGGCGCTAAACGTTGAGTCTCTGTTCTTTGTTTTTCCTCTTCATTGTCTGTAACGTCTCGATCTTATAGCTCGCACTTTATTAATTGCCCAACAAGACGTTGACTTGGCGGCTTCAAAATTTAAAGCATGTACCAGGGCGTCCGCACTATTCTGGTGTCTTGCCATTCTTAACACTTGTTGTAGCCTACTATTCCTGACATCATCAGTAAATGTCTGCATTATAAACCTCATTTGAAAACCGTTTGGTGCATCAGGATATGATAGTCTAATCGGTCTGTCAATCAATGGTTCAAACTCTTGAATTTCTGAAAAATCTGAGTGCAGTACACACCTCGCAAATGTTTATTAGTATACCGTAACTCTAAAGATTTTATCAATTCGGCATAGGTGTTCTGGCTACTTTTTGTAGCAGCTCTGCCGCAGGTTCTTTTAAAGCGAGAACGAGTGAAATTATCTTGTTTTCTCCGTTCAATTATTTGCACAAGCAGCTGTTTTAAATTGCCGAAGTTACGTCGTCCAGTAAATGTTTCCTTTAAATGTTGAGGTCTTGCATGAACTGCTCCAACTACGAGCAAAGTGACTTTCCCTATTGTTTTATTTTCCATGTATTTTACTGTCTTTACCATTGGTGCAGTCTGTTCAGCAATTTGTTTTGTAACGCATGGCTGTATTTTCATTACAACTGCTCAACTTCAGTTATAATTTGCTCTTTCATGTTTCCAATTGACTCTTATAGTTGCTACAGTTTTCTCTACTTCGGACATTTTATTTGACATGGATTCTGCTACGACAGATATTTTTGTAGACATAGCTTTTCAACACTCAAGACGAATTTTTTTACTTCAGCTATTTTAATGTCACTGATTCTTCTAATCCAATATTCTAGTAACTTGTAAATTAAGTTCACCTCGTACTAGACCCAGCTCTGCAGCGGTTTGTTCTTGCATTTGCTTTTGCGCCTGGATCAACGCTTTGATGTCACCTGTTTCACGCTTACATTCCTCTGCTTCCTGCTTACGTTTCTCGTCTTGCCGTTCTTCTTCATCTTCCTCTCCTGTCTGCGTTTCTCGATCCTGTAATTTTTCTGCTTTTTCCGCCTCTTCTTGGCGTCCTTTTCTCTACCTGTTCTGCCTCCTGTCGTCGTCTATCTCTTCTACTTATTTTCGTCGTTCTGGTTTTTGTTGTTTCTGTGTTTCCCGTAGCAGCGCTTCGAAAGATTCCATCATCTGACTGGTATCCATGTTTACAGATTAATTACAACGTACACTACTCTTCTACAAAGTCTCCTCTGTCTCCACTGTTAAAGATTGTAACGTGACGGTTTGCACATTACATAAAAATCCAATTATCTAAAAACCCAATTCCATAAAAACCTCACAATAGAAAACCTCATTAAATTAAAACCAACTATGAAAAAATTATAATTGAAAACCTAATTAAAAAATTATTATTTAAAAACTTAACTATTCAAATGATTTGGAAGAAGTACAAAATAAAAGTAGCCTAAACAACTAAGGTTTCGTATAAAATTCTAAAAGAAAGACAGTTTATAATTATAGTTATAAAGTTGAATGTTTTAGGTTCGACTAGACAATTTATTGTATTTGTTTCATTAATGTGTAAGATTTATCTAATAATAAGTGACATGTTGTTTAATAAATAGAAACAAATGAAAGACTATGAAAGAAACGTAATACAGAGTAAAAATGTAAACAATAACCTACGTATACAATTAGTTAAGGCAATGTTAGTGAATGTTATTGCTAACATATCAACCCTGAATATTTAAGCTGTATTAGGAATAGTGAAAAACTATAGACTACGTATTTTGGTTATCTTGTATAATATAAGTTAATATTATTGTTAACATGCTGCTGCATAAGATCTGAATGTTTGTTGGTAAAGAAGAAAACAATCATTATGTAATTTATTATTTTGTTAGGGGTAGTTAAAAGACTACTGTGGACATATTTATTTGAAAAGAATGGTCTTGTTAAAATGGAAATGATGCATGTTGTAGTTTATTACTTAGTTTAAAGCCATTGAAAATAACTATAGTCATGTTTGGGGGAAATATTTAAGTTTTGTTGCTAACCATGGATGTAAAACTATGTATTTTATTATTGGGTTCAAGGTATTGGAAGAGTGCTGCTAGCATGTTAATTGTAATGTTAGATTTTGTTATATAAAACATGTATTAGTTTACTATTATAAACCTCAAGGTAAATGTATCAATAAAACCAAGTGACTGGCTGCATAATAATTATCGTATAACGTAAATGGCTAAATGTATCAAAAGCAAGTTTTATGTTGCCTAACTAAACCTATGGTAAATTATATTATATTGAATAAAAGTAAAAGAAAGTTTAAACATTTTGTAACAAACATTAGTAGGTAAATTGGCAAAAGCACTCATATTGTATTTCAGTCGTTTGTGATATTTGGTAAAATCATATATAGGGAAGAAGTTATACGCTTTGTTATTGAATTTATGTAATTAAGATATTTTTTAATACTGAACCAAAGTATAGCTTGTGAGGTGTATCAGCATCAAACGAAGATGTTATATGTATTAATGTAATTTACATCATATTTCGTATAAGGTAAGAGTTTTGTAACAAAAAATTAACTAGTTGGTCGAGCAAACAGTCAACCATGTTTAGTAAACAACGCAATTATATTTCGACCAATTAGAATTTAGCACATTTCGGGACAAGGCGCCAGAAAGAGTATGAAAACAGTGTTACTTTATTGTTGAAAGCTGAAGGGTAAAGACGTCTCTTTGTGCCAGTCCGTATAAAAAATCTTAAGTTCGGAATTAAACCTGTGACAGGTTAGGTCAAACGAAAGTAGGTCAGTGGGAAATTAAGTGTTTTTAAACAGTGTAGTGTCATCAAGAAGAAATATGTAAATCTAACGTGGTGAAATTATAAAACAAACTCAAGAATAGTGTAATTGTGTGAGACACCACCAAAACTTATATTATCTAATAGCTCACACTTCACACTGACACTTAAACAAACTCGATAATTATTTATATTAAACACTGTCGACCACCAAACTAAAACTTGTAATAACATTACTTTTGTTATTTATTGGCATTATAATTCCTTTATTGAAAGGAATTAGAAAATTTGTTTATAAGCCGAGAGAGACGCCTTGGCAAAACTAACATAAGAAAAAAAAATAAATAAAAGGAATTGAATATTTCATTGAAGAAAGAGATGTGTAATTATTTCATTTTTAACCCACGACTGCCCAAGTTTTTGTAACTGAATTTTGGATTTTGGTTTCCTGAAATTGTTTTACATTGGTGAAACAGCAATAAAAATTATTTTTAGTTATATAACCTTATCAGATTTTTAGTGATAAGACGTGTCCATATGGACACGCTGTGCAGTTATATATGTAAATTAAATTAAATTATAGTCTATATAGAAGTTAAAAATAAAATAGTATATTTAAATGAAATCTATGCGTATACAATTATATAAAAGTAAATTAAAACATAAAAGAAGGTGTTTATTATAAATTATAGATTTTGTTACTTTGTGAAAGTCCTCAAAACACTTGACGCGCAGTCCCACTTTATACCTTTCACACTGTGTTCGCACTGCAGATGTCTTCTTTTTGCAGCCATCCCCAGCACATCTTCTTTTTCAATAAATTTTTTGTATTAAATAGTTACATGTATTGAAACATATGGAATCTGACAATCTTGAGTAAGTATGTAAAAAAAAAGATATTGCTGGCCTTCCTAATACTTTAGGTGGGTGGCTGTATCTAGTAGATACACTAGGACTACTTCATGCCGAAACTCCAGTTGTGTCACCCAGAACGACGAACAATTAAACAGGCATTATGGGTGGATACATCAAGTAGCCACGATAATAGATACCAGTACTACTTCTTATTTCTTATGTAGATCCATACATAGCAACATTTTCATCTAATCTGTCCACTCCCCCCATGGAACAATTATACTCTCCAATGACTACGTGGGCACGGTACCTGGATAATCTTTTTTTTTCTGGGAGTATCTTTTCACATTACAAATTTGTTCAGCGTACATGCAGTTTGACACACTGGATACAACTAAGTTATCATTCCACTTTATTACTAAGACATCACCCTCTTTGCTTATTGAGGATTCATGGTACCTTTCTTTTTTTCCAAATCTTCATTTCGTGCCCGAGGGCAAGACTGAGTGTCTTTGTTTTGAGAAAATATTTCTATTCTCAAAGGAATGCCAATAAAATGCCTATTTTACTATTATTGTTATTATTATTATTATCATCATCATTATCATCATTGTTGTTGTTGTTGTTGTTATTATTATTATTATTATTATTATTATTATTATTATTATTATTATTATTATTATTATTATTATTATTATTACTACTACTGAAATTAGTGTTAAAATAATAATAATACACAAAGGTGTACATATTATTGTTTTATTATTCTCGAACCAACATGACACTAATAAAACACATACCACACAAAGGCACCATAATGAACATTTTGGAAAATTTACAAATATACAAACATAAAACACAAAACAAACAGATAGCTGAACAAATACAAATCAATACAAAACATGACACAATTTCAAAGCACTCAACATCGAAAATACACAAAATTATAACACATACACCACAATCACACACAATAAAACCAATTTAAAGTACCAGAAGCCAACAGGAAGTCACAATAATAAGCAACCAACACATATGTACTTCACCAGACACAAAATCCGGAAGGCTGAGGATGGGTACAAGATGGTACCCGAAACATGTTCCAAATAAGGAGAAAATATCTTGAGGTAAAGTGATTCTAAATATTAAATATATATGTATATATACATTTATATACATACACAGAAACAATTCCTACATTACACGGTTCTGTAGCACTTCTGACCGACTGTTATGATAGCCTTATGGATCGTCGTATTTTACAGTGGAAACAAAATACAAAACGAATGAAATCACTTACCAGCTTTAAAGAGTCACAAATATCAATTTAAAATCAACAAGATGCACTCATACAGTAATTCAAGTTAATTGTGTCCACATGCAATAATAATGTCAACTATTAAGAGCTCCGCACTAATTATAACACAGTAATCACTTTCCACAACGACCACTTAATAGGCGCTCTAAAATCTCGCCAGGTATAACTAACTTTCAAAGAGCCCGCTGTTGCTTAGATATAGCCTGCAGATGTTCCAGAATAATGTTCCATGCCATCATAATTTGTGTTGTTAACAAGCACTCTAAATGTCTAGCGTGTACTCTACTGTGCAGCCTTGACCGAGACGCTGCACCGGTTCCCAGCCGAGGCGTTCTCGACTCTTCTTCTACAGCTTTCCGTAATTTTCGTTAGAATATGACACGCAGTGGACACAGTAAGCTAATATGGGAAAAACTATTACTCACATAACTCATATATTATAAACCAATTAATTAGACTAATCCTAAGCATCTAAAAAACTAAAAAAAACAAGGATGCAGCAAAATATAACAGTAGAAAATAAAATATAACTTCTAAGGAATGCAATTATAAGGGATAGGCTAACACACTTACGTTATATAAGCTATCATAATAAATGTTTAGATTATAGAAAGTGTAACGGTTAAACAATGTATCACTTTAATAAAATTAAAAAAGGTTAAATTAAAGAAAAAGTATACAGTAGTATAGATATGTAGTAACTAAAATCATTATTGCAACGCATAAAACATTGTGTTGCGGAGCGGCACACAGGTTTTGTTTGTGACTCACACTTGCAACGGCTCTGCTGTGTTCGTGTGACTCAGTAGAGGTCACTACTGAGTTTGTCCGCTGTGGAAAAATAATACAGCAATACAGCAATCTACTTTGGCGGATGTAAACTCACACATATCTAGAAGGCACAACAGCCCACAGGCCTAATGTGTGAAGGGGGGGATAAGAAGAAGAAAATAATAAATGTAATAAATCATACTCTGAAAATGTTTGGCTGTAAACATGTTTCAAAATTAACCTTCGCAAAATTAGTGAGACTTATTAAACTGATCTGCTAGACCTTTTTGTAATAATTATATATCCACAAACTTAGTATCACAGGAAAACTAATAACATAAAAGTACCGTTGCATATTGCGAGTATATTCGTTTTGTAATTACTAGCATTGTTATGTGACTTGCAAATGATTTTTGTAACATCATTTTTTGAAACTGCTATTATAGCTGTTATAAGAAGGAAATTGAACAAACTGCTTAATTAAGTTTGGACAATGTGAAGTAATATTCTGCCCATGGACTTGCACAAGAAATATTAATTACGGGTAGTGAACAGAGTTTCGCAGACTCTGTCTTATGTTGGCTGTTGAATACTAAGAGTGTATTCATGTTTTAAGTTTTATCAGTAACACATTAAGTTATTATTGTAAAAATATAAATGTTATGAAGGCACCATAAGTTTAGATCTTAGTGTCATCCACGATTTGACAATCCACTATTAGTAGTTTTTATGTTTGACATAGTGGTTTAGATACGTTTTTATATTTTGCAATAACGTGTAATAATCAAAATTTGTCGTCTTAGTGTCAACACAGTGAACTTTTCCTCATTCTGAGTTATGAGGAAATATATTTAAGTTAGTTTGCACAGTTCGTTAGTGAGTTAGCAAGTGATATTAAATTGTTATTTAGTAAGCCAGTAATTAAATGAACACATTTCCTCAGTGTTGAAATACATATAATAAAGTGTTATAGTGTTCCTTTCATTAGCGTTTCTGAGTCACTTATACTGGAGTACGTAGGCTATATACAACCCTTAATATATACAACATCCTATTGTACAACCCTATGTATATACAATGTAACATAGGTTTCCAAAGTAAAGGATTATACAAATGGTCAGGTTTATATTGGTGTAAAATAATATGAAACTAGACACTGTGTAAACTACTTAAAAAATATTGAATTTTCCGGCAGTATAGTAAGGTATCATAACACGGATGTGTAAAAGTAGGGAAGCAAGTTGTATTAACTCCTTACAGTATCAATTCTATACTTGTGAATCACTCTCTCCGGATTAATAAAGCAGAACGTAGATTGCTATATATAAGCTTTCGGATGTTTTTTATAAGCTTCCAGTGTTTTTCTTATTGCGTCTGCAGCTGATACTTTTTTTAATTGATTTTCTCATCTCTATCCTCAGCAGTAAACTTAATCACTCTGAATAGGATTTACAATATTGCATAAGCCTATAAGCATATTTCTTTGGTAGCAGTTTCAAACTTCATTTATAAATAACCTATATTGTACTTAAAAAAAATATATATATATATATAAAACGTTTTAGTGGATGGTTAGTGGGTACAAATTTTAGCTATTTTGCGTCGACGTTTCGACAACATTTATTGTCATCTTCAGGACCTGTGTATGAAATACAATAGAAATATCAAACATAACGAAACAATTAAATATTTGGGTGAACGTGTTGGTGTATGTGAGTGTGTGCGTGCGTACGTATGTATCATTTTATATGTGAAGACTTATGATAGTTTGTTTACATCTTCAAATTATCTTTAAGAAAAAGAGCAAATTATAGGTTATCTAAACGAGCATAAGATATCTAATGATAGGTTAGGTTAGGTGCTTAAAGATAATTTGAAGATGTAAACAAACTATCATAAGTCTTCACATATAAAATGATACGTACATACGCATGCACACACTCACATACACCAACACGTTCACCCAAATATTTAATTGTTTCGTTATGTTTGATATTTCTATTGTATTTCATACACAGGTCTGAAGATGCAATAAATATTGTCGAAACGTCGACGCAAAATAGCTAAAATTTCTATTATTGACCGATCCTCACTAACCATCCACTAAAACATTCATTGATTGACGGTCACTAAAACTGTAAGGATTTATATATATATAACATTGCACTATATAGAACGTATCATATTAATAGTACCAATTATTTTAATCAATTGCTTTGTTATTATGCAACCTTTTAAAAGTTAACTTTTTAAATTCAAAGTACAAATTTGTTTTATAATTTATTAATTTGTAAAAAATTTTACACGTCTAGTGTGACAACTAAATGTTTCTAATGATATCTTGAGCCTTACTTGATTAACATATTCTTTGTTATAATAACAAAATCATGAACAATTCTGCTTTATATATTTAGACGTTTATGCAAGCACACTTCAAGACTACATTACGGGCTAAATATTTAGTAACTATACGTATCACACACACACACACACACACACACACACACACAGTCTCCTACGCACACGCAAACACTTTCTCCCACATGCTATAAAGGAATTTGTAATTCAAATAAAAAAGTATCCTTAACTGCAAGTGACCTGCAAGTGACTATATTTCTTACTTTATAGAGCATTGAAAAATAAGTCATAAAGCAAGATAATTTTTATTTTATCTTATAATAATTGTTTTATTGAACACATACAGACAGGCTATATTAAAGATCGCTAACGTAAAATCTTAATAATATTAAAGTAATTTTGTATACACTATTAATTTTTATCATCTCTAACGGTAAGACTCATGTTAGACAATAAGCAGTATCCTAATTTAACATCTGTTAATTGAATGGAATGGTATTTTAATTCGACATAAGTTAAATTTGCAGATCTATTTACCGATAAAATAGTTATGCGATAAAAAATTAATGGTACGTAAACATCAAGTCAACATGGCAACTCGTAAATAATAAGCTGTGAAAATGTTTTGCAGCCGTTGTTCTAGTAAAATAACACTTCTACCACCCACAAAACGCCTCATGTTATAAAGAAGAAATAAACATTCTGGTACAGTAACCATTTCCATATTCAAGCAGCGGTAACTCGGTTACAGCGCTGTCTGCCTTGCATAATGCATAATGCTTATTGAAGCACACGAATGTTGTTAAAGTATAGAGGCCTTATTTCTCTTAATTAAAATATTGTAAACAACCGTCAGCCACTGTAAGCCAATTGAATGTTACATGATTGTCTATCAGGTTTTCTTATGTGTTATTACTTATCAGTATATAGCTTACCGAGAATGTTGTTCAATTTTGTATACCTCTATGATTGTGTGTTTACTTTAATATTTTACCCTGAAACTACTTTGCAATTGTTTACACGACATCCTGTAAATAAATTAAATATATGCAAATATGCTTACCTGGATCACATAGAGTACCGAGGAATGTACGTCATACGTGTGGTAACGATGTTAACAAGGTCGGCTGAGACGACAATTCAGAAAGCTCTCGACTGTTTTACGCCTGATCGAACGTAGAGCGTCTGCCAAGAATATTAACGTGGATCAATCTCCCAAATTTGCTTATTATAGAATTAGTAACAGATGTGTTTCCCAAGCGGGTAACGAGTTTCGAATTTGTTATTTAGAGTGCTTTATTACACAATAGTGTTCTGAGTAAGGTAGCTAATATGCGGACTGCTGTATAAATTGATTGTAACACATTGTAGTAGTAGGAAAAACACGTGTTCTTATTACACTATTGGTTTTGACAGATAAACAAAGACATAAAGCTTATTTATTAACCATAATGTGTGTACAATATGCAGACAGTATACGACTAAGAAACCTTAACCATATACGTGCTTGAGTAAGAGAGCTTATTTTATTCTGAATATTACTTTAAATATAAAATGTAATTTTAAGTAAGGTTTATTATTTTTTTTATTGAGACGCTATTTAATGTCACACATTTGCCACTTGGATGTGAAAAAAGTCTAGAACATAACCACAATAGTATGAGTGATCCAGTCATCTGGCACTAGGTTGGTAAGACCATCAGCGTGGTCCTTGCACCTATTCTGTTCCGTCATGCTCTGGATGTCCATCCGGTCCTAAACATGTGATGGTAAGGCTCTCTTCCTTTGGGATGACAAATAACCATCCTGGCGTCTTCGGAATCTCTAACCACAAGGATGTTCCTATGTAGATTACTCTAGTGCCGAATCTGCTTGGTGATGTGGCTATTCCTTTGAAGAAGGCTGTCTCAAATGTCTCCAGTCCAGATTTCAGGTGATCTACAACGTTAGGAACGTTGCATACCTTGGTACTGCCTCCTCAGCTTCATCTACGTTTCTCTGTATCATCGGTATGAAGTATTGCGCGGTTACTGAGATGGCGAGGAATTCCATTTTCTTTACTCTCAGGCGTAGGAGTAGGAATAGGTAATACTTTGTATAAGGTAAAGATTCGGTCTACGTATTTCAAAGGTACTTGAAGGAAAATGCGAATAATATGACCATCGACGAGGAGTGCTCATAATATAAGTATATCTTGTGTTGAGTAACAGAAAGTGGCAGTGTAGAACCTGTTCGTGTGTGTTTATGTTATTTAAATACTGTACGTACTGAGTTTTTCTGGAGGTATCAACATGGAACTAAGCTTTCCTTGTCACATGGCATCAGTGCCTACGTAAAACTTATTCACTTCCCTCTCTACATCATTGCAAGATGTTTCGATTACTGTTAGTGCATCTAAAACTTTGCTCCTCTGTGACATCATATCTTTTACTTCTTCTGAATATAACGCTAATCTTGGAGAATCAAAAGGAGATATGACTTAAAAGTACATACACTAAAATGAAAAAGGAGGTTTGTAATTTGTAATTAAAATTATTACTATGTAACCACTCTTAATTCATAACATACAGTGTAAGCTTTTACAAAACAAAACTCTGGACTCTCAACTTTACACTATATAATTCCTATGATTCATCTGTTCATTTTATGATGTGAGATGAAACCAAAGGAGCTCGCGGGGATAATGAAATAGCTTCTGTTTTATCATAATGGACTGACAATGGAATTCCTGATTAGAGCATTGGACTGATAACTGTTATGGCCAAAACAAGTCCATCATCATGTGTTTCTTTTGGATTATTGAAAAGTATCCTCAGATTAAGCAAATAAGTCAAACATTCTTACCGAAATTGTGTGCACACACACATAGAAACTGATACAGTGCATGCTTTGATAGAAAGGTAAAGAAAAAGATGAATAACATGAGCATACTAACTCCTTGGAACTAGCAAAAATTAGTACGTCACACTTTTAACAAATGCTGTGTATACAACATGGAACGTGAAGACTTTAAAAATTTTGAATCACTCTCTGCAGACAAAGCATCTCTTTTTTTCAAGAAAAGTTGATGTTAATAAAAAATTTGCTCTCATGTCAAAATGTGTTCATCTACAGGCACGACAAGAAATATGGGACAGCTTTTTATTAAAACATTTTTAATAAAGATTTCTGCCAAGTTGACTTTATGAGGTCTCGTAGAAGTCATGCCTGCAGCTATTGAAACTGTTTCCAAACAAAGTTTGCCTACTACAAAGAAAAAATACGATGATCTGGTATCACTGTTACCATTTTTACGAACTGTTTTCCACGACTTTTATAGAAAGTTGCCAACTTTTACCAACGACACTGACTACCCAAGAGATGAACATGGTAAAGCTTCTGAATAATATTAACTTAACCTTATTAACCATGTAACAATAATGTAATGTTGTAATATTGTTTTTATCAATATTTTATAATACATACTGAGTTTTACAACATACATATGCCTTTTCTTTTCAAGTCCACTATCTCCACCATTAAAAAACACTCAGAGGTACACGGCACTAAGTCCAACTAATAAATGTTTTTTTATGTTTTAAATAAACTACAAAAAAGTAATCCAAATTATAATTTTATTTTCTCAAAGGTAGTTGTTCAGTAAGTAGCTGTACAACATTTCACAAAAGAATATTGATAAATAAGCAAGCAGTAAAGACAGGAACTGCAAAAATTTCATTTTTGTCACATAGTGCCTTTTACCTCCGAGGTACAGAATTATTTCAATCAGATGCGTGAGTCGTTATTGCCAACTCTGCCTCCTAGAAGTGTTACACTAATAGACCGTGCTTCTTATAATAGTAATGAATTTTTAAGGTACCTAAGTTTAACAGACAAAAATAGAAATGCAAATATGGTTGCAAAAAAATATATACCTCTTAACTGAAAGTATGTTAAAAGTAGAATTGTACAATATGAATCATGTACGAAAAGACAACAAAAAATACGTTATCATTGATAAACGTTTAGAAGAAAAATGCCATATATAATTACGACTTTCTACTTAAATCCCCAACTTAATCCCGATGGAACTCGTTATGAACTGGGTCGCAGACAACAATACGACGGTTAATAATGACGATGTCGGAAAGGTGTGACAAGAAAGGATCACACCAGGAAAATGGATCACATCACAGCAGGAAAATGGAAGACATGTGTGAATTCGTCAAAAAAGTAAACGAAAAATAGGCCTATAAGAAAATTTAAAGGATCATTTATGTTAAAGCTACTTCCTTACTATAAACATGGCCGGCGACAACGATGAAACTTCGTCAGGGGATGATGGTTCGTCTGACGAAGATGTTATTTAGAAGAACCAATTTTTCTGAATCAATGAAACTGAGAACTTAAAAGTTAATATCCTTTACTTTAAATCTAAATACTGAAATGGTTATGAAATATTTTAACCTGTGTGTGAGTTGTGTCATTAATCTGAAATTAACTTAAATAAATTTAGTGTCACATTATTTTATTTCGTGTAATTAAACGCAGCGTACATAGATTATAACATTATGAGCATTATTTACAATAAAGATTATCTGACGTCAGGTGATGATGACTGTCGATTGGAACATTGTGACTGTCAATTTCTCAGTTATCAAAGCTCTAATTCTAAAGAATCATAAAATTTGATGCCTCTCCTAAATTTTTCTTTCTGACATTATGAAAAAAGTTCTGTTTTATAATGAAGAATGGAAATGGAATTACATTTATATTACACAAAATACAAATCATTACGTTTCACTTAAAATTCTTAATAATAATAATGGCTCCCATGAGTACCACCGAAGCAGCTTAGGAGTCAGGCAGGGTAGGCTGCCATATGCGAGCCGTACGGCATACAAGGAAGGCGGTGTGGCCAGCACTACGCTTCAGCCTCCCATTATTATCCTCGGGATGTTATCCCAGGTACTCATTTTAAACAGGCTGAGTTGTCCTGGGGGGCTGAAAAACGCAATTTGATTTTATGGTGCGGACCCGGGAATCGAACCAGGGACCACTAGATTAGTAGTCAGGTGCCATACCCACTGGTATACTGGTCTACCCACTTAGATGTTCTTAAAACTTTAATAAGATGAGATAAAAATTAAAGAACCCGTTAGTAAGCATTGAAATTGACAATTTTATGCTTATAAACAAAATGAAAAAGAATTATTATGAAAACTGCTTTTATTATGAATAACTGAATAGATACGTTGCGTGCGTTCTTGATTACACCAAATATCCCAATCAAGCCAGTCAGTTTGTAGTTAGATAATGATAGTAACCAAACTATATAATTTTTCCCACACTTTGCAACTGTAGATTTTAGCTAGTTTTATGAGTTGAAAATCTTATATCTGTTAAATCTGGGACTGTAAGGTAGAGAGACTGGGTATGGTTTCTGTATTATCATCGATTTTATCTTTGGTAAGCCCAACATTTAAAATTCAATTTTGTTCAATGTTGGTAGTTCATTGTTGATTTATTTTAAAATTCCATATCTCCCAGCTGTGCTTCTACTTGTACAAGGAAAGCTACAATAATATTAACGTGCTTACTAACGTTTCTGATCTGCTTCCAGTAATCCACAATTTTTCTTGTTTTGTGTTACGATAGCTGAAACAGCCAGAATACGTTATGTCTTGTTGTTATTATGAGCAATCAGTTTCAGCATATTCAACAAAACAGATAAAGCTGTTCAGAAATAAGACACTAGTACAACCACATTAAAAGAAAAACACGTACTGCGTTAATACACTTACTGGTTTTAAAGATTTACCAGCAGACTTGACAAAAAAATATTTTAGGCAAAGAGCGCCTATATGTAAACAGGGAGACTAGCCTTTTCTCGTCAAATCTGTTACATTCTCGTACAAGCAGACAACATTGTCACTTTCGTCAATCTATTACATCCCCGTACAAGCAAACAACATTGCCATTTCCGTCAGTCTATTACATCCCCGTACAAGCAAACGACATAGACATTTCCGTCAGTTTATTACATCCTCTTACAAGGAAACAACATTGTCATTTACGTCAGTCTATTACATCCCCGTACAAGCAAACAACGTTGCCATTTTCGGCAGTCTATTACATCCCCGTACAAACAAACAACATTGTCATTTTCGTCAGTTTGTTACATCCCCGTACAAGCAAACAACATTGCCATTTTCGTCAGTCTATTACATCCCCGTACAAGCAAACAACATTGCCATTCTTCGTCAGTCTATTACATCCCCGTACAAGCAAACAACATTGTCATTTTCGTCAGTCTATTACATCCCCGTACAAGCAAACAACATTGCCGTTTTCGTGAGTCTATTACATCCCCGTACAAGCAAACAACATTGCCATTTTCGTCAAATATATTATATCCCCGTACAAGCAAACAACATTGCCATTTTCGTCAGTCTATTACAACCCCGTACAAGCAAATAACATTGCCATTATCCGTCAGTATATTACATCCCAGTACAAGCAAACTACATTGTCATTTTCGTCAATCTGTTACATCCCCGTACAAACAAACAACATTGCCATTTTCGTCAGTCTATTACATCGCCGTATAAGCAAACGTTTTCTACTCTTCGTATTGTTTAAATTAGCAGCCATCCTTATTATTTCTTTTATGAATTTGCTAACTGCTATAATTTTTTATTGTTCGACTAAGCTTTTCGTCATTACTGACATCTTCAGGTCTTAAACATCTGGTTGTTTAAGACCTGAAGATGTCAGTAATGACGAAAAGCTTAGTCGAACAATAAAAAATTATAGCAGTTAGCAAATTCATAAAATAAATAGTAAACGTTTTCTAGTCATACATTTTTTTTAACTTTTTTACTTATTTACTTTGCCAATAATAACAATGTGGCTATTGTTTACTATTTTTCGATCTTATTAAATACAATATTTGGGCCTATGATCTGTATAACTCTACCAGCCATATCCAATTTATAAACTTCCTTGAATAATTATGTAACTATTATTTGCTAATCTTTGTTTACAATTCATCTTATTTTATATTATTTTTTGTGTGATAAACCACATCACGTTTTATGAATTTTATAACGATCCCTTATAACATGGGTGTTTATGGATTTGTTGTAACTACTTCATATTTTAAACAATCTTTACTTTCTCTCCATGTTAACACTATCTGTTTTTCCAATCATGGTATTCTCCCTTTTAATTATAATTGTATTTACTTAAATTAAATAACAACATTTTTTCTTACCTAATTACTGTCTTATCTGTTCATACTGCTATTCGTAATTACTAATATTCTTCACTTTTTATCATTTAGTGTTTCCTTTGGATTTATTAATTGTTTGTGCTTTTATCATTCACTATTTTTCACTATATTAACATTCTTTATTTTACACTATTCTCATTCAATCATCACCTTCACTTTTAAATTATTTATAGTTTATTATAATTGTATTAGTGTACTTTCTTTATCACTAAACTTTGGGGTTTTTACACTTTCATTTTGCACTTCACAAATGTTTTTGTTTTTTAAGTGTTTCTGAATAGGTAATCCCTCTAATTACTATCTCACTACCGTACTATCTCTTTCATTACAATATCTCATTAATAATATTAACAATTTTATGTCTTTATATTTCTATCATTACATCGAACTCTAAATTGTGGGTTAGTTTTTTTTTATATATTTATATTTAACATTGTTTAATTGGGTTTCCTTCAATTCCATTACTATTGTCCATTAATGGATAATAACACTTACTTTTTTTCTCATAGGTTAATTATTGGTCTTTTTTCCAATATCACATTTGAGTGTATCATTTCTCCTGCTCATATTCTTTATTACTTGTTTGTGTATTATCATTTGTTTTCATTTTTATTTATTTCTCTTCATTTTGGGTTTGTTTCTTTCCATTTCTCTCCTTCTTCATTTCCATTGTATTTGTTTAATACTTTGGTTTTCCGCCTTCTCCTTTGGGTTCATTTTAACATGTTACATTGAGTCATTCAATTCCATGAATTTGTTTCATTTTTGTTTGGTTTTCGTTTTTTCCCTTCTTCTTTGGTTTGGTTAATCACTTTCTTCTCTTCTTTGAATTGATTCTTGTTTGTTTTTTGTGGTTCCCTTCTTCTTTTGTTTCCCTTTGTTAGTTCAATCACTTGGGTTATGTCATGTCGTCGTTTGTCGAGTCATTGCCTTTATATTTTATTTATATTAAACATTTTATTTTATATGAAGTATTATTTTATATTTAGTATCATCTTTTTCATCCCTGGTATTGGGATAGCTTATTTGTGTTGTAACAATATACCACATGAGGTAGTTCAGTAAGCTTATATAATTCACATATATTTTAAGTTATTAAGTCAGTTGCACATTATTTATTATTATATTTTTGAAATCAAAAAATTGTATAAACTTTCAAGAGAATTAAATGATCACTAAAACAAATTGATTCAACGTTAATTTTACATAACTGTTAGTTATCTTGAAAGTAAGTATGATTCTACTGTGCGACTTTAGTGATATTAAGTAATCCTTAAGTGACGTCGGCTTTCACGGTGCATGCAATTTCGTCATTATGTATAACTCCCTGGCCCAATGTTCAGCCTACCATTCTCCTGTAGTTCCGCTCCATCGATCTTATATGGTGACAGAGCGGATCTATAGGGGAGCAGATGATAACTGGCTGGCCTTAAATATGGCTCTGAAAGCAGTCCAGTCAAGCATGTCGTGTTGGACTCGGTTTGAATTTTGTGCGAAACTGTTCTAGCTAAAGTTTAAAATGACGTTGAAAAGTTGCCTACAATGTAGGAACAACTCATGTAACTAGTGTTGGACACGTTTTTCCATTTGGTAATTTTTTCAGACGATAGTTGACGGTTGCCGAACGAGCTGCCGAAACTTTAGACAGGAGTTATAACAAAAATTGTTATTATAGATTACGGTCATTAAGCCGTTAAATTTTACATATACCGTAATATTATAATACAAAATCCGCGACTATAATATTGCTATGTAGGTATTATTAATATGAGCGGTAAGAAGCTCGAGTTCTTTTCGATCTTTCCTGACGAGGCTCCCAGTTGTAGTTCATTATCCTACCGACACTCAAGTTAGTTTTGTCGCATCCTATGGTAACAGCCTGAGTATAAAAGCGTTGTCTCCGAAGCGATGTCGGTCTCATGTTCTGAAGCGAAGTGATAGGAAATTAAGTTTTTGTTGTGCGTGTTTTACAGCAGTTTAGTGTAATGTGGTAATTTTGAATTATTGTGTGCGGACTTCAATAATAGATGAATTGTATTGCAAAAGTTTTAATTCATAGCTGATCAAAGCCTATATTACTTCACCAATCAAGCAGTTGTAGAAAGTACTAGAAAGAAAATGATCTCATCAACCCCAACAAAGGTAATAGAAGAGCTATATCAAACATCAATCCCAAAGTTGAAAGCAGGACGTGGGCTATCACAGTTTTGGTTACTAGAGAAATATATCCGGGCTGGAGTTTACCTATAAATATGTTTCAAATTTACCTAGACATAGGAGAATAACTTTATTCTGAAAATCGTAATACACATTACAAGCAGAAGTGTTAAGACAGCTAAAGATAATTATCTACTATTATTAAAACTGTGAGTTAACTGTGAGTTTATACGGTTATAGGAATTGGCAAAACTGACTGCTTCAGATATAGATTACTTGTGGAAAGCGGTAGGAGTTTTAAGACTAGAGTAAATAACGTACGATAGAACAAATAGATATTGATAGTTAATGTACCTACAATAGAGAGTGTACAACAGAGACACTATTTTGGTATTGGTACGTTAAAAGTAGTCTCAGAAAAATGTGTTTTAAAGTGGGTACCCTTGGAACACAAAAAAAAGTCGGTGGAAGGAATTTTGAGGTCTATGTCGGAGAGTTTTAAGGGTAAGTTAGGGGAAGAATGATTTCCCCGATGGGCGTGTAAGTAAGGATTGGGATATTCGTAACACTACCTAACTCCGTGCATGGATGCAGCGCCGTTAACGATTTGATTCCAGGAGGCTAGATCCGGGCCAGTATAGACGATTGCCGCGGCCGCCATTAGACTTAGGTCGGATTGATGAGCTCCCATGACGAGGTTGATGGCTCACACAAAGAGACACTTTCACACCTCGCTGTTTCCCTGCCTAGCGCAGCCGAACCGTCACACCCGTCTCTGTTCTCTCTTTTGTTTAACCTTTCAGGGGAGGCTGAGCTTACAAGCCGGTATGTGCCAGACAGAGGATCACGGAAGATTAAGGAAGAGGTGGCCAATTGCGAAGATTGGTCTACGGTGGATGGAGCGTCTCTGTACTGGTAAATAGGTACCTCCACTGTACATCGAAAGACAACAATATATATATTTAAAAATATAGTGGTAGGTTTTAAGATATTTAGTTATTTGTTATGGCGTAACACTTACAAAATATAACTATAATTATTAAAAAAAACTATAACGTCTCGTCGTTATAACATCGGGAACCTGGTTAATTGGCTCAGGTCAATTAAACAGGCTGCCATATTCTTAACAAAATCAAGAATAACTGAAAATAAACAAATATTATATAGGATCTCGAGAACTAAGGAAAATTGGCAGGGGTGTGTAGACTTATTCACTCATCTTTGTTTGACCATGACATCTCTTTATTACTTACTGATATTAGCATCTCTACTTATGGTTATCAACATTTGTGTTTCAATAGTTTACAAAATGATTTTATGTTTTGTTCAATTACAAGGGCCCTCAAAATATAGATGTACATCTGTTTAACTTTTCCACGGATCCGTGGCTTTAATAATGGTCACATATCATATATTATCTTGAAGTGGTGCCATTAGAAGAATGGACTTATTTCCCTTTTAAAACAATAAGGATTTACAGGTTAGAGCTATAACTCTTTTACTAAGAATACAAATACAATTATTAAATAATTTATACTGGAGGCCTTTACTTGATGAAAATCCATTTTTATAATTTTATAAAGAAAACTACAAACTTGTTTTCGTGATTTTCACTCGTCATATATTTAAAAACTATAATAACCACGACAGCTGTTTCGGCACACAGTGCCTTCTTCAGATGGTAAGAGCTGACTAGTTATGTACAATAAAATATCACATAAAGCCAGTGCTATGAAAACGATAATCGACTTAAGTTAGAACAATAAACAATACACATAACATATACACAACTATATACAAATTAGAAAGGAACGTACATTTACTTATATAATTTCAAATTTAAAAGCGGAGAGCTATTTAAATCAGTTTGGTTATTCAAAAGCAAACCTAAATCTTTACGCTTATTAATTTCGAGGGCTTCAAGTTAATCAAGTTTTTTACCTTTTTCCCATACATGTAAAATTTTAAAGTTATCATTAAAATTATGATCATTTTCCGACAAATGATTCGCATAATTAGATTTACCATCCTGATATCTCAAACTATAATTGTGATCGTACATTCTTTTTGAAAACGATCTTGCAGACTGGCCAATATAAATTTTGTCACAAGACCCACACGATAACTCATATACTCCTGACTTTTGAAATTTCTCTACTTTACTCTTATTGTTCTTAATATATCTACCTAGAGAAGATTTAGTCCTAAAAGCTATATTTACATGCTTCTGAGTAAAGTATTTACCAATTTTATCTGATACAGTACCTATATAATTAAGTGTGTGAAACTTTTCCTTATGTGTTGAAATAGGATACACCAATGTTAATGTTTGTAAATATAGTTTTTTATTCAACAACTGATCTATTAGATTTGACTGATAACCGTTGTTAACTGCTATTTGTTTTATAATGTTAAGTTCTTTTTGAAAATCTAAATCTAAAAGTGGGATACTAATAAGCCTATGAATATAACTATGAAAAGCTGCTAACTTGTGTGAGTATGGATGTGCAGACGTGTTGTGTCTAACCATATCCGTATGCGTAGGTTTATGGAAAATGCTAAAATTGAGTTTATTATTTTGTTTTGTAATTGAAGGATCTAAAAAGTTAATACTATCATTTACTTCAATTTCTATTGTAAAGCTTATGTTTTTATGTAAATCGTTAATAAAATTAAGAAAATTCTGTAATTGCCTACGCGTACCAAGAAAGATTGCCAACACATCATCCACATATCTGTAACAAAACATGAACAATTTAAAATACGGATGAGCCCTTATTTTGGTTTCTAAATAATCCATAAATATTTCAGAAGCCAAGGGGCTGAGGGAGTTACCCATAGCAAGCCCTTCTTTACCCACATAAATTTTCCCATCAAATTCACAATAATTTTGATTCAAACAAACCTTCGATAAATTTAAAATATCCTCTCTCATCCTAGGATTATTACAATTCTTTTCCAATAATTTTTCCACAATGTCAACAACATCAGCCGGTGGAATACTAGGGAACGTTTCCTTTTGTTAAACGTTTTTGTTTGACGTTTGTTGTATTTACCTGAAATTTACTCATACAGAATTATTAAAAAGATTAAATAATATAGAGTTTGACATTTTAGATTTTAAGGTTAGAATTGTTGTACAAAGATTGTTCATAAAAAATACTTGAATCAAGTTCGGAAATTAAATAATGTAAAGTCTTCGGTTGATAATAATAATAACAAAAGTTTTAACAAAAGGAAATTTTCGAACCATACATTTTATAATCGTTTTATGAATTTAACTAATGTTAATTTTAATGAGAGAGAAACTAAATTAATTGAAAAGGGCTTCAAGTATAATATAAAGCCGTTAAATTATAAACAAGAATTTGAAATGTTGTGTGTGGATTGTGAGTTAGCATGCAATAATCACAATAACTCAAAAAAAGACTCTTCCCAACCTAACCTATTGAATAAGCATATTATAGCTGATAAATTAAATAATTTTTATGCTAAACAAAATATTAAAAAGAGTTTTAATGACAAAAATAGATTAACTATTTGTTCCATCGGGAAAAAAACACGAGATCATAATATAATATTCACTCGTGCTGATAAGGGTAACACGGTTATTGCTATTGACAAAGCTGAGTATGTCAATAAAACTTTAGATTTCTTTAACGCTTACGAAGCCAGTGACATTAATCCAACGCTTAAATTTCAAAGAGAGGTTAAAAAGGCTATCAAGGAGTGTTCATTTTTTAATGTTTCTGATTTACATTTTTTATCTGTAATGAACCCTCAATCTCCTAAACTTTATTCTTTAATTAAATTGCACAAAGGTAACCATCCTATTAGACCAGTCGTGTCATATGTAAATGCACCTAATGTTAAATTATCCAAAAAACTAATTAAAATTATCCAGACCCAATGCAAATTTACATCCACACACAGTATTAAAAATTCATTAGATCTAGTTAATAAAATTCAGGAATTGTATATACCAGATAAAGCGATTTTATTATCTTTTGACGTTAAAAATTTGTTCCCTAGTATTCCACCGGCTGATGTTGTTGACATTGTGGAAAAATTATTGGAAAAGAATTGTAATAATCCTAGGATGAGAGAGGATATTTTAAGTTTATCGAAGGTTTGTTTGAATCAAAATTATTGTGAATTTGATGGGAAAATTTATGTGGGTAAAGAAGGGCTTGCTATGGGTAACTCCCTCAGCCCCTTGGCTTCTGAAATATTTATGGATTATTTAGAAACCAAAATAAGGGCTCATCCGTATTTTAAATTGTTCATGTTTTGTTACAGATATGTGGATGATGTGTTGGCAATCTTTCTTGGTACGCGTAGGCAATTACAGAATTTTCTTAATTTTATTAACGATTTACATAAAAACATAAGCTTTACAATAGAAATTGAAGTAAATGATAGTATTAACTTTTTAGATCTTTCAATTACAAAACAAAATAATAAACTCAATTTTAGCATTTTCCATAAACCTACGCATACGGATATGGTTTGACACAACACGTCTGCACATCCATACTCACACAAGTTAGCAGCTTTTCATAGTTATATTCATAGACTTATTAGTATCCCACTTTTAGATTTAGATTTTCAAAAAGAACTTAACATTATAAAACAAATAGCAGTTAACAATGGTTATCAGTCAAATCTAATAGATCAGTTGTTGAATAAAAAACTATATTTACAAACATTAAGATTGGTGTATCCTATTCCAACACATAAGGAAAAGTTTCACACACTTAATTATATAGGTACTGTATCAGATAAAATTGGTAAATACTTTACTCAGAAGCATGTAAATATAGCTTTTAAGACGAAATCTTCTCTAGGTAGATATATTAAGAACAATAAGAGTAAAGTAGAGAAATTTCAAAAGTCAGAAGTATATGAGTTATCGTGTGGGTCTTGTGACAAAATTTATATTGGCCAGTCTGGAAGATCGTTTTCAAAAAGAATGTACGATCACAATTATAGTTTGAGATATCAGGATGGTAAATCTAATTATGCGAATCATTTGTCGGAAAATGATCATAATTTTAATGATAACTTTAAAATTTTACATGTATGGGAAAAAGGTAAAAAACTTGATTCACTTGAAGCCCTAGAAATTAATAAGCGTAAAGATTTAGGTTTGCTTTTGAATAACCAAACTGATTTAAATAGCTCTCCACTTTTAAATTTAAAATTATATAAGTAAGTGTACGTTCCTTTCTAATTTGTATATAGTTGTGTATATGTTATGTGTATTGTTTACTGTTCTAATTAAGTCGATTATCGTTTTCATAGCACTGGCTTTATGTGATATTTTATTGTACGTAACTAGTCAGCTCTTACCATCTGAAGAAGGCACTGTGTGCCGAAACAGCTGTCGTGGTTATTATAGTTTTTAAATATATGACGAGTGAAAATCACGAAAACAAGTTTGTAGTTTTCTTTATAAAATTATAAATACAATTATTTTCTGTAATTAAAATGTCTTAATGGTGTTAATTTAATTGTCTTTTGTTGGATATAGTATTTAGTATTTCATAACCACGGAAGGCATGCCTCCGTGTCACCTGTGATATCCTCCAGCTCCGCGTTATTCCAGTCCTCGGTCCTCGGTTGCAGCATGTTTCATGTAGGTCAGGTATCTCTCGTTATCGTAGGTCAGGTATCTCTCGTTATCTTCGTATCCGGTGATGCTGTAGTCCTGAAGTCTTTTAGATCATTGTGAGTCCTGGTTCACTGCTCTTTGATAACTGGTAGTATTAGCTAGTTGATTTGAATGATTAACACAAAAGTTTTATTCACCTGTATCCACTTCACATGATTGTTTATTTGTTGCACTTCACTTTATGGTCTTACCACAGTTTTAATTACATAAGTTTTATATTTTAAGATTTCTGTAGAGATGTCATAGGCGCTCAATTTTCATTATTCTTTCTTACTCGTTTACTACATATTTATATGAATCGCGGTTCAAATATATTAACGCAACACATTGTTTAATAGTACAAAGAATGCCTCTATGTCTTAACTGACGGATTAATCACCTTAGGAAACAAACTATTTTTAACGTTCCACATTACTGCTCTGCGCAGCTTACGGGTTGACCGCTCCATTTCAAGTGGGCATCGTTTAGGGGCAGATTTTTAACCTCGCGTAGTTTACTCTTCATCATAAAAGTAGTTCCACATTTATTTGATATTTACGGTATTAATGTTTGACATTAAAATTATCCAAAGCTACGCTTTATTTCAGAATTAAATATAGTATACTACTATGTTGTTGTTTTATTATTTATTTAATTTCAAATTTACAAATATTTTTAGTTTAGTTTATGGACCGGTATGCAAGTTCATTCCGGCATTCGCATGTCGATGCATGGTAAATTATTAAAGGGTTTCTTTACTTTACACTCGCATTCCTTTTTGTCTATATAATCTCTTATAAAATATTATTTTAACTTATTTAAGGGATTTAAAATTAGTTTAAAAGTGCGATTAAAAATTTTAATTTCTCTCCTTTTTACATTTCGTATTTTAAAATCGTCACAAAACTTACTATCTTTAATAAATATTAAGATTTATCCATTACACCTGACATGAAATTATAGTGAGACGTAACGATCTTTAGTTTGTATAAAAATATGATTTTATGTAGTTTAAAAACATGTTTGTGTGTGTGCATATAAAAACTAACTTACGTTAAACGATTTTTGTATTATAAGATAATTTCGGCTTAAATTAATTTTAAACGAGTCTAGGTCAAACATGGAAACATTAGAGTAAACTTGCTACCTTTCATATGTCTTCTTCTTCTTTCATCTTGGAGTAGGCGTAGACATCTGCTCCGATTTCAGAAACCTTAAATAAATTGTGAATTTAAATTCATATTGTTGGTAAATATTTTAAGTTGAAATAAAAATCAGACCATTGTTTTCTGGGGCTTTCTATATTACGACTACTTTGTGAGAATAAAAGTATACAACTTTAAGTGTACACAGTCCTTTTCGACGAGAAGAATACGCCTTATCTTATATTCACCCACTTCTAAAGCAATGGGAACACTTTATGATCACTCTGTATATCTTCGTTAAGAAACATATTTAACTTTAAGCATTCTTTGAACATTCTTAAAAACCTCGTTTCTGCAGCGGTGATTTAATTTTCATCCACCTTTTGCAGAGGCTATGACTCTGCACCACACAGCAGAGTAGCTATCACCATAACCTTAAACTTTTAATTTTAGTTTCTGCCCTAGCTTTAAATTTTAATGTTCCTTGAATCGTCCCACAGATAGTTCTACATTTACTCAACTTTTTCTCCACATCTCTGTCTAGACCCCATGAAATATTAAATCCCAAATACTCAAAATATCGTACCTGTTCGAAACAATAGTCGTCTACGTTTACTTTTGCGTTACTGGATAACAGCTATGTATTCTCATAACTTTGATTTTCAGCAAGAAAATTCGTATGTTATACTCTAGGCTCATTAGCTACACTTGAAATACAGGTCGTTTCAATTCATCTTCTGTCGCAGGATAACTTATTCGTCTCCGAAGAACGAATTCATAGTGAACTCATAGTATTCGCAGAGCACAAAAACATCTTCATTTTCATTTAACAATATGCCTCTAATTTAAGAACATCCTCTCATGAAAAAAATGTCTCCATATATTATCAACTTATTTGTATGTGTGTGTGTAGGCGAAAGACTGCAACCTTGACGAATTCCTTGATTCGTGAATACTTTTTCCGGCTGTCCATTAGCAATGAAAAATGCTACCATCACGTACACTTTTAATGGCATTTAGTCCTATTAATTGTTTTTGGTAACTTTGTTTCATCCTCATTTCCCATAAATGTCCTCAAATAACTATATTTGACGCTGCCTTAGAATCGATCAAGGCTAAGTGTGTCTCCAGATTAAGTTCTTACGTTCTACTCCTTTTTCTATTACCTGTTTTAATGGACCTGTCTGAACCTAAAACCAGTCGGAACGTCTGACATTAATACATACGAGACAGACGTAACCGCTTATTATCAATTTGCAAAATACATTATAGCCAGAGCCTAATATGGTTATACATCTGTATTTAGAAGTTGAATTTCTATCTCCTTTTATAGGCCTGCACACCTTGGAAGAAAGCCAAAGTGGGTTCAGAAAAAAGAGAGGAACAGTGGACCAAATCTTCATAGTAAGACAATTATGTGAGAAAGCTGCCGAAGTGGGAAGACAAATACACGCATGTTTCGTGGACATGGAGAAGGCGTTCGATAGTATACGATGGAAGGACGTATGGAACATATTGAAGAGGAAGGGAGTAGAACAACAGCTTATTGAGGGCATAAAAAGCCTATACGAAAACACCGTCAATTACGTAAGCGTAAGAAACGAGGTATCAAAAACTTTCACCAGCAAAATAGTTTTAACGCAGGGGTGTATTTTAAGCCCCTTGCTATTCAACCTGGTATTGGATGATGTTGTCAAAAAATGTAAAAATGTATGAGTAAATATGGAATAGGATACTGGAATATGAAGATAATAACAATAACAGAATTATGCTATGCAGACGATTAATAATTATAGGAGGAACAGAAAAACATTTACAGAATAATATAAAGGTATTAAATGAAGGACTTAGAAAGAAAAACATGAAGAATAATATACAGAAGGCTAAAACTAAGGTAATAGGAAATTCAGAAGAGAAACACAGTACAGAACTTGATGGAAAATATTTAGAACAAGTGAAAAGTTATAAATATCTGTGAGTAATGATTAACAGCAAAGGGAATTTCGAGAAAGAAAGAAATGAAAGAGTAGCGAAAACAGGAAGATTATTCAATAGTATTAAATCAAGTTTCCTGGGTAAAAAAGAAATACCCACTAGGATAAAAACAGAAATAGTCAGAAAAATCATGAAGTCAGTATTAACTTACGGAAGCGAAACATGGACAACAAATGAGAGAATAAAAAGCAAGCTAACTAGTATTGAAACGAGGTTTCTTCAAAAAATAGAAGGAAAGACAAAAAAGATAGAATTCGAAATGAAATATTTAGGAAAATATTAGAAATTGTTCCTGTAGCAATAACAGTAGAACAAGCAGAACTTAGATGGCTGGGACATGTAATGACGATGGGGGAGGAAAGACTGGTAAAGCAAGTGTTTGAATCCAGAGAAACAGGTAAAAGAAAGAGAGGACGACCGAGAAAGCTCTAGAAGGATGAAGCCCGCACAGCTGCAGAAAGAAGAGGAGTAAAATGGGAGAAAATGAAGGAGCTCGCAGGAGATAGAAAGAAATGGAGGGATGTGGAAAAAGACGATCTCAGAGGACTCAAATCCTACATAGCTTTACACCGAAAGGTAGAAAAGCTAAGGATTAAGTAAGTAAGTAAGTTTCATAGTCCTATACAGCGACATCAGCTTGGAATATTTCTAGTCTTCAGGGATGAGAAATAATTTCCACCACACATTTAACAAACCAAATATTCGAAGCTTTAAAACAAACTACCATATTTAAGTAATTTGGAAGGCATATCATCTAGTCCAGCAGCTTTCCGACTTTTATGATAAGGAATTATTTAATTCTTCCTATGTAATCTTGTTAACGTCATCCAGATTTTCTGACACAACCGTCTCTTCTACATCTCTGTTATAACATAACGCCGTTTAATATTCAACCCAGTATCTTTTATCAATAACGTTTATATTCTAAACATCCCTTTACATCTTACTAAGATCAATAGCATCAATTGAAAAGCTATCGTCTGCCAACAATGTCTATGTCATCTGCAATTGCCGATTTCCGGCATTGCCCGAATTGCTTGCGTACTCAGCGCAGTGCGCGAGACAAAATACTCACTTCAGAAAAGTAGGCATTTCATTCGGGCAATGGTCGAAATGAACTGCACACTTCACGGACTGGATATTTTGCTTTACAGTGGTCGAAATAAAACCTATGGCGATCACGTACCTTCCGTAGGACATGCTGATTTTAGTATCGGGTTTTCAAAGGTTGCATGAAGTCCTCGTATGTTGTGACCTTGTCTGGGATAATTGTATACCACTGTGTTTTCTGACCCTTTACAATATTTTTTAATTACATTCATTTTGTTCTGGTCAGCCAACTGATTTCCAATAGTGCCCATCGTTTTTTTGCAAGTATTATATATAAGTTTATGTTATTACGTACAAATATACAAGTTAGTACATGTATGTTACGAGTTTCTTGTGTAGAACGTAATAGTTTGTATATGAAAGCAATAGGTTTATGTGTTGGCCGAACGCAGTTAATGCCACGGTACGGTGTGACCTGACAATCTGCATATGCAAATAAACTGCTAGTAGCAATCCCATTTTACACTTAATTTACCTTTATCTTACATATAAATTACATCGTTAACTATTACAGAATAATGCATTTAGGTGTACACCATTTTACTTAGTCACTTACATTTTGTATAAACTTCCTAAAATATGTATAAAATATTTTTAATTGTTTTGTTAACAACTTTCAAGTTTTAACCCCTTGTTAATAATAATATGATTAGTAAAGGAAGAATGTGTAACGGAACACAGTACGTGCCATACTAAAGTTGTTGCGTTGTGACAAAAAGTAAGTTATACAATACAATTTTTAAAACTAAATTTACAAGTAAATAAATTCTACTTATGAATCAGTTTGCTTTTAGAATTCGTTTCAACTAGTCAGCTGGAAGTGAAAGACAAAACTATAACATACAATACTGTGCTTTGATTTTTGTAGATTTGTTTATCTTAAACATCTGAATCAATTGTCTAGACACACAATAACGTCTCTTGTAAGTTTAAAAATAAATTGACACACCAAGATAACTCATCTTACACTCAGTTGTGTTTTAGGCAATGAAGTATGAACAATCTTTGAACAAAAAATGTGATAATAGTGATTGAATGATAAAATTAAAATTTATGTAAAAGTAAAGAAACACAATATACTTTGCCAATAAAATATAAGTTGCCTGGACGTATACTGAATTAAAGTAAATATAAATAGTGTCCAGTAAATATAGTGCAGTAAATTCAGCAATACAGTTTATAAAAGCCGAGTTTAATGAAGGTATATTTGTGGAATTTAATTATTCTTGTATTAGGCTGTTGGGTATCACGTACTTGTGCATGTACACGTATTTTAAACATTTATACACATGTAGAAATCTTAACACCCAAACACACACACACGCGAGAGCGCGCGGGTACTTCCTTTAACGTATTGAATTTTAAATATTTTCAAAAAAATTAGTATCGTGTTGTTATGTTTTAATAAAAGTTTTAATAAGTAGTTAAAATTCATAACTCAAACGTTTTTAAAAAGGTTCATTTAACATTATTAAAATAAAGTCTTTAAAAAAATTTCATTGTTTTTCTGGGATGCTGCAGTACGTTTCTCTGCGTCGTTGCACTGTCCAGTTACGGTGACTCTGTTGCTAGGTTGATCAAAATTCGGTAGATAATCCGCTGGGTCCACCAATGCTCGCTCTTTTGAGCATATACATAGGCAACATCCCACTAGCTGACTAGCTGACTACCAGAATATCTGAAGACTTAACTGGTTCTGGAAAATTTCGCAGGTAGTTTTGGCTCCTGGTAGTTATGAGTGCACTCCTGAGGTTTCATAATACTATAACTGAAGCCTTTATACTGATACTGATACTGAAGCCATTATTACTGATATTTGTAACTGTGAGAAATTCTATTTTCTGATTAACATTTAAAAAATTACCGAAACTTGTAAACAAAACTGATACACGAGAATATTTTTCACTATACCTGTTTCTGCAAACTGGAAAATTATTTTCCAATTTAATGTAATATTTAAAAGATTTCAAATAATTGTTAAAATGTTTATTACTAATATCACAATAAAAATATAATGTATTTTGTCGTTATTCGCTGTCTAAGATATAATTCAATACGCCTTTTCTTAATAATATAATATTTTATTTGGCCTGTAAGTCAACGCACAGCTTTGATTCTACACAGATTTTCGTAACAGTCGTAAATAAAAATTACACATAATTATACCTCACCATTTTACAAATTTTACTGCTTAATCTAGTTAAATAGATTATAATTTCTCCGCAAACACCTGGAGGGAACTGGGAGAGCTTACAGCGAGCCAATCAGGAGCCGGGAGCCCTCTGATAGATCCGTTGTGACACCAACCTGTGAGGAGCGCGGCCAGGCCGCAAAATTCATTCCAGGTGATACGTTAAAACGACCTCGGTGTATACTGTGCTAGTGTATGCTTTACAGACAACCGATGTAAGGCCCGCTACAGAGCAAAATCGCTCTACTTGAGCAGGGCCATAATTCAGGAAGCCCAGAGTGTAGCTCGGATCACAGGTAGTCTTATAATGTCGGGTCCGGGTGCCTTCCTCGACAGAAGTAGACACAGGTCGTCTTTTTTGCCGAGAAAGGAAAGCCTATTATTAGCATTTTCTACCAAAGTGTCTATAGAGCCTTGCATTTTTTGCTTGATCATAACCGTTGCTTTGGCCAACTGGGAGAGTGCACGACTATTAACACACAAGCACCTTCCGACTAACGTTTCTATACACTCAATAATGCCGTTGGCCGTTGACAGCTACAGTAAAATTTTCCAGTCCGTGTGGGGCTGTTTGTCACTGTCCGATACAAAGAATAAACTTTCTGTTTCTCAGAAAGCTGAAGATAAAGGGCAGATTACCTTTAAACAGCATATCATGTAGTTGGTTATCAGCACAGGGAAGTGGTCGCTCCCGTAAATGTCTGGTAACACTTTCAACGACAGACGTAGAGGAAGACTCGAGCTACAGATCAAAAGATCTATAGGTGATAAAGTACCTCTTCCAACGCTTAAATGTAGCCTCGCTTCCGTGTTAAAAACGACAAGAGCTTTGTTAAGCAAGAGATCCTCAGTTCTTAATCGAGTGCTGTTTGTGGCACGTGGGACTATGGGCGTTGAGGTCACGGACATGGACTCATGGAGATGGTTGCTGCTAGACGAGATCCTGCAGATCTTCTGTTCGCCACTCGGTTACTAGTAAGTATTAGTATATAGTCATCTTTAGTGGATGTAATAAACTGATTGATACTACTTGCACAGACATAGCGAGCGGAATGCGTTTAGCGGGATAAGTGTTGTTAAAAAATATAGCAACGCCTCTCATAATTCTGTTTCTGGAGTCACATCACAGCGGAAGAACTCATATCCTCTCATATTAAAAGTTCTTGCGGCATCAAATGTTTTTCAAGCACGTACACACACATGGCTGTATGCCTGGCCAGTAGCGTTTTCAGTTCGCAATAATGCGTAATACAACTGTTGAAATTCAACTGGTACTTTCTCTCCATGCTGGCTGTTGAAGAATTAGTCGCTACGGACCGTGTTTATTTTCTTGGCTTCCCTTCTAGCCGGTCTTTCTTTTCCTTTTTTTTTTTTTTGCCGACACCCGAGATCCACTTGGTCATCGAGGTCGGTGAGATTCCTGGTGCAGGCAATCAAGCTGAACTCCGATCTGGAGCTCATCTCCAGGTCATCGGGGACACGTCTTGCCCCGGTTTCGGTTTTAAAAGTCTTCCCTGGCGTATTTCAGAACAGGGCAATGGACAGCGGTATTTCCTCACCGTCTCGACGCCACTGGAGGTGGCTGCAGTCACAGTCACAATGTTTGATTCCGCCCTTGTTGTCGGGAGAAATGTGGATCTCGTATTATACCCACTCTGATTTCGTGAATTTTCATTAGCTGTTTTTACTGTGTTTGTTTGTGCTGACGGCTGCATTTTTGGGAAATAATGCTTGATAAAGTACATCATTACCGGCATTATTTCTTTTCCTATAGTCGTCGTCTTCATTTCCGGTGTAGACTAGACATACTGTGCATATCTTACTTTGCCCTGGTTTGTTGGGCAAACAATTTTTGGCTTCAAGGTAGCTGATTTTCATCAAAATTTTTATTTCTTGATTAGCTAGCTCTTGCTTATACACGGGGCAATGCATGACCTTGAATAGTGTTGTCCATTTAACGCACTTCGTCGGCTTCTCACAAGGTTCATCGCCATTTGCAAACCGCCCCCAAAAAAAAGTCTTAACTGGGGCACATCTGGATCCCGTGTGCCCAAAACGTAAACACTGAAAACACTGCATACTCTGAAGAATAATAGGTCTCACACTCAGCCGATGGATACCTGATCTTATTTTTTCTGACAGTGTTGTTTTGTTAAATGTCAAGACGTGTGAGGCGGAAAGAAATGTTTATCCCTTTCTCCGGACGGTCAGCCTCCGATATGATATGACACCCTGAGATGCTAATTCAGTTTTCATCTCCTCCTCAGTCCAACTTATCAAGGTCACGACACATCACCACTTCTCTTGTGGTATTCAGAGTGTCGTGGGGACTCACTTCGACCTCCATCTCGCCGATCTTTTACAATATGAGTAGTCTTGCCCCTTTCTGGTAGGTTTAGTCTTCCGCCGTTTTCATGATGTCTTTAACAGACAATCCAGCACAAGTAGTAACTGATTTTTCAATCAAAAAGTGACTCACTTTCACTAAGTCTCTTTTTTTACACTATCACCTGGGCACCGGAAGGGTATTAGTTGCCAAAAAATTCTGTGCATCTACAGTCGTTAGTGCCTCCTTCTCTTCGCCCCCCAAGGGAGTGCTTTTCTCTAGACGAGGATTTTTAAGGGATCCCTGAACCCCAGAATTAATTTGAGAACCTACAATTCTGTTTCCACGAGTACCGGAGAAGTAACAGGCTACCGCGGTAAAGCATTCGAATACCACGGCTAGAACTAAATACAAAGGATGCGTCCGGTGGCCTCAGGCTTTCGTTCGCGACTCACTAGAGAAACGTACAGCCACCCACCCACTGGCACGATTGGATCCAACGTAGATTACACACACGCATAAACTTGTCAATCTCACTTACAAGAGCCCTGTTAGGTAGCCAAAGAGTAACAGCTGATGGCCGTCGCCCATGAGCCCATGACGTTGTAAGCCGGGCGTAGGGTGGTATTTCTGGGTGCTGTTCATATTTTATTTAATTTAATAAGTGTATACAAATAAATAAAACTAATTTTTTTTTTAGTTGTACCCGTTACTTAATTATGGTATTATTATTTTCATTACGATTGTTGTTACTATTATTATTAATATCTCGGGTGGCTGATAAGGCTGCAACTATAACCGCGGCACTTAGTAGAATTATGGCGAACACCAGTGTGCCGAAACCTTCGATGCGACGGTTACTTATATCGGTTACGCATTCAATACTGTTTTATGGTGCGGAGATATGGGCTGATGCAGTCAAGCTCGAGAAATACAGACGACACAAGTCAGCAGTGCAGCAGCGAACTGGCGCGCTCAGAGTGGCTTGCTCCTACCGCACGGTTTCGGAGTCTGCGGTCCTTCTTGTCATCGCGGGAATAATCCCAGTCGATCTGCTGGCACAGGAACGGAAACTGCTTTACACGAGGAAGGCCCAAGTAGATAGGCCTACTGTACAAGCTCAGAAGAAGGCCACGGCTCGTACTATGGCAGCATTTTCTGTTAACAGGAATTAGGCTATATGAATCACACGTTTTTCACCTGTGATAGGTGGAAAGAAGAGAGGCAAATGCTGGAAAATGTAGTGGGAATAATGCTGGAGAGCAAACACCATTGGGAGCAGGTAGCAGCTTACATAGACAAGGTACTAAGGCAAAAGAAGGAAGCCAAAGATGATCTTGATAGGGCCACTGAAAGAATAGCAGAAAACAGCGTGGACCCGCTGAAGATTTAAAACAGATGAACGTCCACAGAACGAAGTACAAATGGCACCACTTTGAAGTATTGCGAAAGCTGAGTCCCAAAGTGGATCTATGCCGTGGACAACAAGGTTTGTGGTTTTGGTGGGTGCGAGTCCCATACACCATAGGAGTGCGGACCCTCCTGCGGCGAACATTAGTTTCTTCCCACAGTCTCCATCATAAAAAAAATATTAATATGTGGCCAAATAAGGTTCCTATATATTATGCTTCAAACAGCTTTAGAATTTAGAAGGAAACTATGGACTACTCCTTTCTTCGTGTGGCATATTTAAAATTTATCACAATGTGGACATTTAATTTTGTATATTCCATTATTATTTTGAACGCTCGATTAAGTTTTCGGACTTATTTTCCTAAAGAAACGTACATGCGCGCGCGCGCGTGTGTGTTTTGTAAGACATTTTTAAATTTGTATCTTTAATTAGTTTAATTAGGTTTTGTGTTACATTTTCGTAAAAGTAAAGATTGCATATTTTATATCAGTTTTCAGCCATATGAAAAATTTACAAAAACGTAAAATGCAGTAGTGAAAAACATAGGTAAAATTTGTAATGTAAAATGTTATTTACGAATTTTGTAAAAAGGCTAATAAATTTTGTTTACTTCAGAATTATAACTACATTAGACACATATCTATATTTACATTGGTTCAACATTGTAATTTAGAAAATTATTGTTTGTTGAATATTCCAATAAATGGAAATACTTAAATGTTATTTGTGTGTGTGTGTGTGTGTGTGTGTGTGTGTGTGTGTGTGTGTGTGTGTGTGTGTGTGTGTGTGTGTGTGTGTGTGTGTGTGTGTGTGTGTGTGTGTGTGTGTGTGTGTGTGTGTTATGGCAAAACGACAAAACCAAAAACTTTCTCCCTATATCGTACTGTTCATATTTGTAAAATATGTAAAAATCATTTGTTTGTACGTCACTGAGTGCCTTAAAAGAGGCAGTGTTTTATGTTTCTTGACATATAGTCGTACAATATAAAATAATATTTAGGAATCTGAACAAAACTTAGAATAACTATTTTCTGTATAATCGTCATGCAACATCACGTTATAGTTAAATTTCAGCTGATTAATATGTGGATCGAGTTACTGCGCCTACCACTGCACCATTTGCAGTAATGCGGTACATCCTTTAGCCAAATATTATCGCTGTATTAGACGCACCTGTCTCACCGTGATGCCATCCTACAAACTGTAGTTACTACTAATATACTGCTTCTACGTGGGCCCAGTGCTCATGTCCGTCTTTTAGTTCATGTTATCGAGCATACCTTGTACACAATACTTTTCCACTAACAAAATATTTATATACTAATATTATATTTACATACTATCCTATATTCTATATTTGTATAGAAATATTATATAATTTTAAATATAGACAACGTTATTACAACGTATACATGGCTTGAATTTACACAAAATAGTGAAAATATTATATAAAATGTTACTTTAAATAACATCTTTTTAGTAGCCTATAGAAAATTATTAACGTAGAAAAGGTAAGATTACAATATAGAAAAGGAACAGAAACAAAATTAGGATTATATTTTGTATTATTATGTAATAATATGTACGATTATTATTCAATGTAACAAATAATTTGTATTTGAACAAAGATCATAACTATCAGACACTATATCGCACGTGACCCGTCACTTTTAGCCTATATGATAACTGGGCTTTACTACGCATGATGCATTATAGGCTAGTGTATAATGCAAATTATCTAATTATAGTATATGCAAATCATACGTAAATTGGTAAAGAAACATGAAATTTTCAGTTCAATAAATAATTGATATAGATTTGGTCCAAAATAGTTTACGTGGAAACTTAAGTATTAAAAATTATTTTATATAATAAAATGCGTTACCGTTCGAGAAAATCACAGACGTTATTAGAAAAAAAAAATTACTTTCTACGGACATGTTTAAAGAATGAATCCTGACAGACTACAGGGAAGCTTTTTAACTATTTTATAAAGCTCAAAATGTCTAACACATGGTTGAAAAAACAGGAGAAGACATAGAAAAACTCTAGTTAACTTAAAAAGACATTGAGGAATGTTTGCCACTAAAAAACTTAACTATGCTAATATTTTTAGGGAAAACCCAAGAAGACAGGCGCCTTCTGAACTGACGAAAGGAGGGAGAGACATTGATCAAGAATAAAGGTGACATGGGTGAGGCGGAAGAGAGAGGAGACGAAGAGAGGAACCAGTTGAACCAAACGTAGTCTACAGTAGCTCATACGAAAAAAAATAACGCGTTACGGATATCGTTTGGTCCGAATACTGGTTCCCAGAATAGTGGTGATATCCTTTGTCATTATCTGCCCGAGAAATTTAACGTGTATCGTTTGAAGATATTTCAGATAGTATATCTCTATTCAGCACATAATTTCTTACCTCTTACTTTGTCCGAATATTGTTAGTGGCATACGATTGTTTCTCACTCCTACAATTTTTTCTCCTTTGTTTTTCTCCATAAATCGCCGATGTAGCCGTCTTAACCCTTAAGCAGCTAAAGTATTTGATTTAGCCTTACAACCCTTAAATCTTTTGGGCTTAGAAAAGCTGACATGCCATCTCAATAGATCAAAGCTCTCCTATCAAACTTACAAACTTTGCCAAAGACGTAGCTCTATGTACAAAACAATGCTACTGTAAGGCAACTTGTTACTTGTTCCAGTTGTTTCTATACTTCCAGTATATCTTTCTATGCTGTGAGTAACCTAGGTCATTTTTTAGTATTTTATGGTATTTCGGGTCATCGGAGGTGTCATTGTGCGGCGCTGGATAACGGGTAAATGTATGTCTCCATGCCGGGAGCTGAAGACTGTCATCCCTCTGTTCAAAACGTTTGGTAATCCTTCAGTTTGCAGAACCACCTATGCTACCTGTGTGGGTTGAGAGATATCAGTGCAATGATCGAAGCGTCATGTTTATAATGTGACGTGTAGGTGTAGAAATTGTTAATTCTGCTACCAGTCTGTGCTGTTGAATTTACTCGCCAATCCTAGAATTGTCTGTGAAGCATGAAGTTGGTTTCCGCAGAGAAACTTGTACCCGCCTTGGTATGCAAAGTAGTATTTCTCTCATAGTATTATAGTCTACTATCGTAAACACTATTAATGGTTATGTCTTTGAGGCGTACTGATACTGGGACTGCCGTACTAAAAACGATCGTTCACTACATACATACACATTTTATGTTTTGTGTACAGCCTATAAAAATAGTCTACTACATCAAAAGCATTGCAGTTTAAGGACCGTTGTTATTTGAACCGCTGCAAATAAACAAAAATCTCATTCGAAATGTAATCACTTTCTTTTATTTTCTACACTGGTATTATGTGATCTCTTTTATACACAACACAAGAATTACGAGTTCTCATAGACAATATAGGAAGTTAAAAACTGAGATATAGAAATAATCTGAGGAAGTAAAATTAAAAATCAAAATAAAAATGATTGAAAATATTGTAGCAAGTATTTGTAAATAGTCGTTTCAAATTTACATTACATAAAGGGATAAATACTTTCACAAAATGAAAAATGACAAAATCCTGAGAAATAATAAAACGATAGATCTACTAAAAAATTTTAAAGCTCTACATATAACAGCCTTACATAATTTCTTTCCCAGTCATATCAAACGTTTGGTTTCCAATCAAAGTAGCCTATGTATTTGTTTCTCGTCATTCTTTATTGTTATCACTGAATACATTTCTGATCATTAAAATTTAATATCCGGTATCCTGTTTAGCATCCGGTACCTTTTCTATCTTTTCTTAAACTTAGATTATAAAGTTCTTCTGTTCTGTAAATACTACTGAATACGTTCATATTATCATAGACCCATAAAGACGTATCTACGTAATAAGAGATTATTAACAGGAAAGAATGGAAATACATTAAACACTACTGGAATATGGTATTTATGAAAATAAAGCACAGGGATCACGGGAGTTTAACTCTGAACAATGTTTTTAAGCTTTCGCAATTTTTTGCTGCACTCTTTTAAAGGAACCTTTGATAATATTAAGAAAAACGCATGTGCGATAGCAAATAAATACATACAGAAACTCAGAACTCATCCATTACTCTAATATAAAAAAAAGTAAAGTAATCTGTTAGAGACGTTTGTTTGAGATGTTTTAATCACTTTTGTATGCTGCTATATCAACTACATTTTTTGCCTGCTTGTTGGGGTGCCCTGTTAGTTTACGTATGTACCTATTATAAAGAGATTTTATTTTGTCTGCAACAGAAGGACAGTTGTTTTTCTGTATAATGTACCACGGGGTATTGACCACTGGCCTAAGTAACAGGTTCTGGAAACGCTGCAGGTTTTCAAATTTTGAGTTAGGGCCTACTTTTGGTTCCCCATACCTGTATGCCATTCGTCCAGATTGGTCTTACAGACGGGGTGCTTATTCTCCAGTGATATACGTGATCTACTCCCGAGCCAACACTACATACGTCTAAAGGTATGCCAAAGCTGTTTATTTTCTCTTACTATACGTTTTCGCCATGTAAGTAATCTGTCCAGATGCATGCCCAGATATATTATCTCTCGCCTTCAGCAACTGAAAGTTCTATAAGAAATAAAATCTAACAGAAGTGACAAACTGACAAGAAATTACAAAGAGCCTTTATGTAAATACTATATACAACTTACATAAAATTTTCGAAATATTAAATAATGATATTTGCAACTACTAATGCTATTTGCAAGTACTATATTGTCCAGAATATTGCTGAAATTTTCTAAAGTACACAAAGAATGATAAAAGGAAAAGCAATCTCGTTATATCCAAGGGAAGGATAAAACTAAAGTAAATAACAACAGCCATATAAGTTTATTAGTACACTAGAGCACAATCTAAACGTACTCATATCTTTAATACTTGTAACTAAAAATAACAACAATTTATATGAAGCTGTTATATGTAAGAAATTGTTGACGTTAATCCAACTTGGTCATAGGATTACGTTTCGATAATGCGAAATACTCATATATATTATAGATAGAACTTGCAACATTTGTTACTAGACAAGAGGCTGCATTACGTAGCTGATACTCGTATATCTCAAGAAGAAACGATTTATAGAAAACTAATTTTGGTGGACATACAAATCTTATTCGAAACAAATTATGTAAAAGTCACAGAGTAAACCAAATTAACTTTCACGGATATGGAATAAAGTAATTTGATAGTGCAAGTTAACTGTGCTATAAAGAATTTTAGAAATATGAATGAGAATTTTTACATCAACTAGTAATAACCTTGAAGTGACTTATGAAATCACAAATTTATAATTTTGCCTTGATTTACACACTCACGTCTCTAATATACAAAACTATAGATAACTGAAGAGAAGGTTAATCGTCATGAGTGTGTACCATATAACCAGCACGTCTGTACTTTTCATACTTATGCAAATAGAAAATAATGTTTGGAATTCACTTCAAACAGATTTATATACGTTTTATTTCATGCGGATGATAGCTTACCAACTAGCCAATTCAGGAGTGTTACTAAATTTTACTTGTATTTTATAATATCCCAGAATAACATGGGCTAAATATCTGTACACATAAAATTGAGAACAATGGCATTTTAGACTAAATGAAACGCATTTTTTATAGGAATAATGGAAAAATAAATAAACACTTAAGACTCAAATGAGGAATGAAACATGTATGAAGTCCTCCAAAGTAATGCTGAGTGGTCTTATTCAGTTCATTGCGTATGCCGTAGCTGTAAAAACAGATGTCGCTAAACGTGCTGTTTTTAAATTCCTCAGTTTTGAGAAATCTTTAAATTACTTTTCAAATCCATAATTGTAATCTGTGTTTATGTATATAAAATTCTTCTGAATACGCATACTTTAAAAGTTGTTAATTTCGTGTCATCCGCAAGCACTCTTATAAAAATTTGGTATGTGTTTTTATGCTGCTTAAATCATGTAGCATTTTAGAGGTCACACCAGGCTTTATAATTTTTAAATGTGAAAATCGTAGTTCATTCCGTATAAATAGGTTACATTAATTAAAAATTAAGTAAATATTGTAACCAAATATTCTACAATACGAAAGAAATATACCTCCTGTTAGTGTATAAAGTTCATTTTACAATACGTTTCAACTGAATATCCATACTAATATTCAGAATCAATTCTTCATCAGATGTTCTGCTTTATATTATACCCCGTGATAATGTATGTGCGTTATCCTGACGTTAGATGCTAATTGATTATGCTTAGTTACATGTACAATCATACTTCTTTATGAGGTCTGTCCTTTCTTTTTTCCCGATTTATTATAGAAAAATAAATGGCTTAAACAAAGTTATTTTGCTTTTAAATTACATTTAATTTCAAATGTACTTCTTAATTTTGGCAATGATTCAGTTTTTCATTGATGGCTGTAGTATTCAATTACTGTAGTAACTTACCTCTATGTTGCAAGCGGATACTACTCCAAATCTCATGTGAGGTCAGTACGGGTACAATATCATTTCAAAATTTTGAGCGTAGATGCGATTTACCACATTCTGCCAAAGAAAATTAAACATATAGATGAGGAAAAGTACGAAGTTGATCTTAAATTTCTTCAGCGCTGTAAAGCTGGGATCACACACGTAATCCATGTTGTTACACCTAAGATATTATGTCGTAGGGTGTTGTTCTGCGAGACAATACTAAATTGGAATTGTAAATATAAGTTTTTAAAAAATGATTAAACACATTAACTTTGTCTTGTCAAGAAAGTAGTTGACACATATAAATTAAGGTTTAAGTCTCAAATACAATAAAACATAGTGCCTATTTAACGTCAACACTACGTACTATAATCAACGCCAGCATCGGGTTACGAACTATAATGACAGTGACGGACAGTGTTTACAAGCAGCAGCTATAAGAGTTATTCAGTGCGGTCTACGAACTATTAACACACTCAACTGTTAATGACATTTTACGTCTGCCTGAAATATTATTTGGTACTGAATACAATTATCCGATAATGTATAATTTTTAAAGTATATAATTTGTAGTGTAATTTTAAGACATACCGCCTAAACAATACTTAAGTAATGTTTGTAATATTAAGTGTTAAACAGTATGAAAGAAACATAATTATTCTTTTGTATTAGATATTTATACACTAAAATGTTTAACTTTTTTGTAGTTTGGAAGACATTTAAAAGCTCAATATTAAGTTAACATTTTTCATATCAACGTAAAAGCCATAGGCCTCATATGGATGTTGTAAATATGACGCATGGAATGTACTAATTGGACAAACTTCAAAGCAGCCATATGACGTACATTTATTATACTATTGGAAACAGAAGCAGATGTACAGTTTTACTGCTCATATCAGATGAGAATCCACACACAATATCCTACGTATCGGTGATCGTTCATCCAGAATACCGGTGCCCTGGTAGAAAACCAATGTTAGCGACGCAATAAGAAAGAAGATGCGAGCTTTAAGTAGGTACAAGGAGCTCCAACCGAAGAAAATCGCATCAGTTTTAGCTATTTTGAGCCGCCGCTCAAAAATACTGGGTGCGAAAAGATCAAGCTGGTAAAAACATGTGTCGAACGGTACCAAGTCGACCACAGTCACAGAAGTATGAAAGAAGATCAGAGAATTCGCTGGTACAAATGAAATAATAAGACATGAAACGGTTTGCGCAGATCTTAATGTTGACAGGGGAGACAGTACAGGATATGGGGTGTGAGGGTACGCATAGCTATGTAACATATACACTATATAAGCTATGCATCTGTTCTCAACACAAAACAATTGATCCGAAAACAACATTTAAAGCTACGTACGGGCAATGACACGGCGCAGCCAGACACCCATTATTTCAGCTGTACATCAGTGTTCAAGCCTATCACAAGTATAGTGCAGGTTCGTTAATTGATATGCAACCCGATGAAATTGGTGACACCTCGGCTGCGCTGTAGCCTAGGTCAGTTGTACAGACAATTATTGTTACGATTTCCTCGCACGGAAAGATTAAGTAAAACAAAGTGTCGACATTTAAATTGAAAGCCATATGACACAGAAAGTTGTCTTTCACGATGAGGGAATTACAAATTTCTATCTGTGCTGCCAACGACACTGCCGCAGGATTGAACAATGTTCCTTACAGAAATTACATCGACTCAGGCACGTTATGAGATCATTTTTGTTTTCAATTTATTGCAGATTTATGGTCTCTTTGACTAAGCGAACATTAAACAAATTGTCTGAAAAAACACGTACATGATTATGAAGAGCTGACCATTGACAGTTCTTCTTGTTTTTGTTAAAAGATTAAACAGATACACAAATTACAAGACTAAATGACAATACCATGTAAACAAATTAACAAAATCACTTCCATTTGCTGCTGGCATGATACAATAAGTTCAAAAATGTTAAAAACTGGGCCTAAAAGTCACATATACTGGTTGACAACACTTAATGTTGACACGAGTACAAAACATACAGATATTGCAGAACAGATATCACAGATATTACAATACAGATAATACAGAGAATACATTATTAGTAAAACCTAAATGGTAACGATACCCTTAGAAGAGTGAACTGTCGTCCAGTATCGTTGACTTGGTGTTTAGGAAAATTATTGGAAAGGATGATTAACAACCGGATTTCCTGTTTTTTTTTTTTATGTTTACACGACTTACGGTGAGACATATATATAACGGAAGACCGTAGTTCTTTTACCGAACTCAGACAGTGGATGTAGTAAACCGTAGACCTCGAAAACGGACAGTTATTGATAAACAGAAGTTTGCTCTTCTTAAAAAAACCTGTTATGGATTGCATTAAAACGAGATGAAGTTAGGAATTATGTTGTAATAGAGTAAATGCCATTTTCTTCTTAGTCAAGCAAGTTTATGTTGAGAAAGGTTAAAGCTGCCAAAGCTAGTTTTTCTTTTGGAATACGCCCTTCTTGGAAGCAGGTTGTGAAGCCGAAACAGGTTGTAAAACCAAATTCTTGAAATTGTCGATGACGACGACGACGACGCAATAATTATTGTTAAATACAACAATTAATATATTATAATTGGTAATACAGTTTATATGTGCGTTCGTGTGTCAATGTATTATTTACTATATTTATAATTTATCATATTCTGAGATCTATCCTATTGATATTAAACATATACTTATTGATACATTTGTATTTAACTATTTTATTTATATAAAATACTACAAACCACGCACATGTTAGGTAAAAAATATTTATTTCTAAAAATTTCTAACAGTATTATAACTGCAAAGTAATTTTATGTTATTTTAAAGTTATTGGTGTTATATCTCAAATTATATACTAGAATAGTTACCAGCTACAATTGGTTTGTAAAAATCTGTTAAACTACGTAGGGCACAAACTAATAACTTATGACTGTTTTGTGGACATGGTTTAAATAAAATTTGGCGACGTAATAAAAACAACTGTTTTCAAAGTTATTTCAACAAAAACATAATATTTATACAACTGAATAAACTTTATTGAAACGATCGGTTTCTAATTTGTTACAATCAACAAAGCAAGTGTTAACTTTTAATTGAATTATAAAATTTGTGAATGTTTTCGCCTTTACCTTTAAGTTTTCCTTTTGATTAATATGACACGCGTTAAAACTTTGGTTAACTAAAAAAGTATCTTTGACATTATTCTTGGAAAAAATTTTATTTGATATTAAAAATTAGTATTTGCACAAAGAGGCAAATTATTGTTTCTCCACGTACAGTATAGTTGCATGAAGTAATTTGGCATTATTGAACTGGCAAGCTTATTTGATTATATATAAATTATAAATAAAAACGTGAAATTTTGTTTACTTATCTTGTTATATGCAACTCAACATATTAATTAATCAACGTGCATGTAAGGGATCGTTTGTTATATGATAACAACACACAGTCAGGCACACACACACACACAGCAATTATTTTGTACTGACTGATAATAATAATATTATTGTTACAAAACACCAATTTTGAAGTATATACTTCCTACATTCAGAGCATTGGGAATTTCGCGCATTAGAAATTCAAGTCGAATATTAAATAGAAGGCCTGGCACTTTCTTAAAATTATATTAACTTATTTTTGTAAGTTATTCGCTAGCCTCTATTTTAATATTCTTTACTGCATCGGAGTTATTGTAGTTAAGCAGCAGCTTCATATTGCATAATCAGTGACATGGAATACGTTTTTAGTCTTGACACAATGCAGCTAAATTTAATATATTTGCATTCTAGTGATTTAGGAGTAGTTTAAGCACTTAAAAACATATATGTTAGATAACCCACATATAAATTAGATAGGACTATATACACAAATACCAAATTACTAAATACACAATTACCAAACATGTGTATGTAAATAAGTATACACTTTTGTGTGTATGGGTATGTCCTCATCACTCTTCTTTTTCGATGGTTATTACTACACAGTTTTACTTTTTGCTACCCTATAAAAACTCAAAGCAGTACCTCTAGTTCTAAAGAAATACATTAGTTTATGAAAACGTTAGAACCCACAACGTAAGCAAACTGCGGTAATAAGTGAGTACTTCTCCTTCGTTAATACAAACACAATTAATTTCCATACTTCAGTTATTTTAAACCAACATTTAGAAACATTAACAGATTGGCAAAGAACGTTTTGCAAGTACATACAAATTGAAAATTTATCGTACGCTAAATAGCTTGCAGTGTCTTATATTTCAGAAAAAGTATTTTTAAGCTTAACGTTTTTTGTGTTTGGTAGCTTTTAACGGTTTATATGTTGAATTTAAGCTAATAACATTTGCGTTGTCATTTCCACTACAGTAGCAGAGTAGCGATGGTACGAATATTCTGTTCTGTTTTAATTCTACAGCTTTTGCTTCTTGTTAATAACAAGTTAACAATTTAGCTAAAAATATTTTTTGCATAACATGGTAGACGTAAATATATGAAAGAGAGTTTTCACGTAACATTATCTTTGTTCAAATAAAAACAATCAATTTACTTTTCCGTTGAATCATTCCTACAATTGAAGGCCTACAAATTTCTTTACAATACATATACGCGAAGGTATATATTGCAACGAAACACAGGATGATGATCTATGAATAAGAATATCTGAGCATGGATGACGGACTTTAATTTTTTTAATTGATTTATGCAATTTTTGTCAATTAGCTATAAGTTTTGTATTTAGTGATGGATAAGGACTTATGTTATACCAAATTCTTTGTAAAATTTTGCTCTATAATGTCGTGTACTTTGTGTGTGAATACGTGCGCGCGTCCGCGTGTGGTGAATCTTTGTTTTTATATCTTCCATGGTAGTTAACCTATCGGCATGAAACTTGGACAGTAAATTATTTATGAAAATAGCTACATTTTCTATATACTCTGAAGTTCTCAGCTATTTTATAAATATGGTATTTTTTTGTTATTGAAAACTCAACTTTTTACGCTTACCTATTGAAGAGTAATAAAATGTATAGATAAAATCTATGCAGGCTCTCGCAGACTTATACAAAGAGTCGCCTGCAACCCGTGTATCTTTTGTTCAATCTAACACGTAGACAGTCGATTGACCAATCAGAAGCTCCTAATTTAAGTCAGATTCGTCCGTTGTCTGGTGTACTTCGAGGCAGTTCATCGGAAGCCTTTGCATAGTGAACGTGTGCTCTTCGCCAAGAGTTTGTCTTGTACGAACTGGTTAATCTAAATTAACGCTAAGGCTTGGAACTCTTTTCGAGTTATTCGATTAGAACCAAGCGAGTTAACAACCAATATTATTATATTAAGTGCTATTCCGCGTTAGTAGATGATTTTCGCTTAGGGAGATTTATCTACCCGGGTAAAACTTATTAACGCGGAACACTTCAAGAGTAGCCGGAAGGTGTAAGTCTAATATACCGCTTTTATAATTACAACTCATTACAACCCTGAGAATCAATTTCATAACGATTTATTACTAATAATAACAAATTCCGATCGATACAAACTAACAATTCGGAAAGTCACAGTTTATGTGTGACATATGCAATTAGTGTTATTAGTTGTTCGACGAACCCAGCACAGCGCAGAGAGAGAGAGAGAGAGAGAGAGAGAGAGAGAGAGAGAGAGAGAGAGAGAGAGACAGACAGACAGACAGACAGACAGAGAGAGAGAGAGAGAGAGAGAGAGAGAGAGAGCAGATAGAGAGCAGAGAGTGGCGGTCATTGTGCAGAGATTAGCAGCAGCAGCAGCGAAGCGAGTGACGTCACGCAGAGTATATGGAATTTTACATATCAAGTAAAAAACATCCAAACTGAACTACGAGTATATAGACTCTTTTATAAATCATAAAATACTATTCATGACATTTGTGTAATTTTAAATATATCATATAAACAATCATTTACTTGTGTGACAAATAAATAATTTTTCTACACCTCCAATATAGACTTGTTTATAATTTATACACACACAGCTATCCTATGCTAAAGTGTTTATTTGTATGGTGGCTATATATATATATTTCAATCACTTTCTTGAAACCACCTTAATAACATCCAGAAGCCAACACACAAATACCGCACCAGAAGCAAGATGGCGAAGGCTGAAGATGGGAGAACAGGATCTCCCGAAACATGTTCCTGAAGGAAAAAATATATCTTGAGGTAAATTAGTTATAGGTATTATAGTAATATATATATATTTCGATGTACAGGTGTCGCATAGAATAAGTAGTCAGTAAAGCTAGTATTGGAATCCTGTCGTATTTATTAACGATTTACTACAAATTGCACTATTTTGAACTGAATACAGTTTATGTAAAAGATCAAACTAATTACTGTCTCTGTTTACCTGAATACAAATTAAAATAATTTTTCTCTCTTATAATCTAATACATCAAATCTGTTTTTTCAAAATGTTCTTTTGTCTTTTAAATTTAATAAGTTTAATTAAGTTTATAGCAAAAAATAAAATCACTTCCCTTTATGAGAAATGTAGGTCGAGATGTTGATCATGTGCCCGCAATACACATGTGGGTTGTTCACTCTGTATACAGGTGCAGGCTGCTTCACTTTGAACACAGATGCGTTTATTCGCTCTAGATACCGCTGTGAGTTCTTTCTAGTGCCTGACGTTCAGATTCTTTCTCGGGTTAAACGATTCTATAAATTGCAGTTAATTAATCTTCACTGTTATTTTATTTTTGCTTCAAATTTGCCTATTTGGCTTACACAGATACATCCAGCAGACTTCACGTGTCTTTAATCCCTGTACGAAAATTTGCTACTTCCCGGACTAGCCTTATTTAAAAATTTACGATATTAGCAACTAGGAAACTTTTTATCTTTGTTCGTAACACCTTAGTAGACCTTAATCTATACTAGAACGCACGTCCACACACTTTCGAGTATACTGACAGGAAATTTCTGTTCGACAAGAAATTGGAATTCAACTGAAAATTTGCCCTAATGCTCGTACGCTGATTGGTTAATCTACGTAACTTTTCTCTGCTACTCAAGCAAAAATAAAAGCATTTTTGTATAAGATTGTTTGAAAGAATTGCACGGATTTTCCAAAAAATAGTATAATTTTACGAATTATTTAATGGGTCATATAACTTTCTTTGTTAGAAAACTCATATACTCAGTTCTTTAAATTACTACATTTACTAAAATTACTGATATTCGATAGGTCTTTTCAATAGGTACACGTCCAGGTATTCTGGTATACGTCTCATCTCAAACTGAACTTAGAACCAACATTATTTTATTTAGTTTGTTGTTTTTATTATTATCCCGTAAAATAATTAGATATTCTCGCACACACGCTCCGCGCGTAAACATCATTTTACACCATTTGAACACAAACAGTTTTTTATTGTCTAAAATACTTAAAATTTAGAATCTGAACATGTCTTTTATCGACTAACATACAATCTCCAAACCTGCAGTCTTTACTTACACAAATTTTCATTTAAACATGCCATCTTATATTTTGAGTCCTAGTAACATTCTGTATGCATATTCTACTCATTGAAACTCATTACTCATTACTACTCATTATTACTCATTACTACTCTACTCATTACTTTGTGGCCCTGTGCGCAGGCGCACGTTTTTTGGAACCATAAACCACTTTCAGCATCCGCTAATTGAGGAAAAGAGATGTCTTACAGAATCCTTAGATCTTTCAATGGTGAGCCATCACCATCACAGCCTCACTCTCAACGTCCTCGAATAATACGGACGATAATAATAAACGAATCAACTGGGTCTACGACACAGCCGATACGCGTGCATCGCTATATAATTTTTGTGATCTCTATAATTTAACACACAATGACACGGGAGCTCTGAAAGGGCTTGATGTGCCATTGGTGCGAATTTAAATCACTCCAATACCGTAACTTTTGTTTATTCATCGAACCGCTTCATGTGACACAATCAAGTTATGTAACATCCGTGAATTTTTTTGTGCAAGATCACATAGGCCTAGGATTGCGCAAAATTTTGTGTACCTAAACCTTAAGGCTAACATTTTTGCTGAGTTTGGAGTTTATAAGGGTAGAAATGGAGATCCTGATGCAATACTCTCCTTAATGGACAATCGAAAATTTGCAAAGCTGTCAGCTTTCCGATGTTTTTAGGCTACGCAAGATTGTAACATAAATCTTCTTCTTCTTCTTCTTCTCTTCAAGTGTTAGGTTATATATACCTGTTCCGTTACCCATCTCATCCTCGGACAACCCACGTCTTAGCACAAATCATAATAATTTAATTATCCTGTTAATTTAAAGGATCTTACCGTCTTATTAATAGTGCGACTGTCTGGCACAATCTCAAGGTGTCCCAAGTTGGAAATATTCCTTGAATATACACCGTGTAGCAACTATAGAATATGCTATTAAGATTTAATGATAAATACGGCGAATCATAAAATAGGTTTCCGTACATACTTTCAGATAGGCGTGAACGGTAGTGAGTTCTATGTTGTAAATGTTTATGGAATTTATAGTTTACAAATTTTACGTTTCATGTAGTCAACTTATTACCACGTGGTGCGAGTCAGAAAAGGTGTATTTCATTTGGAAAACAATAAAAGATCATTGACTTACTTTAAATAAATTGCAGCATAAGCGCTACGTATCAGTTCAAATTAAATCACTGTTTTATTGCTAATAGCCTCTGATCTTATTTCGATGGAAACAACCTGCGTAGATGTAAAAGTAAATAAAAAGCGTTCAGCGTTTTACATAATTCACGTTTGCTGAAATAGACTATGTAAGAGCTTAAAAGTGTTGAAAGCGGTAGTTATATAATTATATGTAGCGGTAGCTATGTATATAGTTAGATAGTATTATCTTGTTCTGTATGCAGACGTCCTGAACAGTCAGTGACGTTCTGTAACGATCCTGAACAGTCATATGTGTTAATAGTTAACTGCTAATAACTAGGCTCTATAGAAAATTGACCGGCAACTCAAATACTCTTTTACTCACTTACCCCTACCTTTGACACTTAGTAAATCTGATTATATCTTGACATCTTCTATTCTACCTGCATGATAAAGTAATGTAAAGTTGATTCAGAAAGGATCCACGTTTGGATACAAGTGTCTGTTCTGTCAATATAACCTTTAAAATAATTTATCCCTAAATTCTTGAAAAAATAATTACGTATTCGTAAGTCGTTTTCTTCAATTGTAGCTCATCTTTATTTGGTCGCTATGTTTGCAATAAAATTAAATGTGGGCACAGTCATGAAATCCATAGTAGGTGATTTTGTGTTCTAATATATTATTGGTCTATACACATACATAGCTATATCAGTTTCCGTCTGTTTGACTCGTAGATGTTTTTCTTTTCAAAAGCATTTACTTTTATTTCACACATTTTAAATATAAGATAATATCCAATACATATTAGCGTGTAACGATAATACACTTGTAGACATCTTTATTAGTGAATATGCAGGGAAAAATATATATTAATATTTATAACAATTTACTATATTGTTAATTTTTCAATATGTATTTAATATTAACTTCTTAATTACTATTCAATTGCAACACTGCACAAGAGAATAGCCCAGTTTGAATTATTCAGGTAGTTTAGTCATTCTAACAACTGTCATACACATCTTATGTTGATCACAAATATCAAAAATAGAACACAATTACTTGGTAATGTTGTACTATAAGAAGCTTACAAACGTACAGCGATGGGTTTGTTAGTTAACCTTCCCAAACTTCATAGATATAAAAGCAGTTATGGAAACGAGGCAGCTGGTGCTGAAGATTAAATTTTGCTATTCGTGCTCTTTTCTTGGAAAATAATTATATCTTATTTTTTTAGCTAAAAACAAGTTTTATTTTTTATACAAAGGATAACGTTTTTATTATGAGACCATCACACACACACACACACACACACACACACACACACACACACACACACACACACACACACACACACACACACACAATAACTAATATTCGTTGTTTTATAAACAAATATTTTTATATACATATTTGACAATGTCTCGACAGTACCGTATTTTAACTGTCGTCGTAAAATGACATTTTAAAATATACAAAAATATATTCTTTTATAAAACCTCAAGTATTATAATTAATAATTTGTTATATATAAATGTATGTATGTATTTATTATTGAGGTCCATAAAAATATAGGTCTACGCGGTCGCGCGCGTGCGTATGTACATAAATACAGGTCAGTATTTAACCTATTTGTAAATATTTGACCGTAAATGCACAGTAACATTGTACCATTAAGCACTATGATACAAGATTTCGACACGTTAGTACTTACGTTTCTCCCTTAATTATTGACATACACTTATGAAACGTTGAAATGTCGTGATAATTGTTCACGTTCATGATACACACATCAAAACGAAGAAACTACAAAATTATCACATGTTACAAATTGAGAATATTTAATTACTTTTAGTAAACAGTAGGAAGAGGAACTAAAGACAGCTGGTGTCGTGTATAAAACAAATGACTTGGCTGGTTTCCCAGACGCATTGTGTACTCTGACCACACGTTTTGGCATGAGCTTTATTGCCTCTCAGAAACAAATTGCTATAGCAAGAACTTATTACATGGAATCTGCACTTCTAATATTTTACAGTACTTATTTTATTTAAATTCTGCTATAATATTTGTTTAAATTTTACTCAAAAATGTTGGTGTAATTATACGAAACGTTTAGTATTTGTTGCGGAAACTGTTAATACAAAATCATTTAATCTATACAAAGCATATAGGCTAATAATAATAAAGAAGACATGCTATTACAAACATTTGTCAATTCGATGAAAGTAACATTTGTTTTAATGGACATTTATTAAAGAATACATTAAAATAATCGGTGTAAACTAAGACCAGGTTGCTTCTACCTGAGGAGTTATCAGGAGTTGTTCGGCTAACATCTGCAGCTATTGTTTTGCGTACGCTCTGTCATTTTTTGGTGGCCTGAGGAAGATTCCCGTGGGGGAACGAAACGTTGCCAACAAGATATCGTTCCACAGCAACCGACCACGGCCAAACAACCCGTGTTTTAGATATAATTTTGAAAATAAGATCAGATAAATAACATAAAATCCAATATATGCAACAAAATTTATCTATAAAATAGCAACCTACTATATTGATCTCAAATAATAACCTACTAAAAAATTAAATTCCCGTGATACACAGTTATTAATATTTAAAATTTTCTTTATTTTAAATGGTTTATAAAAGTTTATTTTTAATTTTTCACTTATATTTAGAACCATAAAGTAAAGGAATTGTAAAAATTAAGTAATGAAATCTATGCCTTGTTATACCTAAGGTGAATAATTTTTTTTTCTAAGGAACCTTCACACATGATTCATGTTGCTTGTCGTTTAAGTAATCCACCTATGATGGTTATTTGCAGAAACATTCTTTTAATACACTCTTTGTTTTCTATGCACTCTTCTATAATAAAAAATAATTTTCTTTAATAAAAAAGGTTTTTCTTTAATAAAAAATTTCTTTCAGTAGTATATACCTATATTTAAATAAAGCCCTTTTATAATATAGGCCTACAAAGTGTATTTCAAAAGTAAAGGCTTATCGGTATAAGTGAGAACAAATGGAAAAATTAAAAATTTATTAGTGGTTTCAAAAACACACACAAACGTACATTATTTTTCTACGTAGTCACCGTTTCTTTACAAACACTTTGACTTCGTGAAGCAGGCTTTTTCAAACCCTCTGCATAAAATTCCTCCGCCTGGGATTTCAACAAGTTTTGCACTGTGGTTTTCAACTCTTCACTTTCCTTGAATCATTGAGATGCAGTTCTTCAGGTGTAATCACTGGACGCGAGATAAGGACTAGAAGGCAGATGATCAAAAATCTCCTATCGGAATTTTTGAATTGTTTCGATTGTGCGGACATGCGTTGGGTGATGGCCAACAATTCCTGGATTCATAATTCCCCGGCGTTGGTTTTGAACGGCACGCCGCAGTTTATAATGTGTTTTACAGTAGATTTGTGATGCGGTCGTTCTTCCAGCCTCCACGAAATTGACAAAAAGTACACCCTTTTGGTCCCAGAACACAGTTGCCATGATTTTCCTTTAAGATTGGATTTGCTTGAATGTTTTCAGTTTGAGTGAACTGGAATGACGCAATTGAATGGACTGTTGTTTCAATTCATCATAGACGCTCGAAATTCACGTTTCGTCTCCCTATTTATGAAAGTTATTAATAATAGTAGCACGAGCAGTTGCCAAACTCTAGTCTTTGTGAACACTTGTTGACATTGTCGGCACCCATCGTGCACTCAGTTTACGATAGCCTAGAGTGTCAGTAACAGTTCTGGACAATGTTGTTTTTGATATTTATGGAAATTCTGTGCAAAAATCACTAATAGCAAAGATTTACTCTCACTTTCGCATTCACAGTGAGATCGTCAGTCCGAACGCACGCCCTGCTCTTTTAATCGTGAACATTTTAACGGCCTTCTCTAAACTTGCGACACCATGCCCCACCATGCCATACTTCACTCATTGCGGTAGGCCCATATGTTTCACACAATTAACTGTGAATCTCAGCACCATTATATCCTCTTGCGTTTAGGAACATAATCACTGATAGGACAGGCTGGATTGTTTATTTTTGAACTCGTTATAACCCGCTGTCACGCAAAGGTAAACAACAATTGACTGGTAACATTGTGGCGGTTACATGCCCAACGGACCAGTTGAAGCTACTGCGCATACGCGTACTGATCAGAATAGCCAATCGTCCATTAAAACCAATCAGCCCTTACTTTTAAAGTACGCCTTGTATTATTTATATAAACGTAAACAGATGTATCTGAAAATATTTCTGATGATCCTTTAATTTTTACATAATTATAAGTTATGGTTTTTATTTAGTAAAATTATAATGTCAGTTATATCAGCTCAAATACCAGCTGTAACACATAAATCTGCATTATTATCTCAACGCTTATGACATCATAGCTGGATTCCTAAAAATATGTCTGCTAGGTAAAAATATTCTGCTAACTGTAAAATCTATAATCATTAGGCGTAAATTAAAAACGCTTTACAAATTCCCTCCCTCTGGGTTGTCATCGTACGGCTATGATGTACCCCTGTAGTTATCTACGCCTTCAAAATCTTTAAACTAAAACAAAAGAGTAACACATGTATGGAAAGTTTTTGTGAAGGAAATTGGGAAAGGTAAATGGGATGCACACTACATAAAAGACTGGTTATTAACCAGAGCAACGTAAAGAATATCAGTCATACTGTGGGGTGAAATTGTTTAAAATGTCATGGAAGGGAAAATAAATCAAGACACTCAAAGTAAAAGAAGAAAATTTATAATGCTGACTGAGCTGATGAAGAAAATGTACGCTACTGGTGGGAGGTGAAGAAAACTACATAATATAGGGCTGAAACCAGTCGATTGGAAAACATATAAGCCTATTTGACGATATCATGTATAAACATTTTAATAAAGTATATACATAAGCTTGTCAGCACGTGCGCAATTGAATTGAACTTGATGAACTCATAGAATATGATAGGTAATGATACACCCACGTTATATTTGTTTTGTAAACTGAAACTCGGCAGCGTCCTTTTCTAAGCGTGAAACAATGTTATCTGTGTAAGGGCTAAACCATTTTAAAGATATCAATTTAGCACTGAAATAAAAACACGTTAGTTTGTCATGTTAAAGTTATCCCTTCAACGGCCTGTGAAACAGAAACGTGTACATTCAAAATGACAATAATGCAAAATATAAGAAACTTTACAGAGAAATCTGAAAAGACACGCTAGGAATATGAACAGACAAGAACAACAAAGAAAATGCAAATTTAGTTAAATTTTTGTGATATGATAACAATATTTTTTCAGAATTAGAAATTGGTAAATAGACATGGGCACAGAATGGAAGTTTTGAATGGTCATAACATTTGTATAGCTGTGGATAAAAGAATGTATAACCTTTTTAAGTAGAAAGAGGCAAAATTATTTATTGATATATCGAAAAGTATCCACCATAGATGTTTAACTACAAATGCGTTAATTACATAGTTTCAAACAGCACAATCAAAACTCTATTACAAACTCAGTAATTGAACATAAAGTAATTGGAATGGTAACTCAAATGGGTCAAACCAATTAGATGGGTGGAAAATCAACTTCAATAATTATAGGCAATTAGCAGCTAATATATGACAATGACTTTTAGGTTGAGGGTGTATACAGATTAAGGGCGTCAAAATCAATATAGCCTACATAGTATCTTATGATTTAGTAATATTAAATAACGTCATGTGCTCAGTATGTCAGTCTTACTGCCAAAAGTGTAGTTCATAAAATGAATAATCTTGTACACACAATGGAGAAATTATAAGGGACACATTACGATTCCAATGGAATAAACAACATTCTGAACGCATTGGTTTCCATACTTTAATCGTTTGTTAACACACACACACACACACACACACACACAGCGAGTGTCATACGACGACATGGAACATACTCCAGGAATGAATTCTACAGAAATGAAATTAAGAAGAATTTTCATATAAATATAGGTTAAATAAGTAAACGCTTTTCGGAATATGGCTTTTCGGAATATGCTACCTTGATTTCTAATCCGAGACAACAATTAAACCCTACTGAAATCCTTTAACTAAAATTAAACGGTAAATTTGATAGATTTATACGGTTTTAGTTTGAAAAAATTGAAAAAATGGATCCCCAGAACCGGTAGTTCTATAGAAACATTTTGTAAGTCTTCAAACATTGGTGTCAAAAACCACACTTTTTAGGTTTGATTTAAATTTACTTGATTAAATTGTCAATAAATAGCTGCAAATTTATAATAAAATTTATCAGGAATTTAAGTCTGAGAAATCTGATGTATGTAAAGTCAATATAAAACAAACGAACGTAATAAAATTTTACTGAAAAAGAAAGTAAACAGAAAATGTAATTAATTATTTATTCTGGTAATGTACTGTAAAACATATTTTTCATAATAACATTTTAATAATAAAAACAATTTATTCAGTTTTTAAAAAACATTAATTTTAGTTAACAGAGATGGACTAATTTAAAAACAAAAAATAATTTCAAGAACATAAAACACTTATAAAAGTTAAGTTACATTGTATGTGTTTTTGTCATATTAACAAAAATATATAACTGAAAGTAACAATTGTCAAGAGAAAAATGTTTGAATAAGGAATATGTTTGAGGAAAAAAATGATTTACGACAGATCTGAATTTGCTTTAATTTTTTTCTCTAGGAGTGGAGTTTGTATTTTTGAGAAAGGTGAGTTATTGTGGTGAAAGCTGAGTGCACATGACAGCCAAAAGGTTTTGAGTCGCGAATGCGTGAGCTGTTTTATTAAACTTTTAATTCAGGTAAAGCAAGTTTTTTCAAACATATGCTTTATATCTGCTTTTTAAAATTGTAAACGTAGTTACTTGAAACTTGTTATTGTATTACGGTCGGCATGTAGTGAAAACCCCCTTCTATACAGATATTTATGGAAATGATCCAAAGCACGGACGACAGCCAACAACTCCATTCTCGTAACGCCAAAATTTCTCTCTACTTTGGAAATCCTCTTGCTGTAATACGCTATTACTTGTTCTTCACTATTTTTCACGTGAGACAAAAACGCTCCTATACCAAAACCAAAAGCCAAAGGGGCAAAACAAAACAATTTGAAGAGCACCAGATTAGCTTGAGATCAGGGTATCAGAGCAGGGCGCACAATAGAAACTGTGACACACGTATGAACTGTACTTGCGGTCGGCTTTCCGTGATCAAATCCGTTAACTACCAAGCTCTTTCTCTTCTTCTGAAGTGAAGAAATTGCACTTGAGACAAACCTGCTCCTATACCATAATTTCTTGCATCTGTGTCTACGATGTACTTCTCTTCGGAAGCCGAGAAAGCAAGAATTGGCTGCAAACATAATGAACTTTTTAAAATCCTGAATGCTAATAAACTCTTTTGACCACTCGAAACTTTGTTTGCTTTCCCTCAGCTCATGTAGTGCTTTAGCAATAGCGAAGCCTTTTACAAAAGACCAGTAATATGCTCATAACCCCAGGAAACTTTGAACATTGAGTTTACACTTCGGAACAGGACAGTCTGTTCAGGTGTCTAGTTTATTGAGATCCACACCAACACCAGGTGTACTGTAAATCCTTTTGGAACTATGGCTCCGTCTAAACAAACAAGGCAAGTCTTCAATGTCAGACCTCGGAGGACCAGATCTATTAGTCTCTCAAACACTGCTGCTACATTACAGAGTCCGGATGGCATGATTTTAAACTGGAAGAGGCCACTTAGGGTCGAGAAGAAGTCTTTCCTTGTCTTTTTGATGAAGGCCCACTTGCTAATATCCGCTTTCATGTCTAATGTGGTAAACCACTGAGCTCCAGACAGCGTGTCGACAGTGTATCGCCGACGTGAGGTAGGTAGTGGATAGCAATCTGTCTTTGACACGTCGTTCAACTTCCTGTAGTCTACGCAAAAACGTAACTAACCGTCCTTTTTACTACCAGCACTGCCGGAGAAGATGAAGTACTTGACGGAGGCTCGATTATTACTTCTGTCAACATGACCTCGACTAACAGTGACATTTCTTCCTGCTTAACTATCGGAGGTCTTCAAGGAAGTTGGCAAATCAGTGTTATATCCCCTGAGTTGATGCGATGTTGTGCAAGAAAGTTTCTTCCGATGACTGGCCCCAAACTGCAGAATCACAATTAAATTCGTGTTGAAACTGTCCGAGTTCTTCTATCTCCAGATTTCCAGTTTTGTCTGGTTTTATAAATCTTCTGGCAATTAGTACGCCCGGTGTTTTGACTTCCCGGCATTCAAATATAGAACACTTGTTCCCGCTTGAATTTTATGGTTCCCCCAGTTATGAATTTTATGATTTTCAGAGTTTTGTAGGATAGTTACGACTGCTTAAATTTATCACGTCTATTGATTTTTTTGATGAATTTTTTGTGAAGAAGGTTAATTCTTTTTCCGGATTCTCAAAACATTGTTTCTGAAGTCAACTACAAAATCATACGCGTTTATAACACCCAGACCAATAATTGTTCTATCCACAGTGTCAGCAACAGCACTTGGTGATCAAACACAAGTCGACCGAGGGTAGACTTAATTCCACTTTTCCAAACACTTCCAGTTCTTCCAGTAGCTGTTCGCAAGCAGGAAAGAGGACCAGATTAGCTTGAGATTTATTACCAGATCAAGACACATAACAGAAACTGTAGCACCCGTGTAAACTGTAATTACTGTCGACGTTCATTGAAAAAAGCTTCAGCTGTTTTATGGAAGTAAAGAATTTGCGAATTGTCTAGGGGCTTCGTTACTCCAGTTAGTCAGAACACGCCTCGTTGTATCGACTACTACTTGCTTTCAACAACTTAAGAAAGCTTTCAGCACTCGCTTTCCTACGGCTGGACTCTGGACTGACAATCTCTTTCCAGATGTTTAGGTTTCACACATCTATAACACTTTTGTCTGCCATCCTTTCTTCCTGTATACTGGGTATCAAGCGTTGGGTTTCTATTCGTTGTTCTTCCTTTTCATCGTCTGCGCCGTCGTCGCGAACTTTTAGTGCGCGCAAATTATGATTTGCCACCGAAACGATGACTTGGTTGCCTCAAATTGTAGAGCATGTACCAGGGCGTCTGTCTTTCCATTCGTAATACTTGGTATATTCCACTATCTCTGACACTGTGAGTAAATATCTTCATCGTCAACATCATTCAAAAATCTTTTTGTGGGTCAGGTTAGGCCAGTCTAAATAATCTGTCAATGTTAGCTTCAAACTTTTGAAGACTCTCTCCAAAATGCTGGCGCCTTGCTCTTAACTGAGTACAGTACACATCTCCTAAATATTTGTCACCATAGAGTGATTCTAGAGCTTTTATGAATTCGGCATAGGTATTTTGGCTATCAGGTAGTGTTTTCATTAGTAGCTCTGCCGCATGTCCTTTTAGAACGAAAACAAATGAAACTGGTTTGTCTTTCTCCATCTAACTATTTGTGGATAGAGCGACTTCAAATTGCCGAAGATACGTCGTTTTGTGCTTTCATCAAATGTTGGGGCTTTGACATGAACTGCTCCAACTGCAGGCAAAGTGACTTTTTCTATTGTTTTATTTTCTGAGTCTTATTCTGTCTTTATCATTAGTACAATCTGTTCAGCAATTTAATTTGAATCGCAAGGCTGCATTTTCATTAACTGCTTGACTTCTCTTTTAATTTGCTTTTTCATGTTTGCAATTGATACTTTCGTAGTTGAGACTCAATCGTTTACAGATTCCTCTACTTCAGATATTTTATATGACATGGATTCTTCTACGAGAGATATTTTTGCACATTTTTGCAAAATCTTCTTCGTCAGATATTTTAGTAATTTCGTTATTAAGGTCACTTTGTAATGGACCCATCTATGCAACAATAAGCCTATGTTCTTGCATAAGCAAAATTTCCTCTTGCTTGCCTCTTGTCGACGTCTTTCCTCTCTCTGCAACAGCAGCGCTGGAAATTTTTCATCATCAGACTGGTACCCATTTTTGCAAATAAATCACCGCGAACTCTAATTTTCTGCGAAGTGTCCACTGTTTCCACTATTAAAGGTTCTTCCACTACAGTTATGACAGTCACACCGTACGTCGTATTGTACAGCAGAAAGGAGATAACAAACACCAATGAAAAGTCAACAAAGCATTCTTATACAGTAATTCAAGTTAATTTTGCCCCAAAATTAATGTCACCTTATTACAGGTTTACACTAATTAACACAGTAATCACTTCACACTAATCCGCAATAATCACTTGATTCTCATTTTACAATAACGCCAGATGCAACTAACTTCTAAGCCGGCCGTAGACTCTTATATATACGCCGGGGAAGTTACAGAATAACGTTCCAATCTCCTGGTGGCATGGCTGCATAATTTTCGTAGTTACAAGTCCTTGAACGACCTTGTGTACCTCAGTGTACGACCTTGACACAAACATTGCACGCGCTGGGCTAGTCGAGAAACGTTACGACATTCTCAAATTTTGAAGAGTGTCACGTAATTGTCTTCCATTTCAACAAACGTAACAGTATGTAAATGATAACGATAAAATTCTCTTGATTAAGTGTTCGCCAGACTTCAGTATGAGGTATGCGTGTTCCAAGTGAAATCCTTCTGATGCTTAGTTGAGGACTGTTCAGTATCAGTTGAATGATATTTTCTTAATCTGCTGCAGACTGTTCTACAGGACGTTCAATAGAACAGGCAACCGTTCGAAACGACCCGTTAGTTCATAAATTATGAAAGACTAGGGAAAATATTTTGTGATGAGATATTCTTCTGTTTGGAAATATTTGTATGTATTGATGTTCTGCATGCCGAGAATTTCCATTACTAAAACCGTAAACCAATACAATATCTACACACTCTTCATTTAAAAATTGCAATGGATTCTCAAAATTATGTTTCAAAGACACTAAAAATCGCATATTACAGATTAGTTTTTTAAATAATTAAGCTACTGTATTATACATTAATTTTTAAACAGCTGTCTCCTGATCTGAATTCAATTTTGAGTCCGAACAGTAGAGTATTTCTAACTGTAGTGCTTATAAGCTTTGTTAAAACGATTTAGTTAATGTTGTTGAAATTGTTTTTGCTTTTACATTGTTCATATTAATTAACTAAAATTAGTTAACTGAAATTAACATTTTTAGTAAATGAATAAATTGTTATTAATAATAAGTTGTTATTATTAACAACTAAATAAACGGTTTGTAGTATGTAAATTAAAGTATTTATATATTCAATAGATATACTTTTCGGTTCATATTTCTCCTGACACAACTAACCTAGGAACAATTAGTCTAAAATGAAATAGGTAGTCTTACATCTTATTCTAATTCGCCTGCAATATAAGCGGCTGGGCGACGCAACCTTGAATGTTGTTGCCGTTTCGAGAGCTGTTTCAATTTTTAATAGGCGACATCTTTAAACACCAAATCTTCAGGCGTTTCAACGTTGTAGAATTCTCTAGTAGATGTTACAACGCCTCGTCTCAGAATTTCTCTTGCCGGCTATATAGAAAACAACACTACAATATAGTAACCATATGTAAACAAACAAATTTAATTAGCAATCAGAATAATCACGCAAAATATGTACATGGTGACATAACTCACTAATGTGTTGTCCATGTGGAAAAGTTTTAATTGTAAGCATGACAAAAGCACATTCTGCTTACTATAGTCCGCTTTTATTAATGCTTCTGAAATACACATGTAGACATGTGTTTTTGGTTACTTTTTTATTTTTCTCGGATTTTCAAGTATTCATGTCTGTGAGCATACACATGTAGACCGTTTACAAACGAAATATTGAAGTTTGTAAAATTCTAAGAGTAAATTATACTAAATAGTTTACAGTTACCTAACTTTGAATGCAAATAATTTTTGTACCTTACGTTTCATTGATATGATAACATAATAATTTACGTTTTCGGTTAAGAAAAGAAATAATCGAATTTCATATCTCTACTCTTAATTTCATTTTGCCTATAAGTATATTTATTTTCAGGATCCAGAGAATAAAAAATAAAGATAATAATACGTACATTAGTAGAGGTGAGTGTGTGTTGTGTGTGTGTGTGTGTGTGTGTGTATGTGTGTGTACGTATTAAAAATAACCATACATATTTATGCGTTGTACAACAATATGCACGTGCATAACTTAATACTACAATAGTAAGCAATAAAAATGTTTGTCTCCTTATTTGGAACATGTTTGTATCACTGAGCTGTATTCTGAACTTCAGTCATGTTGGTTTGCAGTCTGGTGAAATATCTGTGTGCTGGTTGGTTGCTGCTGTTGGCTACTGTTGTTTTTGTTTGGTGCTACTATGATTAAATATGGTATAGGAATTTGTTTTTTGAATATTACGTATCAACACGCTACAACGTACTGATTTATGTAACCTAATACTGGAGTGGAACAACATTTTGTTTTATGAAAGTTAGAAACAAAAAAGTATATATGTGTTTTATTGTTTTATACTATAAATTATAGATTCCTTTATTTGACAAAATTTGTTTAGTAGTAACATGTGTTTCTATTTTGCATTAATTTCTAAGTCTAAATTGTGAGATTTTGTATTAAACACATGTATTCATCTTTGTATTACTGCTTAGTTCCTTTTAATGACAAAGTACTAAGAATATTTGTAATATAACACAAGCATTATCAAGTTACCCAGATGTGAATAATTGTTAATTTTACGTATGGAATAATATTATACAAATTTACTGGAATTATAAAAAAGTTAAATTGTCTATGACAAGGTGAATTGTACTATAACATTTTTATAAGACATTTGTAGTCTGCTTAAAAGAAATAACAAATTTGAGGACTAAAATAGGGTATAATAGAGTCGTCTCATTCTAAAATAAAATCTAACAACTTTTTCACTTTTACAATGTCTTGCATTTTCTTAAAACGTATTGTCTTCTACATATACGCCAACATTACAAGTTTCTGGTTATCTAGGTATCTGATCAGTTCCAGTACCAGAGAAGGTTTTGGTGTTAATGACTGTGTTTAATAGTTGACTGCTCCTCAGCTCTCCATCTGCCTATTAACTGCTGACAATAAAGTAATGATTAAGCTAGTTTACTCAGCTGTATAAAATTCAGTAACTATGGGATTGTAGTTCCATTAGGAAGCTAAGTTTAAAACGAAAAATTTGTCTGCAAGATGTCATTTGCCTTGCATAGGAATGGAAGTTTCAGTTCTAATCCAAAGATTGTTAAAAAAAGCAAACAGACAAAAAAGAGGCAATTTATTGCTAAAGCTGCGGTGCATTACTCGATGAAGTGAAGACCTTTAAAAATGCATGCAAATATCCAAAAGTACAAAATTATTAAAGCTTTTAAAAAAACCGATCATTATTTAAATAGAAATATTGTTCGCTTCCAATAAACCTACTGATATATTTTGTTTACAGAAAAAGTACTCTGAAACAAACTGGAGACATTTACAGGCAATACAGTTTTCTATAAAACTTGAAATAGTGTTACAGCCGAAGGAAATGACGAACTACAAGCAGAACGTGAAAGAAGGGAAGAAGTTTTAGATTCATATACCTATTATTAGAAAACGCCGTTTTTATGCACATAGACGAATTTCAATTTGACGTTGTGTATATCAATTTTAAACAAAAAATCCAATTTTATAACGGTTGTGTTCCCGGTTGCTTCAAAAATGGATATAACCAATGTAAATTATTTAACAGATATATGTAAAATATTTTTTAAATTTATCTTTATTAGTAGACATTTAAGTACTGTAATTTTAGTATTAATATAATACACCTCATTGTATTCGTATTTCAATAACAAAACCATCATTGTCATCAGCTTTACATTTTTGAATATTTTTTTTAACTTTAATGACAGGTATCATTTTTGCATGAATCTGTTTTTGAAACTACGTAAATAACTCAATTCGTTCTATGAACATGAATGTTTTCTCTCTGGGTTGTATGAGGTAGTTTAGTTTATATACGAGTTGTGATATTTTATGATAGCTCGTATGCTAATGCTATCATGTAATGTCAGAATTCGGTAAAAGCAGTGCACTGTAGTGTTTGATGTTTACCACGTTTATTCACACTCGATAAACATTAGAGCTTCTGCAAATTTATTCTCAGTAATTCTTATTTTACGGTTTTCTAAGAGTGTCAGTTTGTGCGACTACGTTTTACTTCACGTATTTTTTTTTTTTTTTTTTTTTCGGCAGGGCAGGTGAAAATCTCTATAGACACACTGGAGCCCCGTAGCTCCAGGTAGTGTGGGACTCTAACCCACTAAAAACACCTCCCTTTGCAACAACTGAGCGAGCCCAACAAGTTGCTTTTCTTTAATATTACAGTCACGGTTTATGGGGTAGAAGCCCACTGGCTGTTCCCCAGATTGAGATTATTGCCTTTCTCTCTTTTAGAGTTTTACAGATTTAAATGCACTAGTGTGTCACCAAATCTTGGGGCTTCAATCTTTTAAGCCTTCTTAACGTGTGCGGAGCTTCTTCCACCACGCAAAGCATTTCTGGATTTATATGAGTCTGAATTCTCCTGTCATGGTTAACTGCATATTTTGTTACGATTTCACTGACATATTCTACTTTGAGATCTTTGTGCAGATTGTCATTCCTAATATACCAGGGGGCATCAACGATACTCCTAAGTACTTTGTTTTGAAAAGTTTGGATCATTTGAATGTTAGATTTCTTGGTGCATCCCCAGAGTTGTACACCATAAGTCCACACAGGTCTCAGCACTTGTTTATACAACAGCAATTTGTTTTCAACTGTTAGTTGTGAATTCCTACCTAACAGCCAGTACAATTTCCTGAATTTTATGTTGAGTTCCTCTTTCTTTTTTTTCACATGCTCCTTCCATTTAAGTTTTGCGTCCAGAGTCATACCCAAATACTTAGCAGTGTTAGAGTATGGCACTTCTTGTTCATTAATGTAGATCTTTTGTATTTCTATTTTCCTGTTGGTAAAATTGGTGTGTATTGATTTCGTTTCATTAAGTTTAATCCTCCAGCGTCGAGTCCAATCCCATACCTCTGCGATTGAAGTTTGCAGTTTATTGGCCGCTGTCTCGGCATCATTACCTACCGCCAGAACAGCAGTATCATCCGCAAAAGTCGCAACGGTTGTTTCCTCACTGTTTGGTAAATCTCTCGTGTATAACAAATACAAAATTGGACCCACTACGCTCCCTTGGGGAACTCCCGCGGATATTTTCTTTAAAGTTGAATATTCATCCTCATGCTTCACCCTAAAGTATCTTTCTGAGATGTAAGACTTTAGTATCAGATAGAATTCCTCTGGGGAGATCCCTATGTAACTTGTACTCAAGCCCATGATGCCAGACCTTATCAAAAGCTTGCGCTACATCCAGGAAGACGGCTGAGCAAATGTTCTTTCCTTCAAGAGCCTTTTCGTTAACATGGTGATTCTTTGTACCTGGTCAATAGTGAAATGATTTTCTCTGAATCCGAATTGATGATCCGGCAACAGGGTTCTTTCCTCTAACAAAGGCTTCAATCTCTTCAAAAACAGTTTTACAAATAGTTTTGAGATCACCGGTAGCAGGGAGATTGGCCTGTAGGGCTTTTTATCTGTTGGTGCTTTGTCAGGTTTTAGAATCATGATAACCTCAGCCACCTTCCACAGACTAGGCACATACTTCAGCCTGAAGGCAGCGTTGATCAAATGGAGTAGTTTTCTCATGGCTTTTCCAGGCAGTTCCTTTAGTATTTGGCCTGTTATCAGGTCAAAACCCGGGGCTTTTTTTGCGCTTAGATTGCTCTTAATTTCTTCTCTCAATTCCTGTAGCGTTACTTTCTGTATGTTTTTCCTATCTACTTTCGGCTCAAAGTTAGTGTTTTCCTCTGCTTTTTGTCTAGGTAACGGCTGGAAGATTTCCTCAAGGTGTCTGGCAAAGAGAACGGCTTTCTCCGCCGCACTTTTCGCCCATGTCCCGTCTTCCCGGCTGATGGGCGACTGATGGGTTTTCGGCCTTTTCAGTCCTTTAGTACTCTTCCAAAGTGAATAGTCTGTATCCTTCTGAGCTGTTAGCTTGCTTAAATATTTTCCAATCCCCTCATTTTTAACCTTTTTTATCAGTTCCTTCAGCTCATTACAGAGCAAGTTCAAGGCTCTTTTCTTTTCTGGTGTGCGAACTCACTGCCAGGTTTTCCTGGCCTTCCTCTTTTTCCTGACAAGTTTATTCACCTCTAGAGGAGGGCAGATTATTCTCTGTTTCAGTTTTCTGTTGATCTGGGGAGTGCTTTCCCATGCTGCTTTCTGAATATTAGTATTAAATCTCTCGACTTCTTCATCTAACTGGTAAATATCATTCAAAGGGACATGAAGGTCTATGCTTTCATCCAGTAGTTGCCTGAATAGGGTCCAATTCGTCTTGTTACTCGAAAGCTGGCACGGGTATGACCGAGAAATAACCTCATCATTTATTGTCATGACAACCGGTGAGTGGTCCGATGAGAGATCCTCACAGTTTTTAACATCTATGTACCTGCTGGATAATCCTTTAACAACGTAAAAGTCAATCAAATCAGGTAATTTGTTGCCATCTGCAGGCCAATAAGTTGGGGTAGCGCTTGAGTGAAAATCAAGTTTTACTTCAATCCCAGCTTTGTATAGTTCCCTGCCTTTGGTGGTCGATAACCTAGAACCCCAAAAGGTGTTTTTGGCGTTAAAATCACCTCCAACAATGAAGTGATTCCCCAGCATCTTGAATAACTTAACATAATCTTCTTTTTTCAGATTTTGCCTTGGTGGGCAGTATATTGCAGAAATTTTAAAGTTTCATTTACCAAGCAGCTGCACTTTGACAGTTGCCACTTGAAACGAGTCCTCCTCTATTTTCAGGTCTTCATTATATTTGATAGTGCTTTCCAGCAACAAGGCCGTGCCACCTCTGGCTCTATCCGCTGGATGAGCCGCATGATAGCAGCTATATCCTCTTATATTAACAATCGCATTTCTGGTAAGGTGGCTTTCCGAGATTAGGCAGATGTCAATGCTTTCCATATTTAGAAACAATTCAAGCTCCGTTATCCGTTGCAGAAGTCCATTTGCATTCCACGTTGCAATTCTTACGGTGTTATACATGTTTTCGGCTTAGAGGGGCAGCAGTTACTTGTGCGCCCACCTGCGCAATTTTTTTCGACAATTTGTTGTATATTTGCTGTTGCTCAGCGAGTTTCTCGAGAATTTTGTTAGTAGAATCTTTTCGTTTTTCCATCGCCTTATTCAGGACGTCAAGTCTTTCAATGACCTCACTAAGCACTTGATCCATTTTCCCAGCGTTTCCTGCGGTCTTGAGTTGTTGTTTCACTGCTCTTGCATAGCTGTTCGTCCCTGTATCCCTTCCTCTCGCTGCTAGAGGAGCTTGTTTGCCCTTCGAAGTCACAGTAGGTAGATATAACGGGATTTTTTCCCCGGAAGCCATATTCCCGACACCACTAGTCTTTTGCTTATTGTTTTGGCGTCTTTGATTCTTCATTTGCTGTAGTTGCTTGGCCACCTCACATCCTCTGTAGCTGGCAGGATGTTGCTCCCGACAGTTAACACAAGTGGGCGGCGTGTTATGATTTATCGTGCAATCGCTAGTATAATGTTTGCCTAGGCATTTTACACACCTAGGCTCCCGATGGGAAAATTTCTGCGTATGGTTGAAACCTTGACATTTTTTACATTGTGGTATAAGGCCCGAGTTTTTCCGAAGCGGTTCGATTTTAACCCTCATGTTGAGAATTGATCTTATGTTATATATATTATCTACATTTTCCTCATGATCGAACGTGAGCATGAACAGAGGAAGCCTTACCCTACTAATCTCCTCCTTCCCCTGTTCATCCTTTTTCCTTTCTTTTTTAATGATGTTCACAGCATCAATTATTTTGAATCCCCTCTGCTGGAGATCAACCTTGATCTCCTGGTTTTCGCACGTTGGGTGGAGACCTCTAGGCATAACCTTAGTGGGCCTACGGCTTTTGTCCTCGTACGTATACCACTGCTTATTTTCATCACTCAGTTTTTTTGCCAAAGCTCTATATGCGTCCGAGTTCAATGTTAGGATTTTCCATATATTGTTATTCATCGCCACAATTTTGTATTCCTTGTCTGCAACTGATGCCATCAGTGATTTAATATCTGCATATTTGGTTATCCCAACTACATGGATTGGTGGAGGAGGTGTAGTTTTTTTCCCTTTTCCACATTTATCTAGTCCTAACCTTCCTTGAGTTAATTTGGATCCTTATTAGGGTTGCCCTTATTAGCAGCAGTCCCTTCCCTATTAAGGTTGAGGAAGTTTCCTGCTTCTGCCTCTGGAGAGGATTCAGCTTTTCGCTTTCTTCTGCGTTTCTTGGTTTGCTTGACTAACCAGTCAGTTTCTCTTTCTAGTTCTTCTTCGTCTGTATGATAACTAACTGGAGTTTTAGTGCCAGTATCGTGTTCAGGCAGTTTACCCTGTAATATCATTATTTTTTTAAGCTGTTCATTTTCCTCTGTCAGCTTATGTAGCTGCTTATTCAGTTGAGTCATGGTTTTTTCCATTTCACGTAATCTATTTTGCAATTCAGCTTTCTCTTTATCCACTTCTGTCGTATTATCGATCCCGCGCGTACCTGCTTGAGTCGTGTGATCTGGTGGTGATCTTGATATTGTTGATCTCCTTTCAAATGGGTTTATATGCGAAAGTTGGCCCTCCCCAGAATCCATAGGGCCGACCTCCATAAAGGAGTGTGGATTTTCCAGAGTACCTGGTCTGCCACCTGGGGTAGTTAATCCGTTTGTTTTATACATCGCATAATTTCTAGGTGATTTTTGATCAAGGTTTTCTTCCTCTAGCCTTTCATAATCCAATATCTTACTGCAAGGCAACAGTGCTAGTTTGGTCCGCCCCGGGTATACTTCACGTATAAAATAATAATTATTAAATAAAAAATATGGGAAAACAATTATTTAATATGAGTTTGATAATTTTATCCCAAGAAAACAAGTAAACAAGGTAATAAAGTACTCAAAATTGTACAATATACATGTGCATAATGTGCGATATTAGCCTATATATTCTGTGTATATTTATTGTATATTATACATCTGTTTATGTGTGTGAATGCAAGTGTGTATGTGTGTGTGTGTGTGTGTGTGTGTGTGTGTGTGTGTGTGTGTGTGTGTGCTGCTAAACACAAAATATAAAATGTCAGGAATATTTTACCTTATTCTAAAGTAATATGGATACTATAAAGCAAAATCGAATAAACATAATCCACTTTCTCTAGTCACTTCTTAAAATGCTGGCTTGATTTCTACATATATTATGAAAATTGTCATAAAAAGAAAATACTTAATATCATTTTAAAACTTATTATAAACACTGAGAAATGTTATACATTGTTTTAATTAGTTTTGAAAGCAGCTTACTGAACACACTTGCGCTTTTAAAAACTAGCTAAATGTTGGAAGATTTTGCACTTGAGTATTTTAGTTGCTGACAATTAATAAGACATACAACTCTATTAAAAAAATCTACATTTTTTAAACATTTTCTTGACGTTTCTTGTAACTTTAAAATATTCGACCTGTCACAGGTTACAAAATGTGACTTCTCAAGTTTGCAGAATACACATATTAAAACACCAAACACATTTAAAAGCAAAATTCAAAATTAATTTGAATTGCAAAAGAAACTACATATTCAACAACAAATAAAATTCATCTTGACTAAAGAAATACAGTAAGAATTAAATATTCAAATTTAAAAATATAAAAGTAAATTTAATTTTTGACTTAATTAATTTTAAAATTTATTTTAAAACAAATTAGTCAACATAAATGTAATGAAGATAAAGATTTAAATACTTCTGAAAAGCAGATAAATAAAATGTCAGATGACATAGTACATATTGTTTGATTACAGAATACAACTTATAGTTTCAGGAATTTTAGGACTTTCATATCTTAGTCATTTTGTTATGTCACTTTTATAATACGTAGTAGAAGGCAAAAATTATAGTTGCCAAGCAATAATTAAATAGTTGTGTTAATGGTGCATTGTTTCAGTAGTTTTGTTTAGTTACATTACTATTTTAATATTGCCAACGTGCATAATGTAAAATACTTAACTTTGCTTGAGACTGAATTGTAACAGTCTATCGTAAAATACAACACATTTGTTTTGTATTTATGTAAACTATAGACAAATCCGATCTTAATATGGCTAATAGGCCTAGTGGAAATATCCCTGTGTCAACAACATTTGGAAGAAACTGCTAGCAAAGTGATTTTAGATACCGAAAAAACGTTCCCTTAAGTGCTGGTAATTCTATAAAAATACTGTCGTATAATGTAGTTATGGCCTCATAAATTACGGAAAGAATATCTGGAAGCCGAAGTTAAGTATATAAAAATGGATATTGTCACGTGGACGATTTTGTTCTTTAGTGCTGTGGAACTATAACAACACACTGAAAATATTACACATTTATTAAAATCTTACTGTATTCATTATAGTATTTACAAATTCACTGCCCGTTTTGCATAATTTGCAGTAAAAAAAAAAATAGCAAGATCGACTAATCCTCATATAAAAAACAATATTATTTAATGTAACAGCAACGCAAAAAGTAATAACTTAAATTATTGAACTGATAGTGCTCACACCGGCGTGCATATAGTTCGACCAAACAACGCACAAGGAAAAGTATAATTTTGGAGCTTTCGTAACGATCGAAAATTTTACAGTGTATTCGAATGTGATATGTATAGCTCAATGCGTACAAAATATGCATAAGCTATTATAATACGACCCTTATCCCCGTAGTATCTTAATGGTATAATATATTACGTTCCTGAAATAATAACGCATGGATATGATTTAATAACATAATGGTTTAATCTGTGTAACATAAATTCAAATTATTGGAAAATTCCATTCGATACACACGGTTGTCACAATCGATATTTATCTCAGGATTTAATAACTAAATAATTTTAATATATTTCGTGGGAATTCTTGTGGCTGCTACGAAAAGTTCCTTTATATGTTAATTAATAATAGAGAGTACCCTTACAAACAATATATTACTTATAATCTAAAAAATTACAAAAATTATATATTAAGTTGCATACAAGTTTTGACGATATTCAATACGCTTCGTAAAAGCATGTAGGTTAGAGTAATGCCAACATCATGACTAGTTGTCGTCTCAGAAAATAATGTAGAATAAATGTATTCCTTGCAATCACTGTTCGCTTAGATATTGAATTTGGTTGCACTTTAAAATGTTTACTAGTGATTAGTGTTAGTGTAAATTGTTATATTGTCTAGTGGTTGTTCCTTGTTGGATAAAAATATTGTCAAATTATACTTTACACATCTAGACGATATTCTGAAGGTTTTCTGGTTTATTCTGAAATTTTTTCTTAATTGTGTGTATTACTTGTTCATGAAAATTGTAGTGGAAGGATTATTATCTTCGATGATGGTCTTTCAGATCTTCTTTCACAAACGGGTTATCTATTTTTATATTTTTTTAATTACATCTAGACACGCACTATTCAACTGTTTTCCATCACAATTAACAATTAAGTGTTATTTCTTCTTTTTTAGTCATAGAACTCATACAAATTTCTTAAATTTTGATTGGTCATTTATGTACAGGTTAAATGTATTGTTAATGGAATAAATCCGCTTATAGTCCAAACCACGTATTTTATAATCAACTAAACGCTATAACTCACCGTCTGTGGCTTAAGTAAATGTCTTTTATTCAATTGACATGTTTCGGGACACTTGTCCCATCATCAGAATATTTAAAAAGGTCTCTTATACCATCTTACGATGGCACAGTCGTCAATATATTAAAAAATATTAAAACCACACAACACAAAACACAAACACATTACACAAAGTACGCACACGACAATTTTCGGTGTACACCACACGGTAACCGATAGCGCACCGGTAGCTTAATATATTGACGACTGTGCCATCGTAAGATGGTATAAGAGACCTTTTTAAATATTCTGATGATGGGACAAGTGTCCCGAAACATGTCAATTGAATAAAAGACATTTACTTAAGCCACAGACGGTGAGTTATAGCGTTTAGTTGATTAGGTTAAATGTTATAGGATCAATACCCATTACCTACTTCATATTTTATAAATTACCCTTAATAGATAATTTTATTATTATACTCTAATGATACATGCAATGTTTATACAATTATTAATTAGATAATTATAAACAATTTGATACTAAACATGCCTCAGTTTATAACTGTAAAACCTTATTAATTTGAATTTCTATGATATGTGGTGGAACAATTTGTTATGGTTGATTGTAATTTCTACTTTGACTACCTGAGATAAATATATTTACATAAATTAACTGGTGACATAAAATCTTATAACATATAACAAAACTCTTAATAATAATAATTGTTTTAGTTTATTTATACTGCTAAACTATTGTCTGTATGATAAACTAAAATTCTGTCTAATAATAACAATAAAACACTTTTCATACAAAAATAATTAACACTGTTTAACAGTAGTCTGTGTCACTATTTATATTATGTCACTCATATAACTGTAAGGTTTGTGTCCCTTTTTCTATCCTTAAAATATGTCGATACAATTTTGTTAATACAATTTTAATTTATGATTAGGTACTCTTTATCGGGTTTGGTTGTTATTCAGGGTAAGTTGATTAGGCCTACTAGGTTTATTTATTTAACTTTTTTCTGTTTACTGCCCTATTCTACTGGGTTATTTCTGGGTTTCGTGATAATATTAAATAAGTCAAACCAACTAGGTTTCCTTTAATTTGCTTTCAATTATTATTTCTTGTTTCTTCTCTGGATCGGATTCCACTATTATTTACTATTCTTTTGTAACATTTGTTTCGTTACAAATTGCCTCCCTTCAGAAGTAATTATTTCTGAACACTTCATTAGGTGTGAGGACATAATTACTTATGTTATTTTACCTTTTCTTCCTCATGATATTTTTTCATGGATTGTTGATTATAATTGCCCTTGATCTTCTTTGAAATGGGGTCGGTTAATTCATACGTGTTGTTGTTGTTGTTTTTTGTTATGGTGTAGGGTCCAACGTATAGTAATAATAATTTCTTTGATATCCCTTCTAGAGTGCTAGGCAATTCCCTGTTCTTTAACAAAACTTTCTCTCCTACTTCATATTTAATTATTTTACCCTTTATTTTCTGGTATTTATTTCTGCGTTTGTCCAGATTTTCCATCACCTGATTATAGAATTTTAATTTATTAAATTGGTATGGTGGAGACTTAGGAAATTTAATCAATTCTTGGATTTCTCTGGGTGGTTGTTGTCATACATGGCAGTGTATGGAGTGCAATTTATAGATGGATGATAAGCCAAGTTTAAAAAATCTTCTGTGGCTGATAAGTAATCAGGCCACTTCCTTTGTTGTTGATGACAATAGGTTCTTAAGATTCTACCAACCTCTCTCAGTATTCTTTCTGATGGATTGCTACTGGGGTGGTATACGGAGGTCTTATAGCTTTTGATGTTCAGTTCTAACAATGTGTTCTTCCATTTTCTGCCTCGAAACTGTGTACCATGGTCTGTAACTATTGAAACCGGTATTCCTATTTTTGGAATGTATTGAGTAGTTATTACTTCAAGAATTTTCTGCGTAGTTGCTCGACTGATTGGATACAATTTGGTGAATTTGGTGAAGTGGTCCATAATGATTATAAGGTATTTATACTGGCTTCTACCTTCACTCCTAGGAAATGGTCCACATATGTCAATGAATAATTTTTCCAATTTTTGTTCTGACGATATAGGTATCATTTCACCTTCCCTTCGTTCATTATTAATTTTGACCAATTGACAGATATGACAGGGTTTTATATAATTTTGTACCTTCCTGTGTATGTTCTTAATGTAACAATTCTCCTCCAATGCTTTCACTACCTTTACTGCACCCATATGTCCGTATCTAATGTGATATTCTAACACTAGTTCTTTCTCCATGATTCTGGGAATGATTACTTTCCAGTCTTCTTGGTTCAATGTATTTTTTATAAATAAAATTCCTTCTTGTTCACAATAGAATTGGTTTATTGAAGAGTTTTGGTTCGCCATACGTTTCTTGATTTTTATTAATTTTTGGTCTAATAACTGATTAGCTCTGATATTTTGTAATAATGCCTCCAAATCAGATCTACTTTTGAGAATGTTGTACACCTTGATAATCCTTTCTTTCTCACCCTCAAATGTCTGGGTGTCCAGGTTTATTCGAGATAAGACGTCTGCTATCACGTTTTGACTCCCTGGAATATATTCCCATTTGATATTATACTCCTGCAAGGCGAGTATCCACCTTGAAAGCCTTCCATGACTCAGCTTACAACTTCTTAAAAATGAGATGAACTTATGATCTGTTCTGACAGTTACAGGATATCCCAAAATGTACGTTCGGAATTTACTACAAGCAAAGACTATGCTTAATAGTTCCTTTTCCGTAACATTATACCTTCTCTCACAGTGGTTTAACACACGACTGGCAAAACTGATGACTAAATTGTTTCCTTCTGTGTCTTCTTGGTACAATACCGTCCCAAGACTGACATCACTTGCGTCACAGTTCAAAAAGAATGGGTGATCAAAATTTTGATGATGAAGGATTACTGTCTCTAAGAATTTATCCTTTATCTGTTGTAGTATAGCGTCCTGTTCATGTCCCCATGTCCATTTGTTTTTGGAAGACAGCTGTTCCTGAAATTTAGATGTCAATGCGGAATAATTGCGTTGGAACTTCCGGTAGTAATTACACAGTCCTAAGAAGGATTGGAGTTGCCTCTTATTCTTTGGTTGTGGGAACTTCTGGATTGCAGTAACCTTTTCTTGTGATGGGGAAATACCTTGTTCAGTCAAATTGAAACCTAAAAATTGAACCTCCTTCGCTATTAATTGGGATTTTTTGAGTTTTAATGTTATGTCGTTCTCTGCTAACTTACTCAATACATATTCCACCCTGTGACAATGTTCCTCCCAGTTGGATGAGGTAATCAACAGTTCGTCTACATAAACTGTGGTGAATTGTAGCGCTTCCTGACCCAATACTTGATCCATACATCGTACAAAAATTGCTACCGAATTGACTAATCCAAATGGCAACCTTTTAAACTGGTAGTTTCTGCCCTCGAAAATAAAAGCCATATATTTTCGACTCATCGGGTGCAACTCCACCTGCCAGTAACCACAAACTGTGTCCCAGGTACTGATAAATTTTGTACAATAAAATTTCTTTAGAATTTCTTCTATTTCTCCAGGTGACGTGCGATCATTTACTATATGTTTATTTATTTCTCGGGCATCCAAGCAAAGTCGAACCTGCCCGTTCTTCTTCTGAATTGCTACTATTGGGCTAGTATATGGTGATTCGCTATGCTCAATTATATCATTTAACAACATTTTATTAATTTCAGCTCTAACCGCCTCCTTCAATGAATATGGTATAGGATAGGATTTTCTGTGGAATTCTGCTGGTTCTTTAAATTGTATTCTACACTGATAGTTTTTTATTTTTCCTGGTTTTTCTGAAAATACATGTTTATAATTCTTATATATTATAATGAGATCTTCTACTTGTTTTACTGTCAAATTATTTGTGCCTTGGTGTCTAAACTCTCTTATCTCCTGTAATTTACTGTTCCACAGGTCTTCATTTGTCATATTATAGATTATTTTTCTGCATTGGGTGTCATTCTTTAAAAAATTTAATTCCCTAACTTGGTGATGGGTACGGTTCAGAGGGGCACCATCGCTTCCTATTAACTCTGCCGTCTACATAACACCTTCTGAGTTCAAGGACACCTTCTCCTTGCTCAAATCAATAATGGCTGAGTATTTCCTCAGCATATCGCATCCGATTAATAATTCGAATGGTAGGCCGATTGCGACCAAACATATAATATTAATTGTAACACCTTTGCTTTCTATTTCCAATGACACTTGTTTTCTCACTGTTTTATTTTGACGCCCAGTGGCACCTATTAAAATAACATTATTGACAGGTAAGGTAGGTATTATATTTTTACTTTGTTTCTGTATTCTCTCCAGTTCAGCGTCGTTAATAAGTGATACATTTGCACCAGTATCTATCATTATTCGTGTAGGAATTCCTTCAATTTGAGCGGTTATGTATAAAATTTCATTATGCTGGTTGATTCTACTTGTCACCGTTTCCTCCAACAGTTCTTCTCGAAGATTTTTCAAATAATAATTGTAAATAATAGTAAGATTTTGACTACCCGTCCTTAAACTCTTTTGACTATCCGTCAAAATTCTTTTATTTTCCATAATTAGTTTTTCATAATTAGTTGGTAGTAATTTGTTATTACTGTATTTTTGAATTGTTGGTTTTTGTACCCAGTAGTTAGTAGCAGTAAGGGGTCGCGAGGGTTTATTACTGCCTCACTCCGTTTAAATTAAGGCTATCATGATTATTTTCCGGGCCTGACTGTTGATTTGCCTGGAATGGTGTGCTGGTTCCTGGTTGTTCAACCTCTCGGTTGTCTAATTGTTCGCTTCCCCTTGATTCTCGGAAGTCCTCCTGGCTTCTACTTCTTACTCGGTTATAATGGTGACTCATCCCTCTGGGATTTCCTCTTTGATCATAACTGTTATTAAAACTGTTCCTCCGAGGTTGATGGTATCTCCAGTAATCCCCTTCTTTTGCACTGATATAATTTACTCGGGGTCGGTACGAACGATTATTATTATAATTACCCTGATTATTATTGTTATTAACTCCTGAGTTACTCCTAAAATTATTATAATTTTGGTTTGTTCGGTAGTTATTATAATTATTATTATTTCTATTACCCGGATGGTAATTTTGATTGGGCCTGTTGTTATTATTATTGTTAATTGGGTTTCGATTGAAGTTTGCTGGTTGGTTATTATTTGGGGTAAAATTTTGGTTGTAATTACGATCGTTGACATAACTATTCCGGTTATTCATGTTATTATATTGATTATGATTCATACCATGGTTATTATTTTTTGAACCGCACTGATCCGTTCGTTGTCTGCTTCTTTTGTAGTAACCCTCGTGTTCATAATTTTCTAATAAGTCAGCCATTGCGTGGACCGTTTTAATCTGGCTTCCCAGGCGTGCTCTGGCAATTCCTGTGTAATAATGGTATGCCATTTTAGTTACTAGGGATTCTTCTGGTATTCTTGGCTCTAGGTGTCTCGCCAAACACACCTTTCCCCAGAAGTAAGTAGTTGGAGATGTACCTCTATTTCCATCATATCTTCCCTGACAAATGTTGTCCCTTATAATATTTTGTATCGCTTCGGACCAGTATTTTTCTTTAAACAGTTTTTTAAATTGAGCGTAGTCCACTATCTCATTCCTGGTTGCTGTCCACCAGTTGTCCGTAATCTCCCTAAAATGCTCATCCAACATCTCTGTAATCGAGCTCCAGATAGTTATTCGATGTTTATTAAAATGTTCCTCGATTCTGGCCAGGAATTCCATGGGGTTTCTCCGATAATTTTTGAAATTATTCCCTTCTCTGGTTTCATTTGTGGAAACATGAGTAATAGTATTTGGTCTGGTCCTAATTAACTCAATTTCTTCTTGATTTTGGCGTACTTGACCAGTTAAATTGTTCACCGTAGTGTTAATATTGTCACACCTTTCTCCGGTTTGTTTGTGTAAATTCACTAAATTTTCTTGTTCCTTTTGTATTCCTTCTATTTGAATACGACTATTTTCTTGGACCTGGACTATTCTGGTATTTATCACTGCTTTATTTTGTATAATGGTTTCATTAGCTTTTCTTAATCTCTCATTAATGTCAGCTGTTTCTTGCTTCCTTTCCTCATCGATTTTGTCCATCTTCTGGTTAATTGTATCATTGACCTGTTCAATTCTACCGTTAATTCTTCTTAAATTCTCTTCATTGATTTGTCTGAATTCTTCCTTCATTTGGTTATTATTTTCACTTATAGTTTGTCTTAAGGTTTCATTAGTACTTTCTTTAATACTGTCGATTTTCTCATTTATCCGTTTATTCTTTTCCCGGATTTGTCTTAAATTCTCATTATTATTCTCGTTTTGTTTCCTAAAATTTTCATTAGTTTCTTCTCTGTTTTGGTCAAATCTCTCCTCCATCTGTTTTATTAAATTTTCACTCATTTTCTCATTTTGTATCCTTGAGTTCTCGTTAATCTCTTCCTGCATACCGTCTATTTTCTCGTTTGTTTGTCTGTTATCTTCCTTGATACTATCAATTTTTTCATTTGTTTGTCTGTTATCTTCCTTGATACTATCAATTTTTTTTTCATTTGTTTGTCTGTTATCTTCCTTGATACTATCAATTTTCTCATTTGTTTGTCTGTGATCTTCCTTGATGCTCTTCAAATCTTCCTTCGTTTGCTTGTTTTGTTCCTCCATTTGTTTTAATAAGTTTTGACTCAAAATTTCATTTTGTTTCCTTGAGTTTTCAGTGAATTCTTCCTTCTGCTTCTTAGAGTCTTCTTTAATTAATTCCCATAGTTGTTGTAAATCCAGGCTTCCTCTGGCTTCCTCTCTTACTACCGTTTCCACATCCTCCACCGATGTTACTTCTTTCTCTTCCATCCTGACTTCCTTCTCTGCCTCCTTCGTCCGTCTCAGTGACGACGCCCTTTTATGCATGTTTATTATTCTTTGGAACTTATAGCAGTCGCCAGCTAAAAATTAGGAAATTAATTTGCTTGTTTCAATTTCTTCACCTAATATTCCCTAATTTCAGCCTCACTAGTTGGTGCGCCAATTTATAATACGACCCTTATCCCCGTAGTATCTTAATGGTATAATATATTACGTTCCTGAAATAATAACGCATGGATATGATTTAATAACATAATGGTTTAATCTGTGTAACATAAATTCAAATTATTGGAAAATTCCATTCGATACACACGGTTGTCACAATCGATATTTATCTCAGGATTTAATAACTAAATAATTTTAATATATTTCGTGGGAATTCTTGTGGCTGCTACGAAAAGTTCCTTTACATGTTAATTAATAATAGAGAGTACCCTTACAAACAATATATTACTTATAATCTAAAAAATTACAAAAATTATATATTAAGTTACATACAAGTTTTGACGATATTCAATACGCTTCGTAAAAGCATGTAGGTTAGAGTAATGTCAACATCATGACTAGTTGTCCGTCTCAGAAAATAATGTAGAATAAATGTATTCCTTGTAATCACTGTTCGCTTAGATATTGAATTTGGTTGCACTTTAAAATGTTTACTAGTGATTAGTGTTAGTGTAAATTGTTATATTGTCTAGTGGTTGTTCCTTGTTGGATAAAAATATTGTCAAATTATACTTTACACATCTAGACGATATTGTGAAGGTTTTCTGGTTTATTCTGAAATTTTTTCTTGATTGTGTGTATTACTTGTTCATGAAAATTGTAGTGGAAGGATTATTATCTTCGATGATGGTCTTTCAGATCTTCTTTCACAAACGGGTTATCTATTTTTATATTTTTTTAATTACATCTAGACACGCACTATTCAACTGTTTTCCATCACAATTAACAATTAAGTGTTATTTCTTCTTTTTTAGTCATAGAACTCATACAAATTTCTTAAATTTTGATTGGTCATTTATGTACAGGTTAAATGTTATAGGATCAATACCCATTACCTACTTTATATTTTATAAATTACCCTTAATAGATAATTTTATTATTATACTCTAATGATACATGCAATGTTTATACAATTATTAATTAGATAATTATAAACAATTTGATACTAAACATGCCTCAGTTTATAACTGTAAAACCTTATTAATTTGAATTTCTATGATATGTGGTGGAACAATTTGTTATGGTTGATTGTAATTTCTACTTTGACTACCTGAGATAAATATATTTTCATAAATTAACTGGTGACATAAAATCTTATAACATATAACAAAACTCTTAATAATAATAATTGTTTTAGTTTATTTATACTGCTAAACTATTGTCTGTATGATAAACTAAAATTCTGTCTAATAATAACAATAAAACACTTTTCATACAAAAATAATTAACACTGTTTAACAGTAGTCTGTGTCACTATTTATATTATGTCACTCATATAACTGTAAGGTTTGTGTCCCTTTTTCTATCCTTAAAATATGTCGATACAATTTTGTTAATACAATTTTAATTTATGATTAGGTACTCTTTATCGGGTTTGGTTGTCATTCAGGGTAAATTGATTAGGCCTACTAGGTTTATTTATTTAACTTTTTTCTGTTTACTGCCCTATTCTACTGGGTTATTTCTGGGTTTCGTGATAATATTAAATAAGTCAAACCAACTAGGTTTCCTTTAATTTGCTTTCAATTATTATTTTTTGTTTCTTCTCTGGATCGGATTCCACTATTATTTACTATTCTTTTGTAACATTTGTTTCGTTACACTATATGCATAGTTTCAGGCTTTAGAACTGTTAGAAATTGTGTCAGCGTCCGGCCGACCGATCAAACTGGGCCGACCGAGTGCCAGTAGAATAATCGCCAAACGTCTGGAACAGCCTTGAATATGGGTGTGTGTTAAGTTTCACGTAGCTAAGGTTAATATATTTTATCTCAGAGTAGCAATACGAATTTTCAAGGTTGTTAAGGTACAAGTTTACTAGATCCACAACTGTGAACCCATTGCAAAGCCATCAACCCGGTATATAATCTAACAACTAGTTTTGATTTATAAATAAATAAATTAATTAATTCATAGGCTTTAATTAGATAATAAATCCTATAATGGATTAAATAATGTATTTAATAAAAGATATTTAGAACAAGGACTTGAAGACCTATTGATCCCAACTTGCACGTAGCGTCTTTGTCTAACAGAATCGTAGGCTAAATTTGTTAATGCCTATATTGGAATAGCCTTATTACAGAGGGGACTTATTTCAGATCACAGATGTTATGCTAATTAATAACGTTGCTAACTTTCCATTTATACTCTATTTCATTTAAAATGGCGACAGCATTGTCTTTTTCTGCCTTTGTTAAGATAGCATTGTTATCTAGAAGTTGTGTTTCACATTTCATATTGTGTTTACATCATTTACGTATTTATGATCGATGTACCCTTAAATCTCTTTCATACATTATTAACGTTGTTGATGATAAAAAACAAAACTTTGATTTATTTATATCTTATGAAATCTTAGTAGTTAATTAAAATGTTGTAAAACCTCAGCGTTAATTACTTCAAAAATATTTTTATATTTACATAATATTGGAATATAAAAATTTAAGTGTTTGTTCATAAAACTCTTTTCTACTTTTGTAAACGTCAAGTTACTACAGGTCTAGATTGTTGTGTACTTAGAGTATTAGTTATGGTAATATGCATTTGTGGCATACATGCACTCTATGACGTTGTGGCTGACTGTATTAGGCCTAAATGAGACGTTACTTGTGATAACCGATTTTGTACGTAGGATAATAGAATGGTAGTGAATTTAATTCTTGATGGTGTTTTAGCAGACACTCATCTTAAACACGTCGAAAATAAGTACTTATTAACAGAACCAACGAAAAAGTGTTATCATGTAATAAACCATGTAATAAAAATATGATAATTTCTTATTATTATAGGACATCTAGAGAAAGGCACTGACTAACTATATAACCAATATTCACCCAAAATACAAATTTACAATTGAGATGGAAGGCAACAAAAGCCTAAATTGCTTATTTTAACTCTTAAAAACAGGGCTTAAGATTTAAAATACACAGAAAATTACTACTTACACAGATTTATACACAGATTTACTACTAGCACTACTGTTCATTCATTCTTACAAAAATAACTACTTTTAAATCCTTTGTTATTTGAGTGTTAAAAAGTTTATTTGAGTCGAAAGACTGTACTTACGACCTCAACAAATTAAAGTATATTGCAGTAGCTGATCGTTTTAGTATTACTATTACCGATAAAATCATATTAAAGCAAAAGAAATGTCATTATTGATTATAACATAAACGGAAACAGTGTTAATGAACAGAAATAAATTAACCAGAATACACAAATGTTTGCACTGTATGTTATAAAATACGTATGCAAGAAAATACAGGGAATATTTACCTATGGCGTGTGACTTCAGCAATCTTTAATCGATTTTGCTATGCGTACTTTTAGTTTAACTATTCATGTTCTAGTTTTAAAAGTAATCTTCAGCTACTGCATTTTGTAAGAAGGCAAAATAGTAGATTTTTGAAGGAATTTGAAATTTACAACCCTTAAAACATAAGGGTTTGCAAGAGAGTTTTTTTTTACTTGCTTACACAAAAGAAAGATAGATGTACAGACAGTTCATTGTAGATGCAATATGGCCTAGGAACAATATTTTGCAAAGATTAATATGGTAAGGAAGGTGTAATAGCTTATTATGACAGAGAGTTTTCAAAGCAGTAAGGAATAATTGTGAGGCAAGAAAAGGTTTCTAGCTTTATCTGAGGTTTACGGTACTTCCAAAAGTGTCTGTGTAGAAGAACGTTTTTACGGCGAACATATCATACCAAGCTTGCATATTTAAACAAACAGAAGGACAGTTGGCAAGGCGACTTGAAAGTTTACAAAAAGTCAACTTCAAGCTACATTATCGATAAAAGCGCTTAAATGATAACGTTGATGGCATTTTTCGGAGCGTCATGGGTGGCTGAGAGATGCACTGAGACACTGAAACAGCATCTATAAAAGGCTGTGAGAGAACACAAAAAACTGGGTTTAGATTGTGGCATTATTCCTAAAGGGTTACAGATAAGCAGTACACGATAAAACCGCTATGTTTCCGGCAAAACGAGAGTCTGTGTGAGAGATTTGTTTTCTTGGAGATCTCATATTTAGATCACCTGGGATCCAGATAGAAAAACCGCAGAATTATTCTTTCCCGTTAGAGAAACAAATCTGAGAAAGTTGTTAACAAGGCAATCAAGCTTGAGATAGTCAGTGGCATAATGAAAACCCGTTAATATATCTTCATGATTAGTGTGGGTTTTGAAGTCGGAGACAAAGTTGTGTTGATAGTAATATATTCTACCTGTGTTGATACAGGTCTATTCTGCCCAATGATATTTAAATGGCCGCGGTATCCTAAAGCGCACCATGGTTGTTTCCAAACCTCCAGGCTAACAGGTTCGGATTACCAAGGCAGAATGAAAATCAATAATTTAATTCGATAAGTAAACTGAGAATGGGAACGGAAGGTCAGGGCCATCTCTCTAAACTGGATGGCTAATTAATATTATTGCAGGAACGAATTGCCAGTTCGGAACGAACAGTTTAAGCAGAGAGCAGTGTTACGCTGAAATAATTATAATAATACCATTACTTTGAAATATATACTCTAAATATTTTGTAACTACCACGAGTCAAAAATAAAAGTGAATTTTGTAATATTCCGGGTGCTGAATAAAGTTACGAGGCATTGTATTCAATCTAATTACAATGAGTAATTTTATTACTAGTTAATAGTTATTAATAATATAATTGTTAAGATTTTTATAAAGGTAGCATTCGATTATTTAAGAACAGTAATATCTTTTAACCCCTCTTAGAAATTTTGGGCTGCCTTCATACGTTTGTGAGGCGTGTTTGCAAGTAACATTAACATTTTGGCATCAGTTACGCATATTTGTGAAAGAAGTAGATAAAGGACTATAGATATAGATGTCTGTTGAAAGATAAAGAAACTTAATAACTATAACTAAATAATCTTTAAGTTAGATATTTTTATTATAAATTCAACTAAAATCTCGGTATAGTTTTACAAACATTTTAGTGTTTATTGTATAACTGTGTGCTTTAAACTGTTATTTTAAAAACTAACCGTGTAATAGGAGATTCCGTCGTTTTCCTGATGATTCGGAAACATTATAGGATTGAAATTAACATTAAAACAAGTGCACGTGGTTGAAAATAGAGAGTGATTTCTGTAGCTTGTAGTTTACTAGTTACTATGTTAATGTTTGTACTGTAAACAGCTATATTTCAACGTGGACATTTAAAATCCGATAACAGATATTTAAATGACATTTGTTTTAGACAGATATAGAGATGTACATGGACATTATTCTATGTTCAACAAGTATTTGTTGTTTAGAAATTGTACATTTACTATATTTACAAAACGTTTGTGTTTATTCTGATGTTTTTTACATTTTAGCCATAAAGAGAGTTTGCATAACGAATTAAATAAACTTATAATTATTGTAAAACGAGTTATGTACATTTCTAGTTGAAATCTATTATCCTTATAGTTAGACGTCAAGTTGCATTTTTATAACATTGACATCTGACAAACAATGTGTGATAACTCTTAAACTATTGTCCACCTACCGTTTGCTAAAATATTAATCCAATAATTGTAGCTTGTATGCCAATCTACAAACAGATATAGCCTTATATTGAACAGTACACGAAATTCACCTATTTCACTCAAAATTTATAGTTCACTACTGGATAGCAAGACGAATACTTATATTTTTTAATTGAAAGAAAGGTTTTAGTGCTTTATGGAAACTTAATAAACACTACTAGTATTTGACACACCAGCACGTTTAAACATGTGATAGGGCAAATTACATGAGGAGACGAACTCGGGCACATATACGTAGTAAAGATAATCTGAAAATAGAGCTTGGAAATAATCACTTAGTGATTGACAAAACTCTTGTCATTCCTGAAGGCAACGAATTTAGTGCATTAATATTATCTGTTTTCCTGTAAGGCGGCTGCGATGCACTACAAACTTGTCTATATAGTACGAAAACTATAAAGTCACAAAAGTAGTGAACAAATGATGACTGATGCGTTTTTAATGTTCCTCAATAAAGTTTGCCATGAACGGTTAAACGACACCAAAGAAAAATAATGCTAAATCTGTTGCTGTTGACAAGCTCATATCTGAGTTTGGATGAAAAACACTTATACTCACGTAAATATTACATCGCAAATGGCAACCCATGCCTTTCACATGTGAATAATTTAGGATATAAATGCTTCTAAAATCAAAGTGAAAATAGTGGAATTTTTTACTTGCCGACATTTGATTTAATACATACGTAAGAATTTTACTTTCAAAACAATTTGCCAAAAATTTCGTTAGCCAAGTCATATAGAACTATAGGTCTATATATAAATTAATAATTTAAAAACATCATCACGATGTTTCTGAATATTGTATAGGCTACTAAATATAAGTGAAATATTACTTACTAATATCAAAAAGTATCTACTCACTTTTGACATACATCATTAAATTAGATGTGTCTTTATTATGGGGTTCACCTGTTATTACTATCATGTAATACTTAAGGTTTTTTAATATAAATAAATATTTCACAGTTTAGAAATCATTGAGTTAAAGGCAAATGGATGTATTTCTACATTTGTTTTTAATATTTATGACGCTAAACGCAATATCCTATTGAAAATAAAAGTCCTATTTAAATTTCGTAACATGTTAAAATCCTAAGATTTCTAACATTCTTCAATTTTAAATCAATAAATTCTACCTTTACTTATTTTGTAAGAAAATCTCAAACAGATAACTACACAAAGTACAGTCAAATATGTTCTCTAGGCAGGTTTCTGTATATTAACCTTTTTAACTCTCTTAATCATTAACAAGATTACATTTAAGGATAATTACAATGTAAGAACAGTTTATTTAATTGTTTTATAGTTTTTACTATTATTATTCAGATGTATCTATAAAGGATAAGTAGCTTATTACAGCCCAGCAGTTAGGATTTCACAATAAACACTCAACTATTGAACAAGTGCATCGGATCACAGATGTAATTGAGCGAACACTAAAAGAAAACAAAAAATGCTCCGCGGCATTCTTGGATGTGGCCCAAGCATTTGATAAAGTGTGGCATTAGGAACTGGTATAGAAGGTGAACTGCCTAAACATATGAGCCAACTTTTTAAATCATACACCTCAGAACGTCAGTTCATAGTTAAGTGTGGTGATGATTATTCTAATTTAAAGGATATTTCATCTGGTGTAGCACTAGAGAGTGTCCTGGGACTTCGTTGTATACAGGAGACATTTATAATTGTGATGGGGTACAACAGCTACATTCGCTGATGACACTGTTACTAGTGTTATAAAAGCAGCAACAGACGCTCTACAATCAAGAGTTGAGTACGTCACTAAATGGAAAAAAAAATAGCCCATCAAGCTGAACGAAACCAAGTCTACTCACTTCACCAACGGGAAACATATTATATAACAATCGTAATCGATCAGCAAAGAATTCCACAGGCAAGCTCAGTAAAATATTTGGGCATGACTCTGGATGCCAAACTTAGCTGAAAAAGAGCATATTCAGAAGAAACAGGAAGAACTTTATTTAAAATTTAAGAAAATGTTGTGCATGGTTGGAAGACACTTTGAGCAGTCACTGCATAACAAGCTGTTGTTATGCAAACAAGCTTTGAAACTAGTTTGGGTGTATGGTGTACAGCTTTGTGGTTGTACTAAGAAATCGAATATTAAATTAAGGTTAAAATACCGTTTTTGATTTAAGTTTCTTTGCAGTATTGTTGATGCACCATGGTACGTAAGAAAAGATTACATCCATCGGCACCTGCCTACGTTTGTTGACTAGATTAAACAGATTGCCGATAAGAATGAAAGAGGACTTCATGAACACGTAAACATTGAAGTGTTAAAACTGCTTGACAATGCTGGACCTGTTCGGCAATTGCAAAGACAGAAATTATTTGAACTAGTAAACTAAATGTGTGTAGTAATTCTCAGCACATGAAAAAAGTGTAACTGTACTGAGGAGTACTCCAGTGGGATCTTATCCTACACACTGTTACTTATGTATTAGAATAAAATTAACAGATAGTTTGTAACTAGTTGCAATGAAGTTGACTAAAAAAATGACGAGAATTAACGGCTACAACTGTAATTCAGTAAAGACGCCAGTAAGTTAAAAAATCTTACAACTTGTTAATATCTTTTCAACGGAGAAAAAATTTAAAAAAAACAGTAATTTACAACCTAAACTTCATTGCCTATTTTAACAATGTAAATGAGTTTTTACACAATGTAACAATGTAATTAATAAGGGTTTTTTCTTTTATTCGTGTGTCACCAAGCAAAGACTCATTTATAAACAAAAATATCCTTAGTTAAATTATTAACAGGTAACTTATGCTGACTTTGGTATTTCAAAATTGTATTGATTTATAGGCCAACATGGTTTAAATAAAATTCAGTAAATTTCGTGCAATAAACCAATATTAACATGGTCGAAACATTGCAATAAATAACTTTTATACAATAAATAACTCAAAATTGTTACAATCCAGAATAAAGTGTAAACCCTAGTTTTTGGGAACAGTATTAACAGAGATGGACCAAAATCCAATAGTTGTGTTAATGCACAAACAAAATTTAGATTATCTCTTCTGAAATCGTTACTTATAGAACAATAAAACGTGTCAACAACAATGGAGAATTCAACGGAACTCTTTAATACACTGACACTATTAGATCTCAGTTTTGATTATTTATTTTCTTAATTTGTTATCTTAACGTGCCCTGTTCATCTACGGTTTTTGGAGAAACAGATGTCATATATTGTTGAAAGTGCTAACATAAACATTTTTAAAGTTACATATAAGTTAAATAAAAGTGCAACTAAAACAAATATTTAATATTTCTTTGGTTAAGTTTTTACGTTCTAAATAAATGAGTCTTAATAGCGCGTTGAATAATGCTATCTATTATTTCCTATGAAAATTTCAAATCTGGCCATGTTTTAGGTTTTTTTATTTCTTCAGTATTTTGAAATATAGTTTCTGTAATTTATAAGCAAACATTTGTCTATGATTATTAATGTTATATGGAATTAATCTACCATTGGTCCCAATCACATTACACATATAATTAACACGTTAACAAAAACTCTATTTGTACAGCTTTTGTTCTATTTGTAAACAACATCACAGGGTTTAAGTTTACAATAACAAAATTGTTCATAAGTATCATTTTGCATCCTTAATAATTTCATAGTCGAAGTTATCTAGTTACGATTTGTTTTGCGTAAAATGTGACATGAGAGTAGCAGTCTACTATGCAGGTTTGTTGCTCAAATTAGTCTTCATTCCCTACTATATTTAATTACTCTGGGTTACTACCCAAACCTGGTAAATATACGACACTTTGAGAGAATGTCATAAATCTCTAATTATCCAGGATACATCGTGCAATTAGGAAATGCATGCATAGAAGGGGTATGTAGTATAACCTGCAGGTTAATGAAGTTTTAATTTCAGCACTAACGTTTAGGTATGAGAAAGAGTAACAGTAAGACAGTTAAATTTTTAAATTTTAGCTTTACTTTTGCATTTATTACTTCAAAAATAAATTTTGACCGTAATAGATAAGATATATTAAATATTTCATTAGTTACCGTGTTGTTATTATTTTCTGTGCTAAAATACCTACGGCCATGTAATATTTTCAACTAAACGTATGACGAATAAAACAAAATGGTCATTATTTGTGGTCAGTAATGTCATTGAGGAATCTTATTAGACATTGGAAACGTTTGCGCTGATCTGTGGTAATCTCACTGGTATCACTAGTTAGTATTATTACTACGGTACTTCAAATTATCGCATTTGAAAATTGTAATATATTTGAATATAATTTTTTTCATTTGGTAAATACATCATGAACACACATCATACATCACCAAAATTTTCTTTTGAAATGTGGCGTGAATTCACAAATTGTTTGTAAACCACTTTGTGTAATTACCATCACAATTTTGTAACGGAAAACATTGATAATACTGTTGTTGAAAATATGCTGTTTTTGTTATACCAATAAAATTGTAAAAATTAAAAATACTAGTTGATGAAAATACTACTATTTTTTTGACACCATATTTTATACTACATATACACTACATACTACACTTTCTGCAAAAATTGATTGATGTATGCTTGGTAACAGGTTTCGAAACAGCTCATAGTGTGTTTTGTTATCCTTAGTACAGACGGGGCAAGAAAGGCTAAAACACGCTTTAAAATATTCATATTTACTATAAAAGCATTACAATTAATTTTTTGAGTATCATGTTGCAAACAGTACACTATGTATACTACAATTGTATACTTAATACTATACTTATTAGTATGCATGTAAAATAATTACCAGCTTCACTATGAATGAACTGATTATGAACGACGCAGTGAATTGAGTTTTGTGTTTTGATAACGGCAGAATGAGATTCTGTATTGTACCTTATTTGTTCAGCGTGAATGTAAAATCGAATAAACATGTTAAGCCGGCGGCAGTGTGGTGATCTCGAAATGTCCGCGGCGGACAGATAGATAACACGTTTGTTAAACTGGATACCTTGTTTTGGCTAATGTGTAACATGAACCTCATATTCTCTGTTTATGTTCAAACATTTTTTACACAAGTCTAGTGAAATACATTATGATATTACTGAATTCCATTGTAACTGTCTAATCTTATTAACTTAAGGAACAATATTTACATGTTTAAAATAAAAATTTTAATAGACGTAGAAGTATAAGGTCTTTTGTTTTAATAATTCTGCTCACCCACTGGTTCCATGTAGGGTGCTAGAGTGTCAGTTACTTATGAGTGTCTTATCCAATTAATCCACCATTTTCTATTACTTATTATATCTCTTAATTTATCTACGATTTTCATCACTTTTTACAATTTTCTTGTATCCTCCTTATCTATGCTTTGTCCTTTGTTGGCTGTCTCGTTTACAATTTTAGTGCCTTCCAATTTCTTAATATGCTCATAGGCAGTAAAAGAGTCTTGAATATACAAAAGATACTATTGATGCAGTCTTAATCTTTTTAATACTACGATATTAGAAAATTATTCTTAAAAATAACAATATTCTTAATGTTTTAGTGGATGGTTAGTGAGGATCGGTCAATAATACAACTTTTAGTTATTTTGCGTCGACGTTTCGACAATATTTATTTATCTTCAGGACGTGTCACACAGGTCCTGAAGATGACAATAAATATTGTCGAAACGTCGACGCAAAGTAACTAAAAGTTGTATTATTGACCGATTTTCACTAACCATCCACTAAAACATTCACTGATTGACGGTCACTAAAAATTTAAGGATTTAATATTCTTAATGATTCTTAAAGACACAAATTGTTTAAATACATATTGCTTTTATGATTTTATTGTAATACAAGAAAATTTTTCGATTTAATTTTAATGATTTTAACTCTCTTGGAATATTTTGTTTCAAATGAGTGTTTTATATAATAATATCTTTAGTTTCAAAAGAATAAAAATCACTTACTAGCAATTCATAAATAGTAGGAATAAATGCAAATCATTTACAGTAAAATGGGGCTGTTACATATTGTGTAAGAAACCTTTCAGTATTATGGATTACTCAACTTTGATTCTGCACAACACAAACACAAAGACTACTGCACATAATAATGCCTTAGTTTTATATGTGACATCATACAAAATGTGAACGTAACAGAAAAGGGACATACAGGTTCAAAGGGACACTCGAAGCATGTTTCACAAGTAAATACTGAGATTTGTTAAAATGTAAATCATTAATAATATGATATTTCTTTAAAATTCGGCCTATTTCGTCTGTAATCCTACGTACATACGGCAAGTAAGCGCACTGACTTTAGCTTGCGTACATTTGGGATCTTCAACAGGTTTCAAAAGAGATCTATTACTGTTTTTTTTATCTATTTTGCGATAGCACTCCTGATTTCTGTGTCGTTGTACCCATTGTTGCAAGGCACTTTCCTTACCACATGTTGGTTCGTAGTCCTGTTCTCCGGGTCCATATGTGTATCCCTCTATTTATTAACAAGCACAGGACTCCTTGTTTTCTTGCCGGATTGTCATTTGACTCTGCATTTAGATAATGATATGTGTGTGCCGGCTTTCAACAAATAGCATCCCATGATATTCCATCTTACTTCCTTGCTGTGTGTGTGTGTATGTAAGAGAGAGAGAGAGGGAGAGGGAGAGGGAGAGGGAGAGGGAGAGAGAGAGAGAGAGAGAGAGAGAGAGAGAGAGAGAGAGAGAGAGAGACAGACAGACAGACAGACAGACAGACAGACAGACAGACATACAGACAGACAGACAGACAGACAGACAGACAGACAGACAGACAGACAGACAGACAGACAGACAGAGAAAGAGAGAAGCTCTTTTTTTGCTATGTTCTAAAACGCGTTCATGGCACTGGACGGTTTTAGCAATTTAAAATTAATTTATTTATAAACATGGTCCTTCTTAAAGGATGCCTTTTGACATCAGTATTTAAATATTTATTAAATACTATTAGAGTTTAGCTCTAATAAATTAATTTATTCATAACTATTAGTAGTTCTAAACTGAAATGATGTGAGTAAAATGCATTAAGTATCATAAATTATATGGTTAGGCCATAGCCATTACGCAAGATGAAATTGACTCACTATAAATTATTTGCATACACAGGAGAGTCCTGGTAGTACCTGTGCTTCGATGAGCTATAAAACTGTTACGCTGCAGCGTCGCACAAAGTCGTAAACTGAATATCCTTACATGGCACTGAAGTTCCTTATGTTGAGAACACTTATTTAAAGTAATAATTGAATGTATTCTACTACTATGTGTACGTGTCTGTGTGTCCGAGTTCTATTGTTGTGTAAATTTAATAAATAAGTGGATTTATTTTTATATAATTCTAATGTTTATTTCATTTTCTTTAATTTATTTTTACATAAACCACGTCACTAAATTTGTGAAAGATACAAATAAAAAAAATAAATACTTTCTTTATTTTGTTTTGTGCCTTATGTTGTGAACGGCAGGTCCTTACTTCACGCAGCCGTAACCCTACCTTAAGAAACTCCGCTTGAGAGAGATTAACTGGTTATTTTTGACAATTACTGTAACATTTAGAGAACGCTTTGAGCTAAACTAAACTTAACTTCTATAAGTCTAGTAACTACACCGCCGGTTAAAACCTATTATTAAATTTAACTAGTAAACAACTAGTTAAATTTCAATATAAGTACACAATATCAAAAAGTAATTAATTGTGAAACACAGTTACCAATTTTCACATGTGTACTTGCCTGTGTAAGTTTAATACAATGTACGTATACTACAAATCTAGAACAGGAGATGGAGGTAAACAAGTCGCTTTTATGCTTTAATGTAAGCACAGCAAGGAAGTCAGATGGAACATCGTGGCATGCTTTTTGTAGAAAGCTGGACACACATATCATTATCTAAATTCCAAGTCAAATGACAATCCGGCATGAAAACAAGGAGTCCTGAACCTGTTAATAAATAAAGCAATACGCAATAAGGCCCAGAAAACTGGACTACGAACCAACATGTGGTAAGGAAAGTGCCTTGCAACAATGGGTACAACGACACAGAAGTCAGGAATGCTATCGCAAAATAGATAAAAACACAGGAATAGATCTCCTTTAAAACCTGAAGTAGATCCCAAATGTACGCTGTAGCGTCACAGAACGTTCCATAAAAAGAAATCATTTATATAGTAAGTTAGCATAGGAGGAAAGTGAAGTGAACAGTATCGAACCCAAGTAGTCCCAAAAAATTGTGTAATTTTGTATAATAATTATTTCTATCAACTTGAAGAAAAACGACCAAACTATGACTAAGACAAAACCCCATATATATATTATTAAAGTGAATAAGAGTGAAAAAACCATAAGACACTATAAGAGAGAGAAATAATGTCAGAATCCACCAGAATAAAGTCAATAATTATTAAGTTTTATAACTATGAATATAGTATTAAAAACTATTTTTTGTGAATAAATGGACAAGATCCATCATTATATTATGTGATGTAAATAAAATAAATGTATTAAATGACTTAAATACATTATTAGAAAGAGTTTAAGTTAAAATAAAAATTGTATATTTGCAATGACAAAAAATATTAATGTGTTGGATTTGAGACCATACACAAAGATTTCATGAAAAAATTAATTATTCTCAGATTTAAATAAAAACTATATGTAATTGTCAAGCAGACAATAGTGAACAATTTATCTTAAATAAAGGAAGCTGTCAAATGAATAAAAAGCAGCCAAAATAGCCAAAAACAGTGTTAACTAAAAACATGTAATAGGCATCTAATATTGTATAATTTATGAATTTAATGTTGCCAAAATGCAACCAAACTGTATTAGAAAGCTGTAATATGATATAAAGCAACTATACTAATATACCTGACCAACTTTAACGTTGTAATAGTCAAGTCAGCAAAATATTTACTTATACCATGTATGGCTGAAGCCAATTATCCAGTACAAAAATAACCATATCTGGCTAAAATACTTACATAATACTAACAAAAATAAAGTAGAATGGTACAATACATCAAAATACCTTAATAAGAAATCAACTCAGTTGAAAGTAAAGTCAATTCTAAAAGAATTTAACTAATTAGAGTGAGATTTGTCACACCATAAAAAAATGACATCTCAAGACAATCAATGATGCTATGTCATCTTGTGATAAATATAAAATATGTACAAAGTAACCAGGTGTCACAAAAGATAGACAAAATAATAAACTCTGTGTGTATAGTGGTGAAATAATACATATATTAAGGAAAAAGACTAATCATTGTATTAGAAAACTGACAAGAACCTAGGCCATGAGCAGAGGCCATATAAAATTGTATTTATTTGTGTTTTATTGATATTAAAATTTGTTTATTTTGTTGTAGGAGAGTAGTAGTAGTAGATGTCCAGCTTGTGAAGGGAACTTTATAACTCCACAACAATTTTTATTATAAATATTGAGTTTTTAATGACTACAACTCAAGGTGAGGGTTGTATATTGTAATGTTTTTTAGACTTAAGTTAATTAGATACCAATCATATTTAGTATCGCTAGATTCAGTTAAAAACAAGGAATTTAAATACATTAATGGCATACAAATTGTAAGTACTAATGTGAAACTGTTTGATAAATACCAGTGTAAATTTTGAAATATCCATTGTATGAAGAATAAGAAATTCGTTCTAAAAGCTTCTACGGAAGTGAAAATTGTTCTATGACATTCCATTTCGTTTATTCTCGAACAATCTAGAAAGAATTTTACACAAATATACCGGAAGTCGACGAAAACAGTCATCCCGATTTAGTATAAAAGCGAGACAAAATTCGGACGAAAAACACTTGAAGATTGAACTCCAGAAGTGATGCACCTCACACAACACTGATCAACGCAGCTAAGGCGAAACCGAGAGGCGAAAATTCGACAAGACACGGCAGGAAGGCTTTTTCCCGTACATAGACATACCCGACTGACTTAACCTCAACGAGAGTCGCCAAAAAGTATCGCTGAAATAGAGCAGCGATACGGCAAATTCTAATAGAAAGCACGCAGCCAGAACGTCGACGGCCCAGGAGGGTCCCAACATTTAATAGAGAACGAATTCTGCTGTGTTCGCATTGACTGACTAACGTGACAAATAATTCCCCCGAACGTAAACAAAACAATACACTGAGCCTTCCTCAAAACTGCATGGGAGTCAGCGCTGCGGTGGCAGATTTCTGAATCAACGCTAAACAGATGATTCGTAGTGGCGGCGTTTGAACGAGATTTTACTGCCAAACGTTTTGACAAAAAGTGCGGAAAAAGTAACGATCGAAAAAATTGACTTTAAATAGATTCAGTGTACACCCGAAGAGGCGAGATCGAGAAACTACCCGAAGGAAGTGTCCAGTGAGAGAATAAACGACCATTGGAACGTGAGTTACCAAAATTAAAATCATTGTTACCTGGTTACAATTATCACACAGTTGTATTTTACACGCCACTTATGAGACGCGACCAGGCGTTGCGATTGGCTGAAGCCTTGATCACGATTAAGTTCCCCGCCAGCACCTGCTTTGTTGATTTGGTAAGGTAATGACCTGAGACATGAGTTCCCGCGAGGTTGTGCAAGTGCCTTCCTTGCGAAAGCTGGCTGTCTCGGTGACATTACCCACCATTTCGGCCGACGCCCTAGGGCGCTCGAGCTTCTTGTCCTCGCCAGTGTGTCACCCCGTTCCCAAAGGTTAGCCTGAGGGGACCATGGTGTCGCGCCTTGGCCGGACAATTGGCTGAAGCAAAGCACTAGCTTGCCACCGTGGTGGCCATGTTAATTTATCATGGACCCGCGGACTGCACCTTAACATCCTTGAGCAGAGCAAACGACCGCGCTGAACTGTTGGCACCTGGCGTTCATCAGGCTTAGGCCTGGACAACGCACACAAATTAGGGCGTAAGACGCCCGTGCACCCATCCATCCATCCATCCATACATCTTCAAATCACTTAGTTTTTTTCTTGTAAGGCATCTAATTGATATGTCTTGGTAGTTCAAAGGAGTCACGTCCTGAGATTAAAGTTTTTTCATATATTAAACTCATGCTTGTCAACTGAGTCAGAATCTGAAATACTAGCCGATACTTGATTGGACATATAAAAAATTGTCAATAATAATAGCTTATAAAATTTTTTCTCTGCAATTTTATAATTTTTTTTTTTTATGAATGATAGTCCTGCAGACGATTTGTTTGTTGTTTTTAAAGAATCATTAAACATAACTGATTTTTCAAAGCTAAACTGACTTGTTTAAATTTTTTTGTAGATTTAAAAATTTTATCAATCACATTTAATTTTTTCTTGGAACAAACGTTTCCAAGTGGCGCCCACAAAAGCATAGTTTTAAGTTGTATTACAGGACTACATCACTGCAGAGGATCCAGTCAACAGGGTAAGTAACAAAAGTGCGCGGAGGTAACGCCCGACAGATTACAACACTTTTACAAAATACACACCCCTTTCTTTTTGTTATAAATTGGCAGCCCAACTAGTGAGGCTTGAAAAAGACGGAACAAGCCCGGCAACTACCAACAGATCATGATGTCGCAAACAAAAGGACAAATGGTAGAACAAACACAAAAAAATGAACCAGCAAAAATGATAGAAATGACAAAAAGTGACATGGAGATGATAATGGCGATGCTCCAAGAAATGGAAAAAAGTAGACGGGAATTTAAGGAGGAAATAATAGAATCTATGAATAGATTCAGACAGGAAGAAAGGGAGGAAAGACCGAAATATAAGGAGGAAATAATAGGGGCGATAGAATCTTGGGGGGAGTCCCTGAGAAAGGAAACAAATGCAAATTACAAAACAGTAGACGAAAAGATCGAGGAGAGTAAAACTGACAATGATAGGGAGGTCGAGGTAATGGAGGAACAGGTAGAAGGATTACAGATTCTATTTCGTCATCTTCCAGAAACGAAAAACAATAATGCAAATTACGAATTAGTAGACGAAAAGATCGAGGAGAGTAAAACTGACAATGACAGGGAGGTCGAGGTAATGGAGGAACAGGTAAAAGGATTACAGTTTCTATTTCGTCATCTTCCAGAAAATAATACCGGTCCTGAAACCATAGAGAAAGAAACAGTAGAAACGGAACAAAACATAGCTAATAGATTGGACAGACCGAGAAAAACAAACAGGGAATATACAAAGGAAATAGGAGAAATGACTCAAGGCGGTTTAATTAATATACTTAACCCCCCGGTCACTGACCACAGAGAAAGGAGTTATATGAAAGAATATAAACAGAATTTAATGAAAAGGGACAAAAAGAAAGAGTGTATTACAAAGAAAATCATAGGCCAAAATACTTTTAATGTAAGCGTGCCTAGAAAAAAGATACATTATGCCAAAAAGAAGGAAAATTATGAGGAACAAATGGGCCAGCTTATAGAAAAATACGCTCAGGCAATAAGAGAAATAAGAAAGAAAAGGAATCAAGAGATAGGCCCCAGGTAAGTAATGACGAAAGACCCCGAACAGTTCACGAAAATCCGGGTTTTTCATTACAGCATAACCAGGTAAATAATGACGAAAAACCCCGAGTATTTTATGTAAACCATGTATTGGCAGAAACTGGCCGAGAACCAGATAATGATCCCCAAACTGAAAGTGAGAGAGAGGAGGAATTCCGCTATGCAGAAAAATTATGGCCCAACCATGTGATGAGATGGTAAGGCCATGAAACCAGTCATCCAGAATAAATGTCATAGACCAGGCATTTGAAGGAGTAGAGGTGATAAACATCGAAGGTCGAATATTGAAAAGAGAAGGAATTAAAAAGGAATGGGAATAATAAATAAGGACATAATATAAGGGACACACAACCAAAAGGAGTTGAAATAATTAACCCAAACTGACAAATATAACCAAAATATTATCAAACATGAAAACTATACCTATGAGGTAACTGACACAATTAGGAACAAGGTGGATGGATGGATGGGTGCACGGGCGTCTTGCGCCCTAATTTGTGTGCGTTGTCCAGGCCTAAGCCTGATGAACGCCAGGTGCCAACAGTTCAGCGCGGTCGTTTGCTCTGCTCAAGGATGTTAAGGTGCAGTCCGCGGGTCCATGATAAATTAACATGGCCACCACGGTGGCAAGCTAGTGCTTTGCTTCAGCCAATTGTCCGGCCAAGGCGCGACACCATGGTCCCCTCAGGCTAACCTTTGGGAACGGGGTGACACACTGGCGAGGACAAGAAGCTCGAGCGCCCTAGGGCGTCGGCCGAAATGGTGGGTAATGTCACCGAGACAGCCAGCTTTCGCAAGGAAGGCACTTGCACAACCTCGCGGGAGCTCATGTCTCAGGTCATTACCTTACCAAATCAACAAAGCAGGTGCTGGCGGGGAACTTAATCGTGATCAAGGCTTCAGCCAATCGCAACGCCTGGTCGCGTCTCATTGGTCGCCGGGACATAGCCCACGGAAACTCAGAAACGCGCCGGCGAATACAAGAGGCTTGTCCGCCCGAAGGCAGCGGCCGAGTCGGCGGAACTTGTCACCGGGGCAGTCGGCTTTCGCAAGGAGGCATTTGCACAACCTCGCGAGATCCCATGTCCCGGATCGAGGCCCCGCCGAATCGGCAAAGCCGATGCTGGCAATAAATCTATCCATTCAATCCGCCGCAGCATGATTGACTACAGTTTCGGCAGGCGCAGGTGGTGATTGATGGTGATCGGTTCAGATATCCAGAAGGTTGGGGGGATTCGTTTCTGGGGTTCATGTGATGAACTTAGGGGGGGTCGTCTAGCAGCGCCCTAGGGCGCCTGACGCGGCGAGGAGGCGGAGCATTCTCCATGCTGTTAAGCCTTCGGAGGTGCGGGTAAGAGGACTCGCCTGCCTTGGCGAACAAATTCGCTGCCAGGGACCAGACGAAGACCTCTAAGGTGGGAACACGGAGACCCCGATGTATGGCGGTATTTCGCACATACCACGGGGACCCCGTGAGGGAGCGTAGGGTCCAGTTCTGAAATGTAGTCAGCCTATGCCTGTTGGTGGCCGACAGGAGAGGCCACCAGGCGGGTGCCGCATAAGTGAGTACTGTTCGGAGGAACAGTAGATACAATGTCAGTTTGGTACGGACAGCCAGGCAGCTGTTCCGCGAAACATAGGTGATAGTTTGGCTCTGACGCCACGAGCCAAGTTGAGGGTTGAGGTCACGTGGGCGTTGAAGTTTAAGTGCCGATCAAGCCGAACACCTAGGTACTTCACCGTCTCGGTCCAGTTGATGGGTCTCCCCTCTAAGGAGAGGGATTGGCATCGGGAAATGGACTTATGCGTAAAGCAGATCGCCTCGGATTTCTCCGTATTGATCGCTACCCGCCATTTCCTTAGCCAGTCCGGAAGCATATCCAACTGGCGTTGTAACATTACGCTCGTCCGCCAAGGCGAAAGCGAGCTAAAATGAAACATCGCGTCGTCGGCAAATAGAGATAACGTGACCCCGGGATAAACAGGCAGATCGTTCGTGTATAGTACATACAGAACGGGGCCGAGGACAGATCCTTGTGGGACGCCGGCGGAGACAGGGCGAACCCGAGAGAACGCCCCATCTACGCTGATCCTGAAGGTGCGATCCGTCAGATAGGATCGGAGCAAGTGGACGATAGATGTCGGGATTGGCGAATGCGCCAGTTTGTAGAGCAGGCCTTCGTGCCAGACTTTATCGAAGGCTTTGCTCACATCCAACAGGACAGCGCCTGTTGCCTGATGATGGTTGGCAGCGTCGGCTAGATAGGTGACAACCCGTACTAGCTGAAGAGTAGTCGAGTGCCTCGGCCTAAACCCAAACTGCTCCTCGCGGATGAAACCATCCACCAGGGGCCGAATACGGGCCAGGAGAAGACGCTCGAATACCTTCGAGATTATTGGCAATAGTGATATTGGGCGGTAGCTTCCAGGTAGCGTGGGCGGCTTTTTAGATTTCTGGATCATGATGACGTTGGCAGTTTTCCACAGGCGAGGGAAGTAACTCAGCCGGAGACAGGAGTTGAACAGCTCAAGAAGAACGTCAACTGCCGAAGGCGGGAGATTCTGCAACGCAGCGGCGCCGATGCGATCGGGGCCAGGGGCCTTGCTCTTCTAGGATGGATGGATGGATGGGTGCACGGGCGTCTTGCGCCCTAATTTGTGTGCGTTGTCCAGGCCTAAGCCTGATGAACGCCAGGTGCCAACAGTTCAGCGCGGTCGTTTGCTCTGCTCAAGGATGTTAAGGTGCAGTCCGCGGGTCCATGATGAATTAACATGGCCACCACGGTGGCAAGCTAGTGCTTAGCTTCAGCCAATTGTCCGGCCAAGGCGCGACACCATGGTCCCCTCAGGCTAGCCTTTGGGAACGTGGTGACACACTGGCGAGGACAAGAAGCTCGAGCGCCCTAGGGCGTCGGCCGAAATGGTGGGTAATGTCACCGAGACAGCCAGCTTTCGCAAGGAAGGCACTTGCACAACCTCGCGGGAGCTCATGTCTCAGGTCATTACCTTACCAAATCAACAAAGCAGGTGCTGGCGGGGAACTTAATCGTGATCAAGGCTTCAGCCAAACGCAACGCCTGGTCGCGTCTCATTGGTCGCCGGGACATAGCCCACGGAAACTCAGAAACGCGCCGGCGAATACAAGAGGCTCGTCCGCCCGAAGGCAGCGGCCGAGTCGGCGGAACTTGTCACCGGGGCAGTCGGCTTTCGCAAGGAGGCATTTGCACAACCTCGCGAGATCCCATGTCCCGGATCGAGGCCCTGCCGAATCGGCAAAGCCGATGCTGGCAATAAATCTATCCATTCAATCCGCCGCAGCATGATTGACTACAGTTTCGGCAGGCGCAGGTGGTGATTGATGGTGATCGGTTCAGATTTCCAGAAGGTTGGGGGGATTCGTTTCTGGGGGTTCATGTGATGAACTTAGGGGGGGTCGTCTAGCAGCGCCCTAGGGCGCCTGACGCGGCGAGGAGGCGGAGCATTCTCCATGCTGTTAAGCCTTCGGAGGTGCGGGTAAGAGGACTCGCCTGCCTTGGCGAACAAATTCGTTGCCAGGGACCAGACGAAGACCTCTAAGGTGGGAACACGGAGACCCCGATGTATGGCGGTATTTCGCACATACCACGGGGACCCCGTGAGGGAGCGTAGGGTCCAGTTCTGAAATGTAGTCAGCCTATGCCTGTTGGTGGCCGACAGGAGAGGCCACCAGGCGGGTGCCGCATAAGTGAGTACTGTTCGGAGGAACAGTAGATACAATGTCAGTTTAGTACGGATAGCCAGGCAGCTGTTCCGCGAAAGCATAGGTGATAGTTTGGCTCTGACGCCACGAGCCAAGTTGAGGGTTGAGGTCACGTGAGCGTTGAAGTTTAAGTGCCGGTCAAGCCGAACACCTAGGTACTTCACCGTCTCGGTCCAGTTGATGGGTCTCCCCTCTAAGGAGAGGGATTGGCATCGGGAAATGGACTTATGCGTAAAGCAGATCGCCTCGGATTTCTCCGTATTGATCGCTACCCGCCATTTCCTTAGCCAGTCCGGAAGCATATCCAACTGGCGTTGTAACATTACGCTCGTCCGCCAAGGCGAAAGCGAGCTAAAATGAAACATCGCGTCGTCGGCAAATAGAGATAACGTGACCCCGGGATAAACAGGCAGATCGTTCGTGTACAGTACATACAGAACGGGGCCGAGGACAGATCCTTGTGGGACGCCGGCGGAGACAGGGCGAACCCGAGAGAACGCCCCATCTACGCTGATCCTGAAGGTGCGATCCGTCAGATAGGATCGGAGCAAGTGGACGATAGATGTCGGGATTGGCGAATGCGCCAGTTTATAGAGCAGGCCTTCGTGCCAGACTTTATCGAAGGCTTTGCTCACATCCAACAGGACAGCGCCTGTTGCCTGATGATGGTTGGCAGCGTCGGCTAGATAGGTGACAACCCGTACTAGCTGAAGAGTAGTCGAGTGCCTCGGCCTAAACCCAAACTGCTCCTCGCGGATGAAACCATCCACCAGGGGCCGAATACGGGCCAGGAGAAGACGCTCGAATACCTTCGAGATTACTGGCAATAGTGATATTGGGCGGTAGCTTCCAGGTAGCGTGGGCGGCTTTTTAGATTTCTGGATCATGATGACGTTGGCAGTTTTCCACAGGCGAGGGAAGTAACTCAGCCGGAGACAGGAGTTGAACAGCTCAAGAAGAACGTCAAATGCCGAAGGCGGGAGATTCTGCAACGCAGCGGCGCCGATGCGATCGGGGCCAGGGGCCTTTCTCTTCTTCAGTCGGCTTAGGACAGACGCAAGGTCATCCTCGTCGACCGAAATAGGAGGATCAATGGGGGGAGCAGAAAAGTATCCAGATAGGAAATCCCTGACGACGGCCACATGAGCCGGGTCAGAGATGCCTCTATGGACGGTGAACTGGTCCTCAATGCAGTCGGCGAAGACCTCCGCCTTGCCTTCTGCAGAGGATACAGTGCCGTCCGGGGTATTCAAGGGATGGCGAGTCCTCTTTTCGCCTTTTAGTCTACCAGCGGCTCTCCATACGGAGGCGTGGTCGACTTCCAAGGACTCCAAATAGGAGTCCCATCGATTCGCGTTTACGTCAAGCAGAAGCTGCGAGACGTGTTCCGACTGGGCTCGAAAGCGCCGTCTAGCGGCAGGATAACGGGTATGGTGCCATCTGCGGCGGAGCTGGCGCCGTAATCGGATGGCTTGGAGAACTTCCGCAGGAAGGTCGGAGCGTTTATTACTCACCGGAACAGTGTAGGTGTTTTTATCCATTGCAGACTGGACAAGGTCCTGGAGCTGATGTACCCGGAGATCCACATCGTCACAAGAGACGAGTGGGTCCGGAGGGACAGATGGCAACTGCCTGGCCAGATCATCGTGGTAGGATCGCCAATTGACTCTCCTAACAGGATGATCGGGAAGTCGGGGTGAGACCGACGGCAGCAAGACAGTTACAAGTAGGGGGTCGTGATCGGACGATAGGTCCGACACCGCGCTGACTTGTAGATGAAAGGGGATGGCCTTGACACTCTTCTAGGATGGATGGATGGATGGGTGCACGGGCGTCTTGCGCCCTAATTTGTGTGCGTTGTCCAGGCCTAAGCCTGATGAACGCCAGGTGCCAACAGTTCAGCGCGGTCGTTTGCTCTGCTCAAGGATGTTAAGGTGCAGTCCGCGGGTCCATGATGAATTAACATGGCCACCACGGTGGCAAGCTAGTGCTTAGCTTCAGCCAATTGTCCGGCCAAGGCGCGACACCATGGTCCCCTCAGGCTAGCCTTTGGGAACGTGGTGACACACTGGCGAGGACAAGAAGCTCGAGCGCCCTAGGGCGTCGGCCGAAATGGTGGGTAATGTCACCGAGACAGCCAGCTTTCGCAAGGAAGGCACTTGCACAACCTCGCGGGAGCTCATGTCTCAGGTCATTACCTTACCAAATCAACAAAGCAGGTGCTGGCGGGGAACTTAATCGTGATCAAGGCTTCAGCCAATCGCAACGCCTGGTCGCGTCTCATTGGTCGCCGGGACATAGCCCACGGAAACTCAGAAACGCGCCGGCGAATACAAGAGGCTCGTCCGCCCGAAGGCAGCGGCCGAGTCGGCGGAACTTGTCACCGGGGCAGTCGGCTTTCGCAAGGAGGCATTTGCACAACCTCGCGAGATCCCATGTCCCGGATCGAGGCCCTGCCGAATCGGCAAAGCCGATGCTGGCAATAAATCTATCCATTCAATCCGCCGCAGCATGATTGACTACAGTTTCGGCAGGCGCAGGTGGTGATTGATGGTGATCGGTTCAGATTTCCAGAAGGTTGGGGGGATTCGTTTCTGGGGTTCATGTGATGAACTTAGGGGGGGTCGTCTAGCAGCGCCCTAGGGCGCCTGACGCGGCGAGGAGGCGGAGCATTCTCCATGCTGTTAAGCCTTCGGAGGTGCGGGTAAGAGGACTCGCCTGCCTTGGCGAACAAATTCGTTGCCAGGGACCAGACGAAGACCTCTAAGGTGGGAACACGGAGACCCCGATGTATGGCGGTATTTCGCACATACCACGGGGACCCCGTGAGGGAGCGTAGGGTCCAGTTCTGAAATGTAGTCAGCCTATGCCTGTTGGTGGCCGACAGGAGAGGCCACCAGGCGGGTGCCGCATAAGTGAGTACTGTTCGGAGGAACAGTAGATACAATGTCAGTTTAGTACGGACAGCCAGGCAGCTGTTCCGCGAAAGCATAGGTGATAGTTTGGCTCTGACGCCACGAGCCAAGTTGAGGGTTGAGGTCACGTGAGCGTTGAAGTTTAAGTGCCGATCAAGCCGAACACCTAGGTACTTCACCGTCTCGGTCCAGTTGATGGGTCTCCCCTCTAAGGAGAGGGATTGGCATCGGGAAATGGACTTATGCGTAAAGCAGATCGCCTCGGATTTCTCCGTATTGATCGCTACCCGCCATTTCCTTAGCCAGTCCGGAAGCATATCCAACTGGCGTTGTAACATTACGCTCGTCCGCCAAGGCGAAAGCGAGCTAAAATGAAACATCGCGTCGTCGGCAAATAGAGATAACGTGACCCCGGGATAAACAGGCAGATCGTTCGTGTACAGTACATACAGAACGGGGCCGAGGACAGATCCTTGTGGGACGCCGGCGGAGGCAGGGCGAACCCGAGAGAACGCCCCATCTACGCTGATCCTGAAGGTGCGATCCGTCAGATAGGATCGGAGCAAGTGGACGATAGATGTCGGGATTGGCGAATGCGCCAGTTTGTAGAGCAGGCCTTCGTGCCAGACTTTATCGAAGGCTTTGCTCACATCCAACAGGACAGCGCCTGTTGCCTGATGATGGTTGGCAGCGTCGGCTAGATAGGTGACAACCCGTACTAGCTGAAGAGTAGTCGAGTGCCTCGGCCTAAACCCAAACTGCTCCTCGCGGATGAAACCATCCACCAGGGGCCGAATACGGGCCAGGAGAAGACGCTCGAATACCTTCGAGATTACTGGCAATAGTGATATTGGGCGGTAGCTTCCAGGTAGCGTGGGCGGCTTTTTAGATTTCTGGATCATGATGACGTTGGCAGTTTTCCACAGGCGAGGGAAGTAACTCAGCCGGAGACAGGAGTTGAACAGCTCAAGAAGAACGTCAACTGCCGAAGGCGGGAGATTCTGCAACGCAGCGGCGCCGATGCGATCGGGGCCAGGGGCCTTTCTCTTCTTCAGTCGGCTTAGGACAGACGCAAGGTCATCCTCGTCGACCGAAATAGGAGGATCAATGGGGGGAGCAGAAAAGTATCCAGATAGGAAATCCCTGACGACGGCCACATGAGCCGGGTCAGAGATGCCTCTATGGACGGTGAACTGGTCCTCAATGCAGTCGGCGAAGACCTCCGCCTTGCCTTCTGCAGAGGATACAGTGCCGTCCGGGGTATTCAAGGGATGGCGAGTCCTCTTTTCGCCTTTTAGTCTACCAGCGGCTCTCCATACGGAGGCGTGGTCGACTTCCAAGGACTCCAAATAGGAGTCCCATCGATTCGCGTTTACGTCAAGCAGAAGCTGCGAGACGTGTTCCGACTGGGCTCGAAAGCGCCGTCTAGCGGCAGGATCACGGGTATGGTGCCATCTGCGGCGGAGCTGGCGCCGTAAGCGGATGGCTTGGAGAACTTCCGCAGGAAGGTCGGAGCGTTTATTACTCACCGGAACAGTGTAGGTGTTTTTATCCATTGCAGACTGGACAAGGTCCTGGATCTGATGTACCCGGAGATCCACATCGTCACAAGAGACGAGTGGGTCCGGAGGGACAGATGGCAACTGCCTGGCCAGATCATCGTGGTAGGATCGCCAATTGACTCTCCTAACAGGATGATCGGGAAGTCGGGGTGAGACCGACGGCAGCAAGACAGTTACAAGTAGGGGGTCGTGATCGGACGATAGGTCCGACACCGCGCTGACTTGTAGATGAAAGGGGATGGCCTTGACAATTACGATATCAAGGACATCCGGCGGATAACCCGCAGTGGGAAAGTGTGTCGGTTCGGACGGGCCGATGATGAGGACGATGGGATCATCTTCGACAGCCCTACGGAGAGAATTGCCGTAGGGGTTTGACGTTCTGCTGTTCCAAGAGGGATGCTTGGCATTAAGGTCTCCGGCTACGATGGTTGGGAGATCGCTGTCCAGGAGGGCGTCCCACTCCTCATGCGGTGGAGCTCGATGGCCGGGCGGGAGGTACGCAGAAACAAAGCGCACCTCCAGGCCGGCTACATCCAGCGCCACAGCACATGCTTCGATGAGGGTAGTTTCAGGGGCAGGGAGTTCTCTATGAGAGTGTCGCCTGTGGACTAAGATCGCCACTCCGCCAGATGCTCGGTGGCGATCGGGACCATTCCTGTCTTTCCTGTAGCAAGCATAGGCTGGCAGGGAAAATCGCCGGTTAGGGGCAAGATGAGTTTCGGAGAGGAGTACGACATCTGCGTCGTACTCGACAAGGAAAGCTGCCAGTTCGGCCCGACGCGCCGGAATGCCATCTGCATTCCACGCGACGAACCGGAACTGTCTAGCCATGGTTAGATGAGGGGACGATCAGGGCGATCAGCGATGTTAGGATCGCCATGAGTATTGTCGGGACATCCCGAGCAGCAAGAATTTTCGGAACAATGCCGCTGACCCAGGCCATCAGCTGAGCCTCAGTGACCAGTGGTGATCCACCGGCCTCAGGGGCCTGACTAGCCGGCTCTGGGGCCGCGGAAGGTGCAGATGCCGCCTCCAGGGGAGGGTGGGCAATTGGAGCTGGCTGCTCGGGGGCTGGCGAGATTTCCATGGAAATCGCAGGGGCCTGGGCAACAGGAGCAGGCTCCTGGCCGGGTAGTTGCTGGGCAGCCGGAGGGGCGTTGTTAGCCTCCGGGTATAGTTGTTTTGCCACAAGTGGTTTTCGATTCTTGCGCTTAGCGCGCCGTTTCTTAGGCGGCTGGGTCTGTGAGGGGGGTACTGCGGGCGTTGCCGCTTGAGGAGAAGGCACTCCGGCAGGTGCTGAGGTTCTGGGGGCCACAGTGGGCGCCGTAGCGACCGCTGCAGCGTATGTTATGGTTCCTCCAGCGGCAGGAGCCGCAGGAAGAGCCGTAGATGCTGAGGCGGGTGGTTGGACTGCCGCCCGCTTCGAGGGTCTAGGAGCTGGGCGAGGAGGTTCAACCAGACGGTTTTGCTCCCGCTGCTGTTTCTTTAGGGCCTTCTTAAAATGATTACAACCCCTAAAGTTAGCCGGGTGGCTACCTCCGCAGTTGCAGCACGTCGCGGGTTGAGGCTTCACAACGGGACAATTCTCGTTGTGGGCCTCGCCGCAGCGTACACAACGCGGCGGCATCTTACAAAAGGCCGATGAGTGGCCGAATCGCTGGCATTGAAAGCACTGGGAAGGCCCAGGCTTACTACTAAATGCCCTAATCTGTACCCTGAGGCACAGAATGGTTTCCAGGTTATAGACTTCTGCGAAGGAACCAACCTTCTGGATCCTGATGTAGAAGGAATTACTTTTCCTTTTCCGATCACCGGATAGGAGAGGGACAACGGAGGTAGGGTAGAAACCCTTCTCCGCCAGATCCTCCCAGATCCACAAGATCGGTGTGTCGTGGGGGATCCCGGACACCACAATCTTGAGTTCCCTCTCCTCAGGGAGGGGGAAGGTGTGAAAAGCGCGACCGGAGTCGGCCAGGAATTTCTGGCAAGCCCGAAAGTCCTGGATCGACTTCGGAAGCAATCGAGTGGACGAGCCTTGGCTTTTGGCCTCAACTCGCCCAGACGGCACTACTAAATTCAGCTCCCGTAGGAGGGTATGCCAATCGGTGCACTGAGGCACGACAATCGTAGCTCGTAGCTCGTAGCTAATGAGGGGACGGGGCTCAAGGCCCCTGCATGGTAGCAGTGCCCGGAGTGACTCCTCCGATGACTGCAAGTAGGTCGGGCTCTCTCAAGGACTTTAGGTAAAACAAGGTCAAGTGGGTGGGATGGTGTGCTCCTTTTGCAGTTGGGTAGGGGAGAGGATCTCACAAGTGAGGTGCTCAGCCTAGCCAAAGTCTGGTAGAGTGTGGGCCCTGAAGCCAGCGGTGACGCGTCCGAGTCACAGCGGAGAAACCTCCCGGGACATATGAGTACCGGTTGGCCAACGCTGCTGCCTCCGACGTGGCCCCACTGTCCGCATAGCGGTGATCAGCACAGGCCCGTTGCGTATCCGGGGCGGGCGCCTGATGAAAGAAGGCACTTGCACAACTGACATAAGACAACCCCGCCGAGGCCGCAAACGACCAGGGCAGACCATTCAGGGCAGAGTGAGTGGTAATGCTACGTCTAAGGTGTGGTAGGTGTTCTGTTTGAGGTAGGGTACTAGCGGTAGGGTGTTGACTCCCTCAGGAGAAGGGCCCTATGTAGGAGACTATGGGGGGTCGTCCAGCAGAGTGCGGGGTCTTTTGACTACGTGGCAAGGGGGACCTTCGTCCCTGGCCAGGGCACGGAGGTGGGGGTATCGGGAGTCTGCAGCCCGGAAGAAGAGGCCCACAGAGAGTCTGAAGACAAACTCTTCCACCGTTTGCAGACGGAGGCCCGTCCTGATAGCTCTGTTACAAACAAACCAGGGCGAGTTGGAGAGGATACGGACGGAACTGTTTTGGAACTGTTCCAGCTTACGCTTCGTTGTGGCAGATAAGAGGGGCCACCACGCTGGGGCTGCGTAGGTGAATACTGTCCTGAGAAGCAGGAGATACAGGGTGAGTTTAGTGCGCAGTGAGAGGGGACTTCTGCGCGAGATGAGTGGAAAGATTTTGGCTCTGACGCCACGGGCCTGTCGGAGTTTGGTTTGGACGTGGCCGGCGAAGCTTAGTCGACTGTCAATAGACACCCCCAAGTACTTCACCGACTTCTTCCAAGCGATAGGGTTCCCATCTAGGGTGAGGGGCTGGCATGCGGTCCGCTTGCGCGTGATGCAGATCGCTTCGGATTTCTCCGCGTTGATCGCCACGCGCCACTTACGTAGCCAGGGAGGCAGAAGGTCGAGTTGGCGTTGTATCACTGTGCTAGCAAAACCAGGGTTCTGCGAGCTGTAGTGATACATGGCATCGTCAGCAAAAAGGGAAAGAGTGACGTTGGGATATACGGGCAAGTCGTTCGTGTACACGAGGTACAGAACGGGGCCGAGGACTGATCCTTGGGGAACGCCAGCGTCTATGGGGCGGTCAGAAGAGACCGCTCCATCTACGCTAATGTGAAAAGTCCGGCCGCGGAGATACGACCAGAACAGTCTCACAGTTGATGCGGGAAGGGGCGTGTGTGCCAGTTTATAGAGCAGACCTTCGTGCCAGACACGGTCGAAGGCCTTACTAGCGTCCAAGAGGACGGCTGCGGTGTGCAGCTTTTTGTTTGCAGCGTCAGAGAACTGGGTAACGACGCGGACTAGTTGTAGGGTGGTCGAATGCTCCCTGCGAAACCCATACTGCTCGCTGCGGATGAACCCATCAAGCAGCGGTACAACACGGGCGTGCAGGAGGCGCTCGAACACCTTCGATAACACGGGCAGTAGTGAGATGGGGCGATAATTTTCAGGGAACATGCGAGATTTCCCGGGTTTAGGGATCATGATTACCCTTGCGTTTTTCCACAGGCGAGGGAAGTAGTTGAGGCGGAGACATGAGTTGAACACGTCCAGGATGTGGTCAGTGACAACTGATGGGGCATTCTTTAGGGCGGTCGCTCCTATTCTGTCCGGGCCGCAGGCCCGTTTAGGATTTAGCCGTGCGATAGCATGAACGAGATCGGCTTTTTCAAAGGGGGGTGGGGGATCCGTCAAAGGTTGGGCGAGATAGTTTTCGAGGAAGTCCTCGACGCGAGCCATGTGGTCCGCGTCGAAGACGCCTCTGTGAGGGGTAAATTGTTCCTCAACGGAGTTTGCGAAGACCTCAGCCTTGCGCTCCGGTGAATGAACAACACCCGTCGGGGAGTCCAGGGGATGGCGAGTCCTCTTTTCGCCAAGGAGGCGACCAGTGGCCTGCCAGACGGAGGCGTGGTCGACTTCCAGGGATTCAAGATAGGTGTCCCAGCTATGCTGATTGACATCAAGCAGGAGTTGCTTGACGTAATCAGACTGTCGGCGATACTGCCGCTTGACAGCGGGATCGCGAGTGTTTTGCCAGCAGCGGCGAAGGCGCCGCCGCTGGCTGATGGCTTCTTGGACTTCGGCAGGGAGTTGAGACTTCCTACGATGTGCTGGGACAGTGTAAGAGTGGGTATCCATGCAGCGGGTAAGAGTGTCATGGAGATGCGTGACTTGGCGGTCCAGCTCCCTTCGAGAGGGCGCCGGGGCCTCGGGGGCTGATGGGAACCTACGGCACAGCTCGTCGTGGTAAGAGCGCCAGTTGACTCTCTTACTAGGACGGGCAGGCGGGGAGTCGCTTGTTCGTCGGAGCGTCACAACCAGCGGGTTGTGGTCGGACGATAGGGCTGAGATGGCCTCGACCAGGATGGGGCAGACAGCGTCCTTGACAAGAACTATGTCGAGAACGTCTGGCTGGTTGGCAGGGTTGGCGGGGATGTATGTCGGTTCGGCCGGGCCGATGACGAGGACGTCAGGCCTGGTCGAGGCGTATTGGGCGAGAGCACGACCGTTTTGATTAGTCAAGCGACTATTCCAAGACGGGTCTTTGCAGTTCATGTCTCCGACTGCAATGGTAGGCAGATCATGGTTAAGGAGCGCGTCAAGCTCCTGGGGGTTTGGCACCAGGCCAGGTTTGTTGTAGGCGGAGACCAGCCGAAGCTCGGTTCCCGCTACGCTGATTGCGACCGCAGTCGCTTCGATGTGGGTAGTCGGGGGGGTAGGTAGAGGTCGGTGAGATAATCGCCTGTGGATGAGAATGGCTGTGCCGCCAGATGCGGCTCGGGTGAGTGGCACTGGGCGGTCCGTACGATAAGTAGCGTAAGCTGGTAGGTTAAATCGATGTTGGGGACGCAGGTGGGTTTCAGAGAGGAGGACTACGTCCGCGTCATACTCGCTCGCGAAGCAGGCCAGCTCAGCTCGCCGCCCGGCTACGCCATTTGCGTTCCAAGCAACGAGTGTGAGAGGCCTAGCCATTACGGGCGAGCAACAAGGACGTAAGGGAGGTCATGATTGTGACGACCAGAGAGTTCAGGTCGCGCGCAGCAACTAGTTTTGGCAGGAGATCTTCCATCCAGTCTTGCAACTCCGCGATCGTTAGCACGCCCTCATCGGGCTCGCTCACGGCCGCGGGGCGGCGGACTAGCTGGGGAGCTGGCTTCGAGGTTTCTGGGGCTGCCTCGGGCTTGGGTGGTTGGACCGATGGTAGTTGCTGTGCGGCGGTAGGTTTTTTTGTAGAAGGAGCTTTAGCAGCTGGGGGTTTCTGTTTGGGCTTCGGAGCCTTCGCGCGGCGAGGCGCGGATGCGGGTTTAGATGCGACGGCTGCCGCGAATGACTTGGCAGTGGAGGGAGGCTCCGTAGTAGTAGCAGGGTGTTGGTCGTCACTGGGACGACGAGGTTGGACGGGCGGTTGGCGGGCTGGGGCAGCCGCCGGAGCGGCGGTCTGCTGGACTTTGGTTTGGCGCTGAGGCCGGGTCGGATTGCGGTGCCGGAGCTCGTCCATCTCCTGCTTCCGCTCAAGGGCAGATTGATAATGTTCGCAGCCTCTCCACTTGGCTGGATGGTTCTTGTCGCAGTTGGCGCACTTTGCGTCGGCGTTAGGGTCCTTCGTGCAAGCGCCCTTAGGATGACCTTCGCCGCAGCGTACGCAACGGGGTGCCATGTGGCAGTTGTAAGAGGCGTGGCCGTACCTCTGGCAGTTGTAACACTGCGGAGGGCCGGTGGGGGTGTTATACCTGGAGACTTCAATCCGGAGGCATAAAAGCTCTCGGAGGGAGTAGATGAGTTGGTAGTCTCCTACCTTCTTGAGCTTGATAAAAAAGACGTTGACCTTCCGTTTCTGGCGGTCAACGAGTGGAATGCAGGAGGTTGGAGTGAAGCCAAGGCTCTCCAACTCCTCGATAATGTCAGACGGGGCTACATCGTGGGGGATGCCACGGATGGTTACCTTGATTTCTTTCTCCTGAGGGAGACCAAAGGTGTGGAATTGAACGTTCCAATCAATCAGGGTTTTCTGGACGAAGCGAAATTCGTCGGGAGTTCTAGTTTTGATGCGGAGAAGCTTCCCCTGGTGATAAATATCGATAGGGAAAGCTGCCGCCTGCTTGATGGATTTTGCAAAAGCATGCCACGCTGTGGGTGCGTCAAGAACTATGGGTGGCATGCGGAATGGTTCTGAAGACTGAGGGGTTGGCTGAGCACCTGCCCCGGTAGCGGGAGCCGAGCCACCACTGGGTTCCGGCCCGCCCGAGGAAGAGGAGAAGGTCCGTTTCCGGCTCTTCACCTTTTTCCAGGCAGGGCCGCCGTCAGTGGCGCCGGGCACAACAGTACCGGGGTGGTCCTGAGAAGGGCCAGGTTCGGAAGGCGGACTTGCCGGGGAGTCCATCTCCATGAACTCGCCGACGCAGTCCGCCGCCGGGTTGGGTGCTGTCGGCCCTAAAAAGGGCCGATCAGGGCGAAGGGTAGAGATAGGTGCTTGGGTACCGCAAGCAGTACCCAAGGAGCGATCGGATGTTTGAGAGGTGGACATGCCACCTCTCAAAAGCGGGTAGGGAACAGAGATCTACCAGAGGGGTAATGTACGGCTTCGTTAGATACCGAACTTTGTGCAATGTTCAGTTGCCACCGTACTCTTTACCTCGGAGGTGTCCAAGGTCGGTTACCACTGGTGGGGCCTTCCAAGGATCTCTCGGGGCAGCGCTAACAAGGAAGCGAGAGAGCCGACGTCCACTCACCTGAGGAGGCTATCCGGGAGCCGGTTCCCACGCAGTTGCCCAGGTCCAATCCGTGATGCAGTCAGCGAAATGCAGGCTGGTCTCGAGTTGTCCTGTCCTGTCGCTAGTGGTGTGATAAAGTTGGCTGGTCGAGAGCAAGATGTTTCCTCTTCAAGAGCTGGAAGCGATCTGCCGCCCCCCACGACAATCGGCGGAATCTTGGGTTGCTTAGGTGGGGTTTCTGGTTCCGGTACTATGTTACCAGGGGAAGGTGACTTGCGACCTGCCGACTCTGCAGCCACGCCTCGCTTCGCCGGGACAGTCCGTTTTGGGGAAGTCGGCCTGCTTCCACCGCTACCTCGCCGTTTCCGGCTACGCACGGGCTGGAAGCCGTCCTCCGTCTCCATCTCGGAGTCCGACGACAACGTAGCGCCAAGGGCTGCGGCATAGGCAATGGATAGTGGGTCCTGGGAAGGACCAACACAAGGCTGGTCCCTCACGGGAGGGACAGATGTTTCATGCTCCTTAGCAGAAACAGCAGAAGGCTGGGCCTGCGAAGGAACAGAGGATTGGCGACCCTTAGAAGGACCAGCACAAGGCTGATCCCCCGCGGGATGGTCTGATGCTTTATGGCACTCTGCAGGATCGGAATTACGCCGGGCCTGCAAAGCTGGAGTTGGTTGGTGGTCCTTAGCAGGACCAACTGAAGGTTGGTCCCGCGAAGAATCACCAGATGCTCGGCGGGCCTTAGAGGGACCTTCGCCGCGGACAGGTTCAGAATTTGGAGCGGGACCAGCAGAAGGCTGAACCCGCGAAACTTCATTAGATGATGGGTCTTGGATGGGACTATCGCCGCGGACTGCAGGGATTCTTACCATTGGGCCATCTGTGGAGCTTAGCATTACGCTTCGCAGCACAGATGGCTTCAGCAAGGGGGCTACCCTGCCCTCGGATTTATTATGGCCCTTATTAGGACCACAACTCTCCGCGGACAGGGGCTCCCCTTGGTCTCGTCCCGACATCGCCGTCGCCAACGGGTGTCGGGTACGCTCTTGGGCGGGGGAGAGAGCAAACTCCCGTTCCGAACCGCACTAGCACTTTGTCACTGGCACTCACCACACTCCGGCACAGAACACCGCGCACAAAGTAGGAGCAATAGCCCGCACACGAGACTTCTCGCGAACTGGCCGAAATTCTGGCCCACTCGAACTAATCCGATTTTTAGCCAAATGGCTAGGTCACAGGAGAGGATTTTGAGGTTAGGAATTCTGTTCTTGTCGTTTCAATCGCAGGAAGTAGAATGACTGCCGTCTTTTCTTCTGTCCTGTCAAGTGGTCAGAGCTGTTGGGTTGCGCGTCGTGAGACGACCCAATGGTATCCTAGTACCGAGCCTCCTATGAGGGGCTCCTGCCTAGTGGTCCTGTCCAGACGGAATATTGATTATTTAATTTTTATTGGTCGTTACAACGACATGCTCGTACTAGGTCGACTAGTACAGTATTTGTCGAGGCCGTTTCCAAGATTCACCTGGACGTATTCGGTACTTGCCAAGGCCAGCTATGAGAGGGTTTGTCTGGGTCCTCGCAGCTCGGACGTAAAATTTACGTGCAAGTCGCCTTGCGGTGTCATCCAAGGAGCGGACACCGAGTCCTCTTCTCAGGAGACGAGAAGAAAACCGATAGGGGACTTTGGCCGCTAGCCGAAGCCCTCTATCGAGAACGCTTTGCAACCTTCTTTTATGAACGGTTGCGAGGTAACCCCAGACGGGAAGAGCGTAGGTAATGATCGGCAACAGATACGCGTTGACAATCAACTTACCCAGCTTGCGGGTCATAGCCTTGTTGGCAAGTATCGGAAACAGTTGCGCGAGACGAGCGGACGCTTTCCTTCGCATCGTCTCAGCGTGGGTACGCCAGGTGAGCCGACGATCGAGGTGGACACCGAGGTACTTAACTTCCCTCGACCAGGGCAGGTACGTTCTACCGAGTCTCACTCGGCCTCGTGGTTCTTTCCGGCGCTTTGTGAATAGCACCGCGGAGCTCTTGGTTTCGTTGACGGCAACTTTCCAGCTTTCCGTCCACGTCGAATACGCATCGAGTGCGCGCTGAAGTCGTGGGATAGCAAAGTCTGCGTTCCGATCGGCGGTATAGACCGCCGTGTCGTCGGCAAACAAAGCCATCTGGACTCCAGGCTCTCTGGGTGCGTCGTTGACATACACGGAGAACAGGAGAGGCCCTAGCACGCTACCTTGAGGTACCCCGGCTGTGATACGTCTCTCGGAAGAGACGTGGTCGTCTATTCGCACGCAGAAAGTCCTCTCCGTCAGAAAGCTAGCAATCAAGCGAAGGTAGCAATCTGGGAGCTGGATTTCCCGGAGCTTGAACAAGAGCCCGTCGTGCCAGACACTATCAAAGGCCTTTTCCATATCTAGGAAACAGGCGACAGTCTGCTCTTTCCGACACCCGGCGTCCGTGATGTATTCCACCAGTCTCATCAGTTGATGAGTGGTGGAATGCCCCACACGGAAGCCGAACTGTTCGGGGACCAGTACATCGAAATTTCGTAGATGATCTAGTACTCTCCGTTGTACGAGACGTTCGAGGACCTTTGACGTGGCTGACAGTAGACTAATTGGCCGGAGGTTGCCGGGACGGGAAGCGTCCTTTCCCTGCTTCGGGATCACTATAACCGTCGCCTTACGCCATTTCTGGGGAAAATAGGCCAGTCTAAGACACGCGTTGAACAGCGCGACCAAGAAAAGTACTCCTCGCTCCGGGAGTCGAGTAAGAGCGGCGTTCGAGACGCCGTCCGGGCCAGGAGCTTTTCTTGGCACGAGTTCAACGAGCCGATCTGTGACCTCTTCCCTAGTAATGGGTTCGGGCTCCGTAGTGATCGGAAGAGACAGAAAGTCTTCCACTTCGTTCTCGACTTCTTCGTCGAAGTCCCAGTCCATGGGCGGGTTAGGTGCGAACTGTCGCTCAAAACACGCGCCCAAGTACTCGGCCTTCGCCTCCGGGCGAGCCAGGATTTGACCGAAAGGTCCAGCAATGGCCGGGATGCGAGGCCGGCGCCTCTTCCCTACCAACGCCGAAGGTATCCGGTAAGGGCTACTTTCGTCCGATCCGTCCCCTGCCTGGGCCACGGCGAGTTCCCAACAGCGTCTCCGGTAGGCCTGCATTTCACGACGTAAAATGCCGGTCGCCCGGTTGTACGCTGCCTTGTCGGCCGGATCACGGGTCCGCTGCCAGCGTCTCCGGAGGCGATTTCTCTCGCAAGCGAGAGCACTCGTCTCCTCTGGGATCCGCTGCCAGTGGGGCGTGACGCCAGGCTTCATTCTGGAAGACGCGTCGATCGCAGATACGACTGCCTCGTCAAACGCGGCAACTGCCTCGTCGACTTGGCGGAAGGTTTCGAGTGGTCCCGCGTCTGGCAATCGGCGACTTAACGCCGGGCCATAGCGATCCCATTCTACCACCTTCCGGACATCTCTGCGTACGACGTGCTGGGTAGCGACGTGTATCAGGATGGGGAGATGATCGGACGATAGTTCCGTTAGCGCGGACACATGGACCGGACAGTCAATTCCTTGAATCACCGCTATGTCCAAGACATCGGGAGCCGCGTTGCGTTGTGAGGGGTAGAACGTAGGTTGGGTAGGCCCAATCACTTGTATCCTGCGAGAATCGGCAAACCTGCGTAAACGTTTCCCGTTTGGGGCGCAAGACGCCCGTGCATCCATCCATCCATCCATCCAGGTACCTTGACTAAACATGTCAACGTGAATTTTTTAACTTAGCCATAATTAGAAAGGAGATAGAGATTTTTAAATAAATATAAATATTATTGTATAATGATTATTATTAATTAATACTACGAGATGGACACCTTACACCAAAGGCATAAAGATATATATAAAATATAGATTTATTTCCAATAGCCAAGTCAACGTATATTTACCAGCTTACCCGTACTTAGAGAAGGAGAATGATTATTATTAAATAAATATTACGAGATGGACACATTCCATCATAGACAAGATTTATTTCCAATAGCCATGTCAACGTATATTTACCAGCTTACCCGTACTTAGAGAAGGAGAGAGATTGTTATTAATAAATACTACGAGATGGACACTTAGTAAAGGAGAAAGAAGGAGAAATACTGTCATATATTTGATACTAAATGGAAATGATAAATGAAAAATGAAAAAAAAAAAAAAAAAAAAAAAAAAAAAAAAAAAAAAAGGAGAGGAAAACAGTGTGTTACATAAGGAGGTAATGATGAATATGAATATAGCTATTAACATTGAATGATTTTAAACGATAATTTTAACCTGCGGAGAACAATATATTAATATAATTGTGAATTAATCAGAAGAGTTTAAGAAAGGGAATTTATGTGTAGGAGCCTATGATCTTTGAATATTGTATTTTATTATTATTATTATTATTATTATTATTATTATTATTTGTTGCAAAGGTGCAATTATTATTTTCTGATCAGGGATGTGTTGCCTCTGATTTCAGTAGTGATAGACAGGAAGGGACAGAGAATGTATGCCATAGCGAGCCACTCTGACTCCCAACCCTCTATGTAAGTTAGGGATTTATATCAAAGATTAATTATAAAACATCAAGGTAAAAAGGAAAGGAATAGGTGATATGACAAAGAACGAACTAGGAATATTGAGTTGGATTAATATATTAAAGGAGTAGTACAGGAATTTAATTATAAGATAAAAGAATGAGATATAAAGAAGCTAATAAAGGGTTATTATAGAGATGATAATTTCATCAAAACCAAAGATATGTTTTTCCAAAATTATCAACTTTAACGGTGAGGCATATGTAGCGTCACAGAACGTTCCATAAAAAGAAATCATTTATATAGTAAGTTAGCATAGGAGGAAAGTGAAGTGAACAGTATCGAACCCAAGTAGTCCCAAAAAATTGTGTAATTTTGTATAATAATTATTTCTATCAACTTGAAGAAAAACGACCAAACTGTGACTAAGACAAAACCCCATATATATATTATTAAAGTGAATAAGAGTGAAAAAACCATAAGACACTATAAGAGAGAGAAATAATGTCAGAATCCACCAGAATAAAGTCAATAATTATTAAGTTTTATAACTATGAATATAGTATTAAAAACTATTTTTTTTTTTGTGAATAAATGGACAAGATCCATCATTATATTATGTGATGTAAATAAAATAAATGTATTAAATGACTTAAATACATTCATTATTAGAAAGAGTTTAAGTTAAAATAAAAATTGTATATTTGCAATGACAAAAAATATTAATGTGTTGGATTTGAGACCATACACAAAGATTTCATGAAAAAATTAATTATTCTCAGATTTAAATAAAAACTATATGTAATTGTCAAGCAGACAATAGTGAACAATTTATCTTAAATAAAGGAAGCTGTCAAATGAATAAAAAGCAGCCAAAATAGCCAAAAACTGTGTTAACTAAAAACATGTAATAGGCATCTAATATTGTATAATTTATGAATTTAATGTTGCCAATATGCAACCAAACTGTATTAGAAAGCTGTAATATGATATAAAGCAACTATACTAATATACCTGACCAACTTTAACGTTGTAATAGTCAAGTCAGCAAAATATTTACTTATACCATGTATGGCTGAAGCCAATTATCCAGTACAAAAATAATCATATCTGGCTAAAATACTTACATAATACTAACAAAAATAAGGTAGAAAGGTACAATACATCAAAATACCTTAATAAGAAATAAACTCAGTTGAAAGTAAAGTCAATTCTAAAAGAATTTAACTAATTAGAGTGAGATTAGTCACACCATAAAAAAATGACATCTCAAGACAATCAATGATGCTATGTCATCTTGTGATAAATATAAAATATGTACAAAGTAACCAGGTGTCACAAAAGATAGACAAAATAATAAACTCTGTGTGTATAGTGGTGAAATAATACATATATTAAGGAAAAAGACTAATCATTGTATTAGAAAACTGACAAGAACCTAGGCCATGAGCAGAGGCCATATAAAATTGTATTTATTTGTGTTTTATTGATATTAAAATTTGTTTATTTTGTTGTAGGAGAGTAGTAGTAGTAGATGTCCAGCTTGTGAAGGGAACTTTATAACTCCACAACAATTTTTATTATAAATATTGAGTTTTTAATGACTACAACTCAAGGTGAGGGTTGTATATTGTAATGTTTTTTAGACTTAAGTTAATTAGATACCAATCATATTTAGTATCGCTAGATTCAGTTAAAAACAAGGAATTTAAATACATTAATGGCATACAAATTGTAAGTACTAATGTGAAACTGTTTGATAAATACCAGTGTAAATTTTGAAATATCCATTGTATGAAGAATAAGAAATTCGTTCTAAAAGCTTCTACGGAAGTGAAAATTGTTCTATGACATTCCATTTCGTTTATTCTCGAACAATCTAGAAAGAATTTTACACAAATATACCGGAAGTCGACGAAAACAGTCATCCCGATTTAGTATAAAAGCGAGACAAAATTCGGACGAAAAACACTTGAAGATTGAACTCCAGAAGTGATGCACCTCACACAACACTGATCAACGCAGCTAAGGCGAAACCGAGAGGCGAAAATTCGACAAGACACGGCAGGAAGGCTTTTTCCCGTACATAGACATATCCGACTGACTTAACCTCAACGAGAGTCGCCAAAAAGTATCGCTGAAATAGAGCAGCGATACGGCAAATTCTAATAGAAAGCACGCAGCCAGAACGTCGACGGCCCAGGAGGGTCCCAACATTTAATAGAGAACGAATTCTGCTGTGTTCGCATTGACTGACTAACGTGACAAATAATTCCCCCGAACGTAAACAAAACAATACACTGAGCCTTCCTCAAAACTGCATGGGAGTCAGCGCTGCGGTGGCAGATTTCTGAATCAACGCTAAACAGATGATTCGTAGTGGCGGCGTTTGAACGAGATTTTACTGCCAAACGTTTTGACAAAAAGTGCGGAAAAAGTAACGATCGAAAAAATTGACTTTAAATAGATTCAGTGTACACCCGAAGAGGCGAGATCGAGAAACTACCCGAAGGAAGTGTCCAGTGAGAGAATAAACGACCATTGGAACGTGAGTTACCAAAATTAAAATCATTGTTACCTGGTTACAATTATCACACAGTTGTACTTTACACGCCACACATACATCTTCAAATCACTTAGTTTTTTTCTTGTAAGGCATCTAATTGATATGTCTTGGTAGTTCAAAGGAGTCACGTCCTGAGATTAAAGTTTTTTCATATATTAAACTCATGCTTGTCAACTGAGTCAGAATCTGAAATACTAGCCGATACTTGATTGGACATATAAAAAATTGTCAATAATAATAACTTATAAAATTTTTTCTCTGCAATTTTATAATTTTTTTTTTTTTTATGAATGATAGTCCTGCAGACGATTTGTTTGTTGTTTTTAAATAATCAGTAAACATAACTGATTTTTCAAAGCTAAACTGACTTGATTAAATTTTTTTGTAGATTTAAAAATTTTATCAATCACATTTAATTTTTTCTTGGAACAAACGTTTCCAAGTGGCGCCCACAAAAGCATAGTTTTAAGTTGTATTACAGGACTACATCACTGCAGAGGATCCAGTCAACAGGGTAAGTAACAAAAGTGCGCGGAGGTAACGCCCGACAGATTACAACACTTTTACAAAATACACACCCCTTTCTTTTTGTTATAACGCAAGCTAAAGTTAATGGGCTTACTTGCCGTATGTACGTGGAATTACAGATGAAATAGACCGAATTTTAAAGAAATATCACATACAGCATATTTTCAAGTCTATTAGGAAGGTAGGCCAAATGTTACCCTTCACGAAAGACTAGATACTTCTTTCAACTCCTGTCGTCGACAAGGTGTTACGCAGACCCCATGCCATGCGTGGGAGGAACGTAGAGACAGGTGATCAATTAAAGTTCAAGCAAAGAAACATATGAGGTACGCGAAGAAAGGAGATACAGAGAAATTAGAATTGGGGGAGGACAACTGTTAAAATAAACATCATAATTTATTTAAAGAAACGGCGTTCATAGGAAAGAGTCATAAATATTTTCCACGTGTGAATGAAGAGGCGACAGAAATTTGCAAAAAGAAGAAGAATTTAACAGAGATGATAGGAACAAGTTGTCGGGAGTTTAGAAATATGTTGTAAATAAGGTGATAGGGTTGTTATAATGAAGTAAAATATGTTTGTTTTGTAAAACGATTTTGTTCTTTACGTTTATATTATGTTTCAATTTTTAAAATAATCTTATATAATTTTGGTAAGTTATAGGAAACCTATATTTAGGGAATGGAATTATAAACAGAAACGTAAATGTTCTGTCTACAGTTACGTTAACTCTAACTATTATACAAGGATTTTGAAAGTAAATGAAACACTCCCTGTGAAGAACAAATTTAAAAGAAATAAATCTAATTTAGTTATTATTTGTATGTTAACTTATAATATAGGTACCACAACTGACATGAATATAGCTGTAAAGGCTATGTAAATTTGAAGTTATTGCGGTATTAGAGTGATTACTTAAAATTAAATAAACCGATTTAGAAACCACAAAGATAAACGTGAGAAGTTTGTTTAAGTACAACAATACGTAAAACATATAATACATACAGACGTCCTGGGAATTATCGTCCATGCTGCATGCAAAATCAACATTGAATTAATGTTATTTGATGTGTTGTGATACAGTGTGGTCGTAAGTGTAAGTGATGAAATTACACTCAACCGAACATAAGAAAAATTCAAGGACTCGTTTGGCTTGTGTAGTGCACAGCCCTTTGTAATATCGCAAGGATGGATGAAAACAAATAGTAATCTTGTCCTCATGGTGTTCTGAGAAAAGTTAATGACACACATTTGAAGTGAAACAAACGGTTTCAGAATTCAAAATCGTTTTCATGTATTAATATCGGTTACCGTATTTGGTTTGTAAACTTAATTGTATTTGAATGAAAGCAGAAGGTTTAGCAAATGTCATTTACACGACACAAATTGTATATAATAACTAAAGTCCTTGCTGTGAAGCCTACAGAACATGAATGACACAAATAAATTATCGTCTACACAAAATGAATATAGTGCTTGTACATAGGTTTAAAACTGCAATTTGCAATAGTCTTCGATGCAAGTTTTTAATGACAATATTTTTTATAAAACTAATACAGCGTTGTGTGTTGATTTATAACGATGGTTTTATGTAAACCCATTAGTAACAAATAGCCCTGGTAGTTTTGGGGAAACGGAAAATCCGACGTCGACAATTTGGAAAGTACTAGACGCAGACAAGTAAAAAGAATTAAAACATGTAATAGTTATTGTAAGCTCAAAAATATATATTGCGACAACACAAATAACTTAACTATTGGCGCATAGGATATGGTAGTATGTGTATCTTAATGCAAAATTCTATATTGGAGGGTTTAAGATTATTTATTGCACACAAGACATATGTAATTGTTTATATGATATATTTGACAAGCACAATAATGGTAGTGTTTCAGATATAGTCTTTTAAAATGTTAATTATTGTTCATATACGTGATGTGGTACATTACATATGTGATGATGATGATTCCCACGTCGATGTTGATGAAAAGGGGGGGGCTTTGCTGTGTCGTTGAGTCGTCAGGCGCGGCGTACGATGAGAGACGGTTCACCCTGGTAACGCTTCCAGCTGGGCTGGTGTCCTGGAGTTCCAACGTTGACACTGACGCTTCGCACACCACAACGGTTCTATTGATACTACTTCTAAAACTTCATACAGAATTTATAATTTATAAGTATTCCAGGTCACAGTGAGTTTTACTTAGAAACGGTATATTATGCGTATACCAATCCGGACTCTTCAAGTGTTCACGCGTACCACTGGGTCTACCGCGATCAGCAGACCTCCCTATGCGGAAATCTTCCACTCACGCGGAAACTAATGAAGACAAAATTTTATTACTAAGTAATTATGAAATATTACTGGTACTGCAGAACACCTCACACAGTAGCACAGTTCAAGTTCACTTATTTACACACGCAAAATTCTAATAACAATACTGTGTGTAGCGATGTATTACACCAACAGTTCTGAGCCTTCTCACTCGTTACTACCGCCGAAAAGAATTAACAAATTCTTGCAAGCGGAAAATCTTGCACAAGAATTGCACGCTCCGATCGTGATAGCTAGAAGAGACGAACTAACTGTGTAGCAACAGGTCTAAGAAAATTCCGACTGCCCTCCAGCATTTTATTGGTGGAAGGAAGTCACATGGTTACTTTGAACATGACTCGCCAATTTTTCATGCCGTAAAGTGCATCGACTTTGCAAGAGCATGCATAGATGGTAATCTCTGAATACCTTAATCCCACGCAGAAATGCGTTTTACAACAACTTCATATTTTAATGAAATCATATTTTAACGTCATTTAATAAATAGGAAAATACAGGAACTGTAACTAATACAGAAGCTTATGTTCAGTTCAAGTGTCACAACGATATGACAATTATATCACGCACAGCCGGAGAAACGTTTATCAGTCGCGCACGCGCGCACATTTCCACAGACATAGTACATGAATAAATAACATATAAAATAATACACAGTTTGACTAAGCCTAATTCCTTATCCTTTCTAAAATACAAAACTCATACAAAAAAAAACCAAATCTATCAAACTACCAACTTAGACCTGAATGTTTATCGTCTGTGTATTACACAAGCCTGCACTGCTTATCACGATCCTGTGTTTCATTGCAATATATATATAATCTAGTTTATAATGTCTATATTTCCTCTAATTCTTAAAACTTAAACGATCCTGACACTATTGAATAAGAAATAGAGTTTCTGTTGCTCAGAGGAAACGCCTTTTGTAATAAAAACAGTCCAGACCCCAATTTGAATACGAAATCCGTTTGTTCACGTAGGAGCCATTAATAGCGCTTTGTAACTTGTAAGACTATACGGTTAATGAGGTTTGCTTATGTTCCTTTTCTTATGGATGGTAAATCTTTTCTTTCTTTAGAACTACAGCCCAACGTGAACCATGGCTCCCAACACCAATGTTCTTCAGTGACTCCAATCAATGGTAAATGCTTGTGTTAAAAAAAAGGACTGACTATGCAGAATTTAAAACTATCTTAAAATTGTTACTTTTACATAAAAACTTAAACATAAACGAAAGAACGTAAATCTCGTATTATCAATATTTTTAATAAAATAATTAGGAGTATTTGGTTTGTTATAACAAACAAACCTAAAGGTTAATAAAAACTTTTTAAATTTAATATATTTTTTAGATTTACCAGGTTCTTTAACATTTAAATTGCTAAACACAAAATAAAATATAGAACTGCTTAAATGTTTTGGTATGTATAAAGTTGGTTCTTATTAACCACTTTTAAGTTGGAACTTTAAGTTAACCAACTTAATTAATTACATTTGGAAAAAAGTGAAATTAAAGTGGAGTGAACTCTATGAAATTAATTTAAACAGTTATCTGGTTTCTACAGCAAGATCACAATTTCTTTATATTATTTGTCTGTAAAAAATAGATTTTTAAGCATAATGCTGGAACTGTATCCCTAACATACTTTGAAACGTCTAAGTAATGCTTCAAGATTTCAGCAAACTTCTTGGAAATCCACCATAGGTCTATTATTTTTACTTGACGTCTTAGAAGTCTAACATTAGTGTTCTGAATTATACTACATAATTTGTTATCTGGAGCCATGGAGAGGATGAACTCGGCAGGTTCCTGGCACATCTCAATAAGGTTCACCCACGGATACAGTTTACCGTTGAGAGGGAGACCGACAATCAGTTGGCTTTTCTGGACGTGTTAGTCCTTAGAAGGACCGATGGCAGCGTCGGACATAAAGTTTATAGAAAACCGACGCACACTAACCTCTGTCTCCATAAACAGTCAAACCACCATCCCAGCCAGAAGAGGGCGGTGTTGAAGACCTTGGTGGACCGGGCTAGGAGGATATGCGAGCCCCGGTACCTTGATGAGGAGCTGCGCCACCTCGAACTAGCGCTGCAGAACAATGGATATTCCGTCGGGGAGGTGAGACGAGCGGTCCGGCCGAGAAGAACAGCCAGGCCGGAAGTGGAGTCACGGGAGACCGTCGGTTTCGCGGCGTTGCCCTACATCCATGGAGTGACGGACCGCATTGGTAGGCTGCTCAGTCGGCACGGTGTGAGGCCAATATTCAAGCCGACAAGGAAGATCCACCAGTTCTTGAGGCCGACGAAGGACGTCAAAGACCCGCTGTCATCGTGCGGTGTGTACGGAGTTCCCTGCTCATGCGGTCAGGTGTACATTGGTACCACGAAGCGCTGCGTCCGCACACGCGTGGGTGAACATAGCCGTTACTGTAGATTGGGACAGCCGGAGAAGTCTGCCGTAGCCGAGCACGCGCTCGCCAATGCCGACCATCGGATCCGTTTCGATGAGACGAAACTCTTGTCGGCGGTGAGTGATTACTTCCCTCGTCTTCATATGGAGTCCGTCTTGATTCATAAGCATGCTGCGATCGCTATGAATCGGCGGGGCGAAAGCATCGCATTAAGTACAGTACTTTATGGCATGCCGCGATGCGAGCTTCTCACACACCTTCTTGTTTCTGATTGGCCGATGATGCAGTTTTTACCTGTGCGGGGGTTGAAATTAGCAATAACAATTAGCACAGGTGGCATCGCGGGAAATCAGCAGCCTTCCCCACAGTACTTCTCGGAAAACAAGTGAGTACCTAATGGCATAGCTTGGTGCGAGCCAATCATACACCATCTTTATTGTGATTGGCTGATGGTGTCATTTTTACCTGTACGTGGGACTTTGCTGAATTTATAAGTACAGGTAGCATGGCAGGACAGCTTTAGCCTATACCACAGTACTGTGGGCCTGTACGCAAACATCCGGCGTGCAGGAGTTTTATACCACTGATGATGGCAGCCAGTGGAGCTGCCGAAACGTTTGGTTTTGTTATAAACATTGGACCATGGCCAAACAGCCCGGATATCATGAACAATTCATAATACATAATAAACCATGTAAGTTGGGTTACTGTCTATTAAACTCCAATTACTATACTGATTAACTCTGAAGATACACTTAGATTTTTAAACACGAAACGCCAAGTGTAACGGTTGAGTTCGTGATAGGATACATACTTTTATTTTATCATCTCAAAGGTAATTATTGATAACATTAAATTAACGGCATCTATTAGCTATTCTAAACATTCTAAATATTTTTCTATATAGATTAGGCAAAGAAGTATTAAGGTTTCATATACTATAATGTAATGTCCTTTTCGTTTGATATTGAATGTAACCCTATACACAAGAGCCTGTAAATAATGTAATGTTCACTTACAAAAGTCTAGTTGAAGCAAGTATCTTTCGGTTACCCAGAACTTGTATTGATGCACATCTATTTTTTCGTAATTTATATCTTTAATGGAAGATACATAACAACTATGTATCATTATAACTATGTAACAATTAGTCAACCATTTTTTAAAGGATTTAACTAGCATTTCGTCACGTCCGATGTAGTATTTTACTCTAGTTCATATTCAAAAGTACAACAATTCATTTGCTATAAGATAGAAAATTGACCTTGTGAACTTACTTATAATGTTGACAATTTTAATGTTATATTAAAAAAGCGTAACAAACTTTATTCATGTAGCAGAAAATCTCATCTTACTTTATCTTATTCGTCTGATAAATGTTAGAACTAGAGAAAAATGGCAATTTTTAATCAATGCCTACGGAATTAATGCCGTTGTAAAAAAGTAAGAATAACTGTCATCGTAACCCGCAGCCTTTTTGTAAATGCGGCTATGTAATAACAACCTGAAAAAAACACATTTAAAACTATTTATATCAATGTATTAAGTTGAAATCGTACCTGTGTACATTCTTAACACACGTTTTACACTACTCTTTACACCAGTCTAGAATAACTAAAACAATAGGTACACTTGTAGTTTTAGAACAAGGAGGTACTAGTTTTGTTTACTAGCACTTGCCACTATATGACGTTTTGTCAGAATCATGTATATTTCAGACACACCTCATAACAAATGTTTCAGAACTTTGACACCGTATTTAATATTAATTCAAAAATTATAACAAACGTCTGTCACTTTTTATTTAATTTTACAGCTCATACGCATCGTCAGGATTAAAAATTTCCTAGCGGAATAGCATTAAACTTTTGGAAAACGTTATTATGCTGTAACATACTTCTTTTATTTTTATTTAACAAGTAATAAATATAATGAATTAAAATAATAATAAACATAATTCCAAGTAAGAACCACAGATGTTTCTGGATTTAGGAGCTTTTAAAATTGTTGTTGGAACAGTATTTCTACTCAAAAACAATAAATAAAATAAAACTGTTACATTGATTCTAGCAACAGAGATTTCCCTAATTATAACTTTGAAAGTGCTGTTCTTTCAATACGGCATGTCATCCATCCGCCAAATTTATTTTTTATCAAACTATGACCAGTGCAATTTCTGTAGGTACGTTTGTCGTGATTTTCTTGTATAATATCTCATTAGACGGACATTTGTGGTTTTGTATATTATATCATGTATATCTACAGGGATTTTTATTTGCACGTGTTTGTTCTTTTATCCTACATTTTTCTGTAAAGGTAAACAAAATTTAAAACTTTTTAAAATTTTTATGAATTTTTTTCGTTTTTTAGTATCCTATTATTTTGCAACTTTAGTACTACTGGGATATTTGTGCAATTAATTTTTAAACAACATTTTGATACTAAATTGAATATTTGGACAATGACATTTGAATGCTTCAAATGTTACGTTTTTGACGTCATACGTCTTTTTTGTGCCACGATAGTTTGTCTGTATAGTGGTAATGATAAGTCAGTTCCCTAAACATTTAGGGATTCTGTTAGTTATCAAGTGTATAATGATAATAATGAAGTGCGATAACGCATATTATTGTGTAATTTATCTATCTATCTATCAATTTATCCACACCTGTCTGTGTTATTTACAAGCGACAGGAAAACCTTGTTCTTGATTATTTGTTCTATTGTCCTCCAATTACCATTATAACACTGTTGGTGTGTCTAACTCCATTATTTTAATCCCTTAGTAATAACGTCTTCTGTAAAAAAATAGTATTGTCTAGCAATTATATTTTTTATAGCGGTATTGAGGTAATCGACAAAGCCTCCTGATCTTCTGCAGTCGTTATTATTTATTATAAGAACCATAAATCTTGATTTCGCAAGCGTATTTTGTGTGTTCCCCTTTAGACTTAATGGTAATTTTCAAACATTTGTAAATCATACTACTTATTTTTAAATTTTTCTAGTATAACTAGACAATTTTTTAAAAATTTACATTCCATTACCAACATTTCCTTGTTCTAACGCCCCGAGGGACCATCAAACTACAGTACAGGCTATAGTTTCGTCCATCGCCATATTCTTCTATTTTTAAGTCTCACCTGAATTTGAGGGTTTCTAGAAACCCTACAAACCTATAATACTTGTTCAAATATTGTAGTACAAGTCTAGAAATACAATCCAGTACTTGTGAGATCGGATTATTATTTCTTACTTCCTTCTTTTCCAAATCCCGCCGGTTTTCGGGAATCAAATATTTTAAGATAGCTTAATCTCCTTAAGGTATTGCATTTATTTACAGAGCCAAGTTTAGTATCTCCGCTTGAAAAACCGCTCAACACCCAAAATAGGATAGTTAATTTGCTAATCTTCCTTCTTTTAAAAATACAGACCTGGAGAATATGTGAATGATATTAATAATGCAATATAATAATAATTCTAATAACACTAATGATGATGATGATAATGTTGACGACAAAGATAGTAATTTATTTATTTAAAAAATAAGACAACAAACTGCAAAATTTTCTTACTAGTGCATAAAAAATGTAGATATAATTTCAGCTGGCGGAGAAATGTCAGTTGCTCTCATGTTATTCGTTCACCAGTAAGTTATATTTTACAAGTCTTAAATTAGGTAAAAGTTTATTGTTTGATATAAAATTAAATAATGTAGAGTTAAGCAATCCGTCTAATATCATTGACGGATACTTCATGAGCAGTCATAAATACTATTCAGAAATGTTTGATCATCTTAGGGATAATATTTCTGTTTATACGCCAAATTGAAAACGCAGATTTATCTAAAAGAGAATTGCAAATATTTAAATTTATAACCACATCTTGAGACCCGCATACATAAACAGAGTAGGCCATAAGTCATTTAACAATAATGATTAGAAGCAAATACATTTTTCAAAAGGCCTTTAGGGCTCTCTGTCAATCTTTAAGAGCTTTTCCAAATTTCGTAATACTATGAGTGAATTAAGTGGCAAAATCTTCCTTCGGTCAACATACTCCGCATTTTTTCTTTTTTAAAATTTCGACCAAAAAATTTAACGTCGTTTTTGGAATCTAAAAGTTAGTTATATTCAGAGTTAGTATTTTTCAACAAGGTGTTTTAACTGCCACTATTACATATTAAAGTCAAAAAATATTCTAGGGTCTAAGTTTAAGAGGGAAAGTTTCTTGTCCATAGTCAGGGAGACGATTCCCCAGATGGCCCACTCTTTATGATTAGATACAAAACATGCAAAATGTGTGTAATGAAGAACATACAATTTTAAATTTGTTACCTTATACTATAATATGCTTTAAAAAAATTACACAAAATAAAAAAAACTTAAAATAGAAGTCTTTTTGTAGGTAATAGTTCCTAAAACTACAATGCACTCAAATATTGTTAAGTCCCAAGTTATTGGAGTCTGAAATGTAAGAATTTGAAACTATGTAAAAAGTAAAATTTAATTTATTATCTTTATAGTTATTGTTAACCATTATTGTCACTAACTTCGAATATGTAAACCATGTAACCTAATTTCACAATAAAAAGTATTATAATAATTCTGAAGTAATAATACGCACTCCAATAAAAGCAACATCAAAGTCTAAATTTACATATTATTATAATATTATTAGTATTGTGAAAAATATACAGACAACAGAATAGGAAGGTTTGATTCATCATTAAGTATAAATATAAACACACACACACACACACACACACACACACACACAGAAGTAGACACACAAATACCGTGTTATTCATTTCGTTTCATCTTTCCTTCCAATTTTTTTTTACAGTCATACAATATTCACCCACGCACACTTTCATACTTTCTTTAGTTGAGCCCGGGAAAAAATTTCCTTTATCTTCATTCCTCGTGGTGTTGAAATGCCCAGAGGCTCAGTGTAAGTTATCGCCGTCTCACGTCTGAAATATACTCCCATCATCCTTTTTCTGCCTCTCACTTCACCTTTCTGTTGATCCACACACAAGTCATATCAACTTTTACTTACACGCTTAGTATTACGCATATGTGAACAAACAAATTTGGAAGCATCCATAGTTTAACTCTACATGAATTAATTTTATAGCATGATATAACGTTTGTTTTATAACTTTATAGTCATTAAACGTTCACGTGCAAAAAGAAATAATATCAAATTACTTAAAAAGAATGTAAATAATATTGGTAAAGTTGATACAAAAATTAGACAGCATAATGATTAAACATAAATAAAATTATAGATACAGAATCTTTACGGAAAATTAGAGAAGATTCAAAATGATTTTAGTAAAAATTGTGTTAGCGCAAAATTAAAACTATAAATAACAAATAAAAACACAGTCATCCTGATAAAGTCCAAATATTAAGGAGAATACATAAGACAATTTTTCTGAATGAGTAGCTAATCTGGAAAAAATAGATGCATATAAGAAGCTATAAATTACCGAAAGCGGGTTTGAGATATGCACTACCTGTTATTATTAGTAAATAAATTCACTGCCCGTGAGAGCGGTAGGTAACCTGTAAGGGCGACTCTCGACTGACGCAACCCCTCTTTAGGCCATGGCGTGTTACCAACAAGGCTTGCATTTCACGACGTAGAATACCCGGTTGCACACTGCCTTGTCGGCCAGATCAAGGATAAGCTGCTAAAGTTTCCGTAGGCATTTCCTACGGAGGAGAGCACTCCACTTTTCAGAGATCCGCACTCCTCTCCACTGGCAATCGACGACTAAGCCCCGTGCCATAGCAATCCCACTCTACCATCTTCCTGATGTCTCTGTGTGTGGTGTGCTGGATAGCGAGCTGGACCAAGATGGGGAGGTGATCAGACGACAGTTCTGTTAGCGAGGAAGCATAGACCGGACAGTCAATTCCGTGTCGTTGTTCCGCCGGGCATCAACAACCTGCATAAGCGCTTTTCGTTCGGAGCAGTCAAGCGACTTCCAATTGCGATGCATCGTCCTCCTGTGTACATCGAATACGGCTGCCAAGTCAGGGTGGATGTAAGAGTCCTATTTTCGGCGCCACCACGAGGACACGGCCGATAGTAATGAATCGGAGGGTAGCTTGAAGTTTTTTTGAGAGGAGTGTCTTTGCTGGAATGCCCTTGTAACCCATGGCAGGATTACAGCAACTGGGTCAAGTTCAATGGCTACCAGAAGATAACCTAGTATAGGTACAGTCGACAGGAGCCTAATACTTAATGCAAACCGTTAACAGCAAGCAGGCTCCGTTTGGCAGCGTTCGCTATCCGCGAGGCAGAGATACTCAGTGCCGGTAACCAAGGTAGCAACGATAAGCAGCGTGCACAGTGAACTAGGAAAAGACAGTGTAGGAATGGAAGGACGGTTTTCAAAGGTCTCCTCTTATACTAGGACGGAAGTTACGGCGAGGGTGGCTTTATGGTGTTAAAAAGCTCTAGGACGAGGTAAATGCTTAAGTGTTAGAGATGTTCTAGTGCAGCGGCCCCGATCAGGGGCATGACGGCGGTTAAGTCTGCAGATAGACGAAACTAGTTGGAGGGGTAGCGGGGTCATCAGGAGAGCTTTAAGTATATGCAGAACGAACGAGAACAGAACGAGAGCTATAGTACAGCACGAAGTACCGAAACTTTGCCGCCCGGACAGGGTCCGAGACGCCTTGATTAACAGTAAATTGCGTCTCCACGTAGTTGGCGGAAACCTTAGCCTTGCTTCCTGCCGAAGACACAACCACGCCCGGAGTTTCAAGCGGGTTGCGAGATCAGTGTACTCGCCACTCTCCCAACGGAGGCCTGGTGGATTTCAAGAGACTCAAGATATGAGTCCTACTAATCAGAGCTTACGTCCTGCAGAGGCTGCAGGACGTGAAGAGACTGGGTCACAAATCGCCGGGGTCTTGGGTCCTTTGCCATCTGTGGCGGAGCTGGCACCAAAGCCAGATGGCATTGAGAGCTTTTGGGGGAAGGGGCGATTTCCGGTGATTCACCCCGAGTGCTTAGGTGTGTCGATCTATGACACCATGCACCAACTCCTGAAGATTAATGGCTCGGAGATGCTGATCGTCACGAGTGACAATCGGGTTCGTTGGAAGAGAAGGTGGCCGAGAGAGCTCGTCATGGGAGGAGCGCAAGTTGATCCTCGTAACAAGACCAGGGGGAGGTCGCGGTAAACCGACATCACTCGTACAGTTACAAAAAATAGATAGTGATCGGACGAGAGCTCCGAACAGACAAAACCTGGATATGATGGGTTACGTTCTTGGCAATGACAATATAAAATACATCGGGTCGTTGTTCGGAAAAGGGAAAGTGGGTTGGATCTTCTGGGCCAATGATTTATAGTGCTGAGTTGTCAGAAACGAACCGATACAGTGATGATCCATAGGCGTTGGCGTTCCTGCTTTCAATGTAGGATGTTTGGCGTTGAAGTCACCGGCTGCAATAGTAGAATGGGGGTAGTCGAAGCGAGTAGCCCAATCCTCGAGCGGCGGTGCCGTATTCAGGGCAGGCCGGATATACGCCGAAACAAGGAGGAACTCTGATTGCTCAGAGCCCAACGCCACCGCACAACCTTCAAAGACAAAAGTATTTATAAGGGATAGTGACCTATGAGATATCCGCCTGTGGACCAGTACAGCTGGGTCCCCCGACGGGGTACAGTGAGGCTATAGGGTACGATCTTGACGATAACAGGTGTACTCAGATGAGACAGATGAGTGTCGCGAAGAAGAACATCAGCTTCGTATTCCGCTACGAAAGTCATCAGGTCGGATTGTCGAGAGAGAACCCCATGGGCATTCCACGCAACGATCCGTAGTCTCCCATTCTTTCAAGGAGAGTTACGGAAGAGTAGAGAGGGATTGGAATACCAATGCGAGCACCGTAGTCGTTTCTCGAGCAGAACGGATGCTGGCTACAAGATTTTCAGCCCAGGCAGTCAGGGGGTCACGTAAAATTTTCAATCAATATAAACTCACGGTTTGAAGAAATGGTTTACAAACCTCTTGGCCAATAAACCTTAAGTCGGCGTTTAAGGTGCGGCGCTAGTTAGCACACCATTTTTACTTTTACGTTCGTGTCAATAGAAGCTTTTAGCTGCCAAGAAGAATATAGTAATTATGCAGATACTTGTCAAAAAACAATGTAATATTTACATTGTAATCTGCTATCATTGTGACTGATCATGTTTAATTGAAAGAAACTTTTCCAAGATGCAGGGATCAAAATAATAACTTTTTTCTCATGTAAAAGAAAATTTTGATGGCTGGATAGTTCACTTTGCATGACATTCACAAACGGAAAGATTCAACAGTCTGGCCTCAGACAATACAACGTGTCACCTACACGTTCCCCTACAACGTGCAGGGCATCTCGTAGCTCTACGTGGTTATTGCTGATGTGGTGGTGGTGTGGTTTAGTCTCTAGCGAGAAATGGTTAGAGGTGCAACAACCTATAATATTATTGCTTAAGGGATTATGATAAAGAATACTCTTAAATAAGTAAATGATTAAGATTACAGAGTGCACTACTTTACCTTAACATCTATTTATGGTATAATGCGCATTAAAAATTATTATATGTTAATACTAATTGGGCATTGCACGAAAGTAGTTATTGTCCACAAACGGTTCAAGTTAGTTGCCACTGGTTACACTTTCAGCGTTCCAGCCCATTACAAATCAATTATATTTAAATCTATAATTATCTTGGAATCTTCTCCTTCTGCACCTTACGGAGTAGGCATTTTGCCTGTTCCGTCTTCACAGAGTATCTCTCCATCTCATCTCGGTTTTCCTACATCTCTTGTACCAAAGAGTCTATATCGAAACGCAACTATGGATAGTGGTCTATCCTCCATCCTGCCCAGATACTGTAACCATTCCCTGCGATATGTTTGGATTTTATCATTTATGGATAATACCTGTAGCTCTTCTCTAATATCCTCATTGCGCAATCGATCCTGTCTCGTGCAATCATTGTTCTTCTCAGAAAAATAATTTCCGAAGTTTGAATCTGGTTTTCAATCTTTTTATAGGAACCCATGTTTCACATCGATATAGTAAAATAGGTACTGCCATTGTTTTATAACTTTTAAATTTCTTTTCTTGTCTCTTTCCTCAAAGCTCTATGTATGACGCCACACATCATCTGAAACCTCGATACTTTATTTTGGAATTTTGTGAAAAATAAGTAAAAGCGTCCGGTTATAAACAACGACAAATAGTGAACAAAATGTAAGCCTGTGTCAGGACATAAATTCCCTCTGTGTGTTTCACTCTGTAAATGAGTAACAAATGAAATTGTAATGCGCTAATGAGATTTACCTGATACAGTACATCTCTATTAACTTAACGGTTGTAATTAATGTTGACGTTGCACCGTGCTTCATTATAATAATGACATCGTAATTACTGTGATAAAAGTAAGCGTGCACGTGAGCGGGCACGTAAATGCACGGTTGAATTTAAATGGCTCTTTGCATTACTGCTAATTGGTAAGGTACAACTTAACACAGTTATCAACACAGCTGATTATGTATATAACGGCTTATTTTAAAGGGTCCCAATGTGAAAGCAAAAAGCTGTTTTACACATTCATTGTGATATCAAAATATATTAAATTACTTGATAAGTTCTTGACAAATATATCAATTTATATGGCAAGATTTAATATTTACATGGAAATATATATTTTGAGTATTTATATTACTATTAAAGTTAATTACATAAACAAAGAAATTAACAAAGGTGTTCATTCTAGGAGAGAAATCACACATTAATTTTGCAATAGTTTGGTGCCACAGACCCCTACATAACTACTACAGAGTCAACTTATGCAGATTTCAATAAGTATTCCTATTGTTATTAATATCTTGTTCGCAGATGCGCCGAAGTACCATTGAAGTTTCTGCTGGTCAATATGACTTATTATTCATTTGTACAAAGTGAGAAAAGAAATAATATCGCCAGTGTTGCACAAAGGGTGCACACTTGTATAAGTTTACTTAAGACAAGCAAGGTGACATGTTACGCTTAATTGACAAATCCCCCCCGGAACTTTTCAATCCTGTCTTTGTCTGTCTGTCTGTCTGTCTGTATGTATGTATGTATGTCTCTCTCTCTCTCTCTCTCTCTCTCTCTCTCTCTCTCTCTCTCTCTCTCTCTCTCTCTCTCTCTCTCTCTCTCTCTCTCTGTATCTATCTTTATATTTCTGTATATTTCTCCCTCTCCTCTGTTTCTTCCTGCTTGTCGCGCGCGCACGCACACACATAAATACAAGTCAACCTAAAACACGACACAATTTTCAAAATACTTAACATTGAAAACACTCAAAAAACAAATTTATACACAACAATAATACCAATTTAAACTACCAAAAGACAACAGGAAACCATAGCATTAACCAACCTGAACACAAAAATTCAACAAGATCAAAAATTAAGATGGCTGAGGCTGGGAAAATATTTTATTACAGAAACATATTCCAATGTAAGGTATAGTAGTAGTAGTAGTAGTAGTAGTAGTAGTAATAGTAGTAGTAGTATTAGTCTACAGCTCATTTTAAAATAAACCGAAACACATTAGTGTACAGTAGCTCTTTAAAAAATGTTATTTTTGCTTTAGATATTTGATATAGTTAAGAAGGCCGTGTGAACAGCCTATGATGCTCTCACTTTAGTATAGTTTATTAATTCACTTACACTTCAAGTATTTGTTTCTTACCTAGCCTTTTGACCGAACTGTCATTTTGTTTTTTGTATGTGAGAGAGAGGATGATGGGATACAGCCGAAATAGGCAGTAATAGTTGTTTTTCTTGCAACATCTTTCTTGTTACAAAATGTAGGTGTTAAATGATTATATTAATAATACACGCGTTGGAATCTGTACTGAGCAACAAGACATCAATAATTCTTAATCATAGAATTGTGAAGTTAATAAATTAAAATAGTTACTATGTAGAAAAATACAAACAGGCCTCGTATTCTCTAGAAAAAGGAAAGTCACAAAATACCGAACACAGTAATTTTATAAAGACACAATTAGCAAGAACTTCACAGACTCTTGACACATATTCACTACAAGGATTAGTATCGAATCTCGCAGCAGCTTGAATTTCAGCCTGAAATATGTCACAAAACTTTTAAGCGTATTGCAGCGTATGATTCCATTTCAATGTCAATGTAAGCACACATCGACGTAAATGGAATGCAACATTTAAACGCCATATTCTCTTAACTGTTTATTGCAGCAATTATTCAATTCATTGCAATGTTCAAATAAAAAACAATGTACAATAGAGAATGGGATTTTTTGAGTCATTCACAGAGCATCTGTACTTAACATAAATGTTATTTTGTTTATTCAACACATACACCATAATGAATGCTGAAGAGTGGACTGACATATACCGGATCAATGTATTTTATTTGTTAATGGTCCAAATTCAATACAGTTCGTAAATTAAATTTGTTTTGAGTCCAATAAAATGTCCGTTTTTGTTGTTTACAGAATAATAACAAACGCAAATAAACATTATAAAACAAAATTGTTCACTTACAAATTCGTGGTAACTTGACGACTTCAATAAAGTCTTGTCAGATCATATCGTACTTATATTACACACACACACACACACACACACACACACACACGATGAACACTATACAGAAAATTAATGAACCTATTGGTAGCAAGACATATAGGCCTATTAATGATGAAGACGTTCATAGCAAAAAAGAACCTTTAGACAATAATCAATTTCGTATAACCATTTTCAAGTAATCTCGTCGTAGATGTTGCTGCAGCTTAGCTTTTCCATCCGTGATTGTCAGAGTCTGCTACCTTTTAGTTACGGGTATGTCTTCCCTTTCCTGGGGCTTTTTATTTTCTAAACCTTTTACATTAGTTGCCATCTTTCTTCTCCTGCAATTGGTCCATTATTATTATTCCTCAATCTCTTAATATGTGTTTAATACAGGCATTAAAATCGAGTTAAATATATGTAGAATAGGTTGTGTTACGCTTGAGTCGCTGTAAGTAAATCGCATCCTGTATACAAACCAATTCCTACAAATGTCCCATAAATTGGTCGTAGTGTATTGCTAAATACGCAAACATTACGTAAAACGTATTGTATTTAAAATTATAACTTCAGTAATTTAAGTTAAATTAACTTTAAGTTAGACTTAAAAATAAAGAATTAACTTTAACTGGTTATAAAGGCGTCGTCGTTCCTGTAACCTCCATAAATGCAACGGTTAAATCTCTGATCGTTTGTATAATATGTCGCCACATATCGCATCTGCAATGGAGGCATTAAACTGTAACACCGACATACATTTGAATACTCGTTATCAAGAAATTTAACAAGCAGGGTTATTATTGCATGCGTTTGTATTTTTACAACTGTTCTTTATAATCGCTTAACTAAAATTACAAATTTAATGATGTTACGTCTGTTAATTGGCGAACCATCAAATAAGGCAACAAGATAAATTGACTCCGAATAAGCTCCCGTAAGCTGTAAAGAACTGTCAGAGAAAGTTACTGAATTCAACTGACCCTTGTAGATTAGCCTAAAGTAGATAAAACGATAAATGTGAAGAGCGTTTTTGATGCTCTAAATAAAAGTTATATTAGTTATAGAAATGGCCTATGCTTAGTTCAATACCTTAGCTGACTCACCCTGTCCCCGCTTGTTTGCATTTCATGCTCTTTGTTATAAAATGATATTGGAACAACATGAAACTGCATTTTAGCTTAATTTAATACTTATACTTCAACAATAATTAGGAAAGTATATAATTAAAGCGAACAAAGATATTCAAGAACAAAGGTCAATTTATTATAAAATAATATTTTAGAGGATAACCAACACATTTTCCCGCATAAAGAGCTACATAAATATACTTGGCAAGGAAGAGGATCTAGTTCATCAATTGATTATCTTTTAGTGAAAGGGAAATTATAAAATTTATTGTAGGATACTAGGGTTTTTAGAGGATGTGGTGTTGAGTCTGACCATTTTCTGCTCATATTAAAAATTTGTATTCCAGGCAGGTGGAGAAAGGCTCGATCTACAGAGCGCCAGTGCTCGAAGCAAACTTTTAAATTATACCTGCTCTAAGACAAAAGCATAAGATACTTGTATCAGACCCGGTTGAGTCGCACAACAAAAACCCATTAGTAGTAATGTAAAGCAAGCATAGGGTAACATCAGAGACGTCATGTCGCAAGCAGCATTTAAAACATTGGGGACGAGAAGTAAAAGTTATGGGACTCGAGGCTTACAGGTATGGGATGACGATATTAGACAAATAATAGATGCTAAACCGTAGGCATATCTGACACATCTAGTCTTAAACACTGCTCAGACAAGGTGTGAATTTAAGCGCTGCTGTGCCATTGCCAGAAGAAAAGTCAGAAAAATCAAGCGAAGTTCATGGGATAAATACGTAAGTGATATAGAACACGATGTACATGGCAGGCAGGACATGGCTTGCAAAATATTAAGGCATTTAAATCAAAAGGAAAGGGATGACCTGAAGGTCAATAATATCTCATAACAGCAATGGCTTGAATACTATTAGTAGCTATGGACTCATGATCATCTGGAAGAAACAACCTTTGCTGATATCAGTGATTGTGTGGACCCTATGACAATGGATGAATAGTTAGCTGCTCTACATTGGTGTAAGAATAGAAAAGCACCGGGCACTGATGGGTGGAACGTAGAGTTTATAAAGTGTGCACCAGCCTTGCTGCATGATTGTTTGCTGGAGTTCATTAATCTATGCTGGACCACTAGTCATGTTCCTGACGACCAGCGGATTGCAAAGGTAATGCCCATATTAAAGAAAGGTGATCGTAATGACTGCAGGAACTACAGAGGAGTCAGCCTTCATAATACTTCATATAAGTTATATGCATCTATATTAAGAACATGGCTGAATGCGATAACAGAGACCATGCTTTCAGAGGCCCAGAACTGTTTCAGTAAGGGCAGATCATGTTCAGATTGTATATTTACAATAGCCCAGCTTATTGAAAAGCGTAGAGAGTATCAGCTGCCCACATACATAACTTTCATCGACTTCAGGAAGGCGTTTGACAGAGCGAATCGAAGCAAACTATGGGTAGTAGTGGCAAGGAAAGGGATCTCACAACATATAATCAGAGCAATACAGTCTTTATGTGGGGAATAAAATCTTAATAGAAGCAGGGAAACCGAGAACAGCTCCTAGAGTTAGCCTGATCAATTGTGGAGTACAACAAGGGTGTCCATTATTACCTTCTCTTTTTACTTTATATATTGACGACGTCATACAAAACTCGCAGATGTGTCTTCCAGAACATTTTATGATAGGTCACTCTACAATTGGCACTTTGTTGTTTGCGGATGATCAGGCTATTTTGTCGGACTCTGAAAACAGTTTGCAGATGGGGATTCATTTGTTAAATGTAATCTGCAAAGACTCTGGATTGTAGATATCTACAGGTGAGACCAAGGTGATGGCTTTCGTGGAACTAATCCCGTACGAACAAAAATTGTTATAGATGGTACTGTCCTGGAACAAGTTAGCAATTTTCAATACCTGGGCTACAGTGTGTCTTATAATGCATGCAACGACGTTGTGAATATATTGCGTAAGTTCAGCCTTATGTGCGGAACCATTAGGCGAATCCTTAAGTCAAGTAAAGGAACACGCCTAAAATTCTACAAGGTGATGGCTCTTCCCACACTTCTTTATCGGTTTGAGAATTGGACTTTAACGAATGGACAGGCCAGTCGCATCCAAGCTGCTGCAATGAGATTTCTCAGGCACGTGGCAGGGTATACTCTCCATGATCATAGAAGAGACACAGGTAGACGGCGGGAACAATATTATGAGTATACTCGACAGGATTACCCAGTATAGGCTGAATTGGTGGGAACATCTTTGCCGAATGGATGACTACCGCATCCCCAAACAACTCTGGAACTCTAAGCCGAGGGGACGGAGTGGTGTGGGACATCCGAGGAAGCGCTGGAGTGACCACCTCTAATCTTTGCCTATTTGAGACAGGAACAAACCTTCCTTGGTTTAAACTGTAAAAATAGTGATGATGATGAATAATATTTTCTTTGCAATAATAAAATAGACCTACATATAAAAATGACCTATTGTGTAGGTAACTTAGTATTTCAAGTACTTCATTTGAATAAGTTCTCTGCACTTCTCTCTTTGCGAATTTCAGTATGAAAATCTTACAAAAATGTTGTTTGTTACCCTTTCAGGACCAGCAGAATGTTTTTCTCAATAGGTGTAACAGCTAAGTTGCTCGACTGTAGATATCCATGTTGCTCTGAGGGAAGTCTCAATCCTGTTTAGAGCGGAGAAATTTTTGTTAACCTTGCTATTTGTAACCTGAAGTTATTTTTTCCCCAAAAAATTTCAAATTAAGAAACGCATGTTCTTAATGTTCTGCCACCATATTGTGTTGGAAACAGATACGAAATGTATCAAAACATGTCACATCCAACATGTGTGTGTACGTATATATGTGTGTATGTATGTGTGTTTATTTGTGTGTGTGAGTGCGCGCGCGAGTGTGTTTTTAGAATTAAGCATGTGTCATGCTGATTAACAAAAATATTTTCTAAGGTAAAATCCAATTAAAATAAATCTTGAATAATGAATATAAATGGAAACAAGGAACAAATTGTAAGCAGCTATGACTGATGTGTTTTTAATGTTCGTGAATATAGATTACATTAAACGCTTACATAACACACAAGTAGCAACGACATAAAGCTCTGGGGATTTAATATTGATAGACATCTGTGCAACATTTAGCTTAACATTACATACACACATGTGCACGTGCGCATGAGTAAAATTGTCAGGATAAATGCCTGCCATTTTATATGTGAATACTGTGTGTCCAATGAATTATTATCATATTAACCACTTCTGACATTGAGAAACTTTATAATTTATTTGCTTCACTAAAAATGTATGTACTACTATTCAAAAGTGATCTAATATTCGAAATAATTAGTCAAAATAAAATGATTTTGATTCTGGAACTTATAATATGCAAATACATAAATAATTACGTATACATCAATAAAGAGGAATTAACTTAGAAAAATCGGCACAAAGAATTTAGAAGTACGTAATCTCCTCCATATTTCTATGGTCATTTGTATTTGGAAAAGCGTCCATAGACGCTGTGTAAGCACGGTTTACAATGTAAAAACGATATTATCAGAAAACTTTATTTCTAATAAATCTACTAACTTTCGTACGATCAACGCATCGGTGCTAAATCCAGAAGCTTCTTGTAGAAATTAAGTGAGAAATGTGTTTATGAAAGATGTTTAAAATTTACCAGAGATTGATTTCCCTGAATTCTACACGTGCATATACGCTGCCTGACTGCCATGTACTCATTGCCTACAGAGTTCACTGCTCCCTGTCATTGTGCAGCATAGGAACCAAGTTACTTATTAGAGAGTTAGGTCTACATTCCTACAGTAGCTTAATACGCTGGAGTAGTTGTAACGTGTACTTTATGCTGTAACCGTTGTGTTAACATTGATCCGTTGACTATTTGTGCCTTATCACCTCCAACCGCTCCGCTCCCCGTAATTCTACTGCAGCAACGTCTTCCTCATATAAATGTAATAGTGTTTTTGAAAAAATATAGTGAAACATTCAGAGCTAGAAAAATTGCAGAGAAATTCGGGTATAGTTTTAAAAAGTAGATCTACATTGTAAGTATTTAATTTAAAATCTTAAAAGCGAAATGTCATTTGTCATTTTAAAAAACAAATTCACGTGTCACTAAAGTGGCTGTACGATTGGGAAAAGTTGATAAAAGTGTACTGTGGGGTCAAAAGTATATTTATTTGAGGTTGTTTTAACCAACTAATGCAACATAGGGAAAGACATGAACTATCACAATCGTATTGCTCCCCAAGTAAAATTAGATGTATATACTGTATGTTGGCGAGGATCCCACAGCTACTGCCGCATCCCACATCTCAGTTTCCATATCAACTTATTCTGTGTATCTTCATTCTTCAGATTCTTTTCTTCCTTACTCCTTTTGATCCCTTCTATCCATTTTAATCTAGGTCTGCCTCTTTTTCTTCTGTTGCTAGGTCTGTATTTGAACACACTCACGGGTATTCTTTCTTCCCTCATTCTCATTAGGTGTCCACACCAGGAAAGCAGTTTACGTTTTATATCTTCTATTACAGTTTCTTTTCTATTTGTTCTTTCCCTTATTACGTTATTCCTTACACGTTTCAGGAGATAAACTCTGGAAGCTCGTCTAAGATAATCTATTTCTACAGCTTCAATCTTCCTGCTGTTCTTTTCGTTGATTGTCCAACATTCTGACCCATAGGTGGTAATTGGTTCAACAATGGCTTTATAAATATTGATATTTGTCGGTAGCCCAAGATCTTTGTCGGTGATCTTTTTGGTGGACCATAAAAGTGAGTTTAATTGGCGTATGGTGCTTTTTCCTAAAACTAATCGATGTCTTATATCTTCATCACATATTCCATCATCGCTAATTATACTTTTCACATTTCTTGATGGAAGTATTATCTTGCCCCAATGACAAATATCAGACGCGGGTTTTATGCACTAACCGGGATCGCTGATTGACTCGCACCAAGCACGTTACTTGGTCACGTCTCGGCTGCTGATCCCTGATTGACTCGCTGTGTCCGCCGCTGGTACCAGAGAGCAGATGTTCGCATACCGCTGCCGTCATCATATATAAATATAAATTATATCTGTCTGATAGATATACTTTGATAATTGAACAATTTTAAAGTAAAGAACTTTAAGGGATATATAGTTTTCTGGTATCTTGCTCGTGTTTGAGTTTAACCTGTATGCTTAAATGGTAAACCTGTTGTAATGTCAAACAATATTGACAAACGAAGTCTCGCATATTTGCTTTCCTGATATTATGATAGGATTAAATTTACTATTTATGAGGTGTAACATTATAATATAATCAACATTAATAGCAATGATTTATTAATACATATAGTTACAACACTGTTAAACTAAATAAAATTATTTAGTTTCAACCGATAGTGTTATTTTACTAGATTTCCAATTCGTCTCTTTTGGTCTTTTTGGTCGTATCGTAACAAAACCAATGGATGATTATACATCTTTCAATCCTGCAATAAATTTCAAATTTACGTAAAAAATTTACTTTAAAAATATTTTTCTTCTGTACAAGTAAGCACGCGTGGATTGGCAAAGTATTTAAATTTATATAGGCCTAATAGGATACATGTACGTTAACTTTGTATACGTACAAACATTGAAAACTTGTAGGCCTATCGATGAATGCCACAAGAATAACAAACGTGTAGGAAAATACAACACATTTCAAAATGAATCTTTGTTTATGTTAGGAAGAATCAGTGGCGGTTGTGTGTGTGTGTGTGTGTGTGTGAGAGAGAGAGAGAGAGAGAGAGAGAAAAAGTATCTAATGTTTTAATAAATGACAAGCTTTAACAATGTGGAATTTGTAATTCAGTAATTATTATAAAAATAGAATTAATTATTAGCACTACTAAACCACCTTGATGTACGGTAACTTATTGAAATGTTATGCACGTCAAACGTCTGCTGCACCCTAGATGTTATCGTATTTTATACTGTAATGGCTAAAGCAACGGTTGTTGAAACTTAAGCAAACGCGGTCAGCCACATATTGAAAGTTCGTGAACATATAATATGATGCACAGCGGTAAACAGATCTAACAAAGATTAACAAAGTTTTAGCTTACTACAAACGACATAATTACTGCATACACTGAAATTGCTTTTTTTATAAAAATAACATGAATTCTTATTATAATATCATTATAACAACAGATATTGAAATTAAAAACACATCGAGTATGACTGTCGAAGTACAAAAGACTGTTGGCTTTTTTACAAAATTGATACTGTCGTTTTCATTGATGTAATAGACATCTATAACGATGGGTCTTTCAAAACTCTCAGTTTTACGTAATTTTATTTTACGACTGCTGGCATTTCATAAAGTTTTGTTTTAATTAAAGTGGCAAATGTAGAGCTAGATATTTTGACTCGAAATGTGTGATACAGCTTACTGGGAAGGAAATAAGATGCTGTGTCGATGAGTGATGTCATCAGCATGTTAAAAGTGAATAAGCATGTAATGACCTAGAACTTACGGCATGCTGTGTAACGCAAAAATTGAGCAATCGCAAATTTACGAAATCAAACTATGCTGAACGCAAAGAAATGTGTATGTTTTAGAAAGCGGGGAGGAAGTGAAACGGCTGTACCGTTAGGCGGCATTACATGAAAGAAATTAACTTGTAAAAGCTCTAGAGTATAGCAGTAGGTTAGCAACGTCGGCCTTGGGGCTGACGTCTATAAGGAAGGTAATATTAGGCTAAGTCACGTTTTGGGACATAACTATCATAAAATGTATTATTCGCTAGGATATTAGGGGTGTTTGCTAATGTTGTAAACTTTAAGTGCATGTAACAATAGATACCGTTATGTGAGAGAGAGCGATGTAAGAGTGAGATAGATAGTGACGCTAGTTTTTTTAAGCACGTGAGACGCGGAAAACGTTCGGCAAATCAGAGGAAGCGTCATGTGTTGCGCGGGAGGTTTTCACTAAGGAGATTGGGCGATTTTGTATTTAGCGCTAGTCTAAACCTTTGGGATTGTTTTTCTATCAAGACTTGGTAAGGGAAATTCAAAGCTAGTATAAAATATGAATTTGGAGAGAAATCAGGCAGTCTGCTTTATATCGGCGAAACTACACTGAAGAGACTCGCGTGCGCTGTTTTGCGTTAACTATATAGATATATATTTTATTAGTAATTTAAAGAATAAAATAAATTCGCAGCAGTAAACAGAAGTACGGGAACGCGATAATTGCTAACGCTATATTTATAAAGTTTAATATACAGTAATAAGTTAATGAGTGAATGTTCGGAGTAGTAACGAACAACGAGAAGTAAATACGACATATAAATGTTCATCAATACGATATGTTGTGGTGAAATCACTGAAGAAAGCCAATTAGTTCATTTTAAATTCACGACGGTATGAGATAATCGAGACTCACGCGGCGCGAACTGTGTTAGATACACTTAATGTAAATTCAAGAATACGTTGTAAACCAGAGTGTATAATTATACGACATAATTGTATGTATCACCAATATGTCAAGTGTAGTGTACATCTGTGATAAAGTGAATTAGTGCATTCATAACCAGGATTAATGCGCAACAAACAGCTGCTGACGACTTACCGGCATGCAAACACCTTTAGGACTACGCACATCGGAAGGATTCTCCACGCAAGTAACAAATAAATGAACATTTGATTCAATATTGTTTTATAAATATATATATTTGTAATCAAATATAGTGACTCAATTTGTCTAAAAAGAAATCATTGCCACGAAACAATATTCAAATTGTACGGCAAAACTATTCAAGTCATGGTAAAGAAATTTGTAGTATATAAATGCAAATGAATCATTAAAAGTTGATTGATATATTTTAATTTGTGTTTATTATTACTGGCGCCCTGAGGTACAATAAAGAGTCGGTACACTGGAGTAAGTGTTATAGTCTATTGAGTAGAAATATTAATATTATCAGTGATTAAAGTAGTTTGTAAACCTTAATTCTTACATGCTCATAGGCCAACATAATATGTAAATCAACAATTTAACTCTTTCGTAAAGGCCTATCAAATAGTGTATTACAGCTGGTTATAACCTTAACGATCCAGGGATGAGTGAGTACATGCCAAACTATGAATGTAAGTGATATATTACAGTTTATTTGTACATTATATTGTTTAATAAATAAATACTTATATCATTATATTTTTGTATTTTTACAATATTATGTAATATGTTTGTATGTGTGTAAAGCTATACCTAACGTGCCTGAAAAAAGTTATTGTAAACAACGCATTATATGGTAATGTTCAAATAGTGTACGCCCAATTTATCCTCTAACAATTTTATATGAAACAGAAATTGTCGCTAAAACAGTGTTTCTAAAGGTAATTATAGTATTTGTTTAATTATTAGACAATACACGTGTTAAGGGTTGAAGATATGAATAATGTAATATGAAATACTAGAAAATGGAATACTATCATATGACATATTTATCTAGGAAATAGACTATTATGACACGAATATTCATAGTAATAAAAGTTAATACTATGGAATAAGCAGCGGTTTATTTACTACTACGTTATCGATTAAATTTTAGGTGCCAAATTTTATCCGTCTTCCAAAGTTTGATGGCAAAATTTAACTCAATTAAATTACATCTAATTTCATTGACAGCTGATTTATATCTAGCAGCCAGGTGTCCAAAGTGCCATATTTATGTTAACCGTCTGCGTTGTACAGGTCTAGGAGTTAAACTTTTTTGTCATACTAGAACTTAATTTGATTTATTTTCATGGTTGTGTTCGAGAATTTAATTTGTTCGTAACATAAATAAACCTAGGGAGGTTTTTCTAATTAGAAATGAAAGCCCACATTTACAATACTCTCAGTCAGCTTACTTATAGAGCTATAGATTTATGGTCGTTAACTTACAGGAATTTTTCTATAGTGTTCTGTAAGATATTTATGGCAGCGATAACAGGCGTTTTCCTTGAATTGTTCATGCTTCTCGTAAAAAGTGGAACAAGTGAGAACTTCTACAAGACGTTGTCCTAATCAAACTGCCAATTTAATGAAACAAGTTAAGATTTCTACTTGAGCGTCAATAAATTTATATTTAAATGATTTAATGATAGTGCTCTAGTGATAAAGCAAACTTATTACAGTAGAAAAGAGAGCAGTCTGGACATAATACTGGGGCTCTGAGAGTACTGCAAGTTTGCGGTGTCATCACTACTTTTTACTAGTTTAAATTCACTGTGGGTGTATTCACCTGGCCAAGTGTCTGATGTTATTCCAGCGTTATAGAACAATGTAAACGTGTCAGACTTTCCCAGTGAAACACTATAAACATGCACGGCACTGTGTTAACAGCACCCTTTGTCGACGTTGAGCAAACGTGACCTTGAAGAAGCAGTATGACATGGGAAGACAGTGGGTTACTTTGAACTGCCCCTTGGGGCGTACAATACACTTGCATAGAAGAAGAACTTACCTTTTAAGAATGCTCTTAACACGTCGGATACTGTCTTCTTGTGTCAAGAGTCTTGTATTCCAAGGCTTTTCTGTTTTTTCATATAAAATCTAAATGCGATTAAGTTTATAACACATATTGGATAACGTATACTACAATCTTTCCAGAACACATATCAGTCTTAGTTATTAAAAATTCAAAACCCCTACTGAAATACATGTGTTTTTAATACTAGAAAATTATGTTATGGCTGTAGTCAGAGTCTTAAAATTTTTTAAAGCATTGTCAGATTACATGTTCGTTGTCATGTACGTATATTAAAGTACAATGTTAAATGCAACAATCTTGTTTTAAAATACATTCTGTACATGTCTATCATTTACTCACGTTTGTAAAATTTACTGTATTTCAAAATCCAAATATTTTATTATATTTGTACCCATATTTCTATTATTGCAATTTAATTTTATGTTTCTTCAAAAACGTGGTATAAATTAATGTATTATTATTTCTTTGTGATCAAATAGTAAAACACTTAACATTTGGCAGTATGTTACTGTAGTTATATTTACTGTGTTCTCAAACAGTTAATAGTATGCGGTCTGAATTATGGTAGTCAAATAATAACACAAAATAAATAAATTAAAGCTATATTATGATTTTTTTAGAAAGGTTTGTTTCCATGAAGCAATGTTTTGTGTTACAATTGGCATTACTTTCTTACGATTCCAGACGGTTCGGTTTGGAGTAATGGGAGTATGAGCTGCTGAAGTAATATTTTCTTATGTTGGAGGATTGGTAATAAATACCGTCAACCCAACGACGTTTACCAGAAGTACTGCTTTTAATTAAGAGTACTTTACACCTATCTACAACCTTAAAATGAAAATAAACATGGATGGAGGTAGAAGCAAATCAATCCTTCAGAACCGATACCATAAACGCGCTGCCTTTAGACAGGACACAGTTTAGTCTATCGCTAACTGTTCAATTCCGAGGTCCTATTTCAGGTTACTTTTTACTTCATACGGGTATCTAAGTTTGGCAAGATCACTAGAGTAGAATCTTCATTACAGTATCGAAGACCTTGTGACATTGCCTACACTTTTACAAGTAATCTGCCGATTTGTGCAATGTGACGAGTGATAGGTGCCGTCGATAACTAACTAATATACACTCCCCTCACGTCATCAAGCTATCAGTTTACACGAGGGTATGATCTTCATCTTATTTCTTCAGGATTGACCTTAGAAGGAGTTTCAGTTGAGTTGAGTTGCACAATTTATTGCTTCTACTGACAACATCTTCTCCTCGCAGGATCTTAACGCTTGGACTATCAGCGCCTTGGTGTTTTAACGCCGTGCTGTTTTGAGCGCACAGGTGGCGTCTGGTCGCTGAAGGTAAAACGCCGTTTATAGGATTCCTTTTGTAGTCTGTGTTTTAAATGGCCCTGTACCGCTTGAATTTAGCTACATATTTCAGCAACACAACAGTAGTTGACTCCTGAGTTTAATGACGCTATTTCCTAATTCCAAATAAAGCTTTGTCTGGGATAGGCGGATGGTCCCAGCTTCTTGGCGCATCCCCGGACTGTGTAAAAGACCGAGGTTTTCAAACATGATTTACTGTCCATCATCATTATTTCTCAATTTCTCAACACGTGTTCAACATAGCTAGTAAAAACGAGGTAGGTACATGTCAAATGTCTGTTTCCTTTTAGCAATCGTAGAAATCAGGACAGATTAAGAACTAAAAGCAACTGAAAAGAAAAACTAGGCCAACGTTAAATTAAATTTTTTCAGGAAATGTTTGGGACTGTTAATTTTTTCTGATGTTAAGCAAGCGTTGAAAAAACTCAGTGAAATTCTAGTAGATAGTAACACAAGACGACGTAAAACTACAAGTTTTGATACATTCTTCGTTAAAGATTTTTATTACAACAATGAATATGACAGTATCAGTTTTGTAAAAAAACCGTAGTTTTAAGTATTTTGATAGTCTTTGATGACACCAAAATCTATCAGCATTTACTATAGTGTAGTGGGCTCCTTCCCTTCGCCCTCCGAGGATTCACTCTTTTATCAAGACTATGTTTTTTGAGGAAACTCTCAACCCTTCAACGGCTTTCGGTTGTCTTGTTCGGCTGATCGAATGCAAGCGTGACAGTCTATTTTTATCAATAAGTTGCACACTTTCGTGAAGCATCTTACTTTGTTTTTCTGATGCTCAAGTTCAATCAAGCTAATGGACTTTTCTATTTTCAGATTTATATGTCTTCTAATAAATGGTAAGATATTTAATCACTTGCAGAAGATGTGGTTAGATTCATTATACTGTTTTATTTACTGTTTTGTTCAATGTCTGCCCTTTTGTTAACTTCCTTTCTCACTTTATCCCTGTAACTTGTATTATCTTATAATTTCCCACCGGGTCTATAAGTTTATTACTCTTTTCTCTAAAACATCTTGTTTAAAGTAGGTTTGTGGATGTGTCATTGTTACCCTTTTTATATTTTTTTGAACCTGAGGAAGAACGGACGACTTGTCTAGCACGTTATCGCAGTCTATCACGTTATACCGACTAGCGGTAAGTGTAGTCGTTGTGTCCATGCAATGCACTCTCTTCAGTCTATGTGCTTTTGTATATTAGCTATTCGAGTAGAGTGTTTTATAAGTGAGATATTATTAGATAACGTCTGACACACATAAAAGTTTTAAGCAAGTGTAGTTCTACCGCAGCTAAACCGAGTGCTTTTTGTGTCAGTGGAAGACTTTCCGCTTAGATTTTGGAAAGATATTTTAAGAGACTAGATTCGGTGTAAGTCCAATACACTCGTGGTCGAGGTAATAATTCGTATCCAATCTAAAGCCATAAATTATTGTACTTTAGATGTTTTGTACCGTAAATTATTGCTAACAGTACGATTGCGACCTTGAGAGACTCCAACATTTATATACTAACAGGAGTTCAACACAGCGTCAAGTCATCTGTTCAGCGTCAAGTCAATACTTGAAGTACAGACATCGTTGTTCACTACATATTAGAAAAATTCAAATTAAAATATATTATAATATTGCACAATGTTTTATGAATATGAATATGAATATATAATATGTTATATGTTTTAGATAACATATGTATTTTAAATGTTATATATTATGTATGCATAACATTATTATAATGCCTTCAATTATTAACTTTAAAGGAACTTTCAATACGTAAAAATTGTATATAAAAGAAACCAACAAAAGACATTTGACTTTATTTAATTTTATGTTGGTCAACAAACTCATTTTTACAGTAAAGGACCAATAAATTAATAATCATTAAGGACAACTACATTTAAACTTTAACCACTGTTTAACTGATTAATTTTAAATAAACCACTATTTACTTTATTTGTCTCTGCAATATATAAATTTCGCATATTGATCCATAACATCGCAATGTACACAGTTCTGTTTCTGAGATTGGACAGATGAAAAACAGGGTTTTGTATTCATAGAAAAAACACATACAAAACGCAATAAAAACAGCCTCAACTACTATCTTAATAAGTCTCTGTTTACTTGCATAATAGCTGTTGCCAGCAACTTTAATATTTCAGAATCCTTTTTTACACCCTATAATGTTTATTTTTCCTTGACTTAACCACATTAAATGTTTCGTGTTTTGGACAAGGTCAGATTACGGTTTTAAATACGTAATTCACACATTAAGTTTTGAGTTACATACAAAAAACTTTACCACATGTACTATAGACATGCTATTAACTTCAATTTCTAGATGTAATTAATAGTGAAAACGATCAAAATACTTTATCGCCTTCAAATTTCCTCCTTGTGGGATAAACAAATATTGGAGGTTATTTACCAGGTGATACTCGTATAATTATAGTAGTAAATGGTAAAATGCTGTTTTAAATTTTTGGAATTCTAGGTGTTTATATTTATAAACAAGCGTTCAATAAATTTACGTTTTGGTTAAAAAAAAAAATCGCAAATAAGAAAGTATGTTGTTAAAGTCGTATCACATAAACCGTTGAATAACATATTTTCTTCTTTAAAGGAAACTCTTTGTGTCTACTGTAAGGCTTTTTAAAATATTTTTGCCGTAGTATATTTTAAATAAACTACGACAAATTTGGTAATAAACTACGACGGTTAATTTCGTAACGCTAGCTTGCAACGAGCATTAACATAAAAGTTCACACTTCTAACATCAAATAGAATACATTTTGAATTATACCTTTGGTTTACATCCGATGTGTGCATGTCGTTATTCCTATTCAAGTGTGAATTTATTATAAATATACATTGCGTACTGTTTACAACGGCTACACGCGTAACCTATACTTTATAATGTACGTTATTACAGCTCAAAAATTAACTGTGAATACTATTTTATTATTAACGGCTTGAGTAACAGCTACATTTTAATGCGTTGAAGTTTGTTTTCAAGAGTAGTTGTAACAGTCTCCACTGTTTCTGAAAGTACACAGATACATTTATCTAATTCATATAGTGGACGGTTGCTTTAATTATGAGAACAATATACCTACTACGTATGTAAATAACAATACGTTTCTTAACGGATTTTTAGCACTAACCAGTGATTCTCCTTTCAGTTTGTTGTTTCAAGAATTACTTCCCTGACATTTCCTGGGCACACAGGCTTTTTAACTGTGACCTTCTCACTCATATTGTATGTTTTCACAAAAAAATTTAAAAATTGTTTGCTATTTGCCTTGTTATCAAAATATAAAATACACATGGTTTCTGTAAAAAATAACTTGAAAAGGGCATAATGAGGAGGAACCATACCTCCTCCATTGCCGTCAGTCATATTCATTACTGCAGTAATTCTTCATTGTCATTTGTATACGTGCAACTACTCGTTCCTCGTATGCCAAAACGTATGTTTCCTATTAACAGACTAATCAAAGTAACAGATTATAAAGTTATCATGCACGTTTCTACAAAATATTGTTACGACATCACAGAACAATCTACGTCTTTATCGAACGTTCCAGAGGGATCCGGAATGTAATGCGGTGGCGTACGTGACTCTCCACGCATTTGCTGGACTGTGCCAGAAGCCGGGCTAACTGTGTCAAGGTCACAATTAATTATATCATACACACTGGCACTAACGCGCAGTATGGAATGATCTAGTAATTTGGGTGGGTATAAATACCAGTACTCAACGACATTTAGTTCAGTATAGTTGCGATATATTTACAATGCTGTTCGAGTTATTATCGGGCGATATTACTGTGTACGTTCAAGTGGTTATTAGTGAAGTGTTGCGTTTTATAATCGGACAGTATAATTGTAATACAATTGTGTTTAATATTTGTTGACATTTCATTGCGTGTGAACAATTTTTATTTGATTTGTTGTAAGAGACTGTGTTGTTAATTACGAACTGTTCAACTGTGAAAATTAAAGCTGGTGATTAGTGACTTAATTAGTGTCTTGTATTTTGTTCCCCCTACCTACGACGATAAAGTAGACTGCCGTAACAATATATTAACAAATTCGGAAATCCTTAAATTTGTATACATAATAATTTGTATAATACATAATTCGAAAATAATATCACCAGAACCTAACCCGAAAATTTATGAAAGGCCTAATTTAAAAAAAAAAACAAAAAACAATTCTTACATAAAGGAACCGCCTGTATAGCTCGACGTGCCTAACGCTGAAGTAAAATGAATCGTTATTAATTATTGTAAATAACAAACATGTTGTGAAGTTCCTTAAGCAAGCCCGCTAGGCGCTCATCAGTTTCGTTATTTGAGTTGTTTGAATTACTTGACAGCTCATCGGAGTTTTTGCAAGTGTGTGTTCTGTTTTGTTTGTAGTTCGGTATGCAATGTTTGAACCTGTTCCTTTTTAATATTTTCAGTGTGGTTGTCATCATAGGTGAGTGTTATAGGAGTACATTTTTCGTTGTTATAGATTTTTCTGTTATTTGTTTTGGGTTTTCCGTAGGAATCTGTTGTGGGAAACTTTCAATTAGTGTTATGTAAGACCCGTTGGCTTTGGCTAAATATTTGTTTTTTTTTCTGATAGTCCTTCGGTGGTAGTGGAATGTTGTTTAATCTGCATATCGTGGATCTAAAAGCTGATATTTTGCAATTCGAAGGTGTTTAGAGATATCACTTATCAGTGTATCAGTTATATGGGGTTTCTGTGGATATTAAATTTGTGTCTTGTAACGGTAAGATATAAGAAATGTATGCTAGTTTTGCTTTCAGATTCAGCAGTGAAGGCGGTGTTCTTGCTGGTTAGTAGTTGTTCAGACTCACATGTTTCCATTGTACAGAAGTATAATGTCATAAACATATTTGTGCTAATATATTATTTCGTAGTAGTATATGAGTGTCTGTGTGTCTGTTAATGTGTTTGAAGATACAGTATTTGTTTTTTCTGAGTGCTGAAAAAGGTTTTATATAAAACACCAGAAATGGTTGAACCTTTGGGTATTTCATCACCCTTTGTTGAATGTTAGATAATCCTGTTTTGTTATCTGACGGTCTCGGTTATTTCTGTAAATGTTTCATCTGCAGTATGAGCATGTCGTGTAGGATAGTAATTGTGTCATAATCGGGATTATTTTTGGAGAGTATTTTTATCTGGAAGGAAGCTAGTGTTGGATAGTTGGTTACATGTACGTATTTGACTTTTGTTTCAAGCCCTGTATTGTTTCTTTTAATGTTGTTGTCTATGGGTTTCTGCGCGCGCGTGTGTGTCGTGTCTGTTGTCTAATGAGTTTGTTTAGGTATTTTGCAAGTTTGTATGCTGGGGCGTTTCCGTAGTTAATTATGGGACGGATTGAGAATAGAGCGTGCAATAAACATGCAAGACATACACTCCAAAATAGAATCCACTTTGCAAGCCACCTCTTTGTGACAGACCACACGTGGACAAACATCAACAGCACTATGGGAATCCTGTAGGTAAACACAGAAGGTCGAAGACTAGACACCAGATATATACAAATACATGGGAGCAACATTATAAATGAGCAGACATTTGTAATCGCATACACTATTTGAACACATAAAACATCACACACAACAACGCTGTCAACCAATTCAAACAGCGGCGGTAACTCCAATAACTGGACTTAGTGCGCTCTGAGCGACGCCTCTGACAAAGCTGACTAAAAAAAAAAAAAAAAAAAAATGATTTGTACTTAAGATATTAGAGTATATAATTTTGAAAAGTATATAAAATTCAAATTTGTACTTAAAATATTGGTGTTCGTCACTGACAACAAAATCGAAGAATTTAAATGTATTAGTATGAGCTTACTGTCTAAATAGTATTAAAATATGACATAATAATGCAGTTATACAAACTAGAGAATCGTATTAAAATATAACAAGTGTTTAATATATTACTATGTGACACTTTTTTTACTAATAGTTTTTATTATTATAACGAGTTTCACTAATGTACTGCGTTACATACAAAATCACTTTAGTTACTTAAAATACTTCATTTTTTGCAGCTAAGAAGCAAAATAAAATATGCGTTTACTCGTGTTTACTTTGTGGTTGAGGGACGTTTAACTTCATACAACAAAATTTAATTGTCTGAGGGTACCATTTAGGAGAGAGACAATTATCTGAAAAGTTAAAATAACAATGTTAGCAATATCCGTCAGAGCTGTCAAGTCAGAGAAAAGCTTTTAAAACTCTTGTCTAATGAAAACAGCTTTAGGTTAACGTCTAAGAGAATATAAATTAAATTTCAGAAGGAAGTTGAGAAAGATTGTTTTCTACTTTTTAAGAAATCTTTTATGTAAACTGATATTATTTATAGAGTAATGTATTAATGAATCCTTTTTAACAGCATACATTAATATGAATGTTTAGTATGTTTATTTTTAATAATTATTTTTATTTATAATTAGGTAAATACGTTAGTTACAATCACACATTATAATTTTGTGCAACACATATTGCTTTGTAATTATGGCTTTCCGTTTGGGTAACACATTCATAGGATTATGCAACTCTAGTAACTGTTCGAAGGTAGGCTAGACTACGCATTTTGGAAGTGTCTCGCGGTTTCTTACACCTAAGTTTTTGAAGACGCTGTTAGTTGTTTCTGCCTGCATTTGGAACCTTTTCTTAAGTAACATTGCACAAAAGTTGAACTGGGCTAGTTGCGTAACTCGTAAGGCAGCAAATTCAGTTAGTCACGTTTGAATTCGATGAAATATAGCGCGGTGTTATCGCAGAAAGATATCGCAGCGTTACATATGCAAACAGATCGGTGAATATTACAAATATTTAAGTTTCACCAAAATGTTATTGAATTTTGTATTGATTTCTCTGGCGCCAATAATTTATCCTACTATTAAAATATTGCAATTCGGGCGGTCGTCGTAACAGTATTTTTGAAAACGTAATGCACGATTTTGTTAATTACGAATATAAAATGGATTAATTTGAACTATTAGGCAGCTGTATGTTAACTACCTAACAAAACATTAAAACCCGTTATCATTAAACGGTGTGATATAAACATAGAACGTAGAAGATCACATTCTCACTTGAATTGTCCTTAACTGCAGCCAACCGTAGTACGTACGAGAGTTCAGATCAACTGTACTAAAAACATTACAAATCATATTAGAATTTCAATCTTAGCATGATTGCCTCATACAATGGATATTTTAAGATCTGATGATGAAGCATATGCTTTGAAACGCGTCACCAGTATAAAAAAGAAGTCACAAGACGGATTGAAAAAGGTTAATTTGTTAATTTTAATCCAAATTACTCTTAAAAATCCGAATAATTTTCTTCACAGACATAGTTTTCCATTATGCACGCTCCACAATTTGCAATAATGATAAACTAACCACTAAAGTCAGTTTCTGTATTACGGTGAGCAACAACAAGCATTGCACAATAGGCCGACTCGCAGTGCAAAACTCTAACAGCACGCGCGCCACTCCTTCAAAACATTCCTGTTTCAAATTACGGCTTGGTATAATTATTAAGTTGGCTAAGTTGAAAATTATCTCGTTGTTGAACAAGGTACTAATCGAAGGTGAAACAATAATGAATGCACTTTCTTTTTCCATATTCACCTTGAGACTAATCGTCCTATCGTCCATGAACAAAAAACTAACTAGCTTCTTGATTAAACTGTATTAATTAGTGTGCTATATTTCTATAATACAATATAGGACGCCTCATGAACGCCTGTTTATGATGTTTTCTTATCATCCATCCCTTATAATTGTTTAACTTAGTTACACCACCGTAAACGTAGGTCGTAAACCTTTACTCAGTGTGTTATTGATCATGTAACCATCCTGCTCCTAACTTCTGTTGTTAGATTTTATTTTCACATGTAATATTGTCACATATTTCCATGTATGTTTCGCCTACTATTTTTATCTCATAAGAGGCATTATGTCTATGTTTCTACGTCACTATGTTTCAGGAATACACTATACTTTATATATATATATATATATATATTCCATGCATTCCACAATCCTATATTTACCCCATGTCAACCTACTGATAGATTTACGCGACTGATTCCCATTAATTTCCTGGCCTCAATGTCTACAACACAACATATCCCCCTTTGGCCAATAAGTGACCGTAAATATTTACCTGTATTAAAATTTTCAACTACGATCATGTTTTTTAAAAAATACATTAATTTTCTCATTTAAATTTTCTTGCAGGTTAGTCTCCAAACCGGAAACCATCTATTGTAGATGTAATTTACTAGTCATGGGTTCCGTGATTATATTGTTTATGCAAAAATTAACAAAAAAGAAGAATAAAAGTAGTTAACAGTTCTCTCATACAACGACGGCTATTTTTTTTTCAACTCCGTTATGGTGGGAATGAAAAAACAAGATGTAATACGAAACACTATTTATAGTCTATAAAAAATATTAATACATTTATCATATTGTTACGACATGACAGAACAATCTACGTGTTTATCGAATGTTCCAGAGTGATCCGGAATGTAACGTGTGTGGCGTACGTGCTTGTTGACGCATTTTATAGACTGTGCCAGACTTCGCTCGGGAGCACGGACTGTGTCAAGGCCGCAAGTAATTACGTCGTAACTACTGTATGCTGTGGCTATCGCGCATTATGGAATAATCTAGTAATTTTGGGCGGTATAAATACCAGTACTCAATGACGTGCAGTTCAGTATTAGTGCGATATATTGACAGTGCGGTTCGAGAGTTATAGTATCGATATTACTGTGCGCGTTCAAGTGGTTATTAGTTAAGAGTGGTGTTTTATAATCGGACGGTATAATTGTAATACAATTGTGTGTAATTTTAGTGGACATTTTATTGCGTGTGAACAATTTTCATTTTACTTGTTGTAGTGACTGTGTTGTTAATTACGAACTGTTTAACTGTAAAAATTAAAGGTGTGATTAGTGACTAATTGGTGTCTTGTACTTATTTTGCTTCCACCGTACCTACGACAATCGAGTAAACCGTCGTAACAATATACTTTCCTTGATAATCGCCATTTCGATTATAACATTTATCGTATCCTGGCACTAGTTTTCCTGTACCCTCGTAAAACATTGTTGCCGCCTGGTCACTCAGCCAACCGTTGACGTTGGCCTTCAGCTCACAGTTACTCGTGAAACGCTTCCCTGGTAATCATTGCTTTATACTTGTGAAGAGATGGAAATCGGTCGAGGTTAAATGCTTATTGTAAGGTGGATGTTTAAGCATCTCCAATTTGAATTAAAGAGGAGTTCCTATGTCTGTGCTAACGTTTGAGGGTGAGCGTTGTTGTGAAGAAGGACAATACCCTAAGACAACATTCCTCTCCTCTTGTTCTGTATTGCTCTTCGTAGTCGCTGACAATTGTCACCGTACAATGCTGAACGATGTCCTCGCACGCTCAATAATTCAGTCAACATTACGCCTCTCGGTCCCAAATTACAGTAGCCATAAGTTTTGTGTAAAACATTTGCTTAAACTTTATCAGTCTGCCTGGCTACACACTCTGCCTCTACTGTTTGCAATGCTCTTTCCTTTCAATAATTTGATATTGCACCCAGCCTCAATATGATTTGATTTCTGGTTACAATCTTCTCTAAGAAATCCTGCCCTGCCTCGTGACATTGTTGAAAAATATCAAAGCTGTGTCCATTCGCTGAGCCTTGTGGTTGCCATTGAGCAATGTTTTTATGAGATAATTTTTATGAAAGCCTATAAAAACTTTTAAGTTGTTGCCAATCTGCCACGTGTTGAACATTTTTCTACAAGTCCTATAATGGGAAATCATGGTGCAAATATCGAAAATGAAAATGCACGACGAATCGTTGAGTTTGCCACCTTCTATAATTTTAGAGCAGCAAACACGTTCATGCCACATAAAAGAATTTATAAATAAATTTGCTGCGCTAGAGGATCCCATTCAGTATTGAATTATGTTTAAATTTATGAAAAACTGTAGTGTTTAGCGGATGATACAAAGTTCCTAGAGGATGAGGTGTTGAGTTCAACCATTTTCTCCTCACATCAAAGATTAGTTAGTTTTTCTGGTAAGAATAGAAAGGTGCGATACATTGGGGACCAGTGCTAAGAGTTACTAATTTGTTAAGAGTTTGTAGCCTATAGGAAGAAGCACGTTCATAAACATAGGCCTACATGGTGTGGTCGTAAACATAGATCAATTATAAAATATATCCCGAAATACAAGAAACTCAGTTTACTTGTGCATGGTGTGAGGATACAGAGGTGATATGCATTCTGATCATGTTTTGTTCGACTAATACTCGTATATCATTACTAGCAAGGTAGAAGAGCCAAATTATAAATAACGCCTCATTAGAAGAGGAAGTATTCAAGATATGCCTTTTACAGGAAAGTAACATAGGGCTCTAAAATATCATTTTAACATTTGAATGGATTTATCGCAATGTAACTATCATTGCTTTTGTAATTAATGCAGTATGTTCAGACGTTAAAAAACGTCCTCCCTTTAAACAATGGTGTACAATTAATATGATATAGGCCTACATTTAAAAGCACCTAAAACTTTCTTCAAATATTTCATTAAATAAGTAGTGCTTTTATTTATTGAAACCACACAAGTTTACGTAGGTTTAGATGATATTGGAACGTTGACATTTTATACGCCAGTTACAGCCAGGACAGACAGTCTGTGAATGCGTACGAATCCTACCATTGCAAGCCCATTTCCCAGTCGATTTGCGTCTCTGTTGTCATTCGAGTAAAATATTGCCACATTTGTTTAAAAACAATGCCCTTTCCCTTTTTTACGGCTGTACCGTTTGTTGGTGTTACGATTCTACACTTCGAAAGTAATACGAAAATATATAACTATTTTTCATTCATGTACTTCACGTCATAGCCAATACCGAGGGGTCAGTGGTAATTTCAAAAACGATATTTTATGCATTTCTCTTTTTCGTTTCACTTTTTTACAGCTACGTAATCAATAATAAAACTCTATTAATATTAAAAACTAACCTTGGAAATTAGTGTTACGACTTATCATTGCACTTGGAAACCTTTAATTTTAGTTTTTTGTAACTTAACATGACCAGACTTGAGTAGTTTTACCACTAACCTCTCGATTCGTACTAAGCGCAAACGACTACTGGTAAAGAGTAATGGGTTTCCATATGTATTAAAATGTAATTGGTTACTAATACTGCACTATCATAATTCAGTTTGTACTGTAATCTCATTTTGTACTGAAATTATATTAAAATCTAACTAAGCGTATAATGTTTGATTAACTAGAATATTTGTTCAAATATTTATTTATTTAAAGATACATATGTAGAGTTTTATGAGACACTACTTTCCTTCAGTGACACAGAAATAAATATCTTGTAAGTAAACTCACTTTTAAATGACGAATAAATCAACATAACTATAGTCGTTGTCACAAGACAAATGGCGCCAATTGTGCATCTTGTCACATTTGTAGTTCTTGAAATGGGTGTTGTGCAAGGATGCTAGTTGTTGCTGCTGCGGCGCGTATTTCACTCTTGGGTTGTGGTATGACGTTCTGCTTCAGCCCTCGCTTATGTCTCTCCGCCGAAGTCCTCTTCAATCGGCAGCAGAATCTAATGTTCGTTGCAATCCCAGTCAATGTCCATTATTGTCTCCTTTCGCCTCAGTCTGGCTCCCCTCCGGTTTTGGTTCCGTCTCGTCGTACGACGGAATCAATTTTCCGGCTTAGCTGCTCTGTTTTTATCACTGAAAGCGAAAATTTCTTAGGGCTGCCGGCTGGTTGGCTCCTTCTGAGCACTCCAGCTTCCCGGTTTTCGGAAAAACTATTAGATGGCTTCCTCGCTGCGATTATTCCATGCTGACACGGGGAATAGTTGTCTGTGGCTGCGGACAAAACTCCCCCGGACCTTCAGTACTGTGGATATCAGCCTACTGCTTTTTTCTGGCGCTGCATTTTGTCGGGACGTCCATCCTTCTTTATCGGGCAAATCTCTTCTTAGGCTGGATTGTACATAACGTACAACACCTGGCCTACCGCCAGCGTAGGATCTTGTATCCTCTGATCGAGATACCGCCCCTGCTGATACCGGGTTGGTGTGACTGGGCTGCTGCTTCTCTCTCCTCAATTGGCTGGAGGTCCTACACTGCGTGTAGCCGGCTCCAGTCAGCTGGTCACTGTAAGTCCCCTGCAGGAAATTTCGTGCCAGTAACGGCATTAGCACGATTGTGCACCGTGCACAGGATTGTTGGCAAACGTTTATCCCACTCTACGTGGGTCTCGTAGTCGTGGAGCTGGATACGTAGCACCTCCTACTTTCACCGTTGGGCCGCTCGGTTGGGTTCGCCATAGAAAAGTAGTTTAGCAGTACGTACAACCCTCGGGTTTGGTGGAGACTATTTTTCTAGACAAAGCGTATTTCCACCCGGTAAGTATCTTTCTGCTGCGACAGCTGCAGGATCGTTTCTCTAAGCCCGGCTTTTCGTTGTTTTCTTGTGTCTCCTGTACTATCCGATAGATGCCAACAGCCGTGGTTTCTTGAAGAGTAGCTGCTGCGACATTACAAGGTTGATTCGCTTGTCAGTGCATCTTTGGTTTTTCTTGGACTTCGGGTTTTTTTCAAGCCCTGGTTCTTTGAAGTAAGTTGAACTTAAGCTGTGTATCAACAGGGCTCTGCTTACGTACTTTGTCTGCTCAGTCGCTCTGCTTGGTTAGCGTCTTATTGTCGGCTCGGAGGGGGAAGTGGCGATCTTTCAAATACGGTCGGTATTTTTGATGACCCAGACCGCTGACAAGCACTCTAGTTTGATGGAGTGATAATTGTCTCCGCCTCGCTGAGCTTTGGACTGAAGTACGAGATGATGTCTGTGTCTCAGGATTAGGTGCATTAGCTCCAAGGCCCTTTTGACCAATGTTCGTTTGCAAAAACATTGACTAGTTACGGTCCGGTAGTGGTAGCTTTAACGGCTGCCGGAAAGCGGGTTTGGCCTCTCCGAAGGCTCGCTCTGCTGACCCGTGCCAGTGCCACATTTTTGTACGCAGCAGATACGTAACGGCATAGAGATTATGGCAAACCGGAAATGTATTATCTCAACTAATTGCTGATTTTCAAGAAGCGCTGTAGCTCTTCCTTGGTGCTGGGTATCGGCTGTTCTACGATTGCTCTGAGGTGCAGCTTCTGCGTGAAGTTGCGGTCCGGTGTTATCTCGAGTCCCAGAAATGAGACTTCTTCCCAGCCGAAATGACACTGAGTATGTAGGTTAGCTGGCATATATATACCCTTTCTAGAGTTGATCTAGGTGTTGCTGATAAGTTTCCCAGTCGGGCGAGTAGACGATGATATCGTCAAGGTAGCCGAGTCAACATTCTTGTAACAGCCCCGTTACCACATCCTCCATCATTCAATGGAAGGTGTTGGGCTCATTCTTAAGTTCAAAGCACATGACACGGAACTGGTAACTACCTCTACTTGGCACCTGGAATGCAGTGTACTTTTTGCTGCTTTGTTCATGGAAACCGCTAGTGTCCGCTCTTGAGATCCATAGTCGAGAAAACTGTGGGCCCCTCTAAGGTCCTTGATCACATCGTAAATCGTTGTCAGTGATGATTCTACGTCCTCGGTCTGCTCGTTCAGCCGCCGAAAATCTATGCAGAGCTAGAGGTGTGGTATTCTTTATCTTTACACTTACCAGCTCTATGGGAGGTAGTCGGGTCAATGATCCGCTGTCGCAACATGTCTTCTGCTTACTCCCTGATGATCTACTTGTTCTCGTCCCAGTACCGGTACATAGGTAGCCGGAATGGTTGACTACCCTCCTTTAGACGGATCTCGAGCTTTGGCACAGATAGAGTGCTCAGCCGTCCCCTGGGAACGGGCTCCGATGACGGTTTGACGGTGTAGCATGTCCTGCAGTCAGTCGCGGTGTTGAAGACCAATTGATGTTTGCATTGTAGCCTGGTCTGTCTCCTCTTTCTTCTTCCTTAGATTCTGTACGTTCCTTTCAGAATCTCAACTGTCGGTTTTCTGCCAACGTGGATGCATCCCCATCGGTAATCCACGACTGCCTGCTTGGCTATAAACTAGTGATACCTCATTAGGAGGCCTTCTTGCTGTCCTGGCACCTTGTTTAAGCTGGTGTTGGCCGTCAGGCCCCCGATCACTATGTTTGCTATGACGGTGGCGGTTAAGCGACAGTGTTGGCCGCTTAGAACCAGTTGGACTTGGCGAGGCCCCGTCTTTCTTTATCCGGTTAGATGTCCGGCTCGCACGAAGTTTTAGTTGGTGCAAAATCGTGGAGTCCAAGGCTGGTGCCAATTTCGATTAGGCGATTACTGAATCTGTGGGTTATTTATTGCTGCTCGGCTGTTCCTTCTTTGTTCCTCCGTCGTTGTCAATGAGGCGATTGACCCTGCTTCGTTTTCCCTACTCAATCCAGCGAATCTACATTACAGTTATCACGACCTCGCAGACGGTCTTCTTGGTAAAAGCCTTCTTTGCTGGTAATTGCGCTTCAGGCGTTCCTCCAATATTGTCGGTATCGTGATCCTTAGCACCGGTCGAAGGTGTGGCTGTAGTTGCTGTACGAACATGAGTGTGCTCATACGTTCGTCATTCCATGGGTGAAGCACCTTAGTCTTCCGTATAAAGAATATCTCAACCGGTTCCTGCCGCTGTGTCTCTCCATATAACTCGTCCAGCAGCTTGCGTCGCGTTGCGTGCCGGAAGCAATTCCAGTCTTTGTGCTAGACTTTATCGAAGGCTTTGCACACATCCAACAAGGCATCGCCGGTAGACTCATTCTTGTTGGCGGCGTCGGACAAATGCGTAACAACGTGGAGTAGCTTCAAAGTATTCGAGTGCTATCTGCGGAACCTAACAAACTTATCCATCGGGTTCTCTGAGGACAAAACTATCCATCAGCGACAAGAAACAGGCTATCAGAAAACTCTCAAACACTTTAGAAATGACTGATTTTCTGGATTTGTGAATCAAGCAGGTACTGGTTTTCACAGATGTGGGAAATATTACAATCGGAAACAAGAGCTGAACAATTTAAGGATCAATTCAACCCTTGAATCCTGGGATGTAAGAAACATACGGCCTGATCCGGTCGGTACCGAAGTTGCGATGCCTGTTCAGTCAACAGGTAGAAAAAACTAGCTTCTCCTACGCTGTCAAACGTAGAGGGGGTATATTACTAAGGGTGGTAAAAATATCAAGGTAGGAGGTCCTGGACCGACTACCGATCTTACAGGATCCGAAAAAAATTAAACCGGCTTTGGTGAAAAGAACTGTGGTTCCATGGAGTCAGGAAAACATCTGCCTTTCCTTTTGCCGAATTCACAACTCGTTTGGAGTTTTCAGGGGATCATGAGTTTTTTCTTGCGGGTCAGTTTACTTGCTGCCCTCCAGACGGAGGTGTGGTCGACTTTCGGAGAATCTAGAAATGAGTCTCATCTATCAGAGTTTACGTCCTGCAAAGTTGCTGTGCGTTAAGGCTCTGTGTCTGAAAGCGCCGGTTAACGGCAGGATCTTGTGTTCTTTACCATTTGCAGCCGAGCTTGCGCTGAAGCTAGATTGCGTAGAGAGCTTAATGGGAAAGGGCCAGTTTGCGATGGTTCACTTCGCCGTGTATACGTGTTTCGATCCATGACACCTTGTACCATCTCCTACAGATATATTGCACGGAATTCCGTAGCGTCACGAGAAAAAATCGGGTCTGCTGGGAAAACATCGAGGCATTTCGACGGTTTTAATTGGAGTGCCAGTTGATCCTCCTAACATTGGGAGATCAGGGAAGATATTGGGAAGTCGGAGTGATGTCGACAGTTTTCAAACTGTTATAAGGCCTGGATTATGATCGGCGGAGACTGATGTGATAGGAAATGTAAGAAGGATGTGTAACCTATCACGTGTAAGAAAAAAGAGATAAACGGTTATTTTGGGGCTTGATAAGTCTCGCAACGTCGAACTCCATTACGAAAGTCACCATCCCAATTCTCCTAGGGAATACGCAATTTATGTTCCAAGCGACAATCCGATTGGAAAGGGAAGCAACAATTTATGTTCCAAGCGACAGCAGAAAAGGATTGGAAAATGATTATTAATACAATTCGTGTTTGGAGCAGAGATGATGCTCTGGGCTTAGACATTGGCCCAGGCCCTCTGGGGATTTGGAGGAGCGCAAGAAGAATAATAGGACTCCCACAGAACTTCTCAAGCACCTCAACCGGAACAGTAGCTGCCGCAGGCTTGGCGTACTGAATGCTGATCTGCCCCCTTACTGGAGTCTAGAAAATACTGTAAACGGGGTTTTTCCGCTGACATAGTGGAGCCTGGGCCTGTAAAAGACGACGACAGGAGGTTTGCTCGATTTCGTGCCAAGACACTCGTATAACGGGCATGGCGTTCCGGCAGACGCCTAGACTGGGGCCAATGTCAATTCTTCCTCAAGTCGTCGCAAGTGCTGCGGTAGGAGAGCCAGAGAGAGGTGGGAAAGTGATTAGCCGGTTGGTATCCAAGGCAGCTACACGGTTCTGGGCACCAGGGTGTGCAAGCCGTTGCTTCCTTTCGGCTTCGATAAATTTGATGCAGCCTCTATAGTTGGCCGCATGAGCTCCCTTGCAGTTACAGTAGAATGTGGTAAAGCGCAACCGCGGCGTATTATTAGCCTCGCCGTATAAAACGCGGGCGCTGGTAACAAAAGATATTATCAGCTATTTTATCTGTGTTAGCAGTCTTCATAACAACTTTGTCGTATTATGTTGCTTCTCTGCTATGTACAATTTTCCCTCGAACGAGGCCTTTCGGTTTCGCAACCATTAACTAGGTCTTACTACAACCTTGTAGTAAGTTGTAGTAAGAACTAGATAATGGTTGCGAAACCGAAAGGCCTTGTTCGAGGGAAAATTGTACATTGCAGAGAAGCAACAAAATACGACAAAGCTGACAAAAGATAGACAAAGGACTGTAGCCCTGGTAGTTTAACCACTTGTCAAGGCCAGGCCGAGGGACAAAAGAACGAGCTAGCATCCTATAGTGAAGGATAGTTTGGAGCGACATGGCTCCTGTAATTCGCCTGTCTTGTGCAATTCCAAGACGGAGGAGTTTTCAGAGTGTTTTTATTCACGTTTCCCAAAGCAGAACGGATACAACTGTCGGCGAATAGAGACTAGCTTCTGCATTATGGTAGCAGTAGAGGTATAGTGATTTGATAATTTGTTATTCATTTTAGATTTCTCGTTTCTCAGGGATGCGAAAGTATAGAATGATTATTTCCATTCCGACAGGAGACCCTATACGGCGCGGAAGTTTTGAATAGTTTCAGTCTAAACTCGAGCTAAGCGCCTTGACATCTCGCCTTACTTTGGCCGAGGGTACGGCAGAACGAAAGCTAGACAGAAATTGCGTGTAATTACGATTGTCTGGGATGACAATCAGAGGAATCTTAATCGACAGTCATACTCTGTCTGAAATGGAAGCACGCTGGTTGGTACTGTTACCAGACTGGAACGAAGAGGAGATGTCTCTCTCTGAGGGCAACCTGCTTTAAAGTATAATGAAATTATAAAACACTACCTACTTTCAACTGAGTAGGAAATTTCAGCTAGATGTGAACTACCTAAATCCTTCGTCGTTTTGCGTCTAAAACTGAACTGTTAGTAACACGTGAATATATAGTCACGATTCATGAAATATTGGTGAGTTTGTTTCAACGACATATTTTTTCATAGTCTGTCTCAGATACATTGTGAAAAAGGATACGATTAGACTAAACAAAAAAGTTGGTTCCCGCAAACCCACTGCGACGACAGAAACAGCAATCTAGACAACATTCATTTCATATCAACTTCATTAAATGTACGTTTTTATCTACTTCAACGCTTTAAAAAATAAAATCACCGTATGGAGCTGATTACTGTACATAACACGATAAACTTAACGCTCTTCTATGACAATACAAGGAGAGTGCTACTGGAAGGAGAGAACGCAATGAACACGCTCGCATTATTACATATATGAAAAGGTCTGTCAGGAATTATGCGTCAGGAAGTTTATATTACACTAGAAGGTTTACCGTAAATGTAATTTTTAATTCTATTGCAAATTTTAAATTAAAATTGTAAATGTTCAATTGCCGTTTTGCTATCAACAGTGTTTATAACTAATCGGTGTTTGGGCCAACGAATTCTAGCTTACCAGTTTATAAATGGTTTGTACGGCGTCGTGATATCATGTGAGAGAAATCCTGTAAGGGAGAGTTGTTAGTGTGTGTGCGTGTGTGTGCGCGCGCGCGCGTTCTTGTGATGCATACAGACAACACATGTTGTAAGAAGCGTTCGTTTGACTTCCGTTTGGTACGTTTCACAGAGCGATATTGAATCATCCGCTTACAGAGAACAGTCATTTTTTACATAATTCAAGTACACTAGCAGCACTATATTAATCATTGCCTTTACTGCCGATTGCAGCGCAACAAATTTACATACAAAGTACTCACACGAAGTATTACCTATGAAATGTTATGAGTTTTTCACTGTAACTAAAATATTTCTTATATACCTTTCAAAATTATTAATTACGTTCCATAACTTTTAAAAATACACATCTGAATTTAACCTACTAATAAAAACACCCTCACAGATACATACTCATTTATGTAAAACTAATATAGGATACTAACGGCTTTAACAATTTTAATTATTACATGTATGTATTCACAAAAATTCATAATTCAATTTTATCAATCAACTTAATCATTGTAAATAATAAGAACCACAAATTCCACCAATTATGGTATTGTTGGTTAGTAAAATTTCTTTAAGTCCAAATAAAATACACTCACAAGAAATTTCAATTGAAATCTAGGTAAAATATTTTTAATTAAAATATGAAAAAGTTTATCAACGGAGTTGCCGGCGCACGATATAGTAACTTTAGAATCTGCCAAAGTCATCAATGATGGACAAAAAATTTGTAGCCTCTGGAATGCTTTCCACAATGCTAAGAATTTGTGAAGTGTATTAACTTGGTTATGTGTCACATTACTAGTCGGTTTCTTATCGCATTCCACTACTCGTTCACATCATCGTGAGGCATATCTCTTTGGTAAAAAAACCTTTCTATTGTTTACGTTTTCTTATTTTGTTTGCTGCGTTAAATTTCAGATTCCCTTCAGTCCAATGTTGACAGTACATAAATAGAAAATACTTTGACCTCTGTCATAGTCGTAACTTGAGACACAAGGACGCACTTCCTAAATAGTGGCTTTATAAAGTTATATTTATAACTAGCAGAATACCCGTGCTTCGCTACGGAGTTTCACGTTGTACGTAATGAAAATGTTAGTTTAATTACTAAAGTTCAATTAAAGTAGGTTTCTTAAAAATAAATAGCTGTTGCCCACGACTTCGTTCGCGTGGTCTTCAATGTAATGCGATAATATATTTAGAACAGAATCTATTCTATTGGGTTGCCATAGTAACCAGATCTAATAGTTTTTAAGACCCAAAGGACCCCCCAGAGGATCGTATCGAAAAAACACCTGTCCTATGTTGGTTCTCCCGTTGCGTAAAATATTTGTGCCAAGTTTGGTTGAAATCGGTCCAATGGTTTAGGAGGAGATGTAGAAGACCCCAAAGGACCCCTCAAAGGATCGTATCGAAAAAACACTTGTCCTATGTTGGTTTTCCCTTTGCGTAAAATATTTGTGCCAAGTTTGGTTGAAATCGGTCCAGTGGTTTAGGAGGAGATGTGGAAGACCACAAAGGACCCCCAAAAGGATCCCCCAAAGAATCATATCGAAAAAACACATATCCTATGTTGGTTCTCCCGTTGCGTAAAATATTTGAGCCAAGCTTGGTTGAAATCGGTCCAGTGGTTTAGGAGGAGATGTGGAAGACCCGAAAGGACCCCGTCGAAAAAAATACCTATCATATGTTGGTTCTCCCGTTGCGTAAAATATTTGTGCCAAGTTTGGTTTAAATCAGTCCAGTGGTTTAGGAGAAGATGTGGAAGACCCCAAAGAACCCCCAAAAGGACTCCATCGAAAAAACACCTATCCTATGTTCGTTCTCCCGTTGCGTAAAATATTTGTGCCAAATTTGGTTGAAATCGGTCCAGAGGTTTAGGAGGAGATGTAGAAGACCCCAAAGAACCCCCAAAGGACCCCATCGAAAAAAATTCAGAAACCTTCGCGGGCGTGCGCACAACAACTCACCGAAGTTTCATCGCAATCGGATGAATGGTATAGGAACGCATACGGGACAAACAAAGGAACAAAGAAACATTCATTTTTATATATAAGATTACTTTAGTTACGTAAAAACTAATAAACTGTAAAACAGAAGACAGTTACCATGCTTGCACGTACACTAAGACTGTTTAAGACTGCCGGCGTCACACTAGTATGAGGCAAATGTTGTTCATGGTAGATAGTTTTACTGCCTTTCAAAGAACTTTGAATGACAAATGTTTTAAAAGGTCTAAAAAGATACTTTAAAATTTTCGTTTTGTTTAAAAGAGTACTAACGCTCTTCTTTTTTGTTAAGGAGAATAATTAATGAAATTTCTAATTTTACACGAATTACCTGTTATGAAATAGGTGGTGTCTTTCTATATGCTAAAGTTTATATGGCGTATGGTCTTTGACTGCTATACGCGACAACGCCAGTACAGCAGTGGTAAGAGCCCAAATCAAAGACACTATAGCCGAGCTGGATCGCATCAATAAACAACTATTCTCCATTCATTTGGATATTAGCAACAAATTACCAACTTCCGATTGGGACTACATCGATAGCATTTCGTACGAGCAGTTCGTGAGAGTCCTGGATATAGTCACGCATAGACATAAACGCAAGTTTAATAAACACTTCTCAAAACTTGAAAAGAAGGAAATGCCTACGGAGAAGGTTGTCGTCAACATATCGAACCAGAACTTGGAAAACGCTACCATAAGTGTTTTAAAGTAAGGATTCAATTTTGCTGTTGCTCCCAACCGAATCGCAACGGAAGATATCATCAGTGGAATAGAAGCAGCCATTCGTCGCTTACCTGCTGAGACGGCCGAAATGATAAGACAGGATACATCCCACAACATTAGGTCATCAAAACCTCTGAGACAGGACGTTACGAAACAGGAACTACTAGCATTGTCATGCTTCCGAAAAAACGAGCAGTTAATTGTTCTTCCAGCAGATAAGGGTAATGCTACCGTTGTCATGGACAATACAGATTACAGAAATAAATAAAATAAAATAATTTAAAAAATTAAAAAACACGACTGCCAAAAAAATAAATGAATAAATAAAAAATAAATTGATAAAAAAACTAAATAAAAATAATATTTAGTAAAAATCACAAAATCTAAATAAAGTCGATTTAAAAAGCCAAAAACAAGGTATTGAAATTCAGCTCTGATCAGATTTAACGAAAATGTTATGAATGATTAACCGCATAGTAATTTTATTAGATTTAAATTACTTTTCTATGTTGAATATATATCAATGCATCATATGAAGACTACAATTATAAAAAATATTGCTGATAAAATTTTGCTCTTCAATTTTAATTTTCAATGCAGTCGGAGGCTGTTTCTAAATAGATTTGTTCTTTTCATTAAACAGCCCCCGACTGCATTGAAAATTAAAATTGAAGAGTAAAATTTTATCAGCAATATTTTTTATAATTGTAGTCTTCATATGATGCATTGATATATATTCAACATCGAAAAGTAATTTAAATCTAATAAAATTACTATGCGGTTAATCATTCATAACATTTTCGTTAAATCTGATCAGAGCTGAATTTCAATACCTTGTTTTTGGCTTTTTAAATCGACTTTATTTAGATTTTGTGATTTTTACTAAATATTATTTTTATTTAGTTTTTTTATCAATTTATTTTTTATTTATTCATTTATTTTTTTGGCAGTCGTGTTTTTTAATTTTGTAAATTATTTTATTTTATTTTATTCCTTTTTGTGTTTAAAAAGAGTATAATGGGAATGTGCAGTGTGTGCGTGCGTGTGTGCGTGTGTGCGTGTGTGCGTGTGTGCGTGCGTATGTGTGAAGTGCACGCTTTGGTCTACAGATTTCTGAGTCTATTTAATTCCTCAAGTGAGTTTTTATCGTGCGGTTCATGCAACAATTTTCGTGGATCCAGACAACTTATTGCTAATCCCTCTAATGTTTTCACACGACTTAGTGCGACGTAGGCCTGACCCTTGGCAAAAATATTACTACTCAAGTCAATGACTGCTTTGTCTAAAGTAGTGCCTTGGAGTTTATGTACTGTTACAGCCCAACACAATATTAATGGCAGCATACGTCGTTCTACTTTGCCCTGGCCACGCAAAGCATCATATTCAACAGTGGTGGGCTCTATCTTTACTCCAATACCAGCAGTATTTCCCCTAATTGATCTGTCATCAAATTCTACAAATACGGCTTGTGGAAGCTCACCAGGTTGAAGCTGATCTCGACGTAGTGCAGGCCACTCAATTTTTCGAATGATGCCGATTGCTCCGTTGACCAGACCATGATTAACATTAATGTTTTTTCGTAACATTACCCTAGATCCGACTCCGATTACTAAAGAGTTTGGAATAACTCCAGTTTTGTTTGGATCCGTTGGTATGAAGTCTTCCTTTAACTTTTGTCCGTAATTCTTAGCTTCGACAGACACATCCACCGCTGCAATATCGTAAACTTTAGATGATGTTTTCAACTTTTCAGTCATCATAGCATTATATATTCTTCTACCTGTTTAGTGGTTGGGAAAATACGCAGACATTCGCCATCAGCAAATTCATCTTAGAAAAATCCTTAGAACTGATCACTTGTATTCACTTCCGGTCAAAACCGGAAGTCAACTCACGGTGATATATAGCCTATGACACTTCTGGTGAAGTAAGGAATCCATCGAGCCATCGAACATCAAAATCGGTAAAGCCGTTAAAAAGTTATAGTGGAACAAACATACATACATACCCTACCACTGAAAACATAACACTCCTTTTGGCAGTCGTGTAATAAAATAGCTGGTCTACTATAAGTGACCGAATATTCACAGAAACATTCGAAATCCAACTGCACGAATAAAGAAGACGATTGCGGATCTGATAAATCATCAACCAGCATTCCGAAGGACAAAAAGAAAAATCTGTTAGTTTCAGATCCGAGAACACCATTACTCTATGGCTTGGCAAAAATCCATAAACCAGACATTCCGCTACGGCCAATAGTCAATGCGATTGGTTCAGCTGCTCACCCCATAGCCAAACTCATTGGAGAAAAGTTACAAACGTTTGTGGGGAGGACATCCTCGTTTACTAAAGATTCAGCGGACTTCATAGGAAAAATACCCCCTTGAACAGTGGGTCAAGAAGACATTTTGGTCAGTTTCGACATTGTCTCACTTTTCACTAACATTCCGGTAGATGACGCCTTAAAGGTTATTGAACTTCTATTGCCGCCTGATTTGTTCCGCTTAGCTTCTGCGCGTATCAAATCAACATATTTTTACTTGGATGGGAAATATTACGAACAGTTACAGGGAGCAGGTATGGGATCGCCGTTGTCATCAGTCGTAACCAACATTTACTTGGAGGAGTTTGAAAGACGTGCGTTGTATTCAGCAAGACAAAAACCCACACACGTTTACCGACATCTGGAAGATACCTTCGTTATCTGGCCTCACGGTCACGAAGAACTACAGGCTTTTTTACACTATCTAAACTCAATACACAATAAAACACAATACAATTCAGTTTACCATGGAAGTGGAAGCGAATGCTGAAATTTCTTTTTTGTATGTACTAATATCACAAAAACCGGACGGATCTCCAGATAATCGAGTGTACAGGAAACCTACCCAAACTGATAAATACCTTCATGCAATTTCACATCATCATCCTGCACGAAAGCAAGCCGTTCCCAACACACTTGTTCATAGAGCGAAGAGGGTATCTGATGACGAACATTTCCTCGAGGAGAGAAAGCACCTAACGGACGCTCTTAAAAGGGAGGATACAACAGGGACGTCATACGTAAAGCATTTAAGAAAACCGGAAAACCTTCAGAAACACCTACAGCAGACGATAATAACCATAAAGCATTTTTACCGTACGTAAATAGTACCACATACAAAATTGGCAGTATGTTGAGAAAATACGGCATTAAAACAGTGTTTCGACAACATAGTAAGCTGTCACAGTTTTCAAAACCAATCAAAAATAGAATCCTGTTCAACACTGAAGGTATCTACAAAATTCCTTGCAGTTGCGGAAAAGTTTACATTGGGCAGACGGACCGCCTAATTTCAACAAGAGTGCAAGAACATGTCAGACATACGAAGAACTCGGCCGTTGAAATGTCTGCGATTGCTGAGCATTCAGCTTTAAAGAGTCACATGGTAAACTTAGAAGACGCATCTGTAATAAGATCACGTAATAGGTACCGGTATTATGACAGATTGATTCTAGAAGCAATAGAAAATAATAAACACAAGAATAATTTCAACAGAGAAACTGCCACGCTTAGTACAACATGTTACCCTTTACTTTCTGGTATTACTGCACGCGGGTTGACTGATCGCACAAACAATGGACAAAGCGTAACACCCATAGAGCAGGGTCCACTTACCGGACCACCCACCACCACTTCTACACTATACAACTGAGTTCGCTTGCCGGCATTTTCGTCACTTAGACCTGAGGATACTCATTGTAATATGAGTGAAACTTTGTCATACAAGACATTTTTGACGCGGTCCATACCGGAAGAAGATTATAAAAAAATAATTTTACTGGTATTGTTAAAGCTTTACCCAGACTGCAAAGATAGACCCGAACGTAATGCTTACAGAGCTTTATGGCCACTACATTTGTTAACGAACGTAATCAGTTTTAACATAGACATGAAACAAACATTTTATTACGGAAAATATCCTGAAATACTTTGACAATACTTATGTCTGAAATGTTTATAGAATAAGATTGAAGGTACACATGCAGATTTAAGATTGTTTACAGATACAGATTTGTGCCGCTGTTTGCCTAACCCGGCGGTCGAAGGTTTTAGAAAATTAAGTTTAAAATAACGCGAACGCAAGGGTCAGTTAGAGCGACGAGATTTGGACGGCACCGTTGAAGCGGCGCGCGCATTCTATGGGCCAGTGGGGCTTTTTGCGTTGCAGCGTAACTGCTGAATTCAGTCACAGACCGGCACTCAGAGAAACAACAGACTCCTGATCCGAACAGATTGTACTACGCAGTTGTTTCTTCTACTCTGATGGCAGGCTAAATTTACGAGACTTCCCGGGTTCTCGTCTAAGCCGGAGATGCTGGTCGACGCTGATAGAACTACATCCTCATCAGCCATGAACCATCATACACACACCTGTTCGGAGGAGGGAGTCTGATGAACACACTCAAGATGAAGCACCTGCTCATAATTAAGGTGATATGAACTCTTTTATTTTTCGTTGGCCGGGCCTGCCGTGCTCCTGATTTACAATGTAAATTTCTTTTGAAACCATGTGCCCACGCGGACAGTCTGCTCTGGGGTGTGTCAGAACATTCATTCTGAACATCATGTGACTTTAATAATTTAACTTCATAAAACTAAGTACGATGTTTGTAATTGTGTGCTGCACTGGGGGAGCGTGCTAGAGATTTTTTACACTTAAATATTTTCATATATAGCCAATAGTCATTACTCTGCTTACTACAAAATGTATGTCACATGTTAGGGGTTCTGTTCCGGCTGGTTCATAACGGGGTTTATATTTCAATTTCATTTTGGTTTAACATGTAAGGGCTGTTGAGGTTCGTTTTCTTTTTTTTTTGGTTGTTTTCGGGGGATAAAAGGGGACATAGCTTTTGCCAGGCATATGTTCATGCAGTTTAAGGCAGGTTTGATTCCTGTCACACATGGTTAAGTACAGGCTGGCGCAGATTTAAGTATCCCACATCTGCTAGGATACAACAGTCAGTTATTATAAACTCATTTATACACAGCCATCCGGCTTTAACAGAAAAGAAGTTTTATATTTTGTGGGCATATACTGATTAATTTTTTTCACTTTATAAAAGTCTATACTGATTAATTTTTTTTACTTGTAAAAGCATATACTGATACATGTATCCATCTGGATTTGTAAAACAAAATTAACATTTTATAAACGCATAACAATTACTTAAAATCAGGTGATGAGGATTTCTTTTATTTCTTTATTTATGTGATGTCTAAGAAACCTAAAGAATTTCATATGCTCATGGTGGGCCAATTATCAGATGCTCTCTATACATATGGGCGGTCCGGTCTCTCTTATGGTTTATGAGTGATTATCATCCTTTCGGGGGTTTTTCTTAATTATTTAAATTAATGGAAATTGATGAATGACGGTGACTGAAGGGCGAACATTTATGATTGCCGGTTTTAGGGCTTTGTAGAAACACCGCCTGTTGAGCATGCGTATTCCAAGGGTATTAGGTGTTTATAATATGTGTATATAATTATGAATGTATGTGTCTTTATGTTTCTGTACGTGTTGTCAATGTTAAGTGTTAGTAACAAAAAGGGGTGGGATTATATAATTACAGAATATTACCTGCTATATATATATATACGTTTATAGGGATAGAGAGATATTGTCTTGACACGATTAAGGACATGAAAGTTATTTGTTCATTATGTATTTTGAGGGCTATTGCCCTTGTCATGCGATACTTATGTGATTTGCAGCACACTATATGTAACGAATTATGGGGGCAAAATAAAAGTTGTTATTGTTAAATTATAGCCGAGTTTCATTGCAAGTCCCGTCATACTGGACCCAGCACATTTTTGGCTTCTCTAGGCTCCGGCCGAGTTTTAAATAACTTGTGGCTTCTCTTTCAAAAAAAAAAGTGTTTTATATATATAAAAGGCATAAAAGGAAAGAGGGGTTACAGATTGTATATTTAAAAACGATAAACTAAACCCTTTTAAGTCAAGAATTTAATCACAAAACATTAAAGATTATTCATAGTTTTAAACAGATAAAAATCTGGAATAAACTTAATATGATATGTTTGTTGTATAAAATTTAAAAACCTGTGCTGTATGACGTTAGCTCAGCTGTAATGTAGACGTCTGGCCTAGCCAATGTAACATTCAAAATACACAAACATATTAAACCCGCACAACATTACAATAATCGTCGATTTTGTTATAAATACCAAAGACATTCTATTAATTAATACAAATATTTTGGGGAATATTGAAACATTTGGGATACAGAGTCTAGTTGTAGTATGATTACAAAATATTTCAGGGTCCCGGAAATATTATTGTTATTGTGTCCTTCAGTCTTTCGACTGGCTTGTACCCTCCCGTATATACCCGTGGCGCGTGTTACGGAGTCTCTCACAGGTATATGGGACCTACAGTTTAACGCAGGACCCGAACGGCATAGTTATGGAGAGTTTATACTAGGCAGGATACCTCTCGCTGGTTTGCCGTCGCCTTGTGAAGGGGAACGGTCGTATTCCCGGAAATAAAGATTATTTAATTATTGACTGAAGTATGAAGTCTATAAAATAATATCTCTTGACACAACCAATAGTACACAAATAATTGTAGGTTATAGTATGAAGTCTGTACAATATCTCTCAAATAGTTTTATAAAGTCAATTAAATACTCTTTATAAAAAATTACCATAGTTTTCTTTGTAATGAAATTACTACATTTATTACTATCGTCTAGTTTGTTTGGTTAAGGGTTTGTGGGGGAAATTAAGGCATGTATATAATTAATTTCTTTGTTTCACTGTTACCAAGCGGTTTAGAAGCGCGATTTTCACATAAATTCTGCCGGTTTAATAAACTTGGAAACGCAAGTACATGTAACGTAGTTAAATTGTCAAAGAGGAGAGGACTGTGTGTGTGTTTCTCCATGTGTGAGTTGGGGGGGGGATAACTTGGCCTCTCTAAACGGTCACAAGTGTTGTTTCCCCGTTTTAATTATCTCGATTAATATTCCCTTAACTGTAGCTTTTACTGCGCCAGACAAACCTAATGCTCTTCATATTTGTTTTCTATCACTATATAAAGTTCTTACTTAATATAGTTATTCAAACGAAATTTCTTGCTACTACTATGAGGTTATTTCGTGTTAATTAGATAACAAAATATTTTACTAAATTCAGTTTAAGAATTATTATTAAATTAACGACTCAGGCTACTTGTTTTAAAAGAAATATAGCATGACACTGAAATTAGAAAGTTTGATTCAATTATTTGTAAAGTAGGAGTAGCGTTTTACAAAGGAAGTAGGCCATTTTTAACTTAATATCGTATTGTGTCACAGCTAGTGCCTGTTGTTATTACGGAAGTCATCGTATGATACAAACTATACGAAATAGCAACACTCTAAATTTCTAAAATTATAATGTAGTGTTGTTGAAATTTTAGTAAATATGCACTAAATTTTTAAGTTTTTGATGTCATAATATAGTTCTATTATATAATTGTGAATTAACTACAGCGAAATGTGTTACCGAAGACAGTATAATAGGCCTACGGTAAATTAAACACCTGAATTCGTTTCCAAAAGTTATCAGTTACATGAAAATTTAAGGATCAGTAGCGCATAACATAACTGTCGTTGAAATAAATACTTGGAAATAATTTCAAACAAACGAAATTAAGAATTATCAATATTTACACTTAGTGTATTAAAAATGTTTTTTGTCAATTCAAAACTCTCAAAAGCAGTTAAATAAGTTGTAACTGTTGTGCCCACGTGTCATAACAGTAGAAAGTTACGCTTAGGCCCACTGTGCCTTGTTATTTTGTCTTACCCTGTGTTTGAGCGTTTTATTCTGAATAAGAAAAACATGAGAACTAACGGTCTTGAAATCGTGAAGGAAAACATATACACATCTTAAATTTGTTGAGCGAAACCTACATCAACACTGCCGAACCTACTGATCTAATTTTCACTTTAATAGTTGTTGTTTTATTTTCACGAATAAGGTACTTATTTATGTAATAGGCATTTGTAGATCCAAAATTGAATGTTATACAACACTATATATATTGTAGCGTGACAGAAAATCCACTACTTATTAAGTCATATAAAATCATAAAGTTTAATTACACCACATATGTTAAAATAATATTGAATGAGATTTAAGGAAATCAAAGGAATGAACCACGATAAAATAAAAATCCTCATTACATTATATAAAAACCACTGTTTAAATATCAAAGAAAGTATTGAAATCAACTCATATTATAAGATCAGTAATTTACCCAGGAAGCTAGGAGCAGTAAACAAATTAAATAACACCATATCAAGAAGAAAGAGAATCAGTTTAAGAGTGGTGAATACCAAAATACCCCAAAAAACAAGAAGAAGGAAGAATAAAGTTTGTGATCAGGAAGAAAACAATACCCTGAAACCTTTAGAGAAGAACAAGGTCCGTATCAGTAAATAAATTAGATGCTCCAAACTAAACATCAGTCGAGATAACACAAAGTACCTTGGTTTACCCAAGAATGAAGAAGGAAGACAAGAAGACCAGAAGAATGAAGACTAGAAGAAGGACAAGAATGAAGACCAGAAGACAGATAAGAAGAAGGAAAAGAAAGAAGATAAGAAGAAGGACAAGAAAGAAGACAGGAGGAGAGGAAGTAATAGTATGAAAGAAACACCGTTGTAAAACCTATTATTATTATTAACTACCATCAACCCCAAACCCACAAAAACGATTAAAAAGAAAGTATAACATACCAAAGTCCTATAAGTAATTATTTAGAAAACTAAAGTGCTGTATAGTATTATAAGAAGTGAACCGACTAAAGCTATTGTGTGATAAGAAAATAAATAAGTCTTAACAGTCCATGATTACTAAAGGTCTGGTCTGAGATAATAAGACTCAAAATATCAGAACCAACAGTGAAAGTGAATTTGTGTAAGTGTTTTTTGGAAATGCAATAAACTTAAAGTTAGTGATACTATGACTTATCAATATGCTATATAACAACTTTTATATCCAATAGTACACTGCATCATAAAATAATAAAATGGAAGATTTCCAGTATTTTATTATTTTAATGTAACTCTTTATTCACAAGACATTTGTAAAAAATGCTAATAACTAGAGTATGGGTGGTCATGTTTACTGATGAAGGGGATCATAAATAATAATGGTTTAGACCAGAAAGGACTGGCATTAATTTAGTATTCATAGGTTTAAAATGTTTAAATAGACTGTTTGTTCACAGCCATAAAATCAATGTGTTTGTAAGAGTTATTAGAAAATAAGATTTATATTATGTGTTTAAAATGAATAATGTTTGTTAAATAACAGCATACATACCATTAATAATGTTTCAATAGGTATGCTATGTTAACTCAAAAATAGTTAAAAGTATATGTTCAAACCATGTCAGCAATATGTTCAGTTGTGCAGATTGCTAAATACTGTTCATAATTATTTTGTATAACAGTAGTGTTAATTAAAAACTACACCTCACAATAAGTTATAAACCATTTTATTTTCATGTAATAGTAACTATGTAAAATCAGAGGAGGAAGTAGGATTAAATTTATTTGAGAAAGACAGAAATGTAAAATTCTAAACTCTAGGCCATTTGGTGAATTCACAGAAACAATATAAACCAGTATAATTCACTTATAAATCCTGTAAACTAGCAAGATTTAGATAAGGTAAATCAGTTAACCACTACTGGGAATGATCCTATGAGTTAAAATGATAATAAGGAAATATACCTTAAAATATTGTAAATTTTCAAAACATATAAATTAATTAATTTTAAAGAGCAATGTCAAATTCAGAGATTAACACAAAAAACCAGTTCAAAGGTTTAATTTATATGTAGTTAAAGAAAGGAAGAGGAATATGACTAATTAAAATTTATTATAATAGTATTAATGATAATCAAAATGGAAGAAAATTTGTATAAAAGCGGAAATCCAATTTTGAGCCTATATTTCAAAAAGGAAAGAAATTTGTTAATTTCCACAAAATGTCTACAGATATGGACTATAATATATCAATTTAAAGGGAATGAGATGATTAAACCAATGATAAGGTTCATAATTCATGAAAGTGATGAATAAAATAAATAAATTCCATATATAATTTAGTATTATATCATGTGTATGGCTAATCGAAATATGTTAGCAATACTTTTTCAAAGATTAACTGGGCCAGATTTTGACCAAGTTAATTAGTCTTTTGTTGAATATCAAGCTGAATAGTTGTGTGACAAAACGTTCTTTAAAATCGAGTAGAAAATGGTACGACAAATTGCCATTAATGTTAGTGCATCGAGGGTTAGATGAATTGAACACTTTCTTAGCTAAATTTACCAAAACTTTAACGACAATAGTGAGAAATAACACCTAACTTCATGATACGAGTGATATAAAACAGTAAAACAATATATTTAATCTAATTCAAGCTACCAAGCCTAACCACATTTACAGAAACTTAACACACAGAAGTGAACACATACCAAATAACTTAATTAACACCAATATACACGGAACACTTCTTCAGAACACACCAAACAACCTAATAGACAAATTACACCAGTGTGGGAACATTTCAATCATTCATGAAGGTAATTTTATTGTGATTTTCTGACACGACGACTTCGCAGTAATATATCCAGATCGAGTAGCGGCCATCTTTGGATTTTACGAAGCCTGCCTTCTTCATCGTGGTGACGTCATAAAAGCTGCCAATGGTCTGACAAAACAATTTATTAAACATTATATATCAGAATTATTTAAATACTATTAAATAATAATTATTGAATTTATTTTAATTGTTAATGTTATACTTTCTCGTCATCCTTCTCTGACTATTAATTTAATCGCTCAAAGAACCTGTCCTTTATATAAAACCTATAATAATTTTTATACTGTATGCACAATCGATAATTCCCTGAGGCGGAGTCGATAATTGTTCTCAATCGATAAAAGATCGATTATTTATTAAATTGTTCAATAAATCAATATATTTCAATTATTTTTTATCTGTTATTATTTCACAGGCTAATTTAAGATTATTTATTACGGCTAAGGGACTTCAAGAAGAAGAAAATATTTTATTTGAGTGAGATATTGGACCAGTAAGAAAAATCACCAATCGATTGCTGACTGGAGTTAATCTATTTAACTCCAGACTTGGTTCAAATCTTCCAGAAGTGCTCGATAGTTAATAAATACCTGCCTGATTATCAAAATTTTTACAAAACCTTTAAAACAGCTTTATTTCTTATTTACTCACCTTTATTAACATAAACAAAATTATTTTTTTTTGAAAATTTTATTTTTTTATAAAATTTTCCATCTACTTTTTATTTTTTGTAAGGACCGGCATACAGGGTCTTGTTACAATATTTATCTAGTAATATTAATATCTGTACTAGTTAGTTAATGTGAAATACAGCCTAAGCCATACAGAAAATTATATTGAAGTAACTACTTAAAGCAATGCATATAAATTTTACAAACAACCCAGACTACAGAAAAATTAAATAAAATAAAAATCAGACAGTTTTTGTTAGGTTGGGATTGCTTTCATTTTTATATTTTTTTATTTACTAAAGTAAATTTATGTAAAGATTTAAAAACTGTAATCAGCAGTTAATGTAAACAAAAACAACTGCGTAAGCTTAAGAATAAAGCTTATTATGCTTTATAATATGTAGGCCTGTGTTTTACATCATAACAACGGCACGTAATTAATGGGTCAGAATAGTAGTGGCGTGTTTTGCATCTGCCTGAACACAATGAAAGGATAATAGGAACTGCCGTGGGAGATATAAATTTTAACTCCACGTACAACATATGACATTTCAATACCCCAATATTTCTGTCTGTTCTGGAGTAGTGTTATTAAAGCTGATTTTTTGGAAGGCATATTGTTTTATCTCTACACGGATGAATGAAACAAATCGTTTGGTAAGTCAGCAAAAACGTTACAAATACGTTTATAACACTGTCTGCAATGTGTATACGAATACAAATTATATTTCTACCCTATTATTATGTATTAGTTCATAGTATGTATAATAGTAACTAAAGTATCCACACCAATACGTGATGTACCTACTTAAGTAATCGTGTACATGTGATGTAAATTGTAAACATTACATGGAGTGACGTCTCACGTTCGTTGATATTCTGTGACACTACATTAATTAAACAATTTCCTGTACAATTTAATTGTTCCTTAATTAGACAATTTATGTCACTCACCTGAAACAAACATCTGACAACTGTGTTGTTCGGTTCTCAAAAGTGATTAAACTACAGCGGAAAATAGGTCGCTCTTGTTTTTAAAGGTGAGAATGTTAATCAGTGTATACCGATTGTAATGACATATAAGTCAGAATCGCAGCTAATGTAAACAAAAGTCATTTAGACTCAGAGAAGCATTACTGGGACGACACGACGATTGAAATAACAAGTGAATAATCGAAGATAATTAAATATTAAGTTTAATAGAGAGTGATATATTTTACCAACCGACGCACGAAGATCAATTTAATTATTCTAGGAAGTAATAATACCAATTACAAAGACTTACCAATTCCAGTTGTTTTCAGTTTGCTTCAAGGATAGACAGCGGTGGCACAATTAGTGTAAATGAAACCAACATAGCAGTGGGTCGAAAAAAGCGAATTTTCGAGTATCGAATTCTAATAGTGCGGAAAAGTTGCGTATTCGCATGTTAATAAACGGAAAAATATTGAAAAAATTCCTATGTTTAATCTTCAGTTCGCGCAAAGGGCCTAAAATTTGAAAAAAATTACAAAAAACACCAAATATTACCTTAACGCTCAAATTTTACAGATTAAGTTTTTCGACTTCTAATAGCGTGAAAGTACTTCATTTTAGTTGCCTGATAATAGAAAAAATATTTTAAAAAATCGCGCGTTACATATTGAGTTCGCGCATAAGGCCTAAAATTTGCGAATTTTGGTGAAAAATTTATATTTTTACAGTTTTACAAACAGACGGACTGTTGTATTAAAAATATATACAAGGCCATTTTTTTTACTAATTGTTCCTATGAGTGATTTTATATATTCAACTTGGATCCGAATACATCACCTTGCAGCTCTTCGCCCATTTCGCAAAATTATTTTTGCTGAAATGACCCAGAACTCACCACGTGGAGGTGGCTGCAATTCGAGTTCCACCCACGCCCTACCCAACCATCCAACCATTCAGGGCATGGTAAATTATGTTGGTTCGCCACTATCAGTCAAGGGCGTTATCTTGAAATCGGATTTTTGGTTGAATTTTGGCATCGAAGATCTTGAGTGCAAAGTTGCTCTAATGTAGCCATCTCTGTTATCTTGTCCGCAACTTTTCCGGCGGACTCTGTCACAAGTTTTACGCATCTTTCAACTGCTTGGGTATGGCAGGGAAAGTTTAAAAATTCAAACTCAGGCAGAGTGTTATTTTGCAGAAATGATGAAATATTCTCTGTTGTCAAGCTTTACATCATTGGAGGGGGCGACAGCTTACATTTCGTCCACTCATTCAGCTCACTGTAGTCCGTGGCACCAAAATTTATTGAAGAAGGCATAAAAGTTCTAACAGATTTTCCCTTCGGCTGTTGATTTCTTGCTTTCAGTATCCTCCTGTAACCCAACTCTCGTATATGTTGTCTCTCATCCACTATCATAGCCAACAACATGTTCTCTAGATGACAGAAGAACGCGTTTCTCTGAATCACAGGATCGATGATTTTTTTAATGTTGTCCGGCAAATGTCTCGTTGTTTGTACAACCTTAAAGATATGCTTAGGACCGTATTTTACCGAGTGATATCTCTTAACGTCGAACCAGACAGGAGCATACGTCTTCACAATGTAACTGGCAAGTATCTTCAGTTCGTTCGTAGGACTGGATTGGGAAATGAACAATCGTAAGACCCGGTTTGCACATGTCAACCATCGGGAATGACTGAGAGGTCCAGGATCTTTTACAGCCAGATCTGGAGCACAGTCTCCTGTCTGGATTGCCTTGACAATGTCCAGAAGGTACTGTTCATCTTTACTGAGATCAGTTTTTGTTATATTGATTTCCTCGGATTTGATTGTTTCGAAATGTACTAAATGTAATTTGTCACAACCAGGCAGTTGTTTGCCGATTTCCCCACAGAATGACGCTGGTCCCGTCGTCTCTCCGTCCAAGTACTCAAAACAAATGTCTGAAGGGCAGCTCGTTGAAGTGAAGTAAGCAAATGAACCACTGCAATGGGCGCTGAATTTTGACCTCGATATTGTGAATTGCACCATTTTTTCACCCTGTTTGTCACTGTGCCATCGCAACCGATCGCTTCCAGTTCATTAATGTCGAAATCATTATTTTGTAGGTAGTTTAGGATGCACTTGGCTATTTCACTTCCAGTTCCATTTGCCGGTGTAACGTGGCCGATATATTGCCCACCAGGCTCACGAGTCACGCTAATGTGTTCTCTTTCCTTACTCTGCGGTACATTTTAGCCCCTATTTTTTCTTGAACGATAGTATTATCTTTTCAACCATCAAAATATATTCCCTTTGTTACTGTAAGCCGGTGCATTTCTTGTACTACGGCCTCTCGTGTCTTCTGTTTTTCTCTTCTTATCTTGCTTTTGTCGATCACTAGCGACGAATCTTTTTCAGAGATCATTCCAAGATCATGCAAAACACTAGAAGCGATAGCAGCTGTGGCTCTGTCAGAAACACCAAATCTATCGCTTACTAATGCAGTAGACATCAATTTCAACCTCATTTGAGATGTAGAAGGAACTGAAGGCAAATCGATTTCACTGCTTCTTTCGTGCGAAGATTTCCGAGTAGCTTCCGTGTCACATGTGTCACAGTCGGGCGCAACAGTTTCTCGCAACAATTGTAGTTGTTTTCTTTCGACTGCTGTTCAGTACTAAACGATATCATTACTAACGCGACAAGTGACGTGCACAGAGTAACACAGGATACCATATTCTTAAAATATCTCCCGATCCATTTACAGGGCCCCCCCTAGGGTGCTTGCCGCCCGGTTGCAGTTTTAACTTTGCCGCCCTCTTGAATATACTTTCGTATCCCTACTTTGCCACCCTATTTAATATTATTTTAATTAAAATTGTATATAGACATAAATAAAAAAATTGACAAAATATATATATATTTCAAAAACTTAATTAGCTGAGTATTTACAAGATACAAGTAGAAGATGTGATCCTAGAAGCGTTGAATACATATTAAAAAATATAATATTTTATTTGCGCGGTTGTCTTTTTAGAGTTTTTATAACGCTATAGTTTCTCAGCCACTTCCTCACTCACTTTCTTTGCCACACTATTTAATATTATTTTAATTAAAATTTTATATAGACATGAATACAAAAATTGACAAAACATATATATTTCAAAAACTTAATTAGCTGAGTATTTTCATGATACAAGTAGAAGTTGTGCTCCTAGAGCGTTGAATACATACTCAAAAATATATTAGTTTATTTGCGTGGTTGTCTTTTTAGAGTTTTGATAACGCTATAGTTTCTCAACCACTTCCTCACTCACTTTCTCACTATCTTCAAATTCAAATTGTTTTAAAGGTGAAGCACCAGCGTTTACACCTTTATTCTCATCAGTTTTTGGACGCTTAGTCTCAATTTTACTAGTATATCAGATAAATATTTTTCTAACGTACCATTTAACTTGTGTTGTTGTTTAAGTTTTGGCTTTTTTTGTTTATATTGAAAGCTCGACAACCGTTTTGTTTTTATGTCCGACATTTTGATGATATTACGAATATAAACCGTATACAAATACGACACGTCTCAGAACAACAACGCCAGACCATGACCAAAAACAAGACCGTACGTGGAAACGTCTTAAGCATAACTAACAAATTTCTTTTACTGCTTAAAAACTGCTGTTGTTTTGAATACAATTGAATATAAGTTGACGGTCCTAAAGACAGAAGACTCTATCTTCTTTCCGTTTGTTGAAAGAAGACAAAAATTATTTCTTATCTTATCGAATAGGTACTTTATAGTTTGCCTACGTCGACATGCACGCGCCTGTCTACAAAACTACAAAGAGATTGCAGCTATAACTCGGATATAAATGCCGCTCCGCAACAATACCTATACGTTTTCTTGGTAGTGAAAACAAAGGTTGATCCCAGTACACAGCAGCAAGAACAACTCAGTACACGTTATTGTCATATGCCTAAACCTAGTTGGTATTAATTTTTTTAATTTATTTTTCAATATCTTCTAATAAATTTGGCAGTTTACGGCCACCCCTTTGGTACTGCCGCCCGTGTGCGGTGCACATTTCGCACATATGGTAGCGGCGGCCTTGTCCATTTGCTAAGTTTTAGGTTCCTTCTACTATTGCAGACATTTTCAGCGTGTTGAGGAAATAGCAGCTTTGAGTCAAACAGCTTTAACAATTTTTTCTTTATAATGAAGCTGAATATCGTATTAGGAAAATGCAAGAGATGTACAGATGTACATTGGTTTTACAGATGTACGTGGAAATTTTAGTTTTCTTAAAACTAAAAGGCGTACAATTCCGTCGCGCACATCTGTCCATCGCTAAAAGAAAGATTATTCTTAAAGCCACTGATATGAAGTACTCAATTAATTTTATCCGTAAACATTTACACGTCACAACTGATGACAAATGTTACATCATTTATGAAGATTTTATGAAAGCAGTGATCTAAACTGAAATATTGCGGAGATCCGGAAGTGGCTATAAAACTATCGGCGGCATTAACACTAAACCTCACTTGAAGCATTGATTGTGAAGATAAGAGGCCTTGGCCGAATAAGTTGGGGTAAACACACACTTGATAATTTACTCAAAACCATTTAACCGGTAGTTTATCGAAAGCTTTCATACAGACTAGGTATACAGCAACCACTCGGGCATTACTTTGAACTACTGGAACAGGCTATTGACAGAAACAACGCCAAATTGGTAACAATACGACGCTTATTAGTAGATCCATGCTAGTGGAGAAACTAATATAACAAAATTCTATTGCTATATGAATATATATTTCAAAACTTTCGCAAATAACACCAACAACAGATATTGTCTTAAAATCAGAGAGTGCATTAGAAACTTTCTTTTTTACAGGAGTCACAATAGCTAGTCTCTACAGTCGTTGATACTCTCCAGACATTGACTTCTATTTACAGACTGAGGCAAGAACGGTAACACTAATTTCACCCACATCCTTGATGATAAATGATGAAATCCAATCAATGCTAACTGCCGTTCTAACCAGTCATGACGACAGTGATGCTAATGTTTTGGCGTCATCAACGGCGACGATACAACTACAAATGTTTTGGTACTGGGAGAATGTTACCGCTTGAACAAAACACAAGAGACAAATGCAAGCAACCGTATTAAAAAAATTATTTTCTGTGGGCCACTATCCGCACAGAATGTTTATAACAACGTGGATGAAAACGACGCAGACAACTGACTTACTCAACAGTTAACGATACCAATGGGTAAATACCATCCCTCAGGAAGAAGCTACACGTTTATTGCCAGTACGGTGCACTTTTATTGGTTTTGTTACACTCAGTGTCCTCTCTTACCTGGACATCGACAACATGACGGATAACAAGTCCGATGCAACTTGGACGGACTCGACTCGACGTCTTACAAACATTGTTAGTAAATAGTATGCTCCCTGAACTACGGCACATCCTCATGCAATAAACAACATTTTCGGAGTTCGAAACATTTGAATTTGGGTTACAACTCCTTAAGATCTAACACCCTGCTAGATTTCCACAATTTTTTCAATTTAAAAAATTTTTAACTTAGACAATGCAAAGTTTACATTTTGAAATTTCTAAAATTGAAACAACAGTACATTCAGATGTTAGTTTCAATTATCCTATTATTAGACACCTCACATGTATGTTGGCATTTTTATCAAACTTTTTAGGCCCAAAGTCCAACAATGACCAAAAATGTATTCCGATAATTCTTTATTACTTTCAAAAATTTGCTTGTTGGGGCGATGGACGAAAGCTACTTAAAAAAAAAAAAAATTATTTATAAGGTTTACAAGGTGCATCTGCTACACGAAGAGAGTTGCAAGACACTGTATCAATCACGATTCAAACTACTTAACATCCTTGCCATCTGGAGATGGTGCAGACATAAAATATGTGTTGTATACGATACAAACAACCATAAAGAAGGCGGCAGATGAAGCATTCGAGGAAAGAAGAATATTCGCAGGAGGAAATGCTTACAGATTTGTGACGAGGAGATACCGGCAGCAATAAGAGAAGAGAAGGAAGCTTAGCATAATTTTCTGCGATTACAAACTGAAGACGCAAAACAAATTTACGAAGAAGGGAAATTTTGCTAAGACATGCAGTACACATGAAAGGTCTTGGGACAGATTTATTCCGTCAATAGAAAATGATGTTCATGGCCATCAAATGATTGCCCATAAATTGTTAAGGAACTTTACTAGTACTGAAAGAGGTAGAGCAAATTAAATATAATAACAGTAAATTAGTGGACTGAGACCTATAGGCCTACTAAACCTTGGTTTGTGCCTACAAAAAATGATTTTGTGGTAAGTCAAGATGATACGTCATCAAAAGTCGATCCTATGACAATAGAAGACAGAGGTGGAGCTAAAAAAGTTAAAAATAGAAAAGCTACAGATTTGGATGGAATAAACTCAATGGAAGGAGGGGAGGATTTGATGGCTCAACTTTTGACGTTATTCAATAAATGCTGGAAAGCAGGTACACGTCCCTAAGTCTTGGTTGCAGACAAGAGTGATATCCTTATTTAAGAAGGAGCAACGGAACTGGTGTAAAAATTACAGAGGAATTAGCCTTTTAAATACACGTTACAAATTGTATTCATGAATCATTAATCAGCGTTTTAAAGCTACCTCTGATGTTCCGTTTATTAGCATGCGAATACGCAACTTTTCCGCACTATTAGAATTCGGTACTCGAAAATTCACTTTTTTCGACCCACCCTAGTAGTGGTGTACTTACTTGTTAAGTATATTGCGTAATTTGTAGTTACTTCAGTTGAGTTTTGTATGTCTCGTATTAACCTTCACAGTGACAGTTTGAGTTTAACGATTGGTATATTTCTTATTACATAACTGAGTTATTGGTTTATAAAAAGTAAAAGTGCACTGAATGTTGTACATTCAATTCAATTATATTATATTATGTTATATTTTGTGTCTTTGTAAATATGTGCGTGCCCTCTTTGTCCATATAATTATTTTTTCTCATTACGTAATTTCCTTAGCTTGTCACTGAAAAAAGGTTAATATACTTGCATGAAGTGCCCAAGTCAAAGCATTTAATTGTTTTAGTTACCATATCGATATTGAGAACAACGCTAATCAGCATTCGGCGCCAAGAAACTTTATCAAAACGAAAAACTTGTCTGATTTAGCCTATGAGTTGTACACTCTTGGGTTACAAGATAGTAAAGGGGAACGACAGTATTGGGTAACTAAAATAATCCTAGGCAGGTATAGTGATAACTTGGAGCACGAGCTTGACATAAATGGGTAAGTAGAATTAATGAATCGTTAATCAAAGGACGTTATGTAACCAACTAATAAGCAAATATTTGTTATATTGAAACCAAAAAAATCTTAAGAGTATTACAGGTATTTATTGATAAATACATTTTCTCAACCACATGGGTACAAAATTTAAAATAGTAGTACTTGAGTGCTAGAGACCGAAATGAGATTGCTCATTCATGTAGCAGTGAATACTCTTCAAGATCGTAAAGAAAATACATACATACGGCAGAAACTGAATATTGTAGTGAGTATACATTTAATAAGATTACCAAACTCTGATCAGATGATTAGAACATCTTAACCCATTGCGTCACACTTGCATCCGCAAAACCTTATTGAAATGTGAGCTGAAAGGACGGAGACGTTTAGCACGTCTGAAGAAGCCTTGGGGTAACCGATTTTTGTCAATCTGCTTGGGACCAGTAAAACCATAATTTATTTATTTCTTCCGACAGCTGATGATGATGATGACGATGATGACTATGCGTGTAACACAAAAGTTTAATTAAAAGTGGATAACAGGCTAAAATTACACGTAATTACAAAAAAATTTAATTTCCATATGAGTTAAAATTACTAGAGTATGCACATATATGTATAGGAGTTATGAAGTGTATGATGAATTCAAACTTCAGGGTATCAGAAGAGTTGGACACTGAGAGGAAATGTTTGCCTGGGATTCGGAAACAGGTTAACTTTGACTTACAGGAATAATGATGAAGATGCTATCTTATTTTTGTTTCTATAATAATACTGTTTATTACGTTTTACTCACCTAACTTTTGAACTCAAATAAAAAAAACTTTATACAATAAACTGCCACGTTATTTGCTGATATACGCCACGTGAATCGCACGAAAAATCAAATTAACAAAAATATTTGACAATTCATTTCTTATACTACTGTCTTTTAACAGATTTTGAAGAATGTCTGTTAATGAAGCATTGTGTTTGTCCAATTCATCAACATTTCACTTGACACTAACAAAATTATTTGCATAATATGAAATTCATAAAGTCAGGTCCACCAATAATCCACAATGGGTGGTAGTGTAACGTTAGGATTTTTGTTTTTGAAAAGATCAGTTGTCATAAGGTATTTGATAAATGCTTTCTTTTTATTTGATACCCGTTTGTCTACATTAGGGTACAATAATAACATAGTCTCACACACTCTGTGTAGAACGTGCACAACACAGATAACATGTGTCAGTTTCGGATATCTGACACATATATCAGTTTCGGATATCTGCTTTCTTATACTATGCTACATCGGTATTAAAAAGCAATACATTATCGATTCTTTATAATGTCTGCTGAAATGAATGCCCTGCACAGATACGAATAAAACTGACGACACTTCGTAGGTCTCGAATGTGAGGAGGGGAGTGTCCCGTTTTACCTAGAACACTTGTTTTGAACTAGAACGTGAAACTGCAGCGGTGTTTGTTTCCGGATAGACGATGCGTAACTTGCTATTAGTTGATCCACCCTTTTGACAAGACTAGATCTACCCTATTTGTTGATTTTCTACAAGACTGGAAATATAATTTTTGTCCATTTGAGGTGATGTACCTTTAAATTTTTTAACATACTGCTGAAACCACTACATTTACTTTCGGCATTCTGGCGAGCACTGCACGCTACGCGACAAGAACACTATCATGTAATATGATAATCGATGAACAAAGACAAGAAATTAGATAGTTTACTGGTTTAGCGCTTGCAAGTGAACAGTTGTCTCCTACCCTACATTGTCACTACAGCATTGTTTACACACTACTATGCAGATGTTGGATGTCCTGATACGTATTACTCAGTGTGAGTATATAATAAATTAGTAATTGTTAATACAAACAACTTTCAGAAACAAAAATGTAATTATTTACGAATTTAGGAAGCCTGTAATGTTTTCTGCAAACAACTAGTTAAAAATGCTGAAATATTTGTCAGTTTTCAGGATATCCTGACTTCATTTCTTATTACCTTCTTCTTATGAATATAATAATCTAGTCTTACAATCACCTAGACAATTCGTACCGCCTTTCAATTATACGTTGTTCTAACAACCATATACAATCTTGGCCTCTCGTTTAATATTAACAAATAACACCCACTCAGGAATCCACAGATGATAACAGATTAACACATTGGAACAATACAGGAAACATAAAAATTAGTTAAATATACTGATTCTACGTCCACTCATTGGATCGTACACATGGTTCTCTACTCACTCCAAACGTTTGAATTGCGTTGTGATATCTAGAAATATTTATTTCAAACTGCTTTAAGGAACGTTTAAATTATGCATTCTTTAATCCCACATAAACGCTTACCTAATGGCCTCATTAGATAATAAAAAATAATTTGTTTTTTAAATTACATTCAATTTAACTTTTAACTTCACTTTTACCTGAAACAAAAGAGATCAGGCAGAGATTCCTTAAGTCCCATACTCTTCAATGTAGTTATGGATAAAATTATTAGGGAGTTAAAGCTTTTGAGAGAATATAGGGTGAGTAGAAATGTGTTTAATACTATATGTTATGCAGACGACGTTAGTCTAATAGCGGAAAATGAAAATGACTTACAAAATGTATGTATAATTTTAAGAAAGCATGCCAGAAATATAGCGGAAGAGAAAACAAAATCAATTAGAATTTCACATGTCCAATTAAGGTGTAGCTTGTGATAAATGGCTGAATAACGTAATAGGTAATGGAGATAGACTACTTAGAAGCAAGTCTTACAAGTAACAATAGGGAAGATGAAGACATAGAACATCAATTGACGAAAGCAAGAAGAATTGCTGGATGCAAGGATAACCTTATAAGGAATAATAAGTACCTATCACAAGAAGGAAAAACTAGTGTTTACAAAAGCACAATAGGTCCTATGCATCAGATACCAAGCAACAACTCAAAGAAAACGACAAACTATAGGAATGACTGTATTACGGAATGTAGTAGGAAACACAAGGTAAGATAGGTTGCCAAACGATAGTATAAGAGAAATGTTCAAAGATATTAATGATCTTCAGGTTATCCCTTTCTGTTTGATTTAAATGTCTTAATATTTTTTAGGCCATGTACGTCATGTACCCGTACATCGTGTTCTATATCACTTACATATATTTACCCCATGTACTTCCCTTGATCTTTCTGACTTCTCTTCTGGCAATGGCACAGCAGCGATTATATTCATACCTTGTCTGATCAGTGTTTAAGGCTAGATGCTTCAGGTACGCCTGCTTTTAGCATCTATCATTTGTCTAATATCGTCATCCCATACGTGGTATTAGTTACTATTAGTAGAATAAAAGCAGACCACAAACGATTTCGAATACGTCAAAGCAGATATATATTATTTACCACCCAGGCACGTATAATGCATTCGTTGACGACTGTAGTGTAAACAGACGTCACATCGTTTGCAACGTCTTTACACTGAAGGGGAAAATTTGGATTCATTAAAGTTACTGTATTTAAGCAAACGTATACACTACATATGAAAGAATGAATAGGTACACGTTTCCAGTGAGGAGGATAGGCCTAACTTATGCTAATCATTAAACGTATTTACGTAATAAAGAAACTTGTGTATGTGTGTGTGTGTGTGTGTGTGTGTGTGTGTTACGTGTTTACACGAAAGATCTTTTGCAGTGTATTATGCTTCTGAATAAATGATATTATTTATTTTAGCAAATGTTATTTTAATTTAGGATTTATGTATAAAACAACGTTTACAAAATGGCTTTTGGTAAACTTCATTATAAACAATGAATCGATTTTTCAATCGTATAATACTCTGTACGCAAACAGTCAAAAAGTTGCGATGTACGTTTAGTTTTTGGTTTTGTAATGCAGGTAAACATTTCTTACGTAAAACGAAATGTTTTGGAAATGAAGTAATTATGAGAGAAAACGAGGTGTGATCTTTTAATAGAGTATCATTACATAGCGTCGCATAGATTTATGTAATAAGGAAATACGAGAACAATGGTTTTGCATATAACAGATACTTTTAAAACTTTGAGTTCACATGTCTAGCAATAGGATAATTTTCAAAGCACAAAACTGTTAATACCCAAATGCAAATACCAACGGTCGCTAGTTTCGACATACATTCTCTCTCTTTCTCTCTGCCTTACTCATACTATCTCTTTCTTTCTATCAAGATACAAACATTTACTTCATAAAACTTACAGGGGAATCTTTAAATATAAGATGTTTACGATTTAAAGCACGTTTATCATATGCATATGACATGACAGGGAATGTATTCAACAATATAATGGTCACATAAGTATGTTTGCTACCCACTGTTTTAACGATTTCATTTTTATACTTAAATTTAGTATAAATAGTATTCATTCATAACCGGTAAAGTTTGTTCCAACGTGAAAAAATAATAGCCAAAGATTCCAAACTGGTTAAGTGATGTTTACTTCCCAAATCTAGAATCAAAATTTTAATTTTATAGAATTTTTGTTAGCATTGTACATTTTATAGAGCTTTTACCCATAGTAAGATATATAATTTCATTACTATTGTTGTCTTTGCATTTAGTAAAATATAATTTGTTAATTTACTCAATTTAAGTAGCTTATTATTTAGTTAATCAGGTTCATGTAAACAGAATTAATTTTATTCACTTGTTTTAACTGGCTCAATAAAGTGTTCTTTTTGTTGTTCTGGTATGATTTTATCAATGAGCAAATTAAAATGTGTTTTAATATTATAAATTTCAGGTATTATATATATATGTATATAAATGAATGCATTTATATATAGCAACAGAACACAGGATATGAATTTCATATAATAAGGATACAATGCTGTAACACATTCTCTGACGGCCATAAACATGTTACAAATTGATTTTGTTCTTTTCCTTGTAAAGTAGTTATAAGTTTTAAATTAAGGTATGAATAAAACTTGTGTCATGTTAAAATATTCACAAATTTGTACTCTTTTATGTCAAGTGAAATATTTGTGTGTACGTGCGCGGGTGCGCAGGTGATAACATTTTTTTAAATAACTTCGTTAATAATTGATATTTCTTTTTGAAACTTGGACAGGGTATTCTCAGTATCAAAAGCTACGTTTTTCATGAACTCAGTACTACAAATCTATACTTTTTAAATGTTTTTTTATTAAATCAGTCCTTCTTTTAAGTCGTTATCTCCAAGTGGATAATAAAATTTGTAGATTAAATCTAGACAGGCCTTTGCAGAATCGGACAGAGTTTTAATTTGATGTCTGTGTATTACAGTGACCACCTATGACGGTAGATTTTCGATCAAACAGAAGGTCTAAAATTTATTTGAGTCGGTGCTCTGTCGAGTACGGATGGGGCAGTTCACTCCGAAGTCTTGTCATAGAAGGACGTGCTGACTGTCGCGAGTTTTTCGTCTCGGGACAAGTCTATTTCTATGAGACTTAGTAATTTGGTAGACGGTACGAGTTTATCGTAGTCGTAGCCATATCGAAGAAATCAATTAAATTTAAATAGATCTTATTTAGTGCTTGTGCGTGTACTGTGGAAGATTTCCGGTCTAAGGGCAGTAATACCTATCGTGGTATTCTGAATGTAACACGGGCACACTTGATGAAGCAGGAATTGTGTAAGCCAAATACACATGATCTATTTGTACCTAGTTATAACCCTGAGATTAAATTCATAAACAACAATAGTCCGATAACGCAGCGCGTGTGTGCGTGACGTAGTAAGCGACGCAGTGGTAATCGAACTACGCGTGGAAGAGCAGCGAGAGCTGCGCGCCATGTGTCTACATAACCATTGGAATTCTACGAACAAGTAACCTTATATGTAAAACAAACCAAATAGACTCTTTTATTGAAAGACAATTAAATAATAAACAATTTTATTTTATAACTCAATAAGACAATAATAATTATTAATGTGTTAATTAATAAATTTTTCCTATCTCCAGATGTAGACTCTGTATTGATTATTTCAATTAACTTATCTATGCATCTATATATTTTTTTGGCTGCATGATATTTCTGGTATTATAATGTACATATACCTGAATCCATTAATACATATAATGCACGAACATGTTATGTTATTATATAGACTCTACAACGAAAAGATTATACGTGCCGATGCGGTAAATAATATAATTCTACTGTGACGTATTCAAAATCGTTTGTGTTCTGATATTATTCTTCTAATAGTAACTAGTACCAGGTATGGGATGTCGATGTGACACAAATAATAAATGCTAAAAAGCAGGCATACTTGAAATATATATATAAAAATATCAATTAAAATTGATAATAAAGGCTTAGTATTTTGGCAAATCATAATGCAAAAATATAGGCCGCGGATAAACTGTTATACTTCTCGTAATAAACATTATTATTGCTAAAAAATTAATTCGAATTTAATTTAAATTAAATTTAATTTAATTTAATGAACCAAGATCATTAACAAAGAATGCATGAATACTAACGAAGAACAAGTAACTAGATTAAAATTGTTGGAATTGTTGGAATATTTAATGTGCACGAAGAGCAATATGCATATAATATATTATCGGGGAAGATCAAATAAATTCTTTGAAAACATAGAGGTAGAATATTACGTTTGACGTTGGTATATTTTGCCTAGACAGAAAATATCTTCTTAGTCTCGCAAACTTTGACTGTTTCATACAGGCTCTGTAGCTGAAGAGAAAGAATCGTATTAGCTAAAATTGAACAATACAAATTTCAAGAAAATATGTAAATAGAAGAGACTCGCGAAAGTAAACATATATTTCATAATCAACAAATTAATATTATTTTAAAATTAAAATCCTAGAACAGCTAATAATGGTACATTCAATTTAAACGCATTTAGATTCTTACACAGACACATAGATAAAGAATGCTGAAAGATACAAAATTTTAAGCACTCAGGGAAATCATATCTTTTTTACAGTTCTCGATATTTTTAATATTCTAAAGTACTGTTATTTTACTTCTATTAGCGTTAAATTTGCTGTGCAACAATTTTAAACTAGTTAGGAGCAATAACCAACAGGCTTACAAAAGTCTTAAAAAAGTTTTTAATAACAGATATCAAACAAATTTCAATCATTGTGCAGACAATTTGTATTTCAAAAGCGCAATTCTACTTAGCATATCTTGAAAAATAAATATTCACGGTCAATTTATTTCACTCTTGTTTACGAAGTCTGTGTGATTATATTTTCTAGGGCTATAATGTTGTCCACTGTTATTCCCGCTTATAGTAGCAGCCGTTACCTAGTGGCAACACCTGTTCAGAATTGCTCTGGAAAGCTATTATACAAGCGTAACACTTTACACGTAAATGTTAACCCTCCATTCAACGAGATAATATGGGGAAATGAGTACTTAGAGATTATAATAATACGAATCTGTAGTATTCATTCTGATAACAAAATTTACAGACGATAGCAGAAGGATGAAACAAACATAAGTTTATTGTCTATATCACGTTTGTTTAAGATAGGTTAATTATAATTAATTAATGTATGAATAGTATAAAGTCTTTGGTCAAAACTACATTGACTCTACATCTACAGAAAGTATAACACTTTTAAATGGATATTATTCAAAGTTTTTAATTTTGGTTATATATTTAGGTTTATTGTTTGTTAATTTTGTAAGGTTATTTATGGATTACATTAAATTGTTTAGAATTATGGATTTGTTTAGAATTTTCAACATATTAGTATATTTAACATTGCCCTGTTGATAACGAACAGTGGTGGATAACTACAGGTGTAATTCAATTAAGTAATATAGATGTAAATTATGCCGGAAATATTTCCATGAGAATATAATAAATGTTCTAAGATTTAACGACCCAGTTGTAAGTTACTATAGATTTGTTGATGTCACTCTATTGTATCACAATATAATGGCATAAAGATTTCTAAAACACTAAACCTTACAAACATTTTATGTAATCAGGAGTCAAACTAAAAATAAATTAAATTACATAGCTGACCATAATCAGAAGAGAACGAATTTTTAGCACTAAATATAAAGAAAATTTTTCCAAAATAATTTACTAATTCTAAATAAATTTAACCATCCACCCCAACATGATGCCTGCAATATATTAAAGCTGGATTAAATTCCTTAATATACCAAATGCTTAGAGTCACATTAAAAGAAAAAGAAAGTTTCTAAGGATCAAATATTTCTAAACAGAAAGCATTATACGATGGATACAAACTACAAACTATCTATAAAACACAAAATAAAACACTATCATACAGCTGATTACGCGCGTGCACGTACACACACACACACACACACACACACACACACACACACACACACACACACAAATAATAAAACGATCAAAATATGTTAATGGAATAAAAATTGAATATTCCTTAATTTATTTTAAAACCTCTGAAATATAGATTCTTGGCAAAACATACTTCAGGTGTATATATAGTGATACAGAATCAACATATACTTGCACAAACAATTTATTAATTGATAATATAGTATATAACATAGCTTACAAGTGCTGCAAGAAACCGACTAAATCATGATTACTTATAAATAAATAGAAGTGTATTTGTAGGAGGGGGCGTAAGATATTCGTTACATTAGAAGTTCCTATAAATAAAACGGTCATATCCTTACTTTGTCACTCCTAGTGTTCAACATATGTAACAAGAAGGTGATCAACCTTGAAAAAATAGATGACTCACTGGTGCAGAATTGAGGGTTGAATAATTATCACGATAAATATTCAAATGACCTGCATACTACCCTGTAACTGAGAGTGATCTGCCGTACGATACGAAAAATTTGAGTAAGAGATATTGTAGCTCTGACAAGCAGATTTCTTAGTGGGCCAAAAAACATAAATACGTATGCCTAGTTACAGGTGACAGAGGTGAACACTAGTAATCGACTACTATAATTACTGTAAACACACGTAGCTTTTTATAATTTTGTTTACCTTTACTTTTATCTTTGTTTCATATGCAATGATAATAATTTCTATTGTGTAAAATGTTGTTAATATTTAGAAATATTTTAGATTATATCATATACACTAAAGGTTCAATATGTACAGTAATGTACGTAAATTGTTAAGCTCTTTGTTTCGCTGCTGCCAAAATCGGTTTGTGAACGTGACTCTCGTAGAAACTGTTGCCTTAATAAATGTATAAACTCAAGCACATGTTGCGTAGTAGGCTTGTCAATGAGAAGAGTTGTGTGTATTTATACGTTCGTGTAGGCGTACGACCAAGTAGCAACGCGACTGCTAAACGCTTACAAGTGTTATTCCGTTGTTCTAATTAGCTTGGTTAATACTGCCTTCAAAGTAGCTTTCATTGTGTAAGGCAGACAACCTAACAAGTTCACACATTTGTATTCAAACATATGAAACTATTATAACAAAATTTTGTTGTTATACTAATTAAAGCTTTCTTGTATTCTTCTAAGTATTATTATCACTTGTTAGTTTGATGATTATAATACGTAATTCTACCTTCACCATATTAAATTAGCGAATTGATAGCGGGTACTGGCACTAAGGTAAAGCGACCACTCCTTGGCAGTACAGTGTTAATAAAGTGTGGTAACAATTTTCGTTCAGATCACTAGGCTTTCCGACAATGATACCGAGACAAGGCGTTGATGACACTCATTATATTGGTGAAAGAATTGCAATAAATTTATACAAGTACCGAAAGTTTAAGATGTTATGATTTGGTCTATCATTAGTCTGTGTAAAGTCTTAAAAATTAAAGGAGAAAATTAAAAAAAGTATCCCCTATAACAGAAGTCAATTTCCAGTGTTTAATTAATTATATTCTTGGTTATTTTGCCCGAGCGCCAATTTATTATAATAAATGCGCAAGATTGGTATAAAATATTCAGTGTTACTACTAATAATGTGACATATTTACATTAACTAGTAAAATGATCTGACGCCTAACGCGTCCTGTGTTTACGCTTTATCTACAGTTATTAAAAAACATAACTTTCAAAATGCAACTCTGTTTACATACGTCAAACATATAATTGGTTAATACCTAAATCTAGAAAGAAAAATAAAGGTACTGCCTGTACAAAACATTTTGGTATCCATTTACTTCATCATCGAAATATGAAAATTAGAACAGTTTGAGTAAATTTTGTACTTAATTGAATAAAATTAAAATGATAACATTTTTAAGAAATTCCCATATACATTTGATAAATGTATTATTGGTCCTCATTCTACTTTGTACTCCTTTGTGATACAAATTAATCATTTACGTTGTTTCATGTGACATCTTTTACTGTATAAAAGGGGCTTCAAGAAACCACCTAACTAAAGCAATATTGTCGTTCATAAGAGCGATATGCGTTTTTTTATAGAATCACAAAATTAACACAGATGTCAGAGATCTAAGTTCCAATGTACACACATTAAGTGTGATGTAACATAAGACACATGTACACTATTTTGGAAACAATATTTTAAATCGACAAAAAATTATACCAATTGTGTGAGCGTAACTAGTATGCACAATATTCTAATCTTTACTGTCCAATCCCACTTATCTCATAATACAACATGATTAATGCTTACATGATTAATGCAACAATAAATCTCGCTTGCTGAGATTAAGACTTCACCTTGCCTAAACTGTCTATACTCAACACATTGTTAATCTAAACCAAGTTACGTTAGGTCAAGCAATTGAGAACAGTGATAAAATTTATTTTGTTGCACTAATTTTTACTGAAGCATTTTAAATTTATTAGGAGTTTCCTTGTATCTGAAACAAATTAAGCTTTCAGTCATCATATACAATTTTGGTTTAATTTTAATTTTTAAATAACACTAATATTAGTCATATTTGAAACCATTTAATATTAACCAAAGTAAATTCTCTTTAATACAATTAATTGAATTTGATTTTCTGGCAATCACTGTTATATAACCCCTAAGTCTGTGGCTCATAAGAAACCTGAATGTCGAAAATTAAGTCTCTGAATATTTCCTTGTGTTTCGTACAAAGATTTGTAAATCATAATTGAAATGAGAAACATAACACTATAATGCAGTTTACCAGATTCGGTTAAGCACATGCTCATTATGACGGTTTATTCTAAAAACCAAACGGCAGATTTTTTTATTACAGTAGCAATATGCAATATGAAATTACAATAGTTCGAGAAGCTATTTTTTCAGGCTTAGGAAATAGTTGTTAAGCTCCTTCTCCTGGGGTGATGAGACTTCTCTAGGAAGAAGACCTTTTTAACCTTTATCAAATCTACTGTACAAGTGGTTGGACTGATATACGTTTCTAACCTTGCATGATGTTTCCTCCTTCGTTTGAAGATAACCTCCTTTCCGGTTAGTACTCAGAGATATAGCTGCAACATCTTGTTAGTGACATACTACGGCGCCTCGGTTATTTACGAAGGGTTTTCTATTGTGAACATTGATGCGACTGCCGTACGACCTAACGACCCTAAATAAGATGCCACAAGCACCATTAATAATGCTGCATCAGTTGTGAAAAACAAGAGCAAATTTTCTTCCGTGAAGCAGAGCATCCGTAAGTGGCAAGTAGCGGTCGATTGCAGTCGTCGTGAACATGTTTGCCTCACAAGTCTTGTGATCAACTTGTACAGTAGATTTGATAAAGGTTAAAAAGGTCTTCTTCCTAGAGAAGTCTCATCACCCCAGGAGAAGGAGCTTAACAACTATTTCCTAAGCCTGAAAAAATAGCTTCTCGAACTATTGTAATTTCATATTGCATATTGCTACTGTAATAAAAAAATCTGCCGTTTGGTTTTTAGAATAAACCGTCATAATGAGCATGTGCTTAACCGAATCTGGTAAACTGCATTATAGTGTTATGTTTCTCATTTCAATTATGATTTACAAATCTTTGTACGAAACACAAGGAAATATTCAGAGACTTAATTTTCGACATTCAGGTTTCTTATGAGCCACAGACTTAGGGGTTATATAACAGTGATTGCCAGAAAATCAAATTCAATTAATTGTATTAAAGAGAATTTACTTTGGTTAATATTAAATGGTTTCAAATATGACTAATATTAGTGTTATTTAAAAATTAAAATTAAACCAAAATTGTATATGATGACTGAAAGCTTAATTTGTTTCAGATACAAGGAAACTCCTAATAAATTTAAAATGCTTCAGTAAAAATTAGTGCAACAAAATAAATTTTATCACTGTTCTCAATTGCTTGACCTAACGTAACTTGGTTTAGATTAACAATGTGTTGAGTATAGACAGTTTAGGCAAGGTGAAGTCTTAATCTCAGCAAGCGAGATTTATTGTTGCATTAATCATGTAAGCATTAATCATGTTGTATTATGAGATAAGTGGGATTGGACAGTAAAGATTAGAATATTGTGCATACTAGTTACGCTCACACAATTGGTATAATTTTTTGTCGATTTAAAATATTGTTTCCAAAATAGTGTACATGTGTCTTATGTTACATCACACTTAATGTGTGTACATTGGAACTTAGATCTCTGACATCTGTGTTAATTTTGTGATTCTATAAAAAAACGCATATCGCTCTTATGAACGACAATATTGCTTTAGTTAGGTGGTTTCTTGAAGCCCCTTTTATACAGTAAAAGATGTCACATGAAACAACGTAAATGATTAATTTGTATCACAAAGGAGTACAAAGTAGAATGAGGACCAATAATACATTTATCAAATGTATATGGGAATTTCTTAAAAATGTTATCATTTTAATTTTATTCAATTAAGTACAAAATTTACTCAAACTGTTCTAATTTTCATATTTCGATGATGAAGTAAATGGATACCAAAATGTTTTGTACAGGCAGTACCTTTATTTTTCTTTCTAGATTTAGGTATTAACCAATTATATGTTTGACGTATGTAAACAGAGTTGCATTTTGAAAGTTATGTTTTTTAATAACTGTAGATAAAGCGTAAACACAGGACGCGTTAGGCGTCAGATCATTTTACTAGTTAATGTAAATATGTCACATTATTAGTAGTAACACTGAATATTTTATACCAATCTTGCGCATTTATTATAATAAATTGGCGCTCGGGCAAAATAACCAAGAATATAATTAATTAAACACTGGAAATTGACTTCTGTTATAGGGGATACTTTTTTTAATTTTCTCCTTTAATTTTTAAGACTTTACACAGACTAATGATAGACCAAATCATAACATCTTAAACTTTTGGTACTTGTATAAATTTATTGCAATTCTTTCACCAATATAATGAGTGTCATCAACGCCTTGTCTCGGTATCATTGTCGGAAAGCCTAGTGATCTGAACGAAAATTGTTACCACACTTTATTAACACTGTACTGCCAAGGAGTGGTCGCTTTACCTTAGTGCCAGTACCCGCTATCAATTCGCTAATTTAATATGGTGAAGGTAGAATTACGTATTATAATCATCAAACTAACAAGTGATAATAATACTTAGAAGAATACAAGAAAGCTTTAATTAGTATAACAACAAAATTTTGTTATAATAGTTTCATATGTTTGAATACAAATGTGTGAACTTGTTAGGTTGTCTGCCTTACACAATGAAAGCTACTTTGAAGGCAGTATTAACCAAGCTAATTAGAACAACGGAATAACACTTGTAAGCGTTTAGCAGTCGCGTTGCTACTTGGTCGTACGCCTACACGAACGTATAAATACACACAACTCTTCTCATTGACAAGCCTACTACGCAACATGTGCTTGAGTTTATACATTTATTAAGGCAACAGTTTCTACGAGAGTCACGTTCACAAACCGATTTTGGCAGCAGCGAAACAAAGAGCTTAACAATTTACGTACATTACTGTACATATTGAACCTTTAGTGTATATGATATAATCTAAAATATTTCTAAATATTAACAACATTTTACACAATAGAAATTATTATCATTGCATATGAAACAAAGATAAAAGTAAAGGTAAACAAAATTATAAAAAGCTACGTGTGTTTACAGTAATTATAGTAGTCGATTACTAGTGTTCACCTCTGTCACCTGTAACTAGGCATACGTATTTATGTTTTTTGGCCCACTAAGAAATCTGCTTGTCAGAGCTACAATATCTCTTACTCAAATTTTTCGTATCGTACGGCAGATCACTCTCAGTTACAGGGTAGTATGCAGGTCATTTGAATATTTGTCGTGATAATTATTCAACCCTCAATTTTGCACCAGTGAGTCATCTATTTTTTCAAGGTTGATCACCTTCTTGTTACATATGTTGAACACTAGGAGTGACAAAGTAAGGATATGACCGTTTTATTTATAGGAACTTCTAATGTAACGAATATCTTACGCCCCCTCCTACAAATACACTTCTATTTATTTATAAGTAATCATGATTTAGTCGGTTTCTTGCAGCACTTGTAAGCTATGTTATATACTATATTATCAATTAATAAATTGTTTGTGCAAGTATATGTTGATTCTGTATCACTATATATACACCTGAAGTATGTTTTGCCAAGAATCTATATTTCAGAGGTTTTAAAATAAATTAAGGAATATTCAATTTTTATTCCATTAACATATTTTGATCGTTTTATTATTTGTGTGTGTGTGTGTGTGTGTGTGTGTGTGTACGTGCACGCGCGTAATCAGCTGTATGATAGTGTTTTATTTTGTGTTTTATAGATAGTTTGTAGTTTGTATCCATCGTATAATGCTTTCTGTTTAGAAATATTTGATCCTTAGAAACTTTCTTTTTCTTTTAATGGGACTCTAAGCATTTGGTATATTAAGGAATTTAATCCAGCTTTAATATATTGCAGGCATCATGTTGGGGTGGATGGTTAAATTTATTTAGAATTAGTAAATTATTTTGGAAAAATTTTCTTTATATTTAGTGCTAAAAATTCGTTCTCTTCTGATTATGGTCAGCTATGTAATTTAATTTATTTTTAGTTTGACTCCTGATTACATAAAATGTTTGTAAGGTTTAGTGTTTTAGAAATCTTTATGCCATTATATTGTGATACAATAGAGTGACATCAACAAATCTATAGTAACTTACAACTAGGTCGTTAAATCTTAGAACATTTATTATATTCTCATGGAAATATTTCCGGCATAATTTACATCTATATTACTTAATTGAATTACACCTGTAGTTATCCACCACTGTTCGTTATCAACAGGGCAATGTTAAATATACTAATATGTTGAAAATTCTAAACAAATCCATAATTCTAAACAATTTAATGTAATCCATAAATAACCTTACAAAATTAACAAACAATAAACCTAAATATATAACCAAAATTAAAAACTTTGAATAATATCCATTTAAAAGTGTTATACTTTCTGTAGATGTAGAGTCAATGTAGTTTTGACCAAAGACTTTATACTATTCATACATTAATTAATTATAATTAACCTATCTTAAACAAACGTGATATAGACAATAAACTTATGTTTGTTTCATCCTTCTGCTATCGTCTGTAAATTTTGTTATCAGAATGAATACTACAGATTCGTATTATTATAATCTCTAAGTACTCATTTCCCCATATTATCTCGTTGAATGGAGGGTTAACATTTACGTGTAAAGTGTTACGCTTGTATAATAGCTTTCCAGAGCAATTCTGAACAGGTGTTGCCACTAGGTAACGGCTGCTACTATAAGCGGGAATAACAGTGGACAACATTATAGCCCTAGAAAATATAATCACACAGACTTCGTAAACAAGAGTGAAATAAATTGACCGTGAATATTTATTTTTCAAGATATGCTAAGTAGAATTGCGCTTTTGAAATACAAATTGTCTGCACAATGATTGAAATTTGTTTGATATCTGTTATTAAAAACTTTTTTAAGACTTTTGTAAGCCTGTTGGTTATTGCTCCTAACTAGTTTAAAATTGTTGCACAGCAAATTTAACGCTAATAGAAGTAAAATAACAGTACTTTAGAATATTAAAAATATCGAGAACTGTAAAAAAGATATGATTTCCCTGAGTGCTTAAAATTTTGTATCTTTCAGCATTCTTTATCTATGTGTCTGTGTAAGAATCTAAATGCGTTTAAATTGAATGTACCATTATTAGCTGTTCTAGGATTTTAATTTTAAAATAATATTAATTTGTTGATTATGAAATATATGTTTACTTTCGCGAGTCTCTTCTATTTACATATTTTCTTGAAATTTGTATTGTTCAATTTTAGCTAATACGATTCTTTCTCTTCAGCTACAGAGCCTGTATGAAACAGTCAAAGTTTGCGAGACTAAGAAGATATTTTCTGTCTAGGCAAAATATACCAACGTCAAACGTAATATACTACCTCTATGTTTTCAAAGAATTTATTTGATCTTCCCCGATAATATATTATATGCATATTGCTCTTCGTGCACATTAAATATTCCAACAATTCCAACAATTTTAATCTAGTTACTTGTTCTTCGTTAGTATTCATGCATTCTTTGTTAATGATCTTGGTTCATTAAATTAAATTAAATTTAATTTAAATTAAATTCGAATTAATTTTTTAGCAATAATAATGTTTATTACGAGAAGTATAACAGTTTATCCGCGGCCTATATTTTTGCATTATGATTTGCCAAAATACTAAGCCTTTATTATCAATTTTAATTGATATTTTTATATATATATTTCAAGTATGCCTGCTTTTTAGCATTTATTATTTGTGTCACATCGACATCCCATACCTGGTACTAGTTACTATTAGAAGAATAATATCAGAACACAAACGATTTTGAATACGTCACAGTAGAATTATATTATTTACCGCATCGGCACGTATAATCTTTTCGTTGTAGAGTCTATATAATAACATAACATGTTCGTGCATTATATGTATTAATGGATTCAGGTATATGTACATTATAATACCAGAAATATCATGCAGCCAAAAAAATATATAGATGCATAGATAAATTAATTGAAATAATCAATACAGAGTCTACATCTGGAGATAGGAAAAATTTATTAATTAACACATTAATAATTATTATTGTCTTATTGAGTTATAAAATAAAATTATTTATTATTTAATTGTCTTTCAATAAAAGAGTCTATTTGGTTTGTTTTACATATAAGGTTACTTGTTCGTAGAATTCCAATGGTTATGTAGACACATGGCGCGCAGCTCTCGCTGCTCTTCCACGCGTAGTTCGATTACCACTGCGTCGCTTACTACGTCACGCACACACGCGCTGCTTTATCGGACTATTGTTGTTTATGAATTTAATCTCAGGGTTATAACTAGGTACAAATAGATCATGTGTATTTGGCTTACACAATTCCTGCTTCATCAAGTGTGCCCGTGTTACATTCAGAATACCACGATAGGTATTACTGCCCTTAGACCGGAAATCTTCCACAGTACACGCACAAGCACTAAATAAGATCTATTTAAATTTAATTGATTTCTTCGATATGGCTACGACTACGATAAACTCGTACCGTCTACCAAATTACTAAGTCTCATAGAAATAGACTTGTCCCGAGACGAAAAACTCGCGACAGTCAGCACGTCCTTCTATGACAAGACTTCGGAGTGAACTGCCCCATCCGTACTCGACAGAGCACCGACTCAAATAAATTTTAGACCTTCTGTTTGATCGAAAATCTACCGTCATAGGTGGTCACTGTAATACACAGACATCAAATTAAAACTCTGTCCGATTCTGCAAAGGCCTGTCTAGATTTAATCTACAAATTTTATTATCCTCTTGGAGATAACGACTTAAAAGAAGGACTGATTTAATAAAAAAACATTTAAAAAGTATAGATTTGTAGTACTGAGTTCATGAAAAACGTAGCTTTTGATACTGAGAATACCCTGTCCAAGTTTCAAAAAGAAATATCAATTATTAACGAAGTTATTTAAAAAAATGTTATCACCTGCGCACCCGCGCACGTACACACAAATATTTCACTTGACATAAAAGAGTACAAATTTGTGAATATTTTAACATGACACAAGTTTTATTCATACCTTAATTTAAAACTTATAACTACTTTACAAAGAAAAGAACAAAATCAATTTGTAACATGTTTATGGCCGTCAGAGAATGTGTTACAGCATTGTATCCTTATTATATGAAATTCATATCCTGTGTTCTGTTGCTATATATAAATGCATTCATTTATATACATATATATATAATACCTGAAATTTATAATATTAAAACACATTTTAATTTGCTCATTGATAAAATCATACCAGAACAACAAAAAGAACACTTTATTGAGCCAGTTAAAACAAGTGAATAAAATTAATTCTGTTTACATGAACCTGATTAACTAAATAATAAGCTACTTAAATTGAGTAAATTAACAAATTATATTTTACTAAATGCAAAGACAACAATAGTAATGAAATTATATATCTTACTATGGGTAAAAGCTCTATAAAATGTACAATGCTAACAAAAATTCTATAAAATTAAAATTTTGATTCTAGATTTGGGAAGTAAACATCACTTAACCAGTTTGGAATCTTTGGCTATTATTTTTTCACGTTGGAACAAACTTTACCGGTTATGAATGAATACTATTTATACTAAATTTAAGTATAAAAATGAAATCGTTAAAACAGTGGGTAGCAAACATACTTATGTGACCATTATATTGTTGAATACATTCCCTGTCATGTCATATGCATATGATAAACGTGCTTTAAATCGTAAACATCTTATATTTAAAGATTCCCCTGTAAGTTTTATGAAGTAAATGTTTGTATCTTGATAGAAAGAAAGAGATAGTATGAGTAAGGCAGAGAGAAAGAGAGAGAATGTATGTCGAAACTAGCGACCTTTGGTATTTGCATTTGGGTATTAACAGTTTTGTGCTTTGAAAATTATCCTATTGCTAGACATGTGAACTCAAAGTTTTAAAAGTATCTGTTATATGCAAAACCATTGTTCTCGTATTTCCTTATTACATAAATCTATGCGACGCTATGTAATGATACTCTATTAAAAGATCACACCTCGTTTTCTCTCATAATTACTTCATTTCCAAAACATTTCGTTTTACGTAAGAAATGTTTACCTGCATTACAAAACCAAAAACTAAACGTACATCGCAACTTTTTGACTGTTTGCGTACAGAGTATTATACGATTGAAAAATCGATTCATTGTTTATAATGAAGTTTACCAAAAGCCATTTTGTAAACGTTGTTTTATACATAAATCCTAAATTAAAATAACATTTGCTAAAATAAATAATATCATTTATTCAGAAGCATAATACACTGCAAAAGATCTTTCGTGTAAACACGTAACACACACACACACACACACATACACAAGTTTCTTTATTACGTAAATACGTTTAATGATTAGCATAAGTTAGGCCTATCCTCCTCACTGGAAACGTGTACCTATTCATTCTTTCATATGTAGTGTATACGTTTGCTTAAATACAGTAACTTTAATGAATCCAAATTTTCCCCTTCAGTGTAAAGACGTTGCAAACGATGTGACGTCTGTTTACACTACAGTCGTCAACGAATGCATTATACGTGCCTGGGTGGTAAATAATATATATCTGCTTTGACGTATTCGAAATCGTTTGTGGTCTGCTTTTATTCTACTAATAGTAACTAATACCACGTATGGGATGACGATATTAGACAAATGATAGATGCTAAAAGCAGGCGTACCTGAAGCATCTAGCCTTAAACACTGATCAGACAAGGTATGAATATAATCGCTGCTGTGCCATTGCCAGAAGAGAAGTCAGAAAGATCAAGGGAAGTACATGGGGTAAATATATGTAAGTGATATAGAACACGATGTACGGGTACATGACGTACATGGCCTAAAAAATATTAAGACATTTAAATCAAACAGAAAGGGATAACCTGAAGATCATTAATATCTTTGAACATTTCTCTTATACTATCGTTTGGCAACCTATCTTACCTTGTGTTTCCTACTACATTCCGTAATACAGTCATTCCTATAGTTTGTCGTTTTCTTTGAGTTGTTGCTTGGTATCTGATGCATAGGACCTATTGTGCTTTTGTAAACACTAGTTTTTCCTTCTTGTGATAGGTACTTATTATTCCTTATAAGGTTATCCTTGCATCCAGCAATTCTTCTTGCTTTCGTCAATTGATGTTCTATGTCTTCATCTTCCCTATTGTTACTTGTAAGACTTGCTTCTAAGTAGTCTATCTCCATTACCTATTACGTTATTCAGCCATTTATCACAAGCTACACCTTAATTGGACATGTGAAATTCTAATTGATTTTGTTTTCTCTTCCGCTATATTTCTGGCATGCTTTCTTAAAATTATACATACATTTTGTAAGTCATTTTCATTTTCCGCTATTAGACTAACGTCGTCTGCATAACATATAGTATTAAACACATTTCTACTCACCCTATATTCTCTCAAAAGCTTTAACTCCCTAATAATTCTATCCATAACTACATTGAAGAGTATGGGACTTAAGGAATCTCTGCCTGATCTCTTTTGTTTCAGGTAAAAGTGAAGTTAAAAGTTAAATTGAATGTAATTTAAAAAACAAATTATTTTTTATTATCTAATGAGGCCATTAGGTAAGCGTTTATGTGGGATTAAAGAATGCATAATTTAAACGTTCCTTAAAGCAGTTTGAAATAAATATTTCTAGATATCACAACGCAATTCAAACGTTTGGAGTGAGTAGAGAACCATGTGTACGATCCAATGAGTGGACGTAGAATCAGTATATTTAACTAATTTTTATGTTTCCTGTATTGTTCCAATGTGTTAATCTGTTATCATCTGTGGATTCCTGAGTGGGTGTTATTTGTTAATATTAAACGAGAGGCCAAGATTGTATATGGTTGTTAGAACAACGTATAATTGAAAGGCGGTACGAATTGTCTAGGTGATTGTAAGACTAGATTATTATATTCATAAGAAGAAGGTAATAAGAAATGAAGTCAGGATATCCTGAAAACTGACAAATATTTCAGCATTTTTAACTAGTTGTTTGCAGAAAACATTACAGGCTTCCTAAATTCGTAAATAATTACATTTTTGTTTCTGAAAGTTGTTTGTATTAACAATTACTAATTTATTATATACTCACACTGAGTAATACGTATCAGGACATCCAACATCTGCATAGTAGTGTGTAAACAATGCTGTAGTGACAATGTAGGGTAGGAGACAACTGTTCACTTGCAAGCGCTAAACCAGTAAACTATCTAATTTCTTGTCTTTGTTCATCGATTATCATATTACATGATAGTGTTCTTGTCGCGTAGCGTGCAGTGCTCGCCAGAATGCCGAAAGTAAATGTAGTGGTTTCAGCAGTATGTTAAAAAATTTAAAGGTACATCACCTCAAATGGACAAAAATTATATTTCCAGTCTTGTAGAAAATCAACAAATAGGGTAGATCTAGTCTTGTCAAAAGGGTGGATCAACTAATAGCAAGTTACGCATCGTCTATCCGGAAACAAACACCGCTGCAGTTTCACGTTCTAGTTCAAAACAAGTGTTCTAGGTAAAACGGGACACTCCCCTCCTCACATTCGAGACCTACGAAGTGTCGTCAGTTTTATTCGTATCTGTGCAGGGCATTCATTTCAGCAGACATTATAAAGAATCGATAATGTATTGCTTTTTAATACCGATGTAGCATAGTATAAGAAAGCAGATATCCGAAACTGATATATGTGTCAGATATCCGAAACTGACACATGTTATCTGTGTTGTGCACGTTCTACACAGAGTGTGTGAGACTATGTTATTATTGTACCCTAATGTAGACAAACGGGTATCAAATAAAAAGAAAGCATTTATCAAATACCTTATGACAACTGATCTTTTCAAAAACAAAAATCCTAACGTTACACTACCACCCATTGTGAATTATTGGTGGACCTGACTTTATGAATTTCATATTATGCAAATAATTTTGTTAGTGTCAAGTGAAATGTTGATGAATTGGACAAACACAATGCTTCATTAACAGACATTCTTCAAAATCTGTTAAAAGACAGTAGTATAAGAAATGAATTGTCAAATATTTTTGTTAATTTGATTTTTCGTGCGATTCACGTGGCGTATATCAGCAAATAACGTGGCAGTTTATTGTATAAAGTTTTTTTTATTTGAGTTCAAAAGTTAGGTGAGTAAAACGTAATAAACAGTATTATTATAGAAACAAAAATAAGATAGCATCTTCATCATTATTCCTGTAAGTCAAAGTTAACCTGTTTCCGAATCCCAGGCAAACATTTCCTTTCAGTGTCCAACTCTTCTGATACCCTGAAGTTTGAATTCATCATACACTTCATAACTCCTATACATATATGTGCATACTCTAGTAATTTTAACTCATATGGAAATTAAATTTTTTTGTAATTACGTGTTATTTTAGCCTGTTATCCACTTTTAATTAAACTTTTGTGTTACACGCATAGTCATCATCGTCATCATCATCATCAGCTGTCGGAAGAAATAAATAAATTATGGTTTTACTGGTCCCAAGCAGATTGACAAAAATCGGTTACCCCAAGGCTTCTTCAGACGTGCTAAACGTCTCCGTCCTTTCAGCTCACATTTCAATAAGGTTTTGCGGATGCAAGTGTGACGCAATGGGTTAAGATGTTCTAATCATCTGATCAGAGTTTGGTAATCTTATTAAATGTATACTCACTACAATATTCAGTTTCTGCCGTATGTATGTATTTTCTTTACGATCTTGAAGAGTATTCACTGCTACATGAATGAGCAATCTCATTTCGGTCTCTAGCACTCAAGTACTACTATTTTAAATTTTGTACCCATGTGGTTGAGAAAATGTATTTATCAATAAATACCTGTAATACTCTTAAGATTTTTTTGGTTTCAATATAACAAATATTTGCTTATTAGTTGGTTACATAACGTCCTTTGATTAACGATTCATTAATTCTACTTACCCATTTATGTCAAGCTCGTGCTCCAAGTTATCACTATACCTGCCTAGGATTATTTTAGTTACCCAATACTGTCGTTCCCCTTTACTATCTTGTAACCCAAGAGTGTACAACTCATAGGCTAAATCAGACAAGTTTTTCGTTTTGATAAAGTTTCTTGGCGCCGAATGCTGATTAGCGTTGTTCTCAATATCGATATGGTAACTAAAACAATTAAATGCTTTGACTTGGGCACTTCATGCAAGTATATTAACCTTTTTTCAGTGACAAGCTAAGGAAATTACGTAATGAGAAAAAATAATTATATGGACCAAGAGGGCACGCACATATTTACAAAGACACAAAATATAACATAATATAATATAATTGAATTGAATGTACAACATTCAGTGCACTTTTACTTTTTATAAACCAATAACTCAGTTATGTAATAAGAAATATACCAATCGTTAAACTCAAACTGTCACTGTGAAGGTTAATACGAGACATACAAAACTCAACTGAAGTAACTACAAATTACGCAATATACTTAACAAGTAAGTACACCACTACTAGGGTGGGTCGAAAAAAGTGAATTTTCGAGTATCGAATTCTAATAGTGCGGAAAAGTTGCGTATTCGCATGCTAATAAACGGAACATCAGAGGTAGCTTTAAAACGCTGATTAATGATTCATGAATACAATTTGTAACGTGTATTTAAAAGGCTAATTCCTCTGTAATTTTTACACCAGTTCCGTTGCTCCTTCTTAAATAAGGATATCACTCTTGTCTGCAACCAAGACTTAGGGACGTGTACCTGCTTTCCAGCATTTATTGAATAACGCCAAAAGTTGAGCCATCAAATCCTCCCCTCCTTCCATTGAGTTTATTCCATCCAAATCTGTAGCTTTTCTATTTTTAACTTTTTTAGCTCCACCTCTGTCTTCTATTGTCATAGGATCGACTTTTGATGACGTATCATCTTGACTTACCACAAAATCATTTTTTGTAGGCACAAACCAAGGTTTAGTAGGCCTATAGGTCTCAGTCCACTAATTTACTGTTATTATATTTAATTTGCTCTACCTCTTTCAGTACTAGTAAAGTTCCTTAACAATTTATGGGCAATCATTTGATGGCCATGAACATCATTTTCTATTGACGGAATAAATCTGTCCCAAGACCTTTCATGTGTACTGCATGTCTTAGCAAAATTTCCCTTCTTCGTAAATTTGTTTTGCGTCTTCAGTTTGTAATCGCAGAAAATTATGCTAAGCTTCCTTCTCTTCTCTTATTGCTGCCGGTATCTCCTCGTCACAAATCTGTAAGCATTTCCTCCTGCGAATATTCTTCTTTCCTCGAATGCTTCATCTGCCGCCTTCTTTATGGTTGTTTGTATCGTATACAACACATATTTTATGTCTGCACCATCTCCAGATGGCAAGGATGTTAAGTAGTTTGAATCGTGATTGATACAGTGTCTTGCAACTCTCTTCGTGTAGCAGATGCACCTTGTAAACCTTATAAATAATTTTATTTTTTTTTAAGTAGCTTTCGTCCATCGCCCCAACAAGCAAATTTTTGAAAGTAATAAAGAATTATCGGAATACATTTTTGGTCATTGTTGGACTTTGGGCCTAAAAAGTTTGATAAAAATGCCAACATACATGTGAGGTGTCTAATAATAGGATAATTGAAACTAACATCTGAATGTACTGTTGTTTCAATTTTAGAAATTTCAAAATGTAAACTTTGCATTGTCTAAGTTAAAAATTTTTTAAATTGAAAAAATTGTGGAAATCTAGCAGGGTGTTAGATCTTAAGGAGTTGTAACCCAAATTCAAATGTTTCGAACTCCGAAAATGTTGTTTATTGCATGAGGATGTGCCGTAGTTCAGGGAGCATACTATTTACTTACAATGTTTGTAAGACGTCGAGTCGAGTCCGTCCAAGTTGCATCGGACTTGTTATCCGTCATGTTGTCGATGTCCAGGTAAGAGAGGACACTGAGTGTAACAAAACCAATAAAAGTGCACCGTACTGGCAATAAACGTGTAGCTTCTTCCTGAGGGATGGTATTTACCCATTGGTATCGTTAACTGTTGCGTAAGTCAGTTGTCTGCGTCGTTTTCATCCACGTTGTTATAAACATTCTGTGCGGATAGTGGCCCACAGAAAATAATTTTTTTAATACGGTTGCTTGCATTTGTCTCTTGTGTTTTGTTCAAGCGGTAACATTCTCCCAGTTCCAAAACATTTGTAGTTGTATCGTCGCCGTTGATGACGCCAAAACATTAGCATCACTGTCGTCATGACTGGTTAGAACGGCAGTTAGCATTGATTGGATTTCATCATTTATCATCAAGGATGTGGGTGAAATTAGTGTTACCGTTCTTGCCTCAGTCTGTAAATAGAAGTCAATGTCTGGAGAGTATCAACGACTGTAGAGACTAGCTATTGTGACTCCTGTAAAAAAGAAAGTTTCTAATGCACTCTCTGATTTTAAGACAATATCTGTTGTTGGTGTTATTTGCGAAAGTTTTGAAATATATATTCATATAGCAATAGAATTTTGTTATATTAGTTTCTCCACTAGCATGGATCTACTAATAAGCGTCGTATTGTTACCAATTTGGCGTTGTTTCTGTCAATAGCCTGTTCCAGTAGTTCAAAGTAATGCCCGAGTGGTTGCTGTATACCTAGTCTGTATGAAAGCTTTCGATAAACTACCGGTTAAATGGTTTTGAGTAAATTATCAAGTGTGTGTTTACCCCAACTTATTCGGCCAAGGCCTCTTATCTTCACAATCAATGCTTCAAGTGAGGTTTAGTGTTAATGCCGCCGATAGTTTTATAGCCACTTCCGGATCTCCGCAATATTTCAGTTTAGATCACTGCTTTCATAAAATCTTCATAAATGATGTAACATTTGTCATCAGTTGTGACGTGTAAATGTTTACGGATGAAATTAATTGAGTACTTCATATCAGTGGCTTTAAGAATAATCTTTCTTTTAGCGATGGACAGATGTGCGCGACGGAATTGTACGCCTTTTAGTTTTAAGAAAACTAAAATTTCCACGTACATCTGTAAAACCAATGTACATCTGTACATCTCTTGCATTTTCCTAATACGATATTCAGCTTCATTATAAAGAAAAAAATTGTTAAAGCTGTTTGACTCAAAGCTGCTATTTCCTCAACACGCTGAAAATGTCTGCAATAGTAGAAGGAACCTAAAACTTAGCAAATGGACAAGGCCGCCGCTACCATATGTGCGAAATGTGCACCGCACACGGGCGGCAGTACCAAAGGGGTGGCCGTAAACTGCCAAATTTATTAGAAGATATTGAAAAATAAATTTAAAAAATTAATACCAACTAGGTTTAGGCATATGACAATAACGTGTACTGAGTTGTTCTTGCTGCTGTGTACTGGGATCAACCTTTGTTTTCACTACCAAGAAAACGTATAGGTATTGTTGCGGAGCGGCATTTATATCCGAGTTATAGCTGCAATCTCTTTGTAGTTTTGTAGACAGGCGCGTGCATGTCGACGTAGGCAAACTATAAAGTACCTATTCGATAAGATAAGAAATAATTTTTGTCTTCTTTCAACAAACGGAAAGAAGATAGAGTCTTCTGTCTTTAGGACCGTCAACTTGTATTCAATTGTATTCAAAACAACAGCAGTTTTTAAGCAGTAAAAGAAATTTGTTAGTTATGCTTAAGACGTTTCCACGTACGGTCTTGTTTTTGGTCATGGTCTGGCGTTGTTGTTCTGAGACGTGTCGTATTTGTATACGGTTTATATTCGTAATATCATCAAAATGTCGGACATAAAAACAAAACGGTTGTCGAGCTTTCAATATAAACAAAAAAAGCCAAAACTTAAACAACAACACAAGTTAAATGGTACGTTAGAAAAATATTTATCTGATATACTAGTAAAATTGAGACTAAGCGTCCAAAAACTGATGAGAATAAAGGTGTAAACTCTGGTGCTTCACCTTTAAAACAATTTGAATTTGAAGATAGTGAGAAAGTGAGTGAGGAAGTGGTTGAGAAACTATAGCGTTATCAAAACTCTAAAAAGACAACCACGCAAATAAACTAATATATTTTTGAGTATGTATTCAACGCTTTAGGAGCACAACTTCTACTTGTATCATGAAAATACTCAGCTAATTAAGTTTTTGAAATATATATGTTTTGTCAATTTTTGTATTCATGTCTATATAAAATTTTAATTAAAATAATATTAAATAGTGTGGCAAAGAAAGTGAGTGAGGAAGTGGCTGAGAAACTATAGCGTTATAAAAACTCTAAAAAGACAACCGCGCAAATAAAATATTATATTTTTTAATATGTATTCAACGCTTCTAGGATCACATCTTCTACTTGTATCTTGTAAATACTCAGCTAATTAAGTTTTTGAAATATATATATATTTTGTCAATTTTTTTATTTATGTCTATATACAATTTTAATTAAAATAATATTAAATAGGGTGGCAAAGTAGGGATACGAAAGTATATTCAAGAGGGCGGCAAAGTTAAAACTGCAACCGGGCGGCAAGCACCCTAGGGGGGGCCCTGTAAATGGATCGGGAGATATTTTAAGAATATGGTATCCTGTGTTACTCTGTGCACGTCACTTGTCGCGTTAGTAATGATATCGTTTAGTACTGAACAGCAGTCATTGTGACTTCTTACCTTGTATCTTATATTTGAACAAAATGTATTTAATTTGCTATCAAAACTCTATTTAAAAACACAAATGAAGTAAATCATTTAGTTTACAACTTTATTTAATACGGAAAATTGAGAAGAAAACATAGTAAAAATTAGAATTTGTAATAAGAAAGATAACAAACTTTATTATTACAAACGATTTTATATGCACGATTTCGTTCCTGAAAATTCGTGAACATCAAAATAAGAGAGAATATTCGTTATTATTCAGTGTACAACTCTCAGCAACTTTTAATTACGGCTCATTTATTACTTCCAGTTATTTTTTGTTTAGTCTGTTTTCTCTGTGTAGCATTTGGTAAACAGTTGTTTTTACCATTCATCCTTCGTAAATGAAAACATGAGATGAGATTTAAAGAGGAGTGAATGCATTATAGAGCAACTTCATAAACCAAGAGTTAAATATTTCATCTATATTATAAAATCGTACAATTGCCACTTATTATCGGTAATATGTAGCCTATCTCTAAATACATTTTAAAAGTAAATCAATCCACTAATTAGAATATTCAAATGCATTTATAAATGTATTATGCACATACACTTCAATCGAAGAATGTGGAATTAAAATTAATTATTTTAAAACAAATTGTAGCCTATATTTTGCATTTTATATTTTGATTTCACACTTGTCTAATCCTGGCGTTTGTTGGTTAAAATTATTTAAACTAAAAATATTTTACAAATTATTGAATTAGATTATTTAAAGAGTTATATATTACTTTTTAAGCTTCAGCAAAACATTAATGTTTGGCGCTATTATAACTTTTGCCGCTGTTCACTTAATATAATTTAGAGGTGTTACTGAATGCCTTAACAGTATACAGTATAAGAAACGTATGAGTAACATAACTAATATATTGTTCGACGGTCTACTGATCGTCGTACGGTACAGTGGAAACAAAATACAAGACACCAATTAAGTCACTGATCACCAACTTTAATTATCACAATTAAACAGTTTGTAATCAAGAAGATAGTCTTGAACAAAACAAATAAAAATTGTTCACACGCAATAAAAATATTAACTAATATAAAACACAATTGTATTACAATTGTCCCGCACAATTATAAAACACATAACACTTCGCCACAATACTACGAACCGCACTGAAATAAATCGCCACTTAACTAATTGCTAAGCGCAGCTGTAGTTGTTTAAATAGATAGAACAAGTGTTCCAGAACAGTCCATACTATGCGTCAGCAAGAAAAGAAAACAGTAGACGGTAATCGATTGGGCATTGACACAGTGCGTGCGGCTGGCGAAGTCTGGCACAGTCTAGCTAACGCGTTGAGAATCACGTACGCACACAACATTACAGCCGGATACCACAGGAATACGTAGAAGGTTCTGTAATGCCGTACACTTTTTCCGCATTACGTAACAATTTATTGTGCATAATGTAAACATATAAAACGACAAGCATAGGCTTATTAGTTTCATCCTAATGCAATTTACATAAACTTATAAATTATGGGAATCAGCATTTTCGATGCAATGATTTCAAAATAGAATATGTTTATATTTGCTTAGTTGTGTCGATTTTCTTACCATTAATATAATGGTAGAGAACTACATCAAAGCAGTGTGATCCAGATTATGTGAATACATACATTTTAGTAGACAATAGAGAATACATTCTATTTTAAATACAGTTTAGTGAAAGATTAATTTAAGATAGACAAGCTAGAATAGTGATGAACTGGGTAATATAATAATTAATTTAGTAAAATCTTCTTTAATCATCACTTAAATAAAAATAATTGTATTACGTTTGTTTCAGAATGTTATTTTCTTTATAAATTCCAGAATAATTTGTAGTAACGAATAATGAAAGGTGATGCCAAAAATTGAAAAATTTGCTTCATGAAACCGAGACTAAATAGTTGTACATAATAATTACGCTAAAAGTTGTAAATACATGATGGTGTGTGTAAGAGTTTTTGCGGGCATATTTATGTAAAATTTGAATATGACGGTGTAGTTTCGAAACAAAATACACCCGTCTCTCCTTAGAGCAAAAACGTGTGGCTATAACAATAATAAATATTAAAGTCATTGTAGGTACAACAATAATAAATATTAAAATAAAACATAAAATTTTGGACACAAAATCATAGCTTATTATATCTAATTAATTATTAATAAAACAATAAAATTTTATATCACTAAGTTAATACCGTATTTTCGCGTGTATAATGCGCACTCGTGTATAACGCGCGCCCCCATTATATGGTAATATTTTGCATAAAAAATGCAATTCGTGTTTAATGCACATCCGTATTTGTAATGAAAAAAATTTAAATAAATTTATTAAAACGTCGAAAAATATTCAATATTTGAAAATTATAGTGTGCAGAAAAACGGTTTCATTCACAATAATGGAAACATTGTTGTTGCCATGCCTATTTATTTGTACACGCTATAACAAAAAGAATGTAGTGGGTGTTGTTTGTGTTGTAATCTGTGTCGGGCGTTACCTCCGCGCACTTTTGTTACTTACTCTGTTGACTGGATCCTCTGCAGTGATGTAGTCCTGTAATACAACTTAAAACTATGCTTTTTGTGGGCGCCACTTGGAAACGTTTGTTCCAAGAAAAAATTAAATGTGATTGATAAAATTTTTAAATCTACGAAAAAATTTAAACAAGTCAGTTTAGCTTTGAAAAATCAGTTAAGTTTAATGGTTCTTTAAAAACAAACAAATCGTCTGAACGACTATCATTCATAGAAAAAAATTATAAAATTGCAGAGAAAAAATTATACAAGTTATTATTACTGACAATTTTTTTTTATATGTCCAATCAAGTATCGGCTAGTATAATTCAGACTTTGACTCAGTTGAAAAGCATGAGTTTAATATGTGAAAAATCTTTACTCTCAGGACGTGACTCCTTTGAACTACCAAGACATATCAATTAGATGCCTTACAAGAAAAAAACTAAGTGATTTGAAGGTGTATGTGTGGCGTGTAAAGTACAACTGTGTGATAAATGTAACCAGGTAACAAATGACTTTAATTTTGGTAACTCACGTTCCAATGGTCGTTTATTCTCTCACTGGACACTTCCTTCGGGTAGTTTCGCAATCTCGCCTCTTCGGGTGTACACTGAATCTATTTAAAGTCAAATTTTGCGATCATTACTTTTTCCGCACTTTTTGTCAAAACGTTTGGCAGTAGAATCTCGTTCAAACGCCGCCGCTACGAATCATCTGTTTAGCGTTGATTCAGAAATCTGCCACCGCAGCGCTGATTCCCATGCAGTGTTGAGGAAGGCTTACTGTATTGTTTGTTTACGTTCGGGGGAATTATTTGTCACGTTAGTCAGTCAATGCGAACACAGCAGAATTCGTTCTCTATTTAAATGTTTGGTCCCTCCTGGGCCGTCGACGTTCTGGCTGCGTGATTTCTATTAAAATTTGCCGTATCGCTGCTCTATTTCAGCGATACTTTTTGGCGTAGACTCTCGTTGAGGTTAAGTCAGTCGGTTATGTCTATGTACGGGAAAAGCCTTCCTGCCGTGTCTTGTCGATTTCTCGCCTCTTTGGTTTCGCCTTAGCTGCGTTGATCAGTGTTGTGTGAGATGCATCAGTTCTGGAGTTCAATCTTCAAGTGTTTTTGGGTCGAATTTGGTCTCGCTTTTATACTAAATCAGGATGACTGTTTTCATCGACTTCCGGTATATTTGTGTAAAAAGTCTTTCTAGATTGTTCGAGAATAAACGAAATGGAATGTCATAGAACAATTATCACTTCCGTAGAAGCTTTTAGAACGAATTTCTTATTCTTCATACAAAGGATATTTCAAAATTTACACTGGTATTTATCAAACAGTTTCACATTAGTACTCACAATTTGTATGCCATTAATGCATTTAGATTCCTTGTTTTTAACTGAATCTAGCGATACTAAATATGATTGGTATCTAATTAACTTAAGTCTAATAAACAATACAATATACAACCCTCACCTTGAGTTGTTGTCATTGAAAACTCAATTTTTATAACAAAAATTGTTGTGGAGTTACAAAGTTCCTTCCACAAGCTGAACATCTACTGCTACTACTTTCCTACAACAAAATAAACAAATTTTAACATAAATAAAATACAAATAAATACAATTTTATATGGCCTCTGCTCATGGCCTAGATTCTTGTCAGTTTTCTAATACAATGATTAGACTTTTTCTTTAATATATGTATTATTTCACCACTATACACACAGAGTTTATTATTTTGTCTATCTTTTGTGATACCCGGTTACTCTGTACATATATTATATTTATCACAAGATGACATAGCATCATTGATTGGTCTTGAGATGTCATTTTTTATGGTGTGACAAATCTCACTCTAATTAGTTAAATTCTTTTAGAATTGACTTTACTTTCAACTGAGTTTGTTTCTTATTAAGGTATTCTGATGTATTGTACCATTCTATCTTATTTTTGTTAGTATTATGTAAGTATTTAGCCAGATATGATTATTTTTGTACCGGATAATTGGCTTCAGCCATACATGGTATAAGTAAATATTTTGCTGACTTGACTATTACAATGTTAAAGTTGGTCAGGTATATTAGTATAGTTGCTTTATATCATATTACAGCTTTCTAATACAGTTTGGTTGCATTTTGGCAACATTAAATTCATAAATTATACAATATTAGATGCCTATTACATGTTTTTAGTTAAACTGTTTTTGGCTATTTTGGCTGCTTTTTATTCTTTTGACAGCTTCCTTTATTTAAGATAAATTGTTCACTATTGTCTGCTTGACAATTACTATAGTTTTTATTTAAATCTGATAATAATTAATTTTTCCATGAAATCTTGGTGTATGGTCTCAAATCCAACACATTAATATTTTTTTGTCATTGCAAATATACCATTTTTATTTTAACTTAAACTCTTTCTAATAATGTATTTAAGTCATTTAATACATTTATTTTATTTACATCACATAATATAATAATGGATCATGTCCATTTATTCACAAAAAGTAGTTTTTAATACCCTATTCATAGTTATAAAACTTAATAATTATTGACTTTATTCTGGTGGATTCTGACATTATTTCTCTCTCTTATAGTGTCTTATGGTTTTTTTTCACTCTTATTCACTTTAATAATATATATGGGGTTTTGTCTTAGTCATAGTTTGGTCGTTTTTTCAAGTTGATAGAAATAATTATTATACAAAATTACACAATTTTTTGGGACTACTTGGGTTCGATACTGTTCACTTCACTTTCCTCTTATGCTAACTTACTATATAAATGATTTCTTTTTATGGAACGTTCTGTGACGTTACAACGCAAAGAAAATATTAAAATCATATAAAATTTGAAACCACTTACAACTTACATAAGTCATAAGTTTTGTTTAGTTTGTTCTTTTTAGTTTTTTACTAGCACATAAAATTTGAATTTATTAACATTTTTTACCTGTTTCTGAAGAAGGCTGTGTTTCATTACTCTCCTCTCATATTTCTTCAGGTGCACCCTTGTTTGTTGTGTTTCGTTCATCTGACTGGCACAGATGTCGCACCTCTTTTGTCGATACTCGGGCGAATGGCATATTGGCATATCGCAAAAGACAAAAGACTGGTCGGCATTCCCAATTTGAGACGAATCAAAATTGTTCTTAATAGTCGTTTGTACAATAAATTGATAGCTCGTTAATTTTAAAATAAAATTTCAAAATTAAATAAATACTTGTTAAATATCTTGTGAAGTGATAATTTTTAAATTTTTCCTATAGTGGGTGTTCCGATTCCGGTGTCTTTAGATCTATTCCTCGCTAACATGTAACCACAGAAACAGAGCTGAAAACATCTACTGTATCTGTCATAGATAGCTCAGTAGACAACAGTAGACAGAAGTACAACAGTTTTTTCTTCTCTTCTGCACTTCAGATTCTATGCTTATAGCCTGATTGTTCTTCAGTCCTGCTTGTTCATCTATTCGACAATAATTGTTCATCCTCCATATATGCTGTTCCCATTGCAATAAACACTGCGGTCTAATCATGTCGTTCATATTTCATTTCAGCGGCTTGTATAGGCCGAGTGACTTTCGCAACACCCATATCTCAAAGCAATTATTTAGCACAGGTCCTGCCATTATCTTATTTAATTTTAAGTTTTGACTCTCTTATCGTTTTGTTTAGTAGCATGGGTTATATGGTTTCATACATCTGTTGGTATTGTGTAGTTTATAGATGAGGTCAGTCGTCCCGTAATTCTCATAACACCCAACAAAGTTAAAATGTGACATCTGTTATGTACGTTGCCCATCTTCAATGTAGACTGGCAACTTTTCTTTGGAAGCCATGACCTTTGTAGACAGGATAGTTTAAACACAAATCTAACTTTTCGAATTAATGTAGTTTTTAGTAATTTTCACGTTCAATAATGTATCACGTCATAGAAAATTACATCATGTTTCCAGCGAGTTTCAAAAGACTGGAAATCTCAGCTTTCCCCGCTACTACAACCCGCTTCTGAAACATGTTACATAAGCGTTTTGATTTGTGAAAACGTTTGTAGAAATCGTTAGGTACTGTTTCAATTCTTTCCAAAATAGTACCTATTTCAACTCTCCCTTCTCAAAAAGAGCGAAAGAACTTTTATTTACGAACCTGTTATGAACTTTTATTATTACCACCTGTAAACTCTAGATTCGGCGATTATACCAGATGGGTGTGTAGTATAATATAGTAGTATAATAGTATAATATAACATACGATGGGTGTGTAGTAACTAAATATTTTATATCTTGTCTTCGCTATCCGCCAAGGGACAAAGTATAAAATTGCCTGGAATAATTCTTTGCGGTTAACAAAAATATTTAAGATTTAAGATTTCTAGCTCTGACTCTGTCTCTCTACAAAACTGTATCTGCCGTACAACAATATATCAGATACTTCCAGTATTATACGTTTTCTGTATGCACATGTTTACAAAAAGATTCCGGACACGCAGATTATTTTTTTTAACCAAAAATATATTATTAACTATAATACCTAACGTAAATATGGTTTCGGTTTTACTTTACTCGTGTTTTTTAGTTGATGTGGTATCAGACATTGATGGAATTAATATCTGGCAATCTTACATCTATAGTAATCCACACTGTAATCTATGTATTCCAGGTGTGTCTTCAAATGCGCAGAACAATAATCAGCTTCTCAAGAGTGATCAAACAGTTTTCTACAAATCTGCATGAAGAAACGCCAAAATAGAAGAAACGTAACAAAATGTTTTAGTTTAGAGATAGCGAGATTTTTTTAAACAACCAAGGCAGCTGGTTTTATTCATTCTACTTCTGTAAAGTATTTGCTAATACTTTTTTTCAGAGTACTTTAACTCTATAAAATAAATTTACGACATTAGTAATAACTGTTTTCGCAGAACACTAAATTAGAGCTGGTATAAGTATTTCTGGTTTAATTTTGCCTTGATACATGGCAGTCAGCTACAACAATCAACAAAGTAATTACGTACATTTCGTAATAAGCAATGACGTCATGTGTAATTCTTTCAATCAGTCAGTAATATTATGAAACTCAAAGTTCAACAAATTTCCAGCTACTCAGTTCATGTCAGCAGCAAGTGGCAGTGACTTTTCTTAAAAAAAAAAAATTAAAAATACATTTAAAAAAAATTGCCAGCTGAACACAGAATATGGGTAATTTTTAACGTTAATTGCTATATAATTGCTACCCTCCTCTACCCACCAGCATTAACGTTTTTACAGAATTAAAGAAAATACAATAAAATATGTACATTCAATTTAATTCTTTTTAAATAAATTATTTCACTTGTGCCCTGATAAGGAAAACTGACCAATCGGTAGGGCTATCAAGATACGAGATTTTAACAGTGCTGTTAATCTGCAAAGAGTAGAGAAATTCTAGAACGTTGAAATGCCCATAATTTTTATTTAGCGTTATAAATCAATATCTCATATACAGTGTCATTATCGTGAACCACGGTAACTGAAACAGACAAAATATCGTTCTAAAAAAATCAGAACAGTTATCTCATAACTTTACATGCCGACAGTAATAGTGTAGATGCCGTACTTATATCTTAAAGTTAACATCAATCAATTATAACTCCGTATAGTGGCATCGTTACTGTATTTGCTTGTGCTTATAGATGGTTAATGCGGTTTACTTTTTGTTTCATAAACATTCCCCCCAAAAGTTTTGTTTTAACAACGATAAAATTTATTTAAAAATAAAATTTTAATTAAGTCAGCTTTGTTTTTCATGAATTTGAGGAAGACTACTCAATAATCGACACAACATGTAGGCCTACATCAGTTCCAACCGTTGGTGTGTACAAAATGTTACCACATAATATTAACGGACAACATCGTACCTTGATAAGGCATTTATTATTTTCTTATAAAAAAAACGGACTAAAGACGAAATATTAAGATTTGATTAAATTGTTGCCAAAATATTACACGATTACCAAACAATCACTTGTGTATCTGCCTCTTTTCTTCATTACCTCCTTTCTTTCATTTGATAAACATAAACACTACGTAATAATTCCGTATGTAAATTACATTTATATACTACTCTTTCAGATAGTTTCTTTTATCTGATTAAAATATTTTCCACTGTGCTGTTCTAGAATAAGGGCAAAGCAAGGCAAAAAAGTGTTTGTAAGAAAATAACAATTTTCTGGAGATACTAGACCAATTAATTTATAAACTGAATGGGATTATTACAAATACACGGAATTCCCTGCAACCTTTGCTGCACAATTGTAATATTGAGTAATAATATAATTGTAATATTAACTATTAAGATTAAGTTAACTCATTATCATAACTTAAAAAGTTTGCATGCATCGTCGTGTTGTACAGTAGAAACAGAATAACTGACACAAGATGAAGTCGCCAATTTCAGCGTTAACTATACTTGAAATAAACAAAAGACACTCAACTACAATTCTTCAAGCTAAAGAATGTCCAAATACAGTAGCGAAACAAACAATAAATGTCACCTTGTCAACAGTGTCACGCTATGTAATACACAATAATCTCTGTACACTACAGCAAATCAAAATAACAATAACTCTTAATAATGCACTTTAATATCGTAGCATCAAACTGAATCTGGCTGACCGTTGGCTCTTATATTTATACCCCAACAGAGTTCCAGGAAAATCTATAATTTTCCGGTGACGCGTCGAGTATAGTTGCGAAGTTACAGACACTGGAACACTCTGGAAACTATGTCTATGTACAACCTGTTACACATCTTGCATACCAAATTCTGTAGAATAATCAATAAGCTTCTGGAATACTCTAGGCCGTTGCGCAATCACAATGTGTAAAGTTGCACGTAGCAACGTATGTCAACTAACACCTCACCGTAGCAATAACGTACTATAAGTAGAATATTTAAAAATAATTTGGAAAACGTGGAATACAAATAACTGTTGGTAAACGTTGCAACAACCACACACAAAATGTTATTTTGTTCTACCTTATTCATTTATACGTAGTAATTTGTGCTTTTATAACTTTACTGAACAACTATTATTTTAAAAAACTGGTAACATTACCTGTACGGATTTATTTTAAATAAATATCGTATTTAATTTTTATTTTGCAACATTAATAATTAATAATAAATAAGGAAATTCGCATGTCATCAGTGAAAGTAAGAGATAGGCCTATATTTGTATTTCTAGTTGTTTGTGTAAACACACTTGTACAGGAACAACTATTTGTAAAGATTGTGTCTAAGTGACAAATACTCATACAATCAGAACTGTAGTTTATTATTTCTTTAATATCGTGTGGCGTTTGATGTGCGACACATGTTCCTAGTGAAATCCATGCATTTATTATTAGAAGGAAAACTAAGATTCTTTAATAATATATGTCTTTCGACATGTACAGGTAATTTCAGAGACTTTCTCATGTACCCTAATATATCTGACTTTTCATTATAGCTTAACATTTGCAAATACAAAGTATTAAGTAACATTATCTTATTTCCATACATCTTAATCTTTTCTTATATGAGGTCGGTTTTTTTATAGGATTCTGTACATGACAGTTGAATTGGTCCACATAATTGGATTGATTTTTGTGTGTTCTCAAATATAATGTGACTACAAAGTCGGTTACATTTACACAAAAAAAAAACTAAATTTTTACGGTATAGATAACCGCATTTATAAAAACACTAGTTCAAAAAAACGCTGTTTGCAAATAAGTTTGTTAACTTAAAAATTAAGGCAAGAACGAAATTGAAAAATGAAGAACACACTATATTTACTCAGAGACTCTTTTAATTCGGAGGAAGAGCTTCCCCTTGAGCTGTTTCCTTTTCATTCCTAAGGTTAGTTAAGATCGTGTAACGACACAATCTTATAACTGTTAGCAAGAAATTCCCAGCGACAATTAATTATTGCTCATTTATTATTTCTCACCCTCATCAACCTTTCCTCCGTGTCTTACAAATACCCGCATAGTGCTTTTAAATTATTCACTTGGTTAAATAATAAATAACAGGAAGGTGACATCGTCACAGAACGTACTGTAACTTTAAAGATAACGTTATCTTTAAATATATATATATATATATATATATATATATATATATATATTACACCGTTACAATAATTACACAAATATATTACCATGTACTCAAAGCAACTAAATATGTATTGAACCGGCCAGATCGCAGGATTTTGTTTCTCGTTGCGTCAAGTATATGTGGTTGCACAATAATTAAATACTTCTTTAAAGAGGAGTGAGATGTTGTTGACATGAAATAAATCATTTAAAATCGTTTCAAATAATCATTCTAAGATTTATTATTTAACAGAAAAAAAATTTCAATATTCAAATTTCAAACATTGGACACATAAATATTTACCGTTATAAGTGTTACAAATATACTGTATCCTGCAATGCTATTCATAACATACCACAAAAACATAAACACCCATATAATCTTATTGACTAAACAACATGATAAACAAGTTATTTAAATTCTTTTTATTTCTGTGTCTCTGATATTAACTCAACTTTTAAATACTGATAACAACTCAGTTACAAACAAAATAAGGTTAAGTTTCAAGAATGAATTTATTGTTGCTATAAACAAAAATAAAATTTATCTACCATTTACTTCCAATCTATTATGGACTTATACTGACACACCCAAATATACTATTATTTCTTTACTAGATTTGCTTGTTAACTTACTCTCTTATCTAAGTATTATTTAATCTTAAAACCCTAATTATTGTATTCATATTTAAGTTCTTTTTCGAGAGCTCTCTTCACAATAAAATATAATTGTTTTTGTATCACCTGCGTATATCGCCGTTACCGTTGCGTGTGTGCGTGTGTCCAGAGTCCTGAGAGTATAATGATGTTAATGAAGATGATGACTATGCTGATGCGGTGTTTGTTGTCTCTATGGGTTGTTGCTGTTAGTGATGCTCCAGCGTTCCTCCTTACGTCTTGGTGTGAGTGTGGTAGTGTGTGTGTGTGTATATGTGTGTCCATGTCGATCTGCAAACGGGCAGCGTAACGTCCTGGAGATTTGTTGTGTCCGAGTGTGGGATCGCCCAAAATTTCCAGTGGTACTTATACTGGTGGCGATTTGACAGGAACATTCCTGCTTTCGACAGGTTAGAGATGGTCAGTTCGCTCCAGAGCGTCCTTTTTATTACATTCACTTTTTGGTTAATTATCGCGAACTTATGAACATACTCGTCACATGACCGATCTCATTGTTTGCGTAATTTTTCTCTGGTCACTCACATATACCATACATATTAATTACTCTTTAATTATACTAGTAATTATTATTAATTAAATAGCATCATTAATATTGCACCTTTGGAAACAAATTTTACATTACCATACTCGCTAAAAATCTCTTAATGTAATGGTGTCTTTATAATTGGCGTAAGTCTTTGCGTACAGGTTTAACACAAGTAATTAATTTATTATAATCCTGTTAAGACCTGAATAATTGGAACAAACAATTCGTAGCACATCACCCCATCATGCTGTATCTTACGCGGCGGCAGGTGTACGTTTTTCGACAGGTCAGATTTTGTCAATTCCTGCATTTTCTTGCAGACAACTGTCTAAAACTGTTCCTTATACTTTCTATGCTATTTACATATTAAACATACCGCCCTGGGCAAATATGCAAATATTTGTATTGTTGCAATATATTTTAATCACTTTCTGCTACAGTTCGTTTCTTGATATACATAAAATATTTAAAATTTATATTTATTTTACCTCAAGATGTTATTTTTCCTTTATTTGGAACATTTTTCGCGAACACCTGTGTTCTCATTCTCAGCCTTCGTGATCTTGCGTCTGGTGAAGTATTTGTGTGTTTGCTGGATGTTATCCCGGTTTCTTGTTGGTCTCTGGTATTGGTATTTTAAAGTGGTACGTTAGTACGTTACTATTAAATCAATGACTACTCTTATTACCATTACACCCAAACTCCATTAATTGGTACACTTTACCAGTATGTTGGCGCTCAAAAATCGTGGGGCTACCCAAATCAATTTTTATTAAACAAATGTTTTCTTATAATAAAACTGCAACGATACAGATTAAAACTGCATAGATAGTATGATAAACAGAGAATTAGTGTATGTTGTTCGTGTTATGTCGGGCGTTACACTCCGCGCACTTTCAATACTTACTGATGACTGGTTCCTCTGCGATGATGTCGTCCTGCAAAACAACTTAAGCTACTATGTGTATGTGGGCGCCACTTGGATTTTTTGTTCCAAGAAATTATTATTAAAATTAAATTTTGATTTCTTAGTAGTTAATTTAATTCTATGAAAAAATGTGAACAAGAGAGTTTGAATTTGCAAATAACGTATGTTTTAATGAACCTTAAAAATCGTCTGAAGGACTAACACTCGTATTAAATAAAATTGCAGAGTTACAAAAAATTATTATTGACACGTTTTTTCTCCAATCAAGTATCGGCTAACAAATATTTTATTTACTCAGTTGAAAAGCATGAGTTTAGTGTATGAAAAATCTTTATACTCAGGACGTGACTCCTTTGAACTACCAAGACAGATCAATAAGATGCTTTACAAAAATTAAGTGATTTGAAGGTGTGTGACATGTGTAGTACAACTGTGTGACAAATGATACCAGGTAAAAATGACTTTAACTTTTGAACAACTCACGTTCCGGTGGGTAATTATTTCTTGCACTGGACACTTCTCTTGGGGACGTTTTCAATCTCGCCTCTTCGTGTAGACGTTCATTGTGCACTGATAATTATTTGAAAGTCAAAATACGGTTTTTTAAAACTCCGCACTATTGGAAATAAGTTTAGCAGTGAATTTACGCTTTGAATACTGCCGGCGATAATCAGCTGTCCGTGTGGTTTCACGATTTGGCCGCCACAGCGCTGGTTCTCCTCTCACAGTTGAAAATAGGCTTGTGTACGTAACGTTATAGGGATTTTTGTCAAAGTCAGTTTGTCTTAGCGAATACCAGCAGAATTGATTCTCTATTAAAATTTTGGTCCTTTCCAGGGCCGCTGATATTCTGGCTGCGTGCGTTCTATTAAATATGTCGTGTTGCTGCTCTATTTCAACAACACGTTGGCGTATACTCCTTGTAGAGGTTAAGTCAGTATTTTGTCATGTACGGGAAAAGCCTTTCTGTGTTTTCGTGTCGACTTCTCGTTCTTCGGTTTCGCCTCGGATGTGATGATCAGTTTCGTGGGTGATGTGTCTCTTCTGGATTCAAAGCATAAAGTGTTTTTCGGTCGAATTTCGTCTTCCTTTCATACTCTGTAAGGCTCATTGTTTTAATTTTTTGACATGAACTTCCGGTGTATTTGTGTAAAAATTCCTTCTAGAACGTTCGAGAATAATCAAATGGAACATCATGGAACAAATTTGACTTCCGTAGAAGCTTTAGAACAAAAATTCCTTATTCTTCGCACTAAGGATATTACTAAAATTACTCTGGTATTTGTCAAACAATTTTACATAACTACTTACAATCTGCATGCCATCACTATTTTTAGATTCTCTGCTTTCAACTGAATCTAATGATACTAATTACGATTGGTTTTGAACAAATTAACTCTAATAAAATAACATAAAATACAACTCTTACCTTGGAATGTTTTCATAAAATTTCAATTTTCTAACTATAAAATTGTTGTGAAGTTGTTTGGTTCCTTCTACAACATTAATGCATAATATAGTTATCTTTTTACAACAAAATAAACAAAAATTAACACATATAACATATAAACAAGTTCGGTTTTGTATGGTCCTTGCATATGGCTTATGTTATTGTCACTGGTTCTTTACAATAATTTGTCTTTTTTCCTTATTATATATGGGATTTTTCGAGTATTCACTGAGAGTTTATTATATTGTCTATCTTTGGTGATACCTGGTTTATCCTGATACATATTATTTTTACTGTAAGATTACTTAGCATCATATTGGTTTGCATAAATGATTCATTTTCTTGGTGTGACTAATTTCACTCTCATATTTCAAATTCTTTAAGAATTGAGCTTGTTTTCAACTGAGTATGTTTGTTTCTATAGTACACTATAGGATTGTACCTTTTTACTTTATTTTTGCTAATATTTTGCAATTATTTTGTCAAATATGACTGTTTTTTTGTGATTGCTCCTTGGCCTCAGCCAGGTATGGCATAGGTAAATAGTTTCCTAACTCGACTGTTAAAATGTTTTAGTTGGTCAAATATATTAGTATAGACACATTATATTGTATTTCAACTTTATCATACAATTTGGTTGCATTTTGTCATCTTTAAATTCATAAATATTACAATATTATAGTATTATAGTATAGACATGTGTCTATTATACATGTTTTCAGTTAATACAGTTTTTGGCTATTTTAACTGATTTTAATCACTTTACAGCTTTCTCTATTTATGATAATTTGTTCGTCTTTGCTTAATCGACATTTACATGTAGTTTTTATCTTATTTCTATAATAATTAATTTTCACATAAAATCTGAGTGGTTGGACTCAGCTCCTAAACATAGATTTTTTGTCATAACATTTATATATTTTTTATTTTAACTTACATCCTTTCTAATAATGTATTCAAATCATTTAATATATTTATTTTATTTACATTACAAAGTATAAGCATGGATCTTGTCCATTAATTCACAATAAATAGTTTTTTATACCCTATTCAGAGTTACATTTCTTAATAAGTAATGACCTCATTTTGGTTGTTTCTGATATTATTTGTCTCTCTTATAGTATATTATTTCACACTGTTCTTCACTTAAATAATATATATGGGGTTTGAGTCTTAGTCATAGTCTTGTCGTTTTTTTATGTTAATGATATTAATTATTAGACAATATTACAAAATTTTTCGGATTACTTGGGTTCGATACTGTTCACCTCACTTTCCTCTTATGATAAATTACTATGCAAATAATTTCCTTTATGAAACGTTCTGTGACGTTACAATAGGTTATATTGGAATTATTACAACAGAGTCATATCTACATAATCTGGAGGTAGGAAAATTTATTAAATTAAAACATTAAAATTTACTACCCTCTTATTAGTTTATAATATAAAATTGTTTATTAAAGATAAATCGTCTTTCAATAATTGAGTCTATGGGCTTGTTTCATAACTATGTTACTTGTTGCGTTGAATTCCACTGTTTGCGTAGCTTCTCGACGCTCCGTGCACGCAGTTCGACTGGACCGCTGCAACTCTGCACGTCGACCGTTCGAAGATCACTAACGCTGACAATTTACGTTGAAACTTCACGTCTTTCCACACACGCACACTGCGACATGATCTGTGATTGTTTGTGATTTTAATTTATTCAATCTCAGGGACTAAAACTGGGTAAAATAGATCGTGTATTGATCTTACACAAACTCCGGTTTCTTGAAGTGTTCTCGCGTAGCTATCAGAATATCTCGGCCGATATTTTGTCCCTACTCCGGAAAATCTTCCACTGTACGCGAAAAGCACTAGAATGGTTTATTTTTATTTGAGTTCTCTAAGTGGTTATAGTTACGAAGACCTCGAACCGTGAACCAACTTCTAAGTTTAAAGGAAAATGACCTGTCTTGTCACGAAAAACTCGTGGCAGCAGGTACGTCTTTCTATATGAGTCTTTGGAAGGAACTGAACGGTCCGTCCGCTGAAAGCGTCCGTCTCAAATAAATTTTAGACCCTCTGATTGGTTGAAACTTTAGCAACGTCACAGATGAGAACACAGATAGACTGAAATCAAGCTTAAAGTCTGTCCGATTCTGCAAAGGCCTGTCTAGATTTAATTTAATTTTATTACTTTCTATGAGATAACGAGAATCAAAAACGACGGATTTCATTTTAAAAACCATATAAAAATTATATTTGTGGAGAATTTAGTATATGGAGAATATAGCTTATAACCATGAGAATACTCTGTCCAAGTTTCAGAACGAAATGTTAATTTTCCTCGAAGTTATTAAATAAATTGTAAATCACACGCGCACCCGCGCACTTACCAATATTTCACATGACATAAAAGAGAATAAAATTGTGAACATTTTGACATAACATACTTTTTTAAACATAAGTTCAAAACTTATGACTATTTTACAAAGAAATAACAAAATCAATTTAAAACATGTCTATGGCCATCAGAAAATGTTATATAGAATTAGTATTCCATTAAAATGTACTTCATATCCTCTGTACTGTTGCAATATATATATATATATGTTTTTATTCAGTTGAAAGTGAAGAACATATTTGCAAATAATAAATACAGTAGGAATGAAAGGCATGTCCGTTTATAACAGTTCGTAAAGAGAATGCGCACAAGTTCATTGTTAACCATACAATTAATTATATAATTTACTTAAACCAACGTAGGTTATAATAACCTTTACCTCCAGACTTTCGTTAATATACGCTTTTATCAATGTACCTGCTCCCAGTGAGGAGCAAACTTAGCATGAAGTATGTAAATACGATGTGCAAAAAAAAAAGCAAGAGAATGATAATATTTTATCATAAATGTTATAAAAAAGGTAGCTAGTATATTATTAGTTCTTGGGTTATCAATAATAATATCAGTCCTTCACAGAATGTTTATTTAATATTAGCTTCTGTTATTGTTGCAAAAACATAACAATATGACACTTAATATTAAGTATTCACTAAGAAGGTATGTGGAAATTATATTAATGCATGCTACTTACATTTGTCCCTGAGTAACTTGGGTTGGTTATTAAATTTAATATTTACAAAATTGAAAACCTGCTGGTTACAGTCTATCGCTGGTTTTGTCTAAAATAAATTACGAAATACTTGTTGGTAAGGAACATTTAAAACATTTTTAAAACCAGCTGGTGTATTACAAATTCCAATCATTAGAATTATTTCTAAGAAACGTAAGTTTTAACACTCTTGTCCACTTTTTAAAATGTTTGGAATTCTTCCAATAAGGCATTTTTATATTTTCTTAAGTTCTTAAGATATTTTATATGATAAGTGGTAACATAAATTTAAAGGTAAAGTTAAAGATAAGTTCATCTACAATAAACTTATACTGTTATTGTTCTGTTGTCAAAATTAACTGCTCATCATCAGTTTTGTGGTGTTAGTGCTCCATGCTTCTTTAATTTGCTACAGCCATATGTCAGTCTTGAGGATACTCTAGGCAAATTTCTGAAATCTCTGAAAACCTGGTACCTCGCAGTTTCAAATACTGAATTAAAAATTTTTGAATTAAAACAATAGTAACTAATTAAATAAAAAACATATAGTTTTGTTATTTTGTAGAATTGTATTATTTATTTTATAGTTTAGCGTATTTCTTAATATTATTGTACTGTATTATATTGCATTTCTTTTCTACTTATTTTATATTTGCTGGCTAGATTTTTTTTTAATTTTAAATATCTTTTTTGCACGTTAAGTAATTTATTTGATTTGTTTTTGTGAAGCAGGAAACAGCCACTGTTTTACATAGGAAACTTTAATAATTATGTTTATATATGCGAGGGAAGCCTCAACATGATCATAACTAGGGTGGGCCTATTTTGTTACATCACTACATTGTTGTAATATTGTGATGAAATAAACGTTTTAAAATAATTTGATACTTACAAATTTCGTATTAGCGATGGCTTCTGTAAACCACATTTATAATAGTGGCAAATACAGTGCCATATGACGTAACAATATAAAATTTATTGACTAAATTTGGAGAAGCCTATGCTACAATGACAAAAAATAAATAAAATGCGCCCATGCAGCACACGAGTCATCAAATAAATATGAATGACTTTCCAGTACCGTTCACAACAAATGAGGGTATGCTCGCGCTGTCAAGAATTCAATTGATTAATGCAGGAAGGTCTTACAACTTCTACTATTTATTACGCCACAGGTGACTTTGTCTAGACATATATAGACATACGGAGCGATGAAGTAAGGCAGTTTGGCGGTGAAACTATTCTACAAATTCTTTTAAAATTATTAGAATGAGGCTCCAGTGCATGAGTAATCTGTTTCTTGTTATGATATAATTGCAGTGCGAGATTGTAACCTACTAAGTTAATGTTGTAATCACTTGTGCAAAATACGTAGCGTTAGAAAATTTCTTGGTAGTTTGTATACTACATATTTTTATTTTTTTACGCTTTAGGGCTTGGCAACTAAGGTTTTCAGCCCAACGACTGAATCAATACACACTTTGACCAAAAACGACAGTTTCAAAGCCCGTGCAGCTTTCAGGAAGGGCAAAGTTCTGTCTATCGCTTTTTTGTTTCCGAAGTCTTCTTTGAGCTTATCTTTTGCTCTGTGTCTCTGCCTCAGTTCTGCAAGAGCACTACAGTCTTTGATTATGTGTTGCACTGTAAGTGCTCCGCTACAAGTGCGGATAGGTCGTTCTTATCCTTGTAGAAGTTACGAGGACGTCAAGTTTGTGTGCCCAATGTGTGGCGTAATAAATAGTAGAAGTTGTAAGACCTTCCTGCATTAATCAATTGAATTCTTGACAGCGCGAGCATACCCTCATTTGTTGTGAACGGTACTGGAAAGTCATTCATATTTATTTGATGACTCGTGTGCTGCATGGGCGCATTTTATTTATTTTTTGTCATTGTAGCATAGGCTTCTCCAAATTTAGTCAATAAATTTTATATTGTTACGTCATATGGCACTGTATTTGCCACTATTATAAATGTGGTTTACAGAAGCCATCGCTAATACGAAATTTGTAAGTATCAAATTATTTTAAAACGTTTATTTCATCACAATATTACAACAATGTAGTGATGTAACAAAATAGGCCCACCCTAGTTATGATCATGTTGAGGCTTCCCTCGCATATATAAACATAATTATTAAAGTTTCCTATGTAAAACAGTGGCTGTTTCCTGCTTCACAAAAACAAATCAAATAAATTACTTAACGTGCAAAAAAGATATTTAAAATTAAAAAAAAATCTAGCCAGCAAATATAAAATAAGTAGAAAAGAAATGCAATATAATACAGTACAATAATATTAAGAAATACGCTAAACTATAAAATAAATAATACAATTCTACAAAATAACAAAACTATATGTTTTTTATTTAATTAGTTACTATTGTTTTAATTCAAAAATTTTTAATTCAGTATTTGAAACTGCGAGGTACCAGGTTTTCAGAGATTTCAGAAATTTGCCTAGAGTATCCTCAAGACTGACATATGGCTGTAGCAAATTAAAGAAGCATGGAGCACTAACACCACAAAACTGATGATGAGCAGTTAATTTTGACAACAGAACAATAACAGTATAAGTTTATTGTAGATGAACTTATCTTTAACTTTACCTTTAAATTTATGTTACCACTTATCATATAAAATATCTTAAGAACTTAAGAAAATATAAAAATGCCTTATTGGAAGAATTCCAAACATTTTAAAAAGTGGACAAGAGTGTTAAAACTTACGTTTCTTAGAAATAATTCTAATGATTGGAATTTGTAATACACCAGCTGGTTTTAAAAATGTTTTAAATGTTCCTTACCAACAAGTATTTCGTAATTTATTTTAGACAAAACCAGCGATAGACTGTAACCAGCAGGTTTTCAATTTTGTAAATATTAAATTTAATAACCAACCCAAGTTACTCAGGGACAAATGTAAGTAGCATGCATTAATATAATTTCCACATACCTTCTTAATGAATACTTAATATAAAGTGTCATATTGTTATGTTTCTGCAACAATAACAGAAGCTAATATTAAATAAACATTCTGTGAAGAACTGATATTATTATTGATAACCCAAGAACTAATAATATACTAGCTACCTTTTTTATAACATTTATGATAAAATATTATCATTCTCTTGCTTTTTTTTTGCACATCGTATTTACATACTTCATGCTAAGTTTGCTCCTCACTGGGAGCAGGTACATTGATAAAAGCGTATATTAACGAAAGTCTGGAGGTAAAGGTTATTATAACCTACGTTGGTTTAAGTAAATTATATAATTAATTGTATGGTTAACAATGAACTTGTGCGCATTCTCTTTACGAACTGTTATAAACGGACATGCCTTTCATTCCTACTGTATTTATTATTTGCAAATATGTTCTTCACTTTCAACTGAATAAAAACATATATATATATATATATATATATATATATATATTGCAACAGTACAGAGGATATGAAGTACATTTTAATGGAATACTAATTCTATATAACATTTTCTGATGGCCATAGACATGTTTTAAATTGATTTTGTTATTTCTTTGTAAAATAGTCATAAGTTTTGAACTTATGTTTAAAAAAGTATGTTATGTCAAAATGTTCACAATTTTATTCTCTTTTATGTCATGTGAAATATTGGTAAGTGCGCGGGTGCGCGTGTGATTTACAATTTATTTAATAACTTCGAGGAAAATTAACATTTCGTTCTGAAACTTGGACAGAGTATTCTCATGGTTATAAGCTATATTCTCCATATACTAAATTCTCCACAAATATAATTTTTATATGGTTTTTAAAATGAAATCCGTCGTTTTTGATTCTCGTTATCTCATAGAAAGTAATAAAATTAAATTAAATCTAGACAGGCCTTTGCAGAATCGGACAGACTTTAAGCTTGATTTCAGTCTATCTGTGTTCTCATCTGTGACGTTGCTAAAGTTTCAACCAATCAGAGGGTCTAAAATTTATTTGAGACGGACGCTTTCAGCGGACGGACCGTTCAGTTCCTTCCAAAGACTCATATAGAAAGACGTACCTGCTGCCACGAGTTTTTCGTGACAAGACAGGTCATTTTCCTTTAAACTTAGAAGTTGGTTCACGGTTCGAGGTCTTCGTAACTATAACCACTTAGAGAACTCAAATAAAAATAAATCATTCTAGTGCTTTTCGCGTACAGTGGAAGATTTTCCGGAGTAGGGACAAAATATCGGCCGAGATATTCTGATAGCTACGCGAGAACACTTCAAGAAACCGGAGTTTGTGTAAGATCAATACACGATCTATTTTACCCAGTTTTAGTCCCTGAGATTGAATAAATTAAAATCACAAACAATCACAGATCATGTCGCAGTGTGCGTGTGTGGAAAGACGTGAAGTTTCAACGTAAATTGTCAGCGTTAGTGATCTTCGAACGGTCGACGTGCAGAGTTGCAGCGGTCCAGTCGAACTGCGTGCACGGAGCGTCGAGAAGCTACGCAAACAGTGGAATTCAACGCAACAAGTAACATAGTTATGAAACAAGCCCATAGACTCAATTATTGAAAGACGATTTATCTTTAATAAACAATTTTATATTATAAACTAATAAGAGGGTAGTAAATTTTAATGTTTTAATTTAATAAATTTTCCTACCTCCAGATTATGTAGATATGACTCTGTTGTAATAATTCCAATATAACCTATTGTAACGTCACAGAACGTTTCATAAAGGAAATTATTTGCATAGTAATTTATCATAAGAGGAAAGTGAGGTGAACAGTATCGAACCCAAGTAATCCGAAAAATTTTGTAATATTGTCTAATAATTAATATCATTAACATAAAAAAACGACAAGACTATGACTAAGACTCAAACCCCATATATATTATTTAAGTGAAGAACAGTGTGAAATAATATACTATAAGAGAGACAAATAATATCAGAAACAACCAAAATGAGGTCATTACTTATTAAGAAATGTAACTCTGAATAGGGTATAAAAAACTATTTATTGTGAATTAATGGACAAGATCCATGCTTATACTTTGTAATGTAAATAAAATAAATATATTAAATGATTTGAATACATTATTAGAAAGGATGTAAGTTAAAATAAAAAATATATAAATGTTATGACAAAAAATCTATGTTTAGGAGCTGAGTCCAACCACTCAGATTTTATGTGAAAATTAATTATTATAGAAATAAGATAAAAACTACATGTAAATGTCGATTAAGCAAAGACGAACAAATTATCTTAAATAGAGAAAGCTGTAAAGTGATTAAAATCAGTTAAAATAGCCAAAAACTGTATTAACTGAAAACATGTAATAGACACATGTCTATACTATAATACTATAATATTGTAATATTTATGAATTTAAAGATGACAAAATGCAACCAAATTGTATGATAAAGTTGAAATACAATATAATGTGTCTATACTAATATATTTGACCAACTAAAACATTTTAACAGTCGAGTTAGGAAACTATTTACCTATGCCATACCTGGCTGAGGCCAAGGAGCAATCACAAAAAAACAGTCATATTTGACAAAATAATTGCAAAATATTAGCAAAAATAAAGTAAAAAGGTACAATCCTATAGTGTACTATAGAAACAAACATACTCAGTTGAAAACAAGCTCAATTCTTAAAGAATTTGAAATATGAGAGTGAAATTAGTCACACCAAGAAAATGAATCATTTATGCAAACCAATATGATGCTAAGTAATCTTACAGTAAAAATAATATGCATCAGGATAAACCAGGTATCACCAAAGATAGACAATATAATAAACTCTCAGTGAATACTCGAAAAATCCCATATATAATAAGGAAAAAAGACAAATTATTGTAAAGAACCAGTGACAATAACATAAGCCATATGCAAGGACCATACAAAACCGAACTTGTTTATATGTTATATGTGTTAATTTTTGTTTATTTTGTTGTAAAAAGATAACTATATTATGCATTAATGTTGTAGAAGGAACCAAACAACTTCACAACAATTTTATAGTTAGAAAATTGAAATTTTATGAAAACATTCCAAGGTAAGAGTTGTATTTTATGTTATTTTATTAGAGTTAATTTGTTCAAAACCAATCGTAATTAGTATCATTAGATTCAGTTGAAAGCAGAGAATCTAAAAATAGTGATGGCATGCAGATTGTAAGTAGTTATGTAAAATTGTTTGACAAATACCAGAGTAATTTTAGTAATATCCTTAGTGCGAAGAATAAGGAATTTTTGTTCTAAAGCTTCTACGGAAGTCAAATTTGTTCCATGATGTTCCATTTGATTATTCTCGAACGTTCTAGAAGGAATTTTTACACAAATACACCGGAAGTTCATGTCAAAAAATTAAAACAATGAGCCTTACAGAGTATGAAAGGAAGACGAAATTCGACCGAAAAACACTTTATGCTTTGAATCCAGAAGAGACACATCACCCACGAAACTGATCATCACATCCGAGGCGAAACCGAAGAACGAGAAGTCGACACGAAAACACAGAAAGGCTTTTCCCGTACATGACAAAATACTGACTTAACCTCTACAAGGAGTATACGCCAACGTGTTGTTGAAATAGAGCAGCAACACGACATATTTAATAGAACGCACGCAGCCAGAATATCAGCGGCCCTGGAAAGGACCAAAATTTTAATAGAGAATCAATTCTGCTGGTATTCGCTAAGACAAACTGACTTTGACAAAAATCCCTATAACGTTACGTACACAAGCCTATTTTCAACTGTGAGAGGAGAACCAGCGCTGTGGCGGCCAAATCGTGAAACCACACGGACAGCTGATTATCGCCGGCAGTATTCAAAGCGTAAATTCACTGCTAAACTTATTTCCAATAGTGCGGAGTTTTAAAAAACCGTATTTTGACTTTCAAATAATTATCAGTGCACAATGAACGTCTACACGAAGAGGCGAGATTGAAAACGTCCCCAAGAGAAGTGTCCAGTGCAAGAAATAATTACCCACCGGAACGTGAGTTGTTCAAAAGTTAAAGTCATTTTTACCTGGTATCATTTGTCACACAGTTGTACTACACATGTCACACACCTTCAAATCACTTAATTTTTGTAAAGCATCTTATTGATCTGTCTTGGTAGTTCAAAGGAGTCACGTCCTGAGTATAAAGATTTTTCATACACTAAACTCATGCTTTTCAACTGAGTAAATAAAATATTTGTTAGCCGATACTTGATTGGAGAAAAAACGTGTCAATAATAATTTTTTGTAACTCTGCAATTTTATTTAATACGAGTGTTAGTCCTTCAGACGATTTTTAAGGTTCATTAAAACATACGTTATTTGCAAATTCAAACTCTCTTGTTCACATTTTTTCATAGAATTAAATTAACTACTAAGAAATCAAAATTTAATTTTAATAATAATTTCTTGGAACAAAAAATCCAAGTGGCGCCCACATACACACAGTAGCTTAAGTTGTTTTGCAGGACGACATCATCGCAGAGGAACCAGTCATCAGTAAGTATTGAAAGTGCGCGGAGTGTAACGCCCGACATAACACGAACAACATACACTAATTCTCTATTTATCATACTATCTATGCAGTTTTAATCTGTATCGTTGCAGTTTTATTATAAGAAAACATTTGTTTAATAAAAATTGATTTGGGTAGCCCCACGATTTTTGAGCGCCAACATACTGGTAAAGTGTACCAATTAATGGAGTTTGGGTGTAATGGTAATAAGAGTAGTCATTGATTTAATAGTAACGTACTAACGTACCACTTTAAAATACCAATACCAGAGACCAACAAGAAACCGGGATAACATCCAGCAAACACACAAATACTTCACCAGACGCAAGATCACGAAGGCTGAGAATGAGAACACAGGTGTTCGCGAAAAATGTTCCAAATAAAGGAAAAATAACATCTTGAGGTAAAATAAATATAAATTTTAAATATTTTATGTATATCAAGAAACGAACTGTAGCAGAAAGTGATTAAAATATATTGCAACAATACAAATATTTGCATATTTGCCCAGGGCGGTATGTTTAATATGTAAATAGCATAGACAGTATAAGGAACAGTTTTAGACAGTTGTCTGCAAGAAAATGCAGGAATTGACAAAATCTGACCTGTCGAAAAACGTACACCTGCCGCCGCGTAAGATACAGCATGATGGGGTGATGTGCTACGAATTGTTTGTTCCAATTATTCAGGTCTTAACAGGATTATAATAAATTAATTACTTGTGTTAAACCTGTACGCAAAGACTTACGCCAATTATAAAGACACCATTACATTAAGAGATTTTTAGCGAGTATGGTAATGTAAAATTTGTTTCCAAAGGTGCAATATTAATGATGCTATTTAATTAATAATAATTACTAGTATAATTAAAGAGTAATTAATATGTATGGTATATGTGAGTGACCAGAGAAAAATTATGCAAACAATGAGATCGGTCATGTGACGAGTATGTTCATAAGTTCGCGATAATTAACCAAAAAGTGAATGTAATAAAAAGGACGCTCTGGAGCGAACTGACCATCTCTAACCTGTCGAAAGCAGGAATGTTCCTGTCAAATCGCCACCAGTATAAATACCACTGGAAATTTTGGGCGATCCCACACTCGGACACAACAAATCTCCAGGACGTTACGCTGCCCGTTTGCAGATCGACATGGACACACATATACACACACACACACTACCACACTCACACCAAGACGTAAGGAGGAACGCTGGAGCATCACTAACAGCAACAACCCATAGAGACAACAAACACCGCATCAGCATAGTCATCATCTTCATTAACATCATTATACTCTCAGGACTCTGGACACACGCACACACGCAACGGTAACGGCGATATACGCAGGTGATACAAAAACAATTATATTTTATTGTGAAGAGAGCTCTCGAAAAAGAACTTAAATATGAATACAATAATTAGGGTTTTAAGATTAAATAATACTTAGATAAGAGAGTAAGTTAACAAGCAAATCTAGTAAAGAAATAATAGTATATTTGGGTGTGTCAGTATAAGTCCATAATAGATTGGAAGTAAATGGTAGATAAATTTTATTTTTGTTTATAGCAACAATAAATTCATTCTTGAAACTTAACCTTATTTTGTTTGTAACTGAGTTGTTATCAGTATTTAAAAGTTGAGTTAATATCAGAGACACAGAAATAAAAAGAATTTAAATAACTTGTTTATCATGTTGTTTAGTCAATAAGATTATATGGGTGTTTATGTTTTTGTGGTATGTTATGAATAGCATTGCAGGATACAGTATATTTGTAACACTTATAACGGTAAATATTTATGTGTCCAATGTTTGAAATTTGAATATTGAAATTTTTTTTCTGTTAAATAATAAATCTTAGAATGATTATTTGAAACGATTTTAAATGATTTAATCATGTCAACAACATCTCACTCCTCTTTAAAGAAGTATTTAATTATTGTGCAACCACATATACTTGACGCAACGAGAAACAAAATCCTGCGATCTGGCCGGTTCAATACATATTTAGTTGCTTTGAGTACATGGTAATATATTTGTGTAATTATTGTAACGGTGTAATATATATATATATATATATATATATATATTTAAAGATAACGTTATCTTTAAAGTTACAGTACGTTCTGTGACGATGTCACCTTCCTGTTATTTATTATTTAACCAAGTGAATAATTTAAAAGCACTATGCGGGTATTTGTAAGACACGGAGGAAAGGTTGATGAGGGTGAGAAATAATAAATGAGCAATAATTAATTGTCGCTGGGAATTTCTTGCTAACAGTTATAAGATTGTGTCGTTACACGATCTTAACTAACCTTAGGAATGAAAAGGAAACAGCTCAAGGGGAAGCTCTTCCTCCGAATTAAAAGAGTCTCTGAGTAAATATAGTGTGTTCTTCATTTTTCAATTTCGTTCTTGCCTTAATTTTTAAGTTAACAAACTTATTTGCAAACAGCGTTTTTTTGAACTAGTGTTTTTATAAATGCGGTTATCTATACCGTAAAAATTTAGTTTTTTTTTTGTGTAAATGTAACCGACTTTGTAGTCACATTATATTTGAGAACACACAAAAATCAATCCAATTATGTGGACCAATTCAACTGTCATGTACAGAATCCTATAAAAAAACCGACCTCATATAAGAAAAGATTAAGATGTATGGAAATAAGATAATGTTACTTAATACTTTGTATTTGCAAATGTTAAGCTATAATGAAAAGTCAGATATATTAGGGTACATGAGAAAGTCTCTGAAATTACCTGTACATGTCGAAAGACATATATTATTAAAGAATCTTAGTTTTCCTTCTAATAATAAATGCATGGATTTCACTAGGAACATGTGTCGCACATCAAACGCCACACGATATTAAAGAAATAATAAACTACAGTTCTGATTGTATGAGTATTTGTCACTTAGACACAATCTTTACAAATAGTTGTTCCTGTACAAGTGTGTTTACACAAACAATTAGAAATACAAATATAGGCCTATCTCTTACTTTCACTGATGACATGCGAATTTCCTTATTTATTATTAATTATTAATGTTGCAAAATAAAAATTAAATACGATATTTATTTAAAATAAATCCGTACAGGTAATGTTACCAGTTTTTTAAAATAATAGTTGTTCAGTAAAGTTATAAAAGCACAAATTACTACGTATAAATGAATAAGGTAGAACAAAATAACATTTTGTGTGTGGTTGTTGCAACGTTTACCAACAGTTATTTGTATTCCACGTTTTCCAAATTATTTTTAAATATTCTACTTATAGTACGTTATTGCTACGGTGAGGTGTTAGTTGACATACGTTGCTACGTGCAACTTTACACATTGTGATTGCGCAACGGCCTAGAGTATTCCAGAAGCTTATTGATTGTTCTACAGAATTTGGTATGCAAGATGTGTAACAGGTTGTACATAGACATAGTTTCCAGAGTGTTCCAGTGTCTGTAACTTCGCAACTATACGCGACGCGTCACCGGAAAATTATAGATTTTCCTGGAACTCTGTTGGGGTATAAATATAAGAGCCAACGGTCAGCCAGATTCAGTTTGATGCTACGATATTAAAGTGCATTATTAAGAGTTATTGTTATTTTGATTTGCTGTAGTGTACAGAGATTATTGTGTATTACATAGCGTGACACTGTTGACAAGGTGACATTTATTGTTTGTTTCGCTACTGTATTTGGACATTCTTTAGCTTAAAGAATTGTAGTTGAGTGTCTTTTGTTTATTTCAAGTATAGTTAACGCTGCAATTGGCGACTTCATCTTGTGTCAGTTATTCTGTTTCTACTGTACAACACGACGATGCATGCAAACTTTTTAAGTTATGATAATGAGTTAACTTAATCTTAATAGTTAATATTACAATTATATTATTACTCAATATTACAATTGTGCAGCAAAGGTTGCAGGGAATTCCGTGTATTTGTAATAATCCCATTCAGTTTATAAATTAATTGGTCTAGTATCTCCAGAAAATTGTTATTTTCTTACAAACACTTTTTTGCCTTGCTTTGCCCTTATACTAGAACAGCACAGTGGAAAATATTTTAATCAGATAAAAGAAACTATCTGAAAGAGTAGTATATAAATGTAATTTACATACGGAATTATTACGTAGTGTTTATGTTTTTCAAATGAAAGAAAGGAGGTAATGATGAAAAGAGGCAGATACACAAGTGATTGTTTGGTAATCGTGTAATATTTTGGCAACAATTTAATCAAATCTTAATATTTCGTCTTTAATCCGTTTTTTTTATAAGAAAATAATAAATGCCTTATCAAGGTACGATGTTGTCCGTTAATATTATGTGGTAACATTTTGTACACACCAACGGTTGGAACTGATGTAGGCCTACATGTTGTGTCGATTATTGAGCAGTCTTCCTCAAATTCATGAAAAACAAAGCTGACTTAATTAAAATTTTATTTTTAAATAAATTTTATCGTTGTTAAAACAAAACTTTTGGGGGGAATGTTTATGAAACAAAAAGTAAACCGCATTAACCATCTATAAGCACAAGCAAATACAGTAACGATGCCACTATACGGAGTTATAATTGATTGATGTTAACTTTAAGATATAAGTACGGCATCTACACTATTACTGTCGGCATGTAAAGTTATGAGATAACTGTTCTGATTTTTTAAAAACGATATTTTGTCTGTTTCAGTTACCGTGGTTCACGATAATGACACTGTATATGAGATATTGATTTATAACGCTAAATAAAAATTATGGGCATTTCAACGTTCTAGAATTTCTCTACTCTTTGCAGATTAACAGCACTGTTAAAATCTCGTATCTTGATAGCCCTACCGATTGGTCAGTTTTCCTTATCAGGGCACAAGTGAAATAATTTATTTAAAAAGAATTAAATTGAATGTACATATTTTATTGTATTTTCTTTAATTCTGTAAAAACGTTAATGCTGGTGGGTAGAGGAGGGTAGCAATTATATAGCAATTAACGTTAAAAATTACCCATATTCTGTGTTCAGCTGGCAATTTTTTTTAAATGTATTTTTAATTTTTTTTTTAAAGAAAAGTCACTGCCACTTGCTGCTGACATGAACTGAGTAGCTGGAAATTTGTTGAACTTTGAGTTTCATAATATTACTGACTGATTGAAAGAATTACACATGACGTCATTGCTTATTACGAAATGTACGTAATTACTTTGTTGATTGTTGTAGCTGACTGCCATGTATCAAGGCAAAATTAAACCAGAAATACTTATACCAGCTCTAATTTAGTGTTCTGCGAAAACAGTTATTACTAATGTCGTAAATTTATTTTATAGAGTTAAAGTACTCTGAAAAAAAGTATTAGCAAATACTTTACAGAAGTAGAATGAATAAAACCAGCTGCCTTGGTTGTTTAAAAAAATCTCGCTATCTCTAAACTAAAACATTTTGTTACGTTTCTTCTATTTTGGCGTTTCTTCATGCAGATTTGTAGAAAACTGTTTGATCACTCTTGAGAAGCTGATTATTGTTCTGCGCATTTGAAGACACACCTGGAATACATAGATTACAGTGTGGATTACTATAGATGTAAGATTGCCAGATATTAATTCCATCAATGTCTGATACCACATCAACTAAAAAACACGAGTAAAGTAAAACCGAAACCATATTTACGTTAGGTATTATAGTTAATAATATATTTTTGGTTAAAAAAAATAATCTGCGTGTCCGGAATCTTTTTGTAAACATGTGCATACAGAAAACGTATAATACTGGAAGTATCTGATATATTGTTGTACGGCAGATACAGTTTTGTAGAGAGACAGAGTCAGAGCTAGAAATCTCAAATCTTAAATATTTTTGTTAACGGCAAAGAATTATTCCTGGCAATTTCATACTTTGTCCCTTGGCGGATAGCGAAGACAAGATATAAAATATTTAGTTACTACACACCCATCGTATGTTATATTATACTATTATACTACTATATTATACTACACACCCATCTGGTATAATCGCCGAATCTAGAGTTTACAGGTGGTAATAATAAAAGTTCATAACAGGTTCGTAAATAAAAGTTCTTTCGCTCTTTTTGAGAAGGGAGAGTTGAAATAGGTACTATTTTGGAAAGAATTGAAACAGTACCTAACGATTTCTACAAACGTTTTCACAAATCAAAACGCTTATGTAACATGTTTCAGAAGCGGGTTGTAGTAGCGGGGAAAGCTGAGATTTCCAGTCTTTTGAAACTCGCTGGAAACATGATGTAATTTTCTATGACGTGATACATTATTGAACGTGAAAATTACTAAAAACTACATTAATTCGAAAAGTTAGATTTGTGTTTAAACTATCCTGTCTACAAAGGTCATGGCTTCCAAAGAAAAGTTGCCAGTCTACATTGAAGATGGGCAACGTACATAACAGATGTCACATTTTAACTTTGTTGGGTGTTATGAGAATTACGGGACGACTGACCTCATCTATAAACTACACAATACCAACAGATGTATGAAACCATATAACCCATGCTACTAAACAAAACGATAAGAGAGTCAAAACTTAAAATTAAATAAGATAATGGCAGGACCTGTGCTAAATAATTGCTTTGAGATATGGGTGTTGCGAAAGTCACTCGGCCTATACAAGCCGCTGAAATGAAATATGAACGACATGATTAGACCGCAGTGTTTATTGCAATGGGAACAGCATATATGGAGGATGAACAATTATTGTCGAATAGATGAACAAGCAGGACTGAAGAACAATCAGGCTATAAGCATAGAATCTGAAGTGCAGAAGAGAAGAAAAAACTGTTGTACTTCTGTCTACTGTTGTCTACTGAGCTATCTATGACAGATACAGTAGATGTTTTCAGCTCTGTTTCTGTGGTTACATGTTAGCGAGGAATAGATCTAAAGACACCGGAATCGGAACACCCACTATAGGAAAAATTTAAAAATTATCACTTCACAAGATATTTAACAAGTATTTATTTAATTTTGAAATTTTATTTTAAAATTAACGAGCTATCAATTTATTGTACAAACGACTATTAAGAACAATTTTGATTCGTCTCAAATTGGGAATGCCGACCAGTCTTTTGTCTTTTGCGATATGCCAATATGCCATTCGCCCGAGTATCGACAAAAGAGGTGCGACATCTGTGCCAGTCAGATGAACGAAACACAACAAACAAGGGTGCACCTGAAGAAATATGAGAGGAGAGTAATGAAACACAGCCTTCTTCAGAAACAGGTAAAAAATGTTAATAAATTCAAATTTTATGTGCTAGTAAAAACTAAAAAGAACAAACTAAACAAAACTTATGACTTATGTAAGTTGTAAATGGTTTCAAATTTTATATGATTTTAATATTTTCTTTGCGTTGTAACGTCACAGAACGTTCCATAAAAAGAAATCATTTATATAGTAAGTTAGCATAAGAGGAAAGTGAAGTGAACAGTATCGAACCCAAGTAGTCCCAAAAAATTGTGTAATTTTGTATAATAATTATTTCTATCAACTTGAAAAAACGACCAAACTATGACTAAGACAAAACCCCATATATATTATTAAAGTGAATAAGAGTGAAAAAAAAACCATAAGACACTATAAGAGAGAGAAATAATGTCAGAATCCACCAGAATAAAGTCAATAATTATTAAGTTTTATAACTATGAATAGGGTATTAAAAACTATTTTTTGTGAATAAATGGACATGATCCATTATTATATTATGTGATGTAAATAAAATAAATGTATTAAATGACTTAAATACATTATTAGAAAGAGTTTAAGTTAAAATAAAAATTGTATATTTGCAATGACAAAAAAATATTAATGTGTTGGATTTGAGACCATACACCAAGATTTCATGGAAAAATTAATTATTATCAGATTTAAATAAAAACTATATGTAATTGTCAAGCAGACAATAGTGAATAATTTATCATAAATAAAGGAAGCTGTCAAAAGAATAAAAAGCAGCCAAAATAGCCAAAAACAGTGTTAACTAAAAACATGTAATAGGCATCTAATATTGTATAATTTATGAATTTAATGTTGCCAAAATGCAACCAAACTGTATTAGAAAGCTGTAATATGATATAAAGCAACTATACTAATATACCTGACCAACTTTAACATTGTAATAGTCAAGTCAGCAAAATATTTACTTATACCATGTATGGCTGAAGCCAATTATCCGGTACAAAAATAATCATATCTGGCTAAATACTTACATAATACTAACAAAAATAAGATAGAAAGGTACAATACATCAGAATATCTTAATAAGAAACAAACTCAGTTGAAAGTAAAGTCAATTCTAAAAGAATTTAACTAATTAGAGTGAGATTTGTCACACCATAAAAAATGACATCTCAAGACCAATCAATGATGCTATGTCATCTTGTGATAAATTTATATATGTACAGAGTAACCAGGTATCACAAAAGATAGACAAAATAATAAACTCTGTGTGTATAGTGGTGAAATAATACATATATTAAAGAAAAAGACTAATCATTTTATTAGAAAACTGACAAGAATCTAGGCCATGAGCAGAGGCCATATAAAATTGTATTTATTTGTATTTTATTTATGTTAAAATTTGTTTATTTTGTTGTAGGAAAGTAGTAGTAGTAGATGTTCAGCTTGTGGAAGGAACTTTGTAACTCCACAACAATTTTTGTTATAAAAATTGAGTTTTCAATGACAACAACTCAAGGTGAGGGTTGTATATTGTATTGTTTATTAGACTTAAGTTAATTAGATACCAATCATATTTAGTATCGCTAGATTCAGTTAAAAACAAGGAATCTAAATGCATTAATGGCATACAAATTGTGAGTACTAATGTGAAACTGTTTGATAAATACCAGTGTAAATTTTGAAATATCCTTTGTATGAAGAATAAGAAATTCGTTCTAAATGCTTCTACGGAAGTGAAAATTGTTCTATAACATTCCATTTCGTTTATTCTCGAACAATCTAGAAAGACTTTTTACACAAATATACCGGAAGTCGATGAAAACAGTCATCCTGATTTAGTATAAAAGCGAGACCAAATTCGACCCAAAAACACTTGAAGATTGAACTCCAGAACTGATGCATCTCACACAACACTGATCAACGCAGCTAAGGCGAAACCAAAGAGGCGAGAAATCGACAAGACACGGCAGGAAGGCTTTTCCCGTACATAGACATAACCGACTGACTTAACCTCAACGAGAGTCTACGCCAAAAAGTATCGCTGAAATAGAGCAGCGATACGGCAAATTTTAATAGAAATCACGCAGCCAGAACGTCGACGGCCCAGGAGGGACCAAACATTTAAATAGAGAACGAATTCTGCTGTGTTCGCATTGACTGACTAACGTGACAAATAATTCCCCCGAACGTAAACAAACAATACACTAAGCCTTCCTCAACACTGCATGGGAATCAGCGCTGCGGTGGCAGATTTCTGAATCAACGCTAAACAGATGATTCGTAGCGGCGGCGTTTGAACGAGATTCTACTGCCAAACGTTTGACAAAAAAGTGCGGAAAAAGTAATGATCGCAAAATTTGACTTTAAATAGATTCAGTGTACACCCGAAGAGGCGAGATTGCGAAACTACCCGAAGGAAGTGTCCAGTGAGAGAATAAACGACCATTGGAACGTGAGTTACCAAAATTAAAGTCATTTGTTACCTGGTTACATTTATCACACAGTTGTACTTTACACGCCACACATACACCTTCAAATCACTTAGTTTTTTTCTTGTAAGGCATCTAATTGATATGTCTTGGTAGTTCAAAGGAGTCACGTCCTGAGAGTAAAGATTTTTCACATATTAAACTCATGCTTTTCAACTGAGTCAAAGTCTGAATTATACTAGCCGATACTTGATTGGACATATAAAAAAAAATTGTCAATAATAATAACTTGTATAATTTTTTCTCTGCAATTTTATAATTTTTTTCTATGAATGATAGTCGTTCAGACGATTTGTTTGTTTTTAAAGAACCATTAAACTTAACTGATTTTTCAAAGCTAAACTGACTTGTTTAAATTTTTTCGTAGATTTAAAAATTTTATCAATCACATTTAATTTTTTCTTGGAACAAACGTTTCCAAGTGGCGCCCACAAAAAGCATAGTTTTAAGTTGTATTACAGGACTACATCACTGCAGAGGATCCAGTCAACAGAGTAAGCAACAAAAGTGCGCGGAGGTAACGCCCGACACAGTTTACAACACAAACAACACCCAATACTTGTTTTACTATAAATTGGCAGCCCAACTAGTGAGGCTTGAAAAAGACGGAACAAGCCCGGCAACTACCAACATATTAAAATGCCGCAACCAAAGGGAAAAAAGGTGAAGAAGACTGTGGAACCCGAGTTAAGTGTGGAAGACGGAGAGGCAGTACAGGTCGAGGAAACAGAATTAGAACCGCCCACACTAGAAATGGAAAGACCGGTACAAACGGCAGACGAATTAGAGGAGCAAACGGGAGAAGAACCCATACAAATGGTAGAACATACAGAGAAACCCGAACCAGAAAAAATAACAGGGAGTGCTGACACGAATATATTAATGATGATGCTCCAAAAAATGGAAGAAAATATGAATAAAAATAGACGGAAGATAAGGCGGAAATAAAAGGAAGCATAGAATCTTTAAAGGAGGGTATGAACAAAAATATAGAATCCCTGAATAAAAAACAGACAGGAAGATAAGGAGGAAATAAAAGGCAGCATAGAGTCCGTGAAAAAAGAAATTAGCATAAAATACGAAATAGTAAACAAAAGGATCTATGATAATAAGATCGATAGTGACAGGAAGGTCGAAAACATGAGAAACAATTGGAAAGATTACAGGAGGGAAACAATACACGTTTCGAAAGTATAGAGGAACAAACAGTAGAGACCAAACAAGATGTTAGAAATCTCGAAAACAAGGTAAGGCAGAACCAAGACGCCATCATGCGGGAAGTCCAGAAAGACGTTAGCGAGAGGATGCAGGAAACATATGACATCGCTAACAGGCTGGACGAACAAATAAAAACTAACAAAAATAGCATACTGGAAATAGACCAGAGAGAGAAAAACCTGCAGGAAAGATTAGAGGCGCTGAGAGACACACCAATACTAAACACTCATACGTGTCATGGTGAAAACAGGGAAGTAATCAACTTCCAGGACTATCGACGAAACCCAATGGAATTTTTGGAAAGAATGGAGGAGGTTATTGGGAGAAGTAGAGAAACAAGGTGGGACAGGATAAGAGAGATGCTTGACGAGACGTTTAAAAATACTAAGGATAACTGGTGGATAGCGGTACGGCCCGAAATAACGAATTTAGCAGAGTTTAAACGCCAGTTTAAGGAAAAGTATTGGTCAGAGACCGCACAAAACAGGGTAAGAATGGACATTTTCTATGGCAAATACGACGCGTCCTATGGACAGTCCCCGACGTCTTATTTCCTGGGAAAGGTATGTTTAGCACGGAAGTTGATACCGCCGATCCCAGAAGAATGTTTGGTAAGGCAGTTAGCTGGACATTACAGCTATGGGATCAAGGATGCCCAATTATACCAACAGATTAGCAAAATAGCCGATCTGGCCAAATTATTGGAAAATTGCGAATCCACAGGAAGGTTCCAGGATTACCAACCCCCCAATCGTAAGTTAGAGTACAACAACAATAATAACGGACCAAACCGGAATGGAGGTGGGAACGGTAACAATCTAAACACCAATAATCAGAATAATAATATCCCACCAAATGGCCGAAATGATAACATTCAGGGCCCGATTAACCGCAACTATCCGGGACCAAACAGAGGTAATTACGCCGGGAATAACTACGGTAGGAACTTCCACCAGGGAAACGGTTATCGCGGGAATAATTATAGAGGAAGTAATTATGGTCAACGTAATGGTTATCGCAACGGGGGAAACCAAGGAGGAGGCGGTAGGAGAAACCAAAATGAATATAGGCCCCAGGTAAATTATATGATGGCCGATAATCGACGACCATATCCACCCAATTTACCAATTACGGGTATATGACTCAACAGGCGCCAGGTAGCCAGGGTGATACGGCGAATAACCGTCAGCAGTTATCAGAGGGTAGGAGTAACGAACCACCCCGAAACGAAAGTAACAACCAACAAGAGCCAAACGCTAATCAAAATAATAATGAGAATCGGGTAACAGTTCACGAAAATCCGGGTTTTTCATTACAGCATAATCAGGCAAATAATGACGAAAAACCCCGAGTATTTTATGTAAACCATGTATTGGCAGAAACTGGCCGAGAACCAGATAATGATCCCCAAAATGAAAGTGAGAGAGAGGAGGAATTGCGCTATGCAGAAAAATTATGGCCCAAACATGTGATGAGATGGTAATGCCATGGATTAATCATCCAGAATAAATGTCATAGACCAGGCATTTGAAGGAGTAGAGGTGATAAACATCGAAGGTCGAATATTGAAAAGAGAAGGAATTAAAAAGGAATGGGAATGATAAATAAGGACATAATATAAGGAACACAACCAAAAGGGGTTGAAATAATCAACGTAATTAACCCAAACTGACAAATATAACCCAAATATTATCAAACATGAAAACAATACCTACGAGGTAACTGACACAATTAGGAACAAGGTAAAAGGAACGTATAACCAGACTTCATTAAAAAAGTACCATGATTAAAAAATCACAAGTCGAATACGCAATCAGAGACCAAGTACCATGACCAAAGACCCAAGTCAAATACAGCATCATAGAGAAGGTACCTTGACTAAACATGTCAACGTGAATTTTTTAACTTAGCCATAATTAGAAAGGAGGTAGAGATTTTTAAATAAATATAAATATTATTGTATAATAAATATTACGAGATGGACACATTCCATCATAGGCAAGATTTATTTCCAATAGCCAAGTCAACGTATATTTACCAACTTACCCGTACTTAGAGAAGGAGAGAGATTATTATTAATAAATATTACGAGAAGGACACCTTACACCAAAGGCATAAAGATATATATAAAATATAGATTTATTTCCAATAGCCATGTCAACGTATATTTACCAGCTTACCCGTACTTAGAGAAGGAGAGAGATTATTATTAATAAATATTACGAGATGGACACTTAGTAAAGGAGAAAAGAAGGAGAAATACTGTCATATATTTGATATTTAAATGGAAATGATAAATGATAAATGAAAAAAAAAGAAGAGGAAAACAGTGTGTTACATAAGGAGGTAATGATGAATATGAATATAGCTATTAACATTGAATGATTTTAAACGATAATTTTAACCTGCGGAGAACGATATATTAATATAATTCTGAATTAATCAGAAGAGTTTAAGAAAGGGAATTTATGTGTAGGAGCCTATTATCTTTGAATATTGTATTTTTTATTATTATTATTATTTGTTGCAAAGGTGCAATTATTATTTTCTGAACAGGGATGTGTTGCCTCTGATTTCAGTAGTGATAGACAGGAAGGGACAGAGAATGTATGCCATAGCGAGCCACTCTGACTCCCAACCCTCTATGTAAGTTAGGGAATTGATAGGGAATTATATCAAAGATTAATTATAAAACATCAAGGTAAAAAGGAAAGGAATAGGTGATGTGACAAAGAACGAACTAGGAATATTGAGTTGGATTAATATATTAAAGGAGTAGTACAGGAATTTAATTATAAGATAAAAGAATGAAATATAAAGAAGCTAATAATAAAGGGTTATTATAGAGATGATAATTTTATCAAAACCAAAGATATGTTTTTCCAAAATTATCAACTTTAACGAAGAGGCATATGTAACGTCACAGAACGTTCCATAAAAAGAAATCATTTATATAGTAAGTTAGCATAAGAGGAAAGTGAAGTGAACAGTATCGAACCCAAGTAGTCCCAAAAAATTGTGTAATTTTGTATAATAATTATTTCTATCAACTTGAAACAACGACCAAACAATGACTAAGACAAAACCCCATATATATTATTAAAGTGAATAAGAGTGAAAGAAAAACCATAAGACACTATAAGAGAGAGAAATAATGTCAGAATCCACCAGAATAAAGTCAATAATTATTAAGTTTTATAACTATGAATAGGGTATTAAAAACTATTTTTTGTGAATAAATGGACATGATCCATTATTATATTATGTGATGTAAATAAAATAAATGTATTAAATGACTTAAATACATTATTAGAAAGAGTTTAAGTTAAAATAAAAATTGTATATTTGCTATGACAAAAAAATATTAATGTGTTGGATTTGAGACCATACACCAAGATTTCATGGAAAAATTAATTATTATCAGATTTAAATAAAAACTATATGTAAATGTCAAGCAGACAATAGTGAACAATTTATCTTAAATAAAGGAAGCTGTCAAAAGAATAAAAAGCAGCCAAACTAGCCAAAAACAGTGTTAACTAAAAACATGTAATAGGCATCTAATATTGTATAATTTATGAATTTAATGTTGCCAAAATGCAACCAAACTGTATTAGAAAGCTGTAATATGATATAAAGCAACTATACTAATATACCTGACTAACTTTAACATTGTAATAGTCAAGTCAGCAAAATATTTACTTATACCATGTATGGCTGAAGCCAATTATCCGGTACAAAAATAATCATATCTGGCTAAATACTTACATAATACTAACAAAAATAAGATAGAAAGGTACAATACATCAGAATACCTTAATAAGAAACAAACTCAGTTGAAAGTAAAGTCAATTCTAAAAGAATTTAACTAATTAGAGTGAGATTTGTCACACCATAAAAAATGACATCTCAAGACCAATCAATGATGCTATGTCATCTTGTGATAAATATAATATATGTACAGAGTAACCAGGTATCACAAAAGATAGACAAAATAATAAACTCTGTGTGTATAGTGGTGAAATAATACATATATTAAAGAAAAAGACTAATCATTGTATTAGAAAACTGACAAGAATCTAGGCCATGAGCAGAGGCCATATAAAATTGTATTTATTTGTATTTTATTTATGTTAAAATTTGTTTATTTTGTTGTAGGAAAGTAGTAGTAGTAGATGTTCAGCTTGTGGAAGGAACTTTGTAACTCCACAACAATTTTTGTTATAAAAATTGAGTTTTCAATGACAACAACTCAAGGTGAGGGTTGTATATTGTATTGTTTATTAGACTTAAGTTAATTAGATACCAACCATATTTAGTATCGCTAGATTCAGTTAAAAACAAGGAATCTAAATGCATTAATGGCATACAAATTGTGATTACTAATGTGAAACTGTTTGATAAATACCAGTGTAAATTTTGAAATATCCTTTGTATGAAGAATAAGAAATTCGTTCTAAAAGCTTCTACGGAAGTGAAAATTGTTCTATGACATTCCATTTCGTTTATTCTCGAACAATCTAGAAAGACTTTTTACACAAATATACCGGAAGTCGATGAAAACAGTCATCCTGATTTAGTATAAAAGCGAGACCAAATTCGACCCAAAAACACTTGAAGATTGAACTCCAGAACTGATGCATCTCACACAACACTGATCAACGCAGCTAAGGCGAAACCAAAGAGGCGAGAAATCGACAAGACACGGCAGGAAGGCTTTTCCCGTACATAGACATAACCGACTGACTTAACCTCAACGAGAGTCTACGCCAAAAAGTATCGCTGAAATAGAGCAGCGATACGGCAAATTTTAATAGAAATCACGCAGCCAGAACGTCGACGGCCCAGGAGGGACCAAACATTTAAATAGAGAACGAATTCTGCTGTGTTCGCATTGACTGACTAACGTGACAAATAATTCCCCCGAACGTAAACAAACAATACACTAAGCCTTCCTCAACACTGCATGGGAATCAGCGCTGCGGTGGCAGATTTCTGAATCAACGCTAAACAGATGATTCGTAGCGGCGGCGTTTGAACGAGATTCTACTGCCAAACGTTTTGACAAAAAGTGCGGAAAAAGTAATGATCGCAAAATTTGACTTTAAATAGATTCAGTGTACACCCGAAGAGGCGAGATTGCGAAACTACCCGAAGGAAGTGTCCAGTGAGAGAATAAACGACCATTGGAACGTGAGTTACCAAAATTAAAGTCATTTGTTACCTGGTTACATTTATCACACAGTTGTACTTTACACGCCACACATACACCTTCAAATCACTTAGTTTTTTTCTTGTAAGGCATCTAATTGATATGTCTTGGTAGTTCAAAGGAGTCACGTCCTGAGAGTAAAGATTTTTCACATATTAAACTCATGCTTTTCAACTGAGTCAAAGTCTGAATTATACTAGCCGATACTTGATTGGACATATAAAAAAAAATTGTCAATAATAATAACTTGTATAATTTTTTCTCTGCAATTTTATAATTTTTTTCTATGAATGATAGTCGTTCAGACGATTTGTTTGTTTTTAAAGAACCATTAAACTTAACTGATTTTTCAAAGCTAAACTGACTTGTTTAAATTTTTTCGTAGATTTAAAAATTTTATCAATCACATTTAATTTTTTCTTGGAACAAACGTTTCCAAGTGGCGCCCACAAAAAGCATAGTTTTAAGTTGTATTACAGGACTACATCACTGCAGAGGATCCAGTCAACAGAGTAAGCAACAAAAGTGCGCGGAGGTAACGCCCGACACAGTTTACAACACAAACAACACCCAATACTTGTTTTACTATAAATTGGCAGCCCAACTAGTGAGGCTTGAAAAAGACGGAACAAGCCCGGCAACTACCAACATATTAAAATGCCGCAACCAAAGGGAAAAAAGGTGAAGAAGACTGTGGAACCCGAGTTAAGTGTGGAAGACGGAGAGGCAGTACAGGTCGAGGAAACAGAATTAGAACCGCCCACACTAGAAATGGAAAGACCGGTACAAACGGCAGACGAATTAGAGGAGCAAACGGGAGAAGAACCCATACAAATGGTAGAACATACAGAGAAACCCGAACCAGAAAAAATAACAGGGAGTGCTGACACGAATATATTAATGATGATGCTCCAAAAAATGGAAGAAAATATGAATAAAAATAGACGGGAAGATAAGGCGGAAATAAAAGGAAGCATAGAATCTTTAAAGGAGGGTATGAACAAAAATATAGAATCCCTGAATAAAAACAGACAGGAAGATAAGGAGGAAATAAAAGGCAGCATAGAGTCCGTGAAAAAAGAAATTAGCATAAAATACGAAATAGTAAACAAAAGGATCTATGATAATAAGATCGATAGTGACAGGAAGGTCGAAAACATGGAGAAACAATTGGAAAGATTACAGGAGGGAAACAATACACGTTTCGAAAGTATAGAGGAACAAACAGTAGAGACCAAACAAGATGTTAGAAATCTCGAAAACAAGGTAAGGCAGAACCAAGACGCCATCATGCGGGAAGTCCAGAAAGACGTTAGCGAGAGGATGCAGGAAACATATGACATCGCTAACAGGCTGGACGAACAAATAAAAACTAACAAAAATAGCATACTGGAAATAGACCAGAGAGAGAAAAACCTGCAGGAAAGATTAGAGGCGCTGAGAGACACACCAATACTAAACACTCATACGTGTCATGGTGAAAACAGGGAAATAATCAACTTCCAGGACTATCGACGAAACCCAATGGAATTTTTGGAAAGAATGGAGGAGGTTATTGGGAGAAGTAGAGAAACAAGGTGGGACAGGATAAGAGAGATGCTTGACGAGACGTTTAAAAATACTAAGGATAACTGGTGGATAGCGGTACGGCCCGAAATAACGAATTTAGCAGAGTTTAAACGCCAGTTTAAGGAAAAGTATTGGTCAGAGACCGCACAAAACAGGGTAAGAATGGACATTTTCTATGGCAAATACGACGCGTCCTATGGACAGTCCCCGACGTCTTATTTCCTGGGAAAGGTATGTTTAGCACGGAAGTTGATACCGCCGATCCCAGAAGAATGTTTGGTAAGGCAGTTAGCTGGACATTACAGCTATGGGATCAAGGATGCCCAATTATACCAACAGATTAGCAAAATAGCCGATCTGGCCAAATTATTGGAAAATTGCGAATCCACAGGAAGGTTCCAGGATTACCAACCCCCCAATCGTAAGTTAGAGTACAACAACAATAATAACGGACCAAACCGGAATGGAGGTGGGAACGGTAACAATCTAAACACCAATAATCAGAATAATAATATCCCACCAAATGGCCGAAATGATAACATTCAGGGCCCGATTAACCGCAACTATCCGGGACCAAACAGAGGTAATTACGCCGGGAATAACTACGGTAGGAACTTCCACCAGGGAAACGGTTATCGCGGGAATAATTATAGAGGAAGTAATTATGGTCAACGTAATGGTTATCGCAACGGGGGAAACCAAGGAGGAGGCGGTAGGAGAAACCAAAATGAATATAGGCCCCAGGTAAATTATATGATGGCCGATAATCGACGACCATATCCACCCAATTTACCAATTACGGGTATATGACTCAACAGGCGCCAGGTAGCCAGGGTGATACGGCGAATAACCGTCAGCAGTTATCAGAGGGTAGGAGTAACGAACCACCCCGAAACGAAAGTAACAACCAACAAGAGCCAAACGCTAATCAAAATAATAATGAGAATCGGGTAACAGTTCACGAAAATCCGGGTTTTTCATTACAGCATAATCAGGCAAATAATGACGAAAAACCCCGAGTATTTTATGTAAACCATGTATTGGCAGAAACTGGCCGAGAACCAGATAATGATCCCCAAAATGAAAGTGAGAGAGAGGAGGAATTGCGCTATGCAGAAAAATTATGGCCCAAACATGTGATGAGATGGTAATGCCATGGATTAATCATCCAGAATAAATGTCATAGACCAGGCATTTGAAGGAGTAGAGGTGATAAACATCGAAGGTCGAATATTGAAAAGAGAAGGAATTAAAAAGGAATGGGAATGATAAATAAGGACATAATATAAGGAACACAACCAAAAGGGGTTGAAATAATCAACGTAATTAACCCAAACTGACAAATATAACCCAAATATTATCAAACATGAAAACAATACCTACGAGGTAACTGACACAATTAGGAACAAGGTAAAAGGAACGTATAACCAGACTTCATTAAAAAAGTACCATGATTAAAAAATCACAAGTCGAATACGCAATCAGAGACCAAGTACCATGACCAAAGACCCAAGTCAAATACAGCATCATAGAGAAGGTACCTTGACTAAACATGTCAACGTGAATTTTTTAACTTAGCCATAATTAGAAAGGAGGTAGAGATTTTTAAATAAATATAAATATTATTGTATAATAAATATTACGAGATGGACACATTCCATCATAGGCAAGATTTATTTCCAATAGCCAAGTCAACGTATATTTACCAACTTACCCGTACTTAGAGAAGGAGAGAGATTATTATTAATAAATATTACGAGAAGGACACCTTACACCAAAGGCATAAAGATATATATAAAATATAGATTTATTTCCAATAGCCATGTCAACGTATATTTACCAGCTTACCCGTACTTAGAGAAGGAGAGAGATTATTATTAATAAATATTACGAGATGGACACTTAGTAAAGGAGAAAAGAAGGAGAAATACTGTCATATATTTGATATTTAAATGGAAATGATAAATGATAAATGAAAAAAAAAGAAGAGGAAAACAGTGTGTTACATAAGGAGGTAATGATGAATATGAATATAGCTATTAACATTGAATGATTTTAAACGATAATTTTAACCTGCGGAGAACGATATATTAATATAATTGTGAATTAATCAGAAGAGTTTAAGAAAGGGAATTTATGTGTAGGAGCCTATTATCTTTGAATATTGTATTTTTTATTATTATTATTATTTGTTGCAAAGGTGCAATTATTATTTTCTGAACAGGGATGTGTTGCCTCTGATTTCAGTAGTGATAGACAGGAAGGGACAGAGAATGTATGCCATAGCGAGCCACTCTGACTCCCAACCCTCTATGTAAGTTAGGGAATTGATAGGGAATTATATCAAAGATTAATTATAAAACATCAAGGTAAAAAGGAAAGGAATAGGTGATGTGACAAAGAACGAACTAGGAATATTGAGTTGGATTAATATATTAAAGGAGTAGTACAGGAATTTAATTATAAGATAAAAGAATGAAATATAAAGAAGCTAATAATAAAGGGTTATTATAGAGATGATAATTTTATCAAAACCAAAGATATGTTTTTCCAAAATTATCAACTTTAACGAAGAGGCATATGTAACGTCACAGAACGTTCCATAAAAAGAAATCATTTATATAGTAAGTTAGCATAAGAGGAAAGTGAAGTGAACAGTATCGAACCCAAGTAGTCCCAAAAAATTGTGTAATTTTGTATAATAATTATTTCTATCAACTTGAAACAACGACCAAACAATGACTAAGACAAAACCCCATATATATTATTAAAGTGAATAAGAGTGAAAGAAAAACCATAAGACACTATAAGAGAGAGAAATAATGTCAGAATCCACCAGAATAAAGTCAATAATTATTAAGTTTTATAACTATGAATAGGGTATTAAAAACTATTTTTTGTGAATAAATGGACATGATCCATTATTATATTATGTGATGTAAATAAAATAAATGTATTAAATGACTTAAATACATTATTAGAAAGAGTTTAAGTTAAAATAAAAATTGTATATTTGCTATGACAAAAAAATATTAATGTGTTGGATTTGAGACCATACACCAAGATTTCATGGAAAAATTAATTATTATCAGATTTAAATAAAAACTATATGTAAATGTCAAGCAGACAATAGTGAACAATTTATCTTAAATAAAGGAAGCTGTCAAAAGAATAAAAAGCAGCCAAACTAGCCAAAAACAGTGTTAACTAAAAACATGTAATAGGCATCTAATATTGTATAATTTATGAATTTAATGTTGCCAAAATGCAACCAAACTGTATTAGAAAGCTGTAATATGATATAAAGCAACTATACTAATATACCTGACTAACTTTAACATTGTAATAGTCAAGTCAGCAAAATATTTACTTATACCATGTATGGCTGAAGCCAATTATCCGGTACAAAAATAATCATATCTGGCTAAATACTTACATAATACTAACAAAAATAAGATAGAAAGGTACAATACATCAGAATACCTTAATAAGAAACAAACTCAGTTGAAAGTAAAGTCAATTCTAAAAGAATTTAACTAATTAGAGTGAGATTTGTCACACCATAAAAAATGACATCTCAAGACCAATCAATGATGCTATGTCATCTTGTGATAAATATAATATATGTACAGAGTAACCAGGTATCACAAAAGATAGACAAAATAATAAACTCTGTGTGTATAGTGGTGAAATAATACATATATTAAAGAAAAAGACTAATCATTGTATTAGAAAACTGACAAGAATCTAGGCCATGAGCAGAGGCCATATAAAATTGTATTTATTTGTATTTTATTTATGTTAAAATTTGTTTATTTTGTTGTAGGAAAGTAGTAGTAGTAGATGTTCAGCTTGTGGAAGGAACTTTGTAACTCCACAACAATTTTTGTTATAAAAATTGAGTTTTCAATGACAACAACTCAAGGTGAGGGTTGTATATTGTATTGTTTATTAGACTTAAGTTAATTAGATACCAACCATATTTAGTATCGCTAGATTCAGTTAAAAACAAGGAATCTAAATGCATTAATGGCATACAAATTGTGATTACTAATGTGAAACTGTTTGATAAATACCAGTGTAAATTTTGAAATATCCTTTGTATGAAGAATAAGAAATTCGTTCTAAAAGCTTCTACGGAAGTGAAAATTGTTCTATGACATTCCATTTCGTTTATTCTCGAACAATCTAGAAAGACTTTTTACACAAATATACCGGAAGTCGATGAAAACAGTCATCCTGATTTAGTATAAAAGCGAGACCAAATTCGACCCAAACACACTTGAAGATTGAACTCCAGAACTGATGCATCTCACACAACACTGATCAACGCAGCTAAGGCGAAACCAAAGAGGCGAGAAATCGACAAGACACGGCAGGAAGGCTTTTCCCGTACATAGACATAACCGGCTGACTTAACCTCAACGAGAGTCTACGCCAAAAAGTATCGCTGAAATAGAGCAGCGATACGGCAAATTTTAATAGAAATCACGCAGCCAGAACGTCGACGGCCCAGGAGGGACCAAACATTTAAATAGAGAACGAATTCTGCTGTGTTCGCATTGACTGACTAACGTGACAAATAATTCCCCCGAACGTAAACAAACAATACACTAAGCCTTCCTCAACACTGCATGGGAATCAGCGCTGCGGTGGCAGATTTCTGAATCAACGCTAAACAGATGATTCGTAGCGGCGGCGTTTGAACGAGATTCTACTGCCAAAAGTTTTGACAAAAAGTGCGGAAAAAGTAATGATCGCAAAATTTGACTTTAAATAGATTCAGTGTACACCCGAAGAGGCGAGATTGCGAAACTACCCGAAGGAAGTGTCCAGTGAGAGAATAAACGACCATTGGAACGTGAGTTACCAAAATTAAAGTCATTTGTTACCTGGTTACATTCATCACACAGTTGTACTTTACACGCCACACATACACCTTCAAATCACTTAGTTTTTTTCTTGTAAGGCATCTAATTGATATGTCTTGGTAGTTCAAAGGAGTCACGTCCTGAGAGTAAAGATTTTTCACATATTAAACTCATGCTTTTCAACTGAGTCAAAGTCTGAATTATACTAGCCGATACTTGATTGGACATATAAAAAAAAATTGTCAATAATAATAACTTGTATAATTTTTTCTCTGCAATTTTATAATTTTTTTCTATGAATGATAGTCGTTCAGACGATTTGTTTGTTTTTAAAGAACCATTAAACTTAACTGATTTTTCAAAGCTAAACTGACTTGTTTAAATTTTTTCGTAGATTTAAAAATTTTATCAATCACATTTAATTTTTTCTTGGAACAAACGTTTCCAAGTGGCGCCCACAAAAAGCATAGTTTTAAGTTGTATTACAGGACTACATCACTGCAGAGGATCCAGTCAACAGAGTAAGCAACAAAAGTGCGCGGAGGTAACGCCCGACACAGTTTACAACACAAACAACACCCAATACTTGTTTTACTATAAATTGGCAGCCCAACTAGTGAGGCTTGAAAAAGACGGAACAAGCCCGGCAACTACCAACATATTAAAATGCCGCAACCAAAGGGAAAAAAGGTGAAGAAGACTGTGGAACCCGAGTTAAGTGTGGAAGACGGAGAGGCAGTACAGGTCGAGGAAACAGAATTAGAACCGCCCACACTAGTGGCGTTCCACTTGGAACGTTTCCAAGTGGCGCCCACAAAAAGCATAGTTTTAAGTTGTATTACAGGACTACATCACTGCAGAGGATCCAGTCAACAGAGTAAGTAACAAAAGTGCGCGGAGGTAACGCCCGACACAGATTACAACACAAACAACACCCACTACATTCTTTTTGTTATAGCGTGTACAAATAAATAGGCATGGCAACAACAATGTTTCCATTATTGTGAATGAAACCGTTTTTCTGCACACTATAATTTTCAAATATTGAATATTTTTCGACGTTTTAATAAATTTATTTAAATTTTTTTCATTACAAATACGGATGTGCCTTAAACACGAATTGCATTTTTTATGCAAAATATTACCATATAATGGGGGCGCGCGTTATACACGAGTGCGCATTATACACGCGAAAATACGGTATTAACTTAGTGATATAAAATTTTATTGTTTTATTAATAATTAATTAGATATAATAAGCTATGATTTTGTGTCCAAAATTTTATGTTTTATTTTAATATTTATTATTGTTGTACCTACAATGACTTTAATATTTATTATTGTTATAGCCACACGTTTTTGCTCTAAGGAGAGACGGGTGTATTTTGTTTCGAAACTACACCGTCATATTCAAATTTTACATAAATATGCCCGCAAAAACTCTTACACACACCATCATGTATTTACAACTTTTAGCGTAATTATTATGTACAACTATTTAGTCTCGGTTTCATGAAGCAAATTTTTCAATTTTTGGCATCACCTTTCATTATTCGTTACTACAAATTATTCTGGAATTTATAAAGAAAATAACATTCTGAAACAAACGTAATACAATTATTTTTATTTAAGTGATGATTAAAGAAGATTTTACTAAATTAATTATTATATTACCCAGTTCATCACTATTCTAGCTTGTCTATCTTAAATTAATCTTTCACTAAACTGTATTTAAAATAGAATGTATTCTCTATTTTCTACTAAAATGTATGTATTCACATAATCTGGATCACACTGCTTTGATGTAGGTCTCTACCATTATATTAATGGTAAGAAAATCGACACAACTAAGCAAATATAAACATATTCTATTTTGAAATCATTGCATCGTAAATGCTGATTCCCATAATTTATAAGTTTATGTAAATTGCATTAGGATGAAACTAATAAGCCTATGCTTGTCGTTTTATATGTTTACATTATGCACAATAAATTGTTACGTAATGCGGAAAAAGTGTACGGCATTACAGAACCTTCTACGTATTCCAGTGGTATCCGGCTGTAATGTTGTGTGCGTACGTGATTCTCAACGCGTTAGCTAGACTGTGCCAGACTTCGCCAGCCGCACGCACTGTGTCAATGCCCAATCGATTACCGTCTACTGTTTTCTTTTCTTGCTGACGCATAGTATGGACTGTTCTGGAACACTTGTTCTATCTATTTAAACAACTACAGCTGCGCTTAGCAATTAGTTAAGTGGCGATTTATTTCAGTGCGGTTCGTAGTATTGTGGCGAAGTGTTATGTGTTTTATAATTGTGCGGGACAATTGTAATACAATCGTGTTTTATATTAGTTAACATTTTTATTGCGTGTGAACAATTTTTATTTGTTTTGTTGTAAGAGACTATCTTCTTGATTACAAACTGTTTAATTGTGATAATTAAAGTTGGTGATCAGTGACTTAATTGGTGTCTTGTATTTTGTTTCCACTGTACCGTACGACGATCAGTAGACCGTCGAACAATATATTAGTTATGTTACTCATACGTTTCTTATACTGTATACTGTTAAGGCATTCAGTAACACCTCTAAATTATATTAAGTGAACAGCGGCAAAAGTTATAATAGCGCCAAAAATTAATGTTTTGCTGAAGCTTAAAAAGTAATATATAACTCTTTAAATAATCTAATTCAATAATTTGTAAAATATTTTTAGTTTAAATAATTTTAACCAACAAACGCCAGGATTAGACATGTGTGAAATCAAAATATAAAATGCAAAATATAGGCTACAATTTGTTTTAAAATAATTAATTTTAATTCCACATTCTTCGATTGAAGTGTATGTGCATAATACATTTATAAATGCATTTGAATATTCTAATTAGTGGATTGATTTACTTTTAAAATGTATTTAGAGATAGGCTACATATTACCGATAATAAGTGGCAATTGTACGATTTTATAATATAGATGAAATATTTAACTCTTGGTTTATGAAGTTGCTCTATAATGCATTCACTCCTCTTTAAATCTCATCTCATGTTTTCATTTACGAAGGATGAATGGTAAAAACAACTGTTTACCAAATGCTACACAGAGAAAACAGACTGAACAAAAAATAACTGGAAGTAATAAATGAGCCGTAATTAAAAGTTGCTGAGAGTTGTACACTGAATAATAACGAATATTCTCTCTTATTTTGATGTTCACGAATTTTCAGGAACGAAATCGTGCATATAAAATCGTTTGTAATAATAAAGTTTGTTATCTTTCTTATTACAAATTCTAATTTTTACTATGTTTTCTTCTCAATTTTCCGTATTAAATAAAGTTGTAAACTAAATGATTTACTTCATTTGTGTTTTTAAATAGAGTTTTGATAGCAAATTAAATACATTTTGTTCAAATATAGGATACAAGGTAAGAAGTCACAATGACTGCTGTTCAGTACTAAACGATATCATTACTAACGCGACAAGTGACGTGCACAGAGTAACACAGGATACCATATTCTTAAAATATCTCCCGATCCATTTACAGGGCCCCCCCTAGGGTGCTTGCCGCCCGGTTGCAGTTTTAACTTTGCCGCCCTCTTGAATATACTTTCGTATCCCTACTTTGCCACCCTATTTAATATTATTTTAATTAAAATTGTATATAGACATAAATAAAAAAATTGACAAAATATATATATATTTCAAAAACTTAATTAGCTGAGTATTTACAAGATACAAGTAGAAGATGTGATCCTAGAAGCGTTGAATACATATTAAAAAATATAATATTTTATTTGCGCGGTTGCCTTTTTAGAGTTTTTATAACGCTATAGTTTCTCAGCCACTTCCTCACTCACTTTCTTTGCCACACTATTTAATATTATTTTAATTAAAATTTTATATAGACATGAATACAAAAATTGACAAAACATATATATTTCAAAAACTTAATTAGCTGAGTATTTTCATGATACAAGTAGAAGTTGTGCTCCTAGAGCGTTGAATACATACTCAAAAATATATTAGTTTATTTGCGTGGTTGTCTTTTTAGAGTTTTGATAACGCTATAGTTTCTCAACCACTTCCTCACTCACTTTCTCACTATCTTCAAATTCAAATTGTTTTAAAGGTGAAGCACCAGCGTTTACACCTTTATTCTCATCAGTTTTTGGACGCTTAGTCTCAATTTTACTAGTATAACAGATAAATATTTTTCTAACGTACCATTTAACTTGTGTTGTTGTTTAAGTTTTGGCTTTTTTTGTTTATATTGAAAGCTCGACAACCGTTTTGTTTTTATGTCCGACATTTTGATGATATTACGAATATAAACCGTATACAAATACGACACGTCTCAGAACAACAACGCCAGACCATGACCAAAAACATGACCGTACGTGGAAACGTCTTAAGCATAACTAACAAATTTCTTTTACTGCTTAAAAACTGCTGTTGTTTTGAATACAATTGAATACAAGTTGACGGTCCTAAAGACAGAAGACTCTATCTTCTTTCCGTTTGTTGAAAGAAGACAAAAATTATTTCTTATCTTATCGAATAGGTACTTTATAGTTTGCCTACGTCGACATACACGCGCCTGTCTACAAAACTACAAAGAGATTGCAGCTATAACTCGGATATAAATGCCGCTCCGCAACAATACCTATACGTTTTCTTGGTAGTGAAAACAAAGGTTGATCCCAGTACACAGCAGCAAGAACAACTCAGTACACGTTATTGTCATATGCCTAAACCTAGTTGGTATTAATTTTTTAAATTTATTTTTCAATATCTTCTAATAAATTTGGCAGTTTACGGCCACCCCTTTGGTACTGCCGCCCGTGTGCGGTGCACATTTCGCACATATGGTAGCGGCGGCCTTGTCCATTTGCTAAGTTTTAGGTTCCTTCTACTATTGCAGACATTTTCAGCGTGTTGAGGAAATAGCAGCTTTGAGTCAAACAGCTTTAACAATTTTTTTCTTTATAATGAAGCTGAATATCGTATTAGGAAAATGCAAGAGATGTACAGATGTACATTGGTTTTACAGATGTACGTGGAAATTTTAGTTTTCTTAAAACTAAAAGGCGTACAATTCCGTCGCGCACATCTGTCCATCGCTAAAAGAAAGATTATTCTTAAAGCCACTGATATGAAGTACTCAATTAATTTCATCCGTAAACATTTACACGTCACAACTGATGACAAATGTTACATCATTTATGAAGATTTTATGGAAGCAGTGATCTAAACTGAAATATTGCGGAGATCCGGAAGTGGCTATAAAACTATCGGCGGCATTAACACTAAACCTCACTTGAAGCATTGATTGTGAAGATAAGAGGCCTTGGCCGAATAAGTTGGGGTAAACACACGCTTGATAATTTACTCAAAACCATTTAACCGGTAGTTTATCGAAAGCTTTCATACAGACTAGGTATACAGCAACCACTCGGGCATTACTTTGAACTACTGGAACAGGCTATTGACAGAAACAACGCCAAATTGGTAACAATACGACGCTTATTAGTAGATCCATGCTAGTGGAGAAACTAATATAACAAAATTCTATTGCTATATGAATATATATTTCAAAACTTTCGCAAATAACACCAACAACAGATATTGTCTTAAAATCAGAGAGTGCATTAGAAACTTTCTTTTTTACAGGAGTCAAAATAGCTAGTCTCTACAGTCGTTGATACTCTCCAGACATTGACTTCTATTTACAGACTGAGGCAAGAACGGTAACACTAATTTCACCCACATCCTTGATGATAAATGATGAAATCCAATCAATGCTAACTGCCGTTCTAACCAGTCATGACGACGGTGATGCTAATGTTTTGGCGTCATCAACGGCGACGATACAACTACAAATGTTTTGGTACTGGGAGAATGTTACCGCTTGAACAAAACACAAGAGACAAATGCAAGCAACCGTATTAAAAAAATTATTTTCTGTGGGCCACTATCCGCACAGAATGTTTATAACAACGTGGATGAAAACGACGCAGACAACTGACTTACGCAACAGTTAACGATACCAATGGGTAAATACCATCCCTCAGGAAGAAGCTACACGTTTATTGCCAGTACGGTGCACTTTTATTGGTTTTGTTACACTCAGTGTCCTCTCTTACCTGGACATCGACAACATGACGGATAACAAGTCCGATGCAACTTGGACGGACTCGACTCGACGTCTTACAAACATTGTAAGTAAATAGTATGCTCCCTGAACTACGGCACATCCTCATGCAATAAACAACATTTTCGGAGTTCGAAACATTTGAATTTGGGTTACAACTCCTTAAAATCTAACACCCTGCTAGATTTCCACAATTTTTTCAATTTAAAAAATTTTTAACTTAGACAATGCAAAGTTTACATTTTGAAATTTCTAAAATTGAAAAAACAGTACATTCAGATGTTAGTTTCAATTATCCTATTATTAGACACCTCACATGTATGTTGGCATTTTTATCAAACTTTTTAGGCCCAAAGTCCAACAATGACCAAAAATGTATTCCGATAATTCTTTATTACTTTCAAAAATTTGCTTGTTGGGGCGATGGACGAAAGCTACTTAAAAAAAAATAAAATTATTTATAAGGTTTACAAGGTGCATCTGCTACACGAAGAGAGTTGCAAGACACTGTATCAATCACGATTCAAACTACTTAACATCCTTGCCATCTGGAGATGGTGCAGACATAAAATATGTGTTGTATACGATACAAACAACCATAAAGAAGGCGGCAGATGAAGCATTCGAGGAAAGAAGAATATTCGCAGGAGGAAATGCTTACAGATTTGTGACGAGGAGATACCGGCAGCAATAAGAGAAGAGAAGGAAGCTTAGCATAATTTTCTGCGATTACAAACTGAAGACGCAAAACAAATTTACGAAGAAGGGAAATTTTGCTAAGACATGCAGTACACATGAAAGGTCTTGGGACAGATTTATTCCGTCAATAGAAAATGATGTTCATGGCCATCAAATGATTGCCCATAAATTGTTAAGGAACTTTACTAGTACTGAAAGAGGTAGAGCAAATTAAATATAATAACAGTAAATTAGTGGACTGAGACCTATAGGCCTACTAAACCTTGGTTTGTGCCTACAAAAAATGATTTTGTGGTAAGTCAAGATGATACGTCATCAAAAGTCGATCCTATGACAATAGAAGACAGAGGTGGAGCTAAAAAAGTTAAAAATAGAAAAGCTACAGATTTGGATGGAATAAACTCAATGGAAGGAGGGGAGGATTTGATGGCTCAACTTTTGACGTTATTCAATAAATGCTGGAAAGCTGGTACACGTCCCTAAGTCTTGGTTGCAGACAAGAGTGATATCCTTATTTAAGAAGGAGCAACGGAACTGGTGTAAAAATTACAGAGGAATTAGCCTTTTAAATACACGTTACAAATTGTATTCATGAATCATTAATCAGCGTTTTAAAGCTACCTCTGATGCATTTTATTAGAGGAGCAGAGTAGTTTTTGTGTTGGACGACTTTGCAGTGAAAATGTTTTTTTTTTCAGTAACAAAAATAATTGAAAAAATACGCGCCATGAATTTAGAGACACATGTGGCTTTTATAGATTACGAGAAGGCCTTTGATAGGCTGTGTAGACGTCGGTTGTAAGATATTTTAATACGTACAGGCTTTCCACTTCATCTCGACCGCACTATTCAGAGCCTGTATGCAGGGACAACTATTCGTAAACATTTAGACAAGGGAAGATTGCCTCAAGAAGTGGCTATAAATTAAGGTGTTATACAAGGCTGTACTTCTCACCAAGTTTACTTAATATGTATATTGACAAAATTTTGCGAGATTGGATGAACATCTCTCCTGCAGTTATACGAATCTCCGATAAGGGATCACTTAGCACATTACTATATGCAGATGACCAAATGATTATAGGGAAGACTAAAAATGAGTTACACAGGTCTATTTATATCTTGCATACAATCTGCCAGAAATACAACTTTAAGACCTCAAATACTAACACAAAAACAATGGCCTTCCTAGGATGAACCCTGTAAGAGCAAGAATTGTAATTAATAATAGTTATTTTGGAGCAGATATTACATTTTAATTATTTGGGATGTGATATCTCATATAAGGACAACGATAGCCAGAGAAAGTTAAATAAATTTAGTTAAGTCAGTAGAACATAAAATAACTAAACACAAGTGAAATAATTACAGATATTGTTATGACGGTCTACGGTCTACTTGATCGTCGTAGGTACAGTCGAAACAAAATCAAGACACCAATTAAGTCACTAATCACCAGCTTTAATTTTCACAGTTAAACAGTTCGTTATTAACAACACAATCTCTTACAACAAATCAATTAAAAATTGTTTACACGGAATAAAATTTCCACTAATATTAAACATAATTGTATTACAATTATCCCCCCCCCCCCCCCCCCGATTATTAAACACTTCACTAATAACCGCTTGAACGCACACAGTAATATCGCCTGATAATCACTTGTAATCGTCCGACAATAAACTCGGACCGCACTGTAAATTATGGCGACTACAACTCAAAAATAAGGCCGTTGCCACCATGTATTTATACCTCCGCTCACAGACCAAAACGTTCAAAACTACGTCTTATCGCCAGTGTGTACTACGTAAATAATTGCGGCCTTGACACAGTCCGCGCGGCTGGCGGGTTTGAGAAAAGTCTCTCGTATGTGTTGAGAGTCGCGTACACCACCGCCCAGTGCGTGCTTCCATCAAAGGTTGGGGCCTTGACATGAACTGTCCCAACCACAGGCGAGGTGACCTTCTCTATTTACTTATTTTCTGTCTTTCTCTGTCTTTACCATTGGTACAGTCTGTTCAGAAAGTTGCTTTTTTTTTGTATCTTCAGGCACTGCTCAACTTCGCTTTTAATTTGTTTCCTATGTTTGCCATTGAGTTTTCTACTAAAGATATTTTATTTGACACAGATTCTTCTATGACAGATATTTTTGTAGACATAGATTCTTCTATGACAGATAATTTTGTAGACATCGATTCTTCAACAATCGAGACAGATTTTTCTACTTCAGCTATTTTTAATGTCATTGATTCTTTTACCTCCGATATTTTAGTAACTTGCTTATTAAACTCACCTCGTAGGAGACCCAATTCTGAGGTACTGTGTTCTTGCAACTGTTTTTGCATAGCTTCAAAGAGAGCTTCTGTTTTATCTGCTTCTTGCTTACGTTTTTCATCCTTTCGTTTTTCTGCTTCTTCCGCCTCCTGTCTGCGTTTCTCATCCTGCCGTTTTTCTACTTCTTCTCTTTTTCGTCTTTGTTCTTATTTTGTCTTTCTTTTGTCTTTTGTCTGCCGCAGCAGCGCTTGGAAAGCTTCCATCATCTGACTGGCATCCATTGTTTACCGATTAATTACGAATTACCTCGTTTTGTACAATGTGTCCACTGTTTCTACTGTTTACCGTTCTATCACAGTTCTGACACCACTGTTACTATGGTCTACTTGATCGTCGTAGGTACAGTGGTAACAAAATCAAGGCATCAAATAAGTCACTAATCACCAGCTTTAATTTTCACAGTTAAACAGTTCGTTATTAACAACACAGTCTCTTACAACAAATCAATTAAAAATTGTTTACACGCAATAAACTTGTGACGATTTCATTAATTAAAAATATAGTAATTAATAAATAGGTAATGTAAAGGCTGAGAAATTTTAAATTTTAATAAAATCGCACAATTAAACTAAATTTTATCGCTATCATAAAATTATAATAATATTTAATAAAGAGTTTTAATAATAAAATAAAAAGGAATACGAGTGTACAGATAGGGTAAACCTTGTTAATTAACCATGCATAGACATGCGCTAACCGGAATTAACTTGAATACCGTCCCCTAAACAAACTAATAATACTTGTAAATTGGACATTATTTAAATAATTAAACAAGACCACAGTAGTGTACTTTAATAACGTTTGTAATTAAGAATATCTCTGAATAATTAAAAAGTCAAACTTTAACCATTTAAATAAAGGAGAAATGTGGAACTATTTCGCTGCGACGCGTAACCTCCGCGCGATTTACTGACCCTTCCTACATAGTTACAGAGCAGAGATGATGCGTCGTTCAACCAGTAAGCAGCTCAAAGCCGAGCGCTGTACAAAATATGTACTTTTTGTTAAATGTGGTTATTAGTTTCAAATAACCGTGTGAAGAGTTATACAACGAGAATGTAGTGTGTAACAGAAAAAAGTAATGTAGAAAATTAAGTGCGTAAGGTGACATCTCCCAGTCAGAAATATAGTTAAAGTTATTTTAGTGTTGTATATGTAAATTCAGATACAACCGTACTATTACCAAATGTGATGTGGATAACTGTAAAATGTGAAGACGAAGACCTCAACTGTATTTATAATACCACCGAGAAACAGGACGACTTCATGACACCGTAACATCCGAATCAACATTAGTTGAGTCCGAGGACCTTCACCAGAAAGACTACCACGATGACAACCCACTACAGAGAGAGGACCGTAGAATCACGCGTGGAGGACTAGGACTAAAACCCTTAACTAAGAGGTGACGCGGAGGCTTGTCTTCCGTGGATATGTATCTTTTGAAATAGAAGTAATTGTAAACTAAAAGACTTTAAAATGACAATCTCTAAAGTTTAAGAATAAATGTTGTAACAAGTAATTTCAGTAACCATAAGTTGTAAAGTAACACGTGTGATGTAGCGTTGGAACATTGCACTACTAAATGATACCATTCCTCAAATGGTATAAAGAGTAATAAAGTAATTCATTAATGGAGTAGAGTAAACTTTAAATTTCTAAGTAATACATATAAACTCGGATCCGAGGTAAAATGCGCTAACTGTATTATAAATCTTAATGTAGAAAACCAATTACAATTTTCACTGTAATTTAAAAGTTGATAGTTATGTATAATCAAATAGACATAAATAAAGAGATGTCATCTTTAGTACAATACTAAATTGAGTGCATAAATCAGCAGACTACTCCCCCCCCCCCAAGTTCCTTGTATATTAATTGTTTTAGTGATTTGATTAATTTTCAGCTTGTTACAACGAAGGCAGCCTGTATAATTGGCAGAACCAATTAATGCGGTTTCCCTATGTTATAACGCCAGTCAAGATGTTATAAAATGTCCACTAATATTTAAACATAATTGTATTACAATTATCCCCCCCCCCACGATTATTAAACACTTCAATAATAACCGCTTGAACGCACACAGTAATATCGCCAGACAATAAACTCGGACCGCACTGTAAATATATCGCGACTACAACTCAAAAATAAGGCCGTTTCAGCCAGGTATTTATACCTCCGCTCACAGACCAGAACGTTCCAAACTACGCCTTAGCGCCAGTATGTACTACGTAATTAATTGCGGCCTTGACACAGTCCTCGCGGCTGGCGGCTTCGAGAAAAGTCTCTCGAATACGTTGAGAGTCGCGTACACCACCGCATTACATTCTGGATCCCTCTGGAACGTTCGATAAACACGTAGATTGTTCTGTGATGTCGTAACAATATATTGAATATAAAAACATGTCGTTTGTATATATGTTGAAAATATAAATATTTGTAATAGAAGAATTATTTAATTATTTATTTAAACTTGCGGATTAAACTTGCCGTTTCACAACTGCCACGTTTTGGTTCTTATTAAAATATTATAAATATCCCTAGGAAGCCCATTTCCTTGATGCGGACGTGTTATAATCTTTCGTGTAAGCTATGCATATATTCCTGTCAGACTAGGCCTATATAGTGTTTCAACCTTTTGTTAGTAACGTGCAGAGGCGCGCTATAATCTCCACAGTCTATGCTTGTTACAATAAATACGACACGGAAAGTATGAATAAACATTTTACTCGCGTCTTTCAAGCTATAATTAAGAGTTTAGGCAGTTTAAACAGATTGTCGTATGCCAAGCATATTGTGTATTTTACAGTTCTTCAGATTTTTTACACTTATCTGGCTACAAACAGATAGACTGACACACAAGTACTAAACGGTAAAGTTAAAACAGCAATCTCTCGCCGCTCGTTCAACACTTAAGATAATATGTCATCTAAATGCCTAAAGTTGTAGTCTAAAAAACGAGTGTGATATTATTTTAAAACTTTACAGAATTTCTTCAATCTCACGAATACAACTTCACGTTTTAGAGCATTCCGTTTGCATATATTAAATTAATTAATTATTGTTCTGTTTGTATTTAGAGTATTTAGTAGTTTCTCTTAGGATAAACCTGAGAGAAAAGAAAACAAGATGTCACGTCCAGTAGCTCGATGCAGGTAATTGTTATTTATATCATTAAAATTTTTTTTTCACGTAAGATACAAATTTAGAAACACATACAAACAAAGTTAAATTAATTTTTAATCAATAGCATAACAACAAAATATTACATTCTTTCTACGTTTCTCGCTAGGATGTTTCCTGTGGCATGGTAAGCAAACCAGAATATATATCATCAGTTCACAACACTTTCGAGTATACAATTTTATTGTTGAAATTCCACCCAAGTGTATTAACAAAGATATATCTCACTGTTCCTTTATTGCCTCTTGCTTAAGACACCGGTAAATCATGCGGGATTTAGTTTACCCTGATATGACTCACATTTGTCTAGTTCCCAACAAGATTTTGAGTTATCAGAAATACGGGGTTTACTAAAATGATGTATAAAAGCGGTTACATTAAAACAAGTATTAGGTAACTACGACAGAAGTAATCAAATAACCACAGAAAGCTTTCTCGTTGGAAGTAACACAGAAACCACAAATTACGACCCACATTAGTGTTTATTACCGAACAAAGTACACCCAATTAAGAAGCGTCCCTACATTCTTATTTTAAATGTATGTAAGTAGTCGTATAAGTTATACCAACGCTTTCTCTCAATAAACATGCCTTTGTCATTTATTACTAATACATTTATTACTTCTGACTGCTTACAGATAGAAAATAAAAAGTTACATCTTATAATTATAATAATAATTAGTAATAATACACGCAGAGTAGTTTTTGACTTTGTCAATTAATGTGCTGAAGTACTTAGTAGGGTGCCGAAACAATTTTTTCAAGAAGATGACAGATTTTTAATGCTAACAGAAACCTTTACTGATCAGAATGGAGAAAATGTATTAATTAACCCACGGACGACCGATTGTGCTACATAGCAGACGTGCAATACTTATTCGAGTAGCTGCCGACACCAATACCCTTATTGGGAGATTCCAGTACTCACAGTCTCACTTGGGGCTGTGAGTGTGCAACTACAAACAGGGTCTGATGTAAATTAAAACGGTTGCTATTCACCAGTCCACTGTTCTTTATAACATCTGTGACGGCACTATTTTAGCCGCTGGGGCGCTACAATCTCCCCCTTTCAATCTTTCTGTAGCCCAAATATTGCTCAACGCCTCTCGTGGAAATTATTGTTTCCTATTGCTTATAACAGGCAACTTTCAAAAGAATAGATACGCATGCCAAGGAGTTGGTGCACGAACCGTGCTAACTGGTTTGCTTTGCCGACGATTTCAGACCCGCCGGCTATGCTACCGTAGTGTGGTACCGCAGAAGACATCAGTACCGTACTGGAATGGCGTTAAGCGATGAGGTTTTAATAAATTTTCACAACCTGGTCGCTAACAAACGCTTTGGATCTGCATCTCGGTGAAATAGAATGCCTTTGAAAATATCTCGCTGGGAGAATTTTGTATCTGGAATCACCCGGTCGGGAGAAAACGCGAAGCATCAGAAACTCTCTAGACTTTGGAAGCGCTGAAAAAAGGTCGTATACGCTGAAAACCTGTTTACGATAAAACAATTAAACGCCTCTGTAAGGGCTGCTGGAAGTACCCCAAGAGGGCAAGTTATCATTTTCAGCATTTTAAGACATCCGTCAGAGACAACGAATTTCACACTATTACAAATATATAACATATGGCCGCAAGGGATTATCTACACTCTGTAGGAAGAAGCAATTTCAAACAATGGCAAACAATGGCAAATCGTCTAATGGCTCGTCTAGTGTCTGTAGCGGCACAGTATAGTAACTGTTTAACAGTATGAATACAGGAAACATAATTTGATTATGTGGATTTTTGAAAGTTGGATTATTTGGAAGGCGCGGTCCAATTATGCATTACGCATTACACATGCTTGTCGTATCTATTGACCTATAGAAGGCCTCTGACACAATAAAGGAGCACAATGTCTTACAACGTTAAAATGTCTCCTAGTAGCAATTTTGAGGAAAATTTCCAAAACTCATTACAAGCTCCCTCTCGTAACTTGTTTCGAGAAACCATCTCTAACAGGAGCGTTTTGGAGAACGTAGTGCGTGAGCAGTTCGCAGCTTATAATCGCTATCAACGAGTACTTCAAGACCATTGTAGCATGTAAAGTAAAATTCATGAACGCTGACCACCTTGCTTTTTTTTGTTCGTCGTCGTCAACACAGATAACAAAGTATAAATTGCAACGAGCCATTAATAATATCAGAGAGAACCGCCGAAAATGTAGGTTTTTGTTTCTTATTAGCAAACGCAACTTACTTTCATTCTGTCGAAAAAAAGTGAGATGACTGAAAGCGACTCTAAAGATAAACGAAGTTGGAATTCAATGCGCACATAAGTTCTATTCCTGGGCATACTTTTCGACAGACGATTAACATGGAAAAAATGTAAACACTATAATAGATGTAGACACTGTATCGTGTCTTAGAACATGAGGGTTTGCAGTTTACTTGTATATGGATGCGAGTCATGCAGGCTTCAAGGGCAACGAAGACCCTGGTTCTGCCTTACAAATCGGTGCGGGCAGTGCAGAAGTAGACTTTGTACATATAAAATACGCCGATTTGAAGATTGCTGCCACATAAGCATATTTACCTCGTGGCACCAAACAACACTAACCGTGAACAGGTTGTCTCACAAGACTACATACAAACCTGGCATAATCGTACCTGCTATAATCAGAACGGCAACAGGCGGAATACACCTGTTGCAGAATGCTTGCAGTAAAACATATAATACAACTGTGCTCTTCGAGCCTTGAGGCGGAGATGCGAGTTAAGAGCTGAACTGAAAACCGACTTCGCCAATGAAACAACATCGATTGAGAGCAAGTAATCGATTCCCTTCGAAGGCAATTGACTTCATTAACTGCTTATATAACAACTGTTCTGGGTTACTATTGCCCAATGTCCATGCTACTAGCCAATGTCCATAAAAAGTAATGTGCATTCTTTTTCTTGTGTTTTCTTTGAGAAGATAAATGCTTAAAATCGAGCACAAAATTTAAAAAAGTGTAAGTGTAATTTAGGACATACAATTGTGTAAACTAGTTTAAACAGAACCAAACGTAAAAAAACCTCTAAAGATATTTGTATAATTGAAATTTTATAAACTTTCTCAATCTAATTTAAATATACTCCAAATGTAAAAATTGTAAATAATTTATGGTAAATTCCAGTAGCTAATAACGATAATTTTCGTAAATATTTGTAAAATTTTGTATTTCGTCAAAATTTTTAATTTCCTCGTTCAGAGTACTAACTTTTCTACGTTGTTAGTACTTCTCGGTAGATAAGTTAATTACAGAGTACTAAATAATTTATAATGTTAACTCTAAATTATCTGTACGTCACAAGAGATTTATCCGTTTCCAAATCTCCAGGAATCTTCACAGTTACTATGGGGAAAGATGGGGTAAAATTATGAGCTTTACTAGTTTCCTATTGCATTGTATTTATTGTTCATAGACTAAAGGTACCATACATACGATTTGCAATCAAATTTTTATTACTCACATTTTTAAAGACGATCGACTTCGGTCACAGACCATCGTCAGGTCATATACAGCACACTTGCGGTCACAATATCGTAAAACAACCACTATTTACAAAAACTAATTCGTAGACATTGATTAATGAACGTAATACGTACGTCGTTGTCCAAAGTTTTTATCACGTTCATTAATCAATGTCTACGAATTCGTTTTTGTAAATAGTGGCTGATTTACGATATTGTGACCACAAGTGTGCTGTATCTGATCTGACGATTGTCTGTGACCAAAATCGATCGTTTTTAAGAATGTGAGTAATACAAATTTTATTGCAAATCGTATGTATGGTACCTATAGGCTATGAAAAATAAATACAATGCAATAGAAAATTGAAATTATAGGTACCATTAGTAAACAATAAGTGTGGGTATATTAAATACATCACATTATCATGAGCTTTACTATCTGCGTGGAGCAGTGATCAATGCACTTGCTGCTATTGCGGAATATTGTGGGTTCGCTGGACTGTTTGTACGCAAGACGTCTAACCGCACTCCTAGTTTACTCAGCTATACGGTATCATACTCTTTGCATTGTATTTACTCTTAGCGTCAGTTGTGTGACTGGTTAGTACTCTACTGAAAAAAAATGAATTGCACAGCGCCAATGTTTACAAACGCTCAAGATTATAATTAAGAATTTCACTAAAGCCTGAAATTTAATATTTAAAAAATTACAAAAAATGCACCGGTTGTGGTTTAAGGAGTAGGCCTAAAGCAAATTAATAAATATAAAAACGTCTGACTTGTGTGATACTTTGGTCAAGATTTTGTTTAGAGGCTACGGACAAGAATAGGATGGTACATCCACCCATTCCTATCGAACGTTGAGTAATGAACTCCACAGGATCAACATCCGCTTTCAGTTTGCCAGCCACTTAAGTGATTTCTTTGGCTTCATTCCTTTAAGCTAACAACAATTTCTAAATATCAGGTCTACTTGTACAAAAAATTAAAACGTTATGATTATCTGAATACTGTATCTCAATATTTCGTAGTTTGTTGTGATAAATTATATTTTATTATGTAGGCCTAATATTAAAAAAAAATATCCAGTTTTCGACTAAGATAAAGTTTGTTCCTTCTACGGGATTACATAAAATATTTTTAATACAAGAATTGTATATTGTATATTTTCACATAGGATCTGCCAATATCTAATAATGATACCTTTAAATTAATGAAATTAACGTACATGAATCACAAATCATAACGTTATGTTTGTCACTGCATTATGTTTGCTTTAATTTCTAATTCTTAACTTAATCCTTGCCATTCATTATCCAGTAAAATTGTGTTGTCGTCTAAAAAAAGTTACATAGCCTAAAATATTAAGACAATTTCAACGACTGGATGGCAATTTTCAGTGGTGAATATAATAATTTAATATGTTTTATACGGAAATATAATTTTTTTCAAGACTAGATAATTGTTTTTAAATCAAAGTTTTAAATTGAAATTTCAAAAAAAAGCAAACTATGTATTCTGTACACTGTTTAAAAATTTTAGTCTGTATTCTTACCGACCTAATCTTCTAAATGATTTTTACTTAAAAGTCAGCATCTTCTCCGACCTAATGCTGTACGGAATATGCAGAACACCATTTTTTCATTGTAACACTCATGATCATCACCATCATCATCATCGTCGTCGTCTTCATGATCACCCAATACCACCGCTATCATCGCCACAATAAAAAATAATAATAATAATCAGTATCATCATAATCATCATAATTATCATTATCATCGTCCTCGTCGTTTTCCTAATTTCTTGTGATAACTAGCACCTGTTATTCATAGGGTATTTTTTGGTATTCAAATGTCAATTTGTCCTTGTATATGACCTGTAATTATTGTGTGACATAGCCTACAATGTTAGATTCTCTTTCTAAAATATTTTGAAATTGAAATTTTAAATGGATGTTTCAAAATAAAGGAAACGATATAAACTATACACTGTTTCGCGATTTCAAATGCGTACGGCGTTAGCGTAATCTGCTTAACAAATCAATTTTGTAACTAGAATTTAGATGGCAGCTACTAGACAAGATCGATTGAGAGAACACTGTGTCCTCGAAGGCAACTTCATTGATTAACCGGTTATCCATAACCAATAATCAACCATCCAATAACAATAATTCATATTTTATTCCAAAACAACATATTCCACATTATTCTTACGGCAAAAATGGCGCGTTATTAAGTACACATATATTCATGTCTGTTGAATGTGGTGCACTACTTTTCGACTAATCTCTGTGTCCATGCTGTGTGTGTCTACAGTACCCTAATAATAATAATAATATTCATAATATGGCTTTAATAAAGACTTTTTCTTGTAAGTATACTTACCACACAGGTGTGTGTGTATTTGGGGGGGGTGTCAAAAATGCAAATTGTTTTCTGACAGGTATTACATGAATATAAAAATTACTTTAAACAGGTAGTGTAATGGGTTAATAACACCGTGTAATTCGACCAACGGCTGTACCAGGTGGAATATGCCTGAGTCGACGGCATGAGGGGTGAGATCAACTGTCTATGTGTGTGGATGTCTGTGAGTTTGTAGCGTTATTTGTATGCGTATGTAAGACCTATACTAACAGGAAATGTGACGACCACAAAAGCATACGTTCTTCCCGAAACAATGCAAAAGAATGGGGGTCATGGTAAAATAAAATGTATGTACTTGTGATTCTTAAGTTTTATTTCCAAATGACATCCTTACTTAAAATGAAATCTGCTAAGAAATATTATTATGTTGATTAATCTACGTGCACACTTGTAATAAAGTACTATCTGACAATTTAAATTTTATGTTTTAAATAAAATACAACTTGTATATTACACAACTCTAACTTTGTGAAGTAGGCTTAGTGTTTGTTTGTAACACGAATAAGCTGAAATCTAGTTGGATATATATAATTAGACATGTACTAGGCATTGTCGAAAACACGAACACACACACACAAACGCGCTTAGATAAGGCGCGCACACGCATACAAACTCGCGCGCGGAGATAACATTCTCACACGGACACAACTGTAGCGTAGAAACACACACACACAGGTGTGTGTGTTGTGGTGAAACATTTATTTTATATAAAATAAAATATGTAAACGAAAATATGTTATCTTTAAAAGTAGAAAGTAATAAAGCTACAACAGCAAGCATACGAACGCATATCCGGACAAATGATTAAATCTGTGTTTTCTGTAATCCTCAGCAAATGTATGATTTGTTCCTATACGCTATTGATTTTTAAGCAACGGGGTTGAGCGCGTTATTACTGTTAGTCACGAATGCCCCCCAGCGTATATACTAGGAGAGAGCATTTAATGATGATTGGAAAATCCCTCTGTGGCCAGAAATACACAAGCGCTCAGACGTTTGAAACGGTTTTTTCTCTTGTTACGATCGTTGTAGCCTATATTTTACACAACGTGTAGCAACATGAAGCCCAAGTAACATCTATAGTTGTATAAAATCGTGATTCTTAGTGTTTTCTACATTAGCTCGCAAGCTTAACTTAACACTTCATTGACTTCTTATCTACAAACATTATAATAAACTGCTCCATAGACTGAAATGATATAATTCTTGTTACTTGTACAGAGACTGTAAATAAATGTAATATTAGCATAGAAGTTTAACAAAATACAAATACTTTAAAAAAGAGATGATTTACAAATTAAGTCTCAAGAAAGAAATTGGTTAAATCACATAAAAACTGAAGCTTGACAGAATTAAATAAACGTAATATACATTTAAATTTATTATTATTATTATTATTTTTATCGGCCATCAAAAGGACTACATGCCAATTTCAATTCTTTATTCTTTGTTCTTTCCTTTTTCTCCAATATGCTTTAATCTTTTCACTGTGTCTCTTCTTCCTGTCTTCAGTCCACTATGAACCTGCGTTTTTCTCTCTCCTACCCTGGACTCCTTCCATTTTTAACACTTTTGCCCGAAAAACTTCTCTTTCAATTGCTTCTTCTGCGTGTATATTATTTTTTTCTAAATCCTTTTGGACTTCTTTAATCAAACTTGATGTTGATTTCTTCTCCCACAGATATTTAAAGATCTGTTTTGTTAACCTATTGTCGTATATTCTATTATTATTATTATTATTATTATTATTATTACCGAACTGTCTAATACAGTAAACAGAGCGAAGAACTATTTGAAACTATTGAAACTCTTGTCACACTGTGTATAGAAAATGTAATACCTCCTGTACACATCATCAATGTAGGTCAAGTTACGTTTACTAATGATAAAGATATTAACATGTAAAGCAAATTGCTTAATTTAACAGATATCTTTCAGTGCAAATATATGTATATGTGTGGATGTGTAGGCGTGTGCTTGTAAATGTGTGTGTAAATGTTTACCTTATTCCGTTATATCAGAGCACATTTTCAACTACCTTAATAAACACTTCACAGAATGTTAGATACAAAATTGTTTCATATCAAATACAGGTAAAAATAGGCTATATTTTCGTTTTAATAACACGTAAACTATTGGAAAGTTTTAGATATTAAAGTCTAGATTGTCCTAGATTTTATATATACACAAAATAATATATAAAAAAATGTATTTAAAACAAATGTACACAAACATAAAATACATTTTGTAATAAATGTAAAAAATGACAACAATCGAAAATAGAATCGAAGTAAAATCGATTATCTGTTAGCTATATTGTAAGCGAAACATTCAATTGCAATTCAAACAAACCTCTGTAGATACAGAATAATTTCTGTGAAACATCCGTCAGGTGAAAATAAACCTTCTTACAGTGTATTTATTTGAAGATACTAGATGTATGTGTGTGTGTGTGTGTGTGTGTACATTTGGAACCTTTGCGCTAATGAAACTACAACTTTGAGTCTAAAGGACAGTACTAAATACTCAAAGTAAGATAAAGGGTACGTTATGGAAATGTATTTCCTAATCTGTTCATGATGTACATAGAGGACGTCATTAAAATTTAGAAAAAAATATACAGGACCGTTTACCAAATGATAAAAGCTTAAGAGCATGATAATGTCTTTCAGCCGCCAGCTAAACGCAACATTATTATGGTTACTAACTGACTGATTGTTTCTTTTGCGCAAATGTTGCGTTCAGCTGGCGGCTGTAAGACATTATCATGGTCTTAAGCTTTTACCATTTGGTAAACGGTACTGTATCTTTTCCAGATTGTATGAGGCTATGTCAAGTAATAAAGCAACTGATACAGAGATTCAACAATTTTTATTGAGCAGGGGCAACGCTTAACATAGTTTTGTGGTGACTGAAGTAGGATATATAATTTTGTGTCTGTAGTTGATCAATATTACAGGTGAAGACTCCATCGATGCAAGTATTGTTGCGCGTAGTAGAGATTACCGGATCGTTGTTGAGTTGGAGATGCCAATTCTCTTGTAGGAACTCGAGAAACTCCTTGCCGTTGTCTGATTTCAAGTCGATATTCACATCGCCACCGAGAATCATTGGTATTTTGTAGTAGCCATACTTGTCGATCACTTTGAATAAGCCAGCAACCTTTGGGCTGCACGCCATCATGTTTAATACGAAGAATTCTTGTATTTTCTCCATGACCGATTTGGGTGTTATGTAGACGTTCACCAGTATGGCACGCTCACTGTTGATCGTAGTCTGTATGGCACAAATATCGCCTACAGCGTCGTGTGCCGTTGCCATTTGTTTAACCTGCATCGTAGATTCTTCATACTTGAGCAGATCCTATTCGGTTGCCTGCAGATCCGAGTCTTCCCTCTCGTATATTGCGACGCCACCAGCTCGTACGGTGTTTCGTTTGAATTGTGACACCGGTTTGTAGCCTGCTAGCTACGTTCTCGCCGTTTTCAATCCAAGATTCCGAGACAGCCATAATTTTAACTTGAGAGAGCACAGAATCGGTGGATATATCGTCAACGTGAGCTCGTAAGCTCTGCACGTTAAACTTTAGGAGTCACAGAGCTGTTGGACTATTTACAACTTGATCCAAGAATTGTCTCGACTTGTCGCCGATCGTTTCCAACTTGTGGTTTTCGAGACGACGAAACTCGCTGCTCAGTTCACTGTTAACTTTACCGAGAGCGAGATGGAACGTATGATCGCCTTTCTTGTTGGTCAAGTATAATCCTTGCAGCGATGTGGCTCTCGACAGAGCGACGTAGACCAACTGTTGCTCATGAGCGCTGTCGTATTCATATATAACCGTGTCGTATGTACCACCCTGTGACTTGTGTATCGTTATAGCGCAAGCTTCGACCAGAGGGAATTGTTGCCTCTTGCAATTCAATACTTCACTCTTGAGCGTTATAGTTGACGTTCGCTTACTGGTGGGTACCCATTTCTCGTTCAATCCCTCGATGGTTGCGACGTACGCTTTACACTTCGTTCGTATTAATTTAACAATTGTTGGTTCTTTAAACTCTAACCACAAGCGTTTTATGTCGAAACGTTGTGGATCAAAGAAATCAAACTCAAAGTAACGCAATGTTCCGATCGCACCGTCCAGCACTCTTATCATGTATGATTTACCTATCATCAGTTTCAGGAGGAACGGCAACCCACCAGTCTCGTCGGGTTTCATCTTGTGTACTTTCGTACGAGCGCTCACCAATTGCTCGTTATTCTTGTAGCCAGAGTAAGTATCCGTAGCTGTGTATTGGATTACGTGGTCGCCTTGTATCGAGACAGAATTGTGCTCGTTTACGTCCATCGTACGAAAGAAGAGGCGTATCGCTTCGGGGAAGTGCTCGTCCACATACTACGAATCTATTGAAGTGTTCGTCACGAATCTACTCTCGATCGTAGCTCTCTCCTCGTCGGTTAGAGTCGCTCCGTCGCCAATCTTCGTGAGGATGCCCGAGAACGTTACGTCTGCCTGTCGCATCACTTGGACGAGCGGATAGTAATTGAGCGATTACCAAACGATGTCGTTGCAGAACGTTGCTCTGCTTCGTTTTTATATCGGCGTCTGGCATACCGGTGGTAACTGCCTCAAGTATCCACAGAAGACAATGTTCAGACCACCGAATGGTTTATCGTATACGTGTAGAATGCGTTGGAGACGATTGTTAACTTGCGGCAGCATAACAGCACCTATCATACTGCATTCATCGACAAAGACGATGCGCACGTTTTGCAAAGCGGCACGGAATGAGTTTAATGATTCCACCGAGAGTCCCATTTCTTGGCGTGAATTGGATATTCTGAAGGATGAATGCACTGTCGTACCGTTGATCGCTGCCGCTGCCATCCCCGTAGAAGCACAAGCGATGTACGCATTGAATGCCCAGTTGTGTTGCTGACTGAATCGATTGTACGCCTCCATCATTAATCGCATCGTGAAAGTTTGACCGCGGCCAGCTGGTCCCGTGAAGAAGATTTGTAGCGGTTCATACTCGCCACCATAGTCAAACATACGATGTATAGCTTCGAGTATGAGATCTCGTTGTTCCTAGTTGCTTCGCAATACTCCTTGGATGTCATTACATTTTCACGCTTGCGAACGAGATATGATATCTTTTCCATCAGACCCATGCGTATATCGTCGTCGTTGCCGTCTCGTAGGCTATGGCCTGCACAAAGTCATGGGTTGCCGCTTTGCTCTTTACAAATTCCAGATTATTTTCTCGCGCCTCGTTAATTTCATCCTCCTCGGCCATCAATCGCTTACAGTACTCCATCGTTTTCGCAATGTCGATTGATGACTCGAATTCTGTTAGTGCTACTAGGATTTGTTCTTCGTACGTGTCGTAAATCTGTACAAACTTGTTACAATCCAGTAGATCGACTCCCTCGTTGAGGAACGGTACGTGCAGCAGTACCATTTCTCGCTTACAATCGATCAAATCAGTCATCTCGTAGTTTCTATAGCGTATTACCTTGGGGGGCATCACGCTTCTTGTAGGTTCCTTCCTTTGTCATATAGTACTTGACAACAAATTGTGCCAAAGTTACAGCAATCATGTGAGGCGGTCGTCGTTCGAACTTTTGCACCACACATTCCTTCCAAACGTCGACCAAATCACCGGCAAGCTCTTCCTTGTCCATCTGAGCACGAGTCTTCCGAATGCGATGTCGTTCGTGAGGCCACATCGTCGGAATCATTTCAACTTTACGGCTGCTTTCTGACATACGCAACTGGAGTAGATACCACGCCGCTTCCTGACTGCTAATCTCGACGGCGTTCAGCGTCTTCAAGCTCACCTCTTTCATCAACTCCATATAATCCTTGCCTGGATATTCCTCGCGCAATTTGATCAGTTCCCGTTGCAAGGTACTAATGCCTCTATTGGTCTAGTTTACGTATTCGACCACATACGTTGCGCAGGAGTTCTCTTCGAGTATGAATTGAAAGTTCATGTTGGAGTTGAGGACTTTTGCTATCCACGGATGAAAATTGTTCATCCATTTCTGCTGCATTGACCGTTTCAAGAATACCATCGGTCGTGTGATACCTGAACGAATTATATTCTTGTAGTCCTCACCGCTGAAGACACCATTATTGAGAAGATACGAATCCAAGCTATCATGGTCGTCGTGCTCGAGTGACAATTTCATTTCTTTGAACTTCTTTCTCAACTGCTTCTGACGACTACCATCCATTGCCATCGGAATGAGCACACACGTATTCCGCATCGGCCAGAATGGAGCCATGAAGCGGATACGAAAATTCATTTCTTTTCATTTTCGTCACGTGCCTTCTTGTAGCACGTAAATGTATGTTTGTGGTTCTGGTTATGTGGGTATTGCAGTTTGTCTGGATCTACGCTACACAGCTCATCTAAAAGTTCGACTGTTCGAGGCATGTATTCACTTATCGTTTCTTGAGGATCATTTTCAAGCCACAAGAGTATATGCGCGTGGGACTGCCACGTTGCTGGAAGTCTATCCTCTTGAAGTAATCCTTGATTCTATAACGACCAAACGGACAGAATCGCTAGGAACGCAAGAGAAACATTATGGTATCGACGAGTTTATTGAAATACATGCAACAAGTTACGGGATCTTCGTTGACCAAGACTGTACGCTGCAGACTCGAGACCTCCGCTACGGGATCCTCACCGGCCAATTCCTCGCCACCGTGCTTCAGTTTGTATAGCAGACGCAACAAGCGTGGCCAATTGCGCTCAACGTCAAGAATACAGTCGGTTTGCCCAACTGTCGCATCATTGCGAACACATCTTTCTTTCGTTGGATCCAATATTCGATCGAGTTCGGGATTGATTTGAGGATCGACAAGTTGCGTTCAACACTATTCTCTATAAATTGTCGATCCTCCAAGTCGGCTCGTGTAAGTTTAGCAGTGTTACCCGTCGACTCAAACGTCAGATACAAGCCCTCGTTGGTTCGTATCCGCATAATTTTCATTGTCATATACAAGATGTGCTCGGGTTTTACGCCACGTCTATCTCTCCGACGTACTTCGCTGGCCGCCATCATGAAAGGAGTAACGTTGTTCGTCTTGTAGATGCGTGGCTCACCCAAGTAGATGCTCGGGAACGACAATTCCTCGGCATACTCATCGTAGATTATATTCTCTGGCTTCGATTTCATGCCCGGTGCTATGGCCAAGTACTTCTCCTCATCCCACATCATCGTCTTCTGTTGTGCGAGCAACAATTCATTCGCGGTCTCTGACTGTTCTGCGATGCTTTCGATCAATGGTCCCTCGTCCGTCGGCTCTGCCTCTGTTATTTTTGCCGTCGTGTCGCTACTGCTACTATTGAAGAATGCATCATTACCCGTATATTGTTCATTTTGTATAGCAGTTTCGTTAACAAGTATTGCAGCCATTTCTTTACGGAACTCTTATTGACGTAGCCTTGCAAGTACGTCGACTTATGTGTGAGATGTCGTTTAATGTGCACGTTGAATGCTCTATCGTCGTCCAAGCTACGAGGCAACGCTCCAACAATCGTGTTTATATCGACCGGCACGTTTATTATTTGTCCTATAATTCTTTGACTGCCGTGGACGAACCGCAGGCGTCGTATCTGCATGAACGGTTGACGCGGTGAGACCAGACGTTCAGTTATACAATCAAGCGGTGGCAAATGATCGGGATACTCGGGGTACACGAAGCCGTTGGATCTTGACAAGCTGGGTATATTCTCGAGCGCTAATCTGTAACACGTTTCGCACACTTTGAAGTTAACTACATCGTCGTCGGCAAACTCAGCAGCCAGTATGTGTTGACTCTTTTGCGGCGATGGTCGCAAATCTCTCTCGAACCATAAGCGATCGCACATGGAGCAGACGTAACCGAAATCGTTGTCGTCGAATCGTTTCGTGAATTCTATCTGCTATCTCTTCAGTTTTCAAGCGTTTTGGCGATACTGCAGCGATTGCCTGTTCGCATTCAGCTGCTTCGTTCGCTCGTTTAGTTGCAATCTCAATTTTCTTATTCAATCTACAACGTTTTACTCGTTCGTTGGTTTCCCTTCGCTTCTCTGCCAGTTTCATGTTGTAGAATGCATCTATTTTTTCCTGCTCAGTCATCGTCGACGCGAACGGTGTATTTATTAAGTACTCGTTCAATTCTTCGCTCATCAAGTCATCTTCCTTTCGTTTTTGTTGCGATTGGGCCGCTGGTACCGAAATTTTACCGCCGACAGCAGCCGCTCGTTGCTGTTCCTTCTTAAGCTTCTTTCTTTCCTGACACTTTCTTACTCGCTCGGAATTTTCTCGTTTCTTGATCTGAGCCTCCTCGTCGCTGCTATCCATTGTCGAACGCTGTTTTAGTCAGTTGCCACGTTTGGTTACTATATATCAGCAGCAGTGTATTTCACCACAACACAAAACAAACCTTTATTTACATATTGCGACGTATCAAAACAAACCTTTATTTCCAACAATCATTTCCCAATGACGTCATGCAATGATTACGTCATACAGTGTTACATGTTACAGAAAGTTTCAAACGATGCAGTACAGACAAAAGAAGCATGTAAAACCAAATTTATTCTCACTAAAACGTTTGCTAAACTCAATGTCAGCAGCGATTATTTCTATCTTGATGCGTTTACATATCAAATTTCTAGACTGTGGGGAACCGAAAGTGTGGAAGCGTCACGAAATGATGACGTCATACAGCATTACATGTTATAGAAAGTTTCAAACAATGTCAAGCTAAAAGACATCATGTCAAAAGAAAAAGACAGGATAGAGAGACGTTAATTACTGCTGAACAATTGGATGACATATTAGACGCGCATGATATAGCGGTGCTAGTACCAGATAATATCGTAAATTTGAAAAGTTTTGAACAGTGAAAAAAATTAGAGGAGGAGTAGCAAAACGTAGGTTAATCGTCTATAGATGAAAGGCTAGTATATTTGTAAACTCTAATTTAGAAACTTGCCACTCTCATAACGGTTCTTGATGGCCCAGAAGATGAAGTACAAAAGGAGAAAATATTTTACGGTAGATTACAAGTTGTGAAACGCCCCTTTAGTTCCAGATTTTTTTTTCTGGGAAGGCGTCACTTAATATTTAAGACTAGGCGCGTGGCCTAGATGGAAATAAAATGTGCTGAGCCCATAGTGACAGGTCCTGCAAGAAAACACTTGATCACCAATAATAAGATTTTATTTATGCTTCTGGAATTTGAAACAATTGCTTTTACAATTACATCTTTGGTTTGAGTTTTCCTTAATTCTTAACATCAATTCAAATATCTCTTTAAAGCACCATGGTGGCTGAATTACAACAAAAATATTTCAAAATATCTCCAACAATTAAATAATGACATACCAACCTACTCAACTTATTATATTTATTATAAACTTGTATTTTTGTATTTCACTTTCAAAAGATTTGTTTTTATTACATTAGTAAGGCATGAACCATTCATTAACATAAGATAATTATGAGTACCTAAAGATGACAATCCATGATCAGTAGATAATAAGATAATAATTAAATTTAAAAAACTAATTACGTAAGTGTGTTGCAGTACCCTCATCTACCTGTTCCCCAGCACTAGGATTAATCGCATTAATATTGAATCCAGTGATCCCATTAAACCGAGGTTGAAGTTTGTTAATTAAATATTCATATATGTCGTTTAATTATTTTATGTTAATTAAATATAAGAATTTTATTGTACTATTATAAATTGAATAGTCAAGCAGAACCAAATAATAAATAACTAAATCAACAGGAGTTTTAATTTAGAATATAAAGAACAGAAAAAATGGAACGTACAGGATCACAAGTCATATGACAGGTAGATGCAAGTACTCTCCGGGTATTACATTTTCTTAAGGTCTGGATTTTGTTAATAAATGAATTTTAAAATTGGTTTTTTTTTGCAGAAAATCGAATTAAATATTTATATTATACAATGGTAACCCTTGACATTATGCAAAATCAATACACGAATACTTATAAGTTATTCATAACACAGTCATCACTGTCCACACACTAGCATGTCTTCACAAAACATGATCAGTAATGTTAATTCTGTAGCATGAGTCTGATTTATAGAACTAAGTTTCTGCGTGTGTGTTCCCCTATAAACTGCGGAGTATTTCGTGTGTGAAGTTCATAAAATAAAACGAAAGTTCCCACCTGATCTTTCAGATTGCATTAAGAATATTCGTGCATTTCCAATTGGGTGTGAAGAATGATGACGCCGTTGGGGCTCCTTACGCAGGCTCTGCGGATGGGAGAAGATGTTGAGTGCCCATCTCGTCGACCCCTTTCCTCCCGACTAAAGCGGGGAAACCTGTGAAAAATTTTACTTGTATATTTGATTCAGAGAAATGCACATACCACCCCTACATTCCTTCGCCAATGCACTCAGATAACACACAGCACTATAATTTCAATACCGCAAATGCAGGTCATTAACTCCGGTCAAAATCACCCTTCAGGCTTTTAATTTGAATTTTAAATTTCACCTTGTCACACAGAAATCATTACACTTTAAGCTTAACAATTTTTTATGGGTTACCTTGTATCCTTTAACTTTACATTATGAATGACTGACGAGCACGTGGTCTCTACTATTAAATTTATAAATATTTCAATTAATAACCAGACTTCATGGAACCACAATTATAAATTCATACTTCCTTTAATTCTTTTATTTTAAGCTTACTCTGTCTCTAACATTATTTCTTTAACTTTACTGCAAAATAATTTTACCACGTGCTTGTATTTTTACCGGCATGAACATGGACAGCCTGAGCCACACGCACACACTATCGTTACATTTCACACACACAAGCCCCAATTAGATTAATATTTAAAATAAACCCTCAACACTGGCTCACCTGAAGCTCTTTATCGAATTATCGACTCATAGTAGTATATCACGGTACACCGTCACAATCCAAGCAGCACCAAGTTGAAAGAGAAAAGAGGAGGATGAAGACGCTGTGCGAACTTATAAAACTAAAACGTTGCTGTCTAAATCTCGTTGTCAGGAACAGACGCCACTGCCAACCAAATGACGTCATCAATCAAGGTCGCAGCGGCCGACTGATTCTCGATATCGAAAGCGGGCATCGCAACATGCAGCGATAATGCACTGAACGCACGAAAAATACAATTAAACTGGCCGTGGTGTTTACCTTTTAATATAACCACGGCACAGTTGAAAGACTGCAAATACCGGCAAGTAGCATCAAATCACCATTAGCAGGTTTCAACTCACACTCAGGAAGCAACAAACACCACAGGCAGACAAAAGTATAGTTTCTTTGTGAACAATAATAATAGTGGGAAAAGTACTACTTACCTTACCTCTCATACTCTACGACTGTGTTCCGAGAACTGAGTAACTAATATTTTCAAAGAAATGTTATCTTTTGTAAATTAACGTTTGTACACTTTTAATACTGTAAAATATTTATTTACAACATTATTTTCAGAAATATGTTGAAAATTAATCATGTTGAACACCAGCTAATGCTTCCATTTTCAATTTTTTGTAATGAGTATTCATTATACTACATCATAATCATTTATACTTTTCTTTTACTGTTATGATCAATTATGTTTTTCAGGAAACCAATGTTAAAAACAACACTGAAATATTTAAATTAATAGTACGCTTACGTACAAGTAAATAAAATTATTTACTCTTTGTAAACGTAACCAAGTATTAAATTGTTCACAAAATTAAAAGTTTGCAGTAAGAAACACGAATTATATTTTACTGTTTTTCATACCTACAGAGTGAAAAATTCCGAAACAGAAGCAAAAGCGTCGAAGGTACGAATTTCCATCTGAAAGTTGGGATCGATAAATATTCAGCAGGCCAAACAATAGAAGAAGAAAAAATACAGACACTCAATTATGATGATCTGTAGTGATAATATGTAATAGGATTCTTTTGCAGTAACCCACATCTGATCTTTGCTACGTCTCGGTAAAATTACGTTATCAACACAAAATTGTTATGTATGCGTCAGAACATCAATATACGTTAATTATATTGACATAATAGTATAATGGAAATAAAGGAAGTGAATTTTAAACTTGTGGTGTCTATTTTGTGTAATGGATTATTCGTATGGCTTCTACACTTAGCCCAATCCCTTCATCATCTTCTTCTCTACATCACGTTGAAGGCAAGGTGATGCCTTTCTACCTTCAAAGATCCTCCAGCCATATTTTCCTGAACTACTTTTATTACATGATCCTTTATGCAATAACGTGCATAACCTATAGTACATTCACGTACATGAATGTTTAACAGATTACGCGTAGGCGACACAGTTTTAAGTATCCCCAACTTCCCAAATGTTAAGTACAATATAATATTTAACTAATTAATTATAACACTTTTATTTAACCTAGTTTTGGAGTAAAAACAAAAATATACTATTAAAATGTAATTACATTTACTTTAACAAACGATAAAATTTTGGATAACCAGAGTTGTAGATTAGATTATTATTGTGTAACTAAAAAGAAGAAATAATATTGAAGGGGTCACAATGTATTATAATCTATTTACATTCAGAGTGCAGTTAGGTTACTGAGCACATTTATCAACTTCAAGATCGCGAATAATATACTACTCAAATAAACTTTAAAATCAATCAATACCTATAATTAGTAATAAGCAAGTTATGTGCATTTAAGTTATATTCAATTTATTGAGCTAAACTTCAGCTAAAGCAATGGCAATTTTGTGACACGTAACAACGTTTCCATATGCGAATATTATGTTTGGCGAAGTGTTGCATCCGTATACCTTTATAGTTAATGTAAAGTATAGGTGTGTACAGTGCCAGATTTAAGATTTTTGACGCCCTTGGCCAAATATTCTGAGCGGCTCCTCCCCACCCCCCGGATATGTCTTTGAAGTAATATGTGTACTGCAGAAGTAAGTTGATGTCAGATTAATACTATCAAATTTTAAACCAGTAGGCTACTATAAAAAAATCGTGCTTTCATTTAGCAAACATTTTCAAAATATTAAGAACTATGCAAAAAAATTGAGCAAATAATTTATTTTTTAAGTAGTGGCAACCCATTTGAGCACTCTATGCCAATAGTCCATTTCTTTAGCATAGTTCTCGTGAAGGTAGAATCTATTTTTCCAACATTAGCTGTTATGACAAATTTTTTTGTATTCAATCTATGTTATTCACCCTTTTCATGCTCAGAAAGCCGACTGCTATTTTCCAATTACTGAAACCCTTAGAAAACGAGCTCTCATTTTCGGAAGGCTGGCACAGCTTACAGGGAACATAATAGAAACTGCTCTTAGAATTAGAGTACAAAAAGCCACTCTCGTTTTTTCTAACTCCCCGTTTGGCAAACTAGTAAATAACATATGTTCTTTCGCTACTCTTACTTTGTCTGCGTATTCACGTTGTTAAAGTGCAATAATTCATTTATGTATATATATTTTCTTAAATGCCCCACGTTGTAAGCGCCAATTTTCTTATGTGATTTATGTAGTTCTTTTGTATTGGTTGCCCCACGTTGTGTGAGCCAATTTTGTAATGTACAAATGTTTTTAGATATTCGTATTGATGTATATAAATTCTTCTTTAACGCCTCACGTTGTAAGCGCCAATTTTGTTATGTACACAAAGTCTGTGTAGTGTATTTTTATATTTGTCTAGACCTCACGTTTGAAGTGCCAAAATATGTAATTAAATGAATAGATTACTAAAAAATTATTTATTTATTTTTATTTAATGGTTGACAAGCCTCCCTTTGTAGGCACCAAATATCTAAATAAAAATCTGAGTGTTTCTTAATTTATTTTTAATGATTTTATTTCAAATATAATTATTTCACTACGACTTGGAACACAAAACTTTTTATGGGTAAAAACGTAAAAGTTTTACCTTATAACGTGAACCGGTTTCACTTTTAAAAAGCTTCTTCAGATGTTGCCGCTGGTAGCACTGTCCGTGTTGTTGTTGACGACGAAATCGATTTTCGAAAGATCAATGTTGTGTGTGTGGGGTGTCATATGTTCGAATAATGCGTGTGATTTGAATTTCGTCTTGTCGTTTAGGATGTCGTTTTTATTTGTTTTCGTGTGAGTGTATATTTCCAATTGTTCTAGAGTGTCTAGTTTTCGGCCTTTTGTGTGTACGTGTAGAATGTTCATGTTATTTTCGATGTTTTTGTATGTATGGTTTACTTCAATGAGGTGGTTTGCAAAGGTGGATTCTGTAGTGGAGTGGAGTGCCTTTGTGTGTTCATTGTATCTTTGTTTGAAGCTACCTCCTGTCTAGAGTATGTAGAATTTGTTGCAATCTGAGCAATTTTTTTTGTAAACACCGCGTAGATCGAATTTGTTTTGTGTTTTGTGTGTGTTCTGTTTTGTTAGTAGTTTTGTAAGCGATTCTGTATCCTGCTTTTTTGAATTTGTGGGCTATTTTTCAGTTTGTTTGTTGATGTATGTTAGTTTTATGAATTTGTTGTTTCCTGTCTTTGTCTGTTGTTTGTTTTGTGTAGGAGTTTATTGACTATTGTTCTGTGGTATCCATTGGATTCTGCTAGATATTTTATTGTGTTTATTTCGTCTTTGTAGTCTTTTTCATCTAGGGAGAAGTTGTTAAGTCTATGTATCATGGTTCTAAAGGCAGCTAGTTTGTGTTGTATTAAATGATTGGAGGAGTTGTGTATAAATGTGTTAGTTGTAGTCGGTTTTATGTATATACTGAATTTGTGCCTGTGTTCAAGTTTGAACACAATGACATCTGAATACAATGAATACAGTGACAGACACTCATTCAATTTGAATTTGCATACAATGACAGACACTCACATAAAAATACTATATTGGCACAGATACACAGAACAAAGGCACCCCTTTGATACCTCACAAGATAGGTTTTTGTTCAGTATCTTTATATGTTACATTTTTTATTTTTGACCCAAATTTATGTTTTATGCTTAAAAGTGCCCCTTCTGTACCCTTAATGTTCTAAACAATTTCTATTTACTTTAAATATAATATTAATAGTTAAATAAATTGATATCAGTACTGGTCATGACAAATGTAAACATCATTGCCTTATAAAACCTACCGACTGTGATGCAAACATAATATTGTCTTATGTACGCTTTAGCAGCATTAATTTCTTAATAAACATTGCTTTATGTATAAAATATAATCATACTATGGATCTACTCTCTACCTTAATACAGTTATTTTAAAACCTACCCTAATACAAATACAAGTTTTATAGAATAACATTTAACTAAACAATTTCCTTATTTATCTAACATAATAATCATCATGACATACTCCCTAATATCCTGGTTAGTTAATGATTTGTACTACTACTAACACAAATAATATAACATGATTTAATTAACCATCTTGGTAATTCCTCAAACATAACGATTGTCATCCTGACAAACTCTATAATACAATAATTACTTCAGGATTCTTACTAATAATCACACGAGATTTATGTAACAAAATTTAATTAAAACATTTTGGTATTAGTCTTCTTTTCACATTAATTGTCATTATGTTATTTCAGAATATGTAAACACAAATAGCCAGTCAAGTCATAATTTCTAGTTACAGTTTTACACCTATTGATACACAATTAATATAACTGATATAATATACACAATTATGTTTCATATAACTGATTCCTGAATTAACACACTTTCCATTCACAATATAATATTAATCTGTTACACCAAATATGATATGGCTCTTACCTATTTTTAATGAAATACGATATAAAGTATTTAATTGAAATAAGTGTCACAATGTTTTAATCTGACATGTATACTTTCCTTGATTATTATATATCAGTTTTATAATCTTATCCAAACATATTAAGACATATAACTTACAAAATAAACTTACTACTTTACTATTATTTTGTACTTCAACTGGTTTTAGTAACTTAGGTTATGCACTTTGGCATATGTCTATTCTTCAACATGTATAAGTTTTAATATTTATTTTAAGGGAACCGTCACGTTACAACTTGTAGATTTAGAAAAATCACAGTCCTTGACGTTTGAAAAATGTTTTGGTAGGTTTCTTATAATATAATCAGTCAAATCTGACGTACTTCATGTATTCGGATCTAATAAATTAAACCCTGGAGTACAAGCGATACTTTTTAAATTATTTTGATTCCCTTCAATGTTTAAATTATCCACGGGCTTATTATTGGTCTGATCGTCTGCAACCTCTGCTGCAGAAAAGTACTTGAAACATTGAAGTTAGTTTCTGATACACATTTATCTGCATGACTATCATTAGAAACTGACGTAGTTTAAAAAATTGATCTGGTTTTTGAGTTTTTTATTGTTTCCAAATGAGCTTCCTCTTTAATCTTTTTTAGCTTACATTTGTAGGCTTCACTAGCCATGTGAATGTTTATGTTCATGTTCATGATGAATAGGTTTAGTGTACGGATTCAATTCTGTGTTCATAAAGTTTTCACACTAATAAACATAAACTAAACAACACGCTGCCCACCACACAAAGTTTAAAACCTCTTTACAGTCAAGACAAAATAACAACATAACCTTAAATCGCAAACCGTTCAGTCACAACGCAGATAAACAATGATAACAAAGATGGGTGGTACCACGGTCGTGTAAATTCGAGGGCAATATAGCGGGCGTTCAAAATTCGCATGCGCAGTTTAGTTTTCAAGGATACAAACGTCTTAAAAATAAACGCGCAATATTTAAATAAGAACTGTCTTCCATTTGTATTATTAACAAAAATTGATCATTTAATTTCAAAAAATCATACTGAAATAAATCAAAGTGCCTTCTACTTTTATAAAAATATTTCTGTTAAAAAAAAATATCTGTAGCTTTCGGCTCCCAATGAGCCCGCTGCCTAGTCGGCCTAGTGGTAAATCCGGCACTGGGTGTGTAATTGAAACTATTTTGGTCAGAATGGTGGTAATACATTTTGCTTATACATGCGAATTATACAAGATTGCATAGTTACCCATCAATGTTCAACTCGGTGTCATTCATTCCATACATATTGTCTTATTTATATAAGACGCTCTAATACGACGGTCATTAAAAACACATTACACAACTCATTTTCCTCCATTAATCACAGCTTATTTCTTATCTCTCCTCTTAAACGTTGTGCAGCAAAATAAGTCGTCTAATTTACAAGGCATTAAATAAAACGTATTCTATTACTTTCCGAAGATGTGTACATAAACACCATACCGCTGTGTACCAGTAATGATGCTCCTGCTACAACCGCATTGCTCACTGAACATTTAATGCTCACCAACATCTGTTACAATGTACTGAGTTTTCAGCATGTAATAAAAAAGTTATGTTAGAGTAGATAAAAAATAAATTGCTTTCATCTAAATAATCAGCAGCATTTATGACTTTCCCCGCCATATTTACTGTCGAATGAACGGTATAAGAATTTACTGAATGCAAATTCTGCTTGTATGCTTCTCCTGAAATCTTCTATACTTTTATGATTCTATCTTTCTGCTGATTTTCTCTCTGTGTATATACCGCAGCATTGAAGCCATGAAGGGAGACATTCTATTTTAACGGATCTTATAACGGATTAAATTCATTATGCACCAGTAGACTCGATATAACAAGAGTAATAAAAGTAATCTATTACTGCATCAGGTAAAATAAAAACTGCGGTGTCAGCCGTTAAAGACTAGCGGCAGCAACGCATAGTAACATCAACTAAGCTTTAATGCCGCGATTATCAGCTATGTATTGCACATTTGTGAAAATTAAGTTGTCTTGACGTAGGCTTGGTGTACGCATTGTAGTGACGTAATATTAGTTGATTATTTTTAGTAATTTCTAAGTTACAGTTTAAATTTCAACGTAATTACATTTTTATTATTGCGAAATTTTAATGATCATATATTTTATTGTGTCTATTATTTTAACACAATTGGATTCGAAATAGTGATATGCATAACAATAAATAAAAATTACATTAAAGATTTTAAATATGCAAATTGTTGTTCAGTTTCTATTTTATTATTCCTTCCATAAAGTATTTAGTTTTTCCAATCATTTATTTCTGTGCAGATACGGGAATAAAAGAAGAAAGGCATAGAACGTTTGACTGAACGCCTAACAGGAAGGTGTACCGTCACTGTCTCTCTCTCTGTCTATCTCTTTTCCTCTCTACGTCACTCAAATTGTATGTAAAGCGAGAGAGAGAGAGAGAGAAATAACATGTCTGAGTGTAAGGTTGTAAACTGATAATCAAATTGTTGCCAGCCAAACTTTGTGAAGAGATGTTGCGTTGCAGCGGTAGCATTTGTGTGTGTTCAGTGTGTCTGTGCAGTTTGCGTGCAGTAGGGTGGGCCGAAAAAAGTCAAAAAGGCCAAAAAGGCTTTATCCGATCAAAAACGGGTATGTCTCAAAAGTTGTATTTTAGGTCTAAGAAGAACATCGTAAAATATTAAGCCCGAAAAATAATATCTTCAGTCTGCGCAACTGTCTTAAAAATTCGATTTTTTACAAAAAAATTGAGAATTCCGAAATTTTTTTATTAACTTCTTGAAGGCGGACGAAGATCGGGTGATGCTTAAAGTTATGATAAATGTCACCACATATAGCTAAAAAAATATTGAACACGTAATATAACTTCTTTTGTTTGCGCATAAGCCTTAATTTTACAGATTTTTTGAAAATTTCGAAAAGAGTAAGTTTTTGGTGTAGTTTATCTTATTAGTTTTTTAATTATTTAATAATCACACAGTTTAGTTTCAAACTCTATGTCATAAACAGTAAACACTATGCAACTTTTCGTTATTTCAAACAGAACTACCCAGGACTCACCACGAGGAGGTGGTTGCATGTCGAGTCCCACCCGTCCCCTCAAAACCACCCAACCATGAGAGCACGCTAACTTCTCTAAGCTTTAAATTCTTTCTTTGATTCAAACTTTGGTCTTATTGTTCTGTCCATCAATCTTGCTCTAATTACTCCGTCCCTCTTTGTTTCATCATAAACTTGTTGAGATGACTTTGTCACTTCTTTGACTGCCCTTTCGACAGCTTGAGTGGGTGATGGTAATTTTACTTATGTCAGATACACCATTCGCCTGGAATCTGTTTAGATCTTCTTCTGATAAATGCATTGTTACAGTGGTTCTGTTACATTTACAGATTGCAACAAGATCATGTCAATATAGTCTGAGGCAGAATCTTTGGAATCTTGAACTGCCTAACACAAGCAGATTCTGCAATGTTCGACTTATTTCGAGCTGCCATGATTCGTCTGATGGCGAGCTGCCGGATTGTTTTTCTGCTGTCAGTTAGCATTGCAACTATCACATTTTCTGGGTGTGCGAAATAACCATTGTTTTGTAAACAGTTATACACTACTTTCTTGTGTTTATCTTGCATGTATGACGAAAATTGTATCACTTTCCACAGATTATTTGCTCCATCTTTCAGTTTTGGATTACGTTTTATTGTAAACCAGCCTAGAGCATACACTTTCATAACGTAGTTTGTCATTTCTTTTAGTGTTTGTGATGGTGAATCTGAAGCAATATACAGTCGCAAAATCCGGTTGGCAGTAGTTACCCATCTGGCATGATTCAGCATTCCTGGACTTCCATCTTCGAACCCAGGTGGACATTCTACAACGAAAACTATTCTACATATGCCAAACATGTATTTCTGATCTGAGCTCAATTCTTTTTTTAGATCAAGAAATAATTCTTCAACAGGACTCTTGATCGGTCTAAACTTTACAGGTGGTAACTTGTGACAGTTAACTAGGACTTGCCCAATGGGGCCACTATAAGAGCTAGGACCAGATGTTTCACCATCTAAACATTCAAAAAAATGTCTAAGCGGAAGCTCGTTTGCATGCAGCTGGCATACTACCCATTGAAGTGGTTTGAGTTTCTTTTCCAGGATACTGAAAACGCCATTGTTTTTTACAATATTTGTTGGACAACCATCACATCCAACACAAACAAGCTCGGACAAACTAATGTTTTTCTCAGTCATATATTCTAAAATTGAGTTAGCAATGTCAACAGCTCTTCCTGATAAGGGTTTTATATGTCCAATATATTTTGAACCAGGCTCTTGTATGAGTGATAAGTGGTCTTCTTGACGTACTCGCCGGTGCTTTTTACCATCTTCACTTGTCTCTATATATAAAGTTTTATCGATTCTACCATCAAAATACAAAGCTTGCAACACTGTTTCCTCACTACAAGCATTGTTTAATATCAGGCTGCGGATTTTCTCTCTTTCATGTCTGAGTTTATTTTTGTAGTAGCTGTAGATGTAAATTCATCATCACCATTCAAGCTAATGTCCATTAACAATGCTGACGCCAAAGAAGCTACAGGCCTGTCTGATATCCCGTATCTGTCACAAGTTCTAGCAAAAGTGCTTATATTTAATCTAGTTTGCACATTAGTGTTTGTTTGAGAAGAGTTTTGTGGACAAACAATTTGATCTGCATCAGGACATTCATCCGAGTCAAGATCGGAGTAGCTTTCTGGTTCAACAGAATCATCAATTTCTTTTTGTATCATACTTTGTCTAGTAGAATGCCCTTTTTGTTTCCTGACTTCTCCTTTTCGAATGCGTGATGTAATTTTGCCATAATGTTTCCTATCATCATCAGCCGATCTGCTCTTTTGTCTGTTAAAAATTCATGTTCTAATTGCGGCATTTTTTCCCGCACACAATTGCAAGAGCTTAAATCATAACACTTACAAGCACAGACATCAAGTAATTTACTAGATTTTTCCAAAAACTCTGAGAGCCGTGTTTTAAAATTATGTTTGTATTGGTCTCTTTCAAATGATTTGTTTAAGCCTTGCATAATATCTATGCTTTTTTTCAACATGTCTTTCATTGTTCTGTGAGACACTACCGGAATTGATGATTTCTGCCACAGTGAATGCACTTTATGCGCATTGCGCACACTAAAGAAATTATATTACGGGTTCAATATTTTTTTAGCTATATGTGGTGACATTTAACATAACTGTAAGCATCACCATATCTTCGTCCACCTTCAAGAAGTTAATAAAAAAAATTTCGGAAATTCTCAATTTTTGGTAAAAAATCGAATTTTTAAGGCAATTGCGCAGACTGAAGATATTATTTTTCGGGCTTAATATTTTACGGTGTTCTTCCTAGACCTAAAATACAACTTTTGAGACATACCCGTTTTTGATCGGATAAAGTTGACTTTTTCGGCCCACCCTAGCGTGCAGTGCCACGCAATGTCTTGGGTAAGCATGCCAGGTCGCTTACTCTGGATCGGTCTAAGCAAGAATGTCGTATCCATATTGGTACCATTTCTCACAACTCACTGTTCTTCTCCATAAATATCGAAAATCTGACGGTGAATTTCAATTGTTTCATGCCTTTTGCATTCAAGAACCGAATCACATACCTACTTTCACACGCGGCGGGCGTCTCGAATTTCTTCGAAGTTATAAACACGTCCAACGAAGCTTGCTCAGTGCAAGTTGTTTACAAATGGCGTTGTTGGCTTGCCAACAAATCAACAAACTGGCCGCGCATGCGCAACAGCGTGACGGCATTGATACCTCGGTAACATTTAAAAATGGAACTTACTTTATGGATACGTCTCGTAGGTTGCTTGGAGCGTGAGCGGCAGAAAGATTGAACAAATTGAAATTATGACTTGCTTAAAGGTCTCTATGCAAAATGTTAAAAGAAAACAATGTTTAATAAACAGTTTTAAGATATGCCCAGTTTTACATGAAGAAATCCCGTGCACTTATCCAGTCTCAAACACATGCTCACTATACTTGTACTGCACTCTCGACAACATGGATCCACATTTCTCGTCTCAGGAAATAGATCATTTATTAGGTCTTCACTAACCTGAACATAACTTCTGTACTAAATTATTTTGGACAATTAAAGAAACGTTCTGCTTAATAAACGTTACGAAATCAATACACAAAATAAGGCGAGAAATAAAGATTAATATAAATAACAGAGAAGAAACTTTAAACTTTTGTAATTATTGTAAGGAAAAAACAAACCATACATAGGCCTATTATACTAATGCTAAATTAAAATAACAAGATTTTTTTTCTGATTAACATAACGCATGCTAGAAAAATGTGTGTTCTAATCGAAAAACATTAAATTTTTTGCTTCAGATGCTAACCGAACGAGCGCATGATTTGTTTCACAATGCCCGTAAATAACAACGTAATTGAAATACAATTTCTGTGCAACAAACGAATGCCGATTGTTTCTCACCCTCGTAGTTCTATGAATACACCATTATTACACTGAAAACAGACTTACTCTTGTACTGTTGTCATTAATTCATGGCACGCAGTTCTAATCTTCTTAAATAAATTAAAGCAATTACTAACGAGTGTTTCTCTTCTTGATATAAGTAATTCATGAGCTTTTAATGATATTCAAGTTTTAATTTAACAACATTACGACTTCGTAATATTTAGTGCATAAAACATATTTATAGAACAGAGTAAATCATCATTTTTACAAACTAGTTTCAAATAAGTTATTGTAGTATAGTTTGTCTGGGTGCAGGAGACATCTGAAGTCATGTGTCTCAGGAATTCCGCTTTTCGTCCCTCGCCATTGCAGCATAGTCGGGAGACTTTAAAATATTACACTACACATCACGAACACAAAAATGTGGCTTTTTAAATCATAAAAAAAGCAAACTTTACAAAGCCGCGTAAAATGTTAAATACATCAGCCTGCAGTTGTTTACATTACGCATCTGATTATTGGCAACAGGATACCATCTTAGACTAAACAATGAGGAAACTCGACTCAGTTTTATGTATTAAAACTTTGTGATTATTACTACGAAATTAATTAGACCTACCTGTGAGCTGATAGTATTAAACATTTATTTTACTATATATTTACAATTTTTGTATTGGGTAATAGCTTTGGAAATAGTATATTATGTTCCTACAGTTTAGTACGTCAATCCAATATTTATAACCTAAACATGTACGGTAAAACTTACAATGTTAGCTCTTCAAGATGGGTTCCATGCATTGTTTCAGAGTTTAGCACTAAAAATGATTTAGATAAATAATTTCAAATTATTATGGTTTTGTATAAAACACATCTAGTCTGCTACATCTAGTTGCTCCTGTTGGAGATTGTTTCAATAGGAAAGCCTTCCTGGAATAACAACGCCGAGCAGTTTAGTTAGAGCAAAATCTATTGTTTCAGCTAGGTGGTTGTCAACACAACCACTTAAAGTGAGCAAACAAAGAGTTACGGGTACAATCCTCGGTTTACTTGAATATCGGTACATTGTGTCGTGCTCGACAAGAAGGGTTATACTATATGGAAAGAGTTTCAGATAGTAGAGTGGAATTTAACAACTGTAGATAATAAGCACAAAATTACCACTTAAGTGCGTAGTCTCTTACATATGAATCACTAAACACTGCATGAACCGAGGATACTCTATTTACGACTTAAATTTATACGAAAACGAATATATCTAGAACAACCGGGGAAAGCATAACTTTATTCCTTCTAAGATCACACGTAACTTCACATTTAGCCTAGATTCGTAGTTAGTTGTTACAGTTGAACACCACTACACACACGCTCGCGCGCGCGCGCGATTGACTAAAACACGTCATAGAAACTGTTTGTACTAATGACAGACCATAACTGTATCTTAGTAAAATATACGTACCGGTCAATACATTTGAAATCAACAAATTAATATATTGTTGCTGAAAAAAACTAATTTATTCAATTTTTTGTCTAAGTATTTCACCATAGATATTAACAAAATTGTATCCATTGCACTTTTTTCAGCCACGGTCTATTATTAGTATTGTAATTCATTAGTGGGAAAGATCATATTTTGCGGAGAATCATGTACCTTCATATGTGAAGTTCCCTGTATGATTTAAGAACTAAATTTCTGAACATTTAAATTTTAGGTTTCAGCAAATTTGTCTTAAGTAGCAGGAAAATTAATCCCAAACAATTTGAATTAAAAATGTTTAAGACTATGTTTTATGGATAAGATAAGGCTCTTATATTAAATGTATACTCCGTTTCAGATCTCTTGTAGGACTACTTTAAAACAATCTTGACAAGTATTTCCGTTTTTCAACTTTTTTCCATTTTGACATTTCCCTTTTTTCCCTTTATATAATCATTTAACCATTGTAAAATGAGATTCAACTACACATTTTAACATTTATATCTCATAAACGGCTGAATTTAAAATTATAAATGTTTATAGCATAATTCTCTTCTTGATTGAGACAGTGTCTACAAATTTTGTGACTGAAATTAAAATGGTTTAAAACTTGCAGATCCGGAAATTTGGCTAAACATTAATAATAATTAATTGATATCAATTATTGATAATTTGCTCAAAATTATTAGAAAAATTAATTTCGCTTTGTTGTTATTACGTAGTGCTTTGTTAGTTTCTTAATGTGCCAAGATATTGGAAATTATTAAAATCCTGTTAAAAATTAAGTTTTTGTCTATTACATTTATTCTAAAGTACAAAAAAGTTTTCATAGATTTAATAATTAGATTTAATTAATAACGCTGATAATAGTTAAATTAAAAAGTTATTGAACACAGGGATATAAGACATTGTCAAGGAAAACTTGAATACTGTAAAAACTGTATGAAGAATAGGGATACTGGCATGTTTTTATGGTTTGGGAACCTTGGTGCTTTTACATCTGGATTCCCGTCAATACCCTGCAGTTGGGATGCATTTGCTTCTAGCTGTGATGAGTTACTCCGGTGAGAACAGAGTGACGAATCAGGGCACAAACAATAAATTTAGAACAGCTTGGTGATAAAGTCAATAGAGGAGGGCATTAATAAATAGAAATACCATTTACTGAGGATGGGAAGAAAAACTTTACGAAACGGAATTTCTCTAATATACCCCGAAGTAAAGATTTCCATGCACTCGGAAATGGCGGAAGTAATAGAATGCAGAATTTAAATAGAAACGGAACAGGTTTAAATCTAAACGAAAGAATAATGCTACGTGTTAGGTTATAATATTTTGTAACATTCATTTTTACGGATTGTGTAACTTTGATTTTTCCAGATTAAGCTTATACTAACTTTATATCGAGCAAACGATTTGGTGGAATACATTTTTATGGGTCACTTTAATAATTTTAACTAAAACAAAATTATTAGTCTAAATATTCTTTCCATTAATACTTTCAAAAACAAGTAAAATTTAAAAGATATAAGAATTTTTAGGTCTGTGTAGGCTATATAGTTTATATAATAATTTAAAAATATGGAACAACTCCTTTCTTCATTTTGCTGTAAAACTCAACGACAAACTTACAGTTTTTGATCAAAGATCGACAATCTTGCCGAATGTGGACTTCAAGAACAAAATTTCTATAAAATATAACAACTCACTTTTATTTTCCAAAAAATCAACTCTCAAAATGTAAGAAGTAGCAAAGATTTAAAAATTGTATTAACATGCAAAACTAAGCCAAGTGCAAATACATATTTTATACTATAATACTAGTATTCTCCCTGAGCTGCAGAATTTGCTCGCTGTTATAAAAGAAGTGCAGTTATTATTACATACGTTTTGATATTAAATAATTATTCGATTATGAAAGAATTGCAAAATCCTCGTTTCCTCTACTACTTCTAGAGTAATAACTTATATCACAATCACGTAGTAAACACCATAAATTCTAAACATTCGGATTTTAATTACAATTCCTCTTAATCTGACATTCTGCTCGAATTCACATTTTTTTAAATTTAAATCTCTTTTGTGGGTACTTGACCTTTTGGAACAATTTGGACCTCTACATTTTTGCCTACCACCACCCTATTTTGTCGTAATCAATCTCAAAAACACTATAGTTCTGTAAGTAAAAGTATGGACACGCTTGCCAAGTTTTACGAAACTCTGTTGATGAGTTAAAATTTATCGCGAGACATACCCCAAACATATAGGCGGACAGATATACGAGTATAGGTCGGGACAATACTAAATCGCTTCGGTTAAAAACTGACTCAAAAACGGTTTTATGCTTTTGTTTCTCACCATGACCTCAATGAATAAACTTCATTTGTTTTTGATACACTTTACCGCTAGAATAGTTCTTTATAACTGGTTGAGTTCTCTCAGTCGATGTTGTCTTATTAGCGAGGACACATATAAACGCAGATTTTCTATGTTACACAGAAACTCACATAGCAAGCGTTCTCTGTGGTTTTATTTACGGCTCTTTAAAGCTTGTATTTTATCATCGCTGTTGATGATGCCAAGTAAACAACGTAAGGTCGTCAACGTACAGGCGATGCATGCTTCAGTGTCTCTAAAAATGTCGTTCATAGCAACAATAAAATGTGTACCGCTCGCGGAGAGGCATGGGACGCGCCATTCTCCAGCACGCGCCCGGTTAAAATTGTTTTTAGGAGGGGACCTAGAAGGAACGTTCCGAGAAGAAGATCGTTCAAAATTTTTGAAAGTTCCCCCGAAATCTCCACCTGTATAGTCGTTGCAGCATACTGTGCATCCATGTTGTATCGAAGGACTTCTCTAAGTCAAAAAAAGATGGTAAGCATATGTTTTCTGTCTCAAAAACGATTCTGCACTGCGTTCCCTAAGTGCACCAGTTGGACAGGTATAGAATTATGTTTTCTATATCCATACCGGTGAACGAAAAGCAGGCTGTACCGCTACAGACACCAGGTGAACCGATTTTCGACCATTTTCCCTTATAACGTTTCTATAAGGCATATTATTGACCCTAGGCGATAACTCATTGGTCCCACCGGGTCTTTACCGAAGGAAAATGAAACTTGCTTCTTTCCACGCTCTTGGACATGCCCCTTGCTTCTGTATGTTATTATATTTGGTTAACAAGAATTATTTTGTTGTCTGCTATAGATGTTTCAAGATGCTGCATGGGAAGTTGTCTGGTGTTACCAGCAGCAGCGTTTCTTTCCCTTATCGTAAACAGTCCAGTGTTTCGATTTGTTTTTACCATTTCTAAAGTCTAAAGCGTCTTGCTGTGCTTCGTCTTTTCGCCTGAGGTAATCTACTCTGTAGCTATTCGACTAATGGACGTGGAATAATATGCAACCACCTTCGTTGCACATCAGTCGACCTTTCCGTTCAAGGGCATTCCCTAGCGTGTATTAGTAGGGGGTATTACTAAGAAAGACTACCTCTCAACATCAGAGAGCACACTCTGGTATCCTCTGTTGCTGAAATGCTCTGCTGGTTTCAAGTGTGGTTTTTGGATGCTCACAAGGGTGTGTAACTGATCAATAGCATCTTATGTTTACCGTAATGCGAAACATAACCGTTTATATTATATTCTACTGAAGAATAATTTCCATGCTGCTTGTGAAGAACTGTTAGGTCTACTTTCTGGGTTTGCTCTTCGATCCTTTAGGCATCCGTTTTCTATTTGTGGATAATAATCCAATTATGAAAAGTTATTTCACAAATGTGACACTGTCACTCCTTACGTTTACATATGATAATGAAGTAGGAAAGTAAAAAAAAACTTATGTTATTATGCTTACGTCGAGAACACCTTATATTTTCAATGTTACATTATTTATTTAAAAAAAGTAGTATCCCTATAATAGATAGTTTAGTAAAAGTAAACTTATGTAGAATGTTTGAGTAGTTAAATACTAAGATGTTACGTAAAAACAAAGTTATAATTCTTCTGTATCTAAAACGAAAAACAACTAAGGAGGGCATAAAATACTCCTGAATGGAACTGAAAGGAATAATAACTTTTCTATTAGAAAAGTGGTTTCCTATTATTGCGCTACTTTGACCAGTATCGGCATTAAAATTAGAGTAACGCATTTCTTTTAACAATTTTTGTTACTCTTACTATTAATGTAAGTGTATAAACTATTGTTAATTTTATATCAGCATTCATTTCTTGTGATAATAGGCCTATACGAAATAACAAAAAAGAGACCTCACTGATTTTTAGCTTCAGTCACATGGGTTTTTGTTATGATAAAAAGTAGTTCGGGCTACATGCCACCAAAAGTCAAAAGAGTACTGACCACCTCTCAAATATATCCAGTTTGTAAAATAATTTATATTACAGATATTTTCCCCAAAACGTGGTGTCTGAGGGAGAAATACCTCACCGTGGTAACTGCTGTGACCACCAAAGTGTGTTGCATGGCTTTATTGGCCATCAAGATACTCCCAGGAGCGTTCACTGTGTACAAGTTTTCTTGTCGTTGCAACGGAAAGTAAGAGCCCGTGAAATAAATTATATTACCGGCCAGCAACTTCTTGCACAAGATTACTCTTTCAAGTATTTCCCGTCTGCGTTAAGACTTTTTCCTTTAACATTATATGCCTAACTATTCTGTCAGCGACAAAGAAAAGTGTAGCCTGAAAGGACAATATAGGTATTAAGGAGGACAAATGATTAAAGTAATAAAAGGTAGGTAGCATTTACTTTATAATTAATAATAATTTTTAATAACGTAAGACACTTTTACGTAATCGTATTCATACTTTCAAGTAAATAATAAGCGTCACTATTTACATAACTATTTGAGAAAGAAATAGACTACACCGTGGTAACTGCCCTGATCACTATAATATGTTTGATGGCTTTATTGGACACCGATATAATATGTCTATTTATACTCTTTGTTTCCCCCTGGACTTGTAAAGACTATGCCGTTGACGTTGTTAGAGGCACTCCCCTCTGTATCGCATCTGAAGAGCAAGAGAGTGTTCTGCAATTCTACTCGCTCATCAGCCCGCTACAGCGGTCGTTGGCACGTGGAAGGGGGAGGGGCCGCTTATGCCATTAGTCGCTCGACATATGTGTGTGTGTGTGTGTGTGTGTGTGTGTGCGTGCGCGCGGTGTATAAGTTGTGCAAATATATAAATTGTAAAACTAAAGCAGAGTAAAACTAAATATTCAAATAACTAAATATTAAAATAACTAAATGTAAATAAAACTCAATACCTACGTCGTTTTACATTTAGTGTGGGCGACTGTAGAAATGTTGTTCACAGTTGTGTTTGCATTTCATTAAAACCTTTTGAATACAACGTGTTTTAGTAATGGTGTTAGAGTTTAATTCACGAAACTTATTTTAACGCCTTTCCTTGCAGAACTGAAATATCTTCGTATATTTCTACTCACATACGTATCCTAGGTATTCAAACAAGTGATCACATATAATATCTGAGAATGCACTTTAAACTTTTAGGTGCCCCGATTGTTAATTCAAAGTAATATATAAGTGAATTTTTATATAAGTAGACTATATGTTACTTTTACTATAACTTTCATATAAAGGAGAGTTTCAAAGAGGTTTTAACACATCTCATTTTTCAAAACATAGAAATTTCACATAACAGCACTATTAACAATGCATTGTTTAGCACTCACAGCTTTGGACATTAATCACAAAACAATGTTAAGCAGCTGGTCTCTTGATGTAAAGAGTTACAAATCAGTCTTTAGATATAGCATACTACTTATATGCGTATTCTTGTATAACGAGTAACATGGCCTGTTGTGACGAACTCGTTATATCCCGGTTTGTTTATTTTACTGCATATTTTCTAACCAACACTTCAACACATCGCATCTTTTCTGCATTCGTTTCCTTTCTTTTTTTCTTCATTCAGCAAATTATTAATAGTATTTTCCTAAATTTGTTATGTATAAAATAGTAAGTACCAAAACTATACTTCAATACAAATGTATTTACCTGTCCCTAAGAACATCTAGGAATTGTATGGCAATCTGTTGCTTAAGAAGATTCATAACTATCGAAAATATTATACAGTTTCTATTACTCAACCGAACACGTTAATACCAGATTTATTGCTCTAATATGATTAACTAATGATCTAGTAGGCCAATTAATAACTACATTCTTTTTTTCGTACAACAGGATCTGTCTAATTACCAAGGTGGAAGGCATTATCAATGTCTAATTAACATTTAGCTAATTAAGAAATCTCTTATCTTCTATGAGACACTGATTTACTACTTGTTTATAATCTCTTTCTTTGAGGGGGATATTTAAGGACGAGTCTCAATTACGGCAGGAAAGATCTGTTGTTTCTGCAAGCATTAACGAGTATTGAACATTCTTTATAAGCTTTAGTAGAATATGTCCAATATTAAGTGAATTGATTCACTTTAGGTTAATCAAACTTTTGTCTTTAGTATATCACTGTACAAAATTATAAAAATTACTTAAACATAATTACATACTTGATGCCATTTGTAATTATAGAATTTCCTGCTTTGTTACATGCATTATTCAATCACTATTAAGTGAACAATAATGTTGCTCCTATAATTTTTATTTTTATAATTTATTTGCGTTTTTTCTTAATCTGATTTAATCAAAATCTCAATTATTTTAAAATATTTGCTTAATTTTTATTTAAAATATTTCAACTGTTGCAATAACTTATGTTTTATCTGTTGCACGGATTTGGTTTCTTATAAAATTAAATGACAATAGTCTTGTAACGAGACTTTATTTATTTAAAATAAATCTTTTAGTTTTGTAGTTTACTTTTATTTAGAAGATTAGTAACATCTTATGAATTTTTTTTATACCTTCCTCTTACCTTTATCTCATCGCTCACTCCTTTCAACAACGTCATATCTCAAAAAACGTGATTTTTCAGAGGAGTGATTTTAAAGTTTAAAAGTAGAATAAAATGTATTAAAAATAAAAATATTAAGCCTCCGATTGAACTTTTTACTATGCAGCAAATCGTTGCAGATAATACCTGACTTTTTTTCTCAGTTTGAAGAAGAATAAGTATACAATTTTTAAATTTTAAATAGTTCCTTTTGATTTATGACGTTCTTGTTCTACATTTCATAGATGGTGCTTGGAGTATGTCAAAATATGTCGTTATTTCCACTAAAATAATTCAGTTTGGAAGTCTGACATTGAAGTATCTTGAGCTATGTCATCCTTGCAAGGATAATTTCATTCCAAACAGGCAGTTATTCCTTATTTTTTATATAATTACTTTTACTACATTTTCCAGTTCAAATCAGAAGAATGAGTTTGGGGAAGGCACAGGAATTTTGTTATTAAGATAAAACACAGATAGAGGCAATATAATTTTATTTTCTTAGACAAATTCCAAATCTCGTACTTGGATAATCCAACAAAATAAAATAATAATAGTAGGAAAGTAAAAAATATAAAAATTATACCAAATAAGAAAATAAATACAAAAGATATAGTACAAAAGTAAGAAATAAAAACAACTGATACTGTTTCTGAATAATTTTACAGACTTTCGTAGAACGTTTTATAAACTTTCGGTATTAAATTTTTTTCAACAAGTCGCATAAGGTCGTTCTTTTTAGCCTCAGATATCTTAGGCTTTTCGTCGAAGACAGGTTTTAACAGGACATTAGGCTTAGCTTTCCTTATAATTATGGCCTCCATAAAATCTGAATCCCCATAAGAGTGCTTATAAAAAAACGAACTTGGAGAATCTCTTTGAACTCGCATCACTTTGATCTCTTTAAATTTAACAGGTTGATTTTCTGTATTTTTTACGAAACGCAGAGGACCGATATCAGAGGCTAAACTTTTCAAATCGAAGAAGTCTTCATAGGAAAGTTTATTTACAGAAAATGGTTCACCCGTTCTTTTTGCTGTTTTGATCAATGAAATGAGACCTTCTGGCGTATAAATTGGGCCACTTATAACAGCTTGTTTCATTTTCCTCTCAATCAAAGAGTGAACGGAATCCCCTTCGTTTTGAGTATGGTCTTTAATTAGGAATTTGTGAGTGATTGAGTTAATTCCGTATTTACGGAGAGGATAAAAGAGGAAAATACGGCAATCAGCCCATGATGGACGAAGCTGTTAGGAATAGAGTAACAGAACACATCAACAAAATTCCTAAAATTGAAAGTCCTTATACAAGCAAAAACACCACGAAACACTACATTGAAGGGGTTAGAGCAAAGATGTATGCGGCTAACATAAACTGATTCTTTTGCTGTCCACTACAATTATCGGAATAGAAAGTTACATCCTTGTATGTTCCAATGTTTTTTTCAATATATTTTAGAACACACGAACCGAGTTCATTTGCTCCACGGTGGCCATTTGATTCGTCCCAAACATAGCATTCAGTGTTTTTTAAGAAGATCAGTTATTGTGAAGTATACCACATTTAATTTGGACGAATAGTAAAAAGCTGAGCACTCGCCTTTTGGCAAGGGCATGACAGCTTGTAAATCGTAAACTGCTAATAAGGCTTTATCCACTAATGTCTGTTTGTCTTTCTCCTTCTCTTTTCTTGATAATTCTTTTTCGACCAAATGCTGATCATAACTTGCCTTCAAGTTCTCTCTCTCTGTCTCTGACGCATTCTCAGAAGCAACACATGTTTCACACTGGTCTTTTTTTGGTTGGAAGAAACTTAAATTAAAGTCACTGGTAAAAATTTTATAGAAGTAATTGAAGTTACAGGAGGTAACATTATCTCTTTTGCAGTTGCTGACGTAATCGTTATAAATGTCCGTTATGGTTCTGCCCCCTTCAATGTAGTGTTTCGTGGTGTTTTTGCGTGTATAAGGGCTTTCAATTTTAGGAATTTTGTTGATGTGTTCTGTTACTCTATTCCTAACAGCTTCGTCCATCTTGGGCTGATTGCCGTGTTTTCCTCTTTTATCCTCGGCCATCACGGCACCTGCCAGTTTGTCTTTCTTCTCAAAGACAGTACGAATAGGGCGGTCATTTATATCTAACGTATTTCTGAAAAACAACTTACAAACACGAATGCGTCTGTCACCAAGATTAAAAAAGAACGCAGCATTATGATTCTTTCGTGGCCTTTGTCCACCTTCGCGCACGTAACGGTATTTAGGTTTAATTTCTGTTGTGCAGTTATGAATAAGCTCCCTCTGTTTGGCAATGTCCCCCAGGTTCCAATACGCATCAAAAATACTCTTCCTTTCATCTTCAGTTATTTTTTCAGAGCACTTTAATCGGCATTTATCTGTACAAGGAGGTTTAATTTTTCTTGCTTCTTTCACACGTTTTTCAGATTTCTTTGAATGCCTTTCGTATTCTTTCCCACTATTTCTAGCTTCCTTCAACATGTTCCTCTTCCAGCTGGATTCATTTCTTTTTCGTTTACCTTTTTTAACTGGACTCAGAATATCAAAGGTAGTAGCAACGGAGGTTTCGGCATTACTGGTTGAGGCAGGGGTACTAGTTAAATGTAGGTTGGGAGTTTGGCTAACAGTGCTGGCTGATGGCGCTGAATGCGTGACATCTGGAGTGCTGTCAGTTGCAGTTACCTTACTAACTTTACGGGCATCACTGCTTGAAGGTGTTTGGGCCATGATAACAACACGGTCAACGTCTTTCTGGAGTTCATCTTCACTGCTTTCTTCGTTAGATGAAGGGTCCCAGTCTTTGTCTGCATCAGTATCATCAACAACTTCAGAGTCGCTTCCATCACTTGAATCACTGGACCTGCTTGACTCCGATGAAGAAGAGGAGCTTGACTCGTCAGATTGGATCCAGAACGACGGATTCCTGCAGCAGACAGAAAAACAAATAAAATTACAGTTTATTTGATTTGGATTTTATTTTTCTTAATTTACAAGTGTAATTAAAAGTATCTTTTAATTGTTTTCTTTGTACTTTGTTGAATTTTTAGCTATTTTGTTTTTCAGATTATTGATTTTAACAAGTATTTCCAACAAATTAATGTTACTATTACTCACCTGTATCTTCAGGATTTTTTCCATCAGCCGCTTGGTGCTTCGTATCAGTTATGCCCGTGGCACATACTAAATCCAATTGGTTGACTTTTTCCTCAGTAGTTGCGCTTGCATCAATGTTCTCGCTGGCTTTGTTCAAGCCTTCTTTAGATGAATCTGCAAATAAGGAAAATAAAATAGTAGGCATGCAATTGGGTAAGTCGGGAACTTAGCAAGCTAGTTAGTAGAATCACAAGACTCATATTGTTTGTCCTCAAAATCTATTCATGATGCCCCTTTTTTAGTTCAGTTACATTTGGATAAGTTCATTTTAAGTTTTTTACTAACGAACGTACTAGCGTTTGAAGATTCAGCAACATTAGTCGCCACTAAAAATGTTTCCCTCTGATCGGTTTTCTGCTTGGTTGCTGCAGGCTGAAGAATATCACCATCTGAGGCATCACTTAAAGCGAGTTTCCTTTTAACTCGGTAACCGGATTTTCCTGAAACAAATACAAAAATATAATAAAGCTTTAAAGGCGCTTTAGACAATCGGTCCGGACCGAAGATAATTTTCACTAAAAATAGAAATTTTGTTTTACTAAAATATTTTTATTTATATAATTAGTTTAGACTGAAAAATAGAAAATTTAAAAGCAATTTATAAAGAACGATTGGAAACTAAATACGGAAAAGTTGAATAAAACTGGAAGGAAGGAAGGGTGACCGGGTAGGGACGTCTAAATATAGGCCTACCGCTATGTCAGAAGGAGGGGAAAACCGGTTCCCCGCCCTCTTATAATCACTACCCTTCCCCTCCTATCCGGTCCGGTTCGATCGTCTAAAGGGCCCTTTAAGGAAAAAAACCAATGTACGAAATCAATGAAACAACAGAGTTTAAGAAACAGTTATCAAAACAATTGAGTACCATTTACTGCATATTTAGTGTTATGTACCGTAAAATTCTTTTACCTCCACTGTCGGATGAATTTCCACATGAAGAATCTTCTTGGGACTCTTTTTGAGTAATATTTAGTGCTAACTTTAACAACTTTTCCCCTCGAGAAGTCATAATGATCAATCTGGAAAAGAGAAAGGTTAATTACCAATTGACGAAGTGACAGGAAGAAGAATGCTGCAATCTGTGACGACTTGCAAACAGTAGATCTTTTACTGACAATAATGACACATTCCAAAATGAAACTGCACATTTTCCTAATAAGGGGCCGGCTTTTCTTTGGAAGAGTGTCATAAAACAAATTGATCCAAAACCACTTTGTCTGAGGAAGAAATTTTTATTGACAATAGTGTCATAAGTTAAAATAGTACAATCGATGTGTCTCACTTACTGTGCAAGAACGTCATAAATCAAAATAAACCGTAACAGGAAGCTTATCATTTCCCTTACAATACTGACATAAAACCAAATAGTACGTTATTGATACAAAACTAAGAATGAAAAATGCACTTACCTTGGGCGCAATACTGTTTTCTGAAGATATAATACGCTCTTGCACTAAACGACACGGATGTTTCCTGCTCAACGGTTCAAGGACAACTAACTTGTGACACTCTTGAAAAGAACACTCCTGAAATATTTTATAATGCAGAAACGACACTACTAGTCTCTAGCGGCTAAATATTGAGTTAAAGATATGACGATCTTGCAGGGATATACTACTCTTCAGGGCATTCTAAAAACTGTCATAACTAAAAATCGCCGATTTTTGAGATATGACGTTGTTGAAAGGAGTGAGCGTTATATTCTTTTTACTTAAATAACTGTCTGGGTCTATCATCCAAAGCTTACACTTATACTGCGAAAACCTGTACAAGCTCTGTAAAAATTTGTAAATTTTTAAAAGGGGTACCTGTATAATTAAACCAAACATTCTGTCCTTAATTAAATATTGCAAGAACTCTTAATTCTGTGCAGTATCGTTTCAGATATAATACCATTAACTAGCTTGGACACATCTTTTTGCAATGACTTTTTGTTTTTTGCACTTATGTTTACAAAAATTAAATATTTGTTTATTTAATTTTGTTTTGCTAAATGAATATGAGACTATATGTGCAAAGTATAGGAGAAACAGTAGTAGTTTAAGATACTTAATAAGCGCATTAAGCATGTATGTCGTGAAGTAAATATTTTTGATAAACTTAAGATTTTACAATTTAGGATAAAAACTTGAATTTACTATAAAATGTATTGCTCGATGTATTTATTTTTAAAATATATAAACTATAGACGTAAACGTTGAACTTAATACACTTACTTGACAAAACTACAGTTTTTACGGCTGTGTTGGGTTTAACAGTTTAATTAATATGGAATTACCATCATACCGGTGTTATATAGCACAAGTATTATTGTTTGCAGATATGATTATCTTATTAAATTTATTATCACGAATTGCTTACTTATAGGTTTCATATAATATGTAACATGTTCATCTCTTATTATGTAAGTTAACATAAATAGCATTCCTTGAGGTACTTATAGTTTATTTAAAGCATTCATAAATTAATATTTCACTTAGTTTTGTCTTTGCCATATTTCATTTAGATGACTTTTACGTATCTCTACATAAAGTAATTGTATTGAAAAAGGTCTTGCTCATATTAGTGGTGATAAGTAATCAAGTATTTTGTTTGTAATTTCAAACCAAATATTCAAAGAAAATAACATTTGTTTCCTGAGTTCTATACAGGTAAGTCTCAAAGTTTAAAAGGCATACATTTTAGATGTACTCCTAAAAATTAAATACAAATATACACCAAAGTATAGTAAATACACTCCAGGAAAATAATAACATCATTGACTAAATTATCAATAATTTATGTGTTTAGGAATCCATTACTTTAATGGTTATATATAGTTGTGTGTGTTTAATCCAGCGGGTATTGCAGTTTCTACGGTCTAAGCCATTGCACTGGTCATGGTAATTATACTCTTGCAGCCCACTAATTTCAATCGCCTTCTGCATGTTATCCAGTTTTCCACTACCTCGTTGGACATCCTCTATTCCTTCTTCATCTGGTAAACCCTATCTATTCCAGACTTTGTTGCCATCTTTAGTTGCCTACAGATACCTATGCAATATAAATTGTTTTTTACTAGTCTTTTCCAAATTGTTTGCATGATATCTGTAGCCTACCGTCCCTGTTTAATTTGTGTTCTTTCCTTGAACTTCCAGCTGATATTCGCCAGCAAGCAATCCCTTTTGCTTTAAACTGTTTCTATTTCTTTCGTTTAGAGCCCATGTTTTGGAGACATAGAATTAAATAACCCTCAACAACGTTGAATTTACTTCATTTTTATTTCATTTTAAGTTTTATCACATTACATCACCCGTAGTCAGTTTACGAATAATCTCTTCTCCTAACCTAGATTGCTAGAAATGGCTCTTTTATTGTCTCCATTCATGAAAAAAAGTAGGCCTACAATAAGTATCTAATAGATAAAATATTAAATTTTTGGAACAGCAAAAGTGTCACATACATAATAATTAACGCTTATTTCTGGAGTTCAGTAATTATAATTCCACTCCAACAAATTAAAATTGTATGTCTTCCTGATGAATTGAGTTACAATATAATCATCTGAAACATATACAATCAAATGAACATCGTCCGTACGCTCTATCTTCTTTCCGTTGACGTTCCCGAAAGTAGGCCTATCGCAGACATCAACAAATTATCCGATGCCACTACGTACAAGAAAAGTTGCAGTCCATTATCTACAATTACTAACAAAATTCATTCGCCGGCGACAACGTAACTTCAAATTACGTTGTATACTCAGTAAATTGTACAACTAATGTTATAATATTAATTTAATTTACACAAGCTAAGAAATTTCACAGTCTGAAATATTTCTAACAATATATGACTGTTAATTTAGTACAGGATAATTTTTTCCTGGACGAAACAATTTTCCTTGTCTTGACGAAAGCGCAGAACTTGTCAAACGGAAAATACACCAAATCGTTTAGACACTTTAGTAATTCTAATAACTTAACGTTAAATGTAAGTTAAAGACTTGGAATAAATATGTAAAAATTATAATGAACTTGCTTAAAGTGATAGTTTTATTACTCGTGAAAACACGTAACGTAATTTCAGAATATTTGTAGGCCTACTACTTACTTAAAAGAGTTTCGAGCAAAAGTGTGAGTGTGTGAATTTTAGTGTGTTTGAGTGCGGCCGTATGAAATTGTAAGTCGTGTTTCAGAAAAAAATTTGAAAAAAAATTAACTAAGTTTAACTAATGTATATTAAAGGCATTATTCAAATGTCTATTTAAAAGACTTGTCATGTCATATTCATTTTTTCTGCTGAGTTTACAAAATTTACTTTGCTTTTGGAATATTAATTGAATATCTTAATTGTTGATATCAAACTATTTTTACCGATATCTTAAACTCAAACAACAGTAATTTTTAAATGGTTTATAATATATTTATATACAGTACAGAGCTTTCCAGTCTTCTTGCACAATACAGGGATCAAGTTATGCATGGAATCCTTAAGACATGCCACACCACTTTATTGAGTTTATAAATTGGAATTTCAACAATCCAACTAAATGTACGGAAAATATGCTTGAATTATATCAGCCATGTTCTTAATCACATCATGCTTATAACAAATTTTAAATAATGATATTTATATTAACTGGAAAGCAAAATGTTTAAGAGAAATGTTAAATCACACTTTATAGTTTATGATTCAACAATTTTAAAAACTAAAGAAAAAAACTGTTTTGTTTCATTTATTAGTGTTGCTTTATAGCCCTGTCTTAAAATATTTAAAGTAAGAAGTCACATATGTCTCATATGTACAATCACCTAGTCTGAATCTCTCCATTCTCATTTAAGATTATTACTTGGTAATATGTTAATTTGTCGGATACCGTGAACAACATTTTTGGTCAAGCTACGTTAATTATCCATTCTTAAACTAGAGAACGCTTTTTTACGCATGTTTATTTATTTACGTTAATATACATGTACAAAGAAAAGATAGGCTTATGTGTATGTGGCAGTCTTACGTAAACCAAATGTCCTAGTCTTTCACCACATAATGTTTTAATGTAAGCAACACTAGTAGCTATAAAATTCTGTGATACAAAATTACTCTATTTTTATAACCGTAATAGTATAATGATAATCTAACATTAGGGCAATACAAATAAATTATTACTGCAAAAAATATGAAATGGGAGCCCATAGATTATCAAAAAAATATAAAACATTTTAAATAATTTGAAATTTACCATAGAAAATTAGCTTCTTAAAAATAAAATTCATACTAAAATACAGTCAACGTTTGCGTAGCAACATCCTCATTGAAGTAACCACCCGAAATCGAGTAACTGTACAAAGAAATATTACATTTAACATTACAATAAATTGAGAGAGTCTAAAGCAAAATGCTTGCTTTGTGGAAAGTCTTCATGAAAAAATTTCATGTAACGCAGTGCGCATATAGAACTGAAAAGCGAGTAATTGAAACGTAAGAAAAACAAGTATAATTCAACAACAAATACTGAAACCACTGTAATAGGAAATGTACATACACATGTTAGGCAAAAATGTTCTTTGGGCCCACAAGAAGTAGAAAATCACACCACATATTGTAGCGTGACAGAAAATCCACTACATCTTAAGTCATATGAAATCATAAAGTTTAATTACACCAACGAATGTTATAATAATATTGAATGACATTTAAATAAATCAAAGGAATGAACCACGATAAAATAAAAATCATCATTACATTATATATAAAAACCACTGTTTAAAAAAACCAAAGAAAGTATCGAAGCAACTCATAGTATCATATCAGTAAGTTACCCAGGAAGCTCAGAGCAGTAAACCAGTTATATAAGACCATATCAAGAAAAAAGAGACTCAAGTAAAGAGTGGTGAATACCAGAATACCCCAAAAACAAGAAGAGGGAAGAATAAAGTTTGTGAACAGGAAGAAAACAATACCCTGAAACCTGTAGAGAAGAATAAACTCAGTTCAGTGAATAAATTAAATGCTCCAAACTAAACCTCAGTCGAGATAACACCAAGTACCTTGGTTTACCCAAGAATGAGGAAGGAAGACCAGAAGAGTGAAGACTAGACGAGGGACAAGAATGAAGACTAGAAGAAGGACAAGAAGGAAGACCAGAAGGAAGATACGAAGAAGGACAAGAAGGAAGATAGGAGGAGAGGAAGAAATCGTATGAAAGAAACACCGTAATAAAACCTATTATTATATAAACTACTATCAACCCCAAACCCACAAAAACTATGCAAAAGAAAGTATAACATACCCAAAATCCTATAAAATGTAATTATTGAGAAAACTAAAGTGCTGTATAGCGTTATAAGAAGTGAACCGACTAAAGCTATTGTGTAATAAAGAAAATAAACTAGTCTTAACAGTCCATGATTACTAAAGGTCTGGTCTGAGATAATAAGACTCAAAATATCAGAACCAACAGTGAAAGTGAATTTGTGTAAGTGTTTTTTAGAAATGCAATAAACTTAAAGTTGGTGACACTATAACTTATCAGTATGCTATATCACAACTTTAATATCTAATAATAAACAGCATAATAAAATAATAAAATGGAAGATTTCCAGTATTTTATTATTTTAATGTAAATCTTTATTTACAAGACATTTGTAAAAAATGATAATAAATAGAGTATGGGAGTTAATGTTTACTGATGTAGGGGATCACAATAATAATGGTTTAAACCAGAAAGGATTTATACTGTATACTATACTATACTGCATTAATATAGTATTAATAAGTGTAAAATGTTTAAATAGACTGTTTATTCACAGTCCTAAAATCAATGTGTTAATAAAATGTATTTGTAAGGGTTATTAGAAAATAAGATTTATGTTATGTGTTTTAAAAAGAATTATGTTTGATAAATAATAGCCTACATACCATTAATAATGTTCTAATAGGTATGCTATGTTAGCTCAAGAATAGTTAAAAGATGTATGTTCAAACCATGTCTGCAATATGTTCAATTGTGCAGATTGCTAAACAATGTTCATAATTATTTATTTTAACAACAGTAGTATTAATTAACTACTACACCACACAATAAATTATAAACCATGTTATTTTCATATAATTGTAATTATGTAAAGTCAGAGGAGGAATTAAGTTTAAATTTATTTGAGAAAGAAAGAAATATAAAATTCTAAAATCTAGGCCATTTGGTGAATTCACAGAACCAATATAAACTAGTATAATTCACTTATAAATCCTGTAAACTACCAAGATTTAGATAAGGTAACACAGGTAAACACTACTGGGAATGATCCTATGAGTTAAAATGATAATAAGGAAATATACCTTAAAACATTGTAAATTTTCAAAATACATAAATTAATTAATTTTAAAGAGCAATGTCAAATTTACAGATTAACACAAAAAACCAGTTCAAAGGTGTAATTTATATGTATTTAAGGAAAGGAAGAGGAATATGACTAATTAAAATTTATTATAATAGTATTAATAATATTTAAAATGGAGGGAATTCGTATAAAGACGGAAATCCAATTTTGAGCCTATATTTCCAAAATGTGAACAAAATTTGTTAATTTCCACAAAATGTCTACAGATATGGACTATAATACATCAATTTAAAGGGAATGAGATGATTAAACCAATAATAAGGTTCATAATTCATAAAAGTGATGAATAAAATAGATAAATTCCATATATATTGTAATATTTTATCATGTGTACAGGTAATCGAAAAATGTTAACAATACTTTTTCAAAGATTAACTGGGCCAGATTTATGACCAAGTTAATTAGTCTTTTGTTGAATATCAAGCTGGACAGTTGTGTAAAGAACGTTTTTTTAAATCGAGTTGAAAATGGTACTAGCGTTTAGCCATTAAAATAAGTGAACGAGAGTTAGACGGATTAGACACTTTTTAAAACTAAAGCTATTAATACATTCACGACAATAGTGAAAACAAACAATTAACTTCATAATACGATTGATAGAAACCAGTAAAACATTATATTTAAACTGATTTAATCTACAATCCTAACCATATCTTGAGAACTTTAACCCACAGAAGAGAACACATACAAAATAAACTAACTAACACAAGTTTACACAGAACACTTCGCCAGAATACACCAAATAACTTTACAGACATATTACACCAGTGCGGGGACATTTCAAACCTTGATGAAGGTAATTTTATTGTGATTTTCCGACACGACGCATTTGCAGTAACCTAGTCCAACTCGAGTAGCGGCCATCTTGAAAACGAAGTCTGCTTACTACATCGCAGTGACGTCAGTCTTCAATGGTTCGAAAACAGTCATACACATTACATATAAGAATTATTTAAATACTATTGAATAATAATTATTGTATTTATTTTTAATTGTTAATGTTATACTTTCTCGTCACCCTTCTCTGACTATTAATTCTAATCGCTCAAAGAACCTGTCTTTTAATATAATATATCATAAATTTTGTTCTGTATGACACAATCGATAATTCCCGAGACAGAGTCGATAATTGCTCTCCATCGATAAAATATCGATTATTTATTTAAATTATTAATAAATCTTTATATTTCCATTATTTCGTGTCTGTTACTTATTTCACAGGTTAATTTAAGGGTATTTATTAAGACTAAAGAACTTAAATAAGAAGAATATATATTATTTGAACGAGATATTGGACCAGCCAGAAAAGTCATCACTCGATTATTAGCTGGAGTTAATCTATTTAACTCCAGACTTGGTTCAAATCTTCAAGAAGTGCTCGACGGTCAATAAATACCTACCTGTTATTAAAATTTTTACAAGAACCTTTTAAAACAGATTTATTTCTTATACACACCTCTTAATAAACATAAACAAAATCTTTACTATTTGAAATTTCTATTTTTTAATAAAATTTTCCATATACATTTTATTCTTTTGTAACGACTGGCATACAGAGGAATTGTTACAAAGTGGCGCCCAACGTGGGGCTTAATAATCTAAGCCTGGCAGCGGTTATCAAGTCAGGAAGAAGGGCAACAACGATAAATCAAAATGGCAGAACTTACAGAAATGGAGATGATGAAAAAGCTGTTGGAAATGATAAAGGAGATGAATAAGGAACTGAGAGAGGACAGATTAAAAAGAGAAGAAGAGGAAAGGACCAAGGAAATAAAATATGATAGCCAACTTGAACCAGAAGAAATACCAAATGACAAACAGAGGATCCAGTTGTAGTATTACCTGAAAAGAAAACTGACGGGAATACAGAAAATACTAAAGCTATGGAAATGGAGCCAAAGGAGAAGAGGAAAACGTTTCCAAAGAAATTAATGAAAACGAAGGAAGAAATAGAAATGATGAACCATGGTTTAATGGATGTCAATAATTTTCCAATTACCGACCATGAAGAAATCATCAATTCCAGAAATTACGGAAGGAGATTAAAAGTAATATTACAAATAATGTACCACCAAACAGTAGTTTACCAATGGGGAAGGACCAGAGGTAAACGGAATACAACATGTGGACCAGATCAGTTCCAGTGCGGAACTAAACAGTGTATTTCAGAAAGATGGAAATATAACATCTTATCAGACTGTGACGATGGCACTGGTGAATCACCAGAGTGTGTTCCATTAGTGCGCCATCCAGGACTATTCCAGTGTACAATTACACAAAAATGTATACCTTCCGGATGGATACATGATGGTGAACCAGATTATGGGGCTTCAGAGAAGCAAATAATTGATAAACCAGATGAAGACCATCACAGATATTTTTCAGGTCAGACAGCATATGGACCAGAGACATATTGGAATATAAGACAATATAATAATGTGAACAATACTAATTACAATGATAATAATAATACGGGTCCCAACCATCAGAACCCGAATCGACCCTCTAATGGTTATCAGGGTAACCGCAATCCCTACCCTAATAACGTAAATAGTCAGAGAAGTCCCAATTATGGTAATAGTCCTTACCCTAATAATACCAATCGTACGGGTCCCAATAATGGTAATTTTAATAATAATAGGTTTCCTCGCACTAGAGTGAACTTCATACGAGCCACAGATGGAAGACAGCGAGGATTCAACCACAATCGACGAAACAGTTACCGCGGATACGAAGAAAGGCGGAGGAGCCTAGAACGGGACCAACCGAGGTACTATCCGACGCGTAGGAGCAATAGTTTGGACAACACTGAGCAGAGGTCGCACCATGAACGACCGGAAGACTATAGGACAAATCGGCAGGTAACCACTCTGAGCATCCCGAATGAGGCATCGATTAGTATGGCTCAAAGAAACATTTTAGAAGAAGATATATAAAACAGAATTTTGAAGGTAAAATCCCCAAAATTCTAAAAACAATGTAAGCCAATTGCATACAAATTATTTGAGAAGAAACATTTTAGGAGAAGATATATAAAAAGAAGAATTTTGAAATAATCCCCAAAATTCTAAAATACATGTAAGCCCATTACATACAATTTATTTGAGAAGAATCATTTTGGAAGAAGATATATAAGATAGAATTTAAAATCCCCTAAATTCTAAACACAATGTAAACCATTTACATACAATTTATTTTGAGAAGAAACATTTTGGAAGAAGATATATAAGATAGAATTTAAAAACCCCAAAATTCTGAACACAATGTAAGCCAATTACATACAATTTATTTGAGAAGAAACATTTTGAAAGAAGATATGTACAAGAAGAATTTTGAAATAATTATCAAAATTCTAAAGACAATGTAAGCCCATTACATACAATTTATTTGAGAAGGAACATTTTGGAAGAAGATATATAAAACCGAATTTTGAAAAAATCCACTAAATTCTAAAAACAATGTAAGACAACTACATACAAGTTATTTGAGAAGAAACAATTTTGAAGGAAGAATAACAAGAAGAATTTTGAATGTAAACCATCAAAATTCTAAAAGCAATGGTAAGATCACCTTACATAACAAATATTTGAAGAAAACCTTTATGGCTATAATATAATAATAAAGAAGGAGAGAATTTAGAAATAAAACCATCTAAAGTCAAAAACAAGTAAGGACAGCTTACTAAATATTTATTTGAAGAGAAACATTTTGACAATAATACCAAGAGAATTTAGAAAAATAAAACCAGCCCAAAACACATGTAAGCCCACCTTATATACAAATGATTTGAGAAAACTTTATGGAATAATATAAGACGAGTGAATTTTGAATTATGAATAAATCAAGTTTCCAAACCAAGTATAAGTACAACTTACCAACCAATTATTAATAAAACACTTTGGTGAGATAAACAGAAGAGCTTTCATACCATATTTATGGTAAGCATAGTAGATAATTACCATGGTAACAAAGGATCATAATGGGATGAAGAAAGGAAACAGATTTAGAATTAAAACAAATAATTCTGGACAGTATGATCATGTCTAAGTTCAATATGAAGAAGAAAAACCTTTCCATAAAATGATGCTAAAGGAAATAAAAAAGAAAAATTTCTTTAATACGATTTGAGTGATTGAATATAATAAAGTGCAAAAACTTATTTGGAATTATGAGATAATGAAACTTTGAAGTGGTATGAGGAGAAATTATGACCTCATAATGAAATTAATAAAAAACCATCATTCGAAAGTATAATAACAATGACAAGAATAATGTGAGAATAATGTCAAAGATTTATGTAATTAAACGAATTAATATAAAATGATTTATGAATTAAATGACAATTATGATAATGACAGTTATAAAAATTCTAGAAAATAGAACAAGTGGAAAGTTAAGAACAAAGAAACAGTCTAAAAATGTCATAAAAATATGCTACTATAAACAATGCAGATTATAATGGAAAAAACCAGAAGGTAATAAAGAATTTATAACCAAAAGATTTATATGATAAGAAAAGTTGAAAAACGTAATAATAGAAGAGCTTCCTACCATAATATCAAATGAAAGAAACATCCAGTTAAGGAGTCAGAAGAACAACTGAGATAGGAATATTAAAATCTCTGAGAAGTATAATAAGTAATAAGTGAAGTATCCCAAAGATATTTTTTAAATAGTAACAAATGTGTACTATTCTGAATAATTTTTTAATCTGTCTGAAGATAATTCCAGCAGGATTAATATGTTTTTTGAGCAGAGATGATTTGCCTCTGTACTCAAATATGTGTGAAGTATTGGACAGCAGAGGAAAGTAGCGTCCAGTGCCTCTCCGAACTGAACCAGCTCACAAAGTAGGGAACGATAGGGAGGAAATATCCCAAGGAGAAAATACTAAGAAGAAATATGAAAATGAAATAATAAATATGAAACTCAGATGACTATTACTATCAAGGAAGATCAAGTGAGAATGATATAAACTCAAATATAAATAAGAAATTTTTGAAATGGAAGGAAGTCCAGAATAATAACAAACATAGAATAATTATCATAAGCAATTGTTTCAAACAAAGCAAGTATAGTTTGAAAAAATTACTTCTGGAGAAGGGCATTCTGTAGCGTGACAGAAAATCCACTACATCTTAAGTCATATGAAATCATAAAGTTTAATTACACCAACGAATGTTATAATAATATTGAATGACATTTAAATAAATCAAAGGAATGAACCACGATAAAATAAAAATCATCATTACATTATATATAAAAACCACTGTTTAAAAAAACCAAAGAAAGTATCGAAGCAACTCATAGTATCATATCAGTAAGTTACCCAGGAAGCTCAGAGCAGTAAACCAGTTATATAAGACCATATCAAGAAAAAAGAGACTCAAGTAAAGAGTGGTGAATACCAGAATACCCCAAAAACAAGAAGAGGGAAGAATAAAGTTTGTGAACAGGAAGAAAACAATACCCTGAAACCTGTAGAGAAGAATAAAGTCAGTTCAGTGAATAAATTAAATGCTCCAAACTAAACCTCAGTCGAGATAACACCAAGTACCTTGGTTTACCCAAGAATGAGGAAGGAAGACCAGAAGAGTGAAGACTAGACGAGGGACAAGAATGAAGACTAGAAGAAGGACAAGAAGGAAGACCAGAAGGAAGATACGAAGAAGGACAAGAAGGAAGATAGGAGGAGAGGAAGAAATCGTATGAAAGAAACACCGTAATAAAACCTATTATTATATAAACTACTATCAACCCCAAACCCACAAAAACTATGCAAAAGAAAGTATAACATACCCAAAATCCTATAAAATGTAATTATTGAGAAAACTAAAGTGCTGTATAGCGTTATAAGAAGTGAACCGACTAAAGCTATTGTGTAATAAAGAAAATAAACTAGTCTTAACAGTCCATGATTACTAAAGGTCTGGTCTGAGATAATAAGACTCAAAATATCAGAACCAACAGTGAAAGTGAATTTGTGTAAGTGTTTTTTAGAAATGCAATAAACTTAAAGTTGGTGACACTATAACTTATCAGTATGCTATATCACAACTTTAATATCTAATAATAAACAGCATAATAAAATAATAAAATGGAAGATTTCCAGTATTTTATTATTTTAATGTAAATCTTTATTTACAAGACATTTGTAAAAAATGATAATAAATAGAGTATGGGAGTTAATGTTTACTGATGTAGGGGATCACAATAATAATGGTTTAAACCAGAAAGGACTGGCATTAATATAGTATTAATAAGTGTAAAATGTTTAAATAGACTGTTTATTCACAGTCCTAAAATCAATGTGTTAATAAAATGTATTTGTAAGGGTTATTAGAAAATAAGATTTATGTTATGTGTTTTAAAAAGAATTATGTTTGATAAATAATAGCCTACATACCATTAATAATGTTCTAATAGGTATGCTATGTTAGCTCAAGAATAGTTAAAAGATGTATGTTCAAACCATGTCTGCAATATGTTCAATTGTGCAGATTGCTAAACAATGTTCATAATTATTTATTTTAACAACAGTAGTATTAATTAACTACTACACCACACAATAAATTATAAACCATGTTATTTTCATATAATTGTAATTATGTAAAGTCAGAGGAGGAATTAAGTTTAAATTTATTTGAGAAAGAAAGAAATATAAAATTCTAAAATCTAGGCCATTTGGTGAATTCACAGAACCAATATAAACTAGTATAATTCACTTATAAATCCTGTAAACTACCAAGATTTAGATAAGGTAACACAGGTAAACACTACTGGGAATGATCCTATGAGTTAAAATGATAATAAGGAAATATACCTTAAAACATTGTAAATTTTCAAAATACATAAATTAATTAATTTTAAAGAGCAATGTCAAATTTACAGATTAACACAAAAAACCAGTTCAAAGGTGTAATTTATATGTATTTAAGGAAAGGAAGAGGAATATGACTAATTAAAATTTATTATAATAGTATTAATAATATTTAAAATGGAGGGAATTCGTATAAAGACGGAAATCCAATTTTGAGCCTATATTTCCAAAATGTGAACAAAATTTGTTAATTTCCACAAAATGTCTACAGATATGGACTATAATACATCAATTTAAAGGGAATGAGATGATTAAACCAATAATAAGGTTCATAATTCATAAAAGTGATGAATAAAATAGATAAATTCCATATATATTGTAATATTTTATCATGTGTACAGGTAATCGAAAAATGTTAACAATACTTTTTCAAAGATTAACTGGGCCAGATTTATGACCAAGTTAATTAGTCTTTTGTTGAATATCAAGCTGGACAGTTGTGTAAAGAACGTTTTTTTAAATCGAGTTGAAAATGGTACTAGCGTTTAGCCATTAAAATAAGTGAACGAGAGTTAGACGGATTAGACACTTTTTAAAACTAAAGCTATTAATACATTCACGACAATAGTGAAAACAAACAATTAACTTCATAATACGATTGATAGAAACCAGTAAAACATTATATTTAAACTGATTTAATCTACAATCCTAACCATATCTTGAGAACTTTAACCCACAGAAGAGAACACATACAAAATAAACTAACTAACACAAGTTTACACAGAACACTTCGCCAGAATACACCAAATAACTTTACAGACATATTACACCAGTGCGGGGACATTTCAAACCTTGATGAAGGTAATTTTATTGTGATTTTCCGACACGACGCATTTGCAGTAACCTAGTCCAACTCGAGTAGCGGCCATCTTGAAAACGAAGTCTGCTTACTACATCGCAGTGACGTCAGTCTTCAATGGTTCGAAAACAGTCATACACATTACATATAAGAATTATTTAAATACTATTGAATAATAATTATTGTATTTATTTTTAATTGTTAATGTTATACTTTCTCGTCACCCTTCTCTGACTATTAATTCTAATCGCTCAAAGAACCTGTCTTTTAATATAATATATCATAAATTTTGTTCTGTATGACACAATCGATAATTCCCGAGACAGAGTCGATAATTGCTCTCCATCGATAAAATATCGATTATTTATTTAAATTATTAATAAATCTTTATATTTCCATTATTTCGTGTCTGTTACTTATTTCACAGGTTAATTTAAGGGTATTTATTAAGACTAAAGAACTTAAATAAGAAGAATATATATTATTTGAACGAGATATTGGACCAGCCAGAAAAGTCATCACTCGATTATTAGCTGGAGTTAATCTATTTAACTCCAGACTTGGTTCAAATCTTCAAGAAGTGCTCGACGGTCAATAAATACCTACCTGTTATTAAAATTTTTACAAGAACCTTTTAAAACAGATTTATTTCTTATACACACCTCTTAATAAACATAAACAAAATCTTTACTATTTGAAATTTCTATTTTTTAATAAAATTTTCCATATACATTTTATTCTTTTGTAACGACTGGCATACAGAGGAATTGTTACAAAGTGGCGCCCAACGTGGGGCTTAATAATCTAAGCCTGGCAGCGGTTATCAAGTCAGGAAGAAGGGCAACAACGATAAATCAAAATGGCAGAACTTACAGAAATGGAGATGATGAAAAAGCTGTTGGAAATGATAAAGGAGATGAATAAGGAACTGAGAGAGGACAGATTAAAAAGAGAAGAAGAGGAAAGGACCAAGGAAATAAAATATGATAGCCAACTTGAACCAGAAGAAATACCAAATGACAAACAGAGGATCCAGTTGTAGTATTACCTGAAAAGAAAACTGACGGGAATACAGAAAATACTAAAGCTATGGAAATGGAGCCAAAGGAGAAGAGGAAAACGTTTCCAAAGAAATTAATGAAAACGAAGGAAGAAATAGAAATGATGAACCATGGTTTAATGGATGTCAATAATTTTCCAATTACCGACCATGAAGAAATCATCAATTCCAGAAATTACGGAAGGAGATTAAAAGTAATATTACAAATAATGTACCACCAAACAGTAGTTTACCAATGGGGAAGGACCAGAGGTAAACGGAATACAACATGTGGACCAGATCAGTTCCAGTGCGGAACTAAACAGTGTATTTCAGAAAGATGGAAATATAACATCTTATCAGACTGTGACGATGGCACTGGTGAATCACCAGAGTGTGTTCCATTAGTGCGCCATCCAGGACTATTCCAGTGTACAATTACACAAAAATGTATACCTTCCGGATGGATACATGATGGTGAACCAGATTATGGGGCTTCAGAGAAGCAAATAATTGATAAACCAGATGAAGACCATCACAGATATTTTTCAGGTCAGACAGCATATGGACCAGAGACATATTGGAATATAAGACAATATAATAATGTGAACAATACTAATTACAATGATAATAATAATACGGGTCCCAACCATCAGAACCCGAATCGACCCTCTAATGGTTATCAGGGTAACCGCAATCCCTACCCTAATAACGTAAATAGTCAGAGAAGTCCCAATTATGGTAATAGTCCTTACCCTAATAATACCAATCGTACGGGTCCCAATAATGGTAATTTTAATAATAATATTTTTCCTCGCACTAGAGTGAACTTCATACGAGCCACAGATGGAAGACAGCGAGGATTCAACCACAATCGACGAAACAGTTACCGCGGATACGAAGAAAGGCGGAGGAGCCTAGAACGGGACCAACCGAGGTACTATCCGACGCGTAGGAGCAATAGTTTGGACAACACTGAGCAGAGGTCGCACCATGAACGACCGGAAGACTATAGGACAAATCGGCAGGTAACCACTCTGAGCATCCCGAATGAGGCATCGATTAGTATGGCTCAAAGAAACATTTTAGAAGAAGATATATAAAACAGAATTTTGAAGGTAAAATCCCCAAAATTCTAAAAACAATGTAAGCCAATTGCATACAAATTATTTGAGAAGAAACATTTTAGGAGAAGATATATAAAAAGAAGAATTTTGAAATAATCCCCAAAATTCTAAAATACATGTAAGCCCATTACATACAATTTATTTGAGAAGAATCATTTTGGAAGAAGATATATAAGATAGAATTTAAAATCCCCTAAATTCTAAACACAATGTAAACCATTTACATACAATTTATTTTGAGAAGAAACATTTTGGAAGAAGATATATAAGATAGAATTTAAAAACCCCAAAATTCTGAACACAATGTAAGCCAATTACATACAATTTATTTGAGAAGAAACATTTTGAAAGAAGATATGTACAAGAAGAATTTTGAAATAATTATCAAAATTCTAAAGACAATGTAAGCCCATTACATACAATTTATTTGAGAAGGAACATTTTGGAAGAAGATATATAAAACCGAATTTTGAAAAAATCCACTAAATTCTAAAAACAATGTAAGACAACTACATACAAGTTATTTGAGAAGAAACAATTTTGAAGGAAGAATAACAAGAAGAATTTTGAATGTAAACCATCAAAATTCTAAAAGCAATGGTAAGATCACCTTACATAACAAATATTTGAAGAAAACCTTTATGGCTATAATATAATAATAAAGAAGGAGAGAATTTAGAAATAAAACCATCTAAAGTCAAAAACAAGTAAGGACAGCTTACTAAATATTTATTTGAAGAGAAACATTTTGACAATAATACCAAGAGAATTTAGAAAAATAAAACCAGCCCAAAACACATGTAAGCCCACCTTATATACAAATGATTTGAGAAAACTTTATGGAATAATATAAGACGAGTGAATTTTGAATTATGAATAAATCAAGTTTCCAAACCAAGTATAAGTACAACTTACCAACCAATTATTAATAAAACACTTTGGTGAGATAAACAGAAGAGCTTTCATACCATATTTATGGTAAGCATAGTAGATAATTACCATGGTAACAAAGGATCATAATGGGATGAAGAAAGGAAACAGATTTAGAATTAAAACAAATAATTCTGGACAGTATGATCATGTCTAAGTTCAATATGAAGAAGAAAAACCTTTCCATAAAATGATGCTAAAGGAAATAAAAAAGAAAAATTTCTTTAATACGATTTGAGTGATTGAATATAATAAAGTGCAAAAACTTATTTGGAATTATGAGATAATGAAACTTTGAAGTGGTATGAGGAGAAATTATGACCTCATAATGAAATTAATAAAAAACCATCATTCGAAAGTATAATAACAATGACAAGAATAATGTGAGAATAATGTCAAAGATTTATGTAATTAAACGAATTAATATAAAATGATTTATGAATTAAATGACAATTATGATAATGACAGTTATAAAAATTCTAGAAAATAGAACAAGTGGAAAGTTAAGAACAAAGAAACAGTCTAAAAATGTCATAAAAATATGCTACTATAAACAATGCAGATTATAATGGAAAAAACCAGAAGGTAATAAAGAATTTATAACCAAAAGATTTATATGATAAGAAAAGTTGAAAAACGTAATAATAGAAGAGCTTCCTACCATAATATCAAATGAAAGAAACATCCAGTTAAGGAGTCAGAAGAACAACTGAGATAGGAATATTAAAATCTCTGAGAAGTATAATAAGTAATAAGTGAAGTATCCCAAAGATATTTTTTAAATAGTAACAAATGTGTACTATTCTGAATAATTTTTTAATCTGTCTGAAGATAATTCCAGCAGGATTAATATGTTTTTTGAGCAGAGATGATTTGCCTCTGTACTCAAATATGTGTGAAGTATTGGACAGCAGAGGAAAGTAGCGTACAGTGCCTCTCCGAACTGAACCAGCTCACAAAGTAGGGAACGATAGGGAGGAAATATCCCAAGGAGAAAATACTAAGAAGAAATATGAAAATGAAATAATAAATATGAAACTCAGATGACTATTACTATCAAGGAAGATCAAGTGAGAATGATATAAACTCAAATATAAATAAGAAATTTTTAAAATGGAAGGAAGTCCAGAATAATAACAAACATAGAATAATTATCATAAGCAATTGTTTCAAACAAAGCAAGTATAGTTTGAAAAAATTACTTCTGGAGAAGGGCATTCTGTAGCGTGACAGAAAATCCACTACATCTTAAGTCATATGAAATCATAAAGTTTAATTACACCAACGAATGTTATAATAATATTGAATGACATTTAAATAAATCAAAGGAATGAACCACGATAAAATAAAAATCATCATTACATTATATATAAAAACCACTGTTTAAAAAAACCAAAGAAAGTATCGAAGCAACTCATAGTATCATATCAGTAAGTTACCCAGGAAGCTCAGAGCAGTAAACCAGTTATATAAGACCATATCAAGAAAAAAGAGACTCAAGTAAAGAGTGGTGAATACCAGAATACCCCAAAAACAAGAAGAGGGAAGAATAAAGTTTGTGAACAGGAAGAAAACAATACCCTGAAACCTGTAGAGAAGAATAAAGTCAGTTCAGTGAATAAATTAAATGCTCCAAACTAAACCTCAGTCGAGATAACACCAAGTACCTTGGTTTACCCAAGAATGAGGAAGGAAGACCAGAAGAGTGAAGACTAGACGAGGGACAAGAATGAAGACTAGAAGAAGGACAAGAAGGAAGACCAGAAGGAAGATACGAAGAAGGACAAGAAGGAAGATAGGAGGAGAGGAAGAAATCGTATGAAAGAAACACCGTAATAAAACCTATTATTATATAAACTACTATCAACCCCAAACCCACAAAAACTATGCAAAAGAAAGTATAACATACCCAAAATCCTATAAAATGTAATTATTGAGAAAACTAAAGTGCTGTATAGCGTTATAAGAAGTGAACCGACTAAAGCTATTGTGTAATAAAGAAAATAAACTAGTCTTAACAGTCCATGATTACTAAAGGTCTGGTCTGAGATAATAAGACTCAAAATATCAGAACCAACAGTGAAAGTGAATTTGTGTAAGTGTTTTTTAGAAATGCAATAAACTTAAAGTTGGTGACACTATAACTTATCAGTATGCTATATCACAACTTTAATATCTAATAATAAACAGCATAATAAAATAATAAAATGGAAGATTTCCAGTATTTTATTATTTTAATGTAAATCTTTATTTACAAGACATTTGTAAAAAATGATAATAAATAGAGTATGGGAGTTAATGTTTACTGATGTAGGGGATCACAATAATAATGGTTTAAACCAGAAAGGACTGGCATTAATATAGTATTAATAAGTGTAAAATGTTTAAATAGACTGTTTATTCACAGTCCTAAAATCAATGTGTTAATAAAATGTATTTGTAAGGGTTATTAGAAAATAAGATTTATGTTATGTGTTTTAAAAAGAATTATGTTTGATAAATAATAGCCTACATACCATTAATAATGTTCTAATAGGTATGCTATGTTAGCTCAAGAATAGTTAAAAGATGTATGTTCAAACCATGTCTGCAATATGTTCAATTGTGCAGATTGCTAAACAATGTTCATAATTATTTATTTTAACAACAGTAGTATTAATTAACTACTACACCACACAATAAATTATAAACCATGTTATTTTCATATAATTGTAATTATGTAAAGTCAGAGGAGGAATTAAGTTTAAATTTATTTGAGAAAGAAAGAAATATAAAATTCTAAAATCTAGGCCATTTGGTGAATTCACAGAACCAATATATACTAGTATAATTCACTTATAAATCCTGTAAACTACCAAGATTTAGATAAGGTAACACAGGTAAACACTACTGGGAATGATCCTATGAGTTAAAATGATAATAAGGAAATATACCTTAAAACATTGTAAATTTTCAAAATACATAAATTAATTAATTTTAAAGAGCAATGTCAAATTTACAGATTAACACAAAAAACCAGTTCAAAGGTGTAATTTATATGTATTTAAGGAAAGGAAGAGGAATATGACTAATTAAAATTTATTATAATAGTATTAATAATATTTAAAATGGAGGGAATTCGTATAAAGACGGAAATCCAATTTTGAGCCTATATTTCCAAAATGTGAACAAAATTTGTTAATTTCCACAAAATGTCTACAGATATGGACTATAATACATCAATTTAAAGGGAATGAGATGATTAAACCAATAATAAGGTTCATAATTCATAAAAGTGATGAATAAAATAGATAAATTCCATATATATTGTAATATTTTATCATGTGTACAGGTAATCGAAAAATGTTAACAATACTTTTTCAAAGATTAACTGGGCCAGATTTATGACCAAGTTAATTAGTCTTTTGTTGAATATCAAGCTGGACAGTTGTGTAAAGAACGTTTTTTTAAATCGAGTTGAAAATGGTACTAGCGTTTAGCCATTAAAATAAGTGAACGAGAGTTAGACGGATTAGACACTTTTTAAAACTAAAGCTATTAATACATTCACGACAATAGTGAAAACAAACAATTAACTTCATAATACGATTGATAGAAACCAGTAAAACATTATATTTAAACTGATTTAATCTACAATCCTAACCATATCTTGAGAACTTTAACCCACAGAAGAGAACACATACAAAATAAACTAACTAACACAAGTTTACACAGAACACTTCGCCAGAATACACCAAATAACTTTACAGACATATTACACCAGTGCGGGGACATTTCAAACCTTGATGAAGGTAATTTTATTGTGATTTTCCGACACGACGCATTTGCAGTAACCTAGTCCAACTCGAGTAGCGGCCATCTTGAAAACGAAGTCTGCTTACTACATCGCAGTGACGTCAGTCTTCAATGGTTCGAAAACAGTCATACACATTACATATAAGAATTATTTAAATACTATTGAATAATAATTATTGTATTTATTTTTAATTGTTAATGTTATACTTTCTCGTCACCCTTCTCTGACTATTAATTCTAATCGCTCAAAGAACCTGTCTTTTAATATAATATATCATAAATTTTGTTCTGTATGACACAATCGATAATTCCCGAGACAGAGTCGATAATTGCTCTCCATCGATAAAATATCGATTATTTATTTAAATTATTAATAAATCTTTATATTTCCATTATTTCGTGTCTGTTACTTATTTCACAGGTTAATTTAAGGGTATTTATTAAGACTAAAGAACTTAAATAAGAAGAATATATATTATTTGAACGAGATATTGGACCAGCCAGAAAAGTCATCACTCGATTATTAGCTGGAGTTAATCTATTTAACTCCAGACTTGGTTCAAATCTTCAAGAAGTGCTCGACGGTCAATAAATACCTACCTGTTATTAAAATTTTTACAAGAACCTTTTAAAACAGATTTATTTCTTATACACACCTCTTAATAAACATAAACAAAATCTTTACTATTTGAAATTTCTATTTTTTAATAAAATTTTCCATATACATTTTATTCTTTTGTAACGACTGGCATACAGAGGAATTGTTACAAAGTGGCGCCCAACGTGGGGCTTAATAATCTAAGCCTGGCAGCGGTTATCAAGTCAGGAAGAAGGGCAACAACGATAAATCAAAACGGCAGAACTTACAGAAATGGAGATGATGAAAAAGCTGTTGGAAATGATAAAGGAGATGAATAAGGAACTGAGAGAGGACAGATTAAAAAGAGAAGAAGAGGAAAGGACCAAGGAAATAAAATATGATAGCCAACTTGAACCAGAAGAAATACCAAATGACAAACAGAGGATCCAGTTGTAGTATTACCTGAAAAGAAAACTGACGGGAATACAGAAAATACTAAAGCTATGGAAATGGAGCCAAAGGAGAAGAGGAAAACGTTTCCAAAGAAATTAATGAAAACGAAGGAAGAAATAGAAATGATGAACCATGGTTTAATGGATGTCAATAATTTTCCAATTACCGACCATGAAGAAATCATCAATTCCAGAAATTACGGAAGGAGATTAAAAGTAATATTACAAATAATGTACCACCAAACAGTAGTTTACCAATGGGGAAGGACCAGAGGTAAACGGAATACAACATGTGGACCAGATCAGTTCCAGTGCGGAACTAAACAGTGTATTTCAGAAAGATGGAAATATAACATCTTATCAGACTGTGACGATGGCACTGGTGAATCACCAGAGTGTGTTCCATTAGTGCGCCATCCAGGACTATTCCAGTGTACAATTACACAAAAATGTATACCTTCCGGATGGATACATGATGGTGAACCAGATTATGGGGCTTCAGAGAAGCAAATAATTGATAAACCAGATGAAGACCATCACAGATATTTTTCAGGTCAGACAGCATATGGACCAGAGACATATTGGAATATAAGACAATATAATAATGTGAACAATACTAATTACAATGATAATAATAATACGGGTCCCAACCATCAGAACCCGAATCGACCCTCTAATGGTTATCAGGGTAACCGCAATCCCTACCCTAATAACGTAAATAGTCAGAGAAGTCCCAATTATGGTAATAGTCCTTACCCTAATAATACCAATCGTACGGGTCCCAATAATGGCAATTTTAATAATAATAGGTTTCCTCGCACTAGAGTGAACTTCATACGAGCCACAGATGGAAGACAGCGAGGATTCAACCACAATCGACGAAACAGTTACCGCGGATACGAAGAAAGGCGGAGGAGCCTAGAACGGGACCAACCGAGGTACTATCCGACGCGTAGGAGCAATAGTTTGGACAACACTGAGCAGAGGTCGCACCATGAACGACCGGAAGACTATAGGACAAATCGGCAGGTAACCACTCTGAGCATCCCGAATGAGGCATCGATTAGTATGGCTCAAAGAAACATTTTAGAAGAAGATATATAAAACAGAATTTTGAAGGTAAAATCCCCAAAATTCTAAAAACAATGTAAGCCAATTGCATACAAATTATTTGAGAAGAAACATTTTAGGAGAAGATATATAAAAAGAAGAATTTTGAAATAATCCCCAAAATTCTAAAATACATGTAACCCCATTACATACAATTTATTTGAGAAGAATCATTTTGGAAGAAGATATATAAGATAGAATTTAAAATCCCCAAAATTCTGAACACAATGTAAGCCAATTACATACAATTTATTTGAGAAGAAACATTTTGAAAGAAGATATGTACAAGAAGAATTTTGAAATAATTATCAAAATTCTAAAGACAATGTAAGCCCATTACATACAATTTATTTGAGAAGGAACATTTTGGAAGAAGATATATAAAACCGAATTTTGAAAAAATCCACTAAATTCTAAAAACAATGTAAGACAACTACATACAAGTTATTTGAGAAGAAACAATTTTGAAGGAAGAATAACAAGAAGAATTTTGAATGTAAACCATCAAAATTCTAAAAGCAATGGTAAGATCACCTTACATAACAAATATTTGAAGAAAACCTTTATGGCTATAATATAATAATAAAGAAGGAGAGAATTTAGAAATAAAACCATCTAAAGTCAAAAACAAGTAAGGACAGCTTACTAAATATTTATTTGAAGAGAAACATTTTGACAATAATACCAAGAGAATTTAGAAAAATAAAACCAGCCCAAAACACATGTAAGCCCACCTTATATACAAATGATTTGAGAAAACTTTATGGAATAATATAAGACGAGTGAATTTTGAATTATGAATAAATCAAGTTTCCAAACCAAGTATAAGTACAACTTACCAACCAATTATTAATAAAACACTTTGGTGAGATAAACAGAAGAGCTTTCATACCATATTTATGGTAAGCATAGTAGATAATTACCATGGTAACAAAGGATCATAATGGGATGAAGAAAGGAAACAGATTTAGAATTAAAACAAATAATTCTGGACAGTATGATCATGTCTAAGTTCAATATGAAGAAGAAAAACCTTTCCATAAAATGATGCTAAAGGAAATAAAAAAGAAAAATTTCTTTAATACGATTTGAGTGATTGAATATAATAAAGTGCAAAAACTTATTTGGAATTATGAGATAATGAAACTTTGAAGTGGTATGAGGAGAAATTATGACCTCATAATGAAATTAATAAAAAACCATCATTCGAAAGTATAATAACAATGACAAGAATAATGTGAGAATAATGTCAAAGATTTATGTAATTAAACGAATTAATATAAAATGATTTATGAATTAAATGACAATTATGATAATGACAGTTATAAAAATTCTAGAAAATAGAACAAGTGGAAAGTTAAGAACAAAGAAACAGTCTAAAAATGTCATAAAAATATGCTACTATAAACAATGCAGATTATAATGAAAAAAACCAGAAGGTAATAAAGAATTTATAACCAAAAGATTTATATGATAAGAAAAGTTGAAAAACGTAATAATAGAAGAGCTTCCTACCATAATATCAAATGAAAGAAACATCCAGTTAAGGAGTCAGAAGAACAACTGAGATAGGAATATTAAAATCTCTGAGAAGTATAATAAGTAATAAGTGAAGTATCCCAAAGATATTTTTTAAATAGTAACAAATGTGTACTATTCTGAATAATTTTTTAATCTGTCTGAAGATAATTCCAGCAGGATTAATATGTTTTTTGAGCAGAGATGATTTGCCTCTGTACTCAAATATGTGTGAAGTATTGGACAGCAGAGGAAAGTAGCGTACAGTGCCTCTCCGAACTGAACCAGCTCACAAAGTAGGGAACGATAGGGAGGAAATATCCCAAGGAGAAAATACTAAGAAGAAATATGAAAATGAAATAATAAATATGAAACTCAGATGACTATTACTATCAAGGAAGATCAAGTGAGAATGATATAAACTCAAATATAAATAAGAAATTTTTAAAATGGAAGGAAGTCCAGAATAATAACAAACATAGAATAATTATCATAAGCAATTGTTTCAAACAAAGCAAGTATAGTTTGAAAAAATTACTTCTGGAGAAGGGCATTCTGTAGCGTGACAGAAAATCCACTACATCTTAAGTCATATGAAATCATAAAGTTTAATTACACCAACGAATGTTATAATAATATTGAATGACATTTAAATAAATCAAAGGAATGAACCACGATAAAATAAAAATCATCATTACATTATATATAAAAACCACTGTTTAAAAAAACCAAAGAAAGTATCGAAGCAACTCATAGTATCATATCAGTAAGTTACCCAGGAAGCTCAGAGCAGTAAACCAGTTATATAAGACCATATCAAGAAAAAAGAGACTCAAGTAAAGAGTGGTGAATACCAGAATACCCCAAAAACAAGAAGAGGGAAGAATAAAGTTTGTGAACAGGAAGAAAACAATACCCTGAAACCTGTAGAGAAGAATAAAGTCAGTTCAGTGAATAAATTAAATGCTCCAAACTAAACCTCAGTCGAGATAACACCAAGTACCTTGGTTTACCCAAGAATGAGGAAGGAAGACCAGAAGAGTGAAGACTAGACGAGGGACAAGAATGAAGACTAGAAGAAGGACAAGAAGGAAGACCAGAAGGAAGATACGAAGAAGGACAAGAAGGAAGATAGGAGGAGAGGAAGAAATCGTATGAAAGAAACACCGTAATAAAACCTATTATTATATAAACTACTATCAACCCCAAACCCACAAAAACTATGCAAAAGAAAGTATAACATACCCAAAATCCTATAAAATGTAATTATTGAGAAAACTAAAGTGCTGTATAGCGTTATAAGAAGTGAACCGACTAAAGCTATTGTGTAATAAAGAAAATAAACTAGTCTTAACAGTCCATGATTACTAAAGGTCTGGTCTGAGATAATAAGACTCAAAATATCAGAACCAACAGTGAAAGTGAATTTGTGTAAGTGTTTTTTAGAAATGCAATAAACTTAAAGTTGGTGACACTATAACTTATCAGTATGCTATATCACAACTTTAATATCTAATAATAAACAGCATAATAAAATAATAAAATGGAAGATTTCCAGTATTTTATTATTTTAATGTAAATCTTTATTTACAAGACATTTGTAAAAAATGATAATAAATAGAGTATGGGAGTTAATGTTTACTGATGTAGGGGATCACAATAATAATGGTTTAAACCAGAAAGGACTGGCATTAATATAGTATTAATAAGTGTAAAATGTTTAAATAGACAGTTTATTCACAGTCCTAAAATCAATGTGTTAATAAAATGTATTTGTAAGGGTTATTAGAAAATAAGATTTATGTTATGTGTTTTAAAAAGAATTATGTTTGATAAATAATAGCCTACATACCATTAATAATGTTCTAATAGGTATGCTATGTTAGCTCAAGAATAGTTAAAAGATGTATGTTCAAACCATGTCTGCAATATGTTCAATTGTGCAGATTGCTAAACAATGTTCATAATTATTTATTTTAACAACAGTAGTATTAATTAACTACTACACCACACAATAAATTATAAACCATGTTATTTTCATATAATTGTAATTATGTAAAGTCAGAGGAGGAATTAAGTTTAAATTTATTTGAGAAAGAAAGAAATATAAAATTCTAAAATCTAGGCCATTTGGTGAATTCACAGAACCAATATAAACTAGTATAATTCACTTATAAATCCTGTAAACTACCAAGATTTAGATAAGGTAACACAGGTAAACACTACTGGGAATGATCCTATGAGTTAAAATGATAATAAGGAAATATACCTTAAAACATTGTAAATTTTCAAAATACATAAATTAATTAATTTTAAAGAGCAATGTCAAATTTACAGATTAACACAAAAAACCAGTTCAAAGGTGTAATTTATATGTATTTAAGGAAAGGAAGAGGAATATGACTAATTAAAATTTATTATAATAGTATTAATATTATTTAAAATGGAGGGAATTCGTATAAAGACGGAAATCCAATTTTGAGCCTATATTTCCAAAATGTGAACAAAATTTGTTAATTTCCACAAAATGTCTACAGATATGGACTATAATACATCAATTTAAAGGGAATGAGATGATTAAACCAATAATAAGGTTCATAATTCATAAAAGTGATGAATAAAATAGATAAATTCCATATATATTGTAATATTTTATCATGTGTACAGGTAATCGAAAAATGTTAACAATACTTTTTCAAAGATTAACTGGGCCAGATTTATGACCAAGTTAATTAGTCTTTTGTTGAATATCAAGCTGGACAGTTGTGTAAAGAACGTTTTTTTAAATCGAGTTGAAAATGGTACTAGCGTTTAGCCATTAAAATAAGTGAACGAGAGTTAGACGGATTAGACACTTTTTAAAACTAAAGCTATTAATACATTCACGACAATAGTGAAAACAAACAATTAACTTCATAATACGATTGATAGAAACCAGTAAAACATTATATTTAAACTGATTTAATCTACAATCCTAACCATATCTTGAGAACTTTAACCCACAGAAGAGAACACATACAAAATAAACTAACTAACACAAGTTTACACAGAACACTTCGCCAGAATACACCAAATAACTTTACAGACATATTACACCAGTGCGGGGACATTTCAAACCTTGATGAAGGTAATTTTATTGTGATTTTCCGACACGACGCATTTGCAGTAACCTAGTCCAACTCGAGTAGCGGCCATCTTGAAAACGAAGTCTGCTTACTACATCGCAGTGACGTCAGTCTTCAATGGTTCGAAAACAGTCATACACATTACATATAAGAATTATTTAAATACTATTGAATAATAATTATTGTATTTATTTTTAATTGTTAATGTTATACTTTCTCGTCACCCTTCTCTGACTATTAATTCTAATCGCTCAAAGAACCTGTCTTTTAATATAATATATCATAAATTTTGTTCTGTATGACACAATCGATAATTCCCGAGACAGAGTCGATAATTGCTCTCCATCGATAAAATATCGATTATTTATTTAAATTATTAATAAATCTTTATATTTCCATTATTTCGTGTCTGTTACTTATTTCACAGGTTAATTTAAGGGTATTTATTAAGACTAAAGAACTTAAATAAGAAGAATATATATTATTTGAACGAGATATTGGACCAGCCAGAAAAGTCATCACTCGATTATTAGCTGGAGTTAATCTATTTAACTCCAGACTTGGTTCAAATCTTCAAGAAGTGCTCGACGGTCAATATATACCTACCTGTTATTAAAATTTTTACAAGAACCTTTTAAAACAGATTTATTTCTTATACACACCTCTTAATAAACATAAACAAAATCTTTACTATTTGAAATTTCTATTTTTTAATAAAATTTTCCATATACATTTTATTCTTTTGTAACGACTGGCATACAGAGGAATTGTTACAAAGTGGCGCCCAACGTGGGGCTTAATAATCTAAGCCTGGCAGCGGTTATCAAGTCAGGAAGAAGGGCAACAACGATAAATCAAAATGGCAGAACTTACAGAAATGGAGATGATGAAAAAGCTGTTGGAAATGATAAAGGAGATGAATAAGGAACTGAGAGAGGACAGATTAAAAAGAGAAGAAGAGGAAAGGACCAAGGAAATAAAATATGATAGCCAACTTGAACCAGAAGAAATACCAAATGACAAACAGAGGATCCAGTTGTAGTAGTACCTGAAAAGAAAACTGACGGGAATACAGAAAATACTAAAGCTATGGAAATGGAGCCAAAGGAGAAGAGGAAAACGTTTCAAAGAAATTAATGAAAACGAAGGAAGAAATAGAAATGATGAACCATGGTTTAATGGATGTCAATAATTTTCCAATTACCGACCATGAAGAAATCATCAATTCCAGAAATTACGGAAGGAGATTAAAAGTAATATTACAAATAATGTACCACCAAACAGTAGTTTACCAATGGGGAAGGACCAGAGGTAAACGGAATACAACATGTGGACCAGATCAGTTCCAGTGCGGAACTAAACAGTGTATTTCAGAAAGATGGAAATATAACATCTTATCAGACTGTGACGATGGCACTGGTGAATCACCAGAGTGTGTTCCATTAGTGCGCCATCCAGGACTATTCCAGTGTACAATTACACAAAAATGTATACCTTCCGGATGGATACATGATGGTGAACCAGATTATGGGGCTTCAGAGAAGCAAATAATTGATAAACCAGATGAAGACCATCACAGATATTTTTCAGGTCAGACAGCATATGGACCAGAGACATATTGGAATATAAGACAATATAATAATGTGAACAATACTAATTACAATGATAATAATAATACGGGTCCCAACCATCAGAACCCGAATCGACCCTCTAATGGTTATCAGGGTAACCGCAATCCCTACCCTAATAACGTAAATAGTCAGAGAAGTCCCAATTATGGTAATAGTCCTTACCCTAATAATACCAATCGTACGGGTCCCAATAATGGTAATTTTAATAATAATAGGTTTCCTCGCACTAGAGTGAACTTCAAACGAGCCACAGATGGAAGACAGCGAGGATTCAACCACAATCGACGAAACAGTTACCGCGGATACGAAGAAAGGCGGAGGAGCCTAGAACGGGACCAACCGAGGTACTATCCGACGCGTAGGAGCAATAGTTTGGACAACACTGAGCAGAGGTCGCACCATGAACGACCGGAAGACTATAGGACAAATCGGCAGGTAACCACTCTGAGCATCCCGAATGAGGCATCGATTAGTATGGCTCAAAGAAACATTTTAGAAGAAGATATATAAAACAGAATTTTGAAGGTAAAATCCCCAAAATTCTAAAAACAATGTAAGCCAATTGCATACAAATTATTTGAGAAGAAACATTTTAGGAGAAGATATATAAAAAGAAGAATTTTGAAATAATCCCCAAAATTCTAAAATACATGTACCCCATTACATACAATGTATTTGAGAAGAATCATTTTGGAAGAAGATATATAAGATAGAATTTAAAATCCCCTAAATTCTAAACACAATGTAAACCATTTACATACAATTTATTTTGAGAAGAAACATTTGGAAGAAGATATATAAGATAGAATTTAAAATCCCCTAAATTCTAAACACAATGTAAACCATTTACATACAATTTATTTTGAGAAGAAACATTTTGGAAGAAGATATATAAGATAGAATTTAAAAACCCCAAAATTCTGAACACAATGTAAGCCAATTACATACAATTTATTTGAGAAGAAACATTTTGAAAGAAGATATGTACAAGAAGAATTTTGAAATAATTATCAAAATTCTAAAGACAATGTAAGCCCATTACATACAATTTATTTGAGAAGGAACATTTTGGAAGAAGATATATAAAACCGAATTTTGAAAAAATCCACTAAATTCTAAAAACAATGTAAGACAACTACATACAAGTTATTTGAGAAGAAACAATTTTGAAGAAGAATAACAAGAAGAATTTTGAATGTAAACCATCAAAATTCTAAAAGCAATGGTAAGATCACCTTACATAACAAATATTTGAAGAAAACCTTTATGGCTATAATATAATAATAAAGAAGGAGAGAATTTAGAAATAAAACCATCTAAAGTCAAAAACAAGTAAGGACAGCTTACTAAATATTTATTTGAAGAGAAACATTTTGACAATAATACCAAGAGAATTTAGAAAAATAAAACCAGCCCAAAACACATGTAAGCCCACCTTATATACAAATGATTTGAGAAAACTTTATGGAATAATATAAGACGAGTGAATTTTGAATTATGAATAAATCAAGTTTCCAAACCAAGTATAAGTACAACTTACCAACCAATTATTAATAAAACACTTTGGTGAGATAAACAGAAGAGCTTTCATACCATATTTATGGTAAGCATAGTAGATAATTACCATGGTAACAAAGGATCATAATGGGATGAAGAAAGGAAACAGATTTAGAATTAAAACAAATAATTCTGGACAGTATGATCATGTCTAAGTTCAATATGAAGAAGAAAAACCTTTCCATAAAATGATGCTAAAGGAAATAAAAAAGAAAAATTTCTTTAATACGATTTGAGTGATTGAATATAATAAAGTGCAAAAACTTATTTGGAATTATGAGATAATGAAACTTTGAAGTGGTATGAGGAGAAATTATGACCTCATAATGAAATTAATAAAAAACCATCATTCGAAAGTATAATAACAATGACAAGAATGATGTGAGAATAATGTCAAAGATTTATGTAATTAAACGAATTAATATAAAATGATTTATGAATTAAATGACAATTATGATAATGACAGTTATAAAAATTCTAGAAAATAGAACAAGTGGAAAGTTAAGAACAAAGAAACAGTCTAAAAATGTCATAAAAATATGCTACTATAAACAATGCAGATTATAATGAAAAAAACCAGAAGGTAATAAAGAATTTATAACCAAAAGATTTATATGATAAGAAAAGTTGAAAAACGTAATAATAGAAGAGCTTCCTACCATAATATCAAATGAAAGAAACATCCAGTTAAGGAGTCAGAAGAACAACTGAGATAGGAATATTAAAATCTCTGAGAAGTATAATAAGTAATAAGTGAAGTATCCCAAAGATATTTTTTAAATAGTAACAAATGTGTACTATTCTGAATAATTTTTTAATCTGTCTGAAGATAATTCCAGCAGGATTAATATGTTTTTTGAGCAGAGATGATTTGCCTCTGTACTCAAATATGTGTGAAGTATTGGACAGCAGAGGAAAGTAGCGTACAGTGCCTCTCCGAACTGAACCAGCTCACAAAGTAGGGAACGATAGGGAGGAAATATCCCAAGGAGAAAATACTAAGAAGAAATATGAAAATGAAATAATAAATATGAAACTCAGATGACTATTACTATCAAGGAAGATCAAGTGAGAATGATATAAACTCAAATATAAATAAGAAATTTTTAAATGGAAGGAAGTCCAGAATAATAACAAACATAGAATAATTATCATAAGCAATTGTTTCAAACAAAGCAAGTATAGTTTGAAAAAATTACTTCTGGAGAAGGGCATTCTGTAGCGTGACAGAAAATCCACTACATCTTAAGTCATATGAAATCATAAAGTTTAATTACACCAACGAATGTTATAATAATATTGAATGACATTTAAATAAATCAAAGGAATGAACCACGATAAAATAAAAATCATCATTACATTATATATAAAAACCACTGTTTAAAAAAACCAAAGAAAGTATCGAAGCAACTCATAGTATCATATCAGTAAGTTACCCAGGAAGCTCAGAGCAGTAAACCAGTTATATAAGACCATATCAAGAAAAAAGAGACTCAAGTAAAGAGTGGTGAATACCAGAATACCCCAAAAACAAGAAGAGGGAAGAATAAAGTTTGTGAACAGGAAGAAAACAATACCCTGAAACCTGTAGAGAAGAATAAAGTCAGTTCAGTGAATAAATTAAATGCTCCAAACTAAACCTCAGTCGAGATAACACCAAGTACCTTGGTTTACCCAAGAATGAGGAAGGAAGACCAGAAGAGTGAAGACTAGACGAGGGACAAGAATGAAGACTAGAAGAAGGACAAGAAGGAAGACCAGAAGGAAGATACGAAGAAGGACAAGAAGGAAGATAGGAGGAGAGGAAGAAATCGTATGAAAGAAACACCGTAATAAAACCTATTATTATATAAACTACTATCAACCCCAAACCCACAAAAACTATGCAAAAGAAAGTATAACATACCCAAAATCCTATAAAATGTAATTATTGAGAAAACTAAAGTGCTGTATAGCGTTATAAGAAGTGAACCGACTAAAGCTATTGTGTAATAAAGAAAATAAACTAGTCTTAACAGTCCATGATTACTAAAGGTCTGGTCTGAGATAATAAGACTCAAATATCAGAACCAACAGTGAAAGTGAATTTGTGTAAGTGTTTTTTAGAAATGCAATAAACTTAAAGTTGGTGACACTATAACTTATCAGTATGCTATATCACAACTTTAATATCTAATAATAAACAGCATAATAAAATAATAAAATGGAAGATTTCCAGTATTTTATTATTTTAATGTAAATCTTTATTTACAAGACATTTGTAAAAAATGATAATAAATAGAGTATGGGAGTTAATGTTTACTGATGTAGGGGATCACAATAATAATGGTTTAAACCAGAAAGGACTGGCATTAATATAGTATTAATAAGTGTAAAATGTTTAAATAGACTGTTTATTCACAGTCCTGAAATCAATGTGTTAATAAAATGTATTTGTAAGGGTTATTAGAAAATAAGATTTATGTTATGTGTTTTAAAAAGAATTATGTTTGATAAATAATAGCCTACATACCATTAATAATGTTCTAATAGGTATGCTATGTTAGCTCAAGAATAGTTAAAAGATGTATGTTCAAACCATGTCTGCAATATGTTCAATTGTGCAGATTGCTAAACAATGTTCATAATTATTTATTTTAACAACAGTAGTATTAATTAACTACTACACCACACAATAAATTATAAACCATGTTATTTTCATATAATTGTAATTATGTAAAGTCAGAGGAGGAATTAAGTTTAAATTTATTTGAGAAAGAAAGAAATATAAAATTCTAAAATCTAGGCCATTTGGTGAATTCACAGAACCAATATAAACTAGTATAATTCACTTATAAATCCTGTAAACTACCAAGATTTAGATAAGGTAACACAGGTAAACACTACTGGGAATGATCCTATGAGTTAAAATGATAATAAGGAAATATACCTTAAAACATTGTAAATTTTCAAAATACATAAATTAATTAATTTTAAAGAGCAATGTCAAATTTACAGATTAACACAAAAAACCAGTTCAAAGGTGTAATTTATATGTATTTAAGGAAAGGAAGAGGAATATGACTAATTAAAATTTATTATAATAGTATTAATATTATTTAAAATGGAGGGAATTCGTATAAAGACGGAAATCCAATTTTGAGCCTATATTTCCAAAATGTGAACAAAATTTGTTAATTTCCACAAAATGTCTACAGATATGGACTATAATACATCAATTTAAAGGGAATGAGATGATTAAACCAATAATAAGGTTCATAATTCATAAAAGTGATGAATAAAATAGATAAATTCCATATATATTGTAATATTTTATCATGTGTACAGGTAATCGAAAAATGTTAACAATACTTTTTCAAAGATTAACTGGGCCAGATTTATGACCAAGTTAATTAGTCTTTTGTTGAATATCAAGCTGGACAGTTGTGTAAAGAACGTTTTTTTAAATCGAGTTGAAAATGGTACTAGCGTTTAGCCATTAAAATAAGTGAACGAGAGTTAGACGGATTAGACACTTTTTAAAACTAAAGCTATTAATACATTCACGACAATAGTGAAAACAAACAATTAACTTCATAATACGATTGATAGAAACCAGTAAAACATTATATTTAAACTGATTTAATCTACAATCCTAACCATATCTTGAGAACTTTAACCCACAGAAGAGAACACATACAAAATAAACTAACTAACACAAGTTTACACAGAACACTTCGCCAGAATACACCAAATAACTTTACAGACATATTACACCAGTGCGGGGACATTTCAAACCTTGATGAAGGTAATTTTATTGTGATTTTCCGACACGACGCATTTGCAGTAACCTAGTCCAACTCGAGTAGCGGCCATCTTGAAAACGAAGTCTGCTTACTACATCGCAGTGACGTCAGTCTTCAATGGTTCGAAAACAGTCATACACATTACATATAAGAATTATTTAAATACTATTGAATAATAATTATTGTATTTATTTTTAATTGTTAATGTTATACTTTCTCGTCACCCTTCTCTGACTATTAATTCTAATCGCTCAAAGAACCTGTCTTTTAATATAATATATCATAAATTTTGTTCTGTATGACACAATCGATAATTCCCGAGACAGAGTCGATAATTGCTCTCCATCGATAAAATATCGATTATTTATTTAAATTATTAATAAATCTTTATATTTCCATTATTTCGTGTCTGTTACTTATTTCACAGGTTAATTTAAGGGTATTTATTAAGACTAAAGAACTTAAATAAGAAGAATATATATTATTTGAACGAGATATTGGACCAGCCAGAAAAGTCATCACTCGATTATTAGCTGGAGTTAATCTATTTAACTCCAGACTTGGTTCAAATCTTCAAGAAGTGCTCGACGGTCAATAAATACCTACCTGTTATTAAAATTTTTACAAGAACCTTTTAAAACAGATTTATTTCTTATACACACCTCTTAATAAACATAAACAAAATCTTTACTATTTGAAATTTCTATTTTTTAATAAAATTTTCCATATACATTTTATTCTTTTGTAACGACTGGCATACAGAGGAATTGTTACAAAGTGGCGCCCAACGTGGGGCTTAATAATCTAAGCCTGGCAGCGGTTATCAAGTCAGGAAGAAGGGCAACAACGATAAATCAAAATGGCAGAACTTACAGAAATGGAGATGATGAAAAAGCTGTTGGAAATGATAAAGGAGATGAATAAGGAACTGAGAGAGGACAGATTAAAAAGAGAAGAAGAGGAAAGGACCAAGGAAATAAAATATGATAGCCAACTTGAACCAGAAGAAATACCAAATGACAAACAGAGGATCCAGTTGTAGTATTACCTGAAAAGAAAACTGACGGGAATACAGAAAATACTAAAGCTATGGAAATGGAGCCAAAGGAGAAGAGGAAAACGTTTCCAAAGAAATTAATGAAAACGAAGGAAGAAATAGAAATGATGAACCATGGTTTAATGGATGTCAATAATTTTCCAATTACCGACCATGAAGAAATCATCAATTCCAGAAATTACGGAAGGAGATTAAAAGTAATATTACAAATAATGTACCACCAAACAGTAGTTTACCAATGGGGAAGGACCAGAGGTAAACGGAATACAACATGTGGACCAGATCAGTTCCAGTGCGGAACTAAACAGTGTATTTCAGAAAGATGGAAATATAACATCTTATCAGACTGTGACGATGGCACTGGTGAATCACCAGAGTGTGTTCCATTAGTGCGCCATCCAGGACTATTCCAGTGTACAATTACACAAAAATGTATACCTTCCGGATGGATACATGATGGTGAACCAGATTATGGGGCTTCAGAGAAGCAAATAATTGATAAACCAGATGAAGACCATCACAGATATTTTTCAGGTCAGACAGCATATGGACCAGAGACATATTGGAATATAAGACAATATAATAATGTGAACAATACTAATTACAATGATAATAATAATACGGGTCCCAACCATCAGAACCCGAATCGACCCTCTAATGGTTATCAGGGTAACCGCAATCCCTACCCTAATAACGTAAATAGTCAGAGAAGTCCCAATTATGGTAATAGTCCTTACCCTAATAATACCAATCGTACGGGTCCCAATAATGGCAATTTTAATAATAATAGGTTTCCTCGCACTAGAGTGAACTTCATACGAGCCACAGATGGAAGACAGCGAGGATTCAACCACAATCGACGAAACAGTTACCGCGGATACGAAGAAAGGCGGAGGAGCCTAGAACGGGACCAACCGAGGTACTATCCGACGCGTAGGAGCAATAGTTTGGACAACACTGAGCAGAGGTCGCACCATGAACGACCGGAAGACTATAGGACAAATCGGCAGGTAACCACTCTGAGCATCCCGAATGAGGCATCGATTAGTATGGCTCAAAGAAACATTTTAGAAGAAGATATATAAAACAGAATTTTGAAGGTAAAATCCCCAAAATTCTAAAAACAATGTAAGCCAATTGCATACAAATTATTTGAGAAGAAACATTTTAGGAGAAGATATATAAAAAGAAGAATTTTGAAATAATCCCCAAAATTCTAAAATACATGTAACCCCATTACATACAATTTATTTGAGAAGAATCATTTTGGAAGAAGATATATAAGATAGAATTTAAAATCCCCTAAATTCTAAACACAATGTAAACCATTTACATACAATTTATTTTGAGAAGAAACATTTTGGAAGAAGATATATAAGATAGAATTTAAAAACCCCAAAATTCTGAACACAATGTAAGCCAATTACATACAATTTATTTGAGAAGAAACATTTTGAAAGAAGATATGTACAAGAAGAATTTTGAAATAATTATCAAAATTCTAAAGACAATGTAAGCCCATTACATACAATTTATTTGAGAAGGAACATTTTGGAAGAAGATATATAAAACCGAATTTTGAAAAAATCCACTAAATTCTAAAAACAATGTAAGACAACTACATACAAGTTATTTGAGAAGAAACAATTTTGAAGGAAGAATAACAAGAAGAATTTTGAATGTAAACCATCAAAATTCTAAAAGCAATGGTAAGATCACCTTACATAACAAATATTTGAAGAAAACCTTTATGGCTATAATATAATAATAAAGAAGGAGAGAATTTAGAAATAAAACCATCTAAAGTCAAAAACAAGTAAGGACAGCTTACTAAATATTTATTTGAAGAGAAACATTTTGACAATAATACCAAGAGAATTTAGAAAAATAAAACCAGCCCAAAACACATGTAAGCCCACCTTATATACAAATGATTTGAGAAAACTTTATGGAATAATATAAGACGAGTGAATTTTGAATTATGAATAAATCAAGTTTCCAAACCAAGTATAAGTACAACTTACCAACCAATTATTAATAAAACACTTTGGTGAGATAAACAGAAGAGCTTTCATACCATATTTATGGTAAGCATAGTAGATAATTACCATGGTAACAAAGGATCATAATGGGATGAAGAAAGGAAACAGATTTAGAATTAAAACAAATAATTCTGGACAGTATGATCATGTCTAAGTTCAATATGAAGAAGAAAAACCTTTCCATAAAATGATGCTAAAGGAAATAAAAAAGAAAAATTTCTTTAATACGATTTGAGTGATTGAATATAATAAAGTGCAAAAACTTATTTGGAATTATGAGATAATGAAACTTTGAAGTGGTATGAGGAGAAATTATGACCTCATAATGAAATTAATAAAAAACCATCATTCGAAAGTATAATAACAATGACAAGAATGATGTGAGAATAATGTCAAAGATTTATGTAATTAAACGAATTAATATAAAATGATTTATGAATTAAATGACAATTATGATAATGACAGTTATAAAAATTCTAGAAAATAGAACAAGTGGAAAGTTAAGAACAAAGAAACAGTCTAAAAATGTCATAAAAATATGCTACTATAAACAATGCAGATTATAATGAAAAAAACCAGAAGGTAATAAAGAATTTATAACCAAAAGATTTATATGATAAGAAAAGTTGAAAAACGTAATAATAGAAGAGCTTCCTACCATAATATCAAATGAAAGAAACATCCAGTTAAGGAGTCAGAAGAACAACTGAGATAGGAATATTAAAATCTCTGAGAAGTATAATAAGTAATAAGTGAAGTATCCCAAAGATATTTTTTAAATAGTAACAAATGTGTACTATTCTGAATAATTTTTTAATCTGTCTGAAGATAATTCCAGCAGGATTAATATGTTTTTTGAGCAGAGATGATTTGCCTCTGTACTCAAATATGTGTGAAGTATTGGACAGCAGAGGAAAGTAGCGTACAGTGCCTCTCCGAACTGAACCAGCTCACAAAGTAGGGAACGATAGGGAGGAAATATCCCAAGGAGAAAATACTAAGAAGAAATATGAAAATGAAATAATAAATATGAAACTCAGATGACTATTACTATCAAGGAAGATCAAGTGAGAATGGTATAAACTCAAATATAAATAAGAAATTTTTAAAATGGAAGGAAGTCCAGAATAATAACAAACATAGAATAATTATCATAAGCAATTGTTTCAAACAAAGCAAGTATAGTTTGAAAAAATTACTTCTGGAGAAGGGCATTCTGTAGCGTGACAGAAAATCCACTACATCTTAAGTCATATGAAATCATAAAGTTTAATTACACCAACGAATGTTATAATAATATTGAATGACATTTAAATAAATCAAAGGAATGAACCACGATAAAATAAAAATCATCATTACATTATATATAAAAACCACTGTTTAAAAAAACCAAAGAAAGTATCGAAGCAACTCATAGTATCATATCAGTAAGTTACCCAGGAAGCTCAGAGCAGTAAACCAGTTATATAAGACCATATCAAGAAAAAAGAGACTCAAGTAAAGAGTGGTGAATACCAGAATACCCCAAAAACAAGAAGAGGGAAGAATAAAGTTTGTGAACAGGAAGAAAACAATACCCTGAAACCTGTAGAGAAGAATAAAGTCAGTTCAGTGAATAAATTAAATGCTCCAAACTAAACCTCAGTCGAGATAACACCAAGTACCTTGGTTTACCCAAGAATGAGGAAGGAAGACCAGAAGAGTGAAGACTAGACGAGGGACAAGAATGAAGACTAGAAGAAGGACAAGAAGGAAGACCAGAAGGAAGATACGAAGAAGGACAAGAAGGAAGATAGGAGGAGAGGAAGAAATCGTATGAAAGAAACACCGTAATAAAACCTATTATTATATAAACTACTATCAACCCCAAACCCACAAAAACTATGCAAAAGAAAGTATAACATACCCAAAATCCTATAAAATGTAATTATTGAGAAAACTAAAGTGCTGTATAGCGTTATAAGAAGTGAACCGACTAAAGCTATTGTGTAATAAAGAAAATAAACTAGTCTTAACAGTCCATGATTACTAAAGGTCTGGTCTGAGATAATAAGACTCAAAATATCAGAACCAACAGTGAAAGTGAATTTGTGTAAGTGTTTTTTAGAAATGCAATAAACTTAAAGTTGGTGACACTATAACTTATCAGTATGCTATATCACAACTTTAATATCTAATAATAAACAGCATAATAAAATAATAAAATGGAAGATTTCCAGTATTTTATTATTTTAATGTAAATCTTTATTTACAAGACATTTGTAAAAAATGATAATAAATAGAGTATGGGAGTTAATGTTTACTGATGTAGGGGATCACAATAATAATGGTTTAAACCAGAAAGGACTGGCATTAATATAGTATTAATAAGTGTAAAATGTTTAAATAGACTGTTTATTCACAGTCCTAAAATCAATGTGTTAATAAAATGTATTTGTAAGGGTTATTAGAAAATAAGATTTATGTTATGTGTTTTAAAAAGAATTATGTTTGATAAATAATAGCCTACATACCATTAATAATGTTCTAATAGGTATGCTATGTTAGCTCAAGAATAGTTAAAAGATGTATGTTCAAACCATGTCTGCAATATGTTCAATTGTGCAGATTGCTAAACAATGTTCATAATTATTTATTTTAACAACAGTAGTATTAATTAACTACTACACCACACAATAAATTATAAACCATGTTATTTTCATATAATTGTAATTATGTAAAGTCAGAGGAGGAATTAAGTTTAAATTTATTTGAGAAAGAAAGAAATATAAAATTCTAAAATCTAGGCCATTTGGTGAATTCACAGAACCAATATAAACTAGTATAATTCACTTAAAAATCCTGTAAACTACCAAGATTTAGATAAGGTAACACAGGTAAACACTACTGGGAATGATCCTATGAGTTAAAATGATAATAAGGAAATATACCTTAAAACATTGTAAATTTTCGAAATACATAAATTAATTAATTTTAAAGAGCAATGTCAAATTTAGAGATTAACACAAAAAACCAGTTCAAAGGTGTAATTTATATGTATTTAAATAAAGGAAGAGGAATATGACTAATTAAAATTTATTATAATAGTATTAATAATATTTAAAATGGAGGGAATTCGTATAAAGACGGAAATCCAATTTTGAGCCTATATTTCCAAAATGTGAACAAAATTTGTTAATTTCCACAAAATGTCTACAGATATGGACTATAATACATCAATTTAAAGGGAATGAGATGATTAAACCAATAATAAGGTTCATAATTCATAAAAGTGATGAATAAAATAGATAAATTCCATATATATTGTAATATTTTATCATGTGTACAGGTAATCGAAAAATGTTAACAATACTTTTTCAAAGATTAACTGGGCCAGATTTATGACCAAGTTAATTAGTCTTTTGTTGAATATCAAGCTGGACAGTTGTGTAAAGAACGTTTTTTTAAATCGAGTTGAAAATGGTACTAGCGTTTAGCCATTAAAATAAGTGAACGAGAGTTAGACGGATTAGACACTTTTTAAAACTAAAGCTATTAATACATTCACGACAATAGTGAAAACAAACAATTAACTTCATAATACGATTGATAGAAACCAGTAAAACATTATATTTAAACTGATTTAATCTACAATCCTAACCATATCTTGAGAACTTTAACCCACAGAAGAGAACACATACAAAATAAACTAACTAACACAAGTTTACACAGAACACTTCGCCAGAATACACCAAATAACTTTACAGACATATTACACCAGTGCGGGGACATTTCAAACCTTGATGAAGGTAATTTTATTGTGATTTTCCGCCACGACGCATTTGCAGTAACCTAGTCCAACTCGAGTAGCGGCCATCTTGAAAACGAAGTCTGCTTACTACATCGCAGTGACGTCAGTCTTCAATGGTTCGAAAACAGTCATACACATTACATATAAGAATTATTTAAATACTATTGAATAATAATTATTGTATTTATTTTTAATTGTTAATGTTATACTTTCTCGTCACCCTTCTCTGACTATTAATTCTAATCGCTCAAAGAACCTGTCTTTTAATATACTATATCATAAATTTTGTTCTGTATGACACAATCGATAATTCCCGAGACAGAGTCGATAATTGCTCTCCATCGATAAAATATCGATTATTTATTTAAATTATTAATAAATCTTTATATTTCCATTATTTCGTGTCTGTTACTTATTTCACAGGTTAATTTAAGGGTATTTATTAAGACTAAAGAACTTAAATAAGAAGAATATATATTATTTGAACGAGATATTGGACCAGCCAGAAAAGTCATCAATCGATTATTAGCTGGAATTAATCTATTTAACTCCAGACTTGGTTCAAGTCTTCAAGAAGTGCTCGACGATCAATAAATACCTACCTGTTATTAAAATTTTTACAAGAACCTTTTAAAACAGATTTATTTCTTATACACACCTCTTAATAAACATAAACAAAATCTTTACTATTTGAAATTTCTATTTTTTAATAAAATTTTCCATATACATTTTATTCTTTTGTAACGACTGGCATACAGAGGAATTGTTACAATATGCTCACTTGATTATTTCATTTCCTTGGATAAATATACAAAGGCACCAGTAAAAAGTAAACCAGCGTATGCCTTTAACAAATGAAAAAGAGCTTGATGTTTTAGTAGAAAACCGTTTCATTCGTTTTTAAAAGCCATTGTGAGAAGTGTCTTAAAGTTATCGTAAAATTTAAGAAAATAACTAAAGAATGTATTTCAAGGATATTACAGAAAAAGATACTGTTACAGTAGTAGGTCTACTACTTTTTATGATTTTCATCATTAATATCTGTATCAACCTTAGTAACTATTGTGTCGACTAACAATAAATTTTTTCAAGTAAGTTTGATGATATTTGTAATTTTATGGGAAAACATTTGAAATAATCTTGTAACAATGATTCTCTAACACAATGCATTATAAGCATCGTATAACAACAGACGAAATATCTACTCACACGAAACGGAACATTCTTATCTGGCTTGCATAAAATTTCTATTTTAGAATATTGTTTGGAGACAGTGTATAACAAAGTTGCACAAATAAGTGTAGTTTATCACATTCCAGTGGATGAACTATATAAGCACTAAATTTCTTTGTGTAAAAGGTGATATATACAACCAATGTGTCTCCGTGCACTGTTACCTTATATTTTCTAGTTCTTTGAAAAACTCCTTAGAAAGTTATATTAGAGCATACCGTTAATACGCTGTTGAAGATAATATTATACGCTATTTAATATTTGCTACTTTCGTAACATTAGAGTTATTTAAAACGTACCGCTATATTTAAATCTTCTGAAGGAGACAAATGCAAATGGCAGAATCAATACCGTTAAACCAATATTGTTAGAACATTAACACGTCAAGTATAAAATAAGTTTTATAATTAATTATTAATTTAAATGTCAATTTTGTCACTTCTACTCAGCCTACTTATAACACATACAAAGAAAAAAGTCTGTTTACTTTATACATACGTAAATTGGTAAATTAAGATTACTAACCTTCAATTAAGACCTAAATGCTTGAATTTCTGGAAGCAATTATCTTATTACGTTTTACACATTAGAACCTCGAACTTTATGAATCAAAGGATATCACGTGAAAGCAGGGATTTAAAGGTTTCAATGTGTTACTCACAAGTTCTGTATCAATATTACGTAGCTTAATGAAATGTAGTAAAAGCAATTCGATTTTTCAACTCATTAAGCCGGAAAAGAAGCCAAAATATTGGAACCAGTAAATTTTAAAAGTTTGCATAACTTTGTTAATAGGGAAAAGGTATGTAATCAAAAGATAAAATTTGTGTGTATACATATGAACGTCTACATACAGTATATGCGTTTATATATAAAGACATAAAAGTACGACAATGATTCTGTATCAATTTTTAAATCTAACGAATTTGATACAATGTAATAATAAATATCTACTTCATCAAATCAGCTTTTTTGTTATAACTGTTTTTCTTTGGAACATCTTTGAGTTATACATTAAACAGTGTGGGTACCGCTTTTGTGTGATGCACCTCAAATTTACTGTAACTTTCTTTTATTTGATAGCACAGTATTGCCCAAAGTAGTTCAGCCAAGGCTGAAATACAAATTGAAATATCACGTCGCTACCGGAGCTGACTTAGTATATACAACAAATTTATCTACGACAAACAATAATCTGTGGCTCCACTCGCAAAGCGTCAACTGTGTCCGTGCGTAGGATTAGTATTTGTTTGGCATTAATGGCTCAACTGGGAAAGGAAACTCAACTGTTGGCTGTAGGATTATATTCCTTGGTAGTCAGGAGAATTGAACTGACATTCTTAAATATATTTTCTGACTACGTATTCCTGTTATAATAGTGTTTCTGAAAAACATATCTGAAAAGTTTAATTAGGTATATACAGTTGATATATTATTATCTAATTAGATTAACTGTGTTTATCATATTCTGCTCTTTTAGTTACATTCATAAATAAAATTATTGTGCATAAATTAAAATCAATAATAATATAAGCATCTACGTTAACTATTTTAGATTGAATTTTAGTAAAACCTACAGATATTTAATATGTTGCGTACCTTATTTATGCACAATTCGCTGATTATTTATATTAAAACCATCACAATTTTTTCAAGTTAGTGGAAGATGTACCAGTACTTTGAAGTTACGTTATCGCCGGCGAATTAATTTTGTTAGTAATCGTAAGTAATGGACTACAACTTTCTCTTGTACGCAGTAGCGTCGGATAATGTGTTGGTGTCTTCGTTACTTTCGGGAACGTCAACAAAAAGAAGAGAGAGCGTACGGACGATGTTTATTTGATTATATACTGTATGTTTCAGATGATTATTATTACTCAGTTACTTTTATCAGCACGAGATAAAAAAACTCATTGTCTTTTGCTACCTTAAAATAAAACTATTTTGTAACGTACTGAACACAATACGACGCAGACAATAGAACACATTGATGTACGGAAAACATCGACTAAAACAGCAGAAATCCGTTTAGACTGATATTAATAACCGTTCTGTAAAACGTCAGTATTTGGGTGGCACCGACTCTACTATTGTAGCTTTGCTAAATGGTTCCGTCTTATTAAATTCATGTACAATAAAGGATAGTAATGGTATTCCATTACAACTCAAATAACTGTACATTAAATACAGCATAAATTAAGTACTAAATAATCTAGCAAAATCATAGCAGTAGCCGCTCGTCTTGCTGAGTATGCCTACATACGAGGGACTATTCAGTTCTACTTAACATATAATATTTTCGCTTTCTTTTAAGCAACTATTTATAAAAAATTGCCTGTTTCCATTTTAATAATTAAGTTAGAGTTAGTCTTATAATATTTTTCCTGTATTTGTTTAATTGAAAACTGTGTAAAGCAAGAGGTGTATGACCCATTCAATGAAAATGCATGGGCTCTTATTGTATTATTCAGTAAATGCAATAATGTATGTATCTACTATGTGGCAAACATGTTAATATGCCTTCCTTTATCCGGCAGTCTATAATAATTACGCAAACGCTACAGTACTTTAAAATACTTTATTACAGTAACAGTCTACACTTTAGTAAAAAAAAGGGAGAGCTATGATAATATTATATTTATTTATTTTATAACAAAATACTTTATTTATATAAAAAATAATTGTAATTGTCTTTTAAAAACTATAACTTTAGTGGCCGTGATATTAGTTATTGCACAGAGACAAACTCTACATGCATACAGAATACGGGGTAAAAGAAACAACCCATGGAATTAAACGCCGGTAAAAAAAATTGAGTGTCCCTTGTGACTGCCTTTTTTCTTCTAGAAGAACAGCAAAGACACAGAAAAATTACCTGATTATGGGAAATATCTGAAAAACACAATGACGAGAACAAAAAGAAATTAATAAAATATTATCTATGAAAATGTTAAATGTAAAAAATTCTACATCTAACAGGCTTAATAAAAATTGTGTGATTATCTGGTTTTCAGTTACATTCCTACAAAGGTAAATCAATTGTTTAAATCTTAAAGTATATTTACATTTTAGGTGTGTAAAATATTAATTTATCATATATAACGATTGTCTGTAATTGCTGTTGAGAATGACATGAATGGTCTCATGGATTTCACAATGTTCCACATTTATAGTTAACTTAGTAGCAGTCCTATTTATCGCTTTACAATAAAGATGAATTTATTAACCTTAACAAAGAGAGTAAATAAACGTAAATTACTGGAGAAGTACGCAAAAAAATGTTTGCGAAAAAAGAAAACAGAGTTGTGATTGGAAGGAATTGTAAGAAGCATATTTCATAACACAAAAAATAAAAGTAGCATAGTTTTTCTTTAATACAGAAATATTATTTACATATTATTGATTGATGCTGAGTGCCTTTCAGTGCTTACCCGGATGCCCCAGGAGATTAAGGTATACACATAGTGAATATTCATACTGTTTTGTTTACCAACTTTTAAGATTTGTATAAGGACATTCTAAGATAACAGATCCATACAATTATAATCGATACGTCTTGCAGGCGGATGAATGAAACAACAAAACACTGCTCTGAGTCTACAAAAAGTTGTGTGTACTGTTACAATACCAATTACGCTAAAACTGTTTTTACATTAAAAGTAAATTTGCAGAAAGTATAGGAGACGTTTTAAATCAGGATGCTGAATACTGAATACATGATAAACTTTATTTTCTTTTAACATACTAAATTATTACTAAAATATTTTTACTTAAGCTAAGTAATGTAAGATAGTTTGCTCGTAGTTATCGTAAATAGTGTAAGCAAGTTGAGGTCTGCTACTGATGACTCATGAGTTAGAGATGCTTAACAACTGATGAATGTTCCAATGTTATTTTGTATAAATAATCACTTTCCGGAATGTTACAGAATAATCTGATAAACAATTTTGAGCCTTATATTATGATTTGTCTTTCCTTCACAAAATGTTCTATCAATATCCGGTAGACTTACATGTTGTAGGAATCCACGTTTGTTTGGCTTTTATTTATTATTATTTTTTTTGTACGGTGTTAAGACTAATCAGGTACTATACCTCACCTGATGTATTATTGTGAGTATTCCTAATATACTCATTGCACTCAAAATTACGAATCTGAAGTACAAAGTTTTTTATCACAAAGAGTGTACTAGATTTTAATAATTAGATGAAATGAAATGTTTACAGTCAGTTATTTACTTACACGCAGTTTTATCAAGAGTAATGAACTAGGTAATTTTTTTTATTTCTGTATATTTATCTCAAGTAATAACTAAGAGTTCATTTGTGTCTATGTAGTTCTTGATGAGTTTTACGTGTTTTCTTACATCCCAAACGTTTTTAATAACAATGTAACTGGCACGCGCAATATGCAACTGCATTATTTGTAATAAATTTCAAGAATTGTTAATTAAATTCAAAAACTAAAAGGTTAAACAATTAAACAATTTGCTATTCTTCCCTTACAAAAGTAGTCCCATATATACAAAAACGAATGTATGTGGCTATATAATATACTTCTTAAGTTACATCTTAAAACTTAGAAAAGATATAAAGTAGACACAAAAGGTTAATCATATTTTAACTTTATAACTCAACTTTATTTTACTATGTATAACTTTACTCCAACGTGTGTATAGCATTAGCAAATTTATAATTGAATTATTTATAACGAAAATTATTCAAACAAATACATCTATTTAAAACACATCTATGCTGTGTGTATACATTCATTTAAAACACTGAGAATATTTTGTTATTTCCATTTGTTTTAATACGTTCCACTCACATTAGACTGTTGTAGTTGTAATAGTGTTGTAATTCTTCATTAAATGTTCATGAAGAAATCGCCAAATATTGATAGGCTAATACAATGTAATAAAATCAGTTTACTTTGATACAATTAATAATTATTAATTGTATTATATACTTCTGTTCGAAAAGTCACAGTGCACCGCATAGCATAGAGCGATAATTAGGTACCATCCACTTATTCGTATTTAGCCGAATGTATCCGACTTTGAATACCTCGTACTTTGAAGTAACAGATATCTTCAATTTATCTGCTTTTATTTGAACATCACAAATATTCCTGCATCTCAAATTTATCAATTGCAGTATCATAAAATGACAACTTGTTTTATAAGTTACATAACACATTTTTTCAATAAAACAAACTTAAGTCGTTCAGCCTCTCTTGTGCTGCGTACTTTGAAGAAAGTTTAGAGCAGAAAAAGAACGTTTAACGGAGCTTATGCTGACGTTCAAGAAGTAGTCAGCATGAGCGTAGCAAGTTTGTACACATCACAGAATGCAGAGGGGAGATTATTTTCTCTCATAAAATTAAGGAGTTCATAAACATGTTTTCCATAACATTTTGGAGATTAATAAAAACATACTAATTCATTTTTCAACCCACTGTTATAAAAAAAGGTATTAGAAACTAAACAAAAATTGTTCAGAAGTGAGCCCGGAAATGTCAAATTCAAATTGATGAAGATACAGTAATTAAAAATATTCCAGTTTGTCTATCTAATAAACCTACAATCAATCTGATACATTATGGAATAAATTATTATTTCTGTATACGGACGCCGATAATTTTGTCATATTCGTCCTTAATGGGGAAGCGTCGTTTAGATATTTGTATTTTTGTTGACCCTGACACTTCTGTGCAAAATCATTAACCTATAGGCCTACTAATGGAAATTGTCGATCTTTATCAATTCGTAATTGGTCATTACCATACTTTTTCTGCAAAAATTGTACAAAACATTAGTGCAACTAAACAACTTTAAAAATAATTCCAACACAAATACTATATCAAATTCATTAAGAACTCAAATAACTCGCAAAGCTGACATCCGTATTATCTGAATGTATGCAAAGATCTAGATGTAAAGTTCCATCTGGTTGGCGCAACTGTCATGTCAGTAGTTTCTTCTGCAAAACTTCTTTCAAAGCATGTGTTTTTTAGAGAATTTAGAGAGAAAAAGGCAGTGGTAATTTAGGGCTAAAAAAATTGCACTCTTTGATTGTAAAGAAACTCTGATTGCAGAACAAGATTTAAAGCATGAGCATAAGAGTGTGTGACCAAAGCTTTAGGATATGATGCAAGAACTTTGGCCTGTAAGCCACTCAACGGACAGCTCATTACCGAGGCCCCAACACAAGCTTCCCCTACTAATTTATCTGCAATTATGAAGTCATTAATAACATGTTGTATATAAGAAAATAAACCACCAGAATTCCCACTATCTATCACTAACATCTGTAAACCCTAAAAATATTTAAAATAAGTTATTTTGCTTTCGTTTATGTAACGCAGAGCTGTAGGTAGTTGGGATTTTCATTGAATATGAAATGTTTCATCAAGAATTATTGAAGCAAATGTAGCTGAATTGATTTCTCCTCTTATTTTGTATGTAACGACATAAGATATGCAGCTTTTATAACATCGTTTTGAATGGTTGCAGACGTGCTTGTGTTTGACTATTTGCTGGGAATTCAGGGGCGAATAGGCAAAGTGTGCTAGGTGTTCTGAGTACAGCCTGTATAATGGAAGAGTTAAACTACTTTTATTCTTTTAGTTTAGACATTTCAATACTTTTGGACTATCAGTATTCTTGTCATTTCAGAGCAAACCGGTTTGTTATTAACCTTTCGGCCTGTTACGCCTTGCGGGCTATATTATAAATGACCACCGCTTGTCAAGGACCATAAAAATAAAAAAAGTACTTTATTATTGAAAATAACATACGGTAATTTTTCTATTTTGCTACATATGTTTTAACGAGACACAGCCACCAAAGCAGAATGTCCACGTCGATCTGGCTTCTTAATCGGAGTATTAAACTACATAAGAATCTCTAAGGGGACTGGTGTTGTGGTTCTTGATAAATTTCAGTTGGAAAGCGACACGTTTTCATCACTCTAAGTATTTCCAAACATTTAAGTCATATTCCTCTAAATGAACGTAGATATTAAATAATTTTTTATATACCAATTTGCAATGCCTGGTCTGGGGGAATAGATCACTTTTTATATAATTCACGTTAACTGTGAGCTGATTGTTCATTATAGACAGTGCTAAAAGTATTAATAAATTTTGAACATTATTTTCCATTTTTCAAATTCTTTAAATTTTATAATAAAAGTGTGTATTATACCTCAAATATTTTTTTCAAAATTCAAAATAAAATCAAGTATTTTATCGACTTTAAAGCCTTCAATTATTTCAACGTCGTGGAAAGTAGGCCAAATTATTTTCTTCTGAAAAAATATTAAATGCATAGTCTATTATGAACACTTTCTAAATTAATTTAGTACCAATCAATGCTTTTACAGAATTCTAAATTGAGTTTGATAAGAAGATTTGTATTACCTACAAGAAAGCCAATTGTTTAAGGAAATCATAACTTATTAAGGCCTCCTTCCAACTGAGTGATGGAATATATTGGTAAATGCAAGAATCTCTTTTCTCATTCAGAAGAATTTTTTCAGACATTTTCTTGCAGTCCGTCGCTTTCCGAGGTTGTGCAGAAGCAAGTGTAATTGAACTTATACTGTCTCTATATCCTCCAAAAACTATTGTCACTGGCAAATTAAAAGTACTTTGGTTCTACATCTGATCATGTTTATAATCTTAATGCTTATTATTAAACAGTCTGCCTGATTACAAATTCACTGATTTTATTGCGTACGATACGTACGATCTTTGCGTTTAAACTTACCCTATCGTTGGTTTTTCCTTCAGTTCTAGTATTTTCGTTTCGATCTTTCAATAGCCGAGATCTTCTTTCAAATCCTAGAGTTTCTGTCAATTTTTCCTCGAAGCATGTAGCAGGCAAACTCTTCTCAGAACGTGTCAGATACATTCTGATTTCATGTGGCGATCTTTACTCACAATTGATTATTTCGCGTCCTTTTATTAGGACCTTTCCATTTGTCGCCTTGTCTGACCATGTTACATTCAAAGTATTCCATTAAAATTTTTTTTAGTGTCCAATTTTTGATCTACATAAATCAATACGTTAAATGTAAACTTTTTAACAGTTTTTCCTCAAATTCAAGCTGAAATTGGTGGCCAGCAGTGCCTTCGTCTTTGTGAATGTGGAGTTGGTCATGGCAATTCGTAATTTGAGTTTCTTGACGCAGAAGGATCTCTTTCTTATTAGACTTACTAACTATTTAAAATTACTAACACTTTTTCTTAATTTTTTAGACAAATTCAAAAAATGTATTTTTTATTGTTTTTATACAGTTTTCTGACGAATGATACAATAAATTTTGCCCTTAACAAGTCGATAAATCCAGATTTTCGACTCATCACTGTTGGTGCACAACCTGTTACAGTATGCTTATGAACCTTTACCATAACATTCAATTTGTATTACTAAATCTCTCTGTATCAAACGTGTAAATGTTAGCAGCTGACTAAAATATATTTAATTAGTATTCTCGTCATGACGTACAAAATTAAATCTAGACCTAATTTTCTTAAGCAAACAAGGATTGGTTTTTCTACTTACCTTCCTGTATTACCAACTTTTATCTGTGCGACTGATTTAAAAGCAGTTTTAATTAAAATTTTCCAGTTATGCTAATATCGGCTAAATGCCTAATAACCTAATGAAGCAACTTTCTGAATCTGCGTTCTTTTGCTGAACAACACGTGCTTTCTGTCTTAGCTCCTTCTTCCAATATATTTGAAGAATTTCTTGTAAACGTTTTATATTTTTTGAGCGTTGTTAAATTTTTCTTGTTCACAATATTATTTCATAAGAATTGATTAACACACGCCAAAGTTTTGCATTTGCAGTTAAAAGCAAACACACAAATTATTATAATATTTCGATATTATTCCCTATGACATAAGCTCTATTCAAATGTTTCTGACAAGCTCGTAAGTACGTTTACTGACTTATTTGTAAGATAGTTGTATGGCAACGTTTAATATTTACTTATACAAAAACTATTAAATAACCTGCCGAGACATAATTGATTCCATAGAAATTAAAACAGTTCTGGTCACAGAACGTGTTTGAGTTACAACAACATCGTACTATATGCTCCCATCGAGTAACACATCTTTCCCTATTACGATTCATTTATGTATTCGTCAAAAATAAAAGACAGAATACGTACATGCATATGTGTATTTTTATGGGCAACGTCTTACAGTATTACATATTTTCTACACCGTGTAGAAAATTAAACGATTAAAAGTGAAAGTGACATTTGATTAAAGTATTAACTTTCTTCATTTGTAGTAAATCACGTTAAATGAAAAGTTTTATTTGTTATTTGTTAACAAAAATTGCTAGTGGTTAAATGTAATTTTCTAAACTTTACGACATGTGTAATATGGATGCAATTAGAAACATTTTTTAAAATGCCTTTAAATGTATTTTGAAAACACAAAATTTCGGTTTTCTGTAAATGATGTAAGTTACACAAACCAAAACTGTAAATGCTAAGGAATTATTATAATAAAACAAATTAAAATTTTAACAATTCTTATATCAATAATAATTATGTATACAGCCATAGTATACTACATGAGAAATAATTATTTTGTAGTATCAGTTAAATATTATATACTCATCACTCAGAAAGTAAAAATTACACTTGCTATACGAGTAGTTCAATAATATTATCCTAAAAAACCGGTACGTTATTGCAGTAATCGTATTAGAATAGATATGTTGAGCCTCTGATAATAATTAAGTAGTACAAATTAACTAAATACTATATTAAATAAATACATGTGTAGTCCATTTAATATAACAATACAGTTTACGATGATAGACGACTTAATCTTCCAATGTTAACAACATTGACTCCACGTAAGCGGACATATATATTAAAAGGTGACATTGTAGTGAAATGATATCGTGAATCAATAAGGGGAGTAAGCTTACGGAGCCAATGAAACCATTTAAGTGGTTGGCAAACTCAGAGTGGAGGTTACGCTGCTAGAATTCATTACTCAGCATCCCTTCGTTACGAGGAGGTGGATGCAATATTATACTTTTATCAGCAGTAAACCTCAAGCAATATATTTCATTAAAAACTATATATTGTTTCGTCGATGTAATATTTCTTTCTGTCAACAAATTTTAACTTATGGTAATTTTAATGTGGATGGTGTATGGTAACAAGAAGTGGATTAGTTCAGAAATTTGTTCAACATAAATTCCCAACTATCCAAGGCATGAGTGTATTTAAATAAATGAAGATGATTTAATTAAGGGAAAACAAAGAATATTCTGTGCCGAAATTAACACCCAGGCGGTCGTTAAAATAAATACAAAAGCGGCCTAAGATATTTTCTTAGGAGCCAACGAAACACTTTTGCAAGCAGCATTTCATCCTATCACACGAGTAACTGAAACTTCAGCCAATAGTTAAACACCATCGATAAGTATAATAACAGACATAGTCAGCCAGAGCTAGACTATTGACCTCAGTCGCTTGAATTACCAAGCCAAAAGTCTGCCAAAATAAAGCGATCAAATTTAAAATTATGTACAGATTAGTAGCTTCTATTATTTGTTGGGATAGCGTGTTTTGGACAATTACATAGCTACGAGAATAGTTGTAAGAAGAGTGTTTGTGTTTCATAAACTTACAAGAATAAATAAATTGAAGGCATCGATATTTACGGCTTCAATAATGTATTCCAGACAATTAATATATTGAATCTATGCTATCGTTGATTACTGTCCGTCCTAAGTAAACAAATAAGGAAAATAAGTAAGATATATTATAACAGAAAAACTGAGAAACTACAACTTATTAGCAATTCTTCAATTTTAAAAAAAAGTTTTGATTCACATTGATGGAAACGTTAACACCGTTGATTAGCATTGTACACATATTTTATAGTAAATATTCTTTCAAAAAATTACAAATTAATTTACATAGAAGACAAGAAAAACTCGCTTATAAGAAATATATTTATAAAGGAAATTGCTATTAAGAAATTGTTTAAAACACCCTAAAATATTTTATTTATAAGAAACTTAAATTCTAAATGCTTTAAAGGAAACGCTGAAAGAAGACGTAAGCGATCGTTTTACTATAAAGATTACATCTCAGCTCAGGCAAGACTGAACTTTCCCAACTTAACATTAGGACAAAAAACAGACTCTTTTGCAAAAATTCCTAATTTCACTAGTGGCAGTTAAGATTTAGATATTCTGTGGTACCCAATACAAGATAACCAATTAAAGGTTTTCATAAATCGATTAAGATTTTTATATATTTTATTTTACTTTTAAAAATATCAGCCCTGCTTTTTGTGACTTTAGTCTTAGATTAATGATTGAGTTACGTCGGTCTGACAAGTTGTCACCTTTGAACAGTGGCAAGAAAATATATAATTAGCACCAAGGAAATCGTTAATTATATCTTTAATTGAGGTTCCAATAAACAAAACAAGAGTTACACTCCCATACAACAATTCTACATTTTACGATTGTCCAACACACGCTAACGTTACAAACAATATAAATCACTTAATTAGCACTGTCGAATAAAATAATAAATGTCACTAATTACACATGTCTGCATTGAACAATTAATTGTAACCACTTCATACTAAACTAGTGTAGAACGGACTACTAAAATCGCAATTTCAAATTAAATCATAAAATGTCTTTATTGGTTTCCTTCGCACGTGGCAATCGCTAGCTGTGGTTGCTACATCTGTAGTTGCAGGAACTGGACATCGACAACGTCCCATTATCCTGTAGCGTAATCGGGTAAAATGAAGAAGCATGACGTTTTCAGTACACGCGAGAAAATCCCAGATGACATGCCAAACAGCTTACATAATACATATTTAATATGACAGAGCTACTGCACCCGTTGTCTACATCATTTCCGTAACAACAGAAACACTTTCTTCTAAGTAATGGTTATGAAACTGTAAATATAATTATTATGAAGCGTTTAAAATAGATCAACAATATATTAGACAAATTTAATTTAGTAGGAAAGTCTGCCATAAATTCGTCGGCAATTTTTTATGTTCTTATACGTTTAGCCTATTATATATCTTAACATGAAGGATATATATATATATATATATATATATATATATATATATATACCTAAAGAAAGGACTTAAAACGGGTTTTACAGCACTTCTAACATACTGGTGGATAAACCTGATGTATGATTTGAATATTCGTATAATCTCCATGTCTATACATAACGATGTCGGTCTAGTCACTTTGTGTGAATTGTGTGTGCACGCGCGCGTGCCTGCGCGTGTGTGTTTTCGGCGGTGGCATAGTTGTAATAAATATGCAGCTACTCTAATAATAAGTCTTTTGTTTATGAAATATTAAAATTTCTCTTGCCTGCAATCATCAGGGAATGTGTGATTGGCTGCTAAAAGCTATTGATTTTTAGTAACGGAGTAGAACTTATTGTTGTTAGTCACGTAATGCGCCTCCCAGTAACAGCTTCAGGAACAATGCGTTTACTGTAGAACAGAAGTTCCCTTATCCTTTGAATGTACGTAACGTGGAAATATATTTTAAATTAGGTAAAAATTAGTACTTTACATTAAATTAAGAGTAAGGTTTTATTTCCTTAATTTAACGTTCTTCTCACTCAAATTTAATTTAACGTTATACGTTGTCTAAGTTTTTAAATAATTCTGACATATTTGTTTCATTTTTACGTGTCGTTTTTAAAGTTATTAATCATATTTTATTGCTAATCTGTCTACATATTAACAAAGTAGGAAATTAGCGTTCGTTTTTTGCGTTCGTTCCTTCTTGTCAAGAACAAAACTGCAGCACAGTTTTTGTAGGACACAACTATTAAAACAAAAGTTGTACTTCAAAAGTCTTATTTGCTCGTTTCTATTTTCCACTGTCAAAGACTAATTTATTGTATTGTAATTATATTGTTTATACAATTGTATAAACTAATGAAAATCAATACAGTTGTAAATACAGGAAACAAATTTTATAATTAAAACTTTGCAGTGTATCGATGAGCAATTTTGTTAGATCATAAGCAAGATTTAGTTAATTCAAATTTGCAGTCATTTAAAACAATTCAAACGTTAATTTTATGCTCGGCTATATCCTTAAAAATATGTTATTAATGCTATCTTAATGTTCTTTTTGACTGATTATTACCGTTCTTCTGTACACGTATCATGTAGGGCCTACATACACAAATAGCCTACTTAGATTCCGACATGTTTTGTTTGTATACAAATGCTCCAAAAACGTGGGTATACAATTTACTAACATTTTCAAGTAGGAAGTATAATTTACACAGATTATTACTATTAAAATTGTTGCATCTAGTCTTTACTTGCTACCTGTCCGTTGTCTTATGTTTCACAATAAAATAAAATTATTTCCTTTTATTTTACTATAAGAATTTGTATAATTACTTGAATTAAATAAATGAGCTGAACAATTGTAACAAACTTTACAAACAAGTTACCGAATTTAAAATTATCATTTTAAAAATTACTGTAAAATTGCCAACACAACTATTAAACAATAAATAAACTTTTAACAGTTTGTAATATAAATAAACCAATGTTGCCGAAGTTCTCATCTCAGTAACAGTTGTTGCTACGAGAATGAATCTCATCATATTACAAAATATGTTGTATTTGCTTGTATAGAGATTACGCGTATATACAAAATAACTCAGTATCAACGCTTTGACAGTTTGTTTATTTAAAATATTATTTTATTAAAAGTGTTTTTTAAGATTAATACGGTATGTGCTAAAGTTAAATGCAGCATCTAATACTCGTTTTGAATTTATCTTTATATGTGTAGAAATCATTAATTTTTGTGTGTTTCTTATGATTTTTATGGAAAACACTAATAGGTTTGGTAGAAAATCCATTCAGATAAAAGGTTTCTGGAACCGTTAAGATGTTATATCGCCTTAAAATTTTTTGTCCTTATTTAAAATACTATTACTTAACGTGTTTTTAAATATATTTAATCAAAATGATTCATGCATGGTGACAGTAAATAACCTCTTCCTTAATTGTTCTGACACGGCTAATTCTTTTGACAACTACAACTGCAATTGAACCAGTTAGTAACAACAGAAAAGGTTTTTATCAGATAACACATACCCGCTTCTGCTCTTTTATAGCAACAGCAAGAGTACTTTAGACTTGTATATAAGGGTGGATATTTGTATAAGACACTAATATCCATAAACAGTAATACAGGCTGACTTTAAAAATAAATAGGAATATGTCACTAACTAAGTATTATTGGCCCGCGATAGATAGTAAGGTAGGGATATTACTAATATTGTTGATACTTTGTTTTGTAATATTAGGGAATTTGCGTAGTTTATAATATTTAAGATGATCTTAAAAGCAGTTAAGAAATCTAAATTGCTGCGTAATTCGTGAAAATCAAAATGTTCTCAAAAGTAGCCTAAGTAAAAAAGTTAGGACAATAAGCTTTATGACAAACGGTATATGTCAATCATCACTTCAAATAAGAATAGTCGCTTTCTAAATAAAAATTAATTTTAGATTGTGCATAAAATTTCAAATTGAATTATAACCAGTCTGATAGTAGAAAATTATATTGATATACAGTTTTTGTCAATATGACCTGACTTAGGTTTAGAGACAAGACATAGAGATGGAGTACGCATTTTTGTCTATGCACTATTAGGACTAGATTGTCTACAATCGGAACAGCCTTCAAGTAACAATTTTTAGATTACAGAGCAGAATCAAATCGCTTTCTCTTTCTGTAAACATGTAACTTTGCTACATACACTAGTTGGTCAATTCCTACTTGGACTGTAGTGTATTCGCCAGGCTATCAAATTGGATAGACTAGAAATCATAAACAGGCAACAGCGACTGTTTCATACTGACCTATCGCAAAACTACATATCTTTTAAGGTCTTTAGAAATTTGGGGCACAAAAAAACTATCAATATAATCCTACGCAACACCACCTTGAATGAGTTAGCTTCAGGTGTAGCCCTCTTCATTTATATCAAAGAGTAAGCTTTGTATCTATCATTAGGCTCAGGTTCCTGGCAGCCTTTTAGTATAAACCGTTTTTATGCTCACCTGCATGCTCACAAACTCGTTCGTGAGGGATGCTTCGCACTTCTTGGGGAAGCTGGTTGGCCTGCGGTTGGAGCCTGGCGATATGGTCGTCAGCTTTGATGTCGCCTCGTTGTTCATAATGGTGCTGAGCACAACGTACTTCCAATGGAATTGAGGTTTTTGCGAGCAGATTGACGGCGTAGTGATGGTACGTCCACTGAACCCCGTGGTGGCCAACGTTTACAAGGAGAGGTTTGAGGAGACGGCCATTGCATCTGCGCCGTTAAGATAAAGTGTTGGCTACGGTACGTTGATGATACCTTCGTAGTCTGGAGTCACGGGGAGGAGGAACTTGAACACTTTCTGTTGCATATCAATGGTGTTCACCCGTGGATCCAATTTACGATTGAAAAGGAAAGGGACCAACTGTTGGCGTTTCTTGATGCTCTGGTCCTTCGCAGGGGTGATGGTTGTCTGGGCCACAGAAAGCCGACTGTAGCGCGCTTTGCCGCAGAAGCGGTCGGTGCTGAAGACTCTGGTAGACCGGGCGAGAAGAATCTGTGAACCCCGGTTCTTGGGTGCCGAGTTGGGTTACTTTGAAATAGCACTGAAAAAAAAACTGCTGCGGAGGAGGTAAGCAGAGCACCCCGGCCGAGAAGATCTGATGCGCTGGGCCTGTCGGTGACCCAGAAGTTTGTCGGCTCGGTGGTCCTACCGTACATCAAGGGAGTGACGGCCGCATAGGCAGACTGACGATTACAAGCCGACCAAGAAGATCCGACAGTTTCTCATGCCAGTAAAGGACGGTAGAGATCCTCTGTCGTCGTGTGGTGTATACTGTGTGCCGTGGTCGTGTGGCCAAGTTTATATCAGAACCACGAAGCGTAGTGTTCGGACCCGCGTGGGTAAACACAGCCACTGCTGCCCTTTGCGCCAGCCGGATAAGTCCGCAGTTGCCAAGCACGCTCTCTACAACGCTGACTATCAAGTGTTGTTCGAGGAGACCAGGGTTCTGTCGCCCGTCCGCAGCTACTATACTCGCCTGCACAGAGAGTCTGTGTAGATATAGAGGCATGCCGGTCGATCAATGAATCGACGGGGTGAAAGCCTGGGTCTTAATAGGTACTGTTTGGGATGGCGTAGGTACTGAGCGAGCGTATTGGGACGCGTTCAGGTCAAGTTTCTGTGATTGGCTGATACCTGGTCGGTGAGATTATAAAGGTAACCTTTGTTACATTACAGGTATCGGGTAGTGTTCGGCGTACATCTGCCGTTATTGCGTTTTTACTCTCTGTCGCTTCTTAGTGGCCTGAAAAAAATTCCCGACGGGGAATCGAAACGTTGCCGACGCGATGGCGTTTAATAGCAACTGATCACGGCCTGACAGTCCGCATTGTAGTCTAATTTTGTATTTATTGACACCGGCCGTGCAAGCTTCAGACAAAAGTTAAAATGCAACAAGATCAAACAAGATGGGTTTCTTTGTGTGTCAGTGTGTGTGTGTGTGTGTGTGCTTGCGCGCTCGCGCGCATATTGGTCATATTGTTTTACTTCAATACATAGACATAATTATAATACTCCGGAACATAATATTACGCTTTAAAATATTGGTAACACAATAATCCCTTAAGTATATTTACAAATTATTATAAATGCAGTAATCATCGAATGGATACTGGAATTGGTACCGATAGAAGCACATGTACACACACACACACACACACACACACACACACACACACACAAACATAGTAAAGTATGTTATAGGTGAATACAGATTGTTAGAACTTTTGAATGTGTATGCCTATATTATTACAACTTATTTTATTTTTCACCCACTATTGGTATTAAACACACTTATCTATGTCAATTAGTGTGTTTGTGTGTTCGTGTCTGTTCGCGTGCGTGTGCGTGTGAATGAGGTGCGACAATTCGCTTTACATCATTACATTATTTACGTATTCTTTTACTTAAATACATAAAGATGGTTATAATATTGTTACGACGGTCTACTTGGTCGTCGTATGGGACAGTGGAAAACAAAATACAAGACACCAATTAAGTCACAAATCACCAGCTTTAATTATCACAATTAAACGGTTTGTAATTATCAAGACAGTCTCTTACAACAAATAAATCAAAAATTGTTCAGACGCAATAAAAATGTCTACTAATCTAAAACACAATTGTATTACAATCGTCCCGCACAATTATAAAACACATAACACTTTGCCACAATACTACAAACCGCACTCTAATAATTCACAACTCAAACTCACACAGTTCGCCCGATAATAACTGAACTGAACGTCTCTGAGTACTTGTATTTATACCCCGCTGAGGTTCCAGAATATTCGCTAAAACTGCACGTCAAGAAGGCAACTAGAAAACACCAGAACATAATTGGTTGCGGCCTTACACACAGCAGGTGCAGACCGGTGAGTCTCGCAACGCGCGTCGAGAATTACGTACGCCATGACATTACAGCCGGATTCCACTGGATCGTTCGAGAAACACGTAAATTGTTCTGCAATGTCGTAACAATATTCCAAAACATAATTAATACAATAATATATTTTAAATTATTCATAATGTAATAATTCGTTACTTATATTTATAAATAATTGTAGATGGAGTAATCATCGAATGTAGGCTATAATGGAATTGGAACAGATGACAATCATAGCAAACAATGTTGAAGATGGAGACAATTTGTAAGAATGTTCAAATGTGTATATTAAAAGTTATTACTATTATTTTTTCAACCACTATTGGTATGGAACATTATATCCATCTATTAGGGCATTAAATACAAAACAAAAGAATTACGAAATATTACAAACACAAAATTATGGTAAACCTATCTATGATGTGACAATGGTTTTGACTTGATACTTACAGTATATTGTAAAAGAATATTACGCCTTAATTACATGTATTCATTATACAATAAAAAATATTAATTTATGTATCAGAAGTACACTTTAATTTAATATTAGTTAATATTTATTCTTAGTAGGCCTATTATGGGCATTAGTACTTAGTACTGACAAACTGAAATAAAACAAACAGTAGACGTTGGTTAAATCGGATTACACCACCTCTTTGCCAGTAATTAGCTCTCACATACTGGACCACCACTGCACGTGTTTTCGCGTTTTGTGTTCTTGTGTTAAGTACAATATTCTCCTCCATAATACAACAAAATATAGAATCACCATCTGTCTGAGTTAATTCGTAATTTTGATTATATAATTTCATGGAAGTATCCTTAAATAATACAAATAAACTCATTTGTTTTGAATTACGGGCAAAGAAAACTTTGGAAAATTTATATGCTTTCACATGTAGGCTTTATTGGCGCACTTTCGGTCGTATTCTCTCACCGCAAAGTGAGAGAATTAGTTCATTTTAATTTATGGGATGCTGCTGAAAGCTTTTAAATTTGAAATGGATAAAAGAAAGTAAAAATATAGTTACATGAATGAAGGAATTTTAATCAGTTATAAATCCGTATTACACCAATAACTTTCAGAAGAAGAAAGGAAAGGAAAGTGTCGACAAAATTGACGGCATACAAATTCTGGACATCTAATTCAAATAATTACATTGGTTTCGAACATGAAATTAAATATTTTATAATAACTTATGAAAATTATTATGCAGGAGTGTAATCAATTCCTCGGGAATTAGGTCAAACGCTTCAAGAAAGTTGCCACATCTTGTAATCATAGGACAATAAACACTGTCAGAAACAATGATTAATAAATACATCAGTGTCACCTAGATGACATCAAAGAATAATCAATTGTGTGATCTAAAAATACCTTATAAATATATTATAAATATATAAGATAGTAATAAAATATTGTTTTCTGACAGACCAAATTGGGGAAGATGGTTATGTCAGTCAGAGATGTGGAAAGACTGTGTCCAGCATTACTCTTCAGTTGCCAACTGTAAACTTAAGTATTGAAACCCCCCTTTTATTTTATAAAGTGTTTTATGAATTTTTTTTTAAAGGGGAAAGACATAATATTTAAAACTAGGTAATGAACCTAGAGGAAGCCTAAAGTGTGCCTAGACCCAAGCTACAATTTCAGACATGTCGACTGGATGGATGACAGGACTTGCAAATGAAAAAACTCTATTAACAATAACAAGTGCAAAATGTATTTGGTGTCCAGTCTCATACATAATATAATAAAGGTATAATTAAATAATTGCCACTGAGTAATATTGAAATACATATACATATCCTGGATCAAGCACTTAAGTAGCATGTGAATGTATGTAACAATATCAATCACTGAAATATATTAGCTTACATATGATAGTCATCACCATTCGAGTTATGTGTATCTATATACATATCTATGTTATACATCACTGTGTTGTGTGAGAGCATCTACATATATATCGTTATGCATTACTGCATTACAGACTGATAAATGATTGACAATTATCAAAGACCAAGTGCTAGCCATAATCCACTTAATTTAAAAATAGTTGACTGGAATGCATCATTACATATATACATTTGTTATACAACACCATAGATTTATGAGTGACTACTTAATTCTGTGGCTTGTAAAAAAGAATGAATGCAACTCCAAGAATGATATTGATACCTGATATTTGATATTTGATGTTGCTATTTAATATTTGCTATTTGATATTTAATGTTTAATGGCAAATTTGCTAGCTCTGTCGACAATTATTTCAGCACATGTGCTATAACATCATTAGTATTATATTATCTTTCCCCTTTTGAAAATTACACATAAACACGTACTTACTACATATAACACACACCCAATTCCTGCACCAACCTCTCGCAATAACCCATCACATAATATATATATTACAAACAATACTAAGCTTAGAAATTCACACAGTTAGTGTCACATCTGAGGTGAAAATTCATATAACCATAAGAAACTGATTTGCCCCCAACATAACAAGATAACTTGAAATTTATAAGTTAATACATCATTCAACAATTCTGAATCAATAACTCAGAGACTTGAGCCATAATTATTGTTAAAGCCTCAATAATTGAACAAATGTCAGACACCCCAGGTCCTGAATTATGCCCACATGGCAGGACGTGATTATGCAGGACATAACCAACGCTCAGATACATAGAACACAAAAAAAATGGAAAAACATAGAGCTGTTCATCTAGGTACATGTGTATGTGCAAATTCCCTTACATAGTATAAGAATGTTGTGAAATATTACATAAGGTGTATAGTTGTATACAGCGTCAGAACATGCAGGCACGAAACTTAACATGAGTGTTTGCAGATCTCGTGCAAGTTAAAAGTGGTTTTTATAAGTCTGTTTCCGAGAGCGTCTGCAGATACATCGTATTGTGGTAGATGATATTGGTAAATTAAACATAGAAAGATCACACCTGGATTGTCCAATGTAACTAGGTGGCCATTTGACTAGGATGTAGGTGGAACCGATAACTTCTGGAGGCAGAATTTCTCTAAGTGTGTGTGTCTGTGTCCCAACTGACGGCGTCTCACGGCTCATGTAGCTTCTCTGCACATGGGGTTGGCAGTTCTTCGGCCAACCCCGACACCCATCTCGCCATTGGTCGAGCACCTGGAGCTTGCTTTAATTTATCTTGCCATAGTAGAGGTTTCAACCAGGCAGAATATATCGGATGCCGTCAATCAAGACCAGGGAAATTTCCTCGGTGAGGGTTAGAACAGAAATGAGGCCGATTACATCGCAATTTCCACCCACGAAACTTCGCTTTCTGCAGGTTACGGCGAACAACAGCTGAGCAGGCCTACCAAATATTCGTCACCGCTTCTAAAAAACGAGTCACCTACACACAGCGACGACGCGCGATACATTAGCATTGAACGACGGCGAGAACGCGCGAGTTTTAAAGAAATGATACACGCCCATGCAACCGAGCTTAGCGTGCTAACCTTGCGCCGAACGAAGTACGGCACAGTATTACCCGGAGAACTCATTGTTCCTAGCTGTCTGAAAATGCACCTTTATTTATTGGTGTCGCCATTAACTGAAATCTCTGCTGCCAAGCACTACTCATGTTTTGAGGATTCAAGCACTAAGATAATGTGGGGAGAAGTGCGCAAAACGAAAATATGAAAGAGAAAGTTAAAACGCTTAGAGGGTTGCAATAAAATAAAACGAAATATGTAAAAGTCACAAATATTCTACACTCCACGGCTTAGAGAGACAACACAGCCGTACTTAGGAGTATTAACATTGTATGGTGTAGTGCACTTTAATCATGACTTTAATCACTTTAATCACTTTAATCAGAGTAGTCTTCTTACATGGCCATTTATACATAAACTTAGTTCTATAATAATATATAAGGATCTGTAGTACGTTTACATGATGTAAGCTAGCTCTATCTAAAACAAAACGCGAAGATATTTGTTATAACAGTTAATACAACACAACTTTGATCAAATATTTTGGTCCAATACTACTGTTGATATCATTCATCCCTGTACTGAACTGTCAGCAGTTAATTGTATCAATCCCCTCAACAGTTTATTAACATTTCGTGTGTTTATTAAACAAAGTGTTAACAAATTTCCTTGTATTCCAACGAGGGTTGCGAATGTTGTGATATGTAGGTTGCTAATTAGTAAACATTCTGTATCCGCTGAAGCAATTTCAGAATGAAATATCGTCAGAATCATACTGTTATTACCGGCACACGTCAACAGATTTAATTAATACAGAGATGTATCAGTAGGACAGTAATTTACCACGATTTCTCTTCCCTCACATACACGCAAGATTAAAATGAAATACACACACGCACACACATACGCGCGCGCGCATATTAAATTTCAAACTGACTCAGTTTCTTTTAGTTCATTCTTCCTTCGTGATGAATAACATTTTCATTATATCAACCTCAAGAGACTTCGACGTACAAGTCGAATACAGATACATTTACGATGATTGTTTTGGTTGTTCCGTGTATCAGAGGAACTTCGGAGAAAATTAAACAGGCTGCTAGTAAATCCGTTTTGAGGATTGCCTTCCGCTCCTAAGAAATAACGGAAATGTGTTATGTACATCCAAACCTAAAATCACCAGACTAGAAAGGAAGAATGTAATACAACAATATGCATTATGATTTTCGTTGTTATTATGTAGAAAATTCTAGACTGCTGTCTGAAGATAGAAAAAATATACTCGGCGTAGATCAGACAAAATTAGCGGAGCATTAGTAAGAGGAGCAGCATAGAAACTTGTGACAGAACATTGAAATAGCTTAAGATGAAAAATGTGTTCAAGCAAGAATTGTCAGAGGCGATTTTACAGCAAATATGTTTATTCTGTGAGACATATTATGGTTAGGTAAAGAGGAGTCTATCATTTAGCGAAACAACATTTGAAATGTTTGGATAAAAAACGTAAGCATTCGTTATGCCCGCCATGTACAGTAAAAATTAGCACCGCCACCACTTCGAAGTTTTTAATTATTAAAAACGTTTCTTCGGCTATAGTGTGAAAATATAATAAATGTACAACTAGACAGCTGGAAGAGGTGTTCCATCCAGCAATGTATCGTCGGTTTCCTTAAAGGTCAAGTGGCCAAAGTCTTCTTGATCTTTTGTCGATTGCAGTTTGTAGAAGTAGCATGGTCAGCGGGTTACGATGGGCGTAAAGTCATGTATGGTGTCTAGTGCCACGTTCATGATTGACTTCACTGACATATGGCACCCAGCACGCACTCAGGCTCAATTCGGCAATCACATTTGGGTTTAAGGACAGTTTTGTAGAGAAGTATTTTGTTGCCTATAGATAGGTAAGATTTTCTATCTATCAGCTAGTTAATTTCATTAACTTTTCTTAAATCTATTTTTTTCTGTTTTATGTTTTGTTTTCAGGTCAGTTTAGATTCAAGGTGAAGGGCTAGGTATCTAATTACTGTTTATTGCGGTATTTCAACGTGGTGTGAGATGAACTGAGGGGCAGTTGCTTCTCCGTGAATTTCATTTGTGACGATTTGGATTCGTTCGCCTTTATTTTCCATTTTCGTAGCCATTCTCTAATGATATTGAAATGCTAGTTTAAGTGAGTTGACTGTAGGATTGTCATTAGTTAAGTAGATAGCTGTGTCATCGCAAATGTAACGATTGTCGTTTCTCTGTTGTTTGGTATGTCGAAAGTGTACAGGACGTACACTAGAGGGCTAATAATACTTTCTTGAGGTACCGGTACGCATTGTATGTAGTAACGATTTATAGGTATAGTAATTTGATGGAATGATTTGTATTTGTATAATAGTCCTGAGTGCAATACTTTATCAAACACCAAGCTGATATCCTGGAGTCCGGCTGTACAATACGATTTGTTTTCTTATGCTTTACTAATTATATTATTTATAAGGTGGCATTATTGTATTCTTCAGTGGGCATGTCTAGACCTGAACACGGATCAGGGATCCAGTCTTTGTCTGTCAGGTCCTTAGTCATTCTTTTGTATTAGTAATTATTAGTAAAATTTACAATTACTGTATTGCCAAGCGATTGATTTGACGAGATGATGAAACGTTCGTGAGTATCATTATCGCTACGACAATTACGTAACGCTCTCGAAGTGTCATTCCACACGTTTCTCGGCTAGCCGAGCAGGTGTAGCATCTCAGTCAAGGCAAGTTTCGACCTGCAGCAACCCAAATTATGTTGGTATGCTTCCAGGAATATGGACAATTATTCTGAAATATATGCGGAAGCAACAGCGGCTAGTTTAGAAGTTAGTTACACCTGGCGATATTGTAGAGTGCGGATCAAGTGATTGTTGCGGATTATTGGAAAGTGATTATTGTGTTATGATTAGTGCGGAACTCTAATGGTTATTATTATTATTGGTTGTGGACAAATTTAACTTCTATGAGAGTACCTTGGTGATTTGAAATTGTTCCTTGTGACTAATTGAAGCTGGTAATTAGTGACTTTGTTTGTGTCTGTATCTTGATTTCACTGCACAATACGACGATTCGTGAAGCCGTAACACTACAATTCGGTATCAATATAATTTTATCAATTTATAGTGTTTTATGCCAATACTCAAAACGTAAAATAATCTTAAATATGTCCATGAGCTTTTTGAGTACTTTCTTTACCAAATAAGTCAACTTCCTGACAGTCGATACCTAGCCAGGAAACGTCGGCGTAGATTCCTAGTGTCTTTTTTGTTTTAGCGTCAATCATTTCTTTCACAATGAATAGCTTTTGTCGGCCAAAAGTGAAAGGATATGGAAAAGTCTTGTTCCACTTAGAGGTCATGAACATTGTGTATATGGTGAAATGTGAAAGAAATACTTCTGAAAATATTCTGCAGAGAGAGATTGGCTTTGTCTTTGTTGCTTTTGACCCATGGCCCTGAAGGAGTTGAGTAACTACTTATTGGAGGTGTCGACAATCTTTGTTTATTGGCGTGTTTTATGGGTTTCCAGATGGAGTTGTCGCGTCTAGGGAGTTTATTTGTAACAAATAATATTATTTTACTAATCATATCAAACCTAATGAAAATACTATGAAAGCGTTACACAAAGCAATAAAAGTAAAGAAAACTGCAGAAAGCAGCTGAAAATTACTGTAGCTGGTAAGAAAAAAACGTGACACAAATATTGTGTGTGTGTGCCCTAATATAAGCGGTACAAGAATACAAGTATCCAAGTTATTTTTAAAATACACGGTAAGAAAAATCTATGTATACTTCAACAATCCTGAACACTTATAAAAGTTACGTTTAATATCAAAAAAACATTGTTCAGAATTTTATGTCACTTTTGAGATGTCAATTTGTTGTCGTTTATGTCTGAAAAATTAGTTTTTAACTTTTTTTTGTTATCCTTTAATTATTTACTTCAAAAGTAATTCATAAAATATTTATTCTAACGGGAACAATGGTAAGCCAAAATCCACATATGCCACGGAGTGCCATGTGTTCAGATTACAATAAAAATAATAACAAAGTAAGTGATAACGTATTGAATAAATTATAAAATCTGTACAATGCAATATGTGAATAAGGAAGATTAATTAAACGTTGATCTTTCAAACTTTTATACCTAGAATTAAGCTGTATAGTATACAGAAATCGCATTTTCAAATAGAGTAGAAGCTATAGCTTTTACGTAAATTGGATTGTGTAAACTAATACTCTACCGTTTTCAGTAAGTGTTTATTTTTTTGTAAATACATATGGCAAATTAAATTAAGTTTTTCATTTAAACATTAGCGACGTGTTTTAAGTCTACTAACATCAGCAGACGAAAGTAATTTTAGTAAACCTACTGGACAAGTAGGAATCTTTGTTAAGTTTATGACTACTCTGAACAAATGATTACGGGACATATACGTCTAAATAATTTTTGATTGTCAAAGCGACCACTACAAACGACAATGGGATTAAGCTGCCTCAGACATTTATCAGTTTTGTGACAGTAGCATGATTCTGTTAAAATTGTTTCTTTGAAAAATTATTATCCTCTCTTGTCACTGCTATTTATTTGTTCATTACTTCGTCTCATATCTCATATCTAAGCTTACAAAAATTGTCAGAAGACAGTACTTAATATTCGGCAAAACCTTTTTATTTTACTTTTTATTATATTTTTAGCGTACATATTGTAACGACGTATATGACGTCCGCCTTGTTTTAGCCCCGCGATGGGAGCCAATCTGTAACGACGTAGTTTTTTACGTGTTCTGAAAATGTGTAGGTTTTGTGTGTCTTCGCCTCACATGAGTGGTCGTTACTTATATGTTGCGCTGACGATGTCCGTAGCGATACTTCAAATTACCAGTACACGCGAGTGGAAACCTTACCTGTTCTTCAATAGGTGTTCATAAATCCCGGGTGGCGCCAAATTGTTTAATTAAAACAATTAAATTAAAAAAATAGGATGATTAGGCGATCTCAGCTATGGCGGTATGGAGAATTCAAATTTATTCCCGCCTTCGTTCGACCTTCTTAATGGAGCGGTTATTTCGCCGAGTTTCCAACGTGAGCGCTTACCGTCACCCTAGTTTTTCCGCTAAATTACACAAATATTATAATACACTTTCCTATGGAATAAAGAACAGTGGTTACACTCTGTACTACTTTATTTAATTGTGATTGGTAATTATTCAGTTTTACACAAAATTATATTTTGTTATTCAACAAATTTGCACCGGCAATTATTATAAGACAAAAATCTCAAGGTTGGCGAAATGGCTTTGAACGAATTATTCAGTCAAACATGGCGACTGCTTGGTTTGTTTACAGTTATTTTCGTTCATATCCTGGGTTCTTGTGATTACGAAAGAAATATTAATAATGATTACAATAAAGTACACTACCTTATATTAATTGTACTTAGATATTATAATGTGTAATTATAATTGGTTCCTGAAGTGTTGTAAAGTGTGTTTCAAAAGTTCGTAATTTTCATACAGGTTATTTTTAGAGTTAACATAAATTTAGTGTTTTAATTTTTATTGATCTTTAAAAGAAATAATATCATCAGTTTATAGTGAGAGTTTAGATTACTGTGAGAAAAAATTAAAGCGAATTTAATTCAGAAATTCTGGTAATTTAGCAATACTTATCAAATCGGTCGACTTGAGGTGAACTGTCATTCAGTTGAAATGGTTTGGGGTCTTCAGTAGTCTTCAATCTTCAATTATTTTGGCACTTAATTGCGTCTGGCATCTTTTTCGTATTCGTTGTTGAAATTTATTAATTTGGAATTAAATTGGTCCTTGGCATCAATTGAATGTCCTAGTCCTTCGCCATCTTCTTACTTCTTCATCTTTCGACTTTGGATTACTTTTTAAACGTTTTATATTAAAATTTTGGTAATTGGCGGCCTGGCGTCTATTCTTGATGACCGTCACTTATGGAATAAAGATTCCAACGGAAAAATCATAAATAACGTTTCAGTTGTCATGGTTACTGAAAGATTCTGATTGGCTGAACTTGACTTAAGCCCATTGTTATCATATTTGAATTTTTATTCAAAATTACTGTGTATCTTCTGATTGCTACTGTTCTTCCGTCTTTCTCTCTATGTATTAAATATTATCACTACTGTTCGTATTTTCTTTCAAAGATCATTTTAACATCCCACAAAGTTGGGTTTTCTTATACATTATTGTTTGAACATTTATGTTGATATTATCTAATTACATTTCTTTCTTATTTTAAGTCCTTAATTTAACATTTATCTCTTAATATGACCCATTAATTATCATTGACTAGTTACTTGCCTTGGATTTGCTAATATTCTTGTTAATTTCTTACAATCTGTAGTTATTGGTTTTTTACAGTTAGGCATTTCATAGGCCTAAGTAGTAATTGGCTTTATTTACTTATTTTATACTAATTACTTATTAATTTACTCTCATACATGTTTTGTGTTGGTATTATAAATGATTTGTTTACTTGTTGACTTGTTTTGGATCTGTTTTATAATAATTGAATGTTTACATTATTTTCTACATTATGGTTTGTTTATTATTTTCTAACTGCCCTTCCAGTATTATCAGATTTATATTACTTTATCTTTTTTTCTTATTTATTTTGCCAATGTTTATTATTTGAAAACTATTTACTATTCTTTATAAAATAGAATATAACATTTAGGTTTATGGTCCGTGTAATCCCTTCAGCCATATTCCTATTCATAGATTTAATCGAACAATTCTTTAACAGCTATTAAGCAACGTTTGTTAACAATTTGTTCATTCTTACTTATTTTTAGGTGATAAAACATCATCACACCATTTAACTTTACTCTCTAGCCATGGTAACACTAACTTTTGAACTTCCCTGGGATTCCTCCCCTGAATATTATTGTATCCTTCATTTACAATTAATCTTAATACTATCATTAACAAAATTCTTATTTAATAATATTGTTCACTATTAATTCTTTAGTGTTCATCACAGATTATTAAGTGTTTATATCTATCAATAGGGTTTCTAATTATTTTGGGGTTTTACACTGTCACTTTTGCACTTCTTAAATTTTATTTTAAGTGTTATTAGTGGATAATCCCTAACATTACATTCTCTTTGTCACTTACTTATGTTCACTATCTCACTATCTCTTTTTATCTCACTTTACAAAGGTCATTTATACTATTAATATTGTTATAAAACGTTAGTTATAGATGAATGTTTTAATAAGCTCCACGTTGGAAACGCCAATTTGTAATAAAACTGATTTTATTGCAAATAATTATTTGTTAATAATAATTTTTACTTATTTTATTTATTTGTTATTTTTGTATAAATAATTAATTTAATTGTTTAATTGGTTTAATTTGTTTTATTGTTTTTATGGGTTTACTGTCAGTGTTCAATTAATAAATATACTGATTAATAACTGTGTATGCTCTGATGAAGAATTATTTGTTTCTTCGCGTTAAATAGATTTTCTTGGCCACATCGATTGCATCGGTACTTGGTCAACTCAGTATCGGTACTTCTTCTTCTGCTCGTTCCTTTCCTTCAGAAGTTCACGTTTAGCATTTAATAATTAATGTAATTTAAATTATGACTCAAATAATCAATAAAACAATGTTAAAACAATAATTAGTTTTATTAGGTCCAAAGTAATTATTTGAATTGCCGCGACTGGCTCGAGTCTGATTCGGTACTAGATTCTAGGTCGATTATTACATATATAATATTATTCAAATTAAATTGTTGTATTATAAAGGTTCTTTTAACTGTAGAAATAGTCAGGAAAGGCAAGAGAATTCAATACTTACAAAATATAAAAAAAAACTTATTCATTAAACAGACAAAGAATATAATAAAGTATAATGTATAGAAAAGTCGATTTTCGAACAAGCTGATGTCTCTGACGTCACCACGTCTCCTCCAAGGTTGAATGCGTTTAACTCAAAATGACAAGATGGCGTTCCCCATGTGTTGTTCAGCTCCGAGATTTCACTTCAAATAATTATACTAGTTGTTTAATTCCTCTTCAGTGATGCCGCTATTGGAATATCTACAAGTTGTAGTGTGTAGTTGTATTCATCCACTGGATTTTGTTCGGTAATAGTTGTGTTGTGTCAAACGGTTCCTTTCACTCGTTTTCCGGTTATCTGAGTTTAATTTCGTTCTTCAGTCGTGTCTATACGTAGTGACAGCTTCATTTATTAGTGTTTACTTTAGTTTTATGGTTTCACTGATCGTTATTATAGTATTCGTTGATTTACTTTATTCTTTATCTTTTTATAAACATATCATATCTCTTGGTTTGCGTTAGTTAAAAAATTCCGTTCATAGTTCTCTGAAAATGTATTCTGTCACGTCCGTTCTGTTTGGCTTTTAACAATCAACCAACTATATTTGTTCCTTCATATAGAAAGTCCTATAAGATTTTGGTCTCATTTCTCATTATATTATAGAATTATATTCTCATTGATCAGCTGTTCCTATCAAATAATTCAATCTTATAGAAAAAAATGTCATATTTTATGTTTAATTGGCTATAAATTATTTGTTTAGTACTTTTATGTAATTCTAATTATAGAACAATATTCCTGCTTTTATTTTATACAAGTTAATACTAAATTTGACCTGTTTTGGTTTGAATTAAGCTTCAGAATTACATTCTTTGAAATCCATCTCTAGGCCTTATTTTGATTCACATAAATAACTATTAAATGGTTTACAATATGTTTTATGTTACAATTTTACTCACACTCGATTAATAATTAAACCCTTGTAATTTACCTTTTATGTCTGGCTATTATTTTAAACATTTAACAATTTATTTTCATTTTACTAGTGCTTGCTTACTGTTTTTGGCATTTTTTTGTACAATCACCATTTAAGCCAATTTTACATGCTGATTCTTTTAATCACTATTATAGGTTGTTGTTATCATTAGGATAAAGTATTTGTATTCTGAATGGGATAATTTATATCAAATTAGTCTAGGTTCTATAAATTTATATTCTCTGATTTGATTTATATGGTCAAAGTTGAATTTGTCTTGGTCATCAATTTTCAATTTCCCTAGCAATGTTATTATTAATTCACCTTATTAGCTTTATATTTTTTGATTCACTATTTATGGGTCGTTTGAATTATTATTTTGCCTTTCCTTACTTCACAAAAATACAACATTAATTAACATGATTCAAATACAATAAACTCTTACATATAAACATCTAGTATTTCCTACTATCAACATATTTTGTATGGTATACACAAAAAATAATAACACATAATAATTATATAAATAAACAAATTAAAACTTTATATTAATGATTGTCTTTTGTTGTCCTTTTTTAAAACTGGTTTGGGGTGTTTCCCTCAATTACACACTTATTTTATTTATAATTAAGTTTACATTATTCTGATTATTTGTATTGGATTCTCTTATTTTATTATTTTTGGTTCTAAATTTGTATAGCTAATATGGTTTAAGTTCTTTCATTGATGTGGTTTGCTGCTATAGAGGTGTCTGTCTTTTAAATAGGTTTTTGTATCTTGATATTATTTCATTTCAATTCATTGGTTATGGGTTGTTATTCCTTACTGCTTTATATCTTGAGAATTGTCATTTTCATTTATTTGTTCTGGGTAGTTGCTCCTTACTACTCCATATCATGAGGGTTGTCATTTTATTTTATTTGTTCTGTGCTGTTACTCCTTACTACTCCATATTTTACTGGGTCTACTAATTATTTTACTGAGATGATGCTCATACTATTTGTTTTTTAACACATTTTGGCTATAAATTGACTATATGTAATTTCTTTTAATCGATTTTCTAGTTCTGTTAAGTCCTTTTATTTATGATTGTAATTACTTTTTTCTGTTACTTTTATTTAAGTTGATATTACTCCTTCCAGATGACTTCTTCCCTTCTTTTCCTATATGATCTTAGTTTGTAGAATAAGGTAAAAACTTCGTTGTGCTACAATATGTTCATGTTATTATAGAGTTCTTTATTACATTTAAACTCTATATCTTTGGTTAGTGTACTTTTAGTCTTTCATTACGTTATCGGGTTTTATCAATTATCATTTACCTTGATTATTTAGGCGATACTAATAATTATCTTTTACATTTGTTATTGATTGGTTTCTTTTCCATCATTATATTTGAGTGTAACTTTTCTCCTTTTCTGTTCCATATCATTAGTTGTGTTTTATCATTTGATTTCATTTTATTTCCTTTATACTCGGTTTGTTTCATTTTCATTTTATTTCCTTTATACTTGGTTTGTTTCATTTTTCATTTTCCTTCTTCTTCGCTTTCATTTTATTTCATTTTATTTTCATTTTATTTTGGTTTTCCCCTTCTCAGTTGGTTTCATTTTATTTGGTTGTATTGAGTCAATCACTTGGGTTAGGCCATGTAGTCGTTTGTCGCGTCATTGTCATTTTATTTTCTTTAGTTTAAACATTTTATATAGTTGATTCATCGTTTTTATCCCTGGTATTGGGGTGGCTTATTTGTGTTGTAACGATATGTATATTACATTTCGAACAAATTACATATTTGTTATTAAAACAAAGGAGACGCATTACAATTTTCAGCACGCTGATAGAGGAAATGAAAACCATGCATACTATCAGTCTTATCATAAAGATGAAAGAGTCAACGTCTCATAAGTGCACGTACTGAGGTACGGGAACGCAAAATTTCAAAACTTACGATCTATATAAGAAAAGTACGATACCTCTGCAGAATTTTACACGACGAACGCGAGTCGTACAAGATAGAATAGGAAAAGTACGCAGTCTAGAGATCTGACAACTAATGTCCATGCACATTAATTGCCCCAGATGATTTAATTCCCCAAATACAACCTGCACCTGACCGTAATCTATAGCAAGACAACAATGGAGGAAGCGTTACAAATCCAGTAAGAAGGGACAGTGTACTGAGTTCAGAAGTAAAAAGACACTCTCACTAATCTTGAAAGTTTTAAAAACTATAAAAGACCCTAAAGCCTACGCCACTGCAGACATCTAAAGCTCTGGGAAACTGTGGCACTGAATTAGTGTGTGTATATTGTGGAATAAAATGTAGAAAAAGTTAACTGTTCAATAGCGTGGCGTGAGCAAATGTACATCTCTAAGTACACAAAGGAAAACATCGACAGATTATACTATCCTACTAGCAAAGTGTATCCCCAAAGCTATTTTTTTGTGGTTAGTAAAGAATAATAAAGAGGCCTTAAACGAGAGAAAGGCATGTGGAGCCAATTACATTTGACAAATTATTAAATATGATAGAGAACACAGAATCAAACTACGTACGCTTTGTGGACTATACAAAAGTGTGTGGTCCTGTAAATTGGATACAACTTTCAAAGTATTAAATGAAATGGACATTCCTTCTATGTATATGATAAAACGACTGGAAACAAGAATTGTTGCTAAAGTGAAAACGTAAAAAAAACTACATAGAACACTAAATATCCGTATAGAGTTGGTGTGCATCACTTTGACCCTCTCCTATTACACACATGCGCGCGCATGCACACACAGAAACCTACGACGTGTGTGTGTGTGTGTGTGTCCGTGTGTGTAATAAGCAAGTCATTGACAATTGAGAGGATAGGTTTAGGGAGGGAGGAACCTGAACAATCTTTCGAATGCCAAATAGAAATTAATAATTTCTGCTAATAAAGAAAAACTAACAGAAATAAAGGGTATGCTGTAAACTGCAGTAGAGAATATGACTGTAACATCATTGTACATATAACTCTAAAATTGTGGCTGCCAATAGTCTCAGCTAAAATTCCATGAGTAAATACTAGGTGGTACGTAAATTATTCTGGTTGGCAAGCACATGCAAACAGATGCAAGAACATAGAACCGCAGAATTGGGTCTCCTACCAGGTGAACTTAATAAACAAGTTAATAAAATATCGGAGGTACAAGAACCAATGACATTAAAAGTTGCTGAAGTAGAAAAATCTGTCTCGACTGTTGAAGAATCGATTTCTACAAAAATATCTGACGTAGGAGAATCCATGTCAAAAAAATAGTTGAAGTAGAAAAATCTGTCTTCACTGTGGAATAAGGTATGTCAACAAAGGTATATCTCCAGTAGAAAACTCAATGGCAAACATAAGAGAACGTAAGTAAAGTTGATCAGTGCATGAATATTCAACCAAAACAATTTTATGAACAGACTGTACCAATGATAAAGACAGAAAAAGACACAGAAAATAAGTTAATAGAGAAGTCACTCTCCCTGCAGTAGGGACTGTTCATGTCAAAGCTCCAAGCTTTGACGGAAGCAGTCACTGGGAAACGTACCTCAGCCAATTTGAAGCCGCTGCATGCGCAAATAATTGGACAGAGAAAACAAGGCAATTTCGTTAGTTCTCGCTTAAAAGGATCCGCGGTATAACTACTACAGAAAGCGCCATCTGACAGCCAGAACACTTATGCCGAATTGATAAAAGCTCTAGATTTACGGTATGGTGATAAACATTTGCGAGATGTGTACTGCACCCAGTTGAGAGCAAGGCGACATCATTCCTGGGAAAGCCTTCAAGAGTTTGAAGCAAGTATTGACAGACTAATTAGACTGGCCTATCTGAAACACCAGAAGATTTTCGAACGGGTTTTGCGATGCGAGTATACATTTACTGCCGATGTCCGAGATAATGATCTGCAGCAAGTGATACGAATGGCAAGACACCAGAACAGTGCGGACGCCCTGGTACATGCTTTGCAATTTGAGGCCGCCAAATCAGCGTCTGGTTGGACAAGTCATAATGTGCGCGCTAAAAGATTGCGACGGCACAGACGATGAGGAAGAAGAGCAAGGAACAGAGACTCGACGGTCGGCGCCACAGAATAAAATAAGAAAGGATGGAAGACCGAAGTGTTATAGATGTGTGAAACCTGGACATCTACAACGGGATTGTCGGGTTAGAATTCAGCAGCAGAGAAACGAGCAATAGTCGGTACAACGGGGCGTGTACTGTCTAACTGGAGGAACAAAGCACCTAGACAATGCGAAATTTCTACGCTTCAGAAAATCAGCGGGAGCTTGATGGTTACCGGATTCGTTCAAGAAAGGACAACCTTGATTACAGTTAACATAGGCGCAAAAGTTTCAATTGTGCGGCCCAACGTGGTGAAAGATCTCAAACCAATCTGGTGCTTTTGCAGCTTGTGAACTGGACGGCCTGTAAGAGTGTTTGGAAAAGTGAAGATACACCTACGCCCCGGTCGACTTGAGTTTAATCATCAAGTACGGGTTGCAGACATTGTGGATGAAGCAATTCTTGGTGTGGACGTTATAAACGCATACGGATCTATAGTCGACTTCAAAAACAATATTTTGAGAATCGGAGAGGAAGAGGTAATGCTCTCCACAATGACTACATCAGAAAAAACGATGGACGTCATAAACCAAGTGGCCGTAACTGTTCCACCAAACTCCGAAAACATCATCATAGTTAGAACCGAGGTAGATACTAGGGGCAACCAGTGCTCTATATTCGAAACCCATGTAGCCCGCACACAGGGCATACTAATTGCCAGAAGTTTAATAAATCCTGACGAAACCGGAAATGTACCTATTAGAGTGGCGAATGTTTTGGATCAAGCTGTCACTTTACAAAGCAATACGCTCCTAGGCAAATTGACTCCTATGGCCTGGGTAGCCGAAATGACGAAACGAAATCTAGTGCTTCGGATAATTCCAAATTACCAGAGGAACTGCAGGAATTATTGAACTGATTTTCTAACGACCTCCCAAATGGTGAGGTAAAGGAACTCAGACAGTTTTTACATGAATTAAAAATTTTTTTGCAGTTCGGGGACAGTCAATAGGAAGAACCTCTCTTGTACAACATCGCATCAATACCGGGGACACAACACCGATACGCCAAACTCCTCGAAAGCCTCCATTGTCTAAGCAAGAGGAAATGTTTCGGTTAGTCCAGGACAGGTTGACAGAGGGAATAATCGAGCCTTCGTCAAGTGCTTGGTCTTCTCCGGTAGTGCTGGTAGCGAAGAAGGATGGTGGATTGTGTTTCTGCGTAGACTATGGGAGGCTGAATGAGGTTACAAACAAAGACTGCTATCCATTACCTCGCGTTGACGATACACTCGACACGTTGTCCGGAGCACAGTGATTTTCCACACTGGACCTGGAGAGTGGATATTGGCAAGTGGGTCTTCATCAAGAAGACAAGGAAAAGGCCGCTTTCTCGAACCCAAGTGGCTTATTCCAATTTAACGTCATGCCATTTGGACTCTGTAATGCACCGGCAACATTCGAAAGATTGATGGACCTGGTACTCCGAGGCCTGACATGGAAAATTTCCCTTGTTTTTTAGACGATGTCATAGTCATCAAGAAAACTTTCAAAGACCACTTGGAAAACCTTAAGAAGTTTCTGGCTAGAATTTGCGGTGCCCAACTAAAGCTGAGCCCGAAGAAGTATTCTCTGTTCCAGAAGGAAGTACTGTATCTGGGCCAAATGGTTTCGATAGCGGGTGTTAGCATGGATCCTAATAAAGTAGACATCGTAAGAGACTGGCCAGTGCCGAAGAGTAAACACGAAGTTCGGAGTTTCCTGGTGTTATGATCATATTACAGACGTTTTGTGGAAGGCTTCGCAACTATTTCTAAACCAATACATGTGCTAACAAAAAATAAACGAAACATGCAGTGGTCGAGAGAGTGTGATGAAGCATTTAGGAATTTGAAAATTGCAGTATGTTCACAGCGAAATCTCGCTTTACCCGTTTCCGAAGGGAAGTACATCATAGACACAGACGCAAGCAATACTGGTCAATACTGGTCTAGGAGCAGTTTTGTCTCAAGTGCAGAATGGTGAAGAACGAGTAATAGCGTATTTCACGAAGACGCATTCTAAATCAGAGAGAAATATTTGTGTTACAAGGAGAGAGATGTTGACAATTGTCAGAGCTTTGGAGCACTTTCGTAAATACCTCTATGGGAGAGAGTTTTCACTTCGTACCGACCATGCCGCGCTTGCATGGCTCTTAAGATTTAAAAATCCAGAAGGGCAGTTGGGAATGTGGCTCGAACGTCTGTAAAAGTACAACTTCAAGGTGCAACATCTGCGAGGGCGCCTGCATGGTAATGCGGATGGCTCATCACGAAGGCCGTGCCCGGAAGACTGCCGACATTGCCACAGAAAGGAAGAACAAAACGCCAGCGAACATGTTCAATCCATGACCGTAGATTTTCTGGCAGACGTCTGGAAGACAAGAGACTGTCGACACGAAGAGATGACTGATGAAGACATCGGACCGATCTTGACAGCAAAAGAGGAAGGTTGCCGCCCGGATTGGCAAGATATCTGCCATGGTTCAGATGTGCTGAAGGGCTACGGGGCAAAGTGGGAATCCCTTACCTTACTGAACGGATTGATGAAAACGGCTTGGGAAAATGCAGATGGACAAGACGTGGTCATGCAGTTGATAGTCTCCCGAAGTAAAGTGCAGTCTGTTTTAAAGGAGATGCATGATGGAATATCTGGAGGCCATGTTGGCGTGAACAAAACCCTTGACAAAATACGGATGGGATTCTATTGGTTTCATCTTCGCCACGACGTAGAGGAATGGCTTCGGACCTGTGAAATATGTGCTGAAAGCAAGGGCCCACAAACTAGAAGCAGGGAAAAAATGAGACAGTATAACGTTGGACTGCCTTTCAAGAGAATTGCGATAGACATTGCTGGACTATTCCCAGTTACTGGCGATGGGAACCGGTACATCATGGTTGTAGATGACTACTTTACTAAGTGGGTGGAAGCCTACGCAATTCCAAAGCAGGAGGTTTCCACTGTGGCAAAGGAATTAGTTCACAACTTTTGTCGCTGTTATGGAGCCCCTATGGAAATCTATACGTATCAAGGGAGAAATTTCAAATCAGGAGTTTTCAAAGAGTTATGCCATCTACTTGGAATTTGAAAGACCAGGACAACGCTTCTGCATCCTCAGTCGGACGGAATGGTTGAAAGATTCATTAGGACACTTGAGCAGCATCTTTGAAGGTTGTTGACGAGAACCAAACAGACTGGGACCAACGTATACCACTATTCCTCAAGGCGTATAGGTCATCAATACACGACACAACCGGCATGACCCCCAGCAAAATTTGTTTTTGGGCGGGAGATTCGTCTTCCTGGGGACTTGATGTTCGGATCACCTGAGACTCACTCCCAAGAGCCACAGAACTATTCCTCCCAATTAGAAAACCAACTGAGAGAAATGAATCGCTTGGTTAGAGGACGGCTGAAGATTGCCAGTGATAAAATGAAAACTAGAAATGACATTCGCAGCAATAGTGTGGGTTTGCAAGAAGGAGATCAGGTCTGTTTTTTCAACCAAAAACGCCGTCGTGGTCGCTCACCTAAGCTTCAGTTTAACTGGGTAGGACCCTACACTGTGAAAAATAATCAACGATGTTGTTTATCGGATTCAAAAGGAAGGACAGCGAAAGTTTGAGGTCGTCCTCCTAGCTCGCCAGGCTAAGTATTACTTCAGAGACGGTTCGCCAGTTCGGGACGAACAGGCTTAAGAAGGGAGCAGTGTTACGACATTACAGACCAATCTACGTGTTTCTTGAACTATCCAGTGGAATACGACTAAATATTGTGGCGTACGTGATTTCAACATGCGCTGGCGAGACGACTTTCTGGAAGCCGCCAGCCGCGCTGACTGTGTCAAGGCCACAATTAATTACGTCGTAGTATAGAGCTAACGCGCAGTATGGAATCATATAGTATTTCGGGGGGATATAAGTACCAGTACTCAACGACTTTCAGTTTCAGTTATAGTTGCGATATTAGAACAACACGAATTGATTATTTAATTTAATTTAATTTGTGCTGTGCTAACATGTATCTAACATTACTGTTAGAAGGTACTAATTACTGGGGTTTGGGTGTAATAGTAATAAGAGTAGTCATTAATTGAATTGTACGTGTTTTCATAAATTTATTCAAAAAAAATCAAAAGTGTTTTTAAAATCGCAATACTTCTCCATATAATATTCATTATTGTTTGTTTAAACTTTCCTTTGTTGCAATACATTCATCATAAAATAAATCTTATATCCTATATTAACAAAAGTATATGCTAAACATTTATTTGGTAATCTAAAATTTCTCGACCGCTGAGTCTGACTGTGTCCTTTATTGCAGTTTTTTCTCTTTGCTTTATATATTTTTGTATTACATTACTTTATGCATTGCATACACCTTAATGTTTTATACAAATTTAAATTGACTAAGAGAATTGTTATTCTTTTTCTATAACTTCACAACTACTTTACTTTCTGCATTGCGTGTAATATTATTCATTGATTACTTTATAAGCTTTAAATAAAATTTGCATTTACTCACTTACTTGTTAAACATCCAAGCAAAGATTTAAATTTACTTGAAATTAATTGTTCATCAAAAAAATTCTTATTGACTTCAAATTATATTCTCTTATTTCTATCTACATTAAACATGACTTTTATTTATTTTTTAAATTTTAAAATGTCTTTTCAATGTCTTTATTCTCTCATTTAGAAATTATAAATTGGTTATTGGCACCTCGATTCTGTAGATCTTACCCATGTCCTCCGTTGATCTGCAGGTCCCCTTTAAATGGATTTCCCTGCACGTTCTCCTGTTCAACTTGTCGTCCTCTAGTTACTCGTCCCTCATGGTCCCATCTGGTTGCTGTAGTGTAGAGTAATATATTGTCCTGCATCTGCTGATGTTGTCCTAACAGACGTCTCTATTGCTCTGCATAGCGTTCCTCTGCCTGATGTGACTCGTCGGTTGTCTAGAGTGCTGAACGTTTGTGGTTGTAGACCTGTAGAGTATGTTCGATAATTGTATTTAAAATCAAACTAAGAGTTAGTGTTTGATAATTAATTTTAAATTTAATTAAAAAAATTATCGCGTCGATACTAAACATAGCGTCCCGCCGCTTCTGAAGACTGATTGAGAGTAAAATTGTCTCTCCTGGGCCCGTATTTATATTCAGTCAAGAAATCACACCTGTCGGAACGTATTTCTGCATGTCAGAAACTGTCCGTGGCGTCAGTTCCCCCACTATCGTCCAATTTTATATTTTCGCACATTTCTGCCAATTGCAACTTCTAATGCGGATTTCAAGGTGTTCTAACATTGTCTGATTTAATTACACATATTCTGTGTAATTACTATTGGACTCGCATAATTAGTGTAATTACTACGCTTTAAAATCTCACAGAATTCGCACTGAACGTCCTAATCACACCGTTTTCGCACTTCACATGTATATTATTTTTATGCATATTTAGAAGTCTTTGCAATTTTTCTAACATTTACTGTTTGCTTATAATTAAATGAAACTATAATTTAGCATCTACTTGGGGTGAGATTGCAAACTTTTAGGCTTGAACAGGCTTTACGCACACAGTCTATTTACTAGTGTATACACTCTCAGCGGCAATCGCGTGATCGTGCCTGTCAATTCCTGTGTATAAACTCAGCTTTCAATTTCACACCTACTTATCTATTACATATGAATAAAATTAATCTAAATATTTATTTTATTTAATATAATGCACAGTACAGTCTATGCTTCTATTGGTGCAATATATTACAGTGCGGTTCGAGTTTATTTTCGGGCGATTACAAGTGATTACTCTGTGCGTTCAAGTGGTTATTATGGCCAAGTGTTGCAATATAATGTAATGTAATGTTGTAGTGAGGGGTATAATTGTAATACAATTGTGTTTTATATTAGTTCACATTTTATTGTGTGTGAACAATTTTTATTTGATTTGTTATAAGAGACTGTGTTGATAATTACGAACTGTTTAACTGTGATAATTAAAGCTGGTGATCAGTGACTTAATTGGTGTCTTGTGTTTTGCTTTCCACTGTACCATACGACGATCAAGTAGACCGTAGTAACAGTACCATTCATTACTCTGATATTTTTAATTAAGCCTTTTCGGCTTTTCCTCTTCCTTGCGTATGAAGGACATTGTTTCTGCTGCGAACTTCCAATACAGACCATTTTGGACGTTTGAAGATCTTTACCTTATTTGCTAATCTATTACAGCTGAGGATTATACAAGCTATGTGGTGGGTCGAGGGGAATTGATGGGACAATGAACAACTTGAAATCGGTCTATACAAGCTGCGTGCGAGGCATCATTTTATTATTTAGAACTGAACGTTTGAGCCTCGCGGTGGAAGCAAGGTAGCGTTATTAATACGGGCGATGCTAGCTTCTCTTTCGAGACAGTGCAGCAGGGCATGCTTGATACTTACCATTAGTTTTAATTTCTTAACTGCAAAAATTCAACAAACATTAATGTAAAATCCTGTACCTTGACAATTTGATATGATAAGTAAATTATATTTTCCCTAATGACATATAAAAGATATATAATGAATTAACGAACAATCATTTCAAAATTGAGCGACAAAAATGTTCTGTACAATATTCGGTAAAGTGTTATTTCGAATATGACAGATTTTCTTTTTTTTATAAAACCTTAAACAAAATTTTATATATTGTAGATTTAGGTGTAAAACATTGTGCTTTGACAATTTTTTTCCATTGATATGGAAGATAATTTCTATATTTATGTTATTACTTTGTAAAGAAACAAATAATTTCAGGTTTATTCCATAAACCAAGCTCAGGACGAAATAATAAGGGAAATTTATCAGCCTAGAATAAGGAAGTCTTTTTACTTCTATGTTCCTTAAGGAAATGGAAGTATGGTGATGGCGAAAAAAATCGTGTTCGAGATTATTGCAGTTCTGATTGTACTACACTCAAAACATGAAAAAAAGTAATTTTTCGAGAAGTGTCTGTGTGTGTGTCTGTGTGTCTGTTTGTCTGTAGATTTTTTTCTATGGCAAACGATAACAGCCGCAAATTCAAACAGAATCAAATAATTTTTTGCATACAGCCCTGAATTGTAGAGTTCTCAAGATTTGTTTTTGGTGAAGATCGGTTATGGGAAATGGGTAGTTTACCAGCAACGTTTTATGTTTTAAAAGGGTATTTTCTATGACAAAGGATAACAGCCGCAAATTCAAACAGAATCAAATAATTTTTTGCATACAACCCTACTTTGAAGAGTACTCATGCAATACTGTTTTTGGTGAAGATCGGTTAAGGGAGAGGGGTAGTTTACCAGCAACGTTTTTTTTTTATCAAGGGTAATTTTATTTGGGCAAACGTTAACAGCCGCAAATTCAAATAGAATCAAATTATGTTTTCGATGCAGCCCTGAATTGTAGAGTTCTCAAGACCTGTCAGTTTTGGTGAAGATCGGTTAAGGGGAAGGGGTAGTTTACTAGCAACATTTTATGTTTTACCAAGGGTAATTTTTTATATGACGAACGATAACTGCCGTAAATTTCTAACATAATGAACTACATTTTTGCATACCTTTTTGCATTATACAGACCTCAAGGTCTGCTGATTTTGTTGAAGATCGGTTAAGGGAAAGGGGTAGTTTGCCAGCAACGTTTTATGTTTTAACGAGGGTAATTTTTCTTTGACAAACGATAACTGCCGTAAATTCAAAGAGAATCAAATAATGTTGTGCATATAGCCCTGAATTGTAGAGTTGTCGGGACCTATTGTTTTTGGTGAAAATCGGTTAAGGGAAAGGGGTAGTTTACCAGCAACGTTTTATGTTTGAACAAGGGTATTTTCTGTGGCAAACGATAAGAGCCGCAAATTCAAACAAATCAAATAACTTTGTGCATGCAGCACTGAATTGTAGAGATCTCAATACCTATTGTTTTTGGTAAAGATCAGTTAAGGGAAAAGGGTAGTTTACCAACAAAGTTTTTGTTTTAACAAGGGTATTTGTTTCTATGGCAAACGATAACAACCGCAACTTCAAACAGAATCAAATAATGTTTCGCATACAGCTCTGAATTGTAGATTTCTCAAGACCTGTTGTTTTTCGTGAAGATCGGTTAAGGGAAAGGGGTAGTTTACCTGCTACTTTTCATGATTTATCAAGAGTAATTGTTTCTATGACGAACGATAACTGCCGCACATTCAAATAGAATCAAATAATGTTTTGCATCCATGCCTTAATTGTAGAGATCTCAAGGTCTTTTGTTTTTGGTGAAGACCGGTAAGGGAAAGGGGTAGTTTACCTGCAACATTTTATGTTGTAACAAGAGAAATGTATTCATGACGAACGATAACTGCCGTACATTGAAACAGAATCAAATATTTTTTTGCATGCATCCCTGAATTGTAGAGGACTGAAGGCCTTTTAATTTTGGTGAAGATCGATTAAGAGGAAAGGGTAGTTTACCACCAACGTTTTATGTTTTAACAAGAGTAAAGTACTTAATTTTGATAAATAAAGTATCCTGATAAGAAGCTCATAATAATCCACTGTAGAAATGTAGATGAAATATCTATAAATTAAGAGGTTAGGTGAACGGGGTAATTTTCTATTAATGAAAATTTTATTTGAAAAGGGAGGGGAGAATTTTTTATATGTTTACTACGTTATCGGCAACAAAAAAGTAGTTTTTTGTTAAAATTCCTTCCCGGGCTGTTTAGCCGTAGTCCCATGTTTTCTGCAAAACCAGACGTTTCGGCAGTTCCATCGATTGCCTTCATCAGTGAAAATCGAGTGCGAAAACGTGAGGCGGTATACGTTAGTGACCACAGTACTGTGGTTAAGGCTGAAGCAATAAGTAGAAAGAAGTAGTTTCTATGGAAATATTTCATTTCGAATATGATTTTAAATATAAATCTTAGAACATGGAAGTCATGTATGGTTCTCCAGCTTTACTGTTTTAACAAGAGTAATTGTTTCTATGACGAACGATAACTGCCGCACATTCAAACAGAACAAATAATGTTTTCCATGCATCCCTGAATTGTAGAGGACTCAAGACATATTGATTTTGGTGAAGATATGTTAAGACAAAAAGAGTAGTTTACCTGCAACCTTTTTATGTGATAACAAGGTTCATTTTTTCTATGACGAACGATAATTTTTTATGGCAAATGATAACAGCCGCAAATTCAAACAAAATCAAATAATATTTTGCATACGGCCCTGATTTGTAGAGTTTTTGAGACCTATTGTTTTTCGTGAAGATCGGTTAAGGGAAAGGGGGAATTTACCAGCAACGTTTTATGTTTTAACAAGGGTAATTTTTACTTCCATGTTCCATAAGGAAATGGAAGTATGGTTATGGCAACAACAAAAATCGAGTTCGAGGTAATTGCAGATTATGATTGTACTACCCTCAAAACATGAAAAAAAGTCATTTTTCGAAAAGTGTCTGTGTGTCTGTGTGTCTATCTGTAGATTTGTTTTATGGCATACGATAACAGCCGCAAATTCAAACAGAATCCAATAATTTTTTGCACACAGGCCTGAATTGTAGAGTACTCAAGACCTGTTATTTTTGGTGAGGATCGGTTAAGGGGAACGGGTAGTTTACTGGCAACGTTTTTTTTTAGTCAGAGGTAATTTTTTCTATGGCAAACGATAACTGCTGCAAATTCAAACATAATCAAATAATGTTTCGCATACAGCCCTGAATTGTAGAGTTCTCAATAGCTGTTGTTTTTGGTGAAGATCAGTTAAGGGAAAAGGGTAGCTTACCAATAACGTTTTATGTTTTAACAAGGGTAATTTGTTTCTATGGCAAACGATAACAGCCGCAAATTCAAACAAAGTCAAATAATGTTTCGCATGCAGCCCTGAATTGTAGAGTTCTCAAGATCTGTTGTTTTTCGTGAAGATCGGTTAAGGGAAAGGGGTAGTTTACTAGCAACATTTTATGTTTTAACAAGGGTAATTTTTTCTATGACGAACGATAACTGCTGTAAATTCAAACAGAGTCAAACACTGTTTTGCACACCTTCCTGAATTGTAGAGTTCTCTTCGTCTGTTGATTTTAGTGAAGATCGGTTAATGGAAAAGGGTAGTTTACCTGCAACATTTTATGTTTTAAAAGGGTAATTTTATTTATATGACGAATGATAACTGCCGCATATTCAAAGAGAATCAAATAATGTTTTGCATGCATTCCTGTATTGTAGAGGACTCAAGATCTATTGATTTTGATGAAGATCAGTTAAGAGAAAGGGGTAGTTTACCGGCAACGTTTTATGTGATAACAAGGATAATTTTTTCTATGACGAACGATAACTGCCGTCAATTCAAACATAATCAAATAAGTTTTTGCATAGATAACTAAATTGTAGAGAACCCAAGGCCTGTTGATTTTGGTGAAGATCGGTTAAGGGAAAGGAGTAGTTTACCTGCAACATTTTATGTTGTAACAAGAGAAATATTTTCATGACGAACGATAACTGCCGTAAATTCAAACAGAATCAAATAATTTTTTACATATGTGCCTGAATTGTAAAAGACTCAAGGCATTTCGATTTTGGTGAAGATCGGTTACGGGAAAAGGGCAGTTTACCTGAAACATTTTTTGTTGTAACAAGAGTAAAGTACTTAATTTTGATAAATAAATTATCCCGAAAAGCAGATCATAATAATCCACTGTAGAAACGGAGACTAAATATCTATAAATGAAGAGGTGGTGGTAATTTTCTATAAATGAAGGGAGGTAATTTTCTATAAATGAAATTGATTGTTGAATGGTGAGGGGATAATTTTTATTTATATGTCATGTGTACTACGTTATCGGCAACAAAGAAGTAGTTTGTTGTTAAAATTCCTTTCCGAGCTGTTTGGCGCGGTCTAATTTTTTCTACAAAACCAAACGTTTCGGCAGTACTATCGACTGTCATCATAAGTGAAAATCGAGTGCGCTAACGTGAGGTGGTATACGATAGTGACCACAGTACTGTGGTTAAGGCTGAAGAAAGAAATAGTTTCTATGAGAATATTTCATTTCGAAAATGATTTTTAATATAAATCTTAGAACATGGAAGTAATGTACGTATGGTTCTCCATACCGATATTTTAATATTTTATGTAACATATCTGTAATCCAGCTAAAATTACTTTTTACTTGGAGGACTGAAGCGCTCGCTCCCTCAGCGACAAATCACTGTGATTTGATTATGCTTTTTTATTAACAAAAGAGGCAGAACATTTTAAATCAAAAATACTGAAATATTTAAAATTTCAAGAATAGAAAACATGTTCAGTACTCAAACCTTTTTTATATTTTTGTAGATGTTTTCAAATACATATGAAATACGATTTAAATTGGTATGCACGCTAACACAAAAAACTACACTAAAAACAAAGTTTGTTAAAAGGCAAACATTTGTAAGGAGTTTATGTCTCAGTTAGACAGATAAAAAAACATTACTAAATTTGACTTTACAAAAATATATTATAACGTTTATGACTATGTTGTCTATCTATATCGTTGACGATACTTACGTTATAAATATTCAGTGGGTGTAATCGTAATAATAATAACAACGTGAATTGTTTAGATTCTTTCAAAACATTTATTAATTAAAACTTTCATTTAAATTGCGAGCTAAAAACCAATTATTATTTTCATGTTGTATGTGCACTCGTAGTACACCTCCTTGTTAATAAACACAAGTAGTCTCATATTACATAGAAATATAAAATAATCTTATAACTATAACTAACATTGCTAATTACATAATATTTCTCTCGACTTGCTCAATTTGTTATGCTTAAATTAATATTAAATTTTCTAATCTTTCTTTTTTTCAAATTCTTATTGTTGTTGCATATGCATTTCTTATTTATGACTTATTAATTACTTTAGAAAAATTACTATTCTTTCAAAATTAATTTAAATAATTCCAATAAATTATCATTTGAAAAACGTACTTTCATAATTCAAATTTTACTATACAAGTCTACATTCTTTTTTCAATGTTTAATTGTCTTTGATTAAGTCTTTCATTTGGATGAATACATAGCTTTCTTTCACCTTAATCGTGGCGGTTCCTCAGCGTATCCTTTTCTGGTCCTGAGTCCTTGATCCTGGTTGATTCTGCGTAGTCGTGTAGTCCTGGAGTCCGTTCCTCGTCCTCCGGATCCTCTCAGTAGTCCGATGAATGGTACTGTACGTCTGGAATCCATGCCATGTAGTGTGCTGCTCTCTCATCTTCCATAATAGCTTCTGTCTGCAGTGGTGATCTCACGAAAGTGATGATTTTGTCGGACATAGCCTCCGGCTACCGCTGAAGTTGATCGGTAAAGATGAAGTTCTCGGGCATAGACTCCGGCTGCCGCTGTGTTTGAACAAGAAAGAGAACAAGGCTGATGTGTCTCGCGTATCTATAGTCTAGGGCGCAAAAATCAGGTTTCGACAATTCTCTGAAGGAATCAGTCTGTCGTAGCGTCCTTTTACAAACACGATTATTTACACATTTATTTCACAGATCTTCGCAACGTACAAAGTCTTTTGCAAATTACCCAATATTCATCTGGTCGGTAATTTTTATGTGTACAACTGTGTGTTAACCGTTTTTCTCTATCTCAATTATTATGGGTTTTACTTATATGTACAGTATTTGCACTTTTTATTATTTTTGCACATCTTTTGTATATGTGTGCGTCTTTATATTATTTACGCTGTGACGTATTTTGTTTTGTGATATTTCATACACACTTATCACAATTTAAATAATTTATATTATTTATTAACGTTTATTTAGGGGTGATGCTTTGCAGGAATTAACTGGCTGCACGCATACACGTAAGATACACGTGTACACAGACGCAGCTGTGTGTATCGTGACTCCCCTGTTCAAACGGGCAAATTCGTTGTCCCCTTTACAGCTTTCAATCTGAATTATTATTACTACTGACAATATTGATTATTTATTTAATTTACACAAATTATCCTAACTAATTGTGCAATGAACAGTACCATATACATTCGTACTGTTGCAATACATATATATATTTGCACGCGCGCGCGCACATACACGCACATTATTAGAAGTAAATCTTCCTGTAACAAAGTATTTTATATTTAGTCCTTGTGTTTTAGTGGCTGTAGGTATTGCACTGGTTAAGGTTTTGTATTGTACTGTTTTGATTGTATATTTTTATAGTGGTTTCTTTTTTATATAACTCAGACTAACAGTATAGTAGAGGTATTGTAACTACAATGTATGTGTTTTATCTTATAACTCCTAATATTCTGTATGAGTACCTGGCAAATATATAATTTTTGAATCAAGTCACAGTGTGAATAGTAATATTTGGGCTTTATTAGTTTATAAGCAACCAGGAAAATAACAACATAGCAAATTATAAAATTTCAACCTTCTTTTATTTTTGCCTATGGCTTAGACGTACCGAAAGTGATAGCCGCTCGCAGCTTGTATAAGTTGGCTGACCTCGCGCGCAGCTTAAAAAACCTCGTAGCTCAAGTAGGCTATGTAAACAGATTGTAGACATATTCTTTGATCATTTTTTCTTCTCCCTTCATTCTTCATGTCCACAACTGTGTTTTAACATGTAAAACATTTTAAAAGTTCAAAATTCAATGTCCCGTATTCTATGTAAATGTTTCTAGCTTTTTACTTTTTTTTTACTTTTTCACATTACCTGCTAATTTCTTTTTCTTCCTCTTCCTTACTAAATCGAATTCTGAAATTATAATTCTGGAAATTCTAAAACGCAGAAATTAACTATTTGGTATTATTTATAAGTTACATGAAAAATACAGTCCAGCAACTAAATCTCTTATAAGTCTGACAGCAACAAAGTGCCGACCCCACTAATTAATTAACTCAATTGACTATTTCTATAGATGCTTTTTGTGCATGTTTGTAGATATGTAAAATGATGCGGAAAATAATTTAGCACAATTATGAAATCTTAGGGAGCGAGAAGTGTTTTAGTTTTAAGCTGGCAATTATTTTGCGTTTTAAAACACCCTAGAAAGTCCGTAAGTCTTGATACACAATATTAGTTGAAAACATGAGAAATTAAATACCATACCAACAGGCATTAATGATTTTTTGAAGGAACAATAATTTTAACAACGTTGATTTAGCGTTAAAAGAGTGGCAAATAACCTGTGCGACTGAATCTCAACTACGGTTGTAGTGATCGCTTTGGTAGTTACGAATGGTGAGTCTCATTATTTATTTATTTATTTATTTAAAAAGAAATTATTAATTGCACAGCGTTCTACGTAACGACGGCAATAGCTCGTTACTGTAAGTCATTTTTTTTATGTTGATTGTAACTCTTCTGCAGCTTTGTGTTAGTATAATTTGAGTACACCTACTTATAATTTTAAGTGTTTGTTTTCATAAACGAATAGTTATTCATGAGTAAGGAAAACGTTATGTAGCGAAAGAGTATCAATTTGAGTTGTACATAGTGATATTCATGTGACTGAGGAACTATCACAATGAAGGTTGCTGTAAGTTAATTATCAGAGTGAAAATGCAAACAGTTTGCTGCTTTTTGTGTCGTATTTAAAGTAATAACTCTGAGATATACGTACATATTCAGTGTGTCAAGAAAACATTGAAATATAATATCAAATACATTATTTACCTAACATAACACTACTTTCAATGCAGGCTTTGGTGAGTAAGCTCTACTAAGCACTAAAACCAAACTGTTTAGTAATGAAATAATTATATGTATCATTCATTTGTATTAGACAAAGGGATTTGTATACCGTTAGAATATTGTTGTGTAGTATACAACGTTTCAAGGACGTAAAGTTTAGGGTCCAATGCAAAGCAGAAAGAAAACTTGTGTCATCACTTGTGATGCTGATGGCTTTGTGTCATCCCCTATTGTGTTTGTGCAGTGAATTTACGAACCAGGCACCAAGGTAAAGTTTTGTAGGCGTGTAATAGCGGTGTGCATAACAGGAATGTTTTAGCGAAACGTACCGAGCACAAACCGTCATTATGAAATTCGAAGTATCATATTATGTTCTTGGATTTCGTTGTCCATAACGTGTCCGTTACTTAACTAAATACAACTATTTCATTAACGACTCGGAACACAAAGTTTTTTATGAGTAAAAACATAAAGTTTTACCTTAAAACCTGAACCGGTTTTCACTTTTAAAAAGCTTCTTCAGTAAAAACATAAAGTTTTACCTTACAACCTGAACCTCTAAAGAAGCTTTTTAAAAGTGAAAACCGGTTCAGGTTGTAAGGTAAAACTTTATGTTTTTACTCATAAAAAACTTTGTGTTCCGAGTCGTTAATGAAATAGTTGTATTTATCATATTATGCTTTTGTTTTCAGATGAGATACCGAAGCCTGCTTACGCTTCTTACGAAAAAAGTGTTAATGGCTTACTACGAATGGCGAAAATTAGAAGAGTTGATTATATTTAAATTGTAAAAAAAGGAGACAGTTAGTATTGATATGTACTATATTAAATAAAACTTTTGATACTGCTATAATTATATTTTACGCATTAAATAATTCACATTACTCAATACGTGTGATTAAAAAACAAAAAAGTCTGAGTTTGTTAATTAAAGATATGTTATAGTCTGATGTTCTTCTGTATGTCTGTGTAGGTGCGTAATATTCGTATTGGGTGTTGTGAGTGTCCCTAACGAATGGTATGAGGGTTATCATTTGAGCGTCCGCTGTTCAGTATATGTGTGTATATTGTTACGACATTACAAAACACGCTACGTGTTTCTCTGCTATTCCAGTGGAATCCGGCTGTAATGTGTGTGTGCGTACATGTTGCTGCTACTTTGAGATGAAGGACAATTACGTGACACTTGTCACGCGTCCGCAAAGAGACTTTTCCAGACCATACCGGTCCGCGCGCGCTGTGTTCAAGGTCGCAATCAGTAACGCTCTAGTGTTTTCTAGTTGTGGCGTATTATGGAATGTGGTGGAATCTTAGCGGGGTATAAATACAAGACTTCAGCGACTCTTATTGTTTTTTTAGTGGCGATTTATTTGAGTGCGGTTCGTAGTATTGTGGCGAAGTGTTATGCGTTTTATAATTGTGCGAGACTCGTTGACAATTAATTTTTATTTGAGTTGTTGCAAGAGACTATCTTGTTGATTACAAAACGTTTAATTGTGATAATTGAGCTGGTGATTAGTGACCTAATCGGTGTCTTGTATTTTGTTTTTCGACTGTACCACACGACGATCGAGTAGACCTTCATAACAATATGCTGAATTTGTGAAAGCAACATTTGTGACTCGAAACACATGTTAAAGTAGCGTTATAATTTGTACGTTTATACAAAAACTCCATCAATATTTCTTAAAATATGTTGTCACTTAAACGTTTTGCAGTACAAGTAAAATCCTTACATGATCTTGTGTCTTAATTGAATAGTAAAATTGTAATAAATATATGCAAGAATCAAAGATATTAATAATAATCGGTTTTGGCGATATATTTACCATACCCTTGTATGTCCTAAAAACGGACATGGTGCAATTATTTGTCTTCTTCTACTTTTTCTTCTTCTTCTCTGCTTCAAATTTTTTTTACTAGTCTAAAAATTCAGACAAGTATACACATATACACAAGGGCGCAAATGTGTGTGCCTGCGTGTGGGAGTGAGAGGTTTATGTAGCTGTTTCTGACTGTGAGTAGAGACGGAGTGGGAGAGTGTAATGAGAGCTGGGAAGATTGTTGGAGTGTAAGTGCTAAAAAGAGATAAAGTGAGAGGTAGAGAGTGTAACAGAAATAACGAGAGAGTGAATGTGTGTGTGTGTGCGCGCGCGCGCGCGCGCGCGAGAGAGAGAGAGAGAGAGAGAGAGAGAGAGAGAGAGAGAGAGAGAGAGAGACCATAAGACGAAGAGAGTTTGACTGTCGACATGTACGTAATATTACAGTAGATTATAATATAAAACACTCTGTATAAACAAAGTTCTCGGTAAATAGTATCCTACAGCAATATATACATGAAGTAATAACCACGGTAGATTGGTTTCTTATAATTTTGTATTTCTCTAATGCAAGATTGTAAATCTCTAATGTATGGATAGTGTTTTCAATACCAGCAGTTAGTAGAAAATTATAATAAGTAATTTTAATAATATACATATTTGAACATCTCTACAATCTATATTCAACTAAGCTTATAACATATTTTACTATGCTACATGTAGATATGTGTTGGATCTGCGCCAATTCTAATATACTGTTACGACATCACAGAATAATCTACGTGTTTGTCGAATGTGCCAGAAGAATCTCGATCTAACGCGTGTGACGTACGTGCTTGTCGACGCATTTTCGAGAGGTTTCTGGAAGGCGCCAGCCGCGCGGACTGTGTCAAGGCCGCAGTTAATTATGTAGTTTACACGACCGCTAAGACGCAATTAGGAACATTCTGGTCTGTGAGCGCAGGTATAAATACATGGCGGCAGCGGCCTTAAGTTTCAGTATTAGTGTGAAATATTGACCGAGAGGTTCGAGAGTTATAGTAGCGATATTACTGTGCGCGTTCAAGTGGTTATTAGTTAAGAGTGGTGTTTTATAATCGGACGGTGTAATTGTAATACAATTGTGTTTAATTTTAGTGGACATTTTATTGCGTGTGAACAATTTTCATTTGATTTGTTGTAAAAGACCGTGTTGTTAATTACGAACTGGTTAAGTGTAAAAATTAAAGGTGTGATTAGTGACTTAATTGGTGTCTTGTAATTTGTTTTCCACTGTACCTACGACGATCGAGTAGACCGTCGTAACAATGGTGTCAGAACTGGGATAAAACGGTTAAGAGTGGAAACAGTGGACACTTTGTACAAGACGAGTGTGATTCGTAATTAATCGGTAAACATGGATCCCAGTCAGATGATGGAAGCTTTACGAACACTGCTGCGGCAGACACAGGAAGAAGCAGAAAAACGACAGGATGAGAAACGCAGACAGGAGGCGGAAGAAGCAGAAAAACAACAGGATGAAAAACGCAGGCAGGAAAGAGAAGAGGCTGAGGAACGTCAGAAAGCATTAATTCTAGAAACAGAAGAAAGACAAAAAGATAAAACGGAAGCTCTCTTTGAAGCTATGCAGAAACAGTTCCAAAAACACAGTACCGCAGAATTGGGTCTCCTACGAGGTGAGCTTAATAAACAAGTTACTAAAATATCAGAGGTACAAGAATCAATGACATTAAAAATAGATGAAGTATAAAAATCTGTGTCGAGTGTTGACGAATAGATGTCTAATAAAATAGCTGAAGTAGAAAAGTCAGTCACGAGTGTGGAAAAAGCTATGTCAACAAAAATAGAAGATTCAATTACAAATATAAAAGAGCAGATTAAAAATGAAGTCGAGCAGCGCCTAAAGTTACAGCCAAAACAACTTTGTAAACAGACTGTACCAATGATAAAGACGGAAAAAGACAAAGAAAATAAGTTAATAGAGAAAGTCACTTTGCCTGCAGTAGGGACATTTCATGTCAAAGCTCCAACCTTTGACGGGAGCAGTCACTGGGCAACGTACCTCCGCCAATTTGAGTCTGCTGCATGCGCAAATAATTCGACAGAGAAAGACAAGGCAGTCTCACTCGTTCTGCCATTAAAAGAACCCGCGGCAGAGCTATTACAGAAAGTGCCACCTGACAGCCAGAACATTTATGCCGAGTTGATAAAAGCTCTAGAATTACGGTATGGTGATAAACATTTGCGAGATGTGTACTGCACCCAGTTGAGAGCAAGGCGACAGCATTCCGGGGAGAACCTTCAAGAGTTTGAAGCAAGTATCTACAGACTAATTATACTGGCCTATCCTGAAGCGCCAGAAGATTTTGGAACAAGTTTTGCGATGTAGACACTTACTGCCGGTGTCCGAGATAACGAACTACGGCAAGTTTTACGAATGGCAAAACACCAGAACCGTGTGGACGCCCTGGTACATGCTTTGCAATTTGAGGCCGCCAAATCAGCGTCTGGTTGGATAAGTCATAAAGTGCGCGCGCTAAAAGATCGCGACGGCACAGACGATGAGGAAGAAGAACAAGGAACAGAGACTAGACTGTCGGTGCCACAGAATAAAATGAGAAAGGATGGAAGACCGAAGTGTTATAGGTGTGGGAAACCTGGACATCTACAACGAGATTGTCAGGTTAGAATTCAGCAGCAGGGAAACGAGCAACATTCGGTACAACAGGGCGTGTCCTAACTGGAGGAACAAAGCCCCTTACCTAGACAATACGCAATTTCTACACTTCAGAAAAACAGCGGGAGCTTGGTAGTTACCGGATTTTTGAAGTGAAAACGTCTTTAGGCGCACCGCGTACACATTTTTACCTGGGCAGTGAATAAGTCTGATCCGTCTGGCTCCGAGGTGAAACGCTCATTCGGGTAAACTCGGAGCACCCGAGTTTAGCCAAGCGTGGGAGAAACAGTCAGCTGTGCCCTGCTGTGTTTAGTTTTGTCACAGAATGTTTCTATTACTTTTTTAATAATTATACTTTATTTGCAATAATAATTAATTAATATGTTTTTGAATATAATTTAATATTATGAGTGTGTGTACTGTGTGATAAATTTCGTTGTCTACAAAAGAAACAGCTACGTAATAACTATTGTTCAGTGTACATTTAAGGCCACAGTGTATATACTTAGTGCTGTATCGTACTAATACTGAAAAATATTATTGAAGAGTGATTCAGTCATTGTGTATGTAAGTAAGTCGCTTTATGTATTTCTCATGTATATGGGGTACGAGAGAATAATATTTCAAAGCATACTTTTTGTTACGCACATAGCTATTTTCGCTCACTCCATACACTGAAAAGACGATTTATTTATAGTTAATAAATAGGTATTTAATTATGGCGAAAAATAAAACGGAGAATAATAAAAAAGAAGAATTTGTTGAAAGGAATGAGCCGAGGATAATTCGATATCAAAACTACGATGTGGCCTCTCATTTTAATGAATATAAACGAGAAATTGTGACTCTACACTTACCATTCCGAAGTGAAGAAGAGGAAATATTAGCAGAGATGAAATTTATTTCCATTTATGATGATAATAAGGATATAATACTGCAAAGGAGGAAAGAATTCGAGTCAAATATAGACATGATAAAACTATTCAAATTTGTAGAGAATTATGCCGGGAGGGAACTCCCCTAAATGAGGATAAAATACTAGATCTTGCCAACAGATACCCGGAAGCAAATCCATTCGAACAATTGTATAATAATCCGAATTCAGAAATAAATAGCGATCTTCGATTAGCTACTCTAAATAAACTTGGTGCTATTGCTAAAATAAAGGAAAATATTATGTCTAGTGCGGATTTTTGTGCAGCTATGAGGATATCTAATGAAACACAAAAGGCTCTTATATTTCATGTAATCAACAAATTATTATCTAATGACAATAGTCCTTTACAGATTTTCTTCCCTGGGCCAACCGGATGTGGTAAAACTTTCGTTATAAAACTTATAATGAAATATATAATCGGTTTTTCTGATAGTGATGGGTACTGTAATGCCTATATAACCTGTGCATCGCCAGGAAAAGCAGCTGTAGCAATAGATGGAACTACTATTCACACAGCTTTGAAAATATCTCTTTTAAAATTGTTACCACTGAGTACAGACATCGCATATCAATACAGGTCATTATTTAAATATGTCAGAGCAATAATAATCGATGAAGTAAGTATGATTGGCGCAGAGCTTCTAGAGCAAATCGATTTACGTCTTAAGCAAATCACCGGTAATTTTACAAAATATTTTAGTGACTTAGATGTAATATTAATTGGTGGTTTGAGACAATTACTTCCAGTCAGAGCATCACCGATTTACAAGCAAATAAAACGCCGAATGACAGGGCCGAAAGCGTGGCGCAATTTGAAATTCTATGAGCTGACAGAGGTTATGAGCCAAGAAAACGTTATGTTTTCCAATGCTCTTACAAAAATTCGAAACGGAGAAAAAATGAACTCGGATGAATTGATATTAATTGAATCAAGAATCGTCAGTAAAGAAGAAGCTGATATTGCTTGCCCTCATGGAATACGCCTCTTTTTATCAAATGTAGCTGTTCAAAATTATAATAATTCTATATTAAATATTTAATATTGGGTCATATTGGAACTACAGTTGACGGAGTTTTTTTCAGATATTTAGACAGATTTCAATCAAAAGCGTTTATCTCGTATTTTAGTTACCACAAGCCCGTTGTCTCTTTCTTAGATTATGATAATATTGAAGAATATATTGATTTACAAAATCAAAACAACAAGATTCAGCAGAATAATTGATACATAGTTATAAGTGCACACATTGGTACATTTATTAATACAATTAGTTATAACAGTGATAAAGTTATCACTGTGATATCACTGTGACTTTTATCACAGTGATAAAGTTCATGATTTTATTTCTAACAACAACATTAAAATATTAAACTCTGACCCCACTGAATTGTACGTCAGGGAACTTAACAATTGTATTAATAAATGTACCAATTTATTCAATGAAAGCACACGACGTTACTTAAAGCCCATCAACGCTAAAGCCCCGATATTCACAGGACTGCCTAAAATTCATAAACATAACATACCTATCAGACCGCTCGTGAACTTTACCACTGCTCCTGGCTTCAAAACTGCAAAAGCACTAGTTCGTTTGATAAAAGATAATTTACAATTACGTAATAATCATAGTATTAAGAACAACAATAATTTTATTAATGATATTAAATCTGTTGAACTACAACCTAACCACAAATTAGCGTCGTTCGACATAACTAATTTATACACGAACATCCCAGTCATAGTTACATTACAGATTTTGAGAAACAATTTACCTGACAATAGTTGCATGAACACACAGACAGTAAATGAGTTAATTAATTTACTCGAGGTTATTTTGAAACAAAACTATTTCACTTTTAATGGCTCGTTTTACATTCAAAATGATGGCCTAGCTATGGGCTCACCCCTCTCCGGCCTACTGGCCGATATTTGTTTGAATTATTATGAGAATACTCACTTGTTGAACAATAATATATATGCAAATAAAATAATATTTTATGCACGGTATGTAGACGATACGTTTTTAATTTTTGATGGTACTATAAGACAAATCGAATTATTTAAAAACTGTTTAAATAAAATAAATAGAAACATCCAGTTTACTCTTGAAACAGAGGTTGATAACAAGATAAACTTTCTAGATTTAACCATCACTCGACAGATGAATAAACTAAAGTTCAACATTTATAGGAAACCGACTACCACTGACACCACAATACACGCAGACTCTCATCATCCTCTTTCACATAAAATGGCAGCGTACAATATTTTCATTCATAGATTAGTTACAATTCCTTTGGATGATAATGACTTCCGTGATGAGCTAAATGTCATAAAATATATCGCGGTTGCCAATGGTTACAATAGTTTAACCATTGACAAACTGTTGACAAAACATGAAAAAAGAACGCTTAAACCCCGAATAAACAACAACACGCAAAAAATTTTTATATCTACTAATTACACTAGCTTTATCCCTAAGGTTTTGTCTTCTATATTGAATAATAATAATAGTTTCACTATTTCATTCAGGACTAATAATAAGTTACTGGATATTCTCAAACCGAAAAAACACACGCCTCCAGAAGAAAAAACTGGCATATATAAGTTAACATGCAATGATTGCGAGTGCTTCTACATTGGACACACTGGGAGAGGTTTCCTTAAACGATTTCGAGAACATTTACCTAAGAAAATAAGAAACATTGACAACATCAAATCAAATTACACCCGACACCTGACTTCACACAATCATATTTACACAGATTTTAGTTCCAATTTAATACCGTTACATGTGTGTAAGAAGGGCCGTTTCATGAATGTCTTGGAGGAATTTGAAATTTACAGTGCATATGCAAACCCAAGGGGTCGCGATATCGTGTTAAATGACCACCTGAACTTTGTATCCAACCGAACTATTGGATACAACGTTGGATCGAACGTTGTATCCAACTTTGTACGATACCGCCTTGAGTCTGCTTGCTGGGGCTACGATAAAGTAGCAACCGCTCAGAGGCAGAATGAACTTGAACGGGTGCGCACCCAAATCCGCGTACGGTTCATATGCAAATTTTGACATTCTAACTTCTTAACGATCTCGCAAGAGTGATAGTTTTAACCTTTTAATATCTGATGATGGACCATAAGCTCTGAAACGCGTCATAGACGAAGCACAAGAAAACACACGGCCGATAATTTAAGGTAAATAATTTATTAATTCGTACAAGTGATTTGGTTACCATATTAAACATGAATATTAAGTTCTTTTTAATCTGATTCATCCTTTTATTATTTAATATATCTATATTTTTCCCTTCTTATTTAGTGTTTTTTCATTTATATATCTACTCCCTAACATTCCCTAACATGTGAGCTGGAACAGTTCAGAGTGGCACTTTTTCGGCTTCATTGCTCTGCTGACCAATACATCACTTCTTCGAGCTCAGAGGAATTATCATCTCTGCTCAATAATAAAAAAACTGGTGGAATTATCTACATCCAGTTATTAAAAATATCAATTATAATAAGTAGTCCATTTTGACTATTAATAAATATACTAAGAACCGTCACTTCATAATTATTCAGATTATTTAATATTTCAATCCATATGGTTATTCTTACATTTAAAAGCTCATTCTATATTGCTTATCAATAGGTATTTGGCATAATATCCATTTCAGCCTTTCTTTTATGAAATTCTGCGATTTTAATTAGTTGTTGTCACAGACTGTTTCTTGTTTACATTTTGGGTAGCGCATGTTTATGTAAATAGTTTCTTTTTTATTTGTTGTTTCATTAATTAGTTTATTGCTCATGGCATAATATCTGGTTTTAATACCTTTTCCTTATCTGTTTTAGTTAATTGGTTCTCCTCTTTATTCTTCGATAACCTTATTTTTGGTTCAGGGGTTTCATCAACTTATTACATTGAGAATATATACAATATCTGGATTCTTATTTACCTTTTTATTTTAAAGTCCTGTAACATTTTTGTTTCGATGAGTATTTCATTTATATAGTTGTCTTGAGTAATCACTGTTTAGCCTTTATTGTTGTGATAAAAAATTTTCGTTTGTAAAATTATTTCATTCAATTTCTTTAATGTTGTTGTACTTATTATTTTTTAAACCTGAGATATCTTCTTTCATTACTTCTCCTTATTAATTGATCCAAAACAAAGTTCTTCTGAAATATATCCTGTAAACTGTTCTTATTTATTTTAATATTGAGATAATATATTTATTTTCCCTTCTCATTTTATTTAAAATAATTTCCTTGATATTAACTATAAGATGTCCTTAGGCCTACTCGTTTTAGAATTTTTATGATAATCTATTTAATTCAAATATCTTCTTCTAGATAAGCAGTAAGATGTCCTTACTCGTTTTAGAATTTTTATGGTATTCTATTTAATTCAAAATATCTTCCTCTAGATAAGCTGTAAGATGTCCTTACTCATTTTAGAATTTTTTTTGTTATTTATTTATTGGATTCAAAATATTTCCTCCTAGATAATCTGTAAGATGTCCTTACCCATTTTAGAATTTTTATGTTATTTATTTATTCGATTCAAAATATTTCCTCCTAGATAATCTGTAAGATGTTCTTACTCATTTTAGAATTTTTATGTTATTTTATTTAATTCAAAATATCTTCTTCTAGATAAGCTGTAAGATGTCCTTACTCGTTTTAGAATTTTGATGTTTCTCCTTCATTAAAATATCTTTTTATTGTTATTTTCATAAAACCTTCTGGTTTTGTTTCTTTATTTTTCTTATTCCTATTATTTTTCTTCTCTTTCCAACGGGTTTTTCTGTAATCGGTTATCATAACATCCGTCCCTTTTCTTGATGGTGTGTGGTATTTAATTTAGCCGTGGTCCATAATCTCAGTTGCCCTTATTGTCCGGACTACCATTGTCTTCAAAATTATTTCTTTTCTTGTGACATTTCTCACTTCTTCCTTGTATTTCATTTTGTTATCCTTTCGCTTGTTTCAAGTCTTATTTCAAACATTCTATTATATGGTTTATTAAACCATGATGTCATTGGTACATCCATGATTAGTGATCTCACGGATATATTATAATATATTTCTATTTCGGGTATATTCCTTTCGAACATCTTCATTAAGTTCCTTCTATAATTCTTCACATTCATTTCTTCTCTGTGATTGATCATTGAGAGATTATCTATATTAACTAGACCACTCCTAACCATATCCAATTCTTCCCGTGTATTTTTTAGTTTGTTGGGACGTATGATTCCTCTTTCTGTCGTTTTCTTAATTATTTGGTTCTTCACTCCACATTATCTTCTATTTTCTGATTCAGATGTTCGATGATTTTATCTTTTGGTATTTCTTCTGTTCCCGGTTTTCTATCATTATTTAATTCTTTTGTCATATCGTCCATTTTCTGACATAATTTTTTATAACTATTATCCATCTTCTTATTGGTTTCTTCTATATTGGTAACCTTGGGGTTTACTTCGGCTTTAAAACGCTGTATTCCTCGTTCAGTCTGACTCCATCTTTCGTCAGCTTTTGTAATCTTTTGTTCTATTACCGTTATTTCCTCTTCTACCTTCTTGCCGATTGTTTCATTGTTCTCTACTATTTTCTGACTCAATTCTTCTTTTAATGCTTGTATCTTTCGGTCTATTCTGTCCATATTTTCCTGGTTAACCTCCTTTAATTCTTCTCTGAATAGTTGGTTATCCTCTTTCAATCCTTCTAATTTCTCCCCCATTTTGTCTTCCATCTTCTTATTATTTTCCTCCATCTTCTCTTCCATCTTTTTACAATTTGCATCGATTCTCTCTTCCATTTTCTTACTATTTTCCTCCATCGTTTCTTCCATCGTCTTACTTGTTTCTCCAATTTTATCACTCAATTCTTCCTTTGTGGACTGGTTGTTTTCGTCCATTTTCTGACCCATGGATTGGTTGTCACCCTTCAATTCTTCCATTTTCTTACTCACTTCCTTGGTCGATTTGTTGTTCTCCTCCATTTTCTTACTCATTTGTATTAACATTTCTATTATTTTATCCAATTTCGCCTCTTCTGTTGTGGTGGATTTCTCTAATTGTTTCTCCGGGATTGCGAGTTGGTTCGGTTCCGCCGGAGTAACGTGATCTCCATATCTTCCACTGGAGTCGTCTCCTTGTTCTCCATGTCCATCTCCTTTTCTATTTCTGTCGCCCTTTTCTTCGATGTTGATCTCTTCGGCATTTCGATCGCTTTCCTGACTTCTTAACAGCTGCCAAGCTGAAAATAGGAAATGGGGCAACTTGTCCTTATCTTATAGGCCTATCAATTCCTATTTTAAGCCCCTAAAGTTGAGCGCCAATTTGTAATAAAACCCACAATGCGTGGTAATTACAAATAATATATAATTTGATAATAATCGGTTAATTAAAAAAAATTGTATTTATAATTTTTTTTATTGGTTATTTTTCATGTCATTAATTTATTGTAATTTGTGTAGTCGTTTTTTAATTATTTGAGTTCAATTAATACAAATATACTGTTTAATGACTGTGTGTGTTCTGATGTAAGATTATTTATTTCTTCACTTCAAATAGATTATATAGACCGTATCGATTGCATGTAGCAGCCAATTTAATATCGGTTCTTCTTCTTCTTCTTCTAGCTCGTCTCCTTAAGAAGTTCACTTTTTCTCTTAAATAACTAATGTAATAATTTAATTAATTTAAGGCTTAACTGATCAATAAAACAGTAATAAAACAATAAATGAGTTTATTCGTCAACCAATTATTTGAATTTGCCGCAACGGCTTGAATCTGATTCGATATAGAATTACAGTTCGATTATTTTATAATTCAAAATATTGAATGGAATTATTATATTATAAAGGTTCTTTTAACTGTAGAAATAGTCAGGAAAGGCAAGAGAATTCAATACTTACAAGTATTAAAAAACTTATTCATGAAACAAACAAAATTATAAAGTATAATGTATATAAAAATTGATATTACGATTGGACAGTAATGTGGTAATTTTCGCATTCATAGGTTGGCTAATCTGTACTTTCTGAAATTGCGTTTATCATGTTTATACAAACGACACAGTTGTCCGAGCTACGGCTGGCGGCAGACGTCATTAGGTTTGCTTGCTTGTTCTGTCATTCATTTTTCTTGTCGTCAGATAATTCATGTAGACTTTAGGCAACAACATTATATTGCATACTTGCAATACATTAGCAATACATTACTAATTGTTTTTCATGTAGCCTGAGTGCCGCGTACTCGCGCCTCAAGTCATACGACAATTCTTACGACAATTATTTAGGCCTTAGGCCTCAACATTCATTTCGATGTAGTTTGAGTGTCGCACATTTGCGCCTCATCTACCATGTAGACTTCTTAACGACTCGGTTCATTCCAATTAAAATCTCTTCAGACTTAGCCAATCTCAACACTATGATTTGAGTGTACAACAAAACTTAATAAATGTATTAATACAGTCCACTATCGTTATTATTCTGCATCCTGGCAATAGCACCACAAGCATCATTCTTCCTAACAGAACATTTTGGTCCACTCGGACCGGATCTTAACATTTTTTTGGTCGCTCCGTGCCTGGATTCGTCATTCACCTTTTGCAACTTATTATAGCGGTTTTCATCATTTTTCTGCCCCAAATTCTGGCCATCACGGGCGATTCAGCATATTCGCTGATCCGACCGTGTCGGGACTTAGTCAGCATTTCTTTCGTCGCCATTGAGCCTCGTGATGACATCACTGCAAGACCATCCATGTGCTAGCGTCAACACTCCAGTTTAAGCAGTCATCTCTCCGGTCTGTGTGTTTGCCATCTTCTCCACGGCCTCGACGCTCCAGGACATCGCATACCAGGTACCACGTCATTAAAAACATTAACAGTTGCGTACAATGGCTGAAGAAGGCCTCGAAGTGTTGGTCAGAAAGAGAGGCGGCTTAAAGTCTGCCATAGTGCGAATTAATTCGGCTATCATTAACTTTGATAAAAACACTAATACAAAACATTTTTTAACAGTTAGACTCGAAAGTCTAAAAAGTTTGGCAACAAAATACGATGAGGTACAGTCCGAAATTGAACTCATTTCTAAAGACATAAACGCTGCTCAAGAAGACCGAGTTGAGGTCGAAGAGCTGTTATATTCAATATAGCCAATATCTTGCAATTGATAGAAACCTTTAACGTTCAGACTGTATCTCCAGTATTAACAAGCAATATGCAATTAAAACCTATAAGTTTTCCCTGCTTCACAGGCAATATCTTAGAATGGCAGCACTTTTATTCAATATTTCTGGACTTGGAGCACGCCAGATCTGATTTAACGTCAGTGCAGAAATTACATTATTTGAATTCGTCTCTGAAAAATGAGCCGCTAGATTTAATTAAGACATTACCTATTTGTAACGAAAACTATTCGATAGCGTTGAGTTTGCTGTCCGCTAGATATGACTACAAATTCATACTAGCTAAGTATTATATTCAAAATTTGCTTGAAGTAAAGTCAACAATTAAGGACTCTGTCCAAAGTTTGGCAGAATTCATAAATACAATAACGTCTTCCGTTAATTCACTGGCCGCCATGCAACTGTCAGTGGATTCATTCGAGCTTATCACTGTACAATTATTGTCAGCAAAACTGGACCATACCACGTTTAAATTATGGAAGGAGTCTATAGACCCCGATAATCTTCCTAACTTTCAAAGCTTCACTCAGTTTTTAAACGCACGTAGACAGTTGCTAGAAAATACACTGCCTATCGATGCCGGACTGCAGCTCAACAAGCTATCTTTAAGATTCAATAATAAATCTGACAAACATAAATCACGAAACTCTGCTGGCAGCACTGCATTTAAAAGTTATCACTCAGCTTCAAATAAGTATTTATGCCCATGCTGCAATTCTAGTCATTCAATTTACATGTGTGACAAATTTCGTGCATTAAGCACATCAGAACGAGGGCAAGTTATATTAAATCATAAATTCTGCACCAATTGTTTAAGACCAGATCATTTTTCATCTAATTGTAAGATCAAACAATCATGTAAGATCTGTTCAAAACGACACCATACATTGCTACACATAAATAATGTGACAAAACCAGTTTCTGCCAGCAGCAGCAACTACTGCTCACTTAAATTACAATCTACAAACAATGTTCTCTTATCAACAGCAATTGTGTTTGTCATCGACCAGGCTGGCAACAGACAACTCGCAAGAGTTCTATTGGATGCGGGGTCACAAATAAATTTTTGTACGGAATCATTTGCTAAGAAATTACAGCTTAACTTGACTAAATCTAACATACCGATTACAGGTATAAATAATACCGCGTGTTGTGCCACTAATTTGGCGTCTATACGCATTATTTCACGCTATCAAAGATTTAGTTTCCAAGCAACATGCGCGGTCTTATCTGCATTAACCCATAAACTGCCAGCACAATCTTTCGACATAAATCAGTTTAACGTCCCAGATAACGTTTTCCTCGCCGATCCACATTTCAACATATCAGCTGATACCGACATACTTTTAGGAGCGCAATTTTACTTAGATTTAATTTTAGCTAACAAATATGTACGTGGTTCTCATTTCCCTATTATACAAGAAACAAAGTTAGGCTACATTCCAGCAGGCAATCTGCCCAAACACTGCCGTTATAAGGGTCCTGCTGTTTCGTTCCTGGCTAGGAACAACGACAGTCAAATTCTGGCGTCTCTCGAGAAATTTTGGGAGACCGAAACTATCCCTGATAATGCACCCATTAGTAACGATTCAGCTTGTGAGGAGCATTTTGTTAAGTCTACTCATCGCAATGAGGAGGGTAGGTTCGTTGTTTCGCTACCATTTAAGTCTGACAATCCCCAGTTGGGTGAGTCCTATGCTAGCGCTGAAGCGAGATTCTTGAGTTTAGAACGCCGGTTCATGCGTGATTCTAAGCTTGCGCGCGAATACGCAAACTTTATTCAGGAGTATAAGGACCTTGGCCACATGACGCTTGTCGACGATTGCTCTATCAATTCCGGGGTTTCAAATGTCTACTATCTGCCTCACCATGCCGTCTTTAAACATTCTAGTTCTACGACAAAACTTCGCGTCGTTTTCGACGGCTCGCCCAAAACTACCAATGGCCTTTCTCTCAATGATGTTTTGTTGGTAGGCCCAAACGTCCAACAAGACCATTTTTCTATTTTTTTGCGATTCCGTATGCACAACTATGTTCTCATCGCCGACATCGAGAAGATGTATCGACAAATTCTGGTATCTGATAAGGATTGTCATTATCAACGTATTCTGTGGCGTAACTCTCCACTCGAACAGTTTAAACATTTTGTATTGCGAACTGTAACATACGGTACTGCTAGTGCTTCGTTTTTGGCTACTCGCTATCTTAATCAGATTGGTAAGGATCATGAAGCTTCTTTACCTGACGCTGCGTCAGCTATAATTAATGATTTCTATGTCGATGATTTGTTAACCGGTGCAGACACCATTTCTGATCTGACCAAGTTGAAATCTGACTTAGGTACGTTGTTGAGTCAATACGGCCTCACTCTGCATAAATGGGCATCAAATGAACCCAATGTGGTCGCAGATCATGATAATTTATTACTCCCTTTAAACAAACAAGGTAATGTGCGTACTTTGGGCATTCTCTGTAATAACACTACCGATTCATTCTTGTTTGACACCAAATCATTCCTAGTTGAATTACATGGGTTTTCGGATGCTTCTGAAAGGGGATATGGGTGTTGTGTTTACATTAGAGTCATTTATCAAGATTCATCGGCCTCTTGTCACCTTCTGTGTTCTAAATCTCGCGTGGCTCCCCTACGACAGGTGTCATTACCTCGCATTGAACTCTGCGCTTGCTTGTTGTTATCGCGAATCTTATTCAAGGTCGCCCCTGCTCTTCATTCCTTTATTAATAGTGTTCACCTGTATTCTGACTCCATGGTGTTCCTTTACAGGATTCATGCCCAGTCTTCTAGGTGGAAGACCTACGTCGCTAATCGTGTTGCCGAGATTCAGCGTCTTACTGAAAACTACACATGGCATAACATCAATTCACAACATAACCCTGCTGACATTATTTCTAGGGGATGTCACCCCGACGTTTTGCGCGATTGTTCGCTTTGGTGGCATGGTCCGCTTGTTTGTCTCAATCTTCCGAGTCCAATCTTTTTCCACCCTTTTTACCTCCTAATCTGTCGTCTCCTGAATTCACTGTGGAGGAGAAACAAACCCCCAAACTTTCTTTAATGTCTACCTTAGCCATTGATCTTTCAAAGGACTTTTCTTCGTTGCACCGTCTGACTCGCGTATACGCTTACTGCTTTCGATTCATCAAAAATATTAGACTCTCCAGGGTTGAGAAAATTTCGGGCGCTCTTACCCCCGTTGAAATTCATTCCACTCTTAATTTTTTTATAAAACAATCTCAGTCGATCCACTTCGCTGCTGAGCTTAATTGTCTTCGTAATGGGTCTTCTGTTTCTATCAGGAGCAAGTTGTCTTCTCTGGACCCGTTTCTTGATGATTCTGGCGTCATACGCGTCGGCGGACGATTACAGCAGTCGCAACTACCTTATGACAATAAGCATCCTATTGTCTTGCATCCATCGGCTCATATCACTCGTCTTATTATTGAACGGGAACACATTCGTCTACTCCACGCTGGTGCTCAACTCGTGCATCACTCACTTCGTCAACGTTGGTGGATCATTAACGCCAAGATAGTCATTCGCTCCATCATTCGTAGATGCGTCAAGTGTCTCAGGTTTAGTGCCAAACATCAGGTTCAGAGGCTTGGTATTTTGCCATCTCCTAGAGTCACTCCTTCGCGGCCGTTTCTATTCTGCGCAGTTGATTATGGTGGTCCCTTCATGATTCATCATGGCGGGCAGAAATCTAGGACTCTGTCAAAATCGTATGTGTCTTTGTTCATCTGCTTAGCAACAGGGCCATTCATTTGGAATTGGTTTCCGACCTTACAGCCAACGCGTTTATAGCTGCCTTACGTCGTTTCATGCCCCGTAGGGGCATACCCAGCCAGTTATATTCTGATAATGGCACGAACTTTAGCCATGCCCGCAATGTTTTGCATGACCTTTACAATGTTTGGCATAATAAGGATGCCACCTCATCAATCCAATCTTTTACGACCTCTCATGGTATTACATGGTCATTTATTCCGCCCTCGTCACCTCATTTTGGTGGTCTTTGGGAGAGCGGTATAAAGAGTTAAAGTATCATTTGCGCCGCGTGGTCGGCAAGTCTATACTCACCTTCGAGGAGTTTACGACGGTTTTGTCTCAGATAGAGGCATGTCTAAACTCACGCCCATTATTTGCCGTCTAATCGGATGTAAATGATCCGGTGCCACTTACACCTGGCCATTTTTTGATTTGCGCACCATTAACGGCGATACCTGATCCTGACTTATCTCACGTTCACATCTCTCGTCTTGGACGTTGGGAACTTCTCCAGAAGTTTGTCCAAGTCATTTGGAAGGCTTGGTCTCGCGACTACTTACATCAATTACAACAACGTCACAAATGGAAATTCGCCAAGGACAACGTTTCCATTGGTGACCTGGTTTTACTGATTGGTGATAACTTACCTCCATTAACGTGGAAATTTGGTGTAATTAACGCCACATTTCCCGGCCCAGACAACTTAATTAGCGTAGTTGACGTTCGCACGCCTACTGGCACCTATCGCAGACCAAATCATAAATTATGTTTGGTCCCTACGAGGGACGAACAGTAAAAAAAAGGGTTTATTTTAGTTTGTATATACTTTTCAAAAATACATAAATCAGATGTTCAAAGGAGATTTTGTTAGTTATAACCACCTTTGTTTTTAGCATAAGCTTTAATTTGTATATTTTTGATTCAGAAACTGTTTGTTTTACTCAAGCAAGTGTCAGTTTATTTACTATGCAAAGTTTTAATTATTATTTTGTATTTTCGTGTATGCAACATTTGATTTATGCCTCATTTCTTTGCTTACTATTGTTTTTATGTAAAAATTTTGTGATAATACTCGCATGGTCTGCAGCTATACAAACCATGTATGCATTCTCTCGCACATTTTGTCAATATGTGTCATATATTATTACTCTGTGAATTTATTTCTCGCAATTGTTCAACACATGTATTACATTTTGTATAACCACATTTGTTGTTCTTGTCACTTATGCTATTGTGCCTTGTATTAATGTATTTGTAATTATCTAAACCGATTTCTATTGTATTTATTATGTATAACTTGTATCTATGTAAAACACATTGTTTTATCCGCATCTACTGTCTATAACCATACGCCACGCCTATATTTTTATATTGTATTTTGTATTTTGTGATCACGTATTGCACAATTATTATTCATGCTTTAATTATGACATACATGTCATTACACTTTGTGCTTGCAATCATTCAACTATGTATAGTTTGTTTTTACATAACAATTTATTGTACATTCCTGAAACTTCAGGTATAGCATGCATCGTGCAACCAATAAAGCGTCATGCTAAATTTATGTCTTTACATGTATAATTTTAATAATTTTGTTTGTTCATTGGATTCTACACTATTGTATACGTCAACTGGCCTTAACTGGTTCAAGCTAACCATTATGACTTGCATAAATGTTACAATTTATCGGGCCCATCATGTGATGAGTCACCGATTATTCATCATTAAACATTGTCAAACTATGTATTTTTCATGTCTTATATTGTTCAATGTTGTATACATACAATATATATTGGCAATATATTGCTAATTTTTGCATTTATACGCATGTATAAGTCAGGTTACAAGCCGACCTTGGCCTGCTCAACTCTTATCATCATTCAAGCTTATCTCTAAACAGTTAATGTCATAACTGTTATCTAACATTTCAATCTCAAGGTTCAATACAATTTATTGAGATTGACTTCTATTATCAAGAACACTGTGTTTTCCTACAAGAAGTTATTAAAATGTATTTAAAAATCTTTTGATTTTTTGCGGGCAGTTATGGACAGTAATATGGTAATTTCCGCATTCATAGGTTGGCTAATCTGTACTTTCTGAAATTGCGTTTATCATGTTTATACAAACGACACAGTTGTCCGAGCTACGGCTGGCGGCAGACGTCATTACGTTTGCTTGCTTGTTCTGTCATTCATTTTTCTTGTCGTCAGATAATTCATGTAGGCTTTAGGCCACAACATTATATTGCATACTTGCAATACATTAGCAATACATTGCTAATTCTTTTTCATGAAGCTTGAGTGCCGCGTACTCGCACCTCAAGTCATACGACAATTCTTACGACAATTATTTAGGCCTTAGGCCTCAACATTCATTTCGATGTAGTTTGAGTGTCGCACATTTGCGCCTCATCTACCATGTAGACTTCTAACGACTCGGTTCATTGCAATTAAAATCTCTTCAGACATAGCCAATCTCAACACTATGACTTGAGTGTACAACAAAACTTAATAAATGTATTAATACAGTCCACTATCGTCATTATTCTGCATCCTGGCAATGGCACCACAAGCATCAGTCTTCCTAACAGAACATTTTGGTCCACTCGGACCGGATCTTAACAACGATACAGCTGGGTTCTCTGACGTCACTCGCGCTGGTCCCGTGAGCCTGTGCGAAGTTGACCAAAATGACAAGATGGCTGCCTTAATGAGTTGGTCTGCGATGTTAATTCAGCTCCCAGATTTCGTTCAAATAAATGTCTCCGTTAGTTAATTCCTCTTCAGTGATGTTGTTCTTGGAATATGCACAAGTTGTAGAATGTAGTGTTGTTTACCCACTGGATTTTGGTTCGGTAATAGTAGTGTTATGTCCCAAAAGGTTCCCTTCCCTCGGTGTCCGTTTATTTGAGTTCAATTTTTGTTCTTCAGTCGTATATATATATATATATATATATATATATATATATATATAGTGACGATTTAATTTAATATTATTTAATTTAGTTTAATGGTTCTGTGACTGATATTATATTAGTCTTCACTTCAACTTATCTTCTATTTATCTTTATAGAGCTTCGTCATATATCTCGGTAAGTGTTAGTTAAATTTCTCGTTAATATTTCTCTGAGAAGTCTTTTGACACATGTATCTCGTTTGGCTTTTAACAATCAGCTCACTGATTTTTGTTCCTTCATATATAAGATTTATAATATTTCGGTATCATTTCTCATTGTTCAGCCATCAGCTGTTGTCTTTGAATTCGATCTTATATATAAAAAATATTGACATTTTTATGTTTCAATGGCTATAACTTATTTGTTTAGTACCTTTATGTAATTTTAATTATATAACAATATTCCTGATTTTATTTTATACAATTTAATACTAAATTTTCCCTATTTTGGTTTGAATTGTGCTTCTTAATTACATTCTTTGAAATTTATCTGTAGGCCTTATCTTGACTTACAAAATTACCTATAACATGGTTTAAAATATATTTTATGTTACAATTTATTTTTCACTCGATTCCTAATTAAATATCTGTAATTTACCTAGTTTATATCTGACTATTATTTTAAACTTTTAATAAATCATTTGCAATTTACTAGTACACTTTACTGATTATGGCCTTACCTGGTACAAACACCTAATTTAAGTTAATTTTACATGTTGATACCGCTCATTACTATTATAGGTCGTGGTTATTATTATGATAATGTATTTGTATATTGAATAGGGTAATTTACATCAAATTAGTCTAGGTTCTATTAACTTGTATTCTTTGATTAGATTTGTATGGTCAAATTTGAATTTGTCTTGGTCATCAATTTCCAATTTTCCTTGCAAAGTTATTATTAATTCATCTTATAAGTTTCATATCTTTTGATCCACTATTTCTGGTTGGTTTGAACTATTAATTTGCCTATCCTTACTTTACAAAATATAATATTAATTAACATGATTAAAATACAATAAATTCTTACATTCTAACATCTAGCATTTACTAGTATCAACACATCTTGTACGGTATTCACAAACAATAATAACATAATATAATTATAAAAATAAATACATTAAAACTTTATATGAATAATTATCTTTTGATTGTCCTTTTTTAAACTGGTTTGGGGTGTTCCCCTTAATCACATTTATTTTAATTATAATTAGTTTGTACATCATTTTTAATTATATGTATTGGATTCTCTTGTTTGGGCTAGTCATTTCATTTAAATTGGTGTATCTAATATAATTTAATTTCTTTTGAATTATTTATTTGCTGCTCTAGAGATTTTGTCTTTATAATAGATTTTTTGGGTATCTGGATTATTATTTCCCTTTAATTTATTTGTCCTGGACTGTTACTCTTCACTACTCCATATCTTATTAATTGTCATGTTAATTTATTTGTCCTGGGCTGTTACTCTTCACTACTCCATATCCTACTAATTGTCATGTTAATTTATTTGTCCTGGGCTGTTACTCTTCACTACTTCATATCTTACTGGGTCTACTAATTATTATACTGATATGATACTCTTATTATTTATTTTTCAACACTTTATGGCTATGATTTGACTACATATAATTCCTTTGAATCGACTTATCTAGTTCTGTTAGGATCCTTTATTATTTATAATTGTAAATACTTTTCTGTTAATTTTTATTTAAGTTGATATTATTCCTTCTTGATGACTTCTTCCCTTCCTTTCATATATTATCTTATTTTGTGGTTATTTTGTGGAACAATGTAAAAACTTCTTTGTGCTACAATATATATATATATATATATATATATATATATATATATTCAATCACTTTCAGCTACAGTTCGTTTCTTCATATATATAAAGTATTTAAAATTTATACTTATATTACCTCAAGATGTTATTTTTCCTTATTTGGAACATGTTTCGAGAGCTCCCGTGCTCTCATCTTCAGCCTTCGCGATCTTGCGTCTTGTGAAGTATTTGTGTGTTGGCGGCTGGTTGCTGTTAAGGTTGTTTGTTGGTCTCTCGTATTTTAAAGTTGTATTATTGTGTGTGATTGTGGTATATGTATTTGTATTTTGTGAATTTTCGATATTGAGTGCTTTGAATATTGTGTCATGTTTTGTATTGATTTGTATTTGTTCAGGTATTAGTTTGTTTTGTGTTTTATGTTTGTATATTTGTAAATTTTCCCAAATGTTCGTTATGGTGCCTTTGTGTGGTATATGTTTTATTAGTTTTTCACTTAATATTGATTAAGGATTAGCACAGTTAAGAATTAATCAAAATGAACAACACATAAATAATAACAACAACGAAAAATGGGCCACATTCACATACAAAAAATATGTATTATATAAATCAAGAAACGGACTGTAGCAGAAAGTGATTGAATATATATATATATATATTGTAACCATATAATATTTATATATCGAGAGTTATTGTTACATCTAATTTGAAACGTGATGTAGCCTCACTTCAGGTTCGTCAGCTTGTGACGACAAGAATATTTCGTTACGTACAATGTTATTGTGAATAGGTTACTTGTATATATGTCGTGTGCACTTGGATTACACCACCCGTAGGAAGTGTGAGCTTGTAATATGTATATAAACAATGTAGCGACAAACTCGCACTGGAGTCGTCGATGTGTAATTATAAATGTGTTATGTTGAACGGCGAATAATTTTGTAAATTGCCGCTTACTCGCACTATGCTGCTTCCTTTCCGTGACGTCACTCAACGATGCCAACTGTCGGGTCCGCTGCAATCTGTGAATTCTATTTACTAAATGTAACAGCAATAATAACGACACACAAATACTATCAAACATATATCCTTGTGGAATCCTTTATTCGGAAAAACACTGGTTGACTGTTTTAATAAATTTAAACAGAATAAATTGCAATTGTAGCGTAAACTATAAGTCTTCTTTTACCAGTTGGCAGCAGTAGCCAAACGTTTAGTATTTCTTCGAGACCAAAACAATGCTTTTTGTTAACGTTTTTAAATAAAATATATCAATTATCTCAGGGCGTATATGGTTCGGGGATCGTAAATTAAACAAAATATTACACTATTAATCAAAATACAAGTTTACAATTACAGGATATTACAACGTTAGAGTGTTACGTGCACACAGAAATTGTATAGTGGTTACCAGTTTTAAAAAGGTTATGTCCAGTTCAGGCTTTCATGGTTATTATGTAAATTAAAAGTTCTTGTTGTGTTTAAAAAGGTGTTAGTCTATATGGTGTTATTAGTGATTGTTTTTTGTGTTTGTGTTATATGGTGTCTGTAGTTTAGTTAATTATTACTTAAAATTCGTGTATACAAATGTGTGTGTTAAAGTACGATATAACGAGATGTCAGAATCACCAAATCCTCTTCTTGTACTCTTCTTGGTTGAAGAATAGGGCCCACGTACACGTCAGATCTTCCTTCTCGTCCCTCGTCCACTTCAAATCTTCTTCCTGGTTATTATGTCCTTTAATGCAAATAATGGGTGTTCTTCTGTTATTGCAAAAAGTTCGTGTAGTGTACCTCTGACTGTATTTATCTGGTTGTATTGTTTTTTCACACTTTATAACACATAATGAAAGACGATTTAAAAACGCGTCTATCTGCTAAGATCGTTGTCAAAGAAGTCTCATTTTATTTATCCGAAATTTCTGGTTGCTAAGGGTAAACTTGGAATCTGGTTGGCCAATTCGGATATACATTGTCATATACTTTCATTATTTCGAAATCTAAAATTTGTTCAAAATCTTTAAACTAACATAACTTTTCTATACTGAATGGGAGTTTAAAACCATTATCAGCATTATTTTGATCTTCACATTAGATATATTTAGACACCAAACATGCCTATTTTTGCTTAAGAACTATGGATGTTACAATTTTGTTATTTGGAATTTTCTTAAATAACTTGATATGTGTTATTTTGTTTCTATATTCCTTGTATACATTATTACCTATAAATACATCTACCCTTTCACATTTGCATTACAAAATTTCTAATATAATTGTTCAAAATTTACTAAAGTTGGTTTCACCTGGCCTATGTAATAGTATTATTTTCATCACCATGTTTTAACATCTCTAACAATTAAATCAACTTCTAACACTCATCAAAATGGTTTAACATATAACGTTATTTTAACAACACAAAAGATATATTATTCTAATAGTTAAATTCATGCCCACATGGCTATGATTATACCAAATCCTTGCACAAATAACTGTTTTCTATTCAAACTGTATAGGTGTTTGACACTTAACAAAACATCTTTGTATAGTCCATTCTGCTTGGTCAATTAATTTACCATGGTTTAACATCAGCTCTATTGTTATATTTGTTAACACAACATAAAAAAATGGAATTAATATCATTAAATTGACATTCCTTTAAACTAACTGTATACCCTGTTACATACAAAAAACACAACACAAATACTATGATATAACACTGTGCTATAACATAAAACATGCACATTTTACAAAACAAATTCTATACTAATTAGCTAGTCCATTGTCAGCCAATTTACTCACTATTCTGACACTGTCTATGTCATATTTACTATTTATATGGGTTTCAACATCCGTATACTTACTGATGTTTGACTTACAAAAATTACAATAAAGTGAACACTGTTGCTCTACCTCGCCACACAGTTCTAATAATCTTGTTACATTTACTGTTTATCTGGGTTTTACTCTTGTTATAAATGTTATTGTGACCATGTTATAATTTGTTGTTTACTGGACAACCCTATGAACTCTATATGTGACAATTATTTGTATGGTTCATGTATCTATAACCAGGTGTATTTATATTTTTGTTACATCAATTAACTTAATTATTTACTAATATTTCTTTTACATGATTTTACATGTTTGGGCCTATTATCCCTCACTTTGTATTTTGATTATCTGGATATAATGATACATTAACTGAAACCATTTGTTTCTTTATAGTACTGGTTCATAAACCGTTTGTCTTTATAATTCTTTGTTTGGTCATTACCGAAAGTTCATTGTCATAGTTGGGGTTAAAGGTGTTTTGCATCACTTAGCCTAAATCATTAATTTGGGTACGGTCAGTTGTCTTACTAGTCAGTCTAAAATTGTTAGTCGTTCCTCTTCACTATCATCTTGGAAGATATTGTTCTCCTTGTCAGCTTCTTAACCAAAGTCTTCATTAAATCAGGTACGATATTATGTTGTTCCAAATGTAATGTTACATATTACCCTGCCACCAAATTTGATCATTTTAATGAAATATTGTTTTTTGTTGAAATTATCAATTATCTTAACCTTCACATTGTCATTTGTTATTCTTATTATGATCTGGTATACTTGTCTTTAATTATAAGTGTTCTATCCCTGGAACATGTTACTTCCCTAACAAATTAATCACCATATATTCTGGAATCAGTCGGGGGGCTCTCTTGACCTAATACCCCGCTGTCCTTACAATACATAATACATAAATAATATCGATTGCTGGAGCTATCTCGTCAGTCAATCACATTTAATAATCACTAGTCTATTCACGACTAAATCAAATAAAAATAATATAATATATTCTTGGGATTGTTCACTCAGACTAACTTCTCAGAACTAAATATTTCTTTCCATTGATTCCTTCAGATGTTTATTTTCTTGTGGCGATATTAATAACATTTTTTATTTTCTATTGGTACTATCTTCCTTCCTTCTTTATCAGTACTGCTTAATCTTCATTTTTCATCCACTATCTTCATTTAAATTAAAACATAACAAGTATTTGCATCTTCAGTTGTTGTTGATTCTCTCACAATCATGATAGGTTATTTGCAATAAATTCGTTTCTAGTCTTGTCTCATTTTCATCGTCGATTATCTACATTTGTCTTTTCTTATTCATTTTATAGCACTATGGTTTCTTCTAATTTATGGGTGTTGCATCTTTCTTTTATATTCCAATAATAAGTTCATAACTGTGTTTATAAAGAGGTGCTTATTTTGTTTAGAATTTGGAAATTTATTCCTAGTTGTTTATCTGCTTGATTCATAATTACATTATCACACTGTACTGTAATTGGTTCTTACTATTTATCTAAATTCTGAGATATTCAACCTTGTTTATTGGGCTTCATTTAAAATTATATTCTGAATTATCAAAGTTGGTAAGATGAGCTTACTATATTTTTTCAATTTCGTGGTATTGTAATAATAAATTCTTCAATTCCAAATTAATTCTCATAAATAATTAGTTGTAAGTTGATCTTACTATTTCTTTAGAATTTTGGTGGTATTATAATAATAAATTCTTCAATTCCAAATTAATTCTCATAAATAATTAGTTGTAAGATGATCTTACTATTGTTTGGAATTTTGTTGGTTTTATAATAATAAATTCTTCAATTCCAAATTAATTCTCATAAATAATTAGTTGTAAGTTGATCTTACTATTTCTTTAGAATTTTGTGGTATTTTCAACTTTGTTTAATAGGTTCATAATACATTTTTAAGGAAACTTGGTTGTATGTTCCCTTAATCTTTTTTGTTTCCACATCACTAATGACATAAGTATTATTGTTATTGTTTTTTATAACAACATATGGTCCATTATACAGTAATAATAGCTTTTTTGCTATTCCTTCCTTAGAACTTGGCAATTCGCTGTTTTTTAACAATACCTTATCTCCAATCTTGTACTGGATCACCTTCTGCTGAACAGTTTTGTATTTTTTCCTTCTTTTCTCCACTTGTTCGTTCAGTTTGCTGTGGAATCTCACGTTGTCGAACTGGTAAGCTGGGTTGTTTGGGAAATTGATTATTTCACTAATTTCTCGGGGTGGTAATCTTTCATGCATTATGGTATATGGAGTATCTTGTATTGCTTCATGGTAATCTAAGTTGATAAAGCTCTCAGTTTGTGTAATGTAGTCACTCCACTTCTGGTGTTTATCAAAACAATATGTCCTGAGTATGCGGCCGACCTCCCTCAGTACTCTTTCCGCCGGGTTGCTATTTGGGTGATAGACAGATGTTTTATATGTCTTGACACCTAAATCTAACAAAGTCTCCTTCCATACCCTTCCTCGAAACTGAGTTCCGTGATCGGTAATAATTGATCGTGGAGCTCCTAACTCTGGTATGTATTGTTGGATCACTATTTGCAAAATCTTTTTTGTAGTTGCCCGATTAATGGAGTATAGTTTTGTAAACTTGGAGTAATGGTCGAACATGATTATAATGAATTTATACTGTTTTCTCCCTCCACTACGAGGTAACGGACCACACACATCTAAAAATACTCTCTCTAATTTACCAGTTGATGTAATAGGTTGCATAATTCCTTCTGTTTTTTCGTTATTGCATTTTGCCAATTGACAGATGTGACACTGCCGAATACATTCTCTAACTCTTCTGTTGATATTCTTAATGTAAGTGTGTTCCTCAAGTGCCTTCATTACTTTTAATGCACCCATATGCCCTTATCGGCTATGGTAGTCCAATATTAATTCTGTTTCTAAAGCTTTAGGTATCACCACCTTCCATGAGCCTTGGTTATTATTTGGTTTGTAAAATAATATGTCTTCATGTAGACAGTAATATGCAATGATTTTTTCATCCTGTTGGATCAGTCTTTGTCTAAAATTGTTGATTTTGGCATCCTTGGTTTGTTGTTGTGCAATTGATTTCATGATGTTTTCCAAATCTGACTTGTTTTTTATTATAGTGTATACCTTGATGATTGTTTCTTTTTCCCCTTCAAAAGTTTGTTGTTCTATGTTAATCCGGGACAATATATCTGCAGCAATATTCTGTTTTCCTGGAACATACTCCTTATTTATATGGTACTCCTGTAGTGCGAGTATCCACCTTGTCAATCTTCCATGGTTGATCTTGCAATTTTTTAGGAAAGATATTGACTTATGATCGCTCCCCACAGTTATTGAATATCCAAGAATGTAGGTTCTGAATTTCCCACAAGCGAATACAACGCTTAATAACTCCTTTTCTGTTACACTATAATTGCGTTCACATCCATTAAGTATTCTGCTTGCAAAACTCACCACCTGATGTTCTCCCTCACTATCTTCTTGATATAATACAGATCCTAAACTTATATCACTGGCATCACAGTTCATGAAGAAAGGTTGATTGAAATTAGGATGTTTTAATACAACTGAACTTAGGAAATTGTGCTTGATCATTTGGAGTAAATTGTCTTGTTCCTGTCCCCAGGACCATTCGTTCTTAGAGGATAATTGTGGAGAAAACTTTGCTGTCATTTCAGAATAATTTCTCTGAAACTTCCTATAATAATTGCAAAGTCCCAGAAATGATTGAAGTTGCTTTTTATTTTTGGGACTTGGGAACTTCTGGATAGCTTCAATTTTTTCATTGGATGGTGTTATTCCTTGTCTTGTTAGGTTAAAACCCAGGAATTGGACTTCACTGGCGATAAGCTTAGATTTTGGAAGTTTTAGTGTAACGTTATTGTCTGATAGTTTTTGTAATACTTGTCCTACTCTGTCACAATGGTCTTCCCAATTCACTGAAGTAATCAACAAGTCATCAACATAGACTGTGGTATATGGAATAGTATCTGGACCCAACACCTGGTCCATACATCTTACGAATACAGCTACTGAATTTACCAGTCCAAACGGTAGTCTCTTGAACTGATAGTTCCTTCCTTCGAAAATAAAGGCGACGTACTTTCGACTATCTGGGTGTAGCTCCACCTGCCAATACCCACAAACCGTATCCCAGGTGCTAATAAATTGTATGCCATTGAATTTTTTCAGTATCTCCTCAATCTCTCCAGGAGATGTTCTGTCATTAACTATGATCTTATTAATCTCTCTAGCATCTAAGCAGAGTCGTACTTTGCCATCTTTCTTTGGAACTGCTATTAACGGACTGGTATATGGGGAACAGCTATATTCAATAATGTCTTCTGCTATCATTTTGTCTAGTTCAGTCCTCACTGCTTCCTTTAATGCATAAGCAACGGGATATGATTTTTTATTAAAATTGACAGGCTCCTTGAATTGTAATGTAAATTGATAATCCTTTACTTTGCCAGGTACATCAGAGAAAACATAGCTGTATTTATTATATATTGAAATTAACTTTTCTATTTGTTGTGTGGTTAGATTACATTCATTTTGTTCTGACCGAAATTGTCGGATCTCTTCTAATTTTTCCAACCATAAACTATCTTCACACCCAAAGTATTCCCTTCTTACATTCCATGACTCATCTTGATTATTATTGAATTTTCTTATACTATTGCATGAAGGTACATTTTTGTTTTCTACCAATTTTGCTGTCCATTCTATATTATCCACTTTTAATGACACTATGGCTTGTCTCATGTCAATTATTGCTGAGTACTTTCTCAAAATATCACAGCCTATTAGTAGATTAAATGGTAGATTACTAGCTATTAGAAAAATCATAGGTATAGCTACATTTCTGCTGGTCACTGTTAATGATACCTGTTTTCTTATTGACTTGTTTTGCCTTCCAGTGGCTCCGATTAAAATTATATTTTGAATTGGTAAAGTTGGTAAGATGGCCTTACTATATTTCTGAATTTTGATGTATTCATTGTTGTCGATTAACGACACGTTTGCGCCCGTATCTATCATGCATCTTGTCTCTAGTCCATTCACTTGGGCGATGATATAAACAATCTCATTATTTGAATCATTTTGCGTTATCGTGTCTTCGTTCAGTAGTTCTTCTCTAACATTCTTTAAGAAATGATTGTGCACTATTGTCAACGTATCGTCAGTCGTTTTGTCTCGTCCTAGTAAGTACCCAAATTGCCGGCTCAGTGATGGGACCTGGTGGATTTTCACTGCCGCAGTTCGTTTAAATCAGGGCTGGTCTCCTCAGTCCTGTTGTCTGATTGATTGGGCCTGTCTCTGTTCTGTGACTCTCGTACCTCAATGGCGTTATTATCGAACGTCACTGAGTTTCGGTTACCTCTGTTGTCGTCGCAGCTTCTACTTCGCCGATGTTCATCGCGGTAGTGCTGGTTACCCTCCTCCTGAAAACTTCTTCCCCGGTTTCCATTATAGTTTGCACGTCCCTGGTACCAACGTCTTCCCACATCCCTATCGTCAACGCTTACATAATTCACTTGTCTTCTATATGTTTGATTTTGACTGTTATTATTGCCGTTATTATTGTGCCTGTATCGGTTATCGTAGTTGTTGTTATAACCTCGGTTGTTCTGGTACTGGTGGTCTCTATCATTGTCACGCCGGTATCCATTATTGTTATTACTTGTAGGAGGGCCACGGTAATAGTGGTTGTTGTTATTGTTGTTATTATTTGCGTTATTTCGTGGATAGTTATTGGTGTTATTCTGGTTTTGGTAACCGCGCTGATAGTGGTTACCGTTGTTGTTATAACTATTGTTTGGTCGTTGCCCATTGTTTTCATATGGGGTGTCGCGGCGACCATTATTTCTATTTATCTCATCGTTCCTTCGTCTATACTGGAGGAAGTTCTTCTCTTGTTCCATCTCCGCCAATAATGTTGACATCTCCTCGATGGTTTGTATGCGTCCATTTATCCGGCCTCTTGTAATTTCGCCACCATAGTGGTATGCTAATAGCCGCACTAAACACTCTGTAGGAATTGCTGGCTCTAAATGTCTGGCTATATTTATTTTGCCGAGAAAATATGCGGTTGGAGTTTGCTTGCCGTGCAGGTCATATCTGCCCAATCCTATGTCACTTCTTATCATGTGTTGTGTGGCATCGGACCAATATTTAGATTTGAACTGTTTTTTAAATTCCTGGAAGTTCTGTATACTCGGCCGCATCGCCGTCCACCAATTGTCATATACCTTTCTGAACATCTCGTCCAACATGCTCCTTATCACAAACCATCTGTCTTCTCCGGTTTTGGCTATCTTCTCTTCGACTCGTTCTAAGAATAGCATGGGGTTTCTTCTATAGTTTTGAAAATCGATCACCTCTCGATTTTCCTCGCATGTTGTATGGGCACCGGTACACTGTCTGTTTTTTAAGGAATTGATTTCATCTCTATGAGCAGTTGTTTGGTCTTGTACTCGATTGAGACTATTACTCATATCTTCCAACCTCTCTCCCATCACTGCTTGGTTGGTTCTGATATTTTCAACTCGTCCATTCGTTTCTTCCCGGACGCTCAGTATCTCTTGGTTCATCCGCTCACACTTTTCCTTGGTCTCGGATTCTACCCTTTTTATTTCAGTCACCGGTTCTTCCAGCTTCTTGTCCCATTCTTCCTGCAATTGCCGGTTATTAATTTCCATCTTGTTATTCCACTCTTCTTTTAATGACTCCTTGTGTTCATCTAGTTTCTTCATGGTCTCTTGGTAATTTTCCTTCAATTCTTCCCTCAATGCTTTATTATTTGCGTCAATTTTCTCCTCCATTTTCTTGCTATTCTCTTTCAATTCTCCCATTTTTTCTTCAATTTTCTTATTAGTCTCTTCCAATTTTCGGCTTAATTCCTCCGTAGACTGTTTATTTTCCGTTTTTAATTCCTCTATGGACTGTTTATTGTCCGTTTTTAATTCTTCCATTTTCTTGCTGAAGTCTTCCTTCATTTCGTCCTTCAGTTTCTTATTACTCTCCTCCGTCTTCTTAATACTCTCCTCCGTCCTCTTAATAGTTTCCTGTATTAATTCCATCATACATTTGAACATTTCTTGCGTCTTCTCGCCTTCCGTTTGTGTGGTTTCTTCTAGTTGTTTTTCCGGATCCTTTCTTGTTATATTTTCTATTTCCTCAACCGGCGTCGCATCTTTATCTTCCATATTTAACTCGTCTACCTTCTCGGTTTCGGCCGCTCGTTTTCGCAATACCTCTCGCTTCCTCATCTTGTTTATTTTGGTTTATTTGTCTATTAATAATAATTTAATTTGTATTAAATTACACGCCTCACACGTTGGTGCGCCAATTTGTAACCATATAATATTTATATATCGAGAGTTATTGTTACATCTAATTTGAAACGTGATGTAGCCTCACTTCAGGTTCGTCAGCTTGTGACGACAAGAATATTTCGTTACGTACAATGTTATTGTGAATAGGTTACTTGTATATATGTCGTGTGCACTTGGATTACACCACCCGTAGGAAGTGTGAGCTTGTAATATGTATATAAACAATGTAGCGACAAACTCGCACTGGAGTCGTCGATGTGTAATTATAAATGTGTTATGTTGAACGGCGAATAATTTTGTAAATTGCCGCTTACTCGCACTATGCTGCTTCCTTTCCGTGACGTCACTCAACGATGCCAACTGTCGGGTCCGCTGCAATCTGTGAATTCTATTTACTAAATGTAACAGCAATAATAACGACACACAAATACTATCAAACATATATCCTTGTGGAATCCTTTATTCGGAAAAACACTGGTTGACTGTTTTAATAAATTTAAACAGAATAAATTGCAATTGTAGCGTAAACTATAAGTCTTCTTTTACCAGTTGGCAGCAGTAGCCAAACGTTTAGTATTTCTTCGAGACCAAAACAATGCTTTTTGTTAACGTTTTTAAATAAAATATATCAATTATCTCAGGGCGTATATGGTTCGGGGATCGTAAATTAAACAAAATATTACACTATTAATCAAAATACAAGTTTACAATTACAGGATATTACAACGTTAGAGTGTTACGTGCACACAGAAATTGTATAGTGGTTACCAGTTTTAAAAAGGTTATGTCCAGTTCAGGCTTTCATGGTTATTATGTAAATTAAAAGTTCTTGTTGTGTTTAAAAAGGTGTTAGTCTATATGGTGTTATTAGTGATTGTTTTTTGTGTTTGTGTTATATGGTGTCTGTAGTTTAGTTAATTATTACTTAAAATTCGTGTATACAAATGTGTTTGTTAAAGTACAATATAATGAGATGTCAGAATCACAAAATCCTCTTCTTGTACTCTTCTTGGTTGAAGAATAGGGCCCACGTACACGTCAGATCTTCCTTCTCGTCCCTCGTCCACTTCAAATCTTCTTCCTGGTTATTATGTCCTTTAATCCAAATAATGGGTGTTCTTCTGTTATTGCAAAAAGTTCGTGTAGTGTACCTCTGACTGTATTTATCTGGTTGTATTGTTTTTTCACACTTTATAACACATAATGAAAGACGATTTAAAAACGCGTCTATCTGCTAAGATCGTTGTCAAAGAAGTCTCATTTTATTTATCCGAAATTTCTGGTTGCTAAGGGTAAACTTGGAATCTGGTTGGCCAATTCGGATATACATTGTCATATACTTTCATTATTTCGAAATCTAAAATTTGTTCAAAATCTTTAAACTAACATAACTTTTCTATACTGAATGGGAGTTTAAAACCATTATCAGCATTATTTTGATCTTCACATTAGATATATTTAGACACCAAACATGCCTATTTTTGCTTAAGAACTATGGATGTTACAATTTTGTTATTTGGAATTTTCTTAAATAACTTGATATGTGTTATTTTGTTTCTATATTCCTTGTATACATTATTACCTATAAATACATCTACCCTTTCACATTTGCATTACAAAATTTCTAATATAATTGTTCAAAATTTACTAAAGTTGGTTTCACCTGGCCTATGTAATAGTATTATTTTCATCACCATGTTTTAACATCTCTAACAATTAAATCAACTTCTAACACTCATCAAAATGGTTTAACATATAACGTTATTTTAACAACACAAAAGATATATTATTCTAATAGTTAAATTCATGCCCACATGGCTATGATTATACCAAATCCTTGCACAAATAACTGTTTTCTATTCAAACTGTATAGGTGTTTGACACTTAACAAAACATCTTTGTATAGTCCATTCTGCTTGGTCAATTAATTTACCATGGTTTAACATCAGCTCTATTGTTATATTTGTTAACACAACATAAAAAAAATGGAATTAATATCATTAAATTGACATTCCTTTAAACTAACTGTATACCCTGTTACATACAAAAAACACAACACAAATACTATGATATAACACTGTGCTATAACATAAAACATGCACATTTTACAAAACAAATTCTATACTAATTAGTTAGTCCATTGTCAGCCAATTTACTCACTATTCTGACACTGTCTATGTCATATTTACTATTTATATGGGTTTCAACATCCGTATACTTACTGATGTTTGACTTACAAAAATTACAATAAAGTGAACACTGTTGCTCTACCTCGCCACACAGTTCTAATAATCTTGTTACATTTACTGTTTATCTGGGTTTTACTCTTGTTATAAATGTTATTGTGACCATGTTATAATTTGTTGTTTACTGGACAACCCTATGAACTCTATATGTGACAATTATTTGTATGGTTCATGTATCTATAACCAGGTGTATTTATATTTTTGTTACATCAATTAACTTAATTATTTACTAATATTTCTTTTACATGATTTTACATGTTTGGGCCTATTATCCCTCACTTTGTATTTTGATTATCTGGATATAATGATACATTAACTGAAACCATTTGTTTCTTTATAGTACTGGTTCATAAACCGTTTGTCTTTATAATTCTTTGTTTGGTCATTACCGAAAGTTCATTGTCATAGTTGGGGTTAAAGGTGTTTTGCATCACTTAGCCTAAATCATTAATTTGGGTACGGTCAGTTGTCTTACTAGTCAGTCTAAAATTGTTAGTCGTTCCTCTTCACTATCATCTTGGAAGATATTGTTCTCCTTGTCAGCTTCTTAACCAAAGTCTTCATTAAATCAGGTACGATATTATGTTGTTCCAAATGTAATGTTACATATTACCCTGCCACCAAATTTGATCATTTTAATGAAATATTGTTTTTTGTTGAAATTATCAATTATCTTAACCTTCACATTGTCATTTGTTATTCTTATTATGATCTGGTATACTTGTCTTTAATTATAAGTGTTCTATCCCTGGAACATGTTACTTCCCTAACAAATTAATCACCATATATTCTGGAATCAGTCGGGGGGCTCTCTTGACCTAATACCCCGCTGTCCTTACAATACATAATACATAAATAATATCGATTGCTGGAGCTATCTCGTCAGTCAATCACATTTAATAATCACTAGTCTATTCACGACTAAATCAAATAAAAATAATATAATATATTCTTGGGATTGTTCACTCAGACTAACTTCTCAGAACTAAATATTTCTTTCCATTGATTCCTTCAGATGTTTATTTTCTTGTGGCGATATTAATAACATTTTTTATTTTCTATTGGTACTATCTTCCTTCCTTCTTTATCAGTACTGCTTAATCTTCATTTTTCATCCACTATCTTCATTTAAATTAAAACATAACAAGTATTTGCATCTTCAGTTGTTGTTGATTCTCTCACAATCATGATAGGTTATTTGCAATAAATTCGTTTCTAGTCTTGTCTCATTTTCATCGTCGATTATCTACATTTGTCTTTTCTTATTCATTTTATAGCACTATGGTTTCTTCTAATTTATGGGTGTTGCATCTTTCTTTTATATTCCAATAATAAGTTCATAACTGTGTTTATAAAGAGGTGCTTATTTTGTTTAGAATTTGGAAATTTATTCCTAGTTGTTTATCTGCTTGATTCATAATTACATTATCACACTGTACTGTAATTGGTTCTTACTATTTATCTAAATTCTGAGATATTCAACCTTGTTTATTGGGCTTCATTTAAAATTATATTCTGAATTATCAAAGTTGGTAAGATGAGCTTACTATATTTTTTCAATTTCGTGGTATTGTAATAATAAATTCTTCAATTCCAAATTAATTCTCATAAATAATTAGTTGTAAGTTGATCTTACTATTTCTTTAGAATTTTGGTGGTATTATAATAATAAATTCTTCAATTCCAAATTAATTCTCATAAATAATTAGTTGTAAGATGATCTTACTATTGTTTGGAATTTTGTTGGTTTTATAATAATAAATTCTTCAATTCCAAATTAATTCTCATAAATAATTAGTTGTAAGTTGATCTTACTATTTCTTTAGAATTTTGTGGTATTTTCAACTTTGTTTAATAGGTTCATAATACATTTTTAAGGAAACTTGGTTGTATGTTCCCTTAATCTTTTTTGTTTCCACATCACTAATGACATAAGTATTATTGTTATTGTTTTTTATAACAACATATGGTCCATTATACAGTAATAATAGCTTTTTTGCTATTCCTTCCTTAGAACTTGGCAATTCGCGGTTTTTTAACAATACCTTATCTCCAATCTTGTACTGGATCACCTTCTGCTGAACAGTTTTGTATTTTTTCCTTCTTTTCTCCACTTGTTCGTTCAGTTTGCTGTGGAATCTCACGTTGTCGAACTGGTAAGCTGGGTTGTTTGGGAAATTGATTATTTCACTAATTTCTCGGGGTGGTAATCTTTCATGCATTATGGTATATGGAGTATCTTGTATTGCTTCATGGTAATCTAAGTTGATAAAGCTCTCAGTTTGTGTAATGTAGTCACTCCACTTCTGGTGTTTATCAAAACAATATGTCCTGAGTATGCGGCCGACCTCCCTCAGTACTCTTTCCGCCGGGTTGCTATTTGGGTGATAGACAGATGTTTTATATGTCTTGACACCTAAATCTAACAAAGTCTCCTTCCATACCCTTCCTCGAAACTGAGTTCCGTGATCGGTAATAATTGATCGTGGAGCTCCTAACTCTGGTATGTATTGTTGGATCACTATTTGCAAAATCTTTTTTGTAGTTGCCCGATTAATGGAGTATAGTTTTGTAAACTTGGAGTAATGGTCGAACATGATTATAATGAATTTATACTGTTTTCTCCCTCCACTACGAGGTAACGGACCACACACATCTAAAAATACTCTCTCTAATTTACCAGTTGATGTAATAGGTTGCATAATTCCTTCTGTTTTTTCGTTATTGCATTTTGCCAATTGACAGATGTGACACTGCCGAATACATTCTCTAACTCTTCTGTTGATATTCTTAATGTAAGTGTGTTCCTCAAGTGCCTTCATTACTTTTAATGCACCCATATGCCCTTATCGGCTATGGTAGTCCAATATTAATTCTGTTTCTAAAGCTTTAGGTATCACCACCTTCCATGAGCCTTGGTTATTATTTGGTTTGTAAAATAATATGTCTTCATGTAGACAGTAATATGCAATGATTTTTTCATCCTGTTGGATCAGTCTTTGTCTAAAATTGTTGATTTTGGCACCCTTGGTTTGTTGTTGTGCAATTGATTTCATGATGTTTTCCAAATCTGACTTGTTTTTTATTATAGTGTATACCTTGATGATTGTTTCTTTTTCCCCTTCAAAAGTTTGTTGTTCTATGTTAATCCGGGACAATATATCTGCAGCAATATTCTGTTTTCCTGGAACATACTCCTTATTTATATGGTACTCCTGTAGTGCGAGTATCCACCTTGTCAATCTTCCATGGTTGATCTTGCAATTTTTTAGGAAAGATATTGACTTATGATCGCTCCCCACAGTTATTGAATATCCAAGAATGTAGGTTCTGAATTTCCCACAAGCGAATACAACGCTTAATAACTCCTTTTCTGTTACACTATAATTGCGTTCACATCCATTAAGTATTCTGCTTGCAAAACTCACCACCTGATGTTCTCCCTCACTATCTTCTTGATATAATACAGATCCTAAACTTATATCACTGGCATCACAGTTCATGAAGAAAGGTTGATTGAAATTAGGATGTTTTAATACAACTGAACTTAGGAAATTGTGCTTGATCATTTGGAGTAAATTGTCTTGTTCCTGTCCCCAGGACCATTCGTTCTTAGAGGATAATTGTGGAGAAAACTTTGCTGTCATTTCAGAATAATTTCTCTGAAACTTCCTATAATAATTGCAAAGTCCCAGAAATGATTGAAGTTGCTTTTTATTTTTGGGACTTGGGAACTTCTGGATAGCTTCAATTTTTTCATTGGATGGTGTTATTCCTTGTCTTGTTAGGTTAAAACCCAGGAATTGGACTTCACTGGCGATAAGCTTAGATTTTGGAAGTTTTAGTGTAACGTTATTGTCTGATAGTTTTTGTAATACTTGTCCTACTCTGTCACAATGGTCTTCCCAATTCACTGAAGTAATCAACAAGTCATCAACATAGACTGTGGTATATGGAATAGTATCTGGACCCAACACCTGGTCCATACATCTTACGAATACAGCTACTGAATTTACCAGTCCAAACGGTAGTCTCTTGAACTGATAGTTCCTTCCTTCGAAAATAAAGGCGACGTACTTTCGACTATCTGGGTGTAGCTCCACCTGCCAATACCCACAAACCGTATCCCAGGTGCTAATAAATTGTATGCCATTGAATTTTTTCAGTATCTCCTCAATCTCTCCAGGAGATGTTCTGTCATTAACTATGATCTTATTAATCTCTCTAGCATCTAAGCAGAGTCGTACTTTGCCATCTTTCTTTGGAACTGCTATTAACGGACTGGTATATGGGGAACAGCTATATTCAATAATGTCTTCTGCTATCATTTTGTCTAGTTCAGTCCTCACTGCTTCCTTTAATGCATAAGCAACGGGATATGATTTTTTATTAAAATTGACAGGCTCCTTGAATTGTAATGTAAATTGATAATCCTTTACTTTGCCAGGTACATCAGAGAAAACATAGCTGTATTTATTATATATTGAAATTAACTTTTCTATTTGTTGTGTGGTTAGATTACATTCATTTTGTTCTGACCGAAATTGTCGGATCTCTTCTAATTTTTCCAACCATAAACTATCTTCACACCCAAAGTATTCCCTTCTTACATTCCATGACTCATCTTGATTATTATTGAATTTTCTTATACTATTGCATGAAGGTACATTTTTGTTTTCTACCAATTTTGCTGTCCATTCTATATTATCCACTTTTAATGACACTATGGCTTGTCTCATGTCAATTATTGCTGAGTACTTTCTCAAAATATCACAGCCTATTAGTAGATTAAATGGTAGATTACTAGCTATTAGAAAAATCATAGGTATAGCTACATTTCTGCTGGTCACTGTTAATGATACCTGTTTTCTTATTGACTTGTTTTGCCTTCCAGTGGCTCCGATTAAAATTATATTTTGAATTGGTAAAGTTGGTAAGATGGCCTTACTATATTTCTGAATTTTGATGTATTCATTGTTGTCGATTAACGACACGTTTGCGCCCGTATCTATCATGCATCTTGTCTCTAGTCCATTCACTTGGGCGATGATATAAACAATCTCATTATTTGAATCATTTTGCGTTATCGTGTCTTCGTTCAGTAGTTCTTCTCTAACATTCTTTAAGAAATGATTGTGCACTATTGTCAACGTATCGTCAGTCGTTTTGTCTCGTCCTAGTAAGTACCCAAATTGCCGGCTCAGTGATGGGACCTGGTGGATTTTCACTGCCGCAGTTCGTTTAAATCAGGGCTGGTCTCCTCAGTCCTGTTGTCTGATTGATTGGGCCTGTCTCTGTTCTGTGACTCTCGTACCTCAATGGCGTTATTATCGAACGTCACTGAGTTTCGGTTACCTCTGTTGTCGTCGCAGCTTCTACTTCGCCGATGTTCATCGCGGTAGTGCTGGTTACCCTCCTCCTGAAAACTTCTTCCCCGGTTTCCATTATAGTTTGCACGTCCCTGGTACCAACGTCTTCCCACATCCCTATCGTCAACGCTTACATAATTCACTTGTCTTCTATATGTTTGATTTTGACTGTTATTATTGCCGTTATTATTGTGCCTGTATCGGTTATCGTAGTTGTTGTTATAACCTCGGTTGTTCTGGTACTGGTGGTCTCTATCATTGTCACGCCGGTATCCATTATTGTTATTACTTGTAGGAGGGCCACGGTAATAGTGGTTGTTGTTATTGTTGTTATTATTTGCGTTATTTCGTGGATAGTTATTGGTGTTATTCTGGTTTTGGTAACCGCGCTGATAGTGGTTACCGTTGTTGTTATAACTATTGTTTGGTCGTTGCCCATTGTTTTCATATGGGGTGTCGCGGCGACCATTATTTCTATTTATCTCATCGTTCCTTCGTCTATACTGGAGGAAGTTCTTCTCTTGTTCCATCTCCGCCAATAATGTTGACATCTCCTCGATGGTTTGTATGCGTCCATTTATCCGGCCTCTTGTAATTTCGCCACCATAGTGGTATGCTAATAGCCGCACTAAACACTCTGTAGGAATTGCTGGCTCTAAATGTCTGGCTATATTTATTTTGCCGAGAAAATATGCGGTTGGAGTTTGCTTGCCGTGCAGGTCATATCTGCCCAATCCTATGTCACTTCTTATCATGTGTTGTGTGGCATCGGACCAATATTTAGATTTGAACTGTTTTTTAAATTCCTGGAAGTTCTGTATACTCGGCCGCATCGCCGTCCACCAATTGTCATATACCTTTCTGAACATCTCGTCCAACATGCTCCTTATCACAAACCATCTGTCTTCTCCGGTTTTGGCTATCTTCTCTTCGACTCGTTCTAAGAATAGCATGGGGTTTCTTCTATAGTTTTGAAAATCGATCACCTCTCGATTTTCCTCGCATGTTGTATGGGCACCGGTACACTGTCTGTTTTTTAAGGAATTGATTTCATCTCTATGAGCAGTTGTTTGGTCTTGTACTCGATTGAGACTATTACTCATATCTTCCAACCTCTCTCCCATCACTGCTTGGTTGGTTCTGATATTTTCAACTCGTCCATTCGTTTCTTCCCGGACGCTCAGTATCTCTTGGTTCATCCGCTCACACTTTTCCTTGGTCTCGGATTCTACCCTTTTTATTTCAGTCACCGGTTCTTCCAGCTTCTTGTCCCATTCTTCCTGCAATTGCCGGTTATTAATTTCCATCTTGTTATTCCACTCTTCTTTTAATGACTCCTTGTGTTCATCTAGTTTCTTCATGGTCTCTTGGTAATTTTCCTTCAATTCTTCCCTCAATGCTTTATTATTTGCGTCAATTTTCTCCTCCATTTTCTTGCTATTCTCTTTCAATTCTCCCATTTTTTCTTCAATTTTCTTATTAGTCTCTTCCAATTTTCGGCTTAATTCCTCCGTAGACTGTTTATTTTCCGTTTTTAATTCCTCTATGGACTGTTTATTGTCCGTTTTTAATTCTTCCATTTTCTTGCTGAAGTCTTCCTTCATTTCGTCCTTCAGTTTCTTATTACTCTCCTCCGTCTTCTTAATACTCTCCTCCGTCCTCTTAATAGTTTCCTGTATTAATTCCATCATACATTTGAACATTTCTTGCGTCTTCTCGCCTTCCGTTTGTGTGGTTTCTTCTAGTTGTTTTTCCGGATCCTTTCTTGTTATATTTTCTATTTCCTCAACCGGCGTCGCATCTTTATCTTCCATATTTAACTCGTCTACCTTCTCGGTTTCGGCCGCTCGTTTTCGCAATACCTCTCGCTTCCTCATCTTGTTTATTTTGGTTTATTTGTCTATTAATAATAATTTAATTTGTATTAAATTACACGCCTCACACGTTGGTGCGCCAATTTGTAACCATATAATATTTATATATCGAGAGTTATTGTTACATCTAATTTGAAACGTGATGTAGCCTCACTTCAGGTTCGTCAGCTTGTGACGACAAGAATATTTCGTTACGTACAATGTTATTGTGAATAGGTTACTTGTATATATGTCGTGTGCACTTGGATTACACCACCCGTAGGAAGTGTGAGCTTGTAATATGTATATAAACAATGTAGCGACAAACTCGCACTGGAGTCGTCGATGTGTAATTATAAATGTGTTATGTTGAACGGCGAATAATTTTGTAAATTGCCGCTTACTCGCACTATGCTGCTTCCTTTCCGTGACGTCACTCAACGATGCCAACTGTCGGGTCCGCTGCAATCTGTGAATTCTATTTACTAAATGTAACAGCAATAATAACGACACACAAATACTATCAAACATATATCCTTGTGGAATCCTTTATTCGGAAAAACACTGGTTGACTGTTTTAATAAATTTAAACAGAATAAATTGCAATTGTAGCGTAAACTATAAGTCTTCTTTTACCAGTTGGCAGCAGTAGCCAAACGTTTAGTATTTCTTCGAGACCAAAACAATGCTTTTTGTTAACGTTTTTAAATAAAATATATCAATTATCTCAGGGCGTATATGGTTCGGGGATCGTAAATTAAACAAAATATTACACTATTAATCAAAATACAAGTTTACAATTACAGGATATTACAACGTTAGAGTGTTACGTGCACACAGAAATTGTATAGTGGTTACCAGTTTTAAAAAGGTTATGTCCAGTTCAGGCTTTCATGGTTATTATGTAAATTAAAAGTTCTTGTTGTGTTTAAAAAGGTGTTAGTCTATATGGTGTTATTAGTGATTGTTTTTTGTGTTTGTGTTATATGGTGTCTGTAGTTTAGTTAATTATTACTTAAAATTCGTGTATACAAATGTGTTTGTTAAAGTACAATATAATGAGATGTCAGAATCACAAAATCCTCTTCTTGTACTCTTCTTGGTTGAAGAATAGGGCCCACGTACACGTCAGATCTTCCTTCTCGTCCCTCGTCCACTTCAAATCTTCTTCCTGGTTATTATGTCCTTTAATCCAAATAATGGGTGTTCTTCTGTTATTGCAAAAAGTTCGTGTAGTGTACCTCTGACTGTATTTATCTGGTTGTATTGTTTTTTCACACTTTATAACACATAATGAAAGACGATTTAAAAACGCGTCTATCTGCTAAGATCGTTGTCAAAGAAGTCTCATTTTATTTATCCGAAATTTCTGGTTGCTAAGGGTAAACTTGGAATCTGGTTGGCCAATTCGGATATACATTGTCATATACTTTCATTATTTCGAAATCTAAAATTTGTTCAAAATCTTTAAACTAACATAACTTTTCTATACTGAATGGGAGTTTAAAACCATTATCAGCATTATTTTGATCTTCACATTAGATATATTTAGACACCAAACATGCCTATTTTTGCTTAAGAACTATGGATGTTACAATTTTGTTATTTGGAATTTTCTTAAATAACTTGATATGTGTTATTTTGTTTCTATATTCCTTGTATACATTATTACCTATAAATACATCTACCCTTTCACATTTGCATTACAAAATTTCTAATATAATTGTTCAAAATTTACTAAAGTTGGTTTCACCTGGCCTATGTAATAGTATTATTTTCATCACCATGTTTTAACATCTCTAACAATTAAATCAACTTCTAACACTCATCAAAATGGTTTAACATATAACGTTATTTTAACAACACAAAAGATATATTATTCTAATAGTTAAATTCATGCCCACATGGCTATGATTATACCAAATCCTTGCACAAATAACTGTTTTCTATTCAAACTGTATAGGTGTTTGACACTTAACAAAACATCTTTGTATAGTCCATTCTGCTTGGTCAATTAATTTACCATGGTTTAACATCAGCTCTATTGTTATATTTGTTAACACAACATAAAAAAAATGGAATTAATATCATTAAATTGACATTCCTTTAAACTAACTGTATACCCTGTTACATACAAAAAACACAACACAAATACTATGATATAACACTGTGCTATAACATAAAACATGCACATTTTACAAAACAAATTCTATACTAATTAGTTAGTCCATTGTCAGCCAATTTACTCACTATTCTGACACTGTCTATGTCATATTTACTATTTATATGGGTTTCAACATCCGTATACTTACTGATGTTTGACTTACAAAAATTACAATAAAGTGAACACTGTTGCTCTACCTCGCCACACAGTTCTAATAATCTTGTTACATTTACTGTTTATCTGGGTTTTACTCTTGTTATAAATGTTATTGTGACCATGTTATAATTTGTTGTTTACTGGACAACCCTATGAACTCTATATGTGACAATTATTTGTATGGTTCATGTATCTATAACCAGGTGTATTTATATTTTTGTTACATCAATTAACTTAATTATTTACTAATATTTCTTTTACATGATTTTACATGTTTGGGCCTATTATCCCTCACTTTGTATTTTGATTATCTGGATATAATGATACATTAACTGAAACCATTTGTTTCTTTATAGTACTGGTTCATAAACCGTTTGTCTTTATAATTCTTTGTTTGGTCATTACCGAAAGTTCATTGTCATAGTTGGGGTTAAAGGTGTTTTGCATCACTTAGCCTAAATCATTAATTTGGGTACGGTCAGTTGTCTTACTAGTCAGTCTAAAATTGTTAGTCGTTCCTCTTCACTATCATCTTGGAAGATATTGTTCTCCTTGTCAGCTTCTTAACCAAAGTCTTCATTAAATCAGGTACGATATTATGTTGTTCCAAATGTAATGTTACATATTACCCTGCCACCAAATTTGATCATTTTAATGAAATATTGTTTTTTGTTGAAATTATCAATTATCTTAACCTTCACATTGTCATTTGTTATTCTTATTATGATCTGGTATACTTGTCTTTAATTATAAGTGTTCTATCCCTGGAACATGTTACTTCCCTAACAAATTAATCACCATATATTCTGGAATCAGTCGGGGGGCTCTCTTGACCTAATACCCCGCTGTCCTTACAATACATAATACATAAATAATATCGATTGCTGGAGCTATCTCGTCAGTCAATCACATTTAATAATCACTAGTCTATTCACGACTAAATCAAATAAAAATAATATAATATATTCTTGGGATTGTTCACTCAGACTAACTTCTCAGAACTAAATATTTCTTTCCATTGATTCCTTCAGATGTTTATTTTCTTGTGGCGATATTAATAACATTTTTTATTTTCTATTGGTACTATCTTCCTTCCTTCTTTATCAGTACTGCTTAATCTTCATTTTTCATCCACTATCTTCATTTAAATTAAAACATAACAAGTATTTGCATCTTCAGTTGTTGTTGATTCTCTCACAATCATGATAGGTTATTTGCAATAAATTCGTTTCTAGTCTTGTCTCATTTTCATCGTCGATTATCTACATTTGTCTTTTCTTATTCATTTTATAGCACTATGGTTTCTTCTAATTTATGGGTGTTGCATCTTTCTTTTATATTCCAATAATAAGTTCATAACTGTGTTTATAAAGAGGTGCTTATTTTGTTTAGAATTTGGAAATTTATTCCTAGTTGTTTATCTGCTTGATTCATAATTACATTATCACACTGTACTGTAATTGGTTCTTACTATTTATCTAAATTCTGAGATATTCAACCTTGTTTATTGGGCTTCATTTAAAATTATATTCTGAATTATCAAAGTTGGTAAGATGAGCTTACTATATTTTTTCAATTTCGTGGTATTGTAATAATAAATTCTTCAATTCCAAATTAATTCTCATAAATAATTAGTTGTAAGTTGATCTTACTATTTCTTTAGAATTTTGGTGGTATTATAATAATAAATTCTTCAATTCCAAATTAATTCTCATAAATAATTAGTTGTAAGATGATCTTACTATTGTTTGGAATTTTGTTGGTTTTATAATAATAAATTCTTCAATTCCATATTAATTCTCATAAATAATTAGTTGTAAGTTGGTCTTACTATTTCTTTAGAATTTTGTGGTATTTTCAACTTTGTTTAATAGGTTCATAATACATTTTTAAGGAAACTTGGTTGTATGTTCCCTTAATCTTTTTTGTTTCCACATCACTAATGACATAAGTATTATTGTTATTGTTTTTTATAACAACATATGGTCCATTATACAGTAATAATAGCTTTTTTGCTATTCCTTCCTTAGAACTTGGCAATTCGCGGTTTTTTAACAATACCTTATCTCCAATCTTGTACTGGATCACCTTCTGCTGAACAGTTTTGTATTTTTTCCTTCTTTTCTCCACTTGTTCGTTCAGTTTGCTGTTGAATCTCACGTTGTCGAACTGGTAAGCTGGGTTGTTTGGGAAATTGATTATTTCACTAATTTCTCGGGGTGGTAATCTTTCATGCATTATGGTATATGGAGTATCTTGTATTGCTTCATGGTAAGCTAAGTTGATAAAGCTCTCAGTTTGTGTAATGTAGTCACTCCACTTCTGGTGTTTATCAAAACAATATGTCCTGAGTATGCGGCCGACCTCCCTCAGTACTCTTTCCGCCGGGTTGCTATTTGGGTGATAGACAGATGTTTTATATGTCTTGACACCTAAATCTAACAAAGTCTCCTTCCATACCCTTCCTCGAAACTGAGTTCCGTGATCGGTAATAATTGATCGTGGAGCTCCTAACTCTGGTATGTATTGTTGGATCACTATTTGCAAAATCTTTTTTGTAGTTGCCCGATTAATGGAGTATAGTTTTGTAAACTTGGAGTAATGGTCGAACATGATTATAATGAATTTATACTGTTTTCTCCCTCCACTACGAGGTAACGGACCACACACATCTAAAAATACTCTCTCTAATTTACCAGTTGATGTAATAGGTTGCATAATTCCTTCTGTTTTTTCGTTATTGCATTTTGCCAATTGACAGATGTGACACTGCCGAATACATTCTCTAACTCTTCTGTTGATATTCTTAATGTAAGTGTGTTCCTCAAGTGCCTTCATTACTTTTAATGCACCCATATGCCCTTATCGGCTATGGTAGTCCAATATTAATTCTGTTTCTAAAGCTTTAGGTATCACCACCTTCCATAAGCCTTGGTTATTATTTGGTTTGTAAAATAATATGTCTTCATGTAGACAGTAATATGCAATGATTTTTTCATCCTGTTGGATCAGTCTTTGTCTAAAATTGTTGATTTTGGCATCCTTGGTTTGTTGTTGTGCAATTGATTTCATGATGTTTTCCAAATCTGACTTGTTTTTTATTATAGTGTATACCTTGATGATTGTTTCTTTTTCCCCTTCAAAAGTTTGTTGTTCTATGTTAATCCGGGACAATATATCTGCAGCAATATTCTGTTTTCCTGGAACATACTCCCAATTTATATGGTACTCCTGTAGTGCGAGTATCCACCTTGTCAATCTTCCATGGTTGATCTTGCAATTTTTTAGGAAAGATATTGACTTATGATCGCTCCCCACAGTTATTGAATATCCAAGAATGTAGGTTCTGAATTTCCCACAAGCGAATACAGCGCTTAATAACTCCTTTTCTGTTACACTATAATTGCGTTCACATCCATTAAGTATTCTGCTTGCAAAACTCACCACCTGATGTTCTCCCTCACTATCTTCTTGATATAATACAGATCCTAAACTTATATCACTGGCATCACAGTTCATGAAGAAAGGTTGATTGAAATTAGGATGTTTTAATACAACTGAACTTAGGAAATTGTGCTTGATCATTTGGAGTAAATTGTCTTGTTCCTGTCCCCAGGACCATTCGTTCTTAGAGGATAATTGTGGAGAAAACTTTGCTGTCATTTCAGAATAATTTCTCTGAAACTTCCTATAATAATTGCAAAGTCCCAGAAATGATTGAAGTTGCTTTTTATTTTTGGGACTTGGGAACTTCTGGATAGCTTCAATTTTTTCATTGGATGGTGTTATTCCTTGTCTTGTTAGGTTAAAACCCAGGAATTGGACTTCACTGGCGATAAGCTTAGATTTTGGAAGTTTTAGTGTAACGTTATTGTCTGATAGTTTTTGTAATACTTGTCCTACTCTGTCACAATGGTCTTCCCAATTCACTGAAGTAATCAACAAGTCATCAACATAGACTGTGGTATATGGAATAGTATCTGGACCCAACACCTGGTCCATACATCTTACGAATACAGCTACTGAATTTACCAGTCCAAACGGTAGTCTCTTGAACTGATAGTTCCTTCCTTCGAAAATAAAGGCGACGTACTTTCGACTATCTGGGTGTAGCTCCACCTGCCAATACCCACAAACCGTATCCCAGGTGCTAATAAATTGTATGCCATTGAATTTTTTCAGTATCTCCTCAATCTCTCCAGGAGATGTTCTGTCATTAACTATGATCTTATTAATCTCTCTAGCATCTAAGCAGAGTCGTACTTTGCCATCTTTCTTTGGAACTGCTATTAACGGACTGGTATATGGGGAACAGCTATATTCAATAATGTCTTCTGCTATCATTTTGTCTAGTTCAGTCCTCACTGCTTCCTTTAATGCATAAGCAACGGGATATGATTTTTTATTAAAATTGACAGGCTCCTTGAATTGTAATGTAAATTGATAATCCTTTACTTTGCCAGGTACATCAGAGAAAACATAGCTGTATTTATTATATATTGAAATTAACTTTTCTATTTGTTGTGTGGTTAGATTACATTCATTTTGTTCTGACCGAAATTGTCGGATCTCTTCTAATTTTTCCAACCATAAACTATCTTCACACCCAAAGTATTCCCTTCTTACATTCCATGACTCATCTTGATTATTATTGAATTTTCTTATACTATTGCATGAAGGTACATTTTTGTTTTCTACCAATTTTGCTGTCCATTCTATATTATCCACTTTTAATGACACTATGGCTTGTCTCATGTCAATTATTGCTGAGTACTTTCTCAAAATGTCACAGCCTATTAGTAGATTAAATGGTAGATTACTAGCTATTAGAAAAATCATAGGTATAGCTACATTTCTGCTGGTCACTGTTAATGATACCTGTTTTCTTATTGACTTGTTTTGCCTTCCAGTGGCTCCGATTAAAATTATATTTTGAATTGGTAAAGTTGGTAAGATGGCCTTACTATATTTCTGAATTTTGATGTATTCATTGTTGTCGATTAACGACACGTTTGCGCCCGTATCTATCATGCATCTTGTCTCTAGTCCATTCACTTGGGCGATGATATAAACAATCTCATTATTTGAATCATTTTGCGTTATCGTGTCTTCGTTCAGTAGTTCTTCTCTAACATTCTTTAAGAAATGATTGTGCACTATTGTCAACGTATCGTCAGTCGTTTTGTCTCGTCCTAGTAAGTACCCAAATTGCCGGCTCAGTGATGGGACCTGGTGGATTTTCACTGCCGCAGTTCGTTTAAATCAGGGCTGGTCTCCTCAGTCCTGTTGTCTGATTGATTGGGCCTGTCTCTGTTCTGTGACTCTCGTACCTCAATGGCGTTATTATCGAACGTCACTGAGTTTCGGTTACCTCTGTTGTCGTCGCAGCTTCTACTTCGCCGATGTTCATCGCGGTAGTGCTGGTTACCCTCCTCCTGAAAACTTCTTCCCCGGTTTCCATTATAGTTTGCACGTCCCTGGTACCAACGTCTTCCCACATCCCTATCGTCAACGCTTACATAATTCACTTGTCTTCTATATGTTTGATTTTGACTGTTATTATTGCCGTTATTATTGTGCCTGTATCGGTTATCGTAGTTGTTGTTATAACCTCGGTTGTTCTGGTACTGGTGGTCTCTATCATTGTCACGCCGGTATCCATTATTGTTATTACTTGTAGGAGGGCCACGGTAATAGTGGTTGTTGTTATTGTTGTTATTATTTGCGTTATTTCGTGGATAGTTATTGGTGTTATTCTGGTTTTGGTAACCGCGCTGATAGTGGTTACCGTTGTTGTTATAACTATTGTTTGGTCGTTGCCCATTGTTTTCATATGGGGTGTCGCGGCGACCATTATTTCTATTTATCTCATCGTTCCTTCGTCTATACTGGAGGAAGTTCTTCTCTTGTTCCATCTCCGCCAATAATGTTGACATCTCCTCGATGGTTTGTATGCGTCCATTTATCCGGCCTCTTGTAATTTCGCCACCATAGTGGTATGCTAATAGCCGCACTAAACACTCTGTAGGAATTGCTGGCTCTAAATGTCTGGCTATATTTATTTTGCCGAGAAAATATGCGGTTGGAGTTTGCTTGCCGTGCAGGTCATATCTGCCCAATCCTATGTCACTTCTTATCATGTGTTGTGTGGCATCGGACCAATATTTAGATTTGAACTGTTTTTTAAATTCCTGGAAGTTCTGTATACTCGGCCGCATCGCCGTCCACCAATTGTCATATACCTTTCTGAACATCTCGTCCAACATGCTCCTTATCACAAACCATCTGTCTTCTCCGGTTTTGGCTATCTTCTCTTCGACTCGTTCTAAGAATAGCATGGGGTTTCTTCTATAGTTTTGAAAATCGATCACCTCTCGATTTTCCTCGCATGTTGTATGGGCACCGGTACACTGTCTGTTTTTTAAGGAATTGATTTCATCTCTATGAGCAGTTGTTTGGTCTTGTACTCGATTGAGACTATTACTCATATCTTCCAACCTCTCTCCCATCACTGCTTGGTTGGTTCTGATATTTTCAACTCGTCCATTCGTTTCTTCCCGGACGCTCAGTATCTCTTGGTTCATCCGCTCACACTTTTCCTTGGTCTCGGATTCTACCCTTTTTATTTCAGTCACCGGTTCTTCCAGCTTCTTGTCCCATTCTTCCTGCAATTGCCGGTTATTAATTTCCATCTTGTTATTCCACTCTTCTTTTAATGACTCCTTGTGTTCATCTAGTTTCTTCATGGTCTCTTGGTAATTTTCCTTCAATTCTTCCCTCAATGCTTTATTATTTGCGTCAATTTTCTCCTCCATTTTCTTGCTATTCTCTTTCAATTCTCCCATTTTTTCTTCAATTTTCTTATTAGTCTCTTCCAATTTTCGGCTTAATTCCTCCGTAGACTGTTTATTTTCCGTTTTTAATTCCTCTATGGACTGTTTATTGTCCGTTTTTAATTCTTCCATTTTCTTGCTGAAGTCTTCCTTCATTTCGTCCTTCAGTTTCTTATTACTCTCCTCCGTCTTCTTAATACTCTCCTCCGTCCTCTTAATAGTTTCCTGTATTAATTCCATCATACATTTGAACATTTCTTGCGTCTTCTCGCCTTCCGTTTGTGTGGTTTCTTCTAGTTGTTTTTCCGGATCCTTTCTTGTTATATTTTCTATTTCCTCAACCGGCGTCGCATCTTTATCTTCCATATTTAACTCGTCTACCTTCTCGGTTTCGGCCGCTCGTTTTCGCAATACCTCTCGCTTCCTCATCTTGTTTATTTTGGTTTATTTGTCTATTAATAATAATTTAATTTGTATTAAATTACACGCCTCACACGTTGGTGCGCCAATTTGTAACCATATAATATTTATATATCGAGAGTTATTGTTACATCTAATTTGAAACGTGATGTAGCCTCACTTCAGGTTCGTCAGCTTGTGACGACAAGAATATTTCGTTACGTACAATGTTATTGTGAATAGGTTACTTGTATATATGTCGTGTGCACTTGGATTACACCACCCGTAGGAAGTGTGAGCTTGTAATATGTATATAAACAATGTAGCGACAAACTCGCACTGGAGTCGTCGATGTGTAATTATAAATGTGTTATGTTGAACGGCGAATAATTTTAAAATCATATGATTTTAAATATACTCTAAAAGTGTATGATGGAAAAGTGGAGATACATCTACGCCTCGGTCGATTTGAGTTTAATCATCAAGTACTTGTTGCAGACATTGTGGATGAAGGAATTCTTGGTGTGGACGTTATAAACGCTTACGAAATTATAGTCGACTTCAAAAACAATATTTTGAGAATCGAAGGCGAAGAGGTAATGCTATCAACAATGACGACAGCAGAAAAATCGATGGACGTCATAAACCAAGTGGCCGTAACTGTTCCGCCAAACTCCGAAATGATCATCATGGTTAGAATACTAGTTACAACCAGTGCTCTATATTCGAACACCATGTAGTCAGCACACCGGGCATACTAATTGCCAGAAGTTTAATAAAACCTGACGAAACCGGAAATGTACCTATTACAGAGGCGAATATTTTGGATCAAGCTATCACTTTACAAAGCAATACGCTCCTAGGCAAATTGACTCATGTGGCCTGGGTAGTCGGAATAACGCAACGAAGATCCCGTGCTTCGGATAATTCCAAATTACCAGAGGAACTGCAAGAATAATTGAACAGAACTTCTAACGACCTCTCAAGTGGTGAGGTAAAAGAACTCAGACAGTTTTTACAGGAATTCAAAGATTGTTTCGCAGTTAAGGGACAGTCACTCTCTTTTGCAACATCGCATCAATACCGGGGACACAACACCGATACGCCTTCCTCGTCGAAGGCCTCCATTATCTAAACAAGAGGAAATGTCTCGGTTAGTATAGGACATGTTGACAGAGGGAGTAATCGAACCTTCGTCAAGTGCTTGGTCTTCTCATGTAGTGCTGGTAGCGAAGAAGGATGGTGGATTGCGTTTCTGCGTAGACTACCGGAGGTTAAATGACATGACGTTACAAAGAAAGACTGCTATCCATTACCTCGCGTTGACGATACACTCGACATGTCCTGAGCACAGTGGTTTTCCACATTGGACCTGAAGAGTGGATATTGGCAAGTGAGTCTTCATCAAGAAGACAAGGAAAGACCTCTTTCTCTGCCCCAAGTTGCTTATTCCAATTTAACGTCATGCCTTTTGAACTCTGTAATGCACCGGTAACATTTGAGAGATTGATGGACCTGGGACTCCGAGGCCTGAAGTGGAAAATTTGCCTTGTTTACTTAGACGATATCATAGTGATCGGGAAGACATTTGTAGACAATTTGGAAAACTTAAGGAAGTTCTAACCAGAATTCACGGTGCACAACTGAAGCTGAGCCCTAAGAAGTCTTCTCTATTCCAGAAGGAAGTACAGTATCTGGTTCATCTGGTTTCGGCAGCGGGTGTTAGCATGGAAACTAATAAAGTAGACACCGTAATAGACTGGCCAGTGCCGAAGAGTAAACACGAAGTTCGGAGTTTCCTGGTGTTATGCTCATATTACAGACGTTTTGTGAAAGGTTTCGCTACTATTGCTAAACCACTACATGAGCTAAAGAAAAATAAACGAAACTTCCAGTGGTCGAGGGAGTGTGATCAAGCATTTAGGACTTTGAAAATTGCATTATTTTCGCAGCCAGTTCTCGCTTTCCCAGATTCCGAATGGAAGTACATTGTGGACACAGACGCAAGCAATACTGGTCTAGGAGCAGTTTTGCCTCAAGTGCAAAATAGTGAAGAACGAGTAATAGCGTATTACAGCAAGACACTTTCTAAACCGGAGAGAAATTATTGCGTCACAAGGAGAGAGTTGCTGGCAATCGTCTGAGCGTTGGAGCACTTCCATAAATACCTCTATGGAAGAGAGTTTTCACTACGTACCGACCATGCCGCGCTTGCATGGCTCTTGAGATTTAAAAATCCGGAAGCACAGTTGGAAAGGTGGCTTGAACGTCTGCAAGAGTACAACTTCAAGGTACAACATCGACGGGGGCGCCTGCATGGTAATCCAGATGGATTATCACGAAGACCGTGCCCGGATATCTGCCGACATTGCCACAGAAAGGAAGAACAAAACTCAAGGGAACATGTTCAAGCCATCACTGTAAATTTCCTGGGAGAAGGCTGGACAACACAAGACTTCGACAAGAACAGATGACTGATGACGACATTGGACCGATCTTTACAGCAAAAGAGGGAGGTCGCCGCCCGGATTGGCAAGATATCTGCCAAGGTTCCGAAGTGCTGAAGGGCTACTAGGCACAATGGGAATCTCTCACCTTAGAAAACGGATTGCTGAAAACGGCTTGGGAAAATGCAGATGGACAAAACGTGGTCATGCAGTTGAAAGTTCCCCGAAGTCAAGTGCAATTTGTTTTGAAGGAGATGCATGATGGAACATCTGGAGGCCATCTTGGAATTAACAAAACCCTTGACAAAATACGGAAGCGATTCTATTGGCTTCATCTTCGCCACGACGTAGAGGAATGGGTTCGGACGTGTGAAATATGTGCTGAAAGCAAGGGCCCACAAACCAGAATCAGGAAAAAAATGAGACAATATTAAGTTGGACTGCCTATCGAGAGAATTGCCATAGACATTGCTGGACCATTCCCAGTTACTGACGATGGAAACCGGTACATCATGTTTGTAGGTAACTACTTTACTAAGTGGGTGGAAGCTTACGCAATTCTAAATTAGGAGGTTACCACTGTGGCAAAGCACGTTAGTTACAACACGTTTCCTACCCAATACCAGTAGGAAGTGAAATATGTTAAAAATAACTTTTAATGATTACGTAGTGAACATCTCCTAATCTGTTTATTTATAGGTAATATATTTTACTTTGCTATACGTTGACTACTATAGGTATAAACAATTTATGTACCAATCTAATATCCAATTGTTGATTACTGTTTGTTTAATTAATTAAAATGTCATTACATTTAGTAATTTAAATTGTAATACTGTATAAATTAAGTTCTGTCATACTATAATTTGCTCGTTTTCTTAAAGATAATTGGAAGATGTAAACAAACTATCATAAGTCTTCAGATATACAATGATACATACATACGCACGCACACACTCACATACACGAACACGTTCACCAAAATATTTAATTGTTCCGTTGTGTTTGACATTTCTTTTGTATTTCATACACAGGTCCTGATGATGACAGTAAACATTGTCGAAACGTCGACACAAATAAGTTAAAAATTTGTGTTATTTTTGACCGATCCTCACTAACCATCCACTAAAAAAATTCTTTGTTTTATAAAAAATATTTATTATACCGCTTGTAAAAGCAATATAATATTCACAGACACATACATGCTTACGTGCTTACGTTTTTCGTTATTGTGTACATTTCAGGTTATTAGGCCTACAACTACCTCGACGTGGTATTCCAACAATAGTACATATACGAGTATGCTCTACCTGGGTGTAGAATATTTTTGTGGATGACCAGCATTGTTGAATTCCATTTTCTCTTCCATTTTTTCCACTTCCTATTTGGAAAGTGAATTAGCTATTTGCTCAGAAGTTTATGTTGACGTCTTGTGAGAATATGCCTATATGGACATAATAAGTGAATGGAAGTAACTGTATATTATAATGGCAGGCCCAGTAGTATCTTTCAAATGGGATCCTTATTCTCCACAATTATGTCGAATAAAAAATTTGTCTCTGCACCAATCCACTAAATTTTTTTTAAATGTCGGTTTTACGTTAAAAATTCATTATGTTTTTAGCTGTTTATAATAGACTTGTGTGTGTGTGTGTGCGCGCGCATACAACCACATATTTTAGGTACGAATCATGCTGAAACTAGATGACTTACAGAAACAGACATAACGTGTACTTTTTAGATAAAATAATAACAGAAAAGTATCAACAGTAAAAACAAAAGTAATAGGCTTACTTCAGTTTAAGGTATTATGGGAGTGTTTTAAACGAAATAACCTTATGTTCTGCACTTGAATGGGATATCACATATGAATATGAGATACAAAAAATTAATAAATATCAAGAGAAACGTAGAATTATTACAAATCTTTAAATAAAACCGAATTGGAGCAAAAACAAATAAAATGCTTTGAGTGTCTAGTACTAAGGGAATGCAGGGGTGAAACATGAACATTTACAAAGGCAAAAAAGCAATGACTCAGACCATAGGTTAGGACTTTTTTCAGTAGAATTGAAGAGTATTCGAAATAGACTATAATATTAAGTGAAACAAGCTGATGTTGCCAAAAATGAAAGCCGCTTGAATACAGAGATAGGCGAATGGGAAAGGAAAGCATTTGTGGTAAAAGCTTACCAAAAATCCTGCAACACTTCAACATTCAGACAGCCAAAGTAATAGGTACTGAAGCTTTGCCGCAGCGGAAGAAGTCCAATATCCTAAAATAAAAATTATACTAAAACGCTAAATATCTTTAGTAATGCTGCCAGTCTCAGCAGCATCTATTCATATGTCGACATGCGTTGATATGATGGAATAGTGAACACTTGTTCTTTGTACTAAAATAAAATTAGGAAAGACTGATAATACGTATGCCATTTCTATAACTCTATCCGTTCGCACTGTCAGTGTGAAATGATGATGATTTTTAGAGGCCTATCATTGTATATTGATTTCCAGAGCCCTTGTGACGCTACTGATGTGTGGTGAAAAGTAGACTGCCCGAATACTGTGGACCTGAGTTCTCTAATGTGAACATAGTATTTCAGAACCACATTAACAGACTGGCCTATTAAAGCATGTTTATTTTCGTCATTCCTTATTTGAACTCAACTCTTGTTAGTTCTGAGAAAAATAAAGAAAGCTATTAATAAACACACAAAAAGCAAATACAGTACATAATATTTGTTTGTGTGCGTGTCTGTGTGTTTGAATACCAACTGAATTTAAGATTGTTTTTGTAACAAAGTTTACTATACGCAAGGTTTAAATTGAAATCTTGAGATTACCATAAAATTGTAAACTACTGTAAAACGGTAAGTACATAAGAAGACAGAGTTTTGTAATGTAATACACGGAGATTAAGTGGCTTCAGAACTTTCAACGTAAAGAGGAGATATAAGACAAGGGTTAGTGTTCATAAAAATTTTTATATCGTTAAAAAATCCCGTTTGTATAAAACGGCATCTTACGATTATTCCATGTACTGGTACAGGGTGACACACGGGAATACGACGTTTTTGAACTGCGTAGTATTGAATGGACGTTGTGGCAGAAGGTTGTGGTGGGGCTCGTTCTTCTCCCAACAAGACACAATGTTAGTAGCAATGGAGCAGTAGACCTTGCAACATCGGCTGCTTGCGTATGACAGTGTTCGAAGTAGTGAGTCTATCACATCCACGCAGCGACTCTTCGCTGTCAATTCGATGTTGGTCGACGTGGAGCCGTTCCGAATTGGAACACAATCCCTAGATAGGTGGAAAAGTTTAGATCAACTGGGAACATTATAAAGAAGAAGCCAACAGGCCCTATACGCAGAGTAACGACACCGGAGAACGTAGGAAGGGTTAGAGGAGCACTGATTAGGAGCCCTAGACTGCATAAGCAATCAATCGTGAAACGGTCAGGCGAATTTACACAACGATTTGAAATTCCACCTATACAAAATTCTTGTGTAAAGGCGGTAGATTGCGGACAACGTGAGGACTTTGCTGTGAGTAATGCAAGTGATGGTGAGTGAAAATGTTCAATTGTTAATGACTGATGAAGCTCATTTTCATCTGGACGGGACCGTAAATATACATAACTTGCGTTATTGGGCACCTGAACAACAACGTCCTATTCACTCTCAACGAGTCACAGTGAGGTGTGCTGTTGGCTCTCTTGGAATTATTGGAGCGTATGTTTTTGAGAAAAAGTGCGTCACAGTCACTGTCAATTCGGGTCGTTACATTCACATGTTTCAAACGTTTTTCAGGCCAGAACTGTGAAGACGACGAATTGCCTTAAATAATGTCTGGTTTCAGCAAGATGGCGCTACGGCAAACACCGCGAACGATTCAATGAATGTTCTTCGACGGATGTTTCATGGACGTATCATTTCACGTTTTGGCGATGTTCTGTCACCTCCAAGGTCTCCCAACTTATTAATGTGTGACTTTTTCTGTGGGGGTACCTCAAAAGCCGTGTGTAGTCTAACAAAGTCCGCAATTTGGATGAGCTGAAGAATGCCATCATTCATGAAATTTCTGCCATCCCTCAAGAGATGTTGGCCCGTGTGAGGCAGAATTTCCAGCGAAGACTTGAAAACTGCATTGAAGAAGGTGTGTGTCACCTCGCTGACATTATTTTTCTTAATTAAGGTAGACCTTAACATAACTCAAATTCCATGTATTAAGCTGTAATTTTGTGTCAATACACCCACTTGAAGTTTAACATTTACTGAGTATTGGCTATTTAAAAACTGTCCGATTCCCGTGTGTCACCCTGTATAAGGCCACACTCAGATATTGTCTGATATTGGCTTCCTGTTGACCAAAGTAAAAAACGTAAGTTCATGCAAAATTTTAACCCAATATTATGCAGCTAGTTCATTTAATAATCTGATTCTTTGGTTTCTGTAAGATCATTCCCATGAACCATGCCTCTATTAACGGGGTTGTAACTTTAGTGTGCGTATTAAGTATTTCATCTGGTTAGTAGTTTTGATAAAGGGCTTCCTTCTATTCATCCTCCTGCAACATGACTCTTTTTCCACAGTTATATAGAGTTACAGTTATCCGAGTACAGTTATGACCTTTAGTTATACAGAGTCACTATTTATTGGAAAGGTACGTAAAATTGTTAATAATTTGGTTACCTAATTCTATATTCTTTTATATTTGCTGCATCTCTTTTGAAGAATATATGTTGCTTTGCTCCACAAAGGTTAATATCTTTGATGGATCGTTCATGCACTGAGACCCAACCGTTTAAATTCGTAACCGATGTCAACGTTTCACCGCTGACATGATTATTGTTTTTGCTTTTACCGCCTCTTGTTATATTCATTTGCAAAGGCTCTTTCATCAACAGTCATGTAAAATTCAAGAAATATCTCTCCCACTCGAAGGAGATTGTACACTATGTTACTTTCTTATGAGCAAAACTTCATGCAAATTTCTAAGTACTTTGTTAAATTAAGTAAATTTACTTAAACAGAACCTTAATTAGTCTTTAATTCTAACAGTATTAATAAATTTGTTTCTTTTATTATGACTGCGCGTTGATGGAAAACCCAGTCTCCGCGATAGTGACATGTCTAACCGGGGTCTCGTCTGCTTCCAGGCGCATAGCCTTACATAGAAATGATTTGTAATTAATTACAATAAATAACACTTTTGCCTAAAAAGAGTCCTTTAAATGTTTGTAAAAAATAAAATTAGTAGTGTAGACAAGAATTTGTACAACTCACACATAATGAAATTTAATACAAATATTTTCAGTCGTGTTATATATAGGCATGTTCGCAGTGCTGGGGACTGTTCGCAGTTACACACGAAGTCAGTTTATACCTGCTGTGAAGTTACTGAATTTATTATAGTGAGTGTTCACTGTTCTCGCCTCTCCAGACAATATTTTGTACAGACGTGATTTTGTCTGTCCGGTTTGAGGATACTGGACCAATTTTAAATCCTATCTAAGACGTTGCGTCGTGGAAGTGTGTTTACAACTTATGCAAAATCATTAATGATTGTTTGTGAGTTGATGTACAAATACATATACACGTTTTGATAAAATCTTAAAATACCCTAGCTGTGTGATATTTTGCTCATCCTCAGGCGTTTCGATTGGTTTGTGGCAGACCTCCACAGAAAAAGATGGAATTAGACTAAGGCTTTATTTGTTTTCTTATTTATTGTTTGCTTTTTCCTTATTTTTTTTAATTTTTTAATGTTCTCCTTGTTTCCTCAGATTTTGTTTTCAGATTATCGCTAAGGCATTTTAAAGAAACCTACGTACATTACATACAAACTCGCATTTGAATTTTGTCAAAAATATTTAAAGAGGGGGCATGTCTCGACGAAAGTGATTTTACGTGATCGCACATTGTATTAAAGTAAATAGTAAAAGTAGTGTAGTGGAATGTCAGTGGATAATATGATGTAGAAATTTACAAATGTCGCCAAATACTATCTGAGTTTAGTAACACCGGTTTACTTATCAGTTTTACGTTAGCCTTACGTTTGATATGTTTATTAAATATCCATGAACACACATATTGAATGTTGTAGAGTAACCGCCTAAGCTCTATTCGAAAACGGTACGAAATTAAGAGAGCTCTTACCTTGCGAAATAAGAATTATGTCAGTACATTTAAAAAATAATGAGGATGAGAGATTGTCACAGAATGAAATAGAACACATGTACTCTACAAAATAAATAGTCCAAACATGAAAAAACCTATCACCTCCCCCCCCACACACACACCGTGTACATGAAATTAAAAAAGTTCTTCGTTTACGACGGCGTTTTGTAAAGTTCTCTCCGGAATCCTGACGGATTTCTGATAAGTCTCAGATCTAGACGTCTAGATCTGAGATTGAAGAGCTGAGTCTAGACGTTGCCAGAGCTGAAGATCTTCTCAATTGACGGTCATAGACAAATCACCGATTAATTCATGACTCGGAAGCACTACCAGTCGGCTCCAGACATCCGGCCTTCGGATTTCTCCCATATATACAGTTTTTTCACTTCTTTGCTCAGAAATACGACATAAGATTAGCAATATATCCCAGTATACACTGAACGCGCAGAAGTATATAGGAGTCGCATATTCATTGTTCCTTTTGGCCATCGATGATAAGTAGTGCCCAGAATGGATGATGACCATCGAAGGGGCAATAATAATGGGAGATATTAGATGGCCCCTTACAAACACTATAATGCAACGTAGGATACCAGCCGAACACTAGCGAATCACGTAACGCCGTCCGGACGGGCGTTAGTGATGTGAAAATTCGCGAAGGAAAACGGTATACAATCAGTTACGCGGGTAGGAGAGAAAGCGGGACAGAATTCCTCAAGTCCATACATAAATTTACATTTTATTAAAATTATATAATTCTTTTATTGTGTAAATTGTAAAATTCGCATTCAAATATGTAGATTATAAATTGTATTTTTTATTAAATAGGCCTATTCATTGAATAAAAATATGCTTATTAATAGTTATAACATCTCAATAATTTTATTATATTTGCTTTTTATAATTGTAACATTTAAAATATGTATGATTTTAAAAATGTAAATACTTTAACGTAATTATAAAAGTGTATTTTAGATTCTGTAATAGGATGAAGAACAGGATTAGATTTTGACCACTGTCTTTGTGTGTGTCTGTGTGTGTGTGTGTGTGTGTGTGTGTGTGCAAATTTATAGGCCCTAATGCATGAACGTACATATTATTGCTAATTATCTGGAGGTGGTGGGCATGCCATAAACTTAAGGTGTCTTTTGTAATCCCCAGATCAACTCAATTACCTAGAACAAATGGGTATTTGTACTAACAATCAGTGCTATTCATGGGTGACTGAAGCTTCACACTATCTTCCGTGTACTCCAAAAGCGTAAAAAACGCAACCTACTCTGCTTCGCTCGTAATCTGCTTATGGAGTAAACATGGATACTATTACACACACAAGCACAAACACAAACGATTAAATGTGTTTTTTAAGTGCTCGTGCGCTCGTGTTCGTGTATCTTCGAACTTTTTTTTTACATTTTCTTGTTTTAAACAGATGTCTCCCCTAAAGAAAATATTTAAAGTAAAATCTGTAATAAAATGAAATATGGTGTACATAATTGTGTATTTCAAGTTTGTTCCTCGTTATGTATAAGTAAAATACATGAGTCCAAGAATAGAACATAATTAATACCAATGCACAGCTTATCTAGTTTAATGATTCCATTCGTTCTTCTTATTCAACGTGTATGCTAAAGTCATTGTATAATTAGTTTAGTGTCTTTAATATAAAAACTCATAGATGTTATAAGCATTACTTTTGAACAAAACCTTATTAACTTTGTTGCAGAATAATATAATACAAGATGCCAGTGTCCACTCAGCCGGAATTTCATGCAAATTGGACACGTTCAACGTCTGAAGTGTTTCAAGTTTAGCTCAATCAAATTATTTCTCTGCTCAGTGTCATTGTACGAAGATATTATAATCTCATTTATTAGACAATGACTTGACATTTCCTGACGATGTACTCAGTGACTATACCTGAGGCCACTCATGTTTTACAAACATATTACAAATTGATAGCCTAATTTTTACTTTGAAATGATTGTTCAGTTACAGTTGTTTTTTGTTTTAGCAACACTTTTCTCAAAGCTATAAAAACAACTGGATTCGTGGAATATATTTTCTATAACATTATTTTTTTGTACTTAATTAGTAAGTCAGTCTACATACTAAAACGTTAATAAATTCAATTATTTACGTGTCTCTAATGTAAATTTGGTTTTTCATTGTACTTTAAAAGCCTCAATAGGTTACTGCCTGACAATTGTAGATTAAATCACAAAACGTGCTTTTAAGTTTGGTATTCGCACGTTTCCTGTACAAAATGCTTTAATTTAATTAAAAAAGTTAAAGTTATTCATTGTCTTTTATAAATTAAATACAAAGTATTAAGCAAAACTTTTAAGTTACCTTGTTTCCAGACCCTCTAGTAGTTTACTAAACGCTTTCAATAATTTGTTTACTTAGCAGAGGTGCTAACAGATTACACTATACATAAACAGAGAATCTGGGTTTTCAAAACGTTATGTACCTTAATTCTAAACATGTTTAAAGTAACTTAAATTAGATTATCAGAACTGCTAATATTTAACGTGCAATAAGGTATTTGTATAGTGATAGTTTGTTATGTATAAAATATATAAATTACTGGTTTCTACTTCTTTATGTTAACTCACCTGCAACGGAAAGTCACAATATAAATATTTTATTGCTCAATTATGATACATATAACTTAAGTTAATAATAACAATATCTCTACCACCGAAGTACTTACGAGTTATAAAGAGTAGATCACATTTTGTGAGCACCTTGCTATATACGTCAGTAGGAAATAGATTAAATACGTTTGTACAAATCAAAATTAAAGTTTTTGGGATGGGAGATGGGACATTGTGTGTTTTCTAGGAATATAGACTTTCTCGAATACCATTCAGTTTTAAGTTCATTAAGTCGAATACCATTAAGTTCATTAAGTCTGTTGTCAGGATGATGTACATCGGTATTATAATATGACGATCTACTACATAAATAAATAATTTGAGGACTTGGATTATTGCTTTGCAGTTATTATGCAGAGGAAAAGAAACAATGTAAACAAATAAAAGGCGGTTATTTTCAAAATATTTATCATTAAAACTAACTGAAATGCAAATGATATTAATTTAAAAATTGAATATGCACAGTTATTTAAAACAGATTTTATAATTAAAAATTAACTGAATTTTAATTTTTTTCATATATAGATTGCAGTATGAGCAATTATTAAAAGACGCACAAATATTAAATATTAAATATTCAAGGTTTTGTACAGTATTTGGTCTTATTCCAGAGTGTCTCATACAATTCTTCAGTTTATTTAATATTAGAATAAGAAGTTTAAATTTTAATAAATTACTTTTAAAATATGGAATTTATATGGCCATCAATTACAATGATAATGAGGAATTCTCTGTTGATTTTCTGTGTGCCTTATTAATAAGGAATTTGTATTTTTATTGCCTTTTAAGATAAACAATGAGATGTATTCTGCCTCCAATTCAAATCTCAGACCCATCTTTACAACTTTCAAAACATATTTCTTTGGTTTCATATTTAAAAATTTAAGTTTTATAAGTTAACATTTCATACAGTTATCGTATTGATATCCTATCTGTACAGCCTTTGGCAACAATAGTTGATTAATGCAAAAAGCATTCTTTTAGACTAATATTACTAGACATTAAACCAATGAACTAATCAAATCTAAGATTTTATTCTGACAGTTTTCAGTATCAGCGTCTACTACCTTTCCATCTGTTTCTCTACTTACTTAAGGGTGTATGTGTATACGTATACAGTGAAACCTCTACTTCCGGACACCTCCGATAAGCGGACAACTCTCTTATACGGACACTTTTTAGGAACCAAGGAATTTTCTATATTTTACTATGTATTTCCCCCCTCCTATAGACGGACACTCTCTTGGCCGGACACAGACACTAAGAGTTATGGTATTATGTGTCATTAACCTCCCTTTTGCGGACAAAATGCTAACACGTTGGACTGGATTTTATTTTAATACTTTAAGTTACAATTCAATAATGTAAGAAATACGCCTATACAGCATAATTTTATTTATTTTCTTGGCACAAATACCGTAAGGTAGTTTTAATCCATTTGATTACCAACATAAGTTAAATCACAACACAGCAAGATCTGGTGAAAAAAAATAGATGTTCTTCAGGCCGTAGGATGGATTGATAAAGCATGGAAGGCCGTCACAGAAAGTACCGTTGTTAACTGCTTCAGAAAAGCGTCTTTTTGCAAAGATCCTATCCACTGTGAACCAACGGAAGCAGTACAGGTTCACGAAGACTTCACACAATTTGAAAGCCAATTTGTTCATGCAATTTGCAAGAATATCCTGAAATCGACTCCAGCTTAGCTATCGAGGACACAAGCACTCAGGTGAGATGCCGTTATGTTATCATGTTACTGTATTCGTGTTCAATGTAGGCAGTACCGTACTGTAAATTTTGCTTGTTTACGGTGTAATGATTATCCTTACAGTAGGTTTACTTTTTTCTTTCATATGCCCTTAGATTTCCAACCTGATCAATACTGCAACAAATGTTGATGATGATAGCGAACTAGAGGAAGAAATTGAAACTAACGGAGATACACGTAATCATTTTAACACCTACCAAACCACGCTACAAGGACTAAATGATCTTAAAATGTTTTACAAATTTAAGAATGATTCTAACGGTTTAAATATGATCTGCGATTTAATTATGGACACTGAAGAACAAATTGTAAAATTAAAATTCTCTAAACAAACTAGTTTGACAGACTTTTACAAACGGCAATAATTTTTTGTAAAAGACTGCAGTTGTATGATTTTTTATAAACTTAATAATACTGTATTTTAGTATTTTTTTATTATACAGTAGTACAGTACATTATAAACCACGAACTGTTATTTTTTGATATTTTGCTTTAAGGAACTGTTAAATAAAAATGTTAAATTGAGAAATAAATTAATTATTAGTACAGTAAAAGTAAAAGTGCATTTTCATACTTCATTTAACATTTCCTTAATTATGTTAAACAATTTTGAAAACTTTGTCACTCCCCATAGCCGGACACTCCCCTTATGCGGACAAAATTTATTTCACGGTAAGTGTCCGGACAAGGGAGGTTTCACTGTATATGCATTACCTTATGTGTAATACTTTGTGTACTCGAAAAATGTTTGTTTTAAGATATTACATTTTGAAGTATTATTACTTTGGTTCTATTATCATTATATTCTTCTAATACAGTTTTCGCCTTTTTTGTTAAATGTTATCGGCTTCTTTCACCGATAAAGAAGGCTGTCATCTATTAAACATTTTTGATAATTAGTTAGATAAGACAATTTACATTAAGAAGAAGTTTTTTTGTATGACTTGTTCTTCAGACCCAAAACAACTATCTTTACTGCGGCCACAACTACTGTAAACAATTCTGCGGCCACTCTCATTTTTGTCTCTATAATTTTTTGGTATTTCTTCCCTGACAGTGTATTCCCAGCTACTTTCTTATACGATCTCATGCCACAGTTAAATTTCAAGTATTATGTTATACATAAGAGGCCAAATGTTTGCTATATTTCTTGTATTTCGTTTTGTATCTGGGCCTACGTTTGCTTACATTTACATTCCCATTTAGAAAGTAAAATAATTGAAATAGAATTAATAGTAAATTACATTAAAATATCGTTGTGAGCTTGAGTGAAGATGACCTTACTGCAACAAGAATCTGGTGGAAAGTAAATCATTTTAGTTAAATCTACGTTGCAGTATGAAACACAATGTAACGTATTAATTTATTGTGCCTTGGAGTTTAATATATAATATTGACGAATGCAAAATTGTTATTAAATTATAACAAAATACATTTCTCCAGTATTCTAAATTGTGTATCGTAACAACATTTTAATTGGTTGCATGCTTCTTTCAATTAAGAGATGTATTGCTTATCTCGAAACTGGGTAAAATAAGTCTAATAATAAATATAGTTGGTAAAGCTTAAGTCACACAGCTTTATGATATTAATAGTATGAATCATAGTTGACTATTGTAATTCCAATTATCACTGTATTTTAAAAGTGTTCCAGATAATTAAAAATCTTATAATTTATACGTTCCTTAAGCTTTGATGTCTCAAAGAAACCTTACGTATTTTGTCTTTTCCTTTTCCTTTAACGCCTTTACCGCCCCTAGCAATCAACATAACTTTCACTTTTATGTAAAATGAAGAATAATTTATTTATTTACTCTGCTTCAGACTAAATAGGGCGACGAACCAAGATAAAAGGACGAGAAACATTAAATGAGCGAAAATTATTGATTGCAGCAGTCCTTTCTAAACACTTTCTAAACTGTTTTTTTTTTCAGTATACCGCATATGCTTATATCTTTATTTTATTTGACTCCACTCCTAACAGTCAACAATTGGAATTCAATTTGTTTGTAGATTCAATTTACATTTACTGTAATTCACTATATTCTGCATGATACTGATTGTATCTCAACACAAATGCTTGCAGTTTCTTATGTGGCATACACACACACAGAAAACAATATCTATTTATTTATATATTCATCGATTTTAATACAGTTTTACTGTCTGTAAAAGTAATTTATTTTAACTATTCAGTAAAAATATTATTTACAATTGATTAATTATTTGCACCAGTGTATGTATTTACAAGAAGTAGCTGATCGTTTCCTCTTAACGTGACCACAGCATACGTAAACCAGTGTTTACGTATGCTGTGGTCACGTTAAGAGGAAACGATCAGCTACTTAGTACGTATTATACAAGTGTTAAGCATATGCGTATGAAGAATGGTCTACTGTAGTTGTGTATTTTTTAATGCACGTCTACTTAGTACTCTCATAAGTAATGACGTAGAAACTGTTAGTCCACGAATTACCATTCAACAAGAAAGATGGAGAAACAATAGTGAAATGACAGAGGAATGTTTCCATAATCCGGGAATTCTGATGAATCGGATTGTTCCGTACAAAATTTCGATAATTAAGTTTGTAGATTCAACAAGTGAAGTGAATTAGCGGTTTGGACAAAACGACAGCACGTCGGTCCACAAGTACAAAGTGTCAGGTCCATAACTGCACAGGACTGTTTTTCCTTCCAGCGTACTTGGGGAATATTTTTGAAATTAATATTTATAATAATGTTATTTTTTGAATGCTTTATTTCTTTACATGTTACCGTCAATATGCGAGGGTGGATTGTTGGACAGCAAAGGATTCGTACTTAAAAGTCTTTTGATCTACGGACCGTTGTAAAAGTGTTGTAATAAGGCACTTTCGATATTTAAATAATCGTCAGGCCGAAACCAACAAAAGAATTGTAACTCCCTTCGCTTAAATATGTTATTTACATTTACTTATATTAGAGGAACATAAATAGGTATATATAAATTTATTAATATAATTTTTTATGTAATCAGGGCTCTGAGCCAGAATGGATCAAGTCCAAAATATTGTGTTTTTCTGTTAAGCATAGCATTATTTGGTAAAAACTCTATACGTTTCTGTGTAACAATATACCATATCTATAGTTTTATAATTAGCCACTAGATGGCAGTAGTCTCTACTGGATCTGAACAATTGGTGGGAAGTAGTCAGAGCTACAGTGAACCTAGTCCATTTTGGAAGTCTAGTTGAACCAGCTTACTTTAAATGTATGTTTCGTTTACTTGTTAACATTTAACAATATGTTCTGACTACTCTTCAGCTAGTGAATATTTTTTTTTTGTAAACAACTAATGTTTTTATTGTATCTGGAATGGCTTCAGATAAAGAGCGGTCTCCGACTGACTGGAACTCGGGTGAAGTTAAGGTTTAACTACAATTTTAGGTTATGTCAGTTTTGCTTATTTTTATTTTTTGTATAACTGTTTATTATAAGATATACGTTAATACTAAAATGCCTTATTTCTAAAACACGACATTTTAAAAATATACGCTTAATCGATTATTCGTTTTTGGGTAGGAGTTAAATTTGCTTTGCCAGCAGTGTGGGTCACAGTCCCTGTATCAAACTAAGTTCACCATAAGAAGACGCTTCTCTCTTTACGGCAACAAGAGTTTACAAATTGTATAAAAGTATTCAAGAGTTGACGACGTACGATAATTCTATACAGTAATAAATAAGCGCACGTTATGAATTTCTTATAACACAACAAAAACTTATCACGGTAGATTCAAGTTATCTTTTAAGTTTCATGTCTCAAAAAATAAACATTGTTTACTCAACCTTATGATGTAATCATTGGAATTTCTAATTTTATGAATAACAGATTAGTACAAGAATTTGTAAAACAATTATAATAGTATTCATTTAACTGTTACAATGTGTACGCATTTCAACAGCTTTTTAAATATTTAAGGAATTTTAAAGCTATTCAATATTATTTATTAACAACAGTGTGTAAAAATTGAGGTCTATGAATAACGGTTACCAATAAGTTATTACTTAATAGACTAACATATACCACATCTAGACACTCAACTATCCATTTACAGTTGACGCCCATTTACCCACTGTCATTCTCGAGGTGAAAGCCATTTTTTCTTTACGAATCCGAAAAATTTCTTACTATGTGTAGTACTTAATGTTTAACTAGATTTGGTAATAATTTGTTCGCCTACAATGTGTTTTAGAACATCGTGAAAATTTCTATGAAAGAAAACAGAATAGAAGAAAAACAAAAAGAGGGGATCGAATGTTTGTAAGATATTTGAAATCTGAAGCGTTTCGAGGAAGAAATTTTGACAAAAAATAATACAATAATTAAATAATAATAATAATAATAATAATAATACAATAACTTAATTATTAACGCTCTTAGTCTCCTATAAAGTCAGTTCCACGTAGGTATCTTAAATTGTGAAATTTGAGATATTTCTAATTTAACGATGACGGATATATACTAATTTGTGTAATTTTAAGTTTTTCTTTAATTGTTAAAGTAATTTTTAATGCCACAAAATTTTATTCTATCTGTATCTACAAACTTATATTAATTCAGTGTAAATAATATAACTTCAAAGAGATATATTTATTGTAATACCGTATTACTAATTATTTGAGATCACTTAAAAATGTGTGTCTGCAAACAGGCTTGTTATTATAAGTCCAATGTGTTTTAAATATTATAATTTCAATAATACAATAAATGTGGATACAAGTTTGTGGATCTTTTTCGTACACACGAATCACAAAATATACTTCAAGTCCCACATATTCTTTTTAACGTTATTACACAACTTAATAATACTTCAAATTTGTTGATGTGATTGAAAGCAAGCGTAAAGTTAGCTTCATAAAGTTATTAAAAAACTTTCAAACTCTCTACCCTCAAGGAGATTTCAGGGTTCCCAATAAGCCAACTCGATTTTATTTTTTTACTCTAATATATTCCCATATTAGTAAGTTGGTCAAAGATTTGGTAATTTTTTAAAATTTTTGGTTCATATGAAAGAATTTACTTTTCTTCTAGCTAAATAGAGGAAAAATTCAAAAACATAAATGTTTGTTTTGGAATTATATAAAAATTTACTTAAACCTTTATATACGTTTGTGTACTTTTGAAAGCGTTTAATGTAAAAACATTCTTCTTATAAATTAAAGTAAAAACTCCGCATTCAGAAGCGGACTGTGGCTGACAGCATATGTACTTTTTCCTGTGCCCTTTAAGTTTTGGCTGCGTTGACGTCATTAAAGAAACTGCTCTACTGATAAAAACTAAGGAAGTTTTCCTGTGTTTGACTATTCGAAAATTTACGGGCATACAACATACAAACCCACTCACATCTTTATAGTAAAAGATAAAGCAGATTAAAATTTATTGTTTATCATGCTAGGACAAAATATAATTATAACTAATTAGGCTGATTTGACTCATTATTTATTGGGTTACAGTTTTTGAGTACTGGGTTTTGGGTATTTTAGTTTGTCTTAATTTCTTAAACCTCGGCTAATTTTGCTCTGCATGCTATTAGCAGAGGCAAGTGACAGATCACTCTCACAGTTGCACACTCTCTAAGGAACTTTTCTAATAGGTACAATCAACAGATATATATATATATATATATATATATATATTGTAGCATGACAGATAAGCCCATAAAAATGAATGGTGAATTGATCATTAAAATAATATAATAACATGCTTAAATCCGAAGAAAGCAATATAATAAAGAATTAATTCAGAACAACCGTGCAGTACAATAATTGATTTAAAATATAAGTTCATATAAAATAAATGTTACAAGTGATGAATCATCAAAACCAATTTTAATAACTAAAGGTGAAAAAATATAACCCAGGAAGGTAAGGAGTAGATAAGGAAGAAACCCAGAACATAACTAAACCCACAACGAAGGTAAGGAGTAGATAAGGAAGAAACCCAGAACAAGGCAAGATCCACCATAAAAGGTGATGCATTTGAAGAAACAAGAAGAGTAGGTGAAGAAGGAACCCAAAAACCCGATGACATTCACAAGAAGATGAAGAAAATACAATTATAAGAAACCAGAAGAAAAGAAGACATTGATGAAGGAACAAGAAGAAGACAGCATCCACAAGAAGAAGGAATGCTCTTGTAAAAAACACCCATATCCCAAAATAAATAAAAAATAATAATAATAAAAAAGTATAACAAAATACTAATGCAAAAACCCACATGTAAAATAGATATAAGACCAAAAAAGTGTATAGAGTAAGAGTTGAAAGTGGACCAAGGTGAAATAATAATATAATGCCAAAGAACAAATCTTCATTGTAACCTACAATAGATCTCTTGATTTTAGTAAGACTATATAACCATTTAGAAATAGAATCAAGGAATGTAAAGAGAACCAGTGCAAGTTTTAGTATTATAAAAAACGAACCTTATGTTTCATCATTGGCATTCACAAACTATGTAAATAATGAAATAATACAACTTTTTAGTGACTTAATTTCTGTACAGAGGTAATATAATACATGTGTTAGCAAAGAACTGCCAATCTGTTTAAATGACATTTATTTAAATGATTAATAAAACAAAAGCAGACACAGAATGAAAAGTGAAGTGACAGGGTACAATTACCCAAAACCCAATTAAAAACAGTTAAAAACTGCTAATAAAACTTAGTATAAGGAATATAGAGAATACGAGTATAGTAAATAAGGTTTTGTTTATGTAGCATAAGATATTTAAAAATGTATTAGGAATAAGAAAATTTAAACAGTTCAGAACCACTAACATTCTTTAATTGTAAAATATTTGTTACAGGTATTATTGTTAATAATTAAGTAAGATGTTAGAATGGAAAAACATTCTTTATAAATAATATTTGTTATGTATTATTATTAAGCTTTGAGTATAAAAAATCTCTGATTTGTTGAAGACAACTATTATTTGGAATTATTTGTTATATGTTGACAGTATGAAACAAATACTAATTGTTATTTTGTTTAATAGAAGAAAATGTTTAATTTATGTTACAATGTCAAAAAGTCAGAGAGGGTATAACTCAATATGTATTATTTATAAAAATTTGTAGGTAAAAACTGTTAGGAATCTAGGCCAAATGTTAAAAACTGAACATCATCAAAACTGAGGAACTAAGTACTTAAATACATTTAAACTGAAGGGATTTAGATAAGGTAAACCAGAAACAAAGCCATGTAATTGGAAATATAACTAAGAAAGATTTTTAAAATTATAGCCAGAATTATTGATAAAAATGGAAATGACAGAACTCAAATATTTGGAGAGGGGAGACATTTATTCCAACATAATATTTTAAAAATTAACCAATTCATCTAATTGCAAGAAATTAAGGGAATATAAACCTTTTATTACAATATGAGATTTAATAATCATAAATATAACTTGATAATGGCAGAATTTGGAAAACAACAGGAAGCTAGACCTTAAAATTTAGAATATACAAAATGAAGGAAAATTATCAATTTTAGATCAAAAACTTAATACAACGGCATTATTAGGTATCAAAATACGCCGAATGAACTGAAGGATAAAATTAAGTAACAACTAGCTAATAAATTTGAAGAATAACCAAAGTATAATCAGTTATATAATGTAACTTTATTACATGCACAGGATGCAAAATAAAATTCGAACAATGGAAGGAATAATATTGCTTTGGCTAAGGTTTTAGTCGGAGATGAAGGAAGTTAATTAGTTAATTATTGAACGTTGTACGGGACACTTGACACGAGCATTTTAACCCTATTAACCTAGTTACGAATACCGCAATGGCGAATAATGATACGATCCGTAAGTGAAAATCGCGAGTTGCGGTAAAAAACATTTTTAAAGTCATACACAGTGAAATAAACATCTACAAACACCGAACTAACATTATACAGCACAGAACACCAGTGGAAATAACATTAAACCCGATAAAACAGTAATAAAATTTAACCAAAAAGTGACTAACATATGACATAACCAACAAAAGCGAAATTGACTTATATCTACACCAGTTTTCCGAATACAACACCAAAACTGAGCCAGAGACACTGCACCAACACCAGAAGGAAGATTTGCAGACACCAGGACCTAAATTCACAAGGAAAACATCTTTATTTGAACATCAAAACTGCGAGGTGACGATTTCCAACTTCAGCGGCGGCCATTACTGATTTCCAACAACCCAACTGAACACAGCCATCTACTGCAGCTGGACGGTTCGCAACCTATTTACTTATTTCTATACTTTAAATCAAATATATGTACTGTTATAATTATGAATTTACCTTGTAATGTTATACTTTTCAATCTTTCCCCTATTTCTCTGACTTTCCCTAACATAGCTGTTCAAAGAACCTTTATATAAAAATTTTGTAATAACAAAACGATACCCTGAGAATCGATTTACATATCGACAAGAGTCAAAATACCTAATTGTTAATAAAATTATTAATACATTTCATATTTAAACAGTTTTTTATTTCTGAATATAGCCATTTAACACAATACCTTAATTTAAACAGAAATTACTACAAGAATTTCATCGCCAGAAGGAAGATAACCTCCAAACTGAAAATAAACAAGGATCGATTGCTATTGGAGACAATCCTATAAGTGGCTGGAGTTTTTTAACAAATACCCAAAAGCCTATAAAACATTTAAATTAAGTGATAAACGTTTCGGAACACCACGAAACTTAATTAATTAATTGTTCTTAATTAATTAGTTAATAAAAGAAAAAATTAATTTAAAAAAATTTTTTTATCAACAATTTTTATTGTTACACTAACACATATTTATATATTTTGTAACACGACACAACACTATTACACGTTTCGTTACAAATTGGCTAGCCCAACAGTGGGGCTTAAAACAAAATGAAGCAGACCAGATAAGGACATTAAGTAGAAAGGATTCGTTACAAATTGGCGCACAACTGAGGGGCTTTAATTAGCGATTGAAAGACCACTACAAACTGCCCAATCCCTAATTGGAGTTTGGCAGCAGCTATAAAGCCAGAGAAAGGCAAAAATGCAACGACGTGCAACCTCTAAGAAACGGGCGGCGGAGGCCGAAAAGGAAGTTGAAATGGATATGGAAAATAAAGAGGCGACGCCGGTGGAAGATGTGGAAAGGTTGTTACCACCAATATTATCTAAACAACCCACACAACCAGAAGAACAACCTGAAATGCCCACACAGACAGGGGAGGTCAATCTCCAGGAGAAGGAGGCAGAGAAATCCAAGACCATTGAAGAAACGAAGATGGATAAGCTGATGGAAATGTTCCTACGGGAATTCAAATCTTTGAAGGAAGACAATAATAAAAAGATGGGAGGAATGGAAAAGAAAATGGATCACACACAAGAAGAAAATAGTAAGGAAAGGAAGGAAGACAACCAGTCCTTGAAGGAAGAATTGTGGGAGAATAGTAAGAAGTTGGAAGAAAGGATGGGAGGAAAATTAGAAGGATTGAAGGAAGACAACCATTTGTTTAAGGAAGAATTCAAAGCAACTAAGGAAGAATTGATTAATAAAATTGAAAACACCAATCAGAAAATTGATGAAACTAGGGAGAAGATAGAATAGGACAACCAACAATTGAAGGAAGAGCTGAGGGAGAATAGCAAGAAAATGGAGGAAAAATTCGAGAAGAATAACAAGAAAATGGAAGAGAAGATGGGGGAGAAATTGGAAGAATTGATAGAGGACAACCAAATGTTAAGAGAAGAATTGAGGGAGGTCAATCAGGAGAATCTGGACAAGCTAGACGAAAGGATGGAATTGTTAAGAGAAGAACTGAACAAGGAAATCAACGTTAACAAGAAAGCTATGAATAAAAAATTAGAAGAAGAAAACATAATGATGAATCAACAGATCCAAGAAATTTACGGAAAATGCAACCAGAACGAAAAGGAAGTACAAGAATTCAAGGAAGTAGTAAACATCAAGTTTACGAATATCGAAGAGCATAGTCGCAGGAAAGTGGAAGAACAACGGAAGGAGACTCAGGAAGAATTTGGGAGAGTACGGAGCCAAGTCGCGGAACCGTGTGATGGGATGCAAGAGGCTATGACCAATATCACGGGTCAGGTACGGCAAAGCGAAGAAGAGATGGAAGCTTTGAGGAATAGACCTACTCATTTCACCGGATTACCCATCAACGAAAACCGAGAATGTTTGAACTTCCGGCAATATAAGAGGAAACCAATGGAGTTCCTGGCGAGGATAGAAGAGTACTTCGCCAAACATAGAGGGAGTCAATGGAGCAACAACCGGGAGATACTGGACGAGTCATTCAGGGAGATGACAGATAACTGGTGGATGGCGAATCGTAGCAAGATTGCAGACTACCAGCAGTTCAGGAAAATGTTTAATCCAAATACTGGTCCGAAACAACACAGAACCTGATCAGAGACAATATTTGTAATGGACGATACAGGGCCCAAATAGGCAATACCATGACAGCCTATTTCTTAGGGAAGGTGTGCCTGGCAAAACACCTCGAGCCGGCTATACCCGAAGAGTGTCTGGTGAGTAAACTGTCGTATCATTATGACGAGGATATTGTCAGGGCAAGGAGAGGTAGCCAGACCAAGACGGTGCAGGCCATGACGGAGTTGTTAGAAAGTTACGAGAATGAAGAGAACTACCGCCAGAGCAATAGGAGGAATGAGCGACCGGAGGCGAGGACGAACCAGTACCCTAGTAACGGCAATAACCATCCCGGAAACCGAAACCAACAAAGTAATTACGACGGCAATAATAACCCGCCGCGTAATAACAACAACTTTAACGGAAACCCGAACGGTAATAGGAACAGTAATCCATATCCTAACAACCGTAACAATTATTATCAGCCCCCTAACAGCCCGTATAGTCAGAGAAATCCCTACCCCGGTAATAATGAAAGATATTACCGGCCCAACAGAAATTACTATAATAATAATAATAGAGTTTCCCGCCCGAGGGTTAATTTTATAAGAGCGGAAGATCGAGGTCCGAGAAGGTACTACCAACAACGGAGGAACAGTTTCCACGGTGAAGATCGAAGACGGAGAAGTGAAGAACGGGACGGTCCACGCCACGAACATGGAAGAAGGAGTACCAGCCTGGAGGATCCTGGCCGACAACAATACAGGGAAATAACCTTCGAACAGGATACAGCGCGGCAGGAACCGACACAGAGTTTCCAAACGATGCCTCGGTTAATCCGAGTCCTAACGATGACCACAATAATTTAAACGGGAGGAGGCAGTAATAAACTATTACGACCCGTTGCTGCTTCTACTTCCTGGGTTTTATAAAAATGAGTTGCAAGAAGCAACCAAATTAAAGAACATCACAATAATAAGTAACAATTATTTAAAAAATATAAGAACAGAACTTCTAGAGGAAAACGAAAAGAGCCTCGATAATAATAACAATGAGATATTGTATATAACAGCGAAGGTAGAAGGAATTCCCGCGAAAATCATGATTGACACCGGTGCAAATATTTCTATCATAAATGCAAATGAACTGGAAAGAATCCAGAGAGAATGTGGGAAAACTTTGCCTATGCTACCAGTGAATAACACTGTTTTGATAGGTCCAACTGGCCGCCAGAACAAAACTATCAGGAAGCAAGTTTCCTTAAGTATCGTTAGCCGTGATATAGCTTTAGACATGGAATTTTTGATCGCCACCGGATTACCATTCAATATACTGGTAGGTTGCGATATTCTAAGAAGGTACTCCGCCATTATCGACCTTAACCAATAGAAAGTATTCACTTTTCCCAGACGGAATAACGTGGATCGCAGATTTGGTAGGAGGCGCGAATATACTTCCCAGCCCAATACACCAACAACTTCGTAAAATAAACTTCGTAACGAACAGCCCCCTTTATAAACCAATTGTATACAAAAATGGAGGAGAGGATTTATGGTCAGTAAAGATACAAGAGATACCGGACTTCCAGTGCGGAACCAACAACGAAAAAATACCTGTACACTTAGCAGATCGTTTAATCAATGTATACGAGAAATACAAATCAGTGTTTTCAGACGTGCCAGGTAAGGTTAAAAACTATCAGTGCAAACTTGAGTTCAAAGAAAACGTGGAGTTTAACCGGAGGTCATACCCAATCGCGCATTCGCTTAAAGAGGCCGTGAGAACAGAAATTAATAAAATGATCAGCAATGACATAATTGAGATTAATCAATCTCCTTACACTAGTCCAATTATTGCTGTTCCCAAGAAAAACGGACAAGTCCGGCTCTGTTTGGATGCGCGCGAGCTAAATAAAACCATTGTGAATGACCGAACATCACCCGGTGAAATAGAGGAGATACTCAAACGTTTCCACGGCACTAAGTTTATCAGTACCTGGGACACTGTATGTGGTTATTGGCAAGTGGAGTTGCATCCACAAAGCCGTCAGTAGGTGGCGTTCATTTTCGAAGGGCGCAATTACCAGTTCAAGAGACTGCCCTTCGGACTTGTAAACTCAGTAGCCATCTTTGTGGCTTGTATGGACCAAATACTTGGACAAGAAGCTCTCCAGTTTACCACAGTCTATGTAGACGATTTGCTCATTACGTCAGAAACCTGGGAGGAACACTGTTATCGAGTAGAATATGTACTCAGAAAGTTAGCGCAAAATAACATAACTTTGAAATTGGAGAAATCCAAGTTCATTGCGCGCGAAGTACAATTCTTAGGTTTCAACCTAGACGATAGAGGTATTACCCCGTCAGCAGAGAAAGTGGAGGCAATTCAGAAGTTTCCACAACCAAGAAACAGGAAACAGTTACAATCTTTCCTCGGACTCTGTAACTATTACAGAAAGTTTCAGCACAAATATTCCGAGTTGACAGCCAAGTTTCAACCACAATTGTCTGCGAAAAACAAATGGACCTGGGGTGAAGAACAAGATATTACCTTCCGACTGATAAAAGAAAAGTTTTGGAGAGCGTTATACTTCGTCATCCGGATTTTAAGAAACCATTCTTTTTGAATTGCGATGCCAGCGACATCAGCTTAGGAACAACACTTTACCAGGAAGATGAGGAGGGTTACCATCTGATAATAAGCTTCGCTAGTCGTATACTGAATCAATGCGAAAAGAATTATAATGTAACCGAAAAAGAATTGGTTAGCGTGGTATTCGCATGCAGCAAGTTCCGGACATACATTCTCGGGTATCCAGTCACTGTTCGCACTGATCATAAATCCATCTCATTTCTACGTAGGTGCAAATTGAGTCACGGCCGATTGGCTAGATGGGTACTCGCCCGACAAGAATACAATTTAAAATGGGAGTATATTCCGGGAAAAAAGAATGTGGTAGTCGATGTATTATTACGGATCAATTTGGAAGACCAGACCTTCGAGGGGGAGAAGGAGAGCTTAGTTAAAATTTAAAACTTATTTATAACCAGATCCGATCTACAAGCCCTATTGATAAACATCCGTATCCACCAACAGTCTGACCCTAAACTGAAAAACATAATCAGTCGATTGGAAGCCGACGATGACACCGTTTCCAAATACTACCATCTCAATAAAGGAATACTATTCGTAAAAACAGCATTGGATGAAGAAACATGGAAGGTGATAATTCCGCACCAAATCGAAAAGGAAGTTATAATCGATTATCATATAAGGTATGGCCATATGGGAGCGCTAAAAGTGATACAGGCTTTAGAAGAAAATTGCAAAATAAAGAACATTAACCGAAAGGTAAGAAATTACCTGAAATCTGGTAATATTTGCCAGTGTGTTAAGATTAACAATGAGAAGAAAGAGGGTATAATGATACCAATAATATCAAACGCAAAACTAGAAAAAGTGTTCTTAGATATCTGCGGGCCATTTCCCCGTAGCGGCGGTCGACACAGGTACAAGTACCTAATAATAATCATGGACCATTATACTAAATACATAAAGCTATATCCGGTTAATCGGGCAACCACAGCGAAAGTTCTTGCGGTAATAATAGACTTGTATGTGCCAGATATCGGTAAACCATCTTCAATTATTACCGACCATGGTACTCAATTTGAAGGGAGAAGATGGCGAGACACATTATTATCACTTGGGATTAAAACCTATAAGACGTCAGTCTACCACCCAAGTAGTAATCCGGCTGAGAGGGTACTGAGAGAAGTGGGTAGAATTTTGCGAACGTACTGTCACAACCAACAGAAAAAGTGGCAAAAGTACTTAGCAGCAACAGAGAAATTCCTAAATTTCGCCCACCATCCAGCTATAGGAATTACCCCTTACTCCGCCATGTATGAGAAGCCAACCCCCCGAGAAATTGAAGAAATAATCGAGTTCCCAACAAACAATGATCGTAAGTTTGACCAGGTGAAATTCTATAACAAAGTAGCCGAAGACCAAGAAAAACGGCAAGCCAAATATCAAAAGGCAATAGGACGTATAATAACTTACAAAGAGGGTGAGAAAGTTCTATTAAAAAATCGAGAACTGCCCAGCACCCTAGAAGGGATAACAAAAAAGTTATTATTACTATATACAGGACCATATGTTGTTGTAAAGAATAATCATAATAATACCTATGAACTGAGAGAAATAGTTTCCGGAACAGTTAAAGGTGTGTACAACCAAGCATCCATGAAAAAGTATTATGAAGAATGAATTAAAATTTAGTATTTTATAAAAAATAAAAAAAAAATTCTAAAATAAAAGTAAGACCAACTTACTACAACTAATTTTGGGAAAAACTTTATGGTAATTAAAAAGGAAGAATTTAGAATTTTATAAAAATAAAAAATTCTAAAATAAAAGTAAGACCAACTTACTACAACTAATTTTGTGAAAAAACTTTATGGTAATTAAAAAGGAAGAATTTAGAATTTTATAAAAACAAACAAATTCAAAAATAATTGTAAGACCAACTTACTACAACTAATTTTGTGAAAAAAATTTATGGTAATTAGAAAGGAAGAATTTAGAATTTTGTAAAACCAAAAAATTCTAAAATAATAGTAAGACCAACTTACTACAACTAATTTTGAGAAAGAACATTTGAAGCAATTAAAAGAATTAGAATTTAGAATTATATTATAAAAATTAAAAAATTAAGTAAGCACATCTTACTACACACAGTTTTGAAGGAAACAATTTGGAAATAAATGAATTAAAAAGAATTTGAATTTTGAGTAAAACCTCAAAATCCTAAAATAAAATACGATCAACTTATTACAAATGATTTATGAAAAATATTATGGAAATAGATGAAAAGAAGAATTTGAATTTTGATAAAACTAACAAAGTTCTAAAAATAAATATGTTCCATTTATAAACAAATTTATAAGAAAATAATATGATTAATTCAGAAAAAAGAATTAAATATAATCCAGAATAAATGTGAATATCTAGCATTTGAAGGAGTAGAGAAGAAAAACAAAAAAGAGTGTGATATACAAGAGAAGGCAATAATTTGGAAACGAAGAGAAGAAACTGTTATTATAATAAAATTATAAAAATCCGAAAAAAAAATAACTAAGCACGACCTATGACTAACTTCTTATGAAACAATTATGGAAACAGATAATCAAGAAAGATGATTATGATATTACTCAGTTCTGAAAAAACAAAGAACAACAACTCATACCAAACATATGGAGAAAATGGTTTTGAACAAATAATAATAATAAAACCTATATAAAACGCAAAGAAAAGCAGTACCACATGAAATATAATATAAATAAATTAATTTTAATGAATGTGAAGGCGGATTAATGACTTTCTGAGAGAAAAGAAAGAAAAATATAGTTGAATAATATGATCACAATAACAACCTGAATATCAATTACAAAGAAATTTTTGAAACAATTAAATATAATAAAATAAGACATTCAAATAATGAATAAGAACCAAAGAGAAAATACTGTATATAAAACCATGCTAACAATGTAATTAACCAGAAGGAAGTGTAATGAGAATTCAGAGGGAGAAGGAAAGAGTTACACTATAACTAGTAACAAGAAGAATTAACAAAAGTTTCCAACCATAATTAAAATAATATATCAGACGAGCTAAGAGTTTAGAAAAATATATATAATGAGTATAATAAGAATTAAGAAGATTTATTAAGATAGAAAATGTGAGATAATCTGAGAAACTACGAAGTGAAGAATCCAAAGATATTTTTATTAGTCGACAATGAGACTACTTTTTATTTAATTTATTCGATGACTGACTTTAGATAATTCCAGCAGCTTTATGTTTCTTGAGCAGAGATGAATGTGCCTCTGGACTCAAATTGTAGAAGTGGTGTATGGCCACCAGAGTTGTGAAGCCTACAGTGCCCCTCTGAACTGCCCCAGCCCACAGGATAGGGAACGTTAGGGAATTAATATCCCAAGGATACAACACGAAGTTTATAAGGAAAGAAAATGTATAATAATAATAATGATATATATCAGAAGACACTAACTATCCAAGAAGGATAAAAAGTCAGATAAGTGACTATATATATAAAATTTATGAAGCTCAACTATAAAAAAGTCAATATAGAAATGGAGAGGAAAATGAAGTATAAAAAATAAAAAAATTGTCATAAGAAATTATTTCATCCATAATCAAGTCTGAAATAATTACTTCTGGAGGAGAGCAATCTGTAGCATGACACATAAGCCCATAAAAATGAATGGTGAATTGATCATTAAAATAATATAATAACATGTTTAAATCCGAAGAAAGCAATATAATAAAGAATTAATTCAGAACAACCGTGCAGTACAATCATTGATTTAAAATATAAGTTCATATAAAATAAGTGTTACAAGTGATGAATCATCAAAACCAATTTTAATAACTAAAGGTGAAAAAATATAACCCAGGAAGGTAAGGAGTAGATAAGGAAGAAACCCAGAACATAACTAAACCCACAACGAAGGTAAGGAGTAGATAAGGAAGAAACCCAGAACAAGGCAAGATCCACCATAAAAGGTGATGCATTAGAAGAAACAAGAAGAGTAGGTGAAGAAGGAACCCAAAAACCCGATGACATCCACAAGAAGATGAAGAAAATACAATTATAAGAAACCAGAAGAAAAGAAGACATCGATGAAGAAACAAGAAGAAGACAGCACCCACAAGAAGAAGGAATGCTCTTGTATAAAACAGCCATATCCCAAAATAAATAAAAATAATAATAATAATAATAAAGTATAACAAAGTATTAATGCAAAAACCCACATGTACAATAGATATAAGACCAAAAAAGTGTATAGAGTAAGAGTTGAAAGTGGACCAAGGTGAAATAATAATATAATACCAAAGAACAAATCTTCATTGTAACCTACAATAGATCTCTTGATTTTAGTAAGACTATATAACCATTTAGAAATAGAATCAAGGAATGTAAAGAGAACAAGTGCAAGTTTTAGTATTATAAAAAACGAACCAGATGTCACAATCCACATCCCACATAACTCAACTCTGGCATCTTTTGATATAACCAATTTATACACTAATGTCCCCATCAAAGAAACCATCCAAACACTAGAACAACTACTCAGACAAAACAACACACCTGAAACACACATACAAGAAATCATCACACTGACCAAACTAATAACTGAACAAAATTACTTTACATACAATAACAAGATATACACACAAACAGAAGGTCTCCCAATGGGCTCCCCCATATCAGGAATACTAGCAGAAATATATATACACAACATAGAACAGAACCACATAATAAACAACAACAAATACACTAACAAAATTATATATTGGCACAGGTATGTAGATGATATATTACTTTTATTCAAAGGCAACACAAGACAAGTTGAAAACTTCCACAAATACATAAACACTATACACCACAAATTAAAATTTACACTGGAAATTGAACAAAACAATAGTATAAATTTTCTTGACCTAACAATTAACAAAACTAACAACACACACACATACAAAATATACAGGAAACCAACCACAACTGACATGGTTATACACAACACATCAAACCACCCAACATAACATAAACATGCGGCCTTCAACCATATGCTCCATAGACTAACTAAAATACCCTTAAATAAACAAGATTACACCGACGAACTCAACACAATAAAATACATAGCAATCAAAAACGGTTACAACCCTAATTTAATAAACACACTACACAAACGCATCAAAAACAAAAACAACAAAACACAAAATACCATCAGCGCACAACACAATAAATACATCACACTCACATACCACAACTCCTACACACACAAAATCGCCAACACATTCAGAAAACACAAATACAAAATAACATACAGAACAACCAATACCATTACAAAACACATCAATAATACAAACACAGACATAGACAAATATAACAAAACAGGTGTTTACAAATTAAAATGTAATGACTGCAATAGTTTCTACATCGGCCAGACAGGAAGATCTTTTTCATCCCGTTATTCTGAACATTTGAAAGCTCTAACCAACAACAATATACACTCCGCATTTGCCACACACATACACACAGAAAACCACAGTTACACCAACATAGACACCAATCTCGAAATTTTACATTACTTATCTAAAGGCCGAAAACTCAACACAACTGAACAATACGAAATATATAAACACCACACAACACAACCGAACAACATACTCAACGATCAATTACAATATAAATCACATACACTTTTTGACACAATTTTACAAAAAACAAACATCAAGTTGAATCCCTGCACCAATCCCCTTCCTCCACACACCACCCCCACTACACCTTCCACACAAAAACCGTTACGAAATGATGGCAGTCTGACTAAAAGCTGAAGAAGGCGGATACTTAAGCCGAAACGCGTCCGACGAAAAAAGTAAGTTTTTCACAAGATAAAGTTCATTTTTAGTAAAGTGATTGCTGATATATATCAAGCAATATATGCGTCTTTTGTATTGTCTAGGCTGGATCTATCATTGCTTGAACGCTTTGAGGCGTCTGTTACGGACAAAGAGAATCTCCCTGCCCTAACAGAAATTATGCAATTTTTAACCGCTATGGCGGAACAGAAAGAACAGGCATCTTTGGAATCGACTTTACCTGCTCTTCCTAGCACTAGCCACCAGAAAACCCAGAAGGTTTCCTTTTCTAAGGCTACTCCTCTTGCTGTGTCTACGTTATCTGCGGAGGTTACGCAACGGGATGCATCTAGTTCACGTTGCCTTCATTGCGATTCCCGGACCCATGTGCTTCTCAAGTGTCCGGCGTGGCTGAGTAAGGACCCTAGGGCTCGATTTCAAAGTCTTAAAAATAACAAATGTTGTCTTTCGTGCCTCCAACATAAACATTCGGGCTGGTGCAAAAATAGGTGCAAAACGTGTGGCTCTAAGTACCACCACACTTTACTTCATTTCAAAAATGCCCGTCCGTCTCCGTCCCGTTCACAGATTTCTGACACAGCTGAACTCAAGGCTTCGGGGTCATCGCTTGTTGATCTGTCTACCACTACTCTGACCGTGTCTCTGCCCCATCCTGCAGGGGTTCTTTTAGCCACCTGTCTAGCAGTCTTGTCGTCTCCCAATGGTGGTTATATTGTAGTTAGGGCCATCCTGGATAGCGCGTCCCATGCTTCTTTCATAACTGAAGCATGTGCATCTCGCTTAAAGTGTGCTTGTTTTGACGCTTCAGTAAGTGTCAATGGGGTAGGTGATATTGCCACCAAAGCAAAAAAGGTGTGCCATCTGTCCTTGGAAACTTTAAAACGCGAGGTTGTGGCATCTAACCATGCTTTTATAATTCTTTCTAAGATCTCGTCGGACTCACCTAGGTTCCAGGTGTTGCCTGAAGTTAAGCAGGCTACAAAAGACCTTTTGTTAGCTGACCCTACCTTCGATGTAGCAGCCCCAATTGATGCGTTGTTTGGAGACGATATTGTAGCGGCTATTCTTATGGGAGAGACTATTCCTTTGGGTGCAGGTTTGCCTGTTGCAGTTAGGACACGTTTTGGGTTTGTGATTATGGGTAGAGCCCCAATTTCACTTAATTGTGCATTGACTTGTGCTAGCGGTCTCACTGGCCTTCCTTTGGATCTAGTATCTGCACATCAGCTTCACTCTCATTTCCACCACTTTTATCCTTCCGTCACAACGTTATCAACGGATACAACAAACCTACTTGAGCAAGTTCATCGTTTTTGGGAGGTCGAAGAGCCTCCAGCTGTACCCCACCAATTATCTGAAGAGGATCACTTTGCTGAAAGGTTTTACATGGAGTCAACAAGTCGGTTGTCGTCGGGTCGTTACCAGGTGCGCTTGCCGTTCTTCAAAAACTCTTCTCACATTTTGGGAAATTCCCTTAAGGGAGCCATGTCTCGGTTTTTTGCGTTAGAAAGGAAATTTGCGGCGAACAGTCAGTTTAAGAGCCAGTATGTACAATTTATAACGGATTATGTCGCTCAGGGGCATATGTCGTTGGTGTCTGACCCCAATTTTCCAAAATATTTCATCCCTCATCATGGTATCTTTAAAGTTAGAGGTGATACTTCAAAAATAAGGGTGGTGTTTGACGCCAGCATGAAGACGTCCTCTGGGCTTTCCTTAAAAGACGTGTTATGTGTCGGCCATAAGTTGCAGACCTTACTGTCCGACGTTTTGACTTTGTTTCGGCGGTTTAGCCATGTTTTCACGTGCGACATCGAACAGATGTATCGCCAAATTGCTACGCATCCTGATGACTCGGCGTACCTGTGTATTTTATGGCGTGAGGAGGTTACCGCCCCACTAAGGGTTTTCGCTTTGCGTACCGTTACTTACGGGCTGGCTTGCGCCCCTTTTCAGGCGTTGCGAACCTTGCAGCGGCTGGCTCATGATGAGGCAGTTAATTTTCCTGCGGGAGCGGCGGTACTTAGACGTAATATTTTTCTTGATGATATTGCTGCTGGCACTGATTCAAAATCAGAGCTTTGCAAATTACAACGGGAATTAATTCTGTTGTTGTCTTCAGGAGGGTTCAATTTGAAAAAATGGTGTACTAATCAACCCGACTGCCTACCTGAATCAGCCGCTCCGAGTGATTCCGTCGTTGCTAAGGATAAGGATATTCTGGGTTTAAGTTGGGACCATTCAACCGATTGCTTCTCATTTCCTCCTTTGGCCTGTTGCAGCAATGCTCAGGTTCAATTTACCAAACGTGTCGTGTTATCCCAGATGGCACAATTATTTGACCCATGTGGTTGGCTTTCGCCAGTGATTTTCAGGGCCAAGGCTTTTTTCCAAAAACTCTGGGCTGAGGGCTTGGACTGGGATGCTCCTCTAAGTGATGACTTAAATGATTATTTGATTCAATTCCTGTCGTCTTTGAATCATCTTTCGGTAATTACTATTTCCCGGCCATTCCTCCCTAAAGGTGGGCATATGGAAAGGGTTATATTGCATGGTTTCTGTGATGCTTCCTAGTTGGGTTACGCGGCCGTCCTCTATCTGTCCATTTATACTGACTCTGGTCCTCCGTTGGTTTCGTTCGTGTCGTCTAAAACTGAAGTGGCACCTCTTAAAACTTTATCAATCCCAGGTTTGGAGTTGTTGGGAGTTTGTCTTTTAGCCAAACTTGTTCGTCATTATGTTGGCTTATTCTCGTCATGTATTCAGTTGAGTCAAGTTTTCTTATGGACGGACTCGACGATTGTCTTGGATTGGCTGAATATGCCTACTTTTAAATTAAAGACGTTTATTGCTAATCGGGTGGCTGCCATTACCGAGTGGACCGATACCAAATCTTGGCGTCATGTTCATGGTGTTTCTAACCCCGCTGATTTAGCCTCTAGAGGTACGTCACTCTCCAGCCTCCGGTCGTCGACATTGTGGTAGTCAGGGCCAGATTGGTTAAAGCTTGATGCTCTGCACTGGCCCCCTATTCATTATCGCCCGAATCACGACGTGCAAGATGTTGCCTTGGAGACCAAGGTCTCTTCGTTTCTCACTCAGGAGCCCCGGGTGGAATTGTTTGAACACTTGTCCTCGTGGCCCTTAGTGGTGGCCCTTAGTTACCTCAGTCATCTTAAGGTGGGCTATGCCTTCGCGGGTTGAAGCTTCCACAGCCATGGATTGGAAGAAGTTGGCTGTTAAGTATATTTTACGCTACATTCAGCGCAGCGTGTTTGGACAGGAGCTCGCGGCTCTTCGTTTAGGTAAGCGGCTCCCGGTCCGCATTCAGCGCCTGGTCCCGTTTATAGATGATTTTGGCCTCATTCGAGTACGCGGTCGCTTGACCAACTCTGCGGTTACTAGAAATCGTTTTCCGGTTTTACTGCCCAAGCATCACCACCTAGTAGGGTTGCTAATTCATCACACCCATGTGTGGTTAGGTCATGCTGGGCCCTTGCAAGTTCAATTTCAGCTTGCCCAAAATTATTGAATTTTGTCCGCACGTCAGGTCATAAGAACCATAATTTGGAAATGTCTTCCTTGTTTCAGGGAGCGTCCTCGCCCCACCAACCCGTTAATGGGGGATCTGCCAATCCCTAGGGTTAATCCGGCACCTCCATTTTATTCTTCCGGCATGGATTATGCTGGCCCCTTTTTGGTACGGGCTTACGCTATTCGGAAGGCACCTATAGTCAAAGCGTATCTATGCATATTCATCTGCTTAGCCACTAAAGCAGTTCACTTTGAAGTGGCTATGGATCTTTCAACGCCCCAGTTTATTGATGTGTTGAGGCGGTTTATTAGTCGTCGTCGTGCTCCGAAAACACTGTATTCGGATTGTGGTAGGAATTTTGTGGGGTCGCGCTCCGAACTTAAACGGGAGCTCAAAAATGTTCTTTCCAATCCTGACCAGTCAGCTCAGATAACAGCTTTTGCTGTTGACAATAACATTGAATTTAAATTTATCCCTCCGTCTGCCCCTCATCAGGGTGGCTTGTGGGAACGGGCTGTCCAGTCGGCCAAGTTTCACATGAAACGCATGATTGGGACCAGGTCGCTGACAGTAGCAGAATTTTCCTCTTTATGCATTCGCATTGAGGGAATCTTAAATTCCCGTCCTTTAACTGCCCTATCTTCAGATCCAAGTGATTACCAGGCTCTAACGCCTGGTCATTTTTTGGTTGGCCGCCCCATTACCGCGCCCTCGGAAGCTGAAGTCTCGTTAAATGAAGGGACCGTCCGTCATTACAAACAAATTGCCGCTTTGCTCCAAGCCTTTTGGAAAAGGTGGCGTTTGGAATACTTGACGGCACTTCATGCCAGATCGAAGTGGTCGTCTAAGTCAAGAAATTTAATGGTTGGGGACCTGGTGGTTATGGAGGAACAGAATTCTCCCCCCCCCCCAGATGTGGCCTCTTCGCCGAGTTTCAGCTGTGTTTCCGGGGAGCGACGGGGTAGTTCGTCGCGCTTCAGTTAAAACCTCCACAGGTTCTTTTGAACGACCGGGTATTAAATTATACCGGTTGCCTATATCTTCTTGATTGGGTTTATCTTGTTTTTCGGGTGAGCAGAATTAGTTTCAATGATTGTTGTGGACTTACTTGACACTTTTCTGGGATTTCCCAGGTGATTCCTTCCAGCTGTAGTCCGCAGTGAAGTTTACATTGTGGAAGGTTTCTGGCATGGCGTTGTGCCAGTTTATTGGGAGTTATGGATGCTCAACAAACCAACAAAAAAAAAATAAGTAAAAAACATGAAAAAAAGGGGGAAAAAGGGAACAACAACAAAAAATAAAAAAGAAAAAATGTAAAAAAAACTAGGGAATACTAACTAAGTTGATTTGCTGAGTTTTACATTGTGTTTGGCTGGGCCATTGTTTATTGTATGTTATTGGGTTTTGTCTGCTCTACCCGAACCTTTCGGATTGCTCGCCTGGTCGATGCGCCCGCGGCGGAGTTATTCGGCATAATTTTCTAATTAATTGCATGTTTTTCTGTCTGTTTGTATTTTCTTGTGTTTGCGTGTGACCCCCTCCTATGTTGGAGGGTAATTTTCAGAGAGTGTTCCTGTTCACCAAAAGCCAAATTTTTGTAATGTATTTTGGCCTTGTCTTTTGGTGTAGTTGGTGGTTGACCATTGCGGTCAACGGGGGCCGGTGTTCGATATTTCGGATCGAACCGGTCATTATTTTCATTTTCCGAAGTTGGCACTATGGCTTTTGTAGGGCCCATGCATGCAATGGACCTGTAGCCTTTGTCGCACGCCAGCCATCTTAGTGTCATCATCCACGAGTCGGGACTCCTCAGCAGGTAGAAATCCGTGCATGTAACCCATCCTCTTCCCAACCAATCTATCCTGCCTGAGTGTCAGGATCAACCCAGTCGTGAGGTTACGTTAAGTCATTTTAAGATTATTTATTTCTTGTTAGCAATTCTGCATGCTATGCAGCTTTAGAGCTCACCAGAGGCTACCAAATTATACAGTAAGAACGCCGTCTTACTTTACTTCATTTCAAGATAATATCGTACATAATTAATTAACTGTTGTTTTACGCAGCTAGTGTTATTGAATGTTGTTAATTCATCTACACTGCGGACTACTTCTCGACTTAGAACTGAATTTCCACTGTTGTGTAATTTAAAAATTTCTGAATGTGAATTATACACGTCTAGTGTGTTTAAGTACCGAACGAAGAGTGATGTTACCCCTCGCTTTTAGCTGGAGTCTGTTTTAATACGGGCTGCTGATTGGTTGAACAAATAAATCATGCGTTTTTCCAGTTTCGACAATCTCGAACAAGTCGCTCAAACACTCCGTGACAGGTTCCAAACGGCAGAGAAATTCTTGTCAAAATCGTACTTCCTGTATTTGCAAATCGATAGATTTCAGGTATTTGCAAATGTGTTGCCGAAGATCTGACCACAGAATACTGTTTCTTAGGTCTTCATCTGTGTGCGTGTGAAAACACCTTATTCTTACGTAGCATAATTCTCTCTTTATTTCTGTTGGCGTGCGTCATCCGTATAACTTCTTTATTTTTTAATTATATTAACTGAGCTTGCGGCTACTTATAAAGCTTTTCTTGCTGAATACAATGGTGTTTTTAGAATTGCCGTATATTTACAACTTTTGAAGTTATTGCAGGTTGAACTGATAATTCGCTTTGAGTAAAATTACCTGTTTGAACTGCATTCTACTGTAGCTGTGACGTGATTAGAGTGAGATGGCTGCGATTATACGCTCTCTCACTCTCCCTTACGGCACTACACCCGTACCGTCTATAGCTTTCATATAACACTCTGATAGGACGCTATTATGAATCGTTATAATATATATTATAATACACTTGTATAATGATTTAGATTTAGTGGATTGATTATTATTAGAAATTGAACTGTTCTTGTTGTTGTTGTTGTTGTTGTAGACTCTCACGTCGTCATAAGATGTGTTTATTATTCAGTATAATTATTTAGCAATGGGTGATTGGAAGTTAAAGTTCGTGTTTAAAAGAGTATTAGACTCACTATTAATTCACTGTATTTAACTCCCCACTTACCATCCGTGAATATCTTCACTCTTCTTGATGGGCGACTTCTCTTACTGTAAACACATTTGCAACACACAGATATTCCGTTTGAATATCGAAAAAATGCACATAAAATAAAACAATTCAGATATTCAATTGTAAGTTGAATAATATAATATCAATAATTTAAATATTGCCGCCACCTTCTGAGATAATTGTTTCTAAAAAAATAAACTATTGCTTCTATTTTATAGAAATGAAGACTCTGTATCCACTGGTAATAAACTGAGGATTTTATTGACAGTAGTGAAATTTAGCAAAACTCTTTTAAAACAATTAATATGGATATCTTTATAAACAACAACAAATTAAACAAATATTGAGATTTCTGCAGCTCAAGGCTGGTAACACTGTTACAATGTACGATAATATGGTGAACTAGGTTATGTTCACTTTGGTTAATTGTATTACCAATATTCGTGAATTCTTTTAAGATACATGATACAAGATATAAAGATGTGTTTTTGAATAACAATGTTTACTTATCTATTATGATAAAAAAGAACAAAAATTTAAAAATATTAATCTCGATACGATAGTCAATACTATCGTACTACCGTATGGTATTCTGAGGTCTAGTGAAGCTAATAATGTCAACACGTGCTTTGACCGTTGCACTATTAAAATATTATTATTAATTCATTAGTTATTACTACTATGTACTGGAAAGAGAAAAAAAATTGAAAAAACTCTTATTATCGCTTTCATTTTATAAAAATCATTTGAGGACAGAAGTGTTTCTCTGTGACAACATATACGTTTTGGTTCTAGGTTAGTTTGCCTAGGTGAGAGTAAGTGGTTACTTATAAGTAATGTTATATAAGATTCTTAATATTATTGTTACAAACGCTTTATTTACTGTTAATATGATGTAGAATTATCAGCAATGATAATATTCACATAAGAAAATTATTATTCATCAAGTCAAGGTTCATAGTCAATTAAGCGACTATATTTACAAATTCTAATGAGCGGTATTTAAATTTAATTCCGCCGTTATCAATTATTCATTAACTATAAAATACATCTTTTAATTAATTATTGCCATTATATTGTGCTATAACTTCGTTCATCAAATTCTGATAATTATTCATCATTATTTGTCAAGGCACTCAAGCGTTAACTTGACTAGTGCAGTCAAACAATAACTTTCGTTTAATCAACGAGAATTATTCCATTTAGAATTTTCTTTAAAATTGTTAAAATATCATACTCCCTGTTTATTTTCACTGGACATGACCCTTATTATACACTGGTCATGTCTATTCACTATTCACTTATTTCACTGTCACTCGATAATGGAGTGTTCAGTATAGGTTAATGTCTAACTATGTTACTGGGGGTGGCGCGCACATTTCAAAATATGTCTTGCCGACTGTGACACGTTCCTGTCGCCTCCAGTGTTGTTAAACGATTAAACAATCTCGTTAAAGCGTCTCCTTTCGTCTGGTGAAATTAAGCCATTTGATTGGTTTAGAAAGTCATACTCTCTACCCCAAACGCTTTGGTTAAATAAAAATTCTAATTTTTAGCGTCACTAAGTCTGGGTTCGAGATTATCTCTGACGTATACATGGACATTCGAAAATGATCAAAAAACTTATAATGGCTATAAGTTTCTTATTTTTTGTCATATCGTCATTTGGATAGTGGCATTAAATCGCGGACACTTGCGGCTTTATTTTAAGTCCAAACAAGCAATAATTCCGTTCATTAATAATTCACTGGATCTTCTTCAAAACTCATATAGTGGTTTTTAACACAAATAAGTCTTTTTCCCTATATTTCGTTGTAATTACCTCTTAATACTTATTACTAAACATTTTGAGTCCATTTCTCCTTCATGTTAATACATAATATTGCTATATTTATATTTTAAACAAAATTTGTTAATGGCGTATCTACCAACTATGTCCGATTGTTTACATTTACTTATATCGCTATTATTCCTTGTTCTACTACATATTTTTTGTATCATAACACTAATAGGTACATCTATATACAATTGTTCATACTTTATTTTGGTAAAAATTGTTATTTTGTATACACAAATAGTATGATTCAAAATACATTATACTCTCATCTCGCCATTTTGTCACTTATTTAGTTATTTTAGTACACATGGGATATATTGTTAATAATTAAAATAGTGTACAATTGTTGTACATGGTAAGTTCAATGTATTCATTAACTTTTTGTTATTTGAAATCTCTCTAAGTTATTGTATTGTGGTTATTTACACCTGGTTCTATGATTGCAGTTAGTTAGTTTATTAAATTTCAATTATTAAACTACTAGTATAATATTTGTGAGATGTTGTCATAGCAGTATTGAACATTTCTCTAACTACTGGTAACATTTTTTACATTCTCTTTATAAGTTTTGATAATGTTTTTTGACTAAATCTCTTGTCACATTGGGGTTCTGTCTATTTAGTTTAATGTTATTGTATTCAATTTAATTCATTTGTTGTGTCCTTCAGTCCATATGGTATTCATTGTTTAGCATTTTTATTCTTATTTAGTCTCTGTTTGAAACAATTATGGATAATTACTTGGTTTAATTAATATATATGATTTTATGTTGTAGGTTCAACTCATGTGAGGTTATGTGTCATTTGTTTGACAACAATGTGCTTCATAGTTTTTTACAGTATTCATCTCAACTATTGCCATCTCATTATGGCATTCTACTACAATGGTTTATTATTAAGTTTTACATTTTTTGTACACATTTTTACACTATTTGTTGAAACAATAATACTGGTTTTCTTAGTCTAATTATGTTACATGTTTTGGTGGATTGTACCTAGGCTTTGGTACATTGACTTGTTTATACTCAACAAATTAGTTTCTTTGCTACTATTTGTCTTGACATTCATCTACATTTTGTCCTGTGTTGCTATGACATTCAGGCACATTTCATATTAAGGATTACAAAGCTTTTATTATTAATCCCTATGAACAATTAATTCACTTTTCTGTATGATATTTTTGGTGGTCTTATTGATTATCTCTGTGGTTTTACAATCTTGGGTTAAACTTGTTACACTGATTGTCTGTGCATTTCACTTGTTAATCGTTGATTCTTTCACTTACAAATGGTTAATCACTTCTCTCCGTTATAAACATTTTCACTGGTACTGTTTGTGCTGTTTACTTGGGGTAAAAAGGTTATCATATCACACGTTGTTACACTTATATTAAGTATTCACTGTCATTGTTTGTGATCACTTATTGATGCTCAACACTTGGTTTCTTTATTATTGGTATCCCAGTAATCATTACACTTATTCTGGTCACTACATTGATTTTAATTCCTTCCATATCTTGTGAATGTTGATGTCTCGTACTGTTCATACATAATCTTCATTCTTCATGGTACATTTCTTTTCCTCTTCTTCTTCTTTTTCTTCTTCTAGTTAGTTGTTTCTCACTGTCGATGTTTTCCTTGGTTACACATTATTTGTAATAATTCATGTTCCCTGAATATTGTCATATTCTTCCATATTTTAGCCATTATTATTGTAGTCATTGCCCTATATTTATTTCACACTCATAACAAATTAGTTTGTTTTTTCACTATGGTGATTTTATTTGATTCGTCTCCTTCTTACGTTGATAATTATTTTCGGCATATCCCCTCACTATTTTGATCTATTGGGCCTGGATGCTAACGTATTATATTGGCTCGTTGGTATTTTCTCTCTCTTTGTTATACTCGATGATATTCTTATTACTCTTCTTTCTTCTTTGTTGTGTTGGTTCAATATTATTCATTCGTAGATACACATTTTATTCGTATTCTCCTGTTCCTTCTTCTATGCTTGATGAAATATTTTCATGTTATCCTTCTATATGACGTATTAGACATTTATTTTATGTAACTGCTATTTTGGTACGATACAATATATATATATATATATATATATATTATAAAGAAGCCTTCTGTACGTACTCTGAAAGTCTTATTATGTTGTCGTCAATTTTTAACGTGTCTCTCGCTGACCATGACTGTCGCGAACGCACTAATAACCAGTACCGAAGTGTATCGTTCTTCTCCTTACCTGTCCTTTATTGAATGTACTTTACTTCCCTGTAGGCGCCAAATGGTTTTACAAGAAAAACAATGTAAAGTTTCGATCTGCGTCGCTTTCTTTTCTTTGATAATAAATTCAAATTTCTCAAACGGACTGGCGCGAAATCAAATTTCGCGTGGAGTCTGACTTGCCAACCTATATTTCTGGTAAAAATTATCTTCACTGCTAAAGTACACAAACATTAAAACATATATCAAATAAAACAAAGAACGGTTATTAATGTTCAGTACTAATTATTAGTGTCCAGATTCGCTGATTGTTTATAATTTAAGTACAAAATATTGTCATTATAAAAATGTTTGCTCTGGCTATAAATAAATTACAACTCAGCGGTTGGCTTTGTTGATTGTGCCGTTCGACTGATAGCGTTATATGCTGATATTAATGTTTTCACAATTTATTCAGTTAAAGGGTTCTTTAGATTACGAAAAAATAAACAAGATGTTATAAAAGAAAACACAACCCTACATCAATTATAATTAAATACTGTACAGGTGTACTTACAATCCGGTTCTTATTGCCTAAAAAGTGTGTCAACCTTTCAGGCATCGCACATAGGTTAATTTATAATAATTATAGTTAATATTACCTCGTGTATCCGGGTAAACTGGTGCTCCTCCTTGCAACTTCATTGATTTTAACAACTACGCGTTTCGGGACTCATGGTCCCATCATCAGGTTGGTAAAAACGAAAATCACTCACATGGAGTATGTCAAATTAATAAAATACAAATAAAAACTTTCACTCGCACATCAATCCAGCACATAAAGTCACAGTTGAAGGTTATAAATTGTGTTTGACAAAGAATATACAGGCGGTCCACAAGGTGTTTATATTTATAATTGTATTTGTGATTTATATGTACGATCTTTGTGAATTATGTGTTATCGTCCCCCAAAGTTGTTATTTTGAAATAACGAATGATATTTATATGTTTATAATATTGAAATATTTCTCACCTCTGAAATGATATTTGAAATATTTGGGATTTGTGATATTGAAATTTTTATGAATTTATGATATATAAAATTAATTATGGTAAATCTTTGAATTATAATTAATATGAATTAATAAAGGTTGTTATATTACTTGTTAATAGAGAGTATTAATTGCAAGTCCGTCTCACTGGACCCAGCACACTTATGCTTCCTTCTAGGCCTTCAGCCTAGTCATAAATATCGAGTAACCCTTTAAATCATAATTTTATTTGAACACACACACAAATAGAAAGAGGGGTTACAGTGCTGTGTGGTTTACCTCATTTTGTGGTTTGCGCTTTATCAAACGTTTTACATGATTAATGAACTGTAAATGTGATTAATAAATATTTTATTTATTTTTCAATACATACTGTAGTAACCGTAGTTCATTTACGTCTAGTAACTTTGAATAAACATAACCTTATGGGTGATTCGATTGGTAACCACTATGTTTAGAAAGGTTTGGTCAATGGATTATCTAAACCTATGAATCTGTAAAACAGAAATCATGTTTCTATGTTATCTTAATTACAAACAAAGCAAAAACTTCAACGTAGATAACTGTTTACCATAAAGAAATTTTTTTAATTATAGTTAGCTGTGACTTTTATTGTAATAATTTGCTTTGTGCAGTGTTAACACAGCCTAATACATTATATACAGTCTCCAGTTTGAAATATTTCAGTTAGTTACCTCAGTGCATTGCGTGTTGAAACTTAATAGTTTCATTTAACACGACATGCTTCGGGAACAAGTTCTACCATCAGATGCTAAAAATTCTGATCCTGTCATGAGGACGCGCCGGCGAAATTCAAGACAATAATTATATAAATTATAATTAATGTTGTGTAAATGTATAAATTTTTGAAAATATTGAATAATTGAATACAAATATACACACAGCACAGAACATACACGACACTATGAAACAGTGCGCATTGGTCGGCGTAACAACGTCAACTCTCGAGCAGTTCAGTCTCCACTTCACTCAGTGATATGTCACTTTGTTTTTGCATTGTCTTTGTTCTTCATAATGCAGTGTCATACAGAATATCTGATTAAAACGATATCTCAATAGGGAAGACAACCTGCGTTCATTTCTGTCGCAACAATTGAGATAAACGAAATCGACTCTAAAGGTAAACGAATCTGATACCCGGAATCAAAGAAAAGTTTCCTTTCTGAGCCTCCTCTTCGACAGACACTTAACGTGGAATAGTCATGGAAAAGATGGATAACATCTTTGTTGATCGACCTAAATCAGCACTTAATTAAAAAAGATGGATCCATCACATTTAACTAGGAAGCAGTTTGGGAAGTGCTGCTGTGTTTAAAATAATAAAAAGTTTGTGAATGAGTAGTACTGGAAATCAACGTATATGCAAGTAACCAACTGTCGTATTAAGAGGTAGAGACATCAACAGACCTTAAAAAGATCTGGGAGAGGTAGTAACATAGTTGGAGGGATTAAGTAGGATCTAGGAAAGCAAGGCTAGAACACAGGAAATAGAAAATGGATTATGGGTGATTAGGCTACTCTTCAGTCGGGAAGTCGAATCCCATATCATATTTATTATTATTCTATCATCTTGTTATCACTTGTATATTCAATTTATTGGTGTTGGTGCTGAGTTGCTCATTAGTGGCTTAATAATTGTATAATACACAAAAGCATTGTTAAAAGAGAACTGTAATAGTTACAGAAAACAGTAGAAACTGTAATAGTTAAACATATTTAGAAAACTACGTTAAAGTAGGAAAATACATTTTACGTTCAAAGCGTTTCATTTAATTAAAAGACAGGTAACAAGGCAAAAATGTAAATTCATAATTATTTACACAGGTCTGCAAAAACACATTTAAAAAAAATTGTTTCAGTTTTGTTAACTGATTTTTATGTAATGCTTAGTGCTGATTCCAAAAACTACATCCATTTTTTATCACGTAAGGCTATTTTACAGAAAAGGTAATCGGTTTTGAAGAGAATAACATAAAACACAATTTATAATATTTGTCTTTTAATTTTTCCACGTAACAAATACAAATATCGCACAAATGTAATAATCCTTCATATTTTTTTTTCATATCGGCCCCAACAAAAATATCCTTCTTTAATTTTACTTCAGATAAACCAGGAAACCGGTCCCTAAGGTACTTACAGTTTTTCCTGCTTTCTGTAATGCTTAACCGAATTATTTCATCAGGCCTAATTGTATATGAAATGCAAGTAAAACGTTTCAACCAGACTTACCCTCTCACTGTTTTTGATACTTGGTTCTAAATTTTTTCTAATCGGCCATCCTTTCTTCATATAATGTTTTCTGTCACAGCTATCACATACACACAAAAACATGGCAAGTTGATTTATCCACTCTGTTGACCGAGTAATATGGAAATTACCTTTAACTGGCCACAAATTGTTTAACCATGATGTGCATAGGAAAGTTCTGTAAGAATCAAATCGCGATTTGCATAGAATTGTTTTAAATGAACTGAATGTCTAACATGCACAGAAGCGTATTTACTTCCATTGTGTAACAGTACTGCTTTGAAATTTATTTTTAATGATATAATAAAAAGTTGTATCATATAAATTATACATTATATACGTCAGCTTTGTCTTCGATATCGAAACTTATCGTGAGTCCGGGCACATCTTTGCAGTAAACAAGTTTACTCTCTTGAGAAAAAACTCCTTTTCTCTGCTCCTAAACAACTAAAAGCAAGTACCAAGAGGCAATAACTTTTTCCTTCAATCTGGAACCTAATACTTCTAAGAGTACATTGGAAGACTAAAGATTTGGTTTACGGTAGTTTTCACTAGGTTTACTATTCTGCTCAATCTACTTTTTATTAATTTTGAGGCAAATGTTTAAATTAAATTTGAACTACATTTCGAAGTATTTTTATGTACCAAATAACTATTTAATACGTATAAATAAATGTGCAATGTTATACTTTACTTTTAATCTACCAAATATGTTAAAATCGGATATATTGTTTGTGAGAAAACTGTAGATGGTTTCATTGTTTTTCTGGTAATCAGCACACAAAAATCTATTAAAATTATCTATTACATTTAAGACAATTTTTCGTTCACAGACCTGTGTTACTTTTTAAAGTAAAGTAAAGATTAAATAGTAAAGAATCAATTGGAGATATTAAAAGTGTATTCCGTTCTGCCGGTGACTAAAAAGTAAAAACGGAAATGTAAAATAAACGAAAAGGAGAATTAGAATTACAAACTTTAATGTAACAGAATCATTTGTCCCAAAATACTACCTGTATGCCATTTTCTGAAGAACGTAAAACAGTAAGTCAATAGGAGTGCCTCGAAAGCGCTTAAGAAAACAATGCGATTAGCGGCAGAAAAAAATTACGGAGGGGCAGAAAAACCAAATAGAACATCAGTACGCCATTAGTTGAAAGAAAGAATTAAAAAGGTAATTACAGAGAAAGTGCAATACTGAAGAAAATTAAACCACACTGTAATATTATAAGGTAGGGACGATAGTAATAAAAAGGAAAACAGCGGAAGGAAGAATACTTTATATTCAGCAAAAGGTCAGTAACATGTACTTCACACAGCACCTGATACCGAAATTTGTTGAATATGAAGTTTTGCGTGTAGGCTTATATATGAATGTACATGAGATATCGTAAAGTAATGTACTAATTACAGTTATTTTAATTAACGTAGCAGAGAAAGTTTGGATGAAACTGTTCCTTTTAGTAAAATATTAATCAACAGGATTTTGTTCATAAGACGTACAGCTGGTAGATTCGTTTGATTAATAACCTAATATTCTCTACCATTGTTTTCTAATTTAAAATCAAGTTTATTAAACTTAATGTTTTTTTTAAATTTACGATACTCTTAGGACTTTTCTAGAATTTAAATATATTTACAAATCATTATTTTTTTAATTTATTAGAAATATCATTAAATTAGTGTTCACAAAATCAAACATTATGTTTTAAATCCAAGGTTATGCACTTTTCAGCATATTATTTAACACAATTAGAAATACAGCTCTGAATCTTTTTTTGTACATTTCGATTCAAACAACATATGGAAACACTAACTTTCTCCAAAACTTATGCTTTATATAATTCAATATTGTATTTTCATGTTTTATAAAAAAGAAAATGTGCAAATTCTTTTACCTGGCCGTGAGGTACCAAGAGGACACACTCCGGAAATTCTGTTTGTGTGAAGTTTGTTCCTTATTTTTAATTCCTGGCACATATTACGAAACAGTGTCCTTTCCTGGTGTTCTGTTCTAATCACATTGTAGAATGGAGTCTTTCTAAGCAATATATGTTTTTCTTTCTAAAAACTACCTAACCACTAACTATAACCAAGTCTATATATGGCGATGAAAACCCTTATCAGAGTGTACCTCATTTTCAACTAACTATAAATGAGAAAGAAACACGTTTATTTCAACTATAACAAATTATGACTATCTAAGTAAAATTGTAACCTTAAAAATATAAACATTTTAATAAGCCAGTAAGTATTATAAAGTACCAAGGCCTTTATAAAATAATTAATAAAACGTAATTTAAAAAATAAATATTTGTTAAGTAATAATAGTAGACAATAATTAATACCAGTAAAAATAAGCCACCTGTAATAATTAACGCTATGCCAAATTATTTATCAAACTTTATTGTATACTGCATACAAAGAATAAATTCATGATTCCTGAAGGTGACAGTAGGCCTAGAGTATAAAAAACGTATTTTCCTTCCATATCGGTGTGTTGAATTTGGAATTTTTTTATCATAGGTACATTGAAACTGATTTTGTTCTTGGAGATAAGCCTAAGACATTACTTTGTACTTACTAGTGTAGGATTATGGGGATTTATACTTGTGTTTGATGCTTATTTACAATTTTTATTTGGTATTTACACTGAAGACAATGAGGACTGTAATTTAATTACCTTAAATCCGTCAGTGACTTCGTTCTAACGTTTTTTATATAGACGCGTTTCTTGACATGTGTCACATCATCAGTAATCCTCGTCAAATGTTAAAATTCACATAAAACACATAAAAACACATTTGCACATATTTACTAAATCAAAATAACGACACACACATAACACGATGTAACTTCGGCTCCGTTGGACCGGTCCGACCGCGCGTGTAGTTGCCGAGCCACTAATTAAACTAAGTCCAATAGTTTAACTTAATTTAGTTTAACGAGCCACTAGTAAACTGGCTCTGTGTGTGTCGTTATTGTGATTTAGTAAATATGTGCAAATGTTTTTTTATGTGTTTTATGTGAATTTTAACATTTGACGAGGATTACTGATGATGTGACACATGTCACGAAACGCGTCTATATAAAAAACGCTAGAACGAAGTCACTGACGGATACAAGGTAATTAAATTATTGTGAAAAAGTGACTTGGATACTATATAAAAAGAAAATAAAATGAGGACTAACTTAATACTTCAAACGTTAGTGCAACATTTTTTTTATATGGGCACGATTATTTTTACAGGTATGTGTGTGCAACTAAAACAATGTAAATCAAAACAATATCGTTTAAATAAGAGAATCGACTGGTAATAATTCTGTTAACTCTTGAGTATAATATTGAAGTACTAGCAAGACCATAATGTATGAAATATGTGTATTACAACAACCGAACATAAACAAAGTTTATTGTGTGTTTAACAAACAAAATGTACGATCCGATTAATGACAGTGTTGTATAAATAAAACACTATTTCTTTCCTAGTTGACGTGATGTGGTCGTCATTTTGAATAAATTATTTGACGTGTTTAAGCAATTATAAGCTTATATTGAAATAATACAAAATTATTACTAAACATAAAAATGACGACCACATCATTAATGAACAGTACAATATTTACAAATATTTTTATGTAATTTATTCAAATTGTAAGAAAACGATATTTCTGATTTTCAATTAACAAAAACATTTGTAGAGTCAAAATGACTTTTGTGATACTGTAAAATATATTTTATAAAAAACTGTTTTCTTACGTTGTTTGAAATATGTTACATTCTGTTATTGTAGGCAGTATCGAATTCTTTATACAAACGATTGCAATAAGTGTAAGTGTTCGGTTCGTTGAGCACCAGTCACTTTACTTTCGGACAAGGGGTTCTATGGAATTTTTTGTATTGCCATCATAGCCAATACTTGCTTCCTCTTTTACCATATCTGCACGAAAACTTTGGTGAAAAAATTGTTTAAATACCATATACTGTAATCGTGTATCTTAATTTTACATTTAACGCCACTGAGTCGTAATTGACTGTTGTTCCTACGCCAGTGTGCCTCCTTCTGTTAAAAGTAACATGACTTGTTTCATATTACAAGAGAAAATATTGATATTATATATACATACTATACGAGGTTGTCGTTATCTTCAAAATATGGAAATGCTGAGGATCTTTAGGAATCACCTATGTTCATAAACTTATATCAACAGACATAATTGCTATTTTTTAATAATTCAAGAGATTAAAGATAATTTTCAACTGATATTATGGGGCTACAAAAAATTATCCTTAATAAAATACTATATCTTTCTCCTATTATAATTTATATCAATTGAATTTCTAGTGTTTATATAAAACACGTTAACTGTTCATTATTAATATTTTACACGTTTACAAAATGTTTGTAACAAACGATTACGCTTTGTTCAACTTTTTCCATGTTATCAAATGTAGCAATTAAAAATCAAAATCACTCATGTAGAAGCTATTAAATAACGTTACACACCCATCACTAATATGAATATATACAATGTAACAATTATTTCACATCAAGAAAAAACTTCTCTATTAGTAGTATTCTCCTTTTTAATATGAGCGTGTACATTTATTGTTCAAATTGTTTTACTCGATGTTCACTTAAGGTAAGGAACCCAAACGCCATACATCAAATGATCTTAAGCTTACATATAACCCAGATTAGTTATGGGGATTCATTAGTATTACAAATTACCTTAAGCATTTGAGAAACAGCAGAGAAATAATGCAGACGTGTTCTAAGTTAGAAGCGGTTACGGTGCAGTGGCTAGCGTGTGGCACTGTTTTGCTGTCAGGGCGGGTTTGATTCCCGCCGGTATTATCTGGTTTACATAGACGTATGACCCTTCACACTCGCAAAGCGATGTCAAACTGGGGAAGGGTATCCTGCCTATTTCAAGCCCTCCCAAATTATGCCGTTTAGATTCGTCTTTAAACTGTAGGTCCCATACACCTGTGAGAGAACCTGGAACCGACGCACCATGGGTATATACGGAAAGGGTAAAAATTAGAGGAACGTCTGATGACTTACGAAAAAAATAGTTAGGCCTATAAGATATCAATCTAGGTTTTCAGTTTAAACCTCAGATTATTAGAAGCGTAAGTGGAAAGTTGTTTTAAGATATATGGAAAAGTAATATTCATAGAGGTGCTTTAATTTATTTTTAAGAGTAACATTATTCTCTCTGTGTAAAGACAGAGAGCATCGTTCTCTGATGACAAGAATGTGACCTGTTTACCACTGAACATAGTTCTGCTCAGTGGTAAAGACATTTAATTTGTCTTTTACATATAACATGTTCTTAGATTATAAATTCGTATATTTACAGGTACAGAAAATCCCCATTATAATAACTTTAAAATCGTTATTCTTGTTAATCGTTTCTATTATGAAGAACGGTTATACGTGGAAAGATAATTTTTAAAAACTTTGAATTTTTTAAAGTTCAAGGCAATTAAAACTTTCCTGGACCTATTATTATTTATTATCAAATATGCAAAGAGATACCGCAGCTGTAAATATTAATATAAAATAATATTATCTTTGCTTACACGATTACAAAATAAATTGTAATTTATTTTTTTAATTTACTTTTTTAAATTGCACAAATATGTTTTTAATAAAGTTTTTGGTTACACAAAAAATTAATTGCCTGTTTCTGATACAAATAAAATTAATCAATCTTAGTGTACAAAATAAAATTATCAGTTATTTTCTCTATGTTACAGTCTTCATAACAACTTTGTCAAATTTTGTTGCTTCCCTGCTATATACACTTTTTCCTCGAACGAGGCCTTTCGGTTTCGCAACCATTATCAAGTTCTTCCTACAACAACTAGTAGGGAAGCAACAAAATTTGACAAAATTGTTAAAATAAAATTAATTACTGTTTCTATTGCTAAATAAAATTAATTAACAGTTTCTTCTGAAAAAAATTTAATTAACAGCTCCTGTTGACCTATTTTTTATACTTAAATAATTCTTTCCTACACTGTAGTTACATAAGTCTTAATTGCTACAAGTTTTTCTGTGTCTTTTAGTTTATGATTGTTTTACTAATTGATTTAATATAAATGGTTTCACTTGCCTTGTTTGATGAACGATGCGGTGTTGCTTCTCTTTTCCTGATAAGTGTCGCTAGATGTTTCTTTCAGGTTGACGTCAGGATACTGTTGTTCTTCCTGTGGTTCCTTCAGGATCTCCTGCTTTCCAGCTCTCAGGGTCGTTTCCGGGTTGGGTACTCCTACGAACAATGTTTAATTACTAATTATTAATGATTTATATGATTCCGGCTAACTTGACGTGTCCATAAATGCCTAAGCGGACAATCTTGAACTTTACCGTAATAGCACTTGAAATTACCTAATTCAGTTGCGAACTTTACTACATGTGTTCGTCGCTCTTAATAGAACTATCGTCCTAAATCAGAGGAATAGCAGTCCTAGCTGTTGAATTAACTGCTATTAAATTCAACGAGACTGCTTTTTCTGCGATCTAAGCTTGACTGACTCTACATTCCATTGCAGATAAATCGACTGATGTACTAGCCAATTTCATTTGTCAAAACGTTCTCTCACCCTTACGGCTACAGTCTAGACAACACTCTTTAAGTAACATATTGTCTAATAACAATTTAAACGTGCAAATGAAACCGGTATAATTTTATTGTTTTTATTTTGGGTCATGAAAACTTTTTTATGAAATAAATCTTCATATATTTTGTTCTTTATATTATTAACAAATATTACTACCGGATAGGTCTATATTTTATGCACATTCTGGTGTGAGTCTTATGTCGGACATTTGATTTACACAAAAGTTATTTAATTTAACCCTTTTTTTACTGTTATTTCGTAACACAGTTATTCACACGCGCACTCGCCATATGCCTAGGCATATATCTGCACTACTTCCCAACCCTCATTATTTTTTATACAGTCAAAAATCAACTTAATCTAACAATTTTGACATGATTCTTATTGTCTATATTACAATCTTTCGACATGCAATCTTTACCTCAACCAATTCTTACTGTAACATGCTACCATATGTCAAGAGTGAAATTATTATTTTGTGTGAAAATCTCACCTATTGCAGTATATATGTAGGATACACACACACACACACACACACACACACACACATGTAATTTTATTTGTCAAATACAATATAATGCATGTAGAATAATGTAGACTTAAAGACAGTAATGCTTTATTGCGAGTTATGAAATGGAAGTGACTAAAATATTTGCCAAAATATAATCATTTTTATAATGGTGTTACTTTTATTTAGGTCTAGGATTTTTATGCCAAAATAAAAATATTTAGAAATCTATGAAAATACATTTAAAGTAAAAGTATGCAAATACTTTAAGTAAAATTTTTAAAACAAGTAATTATGATAATATCTGGTGCAAAGGAAGCTTCAGCTGAGAGCTAGATCTTGAATCACTGCCGCACGGGAATATTAGTTGTGAGTCTACCGTGCGGGAGTCACGAAAGGGAAAATCGAGTTTAGCTAACAGTCACATGGGTAATTTACAAGTAATGATTTCGTGAGACGAAACACAGGCATCTTCTTATTCTACGCGATTCAACTACACCGTCAAGTCTTTTTCTCTTTCTAGCTTCCATTCTTGCCTGTCCCTCGAATAGTTCTCTCAATCACTTTAAGCCTTCATCGCCTTAAGAGTATACGCACTGACACACAAATTTAGACATACCTGTAAAAGCACGAGTTAAACTTCACTTTTGTCATCACCCCCTCACTATAGCACCCTATCTCTCTCTGATCACGTCCAGATATATACCTGGCATACCTGGGATTCATTGCCTGGCATATTGACATTTCGCTTTAGTGAAGTGTTTTTGTTTTCTCTGCGTATTGCTGTCGGTAGTTATAGGTATTTTTGTTGTAGTGTTGTTACATGTGAGCGTTTTTAATACCTAGTGTTTTAAATATTGTGTAATGATTACTATTGACTTGGGACAAACACAGATCTAAAGACGAATTAATACCTAAACAAATACAAGTAGGTAAAATAATAAACACCAAAAATAATAGAAAATAAAAATACTTCACCATCTAGCTAACAACCTGACTCCATTTAAAACCGGAAATATGTCTCATGTAAGTAAAAAAGTCGTGATAATACATTTGTACAATGTTTTTTATTTATACTTGTTCTACATAAATTACTAGGAAACAACATACTACGTAAATGTTATAAAAATGTGTTATCACGAAAGGAAAATATAATTGAAAATACAATTGACATACAGTTAATGTAAAGTTCCAACTTTGTCGTGCTTTCTTGCTAAACTGCTACCTGTTATGTTCTGGACAAAGCCTTTCAGTGTCTACACCAATATGAAGTCCTAAACCATAATGGAGACACTGAAAGACCTTGTCCGGAGCATGTCAGGTAGCAATTTAGCAAGAAAGCACGACAAAGTTGGAATTACAGAGACTGCTAATTCAAAAACAAGACGAATAATATAAAATTAACTACAAAATGACACTACTAATGGAAAGAATTTTGACCACAATGTTTCACTTTTTATTGTTAATGTCAAAACCAGACGTTTTGTTATAAGTTAGCAACGTAAGCACATTTTGGAAAGTTAAAATTTAGAGAAGCTAACAAATTTCTGTAATTGTTGAAATTTTTTCCTACAAATGTAGTAGTTACGTGCTTTCGGTTAGTGCATTTTTGCATATATAGATAGTATTTGAACACTGTTATTCTATACAACAGTATAATGTAACATCAGATATAATTCCGGATAAGATATACATCAGATGTATAATTCCGTAACATCAGATTTAATGGGGATGTACTAGTCTTAGGGAACAATTTCTCACCAGATTTGGTAATCTGTACACGTTTTTAACCGAATGACATATTAACAGATTGCTATTATTGCACAATATGAGGTAATATCCAACACAAAGTTGGGACACTGCAAGAGTATATTTAACTCTGTATTACAAGTCCAATTCACGGTAAATAAATGATGAACGTACATCATGTTTAATTCGTAATTAGCACAATGCAGAGTTCATGGCACTTTATGTACACGTCTGTACATCATTGTAAACACGTAATGTAAACACGCGTGCCTTACACAGTGTGTTAATGAAATCAATGAAAAATGGAGTAAATTTTAATTCGTGTAATTGATTATAACATATAAAAAATAGCCTGTTAAATCTGTTAAACACTCTTTTATTACGTTATTTATTACGAGAAAGTAGAAATGTAAATTTTTTTTATGTACGTAATATTTTTCTTTTTTTATTTATGTAACATACTTTGTATTCTGTAAATAAATATAAATTAGTTGCCAATGTTTGATAAGTTTATATACAAATTGTGAGCTAATCTTTCTTATTTCACCAATGCATATTGTAATGGTACATATAACACACCCGGAACCCAGTGTATAACAAACGGATTAAAAGCTATCCAAAATAAAGTAATCAACAAAAGATGAACATGCAGTCATGAACATAGAATGTATTATGACAAAAGTAGGGGAATAAAATAAATTATAATTAATAAGTAAATGCATAATTGAAGAAACGAAGACACGACTAACGACAAGACAACGTACCCAATTACCCAATAGATCAGACAGTGAGACGAAAACAATGACAACAATAACAAGAAGAAATTTATTAAGTATGATAGAAGAATCAATGCAATTAGGGAAAAGTCAAATCAAATCAGATACCAAAAGGATATAATATAGACAAGGATAAAATAAACCATGAGAATATAAAGTATTGTTAATGATAAAGAAAATAAAAGTGAGTTAAAAAACTTGATTTAAAACCCTAAGCTGTGACTTGACACTGACATAAACTTATTAATAAAATGACTTCAATGACTTGACGGTATAAACAGAACTCAAAAATAAAATCTTGAGAGTAGAAATTAAGAGGGAGAGGGAATACAAGAATTGTAAAAGTATAATTAAATAATGTATAAAAATGACAACTAGACAATGTCCAAAGAAATAATAAAATGTGTGAAGTAGAAATAAAATTATCAAAAACAACTATTACTCAATAATAAAGGTTGAGATAATGACAAAAGGGAAAAATAACCATAAACAATTAAAAATCTGCTTTAAGTAAAAGTAAATAATCATACAATGTGTAGAAAACAGAATCTGAGATTCAGCCATTGTTGAGAACCCAAGATAGGACATAACCTAATCTGGCCAACAAGTTTCCAATAAAATAGTAAAAACAATGACTGGAATGATGTTAAATTAAAATGTATTGAAGGTAAACTAACTAGAGACTGTAAGGAGCATTCCATGTACAAAAAGTCATAGTATAAAGGAACTTAAGTACAGAATAAATGTAAATTAATGTGACCAAGTGTACCACATAGAATGGGTACCTAGAACAGCAAAAATCACACATAAAACTGTAATAAAAGAATAGGGACTCAACCCATGATATTAAATAAAACATAATAAGGTTCATGTGAGGCAAATAAATGATTATTGCCATCAAATTAATAATAATGTAAATTATAAGTAAACCCTAACTGATACTAGATGCAAGAAGTTTAAGTAAATTCAAACAAATGTCAAAATATAAAAGCAGAACTAAACACTGCCAAGTATTAAAATTGGTATAAGAACACTGATATAAAATAAACATAATAAAGAGATAAATGTGAAAAAATTCAAATAAGGAAAACTTGTAACACTCAAGTATACTGAAACATAATCAGAGAAAATATGATTAAGGTAAAATAAAACAACAATAGCTAGTGGTGATACAATCAGAAGTGGTAATGATAAGTTCATTATAGATAGGCCACAACAAATATGGGTTACAAAACCCTAATATTATAAAATAATTAATAAACACTTAGAATGACAATAGACCAAGAGTCTAGTCAAAGGAAAATAAATAATTAGGAGTAATAACTAAATAATGATATGAAAAAAACTATTGTACAGTATTGATAAGTAATCACGAAGGAGAAAAGTGAAGAAAAATAGTGTATTAAATATAAGAATCTTTAATATAAGAAAGTGATAAAAACATGGAAAAACCTGGCAGTAGGCCTAAACGAAAGGTGACAACTTTAGCTAATTACCACCTAAAACTCTAACGAGGAGTGGCGATAGATAATGACTCAATAAGCATGATAATTAATTATCAAAAAATGAAAAATGTATATAATATAAGGTATAAAATAAGAGATGTAATTAGTTCGTAAGAAATTTATTTTATTAATCCCTAGCAGAACTATATGGTGAGGGTAGTCAAAATAATCATGTATTTATAACTGTGAATTTATTATTTTATTTTTAACTTTGTGAATAGACACTTTATATCATATTAGTTATTCTGTCTCTACTGAACAACACGACGAACCGTGCGAACGTCGTAACAATATAGGCCTACTGCAAAATTACATAAGTATATGGTACTGTGCATTGCGTAATTAGTTAAGATAATTTATGTAAATTAAAATAAATAATCAATACTGTCAGTAATAATAATTCAGATAGAAAGCTGTAAAGGGGAACAAAGAATTTGCCTGTTTGAACAGGGAAGTCACGCCACACACAGATGCGTCTGTGTACACGTGTACACGTGTATCTTACGTGTGTGAGTGCGGTCAGTTAATTCCTGCAAAGCGCCATCCCTAAATAAACGTTATTCAATAAATAAATTATTTAAATTGTGATAAGTGTGTGTAAAATATCACAAAACAAAATACGCCACAGTGTGAATAATATAAAGACTCACGCGTATACAGAAGATTTTGCGAAAACAATAAAATGTGTAAATTCAGTGCAAATAAATGTAAATAAAACCTATAATAATTAAGATAGAGAAAAGCGTTTAACACACAGTTGTATATATAAAAATTACCGGACCAGATGAATATCGGGTAATTTGCAAAAGATTTCGCATGTTGCGAATACAAGTGAAATAAATGTGTGAATAATCGTGTTTGTAAATGACGCTACGACAGACCTATTCCTGCAGAGAATTGTCGAAACATAAATTTTGCGCGCGCCCTAGACTATAAATACGCGAGGCGCATCAGCCTTGTTCTCTTTCTTGACAAACCACAGTGACACCCGGAGGCTTTGCCCAACAACAACTCTTTCTCATTCGACTACAGCGGCAGCCGGTGGCGATGCTTGACAACATCATCACTTTCGTGACACCACCGCTGTAGCCAGAGACTATTACGGAGGACGAGGGAGCAGCACACTACACAGCATAAATTCCAGACGTAGAGGACGAGCCATCGGACTTCCGAGAGGATCCGGAGGACGAGGAAAGGATCCAGGACTTCACGACTACGCTGGATTCACCAACATCAAGGACTCAGAACCAGAAGAGGGTACGCTGAGGAACCGCTACAATTAAGGTAAAATAAAGCCATGTATTCCTCATAACAAAAGACTTAACCAAAGGCAGATAAACATTGTCAAAAGAAAGACAATAATTTCTAAAAGTGTAATTTATAACTTGTAAATGTAAATGTTCTTGTATAGTAATTATAGCATAATTTTTGAATTGATAATTTATTAAAATATTTAAATTTAAATTGTTGAATTATAAAATCATAATTTTTGAATTGATAATTTATTGAAAATATTTAAATGTAATTTTGAAAGAATAGAAAATTGCAAAAGTAATTAATATAAATGACAAATGCATATGCAAAACAATAAGATTTATTTTAAAAAGAATGATTTCAGAATGTAATAAATTTATCATAATATACTGAGCAAGTCGAGAGCAATATTATATAATAATCAAATTTATTTATAATTATAGGAGTATTTTATGTTTGCATGGAATATGTGATATTGCGTGTATGTAATCAACAAGTATGGGTACTACGACTACCCATACACAAGCAATAATAATGAAGTTTTAATTCGCAATTTTTATTTTGAAATTTTAATAATAAATGTTTTAAATATTTTAAACAAATTTACGTTGTTGTTATTATTACGATTACACCCATTGAAAAATGTAACGTTATAAATAAAATGTGCTACCCAACGTGTGGCTCATCAACGATATATACAACAGAAAACAATTAACGTTATAATACATTTACAAATATATTTAATATCCACCTTATTGGTACTAGTTTTCTAATGTGTACGCTGTGAGTAATATCAACTCTAATTCGTAAAGTTTTATTTACCAGCTATAAGACATTCGGCTTAAAATGTCTGAAACCATTGATAAAGATTTGATCAAAACTACCATTTCCATCAATCATAATGGATTCACATGTCGATAAGCAAATTCTCCAGCGTAGCGTAAGGAAAGGCACAGACATATGACTGACGATCAAATATTCGATATTCAATATCTTGGATAGAAGTAGTCTGTGGGAATTTCACAGTCAAAGACACGTTCATTCGTATGATTCATAGTGGCCATCACTGTGAAGGAAAGAGATTTTCCACATTATCTGTGTGCCAAACACGTTGCATATGTAAAACTTATCCAGAAGATATATGGTCATATTGTTGTAAGAAAAATATGTATTGAAATAATATTTTACATTCCAATATTAATTTTGTGTGGAATTTAGATAGAAAATTTGGTTTTCCTAGTATGGTACTTAAAATTTTTAATATTAATACCTAAAAGATTTCGCCTTCTTCAGCTTGGAAACAGACTGCCAGTACTTAGTAACGGTTGCTGCTTGGAAGGTATAGTGGGGGTGGTGTATGGAGGAAGGGGATTGGCGCGGGGATCCAAATTATTGTTTGTTTTTTGTATAATTGCGTCGAAAAGTGTATGTGATTTATTTTGTAATTGGTCGTTTAGTATGTTGTTTGGTTGTGTTGTGTGGTGTTTGTATATTTCATACTGTTCAGCTGTATTGAGTTTTCGACCTTTGGGTAAGAGGTGTAATATTTCAAGATTAGTGTCTATGTTAGTGTAGCTATGGTTATGTGTGCCACACACATACACACAAGAATATATAGAAGAGAAGCTATTTTTCTTATTTGCGTGGACTTCAGTGAAGCGACCAGTCATTGGTGCTTTGTTTTATATATCCAAACGTGATTTCTTTCTTCAAAACACTCACGAATACAGTATTTTTCAGTGTTTTCTACTCTTCTTTTAAGATAATTGTAAAAAATAAGTTATTTTTTAATTTTAATTTGATTCTTGATTAAGGCTTAAGACATAAAGCCCAAGTAGGACAAATTTAGAGATAATTTTCAGACACCAATTTACAAATATAATAGGATTGAAGAAGATAAAATTAATAAAATTATGACAAATATTTCCAGTAATGGCAGATGTCACATTGATAGTGATATAAACAAACTTTCTTTAATCATTCTATTTCTTTATATTTTTATAACTTGATTTTCCAATCGTATTACGTTGCGAATGTAGAAGCAGCTACAATTTTAGCTTTAAATTAATATAATAATATTGTAGATTATTAAATATATAAATATATATAATATTTAAAATTTATATTTATCTTACCTCAAGATTTTATTTTTTCCTTATTTGGAACATGTTTCGAGAACTCCTGTGTTCTCATCCTCAGCCTTCGTGATCTTGCGTCTGGTGAAGTATTTGTGTGTTGGCTGGATGCTATTAAGGTTTCTTGTTGGTCTCTGGTATTTTAAAGTGGTAACAAAATCATCCAGCCAACACACAAATATTTCACCAGACGCAAGATCACGAAGACTGAGGATGAGAACACAGGAGTTCTCGAAACATGTTCTAAATAAGGGAAAAATAACATCTTGAGGTAAAAAAAATATAAATTTGAAATATTTTATATATAGACTATACATCAATAAACGAACTGTAGCAGATAGTGATTGAATAAATATATATTGTAACAAGACAAAAATCTGTACTTTTGAAGACAAATAATAAACCATGAAGAGTAGCACAGATATAGAAACAAGCAGTATTATTTCTATCAAATAAAATTGAAGTCCCAAATAGAAAGGAAGGTGTAGACTAAATTAACACACCAAACCCAATAACTGACATGACTATGACCAACAACTATACTAGTTAAAAAATACCTAGATGGATTAGGAGCAGTAAATAAAGAAAATAGTAATAACACAAAGAGTACAGTACAACTTTAGAGTAAATAATATGTAACAAATGTATAGTAACTAGTTCACTAAATGTAATTAAGAATAAGAGGTAAAGAGATTCGAGGTAAAATAAGAAAATACAACAGTGTCAAATTAAAAAACAGTGAAAATAATGAATAACCATCCCACAGACAATATAATAAGGATGAAGATCAAAGACGAATAAAGACAGATCCAAAATGGACTGTAAACACAGATATAATATTATTATTTGTTAATCACACAGACAATTGTTTAAAAGTGTGTTGTTATATAGCATTAGGTGAAGTTGTAGTCATTAAGACATGATTTTCAGTTAAGAGTTTAGTTTAGTTTTGAAGGAGTTATTATTACTAGAAAGCAAGTAATAAATAAGTTCAAACAGTGAACACTTAGTGACATTTATTTTATTAATAAAAACTGTTGGTAACTATTTCACACGATTAACAGCAGACCAAATAGACACCATATTGCCTTCGTCAATTCTTCAAGCCCATGATGCTTTGCAGCATTAAACTAAATTAAAGGATTTCTAGTAATGTATTTTAAATTTTAATTACCACTATTTCTGTTGTGTTAGATGATAAGTATTACTATATTTGTACTATAATGTACTCCTTGTTTTCCTTTTAATGTAAATGCGCCTTGCATAGCAGTCACAAGAACTTGAAATTATAATATTAATATAAAAATTCAAGAAATCGTACCCTGAGACAGAATCGATCTATACTATAATAGAGTATCGAATACATAATTTTCCAAAAAACGTGAATAAAATAAATATGGAACTTTATTATTATCAAATACAATTCCATGTGTTTTATTTCTCGAAGGTATTAAACTAATAGGATTCTCACTGAACGAGCGAAGACCAAGAAGACGTCAGCGTGTGGTAATTCCGAAGATAACTACGAAAATAGAAATAACCTCAATCGGTACGTTTGAGATGGTAATCGAAGGTACTTATTAAAGTATTGTTTCTACATTACAACCGTGTTATTCAAACGTCTGAGGCAGATAGCGAATAATTTTATTCTCCGAATCATAGAAATATCTATGAAAGAAATCAAAAACCTAAACAAATCAACAAATAAATATAATTAACATACATACGAGGAATGAACACCAACAGCTACACTCATTTACAAAAATATATAGTAAACCGAATTAACAGTAACGAGATAGTAAATTGGATTACAAATTGACTAATAAAAGATGAAAATCCAGTTTATATACAATATTTATTTTCAAACATAATACAAACAAACATAATACCATGTGCTAGGTATTATGCACACACATGAGCATGCTCGCTCGCGGGCGCGCGCTCGCACACACACATACCCACGCCTGCAATACAAATGTAATAAAGTTATTTACTAGTGTACCGTAAATGTGTTGGGTAGGCACGGTAAAAATCTTCAGAACATGCATGAAGTTTATTAGAAACAACATCATAATAGTTTTTACAGTATAGGCTACTGTGCTGCACTCTAAAGCTACACTCTAAGTTGGCCTAATCATTTTAAATGTTATAATTTTATCCTAGTCCACCTGATTAGCTAAGTGTTACATTAATGTAGCTAGTCATTATTGCGATATAAATTTTAAGCATACCTTCGTGAAGTTCTTTGTGGTCTCTACTTGCAAAATGCAGCCCCAAGAATTGGAAACATACGCTTTTCTTTTTATACGCTCTGTTAATATTGTGGTTTGGCCATTTTATACTAAATTGCTAAAATATTTTGGGTCTATCGACGTCAGAAAAGATACAAGTTATCAACTTTTACGCACAAAAAACCTAAAATATACTAAAGGTGTGTATGATTTAGAAAAAATAATTAATATATTAATTATTTAGATATTACATTAATTCTCCTACTTTTACGAAAGACTGCATCTCAAACATAGATGAAAGAAATTAATTACACTAAGAAGGAACAGTTTAAAAGAATAGGGTGGGAAGTATTTACTTAAGAGAAAAAATGATTATACACTTTAAACGCGGAGGCAGAACAAAGTAAATAAAAATGGAAATATTTTATAGAGTTAATAAGTTAAATTAGAATCCTCCTAGATATGAAGAGTTGCTAACTTAATTTCTAAACTAAGAAGTTTAAAAAGTAGTAAATTATAGCATCAAGTAATTCTTTAATGAATAAAAAAGTACGTCCTTTTTTGTTTATAATTCAGTTTCTTCGTTTTTAAGTTGACCATTACTTCTCCATTTTCTGTTAATATTTTATCAAACTTTTTTATATCGTTTACATCTATACATACACTAACAATTTTGTTTAGCAAGTGTAATTTTTTAAAACGTACATTTTCAGAATTATGCTTATTAGGAATTTTTAGAAATCGATAGCATAGTTTTGTCATGTGTAACCCCTCTTTCCTTTTATGTCCTTTTATATGTACAAAACAAACTTCTTTTTATTTCTTTTTATTTCTTTTTATATTTCTTTTTAGTTAATTTTTTTTTTTTGGAAAGAGAAGCCACAAGTTAATTAGAACTAGGCCTGAGCCTAGAGAAGCCAAAATTGTGCTGGGTCCAGTATGACGGGACTTGCAATGAAACTCGGCTGTAATATAACAATAACAGTTTTTATTGTATCCCATCATTCGCTACATGTAGATGAAACTCTATCACATAATTATCACAAATAAATCACAAATATATCATAAATAAATAAGCCCCATTTTTACTAGTGTGAAAAGACAAGGTCTGTATATCAGTAACAAGTATTTATATATATATATATATATATATGTATATAGAATAACGTTCAGTAAATATATAATTCTCCCCCCCCCCTTTGTGACTAGCTTAACATAGACAGAAACATAACAACACATACAGAAACATAAAGGCACATATACTCACAATTATCCACAAATATTCTAAACACGAATTCCCCTGAAATACACCTGCTTTGCAGGCAGTGTTACTATCATGCCCTAAAACCAGCAGTCATAAATGTCGCCCTTCAGTCACCGTCATTCATCAATTTCATTAAGTTGCATAAGTACGAAAAACCCCTGAAAGAATCATTCATCATCATTATTCCTGCATCTCCTAAGTGGAGCATAGGGCATCAATGAACTTCCGCCACCGGACTCTGTTCCGCGCCATCGTCTTGATCTCGGGCCAGGTCTTCCCTCCTTTCTCCATCCCTTCCGCTATTACACTCCTCCTCCATGTGTTCCTTGGTCTGCCTCTTCTCCTGCTACCTTGTGGGTTCCATTCCAGGGCTTGTCTTGCTATGTTGTCTCCATCTCGTCGTAATGTATGCCCAATCCACTTCCATTTCCTACGACGCATCTCAATGTCAATGGGTGTTTGATGGGTTCTTCTCCACAGCTCTTCATTGGAGATAACTTGTGGCCACCATATCCTCAGGATATTCCGCAAACTTCTGTTCACGAATGTTTGGAGTCTGCTAATCAGTTGTTTGTTAGTCTTCCAAGTTTCACACCCATAGAGCAGTACCGACTTCACATTTGTATTGAAGATGCGTAGTTTGGTATTGGTGTTAAGTTCCCTTGATTTCCAGATTGGTCTCAGCATTGCAAATGCTCCTTTAGCCTTATTTATTCTATTTCCTATATCCTCTATGGTTCCTCCCTCCGTGGTGACCATACTTCCCAGGTAACAAAACTGTTTGACTTGTTCGATCTCTTGGTTTCCTAAAAATAATAGTGCCTTATTGCGGTTATTATAACGCATCTCCTTGGTTTTATTTCCATTAATCTTCAATCCTACCTCTGATGCTTCGGTTTTTAAATCGTTCAGCTTTGCTTCCATATCCTTAAAACTGTTGGTTAGCAAGCACAGGTCATGCGCGAAGTCCAAGTCCTCCAACCTATCTGTCAGTCCCCACCGAATTCCTCTTCGGCGATTCATTGCCTTCTTCATCATGAGATCCAGCACCATAATAAATAATATTGGTGACAGCAAACATCCTTGCTTCACTCCTTTATCTACTGGGATGGGCTCGGACAACATCGCCTGGTGTAAAACTTGACATGTGTAGTTCTCATACATTTCTTGAGTTAACTTAATAATTTTCTTTGGAATCCCAAACTCTTTCATGGCTTTCCACATCTTCTTCCTCATTAAATGATAATCCATCCTGAAAGAATGATAATCACTAATAACCCATAAGCGAGACTGGACCGCCCATATGTATAGAAATCCACTGACAATTGCCCCATCATGAGCATATGAAATCTTTAAGTTTCTTCAACAGCATAAAATAGAAATTAAAAAAAACTGCATCACCTGATTTTAAGCAATTGCTATGCGGTTCTAAAACGTTAATTTGTTTTACAAATTCTAATGGATTCATGTTTCAGAATATGCTTTACATGGTAGAAAATTAATCAGTATATGTTTTACAAGTAAAAAAAAATTAATCAGTAGATGCTTTACAAGTAAAAAAAAATTAATCAGGATAGACCTTCGTAAGGTACAAAATTAATTAGCATATGCCCAGAAAATATGTGCAAATTCTTTTCTATTAAAATCTGACTGGCTATATATATATATATATATAAAATGAATTTACAATAAGGACTGTTGTGCCCTAGCAGCTGTGGGAGCGCGCCAGCATGCGCTTAACCAAGTCTGACAGGAATCCAACCTGCCTTAGACTGCACGAACCTGTGCCTGGCAAAAACTATGTCCCTTTTTATACCCCAGAAAACAGCCAAAAAGAAAACGGAAAAAAACTCCCCAGCCCTTAAATGTTAAACCCAAAGTGAATTTAATATCAACTCCATTCTATTCCAGCCGGAACAGAATTCCTAACATGTCATATAACTTTTGTAGAGAGTAAGATGATGACTATATGGAATCTGTGAAAATGTCTAAGTGTACTAAATATCTCTAGCACGCTCCCCCAGTGCAGCACACAATTACAAACATTGTACTTAGTTTTAGGTAATTCAGTTATTAAAGTGTTCCTTGAAATTAACACATAATGTTCAAAATGATGTTCAGCTGACACCCTCTATAGCAGACTGTCTGGCCACGTGGGCACATGGATTCAAAAGATTTTTACGGTAAAACAGGTGCACTGCCGGCCCGGCCCCAAAAGGAAAATAAAAGAGTGCATATCACCTTAATTGTGCTGAGTAAGCGTTACATCTTGATCTAGTCACCGACTCCTTCTCCGAACAGGATCGTTTCTGATAGTCCCTGGCTGATGAGGATGGAGGTCAATCAGCAAGGCCACATCTCCGGCTTAATCGAGAACCCTGTTAATTCATAAGAATTAGAAAAGATGTTCACAAAAAAATGTACACCCAAGTTCAGGTAATTAACCTCAGAACGGGCCTTCAACCAACTCAAGATAAAAGCACAAAGTTTCGGTAATAAGTCTTTGCAACCTGCTTAAAGGGTGGAAAAAAGTCTGCCATGGAATAATTAATTCCAACAATAAAAGATATTATCAAAAGGCATAGAGTGAAAGTCATTAGCACGTTCTCAACACGCATCGACAGAAATCAACAGGTTAGCTAGCCACGTGGTGACATCATTATTACAATTTGCCACAAACTGATTAACTTCAAGGCACTCACAGTATTAAGAATGTTTTAATATTAATAGTGTTTCCTCTAAGGATGTTCTCACAAGTAATTTTTTACTGCAAGTTAATTAAAGAGAGCACACCGACAATCTGCTGCATGAATGATCATAATTCCATTACATAACTACGCACTAACTTTCGCTTCGAATTTATATAACATTCCATACATTTACCATGACAATGACAATTACAGTGACTCTTACAATATTATAATAATAATAAAAGGAACATGGGCTATATACTGAACATTAAGTAAATTTTCTTTTAATATAGAAACTGTCGGATCGCACCCACATGCATACGTCTTTTTCATACGGTTGCATACATTTTGTTATTAATTCCTTATTTAATTTTAATTTTTTTTTAACGCATACAATATTATAATCTCTTACCGGGAGTCTCGTAATTTTCAGCCTGCCATAAGAGCGGAAGAAATAACTGCGCAGTAACTGTTCGGAATCCGGGTAGTCGGTGATTTCTTGCGTGCCGGGCGATGAACTGAACTCATCTGTTACAGTTTAACCAAGCCGACCCTTCCTACGAGCTGTGCGCGCAGCCGTACACTCTTACGTACACTTACGTAGCCGTACAAGGGTCATTCTGACCCTTGTCGCGTTATTTTACGATTAAATATTCTACAATTTTCGACGGCCGGAATCGTGCCGGCACACCCCCACCCCGAAAGGGCAACCCGGTTGCCCCACTCTTAAACTCGGGAGAGTACCCTGCAGTGTACCCCTTCCCAAAACAAGCCGGTGGACTTCGTGGATATGGGTGCCCGGCGGCACTTGCTCTCAGGAGAACAGAGGCTCAGAAGGGAAAACTAAAGAGACGAAAGAAGACGTGTAGTATGTAAGTGTGTAGGTGCGGCACGCTGACCTGATCAGGGCCAGCCCACCGCAAAGAGGGACAGATAAGAAAGACGAAAGAAAAGTTCGGGAACTCCCTGAGTTCCGACCTCCTGAGGCTTGTCCACTCAAGCCAGAACACGACTGCCACCTTAACAGGGCCATCTGCCCTATATACTTACGGGGTAGTTCTCTAATACGACCCCCCCCATTCTAAACAATGCCATCACGGCACGGGGCAAGGGAAAAGGGGAGATGACGGTCTCCATGATGCGGTGGTCCCCACTCTGGACCAGACGGAAAGCCACGCCAATTGTGACTATGACAGCCATCCAATATACAAATAAGTTTTACATGTGTGCTCCAAGGGCATGCGGTGAACAAAGTGCACCACGAGGAGCAAGATCGACCCCCTGGTCCACGCTGCCCACACTCCACACTCTCTCTCTAACTCCCTTTTTTTTTTTTTTTTTTTTTGGTTTTCGAGAAAACCAAGGCTCGAGCAGGCAAGGGCGCATCCCTGAAGTAGACGAACCCCACTGGGACTGTGGGAAACATCTACCCGCTACCCTATCATTCTCAATACCGCCCCCGGAGCACACCCTCTTAAAATTGACAACATCCCCACTTACACAGAGACCACTATCATTCCCCCCCGTTCACCCTCGTCTACACAGTTTCAATTTTGAAATATGTGTAGTAATCTCTTTAGGATTACTACCCGGCTCTTCCAACCGCGCCGTCACTGGTGACGTGAATCCTAGGATACGGTATGGTCCCGACCAACGATAGCACAATTTGGCGGCTCTTTTATCGGCAGCTGAGCTGATCGGGTGGCTCTGGCAGTAGACCAAATCTCCTACTTTAAAGGGACTTGGAATACGCCCCTGATTATACCGACTACGGACGCGCTCGTGCGCACGAAGCAAATTCTTCCGGGCCTCTTTCCACCTATCTGCCGTCCTAATGTCCGGATTACTAGGCAGAAGATCGTCTGTGTTCCATAAGTTGGCCAAGGGAAGCGTAGGCGAGAAACCAAACATAACTTCAAAGGGAACGGCTTTATGACTGTCATGCAGGGCCGTATTGAAAGCTAGCTGTAACCACTTAAGGTCCCAGGTGGTCTGTTGCTCTGCATGATAAGCAATAAGCGCGGACCTGAGATTCCTGTTGAATATCTCCGCGTGGGACGGCTGTGGGTAATAGGGGGAAGTGGTTACATGTTTGATGCCACTGGCGAAGCACATTCGCCGAAAATCGCCTGAAATAAATTGTGGACCATTGTCCGAGACAATGATGGCCGGAAGACCGAAGTGTTGAAATACATGACTCTGGAGCGCGCTTATGGTCAATCGAGCAGTTTCCTGCCGTAAGGGCAGTAGCCAGGCAAACTTCGAAAAAGCATCCACACAGACAAGTAGGTAAGCATTACCTGACTTGCTACGCGGGAAGGGTCCCACGTAGTCGATGAATAGCTTCTCCATCGGTCTGCTCGCCACATCAGATGACAACAGCCCCAACTTGGTGTTCTGGGCAGGCTTGCTTAAGCCACAGAGATGACATGCCTTCACCCGAGTTGCTATGTCCCTATCCATGCCCTTCCAGATGAAGTGTTTCCTAATACTGGAAATGGTCTTCGAAATCCCCTTATGTCCACCTACCGGGGAATTGTGGTAGTAGCTGAAGACGATGGGCACGAGTTTGCTAGGCAGCACTATCTTCGGGGCCCGTCCTTTTTTGTCTCTGCAACATAGGACGCCCCTGGACAAGAAGTAAGGGACCCGCACGTTACCCTCTTTTAAATTTTGGATGATCGGACCCAACTCTTCATCATCTAACTGATGGGGTAACACATCAGTAAAAGCTAAAGGAAAGTCCATTAAAACAGAACAGGGTTGCTTCGGCTGGGCTTCGCTGGGTTGGGAAAACATACGGGACAAAGCATCTGCAACCACATTTTGAGTTCCCCGAATGTGTTGCACCTTGAATTTAAAGGATGAGATCTTGACCACCCATCGTCCAATCTTACCCAGCTGCCGGGGATGAGCGAGAAGCCAAGAGAGAGCCTGGTTGTCGGTCTCGAGCAGGAACTCAGCGTGTTCCAGAAAACGCCTGAACTTATCTAGAGCGTATACAACAGCTAAACACTCTAGCTCATAGACTGAAGACTTCCGTTCTTGTTGGGTCAAAATTCTAGATATAAAGGCCACAGACTGCCTAGCACCATCAACAACTTGGGACAGAACCGCCCCGAGCGCAATCGAACTCGCATCCGTCTGGAGTATGAACGGCCACGAGAAGTCTGGCATTCTCAGTACTGGAGGGGAAATGATGGCTTCCTTCAGGGTCTCGAAAGCCTTCTGTTGTTTTTCCCCCCATACAAATTTGGCGCCCTTTTTCCGGAGTTCATTCAGAGGTGCCGCAATCTCCGCCGCTTTTGGGATGAAACGCCGATAGAAATTGACCATCCCCACAAGTCTCGCGATACCTTTGGCATCCTTTGGTGGGGGAAAGTCCCTGATTCCCTGTGTTCGCTCAGGATCCACAGTGACACCTCTATGGGAAATCAGGTGGCCCAGAAAAGAAATTTGTGTCTGGGCGAACTTCACCTTTTCGGGATTGACAGTGAGGCCAGCACCCCTCAACCTGCACATCACCTCTTCAAGATGACCCAAATGCTCCTCGTACCCCTTGCTGTACACCAGCAAGTCGTCAAGATAATTGAAAACGTACTTGAACTTGACATCGTGAAAAACGGTGTCAAGTAAACGGGTGAGTGTTTGGGCCCCTACCGCTAGACCAATGGGAACCCTAGTGTACTGATAGAGGTTCCACGGAACACAGAATGCCGTGTAGGGCCTACTTTCTTTCGTCAAGGGAATCTGGTGATATGCAGAGTTGAGGTCAATGATGATAAAATACCTCGCCTCACTGAACCAATCGAATGCGGAATGAAGGTCAGGAAGTGGGACCGAATCTACCTCAATGTTAGCGTTCAGCTTGCGGTAGTCGATGACCATCCTATGCTTACCTCCAGGCTTGGGCACTAGGAACGCTGGACTGGCATAACTGGACTGAGAAGGTTCAATCACCCCTTGATCTAATAACTCTTGAACCTTCTCCCTCAAGATGCTCATCTTCGGAGGGGCAAATTTATAAGGGTGGGAGCGCACCACCTTGGAGTCCGTTAGGCGGATCTTATACTCCAAGAGATGTGTGAGCCCAAGGGCCGGAGTTAATACAGTGGGGAAACGCTCACACAACTGATCTAAAGCGGACCGCTGGGACTGGGAGAGGTGGTCTCTAGATGTGTCGGGGCACTTAACCTCTTGGATATCTTGCCTGGTCCCCTGATATCCAAGGAAAGGGATTACAACTCCCCGATTAAATTTAAAATAACATTGGTGCTCTTGGATGTCAATAACGAGACCACTTTTGCAGATGAAATCGGCACCAATAATGCATTCAACTCCCAGAGCAGGAGAAACCAGAAAGCTCCACACCCAAGAAAATCCCTCGATTTTAAACTTAAATGAAACTACCCGGGAAATGGGCAGAATTTCCTGGGATGCCGTCCAGCACACTACGGAAGACTGTTCTGAACTTTTAATTAAACCCTGTCGTTCAAGGTCCTCGCAAACTTTGGATGAAATGATGGATCTTGCTGATCCGGAGTCAACTAATGCTCTGAGTTGACTCTTTTCCAACTCCAACAGCAAGAAGGGGCATACGGAAATGGGCCTAGAGATGGTTTGGAGGACCTTGATGCCCAAAGACTTGGGACCTACAACTGGCCTGGAGGCGCGTACCTTAGAAGACCCGCGACAGGTAGGGGAAGACCTCCGACATATCTTCCCCTCATTGACCTTTTTCTGAATGACCTTGGGCGCCTTGGGGAGGGACGTTGGACTCGACCGAACCCGGTACAAAATCGTCTGATGTGGCCCAACCTACCACACCTAAAACAAGTCACATTAGGCGAACGACGGCGCCTCTCGCTACAAGAGTTTATAATTCTAATTTCATTACCGCATGAGGATGGAACAATTCGCCCCCCATGCAATCCCCTGGACCGTTCTAGAAACTACACATAGCCGTTCGAGGTCCGCAAAACAACGTGGACGGTCCGCGAACACCAAACGGGATCTCTCTTGGGGCGCCACCCCTTCTAAAATAATTCTAACGACATCCTTCTCGGGCAACCCCAGCCTCAAAACCCGGGCACATTTACGGATATCCTGCACAAAATCCCCCAACGCCTCCCCGTTGGCCTGTGCACGATAGAACCGGTTATGTTTCAAATGCTCACGTTGCCGACGGGGTATGAAAGAGTCCAACACCTCCCCATGGAGAGAGTCGATACTGCCACCACGACGCAGAGTGTCGGTGACCAGCTCAGCCAATGAACCCCGGCAGTACGGATATATAACGGACAAGAGGACATCATCGGACAGCCCCGGAAAATCCGCCAACTCCAGGACGATGTCCAGAAAAACCAACAATTTGCCCTCATCTTCTCCATCCACCACAGGAAGTCTCTGGAGGATGCCGGAAATAGGGTTGGGTAGTCTCTGGTAACCTACCCCCGCCAGAATCACACAATACACCTAACACAAAACCATACTTACAACAACATATTCACAAGAATCAGAAAAACCCAAGTACTGTCCTTCCTTTGAGTGGACCCCCGGGTTCTCTAGCGCTGCGGAGCCCTGGCCTATTCTGAACCATCTACGCACACCACAGAAGGAGACAAGTGACAACCAACAATACTGAACACACATAACATCAACATCAATTCGACACACACGTCTTACCAACACATAACTCACAAAAACCAACTACCAATCAAAAATCCTAATTCGGGAATTAGTGATCCAACATAAACAGGACATAAGTCGGTGACGGTACCGACTTCCGATCGGGCCATACCCCATCCCGCTAACGTCACACGCTAAACTCCGACCCTGAATCAGCAACATTCTATCACCCCGGTCCGCTTGAGACTCCCCGGCAGTACAAGCTATCACATGTTCCGAACACAAATACCCGCCTCAGTGGTGCGACCCGACTCACAAGTTATACAACCTACAACTAGCCTACACCGGCCTATACCTAAGAAAAAACAATGTCATAATAATAGCCTTAATATTTCCGAGCTTGCAAGCCCCGTCACACACCAGGACCCAAGGATTCAACCCGAGAATGAACCACGCTCACTGCTACAATTTGTAGAATCAGACTTTAATAACCACGCTCTGCGGTACCATTTGTAACCCCTTTTTCCTTTTATGTCCTTTTATATGTACAAAACAAACTTCTTTTTATTTCTTTTTATATTTCTTTTTAGTTAATTTTTTTTTTGGAAAGAGAAGCCACAAGTTAATTAGAACTAGGCCTGAGCCTAGAGAAGCCAAAATTGTGCTGGGTCCAGTATGACGGGACTAGCAATGAAACTCGGCTGTAATATAACAATAACAGTTTTTATTGTATCCCATCATTCGCTACATGTAGATGAAACTCTATCACATAATTATCACAAATAAATCACAAATATATCATAAATAAATAAGCCCCATTTTTACTAGTGTGAAAAGACAAGGTCTGCATATCAGTAACAAGTAATTATATATATATATATATATGTATATAGAATAACGTTCAGTAAATATATAATTCTCCCCCCCTTTGTGACTAGCTTAACATAGTCAGAAACATAACAACACATACAGAAACATAAAGGAACATATACTCACGTTTATCCACAAATATTCTAAACACGAATGCCCCTGAAATACGCCTGCTTTGCAGGCAGTGTTACTATCATGCCCTAAAACCAGCAGTCATAAATGTCGCCCTTCAGTCACCGTCATTCACCAATTTCATTAAGTTGCATAAATACGAAAAACCCCTGAAAGAATGATAATCACTAATAACCCATAAGCGAGACCGGACCGCCCATATGTATAGATATCCACTGACAATTGCCCCATCATGAGCATATGAAATCTTTAAGTTTCTTCAACAGCATAAAATAGAAATTAAAAAAAACTGCATCACCTGATTTTAAGCAATTGTTATGCGGTTCTAAAACGTTAATTTGTTTTACAAATTCAAATGGATTCATGTTTCAGAATATGCTTTACATGGTAGAAAATTAATCAGTATATGTTTTACTAGTAAAAAAAATTAATCAGTAGATGCTTTACAAGTGAAAAAAAATTAATTAGGATAGACCTTCGTAAGGTACAAAATTAATTAGCATATGCCCAGAAAAAATGTGCAAATTCTTTTCTATTAAAATCTGACTGGCTATATATATATATATATATATATATATAATGAATTTAAAATAAGGACTGTTGTGCCCTAGCAGCTGTGGGAGCGCGCCAGCATGCGCTTAACCAAGTCTGACAGGAATCCAACCTGCCTTAGACTGCACGAACCTGTGCCTGGCAAAAACTATGTCCCTTTTTATACCCCAGAAAACAGCCAAAAAGAAAACGGAAAAAAAACTCCCCAGCCCTTAAATGTTAAACCCAAAGTGAATTTAATATCAACTCCATTCTATTCCAGCCGGAACAGAATTCCTAACATGTCATATAACTTTTGTAGAGAGTAAGATGATGACTATATGGAATCTGTGAAAATGTCTAAGTGTACTAAATATCTCTAGCACGCTCCCCCAGTGCAGCACACAATTACAAGCATTGTACCTAGTGTTAGGTAATTCAGTTATTAAAGTGTTCCTTGAAATTAACACATAATTTTCACAATGATGCTCAGCTGACACCCTCTATAGCAGACTGTCTGGCCACGTGGGCACATGGATTCAAAAGATTTTTACGGTAAAACAGGTGCACTGCCGGCCCGGCCCCAAAAGGAAAATAAAAGAGTGCATATCACCTTAATTGTGCTGACTAAGCGTTACCTCTTGATCTAGTCACCGACTCCTTCTCCGAACAGGATCGTTTCTGATGGTCCCTGGCTGATGAGGATGGAGGTCAATCAGCAAGGCCACATCTCCGGCTTAATCGAGAACCCTGTTAATTCATAAAAATTAGAAAAGATGTTCACAAAAAAATGTACACCCAAGTTCAGGTAATTAACCTCAGAACGAGCCTTCAACCAACTCAAGATAAAAGCACAAAGTTTCGGTAATAAGTCTTTGCAACCTGCTTAAAGAGTGGAAAAAAAAGTCTGCCATGGAATAATTAATTCCAACAATAAAAGATATTATCAAAAGGCATAGAGTGAAAGTCATTAGCACGTTCACAACACGCATCGACAGAAATCAACAGGTTAGTTAGCCACGTGGTGACATCATTATTACAATTTGCCACAAACTGATTAACTTCAAGGCACTCACAGTATTAAGAATGTTTTAATATTAACAGTGTTTCCTCTAAGGATGTTCTCACAAGTAATTTTTTTACTGCAAGTTAATTAAAGAGAGCACACCGACAATCTGCTGCATGAATGATCATAATTCCATTACATAACAACGCACTAACTTTCGCTTCGAATTTATATAACATTCCATACATTTACCATGACAATGACAATTACAGTGACTCTTACAATATTATAATAATAATAAAAGGAACATGGGCTATATACTGAACATTAAGTAAATTTTCTTTTAATATAGAAACTGTCGGATCGCACCCACATGCATACGTCTTTTTCATACGGTTGCATACATTTTGTTATTAATTCCTTATTTAATTTTAATTATTTTTTAACGCATACAATAATATAATCTCTTACCGGGAGTCTCGTAATTTTCAGCCTGCCATAAGAGCGGAAGAAATAACTGCGCAGTAACTGTTCGGAATCCGGGTAGTCGGTGATTTCTTGCGTGCCGGGCGATGAACTGAACTCATCTGTTACAGTTCAACCAAGCCGACCCTTCCTACGAGCTGCGCGCGCAGCCGTACACTCTCACGTACACTTACGTAGCCGTACAAGGGTCATTCTGACCCTTGTCGCGTTATTTTACGATTAAATATTCTACAATTTTCGACGGCCGGAATTGTGCCGGCACACATGTACTGCAGTGATATTCAAATTGTTTATCACTTATATATTACTCTATGGCAGTATATAGTATAGGCAAAAATTTAAAGAGCTAAGAATTGCAGCATTGCTTGGGAAAAGAGATGTTAAAATGAAAGGAGAGTCTTAAGAAGTATTTATGGCACATATATCTGTTGCAAGATGAATACAAACTGTAAGATGAAAACGGTAATTAAAACCGTTTGAGGGATTTGAGTGTAAAAGTGTAAAGACTAAGGTTTATGAAAACCTAAGAATAATGAGTTTGCACAATGAAACAATATTATAGAGTGGCTGGAAAAGGAAAATAAAAAAGGAAATACGCGATTTAAAGACTTTCACTTGTCTCTAGTTAATCAAAAAATATTTCATTATTTGTTTTATTAAGATTACACACACACACACACACACACACACACACAAAACCATATACGTGTATACGTATATTACAATGGAAATCCTGTTGCACATACCGTCATGGGATGTAGGACTATTATATTCTGTAATAAGCCATATGATGAATAATAAAAGAACATTGTTATTATCAGTGGCGGCTCGTGACTTAAGAGGCTGGAGAGCGCGGCCTTTAGGCTTCTTATTTATAAAAATTTGAACTCACCTCAAATATTGTGAGCTGTTGTAGGTAGTCAGCAGTTTTATTAGCAAACATAACCACACACATTCTTAATCTCTTTACTGTCTCTTTAGTGTCGAAAGTGTCTACAAAAATGTCTAGACTTTTCCCACAAAAAACTAATACACTATATTATTTTTATGATACATACCTCTCTAAACAGATCATTTATTTATTGACAAAGATCATTCGCCTTTCCTTTAAATTACCTAACTTTTCTAGCACTCTACCATTAAAGTCCTTCATGTCTTTAACAAATTCCTTGTTGACAGATAGGATGTCAAGGGCATTCAGTCTGTTGCTTTTCATTGTATTCCTCAAAAAGTTTTTCGTCTTTTCAGAGTCAAAAAGCAGCGTTCATGGCAGGTGTCATGGGGATCGCTATGATAATTTTTATAAGTTTCAACACATCTTTGAAAACTGACGTAAGATTGTTTTCTTTCATAAAGTTAAGAAGCTTTATTGTGCCTATAATATTAAAATCATGCCGTATGTATAATTTTTTAAATTCATTCCGAACTTTGTTTTCTTGTAAGAAAGGGTAATACTGAATCACTCGCTTGAATTTTTTTTCCTGAAAGTTTGTAAAAAAAGTGGAAATACGTCGTCATTAGACATCAATGGAGCTGCTTCTAGATTACCCGTGTAAGTAAACCTATCTTTTACGTGAGTTATAATGATGTCAAATACTTTTTTCGCATCCCCTATTCTAGTGCTGCATCCAACATTATTGTTCTTTCTTCTTGGTTGCTCAGGGAATCGTCGTTTATTTGTGTTTCTATTATATTTATGTTCTACCTCTCTCATTTTCAAAAATTCCAATGTCACTTGGCCACATTACACTGTCTCTGTTCCTACTTTTTAGTTTTTGGTAGACTATGTTTATGTGGGATAGAATTCTATGGAAAAAAGTTACCCAGAATATAAAATTTTGATTCTAAAGAACCCTTCTGTGACCACTTGCCTAATTAGCTGCGAGTTTGTTTGTACACTTGTCTTCAGGAACTCCGAAACATTCTTCCAACTTATATCGGTTTTCGTACACAACGTTGACTGTACGAAAGTTGTAATTCCATCTTGTTATAGAAGCTCAGGGTAACCAGGCTTACATTACTTCCTCCAAAACGTCCATTCGTAGAGATGAGTGTGAAAAAGTCCTGGAATATTGGATAAATTTGAGAAAAAAATTTAAATTTGTTGCTTTATCTAATAGCTAATTAAGTTGACGAGTGTTACATTGTACAAAATATGCGAGCGGATACACTTCTCTAATTTTTGGCTGCACACCTCTAACAGAACCACACATAACATTAGCGCCATCATACGTCTCAGCTATTAACGTTTCTTGCGATGTGTGCAGAAGAGGATTTATGTTGTCCATTATGCATTTTGCTAAGGTTTCTGTACATTTACCTTCAGAACTTAAAAATGTTTGTCACATCGGTTGTCTAATCACATTCGATTGCCACACATTCAGAAACTTGTATCTCCTTTTCTCTTTCTTCCCTGCAGACATTTGGGTAAAATGATAAAAAGCTATTAACAAAATACACACACTAAATATCTAAACTTTAACAAGTGGCTGCACTGAATTACTCACACCAGAGAAAGTCAAAACACTTAGAAGAACAAATATCACATTATCAATAGTCTGCGATTAGTTGTACGGAGTGAATCACGTCACTTTCTGCTCAACGAGGCGCGATAGAAGACGCGTCAATTGCCAGTGGAAATACCGCCTATAAGCTTACATGTTCATTCAACGTTGAACAGAGTGGGGGATGGAGAAATGGACGCGACTGCCGTAGCGCCGTGATGCGTGCTGTTCCGAAAACATTTGTGCTGTTACCTAACACGAAAATATTTCCTCGTCCGAAGTATTAAAGTAAGATATAATGACTTTCCAAGAGTAGTGATAATGGATTGTTTAGTGAGTTTAGTGTTAAGATTTAATCTGGGGAGCGCGCGCCTTAGCGCCCTAAGAACGAGCCGCCCCTGGTTATTGTGGAAAAGGATAACTGACACCCACAAAGTTGCGGATTACAAACATTAATTAGACACAAACCAACAAAGACATCAATTACAGTTATAAATCAACAAATGCACTCTGATACAATAATTCAGTCAAATGTGTTCAACACACAACAACAAGCGTCACCTTTATTACAGGTGTGCATTAATTAACACAATGATCACTTTTCACTAAAGGCAACAACAAATCCGAAGCTCACTTGTAATATGGCTAGGTCTAAGTGAACTTGGTCGTTTCGAAATCCGGTATTTATACCTCGGCCGCCTTGCATTGTAGTGACAGAGGGCCTGGATGCCGTTTGAATAGTCAAGAAACGTGTGGAGGATTTTTTCGATTTATCTAGAACATTACGTAATTCTGTCGCGCAGAATTGTGTAGAGTTGCACGTGACACTTGCAACTTTAGTTGTAACTTGTGAGACTTGTACTTTAGTTAGTAAGGAACTATGTTATTTAGACTTATAAATAATCATTTTTAGTGTAAATATGTGTGCGATACGTCAGAATTTAAGTAACTTATGTTTGGATTATGATAGTTCATTATGCTTGTTCGTGTGTGTCGTTGACGCTAAATAAAACAGTTGATAGCATCTTTATTAAAACTTTGAGTTGGATAAGAATATAATTTGTAGGCTTCTTGTAACAAACTAATTGACGCAATTGAATGTAGCCCTACTATTCACTGGGAAAGAACGTTTTGTTTTTAAAATAAATTTATGTAGACTTATATTAGAAAAGCGGTAAACAGAAGATAAAGTTTTAGTTGTTTTGATGCAGTCTAACAACGTTTAACCCAGGAAATGTCATACTTTACATAGTAGGGTTGCAAGTTCCTTTCGTAAAGTAGATAACGAGGAATCAGAGCTTAAGGTTTTCAGTAGAAATTAGGTTAAGCTGCAAGCGAAGTCTGTTCGTATAACGCACGTAGTCCTCTGTACAAACGATGAGTCTGGAACAAACGGCCACAAGCTCCGAATTCATCGCATAAAACGCTGCCGATCTGGGAGAACTATATATATATAATAGGGTTGCTACAGCTAGTGCCGTCTCCTTTCCTTCAACCTGGCTTTCCAATTCTCCCGATTTCCCCATTGTGCTTCCTCAAGTCTTATACTTTGCATAGATTCATCCACTTCATCCCTCCAAGATCTTCTCGCTCTTCCGCTTTTTCTCCTTCCTAATGGACTCCATTCCGTCACTTTGTTGATCCACCTATTTTGGGCACTCCGGACATGACCGTACCATGCCAGTCTTTTTTCTTCGATGTAATCAATTACACTTCTTTCCGTTTCCATTTTTCTTCTGATCTCCTCGTTTGTTATTCGGTCTGCTCTCGTTATTCCACAGCACCTCCTCCAATATTCCATCTCCTTGCAAGAATCTTTCTTTCATTCTTTTTGTTAATAACCCATACTTCCGCTGCATACATCATAATGCTTTGGACTATGGTGTGATATATCATTTTTTTTTGTGCTTTTTCTAATACTATTGTCCCATATAACACTGTGTAATTGTCTAATCCCTGTTCTAGTCTGCCCTAATCTTCTTTTTTATTTCCTCTTCCGTTGTGCCTTGTTACTCAGTGTGAATCCTAAGTACTTGAATTTGTCTGTTCCTCTAATTTTAACATTTTCGTCTATTTCTAAATCTGTTGTTTCTTCATCTCTAATTGCCAAGTATTCAGTCTTTTTATGTTTATTTCCAATCCCATCTTTGTGTATTCTTCATTCAACTTTCTGACCATGTAGCTTATATCTTCTTCATCCTGGGCTATAACTACCTGGTAATCGGCGAAGCATAGTGTGTACAGGTGTTCATTTCGTATCGATATTCCCATTCCATGGCATATCTGTTTCCACATGGTTAATGCATATTCTAAAAATATTTTAAACAGCGTGGGCGATGTTGGGCAGCCTTGCAATAACCCTTTGGATGTTTTAAACCTACAGACGATTTTGTTACCTACTTTAATTTGTACGTTGTTGTTTTTATATAGATTGTTTACTGCTTGCGTCAGGACTTTCGGTATTTCCAATTGTGATAGAGCTTTAAACATTTCTTGTCTGGGTACTGTATCATATGCTTTTCTAAGGTCGATAAACGCTAGATGTACTTCCCTGTTCTTCGCTTTTTTCTTTTTATGATCTGTTGGATTGTATATATCTGGTCTACGCATGATCTCCCGGCTGTAAAACCTGCTTGTTCTTCTCCAATCTTTCCCTCTATATTTTCCTTGATTTTATTTCTTAACACCCTACCATACAGTCTTCCCATTGTTGCTATGACACTTATGCCTCTATAGTTTTCGCAGTCTTTTCTATTGCTCTTTTTAAATATCGATGTAATTCGTGCCTCTTTCCATTCCGCCGGTAAATCTTCTCCATTTATAACCTTCTCAAACATTCTTCCTATCATTCTCATAAGTTTTTCGGTTCCGTACTTTATTAGTTCCGCTACTAACCCTCCTGGGCCTGATGCTTTGTTGTTTTTCATTGAGTTTACTGCTTTCCTTATTTTTGCTGCCGTTATAGTAATTCTATTTTCTGTTTCTGTCTCTATTTCTTCTTTATCGTTATTCAGGAATTCTTGTCTACGCTTCGTAAGTAGGTTTTTATAGTGTGCTTCCCACTCATTGTCTTGTATGTATTGAATATAGGTTTTATCCTTCCTATTCGTTCGTAATGAATTAATTACATTCCATGCTTCTGAACTCCTAGCTCCTCCTATGTATTGGTCTACATTTCTACATCTGTTTTCCCATGATTCAGTTTTCTCTTGGCTGACCATTTCCTTCTCTTACTTGTTCTCCTCTCTGTAGTTTCTGCAATCTTCTTCTTTTTTCGTGAACATCCATTTGTTATATAATTTTTTCTTTGCTTTTATCTCTTCTATCGTCTCTTACTTCATGTCCCATTTGTATGTATTATTTCCCTGTTCAGTCTCTCCTAGGGCTTCTAGTGCTGCCTGCAGCATAGCTTTTTTTATGTTTTCATATGTAATGTTTACTTCTTCATCATATCTAAATTCTATTAACTTTTGATCTAGACGTTGCTTGTATAGGTTCCTTATCGATTCGTCCTGTAATAATTGAATCTTGAATTATTTTTCCTTACTTATTTGTGTTGCCGTAATTGTCTTCTGTCTTTGTTGGCATTTTGGCTCCTGTCCATGGGAATTTCATTTTTGCTATCAGTAGTTTGTGGTCTGTTCCACACTCTGCTCCTCTCTGAACTCTGACGTCTTTTATTATAATTGTTGTTCTGCTCCTTATTATTACATAGTCAATAATCGACCTCAGCTTTCTTTTTTCCTGTGTCCAAGTATATTTATGTATGTTTTTGTGTTCAAAGAATCCGTTTGTAAATTTTAAGTCATTTAGTTAACATAGGTCTATTAGCCTCTGGGAGAACTGATCTCCAATAAATTACTATTTTAAACAAGTGTTGGTCCGACTGCAGTTTAAAACCGAGTGTTTTGTGTGGTCCGCATATGGTTGGAATGACCTATGAAGTGTACTGGATATCGTGTAAATCCAATACACCCCTATCACATTGAATTAGATACGTGAAATTTCGAACGCAATAGCAATTCCAAAAGCGACCCTGAGAAAGCACCATCTACATTACTAGGGACAAACCATACCAATGCCGCAGGTCAAATGTAGATCATCAGGTCGTCTAACTCGAGCCAGACTACAGCCGCGGGAATTTTCAATTTTAATTTTAACATTCAATCATAAATTATAACTACTTTTTAAAGGCAATATCTGTGTAAAACAAATCCTTAAAGGATAATTAATTTCAGATTAATTTATGTAGGTCAACAGGCTAATTTGTCGAGTATATCAGGAGAAAGAACTATTAAATTTTAAGTATTCTTTAATTAATTACTTTTGAATAGACCAATTATCCATATACTTGCCTCAGCAATATTAATTTATCAATGCTTATCAATAATGTCAAAATGTGTGTGTGTGTGTGTGTGCGTGTGCGTGCGCGCGCGCGTGTGTGCGTGCGTGTGTGCGTGTGTGTGTGCGTGTGTGTGTGTGAGTGAGTGAGTGAGTGAGTGAGTGTGTGTGTGTGTGTGTGTGTGTGTGTGTGTGTGTGTGTGTGTGTGTGTGTGTGTGTGTGTGTGTGTGTGTGTGTGTGTGTGTGTGTGTGTGTGTGTGTGTGTGTGTGTGTGTGTGTGTGTGTGTGTGTGTGTGTGTGTGTGTAATTATTCCTGTAAATTATATTTTATGAACACTTATGTCTGAAGTATTTAAAATAGGAGAGTAACATTATTTATTGTTATGGAGGCTTCTAATATTAAACACGTAAGAAATATGACACCAATTTTCAAACTTGCCAGTAAATAAAAAATTAGACTTTAATTTAATCAGACTTGGGAAAGTTAATAAAAAAATTTAACTGATGAAAGGTAAAGTTAGTGCCCCTTAAAATTAACTCAGTTAAAGTTAATGCGTGCAAACAGTAACTGATTAAATCAAATTAACTGACTAAAAGTTATAAATTTATGTTTTCTTTTTCTGTTATTTTATTGAGCAAGCTGCTTTGGCTGATGAAATAATTAAAATCATGTTAAATAAATTCACAAATTAATCTTTTTTAAAAAAGTAATTAAAATTTTCGATGCAAAAATATTACTTAAAGTATTAAGCATTTAAAAATGTAACCACTAATAATTAAATAAATAAAAATTAAAGCTTATTTTATTTTAATCATTAAATTATATTAACATTATTTTAAATTGCAGCAGGTAAATAAATGTTGTCTATTGCATTTTTCATTTTACCCATTTTACAGTACTGACTACTGATATTGTGTTGTGCATGGAGGAAAATGTAGTATCAAATGACTAGAAGAGACAATAATTATTAGGCTCCTCTATTGATTACTTTTATATTGTATTAATCTCTTTACCTTTATGTGTGTCCTCAAATTACTGACACTGAAGTCAACGATGTTTTATATGTTTGTCATTGGGCACACACATCAAGCACTTAAAAGTTAGTTTGAGACCGTTTACTTTCTCAGTGTGTTCATAAAATCTATAAATTTGCGGTCAAGGTGACGATGCCATGTTAATATAAAAACATTAAATAATACGAAACAAAAATAAATTTGTGAGAAAACAAAAATACGTAACAAAAAACTACCTTATTTATAGAACGAATAACACAAAACTGTGTAAACACAACAATAACAATTACCACAGTGAACGATAAATTTGTGAAATTGAAAATCTGTTTGAATTAACCTCCTTTGTGATATCTGGGTAGTATGAGTATTCGTATTTGGCGTTTATTGAACTAGCCAATCATTTCTAATGTTTATGACGCGCTCGTCCAGCAGCAGATGAATGTTGCCGGTTCGTGTCACCAAACGAACACATTCAGGGCATGCAACGCCATTTCGTTTTAGATCTCAGCATATCATTAAAATTTACCGGTATGTTAGCAACACTGTTCCCACTACTTCAGATGTCAAAACAGAAGTTGTTTGTTGTCTACTTGTCTGGTGTAGTCATGCGAGTAATTCAACAAAAGACAGAAAACCATCCTAGCCAACTACGTTGGCTAACATGGTGGAAAACCAATCCATTGTCTGCCATTGGACTAGGAATTGGCCTACCTAGGATAAACTTTCTCCAACATTGACCTCAACAGCTATTTTGGCTACTTTACTCTTGGGCAGCAAAAAAATTAACTCGTTAACTTTTTATCATTAACAAAATTTTAACGATTAGTTTAAAGTTAACCATTCTAAAATTTAACGATTAAGGTAAAAGTTAACGAATTTGTTAAAGATTAATTTATCGTTAATTTTTTAATTTATTTAATAATTGGTAAATGATACATATAGTTAAATAATGAAAGAAAGATACACATTATACTATATGTATTTTAATGAAAGACATGAAATTAACTTCTTGCGGTAGATTAAGAATGAATAATGTAATTTATATTATTCGTATTGGAATCGTTAGTAGCTTTCAGTTTAGTCCATTTATCAAACGATGAATGAAGTTCTTTATAACATATTGTGTATGATATATCGTTATACATCTTGTTTTATATTGGGATAATAAAGTTTAAACAGCCGCTTGTATAATGTATCAGAAATAAAACCCTAATAGATCATATTTTATTTTAATTTTAAATAATATTAACACTAATACAAACTCGATGACTACACATGCTATGGATTCAGAACTCAAAACCCTTTAGTTTCCTTTCTATCATTTTCCTTGACAAATAAAGAGAATACAATTTGGCACAAGTCTCCCTCTTAGAGGGTTGTGCAATTGTATGTAAGTAAAAATAATATTAGATACTCAGAAAATATATATATTATAAATTCTACTGTCGTATTTACGTTGCAAACATAGCAAACTGAAATTTTTATTGAACGTAAAGCATAAGCAATAATAAATGCAATTTTATTACATTAAAGAAAACAAAGTGAAAAATCAGATTCATTGCCAATTGTTAAAACTTCTACCTACTTTTTATAAAATATACGGATATTTCATTTAATTTATCCGTGACACACTACACAAAAGTAATTTAAGATTTAAGTAAAAAGGTAAAGACTTTCCTTAGGCGTTATTACTTTTAGGATTACATATTAATAAACATTTTTAATAAAAGGTTTTTCATATTTTCTTTTACTGAAGTTTACACCTGAGGAAACTACTTATATAATTTGCGGTTTTTAAATTTGTAGCGGCAGTTCAAGACAAAATATTTATATACGTTTTATCTACCCTAACTTTTGTTCAATTTGTTGGCGAATCTAAAACCGCTTTGGTGGCAGTCCTGGACAATAGCTCCTTTATGTGATAACGCTCATCTCAAACAGATGTTGTGCAGTTTATGGCACCCAGAGGTCATAAATTATATAAACGTGTTTAATATCTGATAAAGAACGCTCAGGTCAGAAGAAGCGATAAGTTTTTTGTAATACTAAAATATCCTTAAAACTTACGTATCTTGGTTAAAATAAAATATTTATGATTTTTGATATACTTTAAAAGCAATACATATTCTACTAAATCTTAAGGTACCATTATTTGGACTGTAATTTTTAGTTTGTAACATGAAACTTACCTCAATGGCAGTAATATAATCGGAGTATGCATTTAATACATATACATATTATTAACACTACAAACCTTTTTCAACTTACAGAAATTTCAGTACTGCATATTATCTGTAATAATATGTTACTTGCGAATTACGCTAACGACAATGACTAACATATACGTTGTTTTATATTGTGAAATATGCAGTTTAACGTTTAATATGATAAATTAGTTTAGTATATATTCCCACAAATTAAAACTGTCAATTAGATTAACATACATAGGCTTTAAAAAAATACATAATAATGTAACAACAAAAGAATATTAAATACAGTACTATGTAAATTCTACTGTGACTTCAAATAACAGAAAACTGTCTTAAAATCCCCATTTACGTTTTCCTTATTCTACTATAATTTAATTAGAGTTAAATTTTTTGAATACGGTTTTAGGAGTAAGTTTAAAGTTTACTTTATGAAATTATTTAAAAAGTCTTACATTATAATAGTTCTAAAAGTTTCAAATATACCAATTTGGATTTACTTTTGCTGATAATAAATTTTTAGAATTATAAATTGGTAAACGTAACCTTTAGATTTTAATTGTTATTTACTTAGCGAAGAACCAAACTGTTTCTTGTAGAAAAGAAAAGAAAAAGTAAATATCCCTTGTATATAACATTTATTGTTCCGTAACAGGTAGGTTAACTGTTCCGCTTTGATAGGTCAGAAGATTAATTATTTAATAAAGTCTTAAATTTATTTAAATTTTTTTGCCTGTTTCAAACATTGACGTTTGTTATTTCGCTTTTCTGCAATTGCATAACGACTGTCCAAACTAAAAATTTTATTAAGTGTACCTCAATATAAGGTATGGTGCATTTGACTTGAAATACAAAAATCCCGACTGGATAGTTACTTGAATACTGCTCCGGGAGGGAGCTTCCATTGTACTTTCAGCCCAACCTTCTTCACACTTTTGGACCAAAATATCTGACGAGAGCGTCCCACGGTGGAGGACCTGTGTACTGGACATTGCTATTACTAGTGTCTCCCTCGTTAAGAAAACTGTCTTGGAGGAGCTGTGATCCGATTATTGTCGCATAGAGGCGCATGTGGTTACCCCACACACGAGTGGTGGAGAAGCTCGGTTGTACTGGAGTAGAATTGATCTGGGCCTTCTTTATGTCGAAAGTCCGCTACACTCTGTCCACCACATCGACGAGTCAGTTCTGTTTGGTCGTAGTTTCATTCCGTCAATCAGTGCTCGCGGATGAAGCGCAATCTGACATCCAACTATCACCGGATCGTCGAGGATGTCCCGTCTTCTAGCACTAGAGATGACAGATTTCGGACAAGGTGGAATCGATAGCGAGATACGAGTGACAAGGGTAGCTTCAATTAGGCGACCGGGAAGTTTCGTCGTGCATCATTGTCTCATCAACAACCTGGTGGGAGTTTGAAGTCGCCAGGATTTCCGATAGGCAAGAGGATAAAAGTTACGACTTAGGCGAGGTTTTACTCAACTGTTTACTGTGATAGTGTGCGCTGCACCAGCCTACCGATTTGGACTCAGATGTGTACATCGGCAGCCCGCCTCCGAACCCGGGCTTACTTCAGTGTAAGTGGTTTCATAACGGCTTTTAGTACTTATACTGAGGAAGAGCCCGGGTTGAACAGCTTTCAGAACCCCCACCCTACAGAGGCCTTTGAGAGACCAATTCGCTTTCTGGTCGACCTCTTAAATGCCTCTCATTACGGTCCACCTACATTTTTATGTGAAATGACGCCATGCCGTGGCCACCATGTCCCCTAAGCCGATTAAATACCCCAAACTCTTTATTGACTTTATTCTATTAAATGTTAATTTATTTGTCGTGGTATAAAATCAGTTTGCTAATTTTAATTATAAATTATAACGGTTGGTTTGGTTTGTAATTATAGTGGAATGGTTCCCTTGTGCTCGCTGGTATGAAACTAGAGTGCTCTGATTTTCTTTTATTTGTTTATTGGTAATTGAGATATTAATAGTTTGTATTAATTGTTATTCGCAAGTTTTATTTAATTTATTCTTTTTACTTTATTATAGTTCACTGGCCTAGTTAAATCATTTAAAAAGCACGTGTTGTTCCATAATAGGTACTGCCAACTTATCCTTCTGGAGTTGATTTAAACACTAATGTTCATAAATTGCTAATAAAATGTTAATTATTAAAAATGATAATTCTTACACCATTAATTACTTTAATTTTTCTTTTATTTTCTTTTATAATTCTATTCTATTCTTCTGATATAAAAATGAATAACATTTCTGGTAATAATAATTGACCAGGCTTGTTGCATTGATAGTTTAAGAGTTGGTAGCATAAGTTAAAATCTCAGTGAGATATAGGTTACTTTACGTTATTAAAATGTAATCTTTTTGGTTCTTTTGTCTACAATAATTAACAAATATGCCTTTTTTGAAGAACAAAACATTACAATATAAGATTAAATATAATAATATTAAATAACAACTTAATTTTAAAGTGACGAACAGTTCGTGTATTGGACCGAGTCCGCTTTTGAGATTAACCAATGGTGTCTATGTTATTCAAGCTTAAATATTAAGTACAACGAAATAATAGTTAAACACAAAATAATTATAATAGTGTTAGTGTTTCTATACTGTGATGGTATGAAAATAAGTTCACAAGTGTATACAAGTGGTATAGTGATACTTAAATATTAAGTTTGGTTATAAAATTTTTAGATGCACTCTATATTTTCCCTTTCTTTATACAATCAATATAATTCACTGTTATTATTTATTCACCATAACGTCCTTTAAATATAAAAAAAACTTTACAACACTTGATGTTTACTGTTATGTTACGTCCCCGCTTGAAGGTTAGATCGCCTTTTACTTCATTTAACCTCACTCGGCTTAGAGACTTTGGGGACAAGACTATTTACACTTTGGGTTGGAGACTATTTGCATTTTCCGTGTCACAGAGAAGGTGTTCTTTATTGTATGATTACCGGCGAACGACTGACTCGTTGGTGGTGCATTATGGGTTGATTCACCTGACAGGTGAAACATTCTGATTGGTGGAATTACGAAACATTCCGTTTTTAATCCCCAAAAAATCCGTTTTGTGGTTAATGCTCACCAACAAACGCCAACCTAAGCGTCCCTTTTCTGATCAAATTTATTAAAAAATCTTAAAATTTACATATTTTCCTTATGCTATTGAGTATAACAAAGATATTACCACCATTAAACTGCATGTTTTATGCTGATAGTTTTGAGATCTCTTAAGCCATATTTCTGTCCAATAATAACAAAAATAACATTTTTAACTGATGGCCTATTCTAACATTTTTGTTTAAAACTAGTCCTTTTTGATACCTATGTTAAATTTTGTAGTTGTACATTTTATCTTATGTTAACAAAAGAAATTTTAACATTAGTACTGATAACTATAAACATTAACTTTTTTAACAAAACATTGAATTGCCCTCTAGGCACCATAATGTTCATTGTTCTATGGACTATAATTGTTTTTTTTAAACAAAATTACTTAACTCTTATACAAATCAACAGTTATTAATTATTCCTTATGAACTACATGAATTTTTACTATATATCTTATAAACTAATACTCTCTTTATTCCCTGTAATGTTCATTACTAACTTATACAGTAGGTGTAAGTTGGTTGTCCAAGTTGATTTGTTATTATTTATATTATGTATGGTCCATTACTAACACCTTTTTATTACTAATAACTTACTCTACTAAAATACATTATCTTTTAATCTATAGAGTATGATTTAACATGTTAACTCGTATAGGCCTATATACCATTTGTTTTCTTCTTTCCTACCCAGTATGTGTAGGCCTTAGGTGTAACATGAGTTTCTTACTACTTATATTATTATTTGGTTCATAACCAACAATAGTTATGTATCACTGTCTTAGCTATTATTCAATTTATTGGTTATACTTTCTGTTATGAAATTATTTATCTTACAATCTTCTTTATATTCTTCTCTTCTTTTATCATATAACAATGATACTTAACCTAACCTACATTGTAACATGTTCATACAAAATTAAAACTGTTATTCTTCAGTGTCAAGTCTGTAATACACTATGCACATTATAAGTTATTAATCTAATATAGAATTAGTAATACAGATTTGCAAATCTGTTTTAAGCAAACAAAACTGTATTTATCAGTAATGTTGTATGAACACTAGACTAACAGGTCTACAGGACAAGAAAAGGTAATTTGAAAACACAAAGATTACTGACTAATCAGTCCGACGCAAATTGGAGCTCTTTTCCTGATAAGTGTCGCTAGATGTTTCTTTCAGGTTGACGTCAGGATACTGTTGTTCTTCCTGTGGTTCCTTCAGGATCTCCTGCTTTCCAGCTCTCAGGGTCGTTTCCGGGTTGGGTACTCCTACGAACAATGTTTAATTACTAACTATTAATGATTTATATGATTCCGGCTAACTTGACGTGTCCATAAATGCCTAAGCGGACAATCTTGAACTTTACCGTAATAGCACTTGAAATTACCTAATTCAGTTGCGAACTTTACTACATGTGTTCGTCGCTCTTAATAGAACTATCGTCCTAAATCAGAGGTAACGATTAACTGCTATTAAATTCAACGAGACTGCTTTTTCTGCGATCTAAGCTTGACTGACTCTACATTCCATTGCAGATAAATCGACTGATGTACTAGCCAATTTCATTTGTCAAAACGCTCTGTCACCCTTACGGCTACAGTCTAGACAACACTCTTTAAGTAACATATTGTCTAATAACAATGTAAACGTGCAAATAAAACCGGTATAATTTTATTGTTTTTATTTTGGTTCATGAAAACTTTTTTATGAAATAAATCTTCATATATTTCGTTCTTTATATTATTAACAAATATAACTACCGGATAGGTCTATATTTTATGCACATTCTGGTGTGAGTCTTATGTCGGACATTTGATTTACACAAAAGTTATTTAATTTAACCCTTTTTTTACTGTAATTTCGTAACACAGTTATTCACACGCGCACTCGCCATATGCCTAGGCATATATCTGCACTACTTCCCAACCCTCATTACTTTTTATACAGTCAAAAATCAACTTAATCTAACAATTTTGACATGATTCTTATTGTCTATATTACAATCTTTCGACATGCAATCTTTACCTCAACCAATTCTTACTGTAACATGCTACCATATGTCAAGAGTGAAATTATTATTTTGTGTGCAAATCTCACCTATTGCAGTATATATGTAGGATAGACACACACACACACACACACATATGTAATTTTATGTGTCAAATACAATATAATGCATGTAGAATAATGTAGACTTAAAGACAGTAATGCTTTATTGCGAGTTATGAAATGGAAGTGACTAAAATATTTGCCAAAATATAATCATTTTTATAATGGTGTTACTTTTATTTAGGTCTAGGATTTTTATGCCAAAATAAAAATATTTAGAAATTTATGAAAATACATTTAAAGTAAAAGTATGCAAATAATTTAAGTAAAATTTTTAAAACAAGTAATTATGATAATATCTGGTGCAAAGGAAGCTTCAGCTGAGAGCTAGATCTTGAATCACTGCCGCACGGGAATATTAGTTGTGAGTCTACCGTGCGGTAGTCACGAAAGGGAAAATCGAGTTTAGCTAACAGTCACATGGGTAATTTACAAGTAATGATTTCGTGAGACGAAACACAGGCATCTTCTTATTCTACGCGATTCAACTACACCGTCAAGTCTTTTTCTCTTTCTAGCTTCCATTCTTGCCTGTCCCTCGAATAGTTCTCTCAATCACTGTAAGCCTTCATCGCCTTAAGAGTATACGCACTGACACACAAATCCACGAGTTAAACGTACCGCTTTTGAGGCACTTTAGCGAAACGTACACCTTTAGTCAAGCCCCAAATGTTGGGTTCGCCAAATTTGTAACGTACCGCTTTTATCACGAGGCGTTCACTACTTACGAGTATCTTGCAATTACAAGCTTTGTTAATTCCGTCCCACAGTTGTACGCCAATTCTGTAACGTACCGCTTTTTTTTTGTGAGGTGTAGTAGAGTTATATTGTATGCCTCACGCAGTATGCGTCACTTTTGAATTATACTAACTGACGTTTTAAACGGTATAAATAAAGGATTTTGTTTATCTTGTTTTACTCAATCTAAAAGAAATCGAGAGTGTGTGATTTGGGGTCAAGGAGGTAATTTGTTCAGCCTTATGCAGAAGAGAGAGTAAGTATCATTATTGCCCCTCTGTTGTGACGATTTTTTCTGTATGTTGTGCTGAAATTTTCATTAACTACCCACTACAATAAATTATAACACGTTATAATTCAATATTAATTTTCAATAATATTGCTTTATTGATTATTGACTTTTGTCTCCAGCCACCCAAGTATAGGTATCACAATTAATCTTTTTAAAAAGAAAACATCTTCTCGACTTTACCGAGTAAACATAGATCTGTCTAAAGAACAAAACATATATGTTGTTATTTAACCAATATTACGCTATAATAAAATACATCAGTTATTACATAATTCTTATTAATTCCCCAGGGTTCAGGGTGAATTCTTTGTGTTATGAGAGTGTCAGAAATGGCTAATTGCTACGCTTTACAAATATAAAAAATTAATAAATAATTTTGGTTTATTTTTCAAATGTTACATAGTTTCCGGAATTGCCGTAAGAGAGCAGCATGTATTTGTTTACTTTTGAAAGCAACATATGATAAAAATGAATATTTTTTCGTTCTATTTCACTATTAAAAAACGAGTTTTCTTCTGTATTTATTACGAAAAATGTTTATATTACCTCGCTCCGTGTTGTTCTTACTGGATTGAAGTTTTATTCTGTGATGAGGTACGTCTTGCGTTATTATTTCCTTTTCATTTTCGAGTATTTTTCTGATTGTCTATTAGACGTAGGCCGAATTATATTGGATCCTCAGAATGGTTTCATCCACTGGTTTTTAATGTATAACACCTTTTAATTTGGATTCCTCAGGTATAATTGGTTAGTATTCACTTTGTTTATTACTCTTGCGTGAATATCGCCTCCACCAACGTCCAAAAAAGGTTATTTTTTTATAATTTTTGTCGCATCGATTCTTCAACTCTCTGGTTCAGTTCAAAATTTTTTTTCTTATTAACAATACTTGTTATTTTCCATCACTCTTAGTAACACATAGTATTTTTATTATGTAGGCAGTTTGTGATTATTATAAATTTATATTTTTATTTATGGAAAAATAATTCCCTTCCATTCCGGTTTATTTACTAATTTAATTCACATAATATGTTTTGGTTAATTTTTTTATGACCTTGTATATAAATATTTTATCATTTTATTATCATTAAATAAATTTATATATTATTTATTTAGTATCGAATAGTGTTCATACCCGGTACTTCTTCCTGTTGTCCTTTCCTTCCTAGGATTATTTTAATTTTATATTATTTTTGGTAGTTAAAATTTTTATGTCCTTTAAAATTAAACCCTGGGTTTTCTTACAATCTAACATAATTATTTGAAACAATATAATATTAACTTGGGTATAACAAATTGTGGTTCATACAATATAAATTACAATAAATAAATAAAATCACAAAAATCAATCAGTATTATTACATACTACTTCCATAGTTTTATCCTATCCAAAACATACAGCACAGTTTAGTAATATATTAGTTTCACTTTGGTTTTTTCACCTCAATGGGTACACTAGAACTCACTTCGCACTATATACCACTCGAATTGTTTATTATGTGGAGTGATATAATTAAATTTTGAGCGAGCTTTAGTTCTACCCATTTCTGACTTTTATTCTCATGATTTACTTTATTGGGACCGGGTTATGTACCGTTACAACATACGATGTGATGTTAAATCCACGAGTTGACATACCTGTAAGCACGAGTTAAACTTCCCTTTTGTCATCACCCCCTCACTATAGCACCCTATCTCTCTCTGCTCACGTCCAGATATATACCTCGAGTCATTGCCTGGCATATTGACATTCCGCTTTAGTGAAGTGCTTTTGTTTTCTCTGCGTATTGCTGTCGGTAGTTATAGGTATTTTTGTTGTAGTGTTGTTACATGTGAGCGTTTTTAATACCTAGTGTTTTAAATATTGTGTAATGATTAGTATTGACTTGGGACAAACACAGATCTAAAGACGAATTAATACCTAAACAAATACAAGTAGGTAAAATAATAAACACCAAAAATAATAGAAAATAAAAATACTTCACCATCTAGCTAACAGCCTGACTCCATTTAAAATCGGAAATATGTCTCATGTAAGTAAAAATGTCGTGATAATACATTTGTACAATGTTTTATATTTATACTTGTTCTACATAAATTACTAGGAAACAACATACTACGTAAATGTTATAAAAATGTGTTATCACGAAAGGAAAATATAATTGAAGATACAATTGACATACATTTAATGTAAAGTTCCAATTTTGTCGTGCTTTCTTGCTAAACTGCTACCTGTTATGTTCTGGACAAAGCCTTTCAGTTTCTACACCAATATGAAGTCCTAAACCATAATGGAGACACTGAAAGACCTTGTCCGGAGCATGACAGGTAGCAATTTAGCAAGAAAGCACGACAAAGTTGGAATTACAGAGACTTCTAATTCAAAAACAAGACGAATAATATAAAATTAACTACAAAATGACACTACTAATGGAAAGAATTTTGACCACAATGTTTCACTTTTTATTGTTAATGTCAAAACCAGACGTTTTGTTATAAGTTAGCAACGTAAGCACATTTTGGAAAGTTAAAATTTAGAGAAGCTAACAAATTTCTGTAATTGTTGAAATTTTTTCCTACAAATTTAGTAGTTATGTGCTTTCGGTTAGTGCATTTTTGCATATATAGATAGTATTTTAACACTGTTATTCTATACAACAGTATAATGTAACATCAGATATAATTCCGGATAAGATATACATCAGATGTATAATTCCGTAACATCAGATTTAATGGGGATGTACTTGTCTTAGGGAACAATTTCTCATCAGATTTGGTAATCTGTACACGTTTTTAACCGAATGACATACTAACAGATTGCTATTATTGCACAATATGAGGTAATATCCAACACAAAGTTGGGACACTGCAAGAGTATATTTAACTCTGTATTACAAGTCCAATTCACGGTAAATAAATGATGAACGTACATCATGTTTAATTCGTAATTAGCACAATGCAGAGTTCATGGCACTTTATGTACACGTCTGTACATCATTGTAAACACGTAATGCAAACACGCGTGCCTTACACAGTGTGTTAATGAAATCAATGAAAAATGGAGTAAATTTTAATTCTTGTAATTGATTATAACATATAAAAAATAGCTTGTTAAATCTGTTAAACACTCTTTTATTACGTTATTTATTACGAGAAAGTAGATATGTAAATTTTTTTAATATACGTAATATTTTTCTTTTTTTATTTATGTAACATACTTTGTATTCTGTAATTAAATATAAATTAGTTCCCAATGTTTGAGAAGTTTACATACAAATTGTGAGCTAATCTTTTTTATTTCACCAATGCATATTGTAATGGTACATATAACACACCCGGAACCCAGTGTATAACAAACGGATTAAAAGCTATCCAAAATAAAGTAATGAACAAAAGATGAACATGCAGTCATGACATTAGAATGTATTATGACGAAAGTAGGGGAATAAAATAAATTATAATTAATAAGTAAATGTATAATTGAAGAAACGAAGACACGACTAACGACAAGACAACGTACCCAATTACCCAATAGATCAGACAGTGAGACGAAAACAATGACAACAATAACAAGAAGAAATTTATTAAGAATGATAGAAGAATCAATGCAATTAGGGAAAAGTCAAATCAAATCAGATACCAAAAGGATATAATATAGACAAGGATAAAATAAACCATGAGAATAATGTATTGTTAATAATAAAGAAAATAAAAGTGGGTTAAAAAACTTGATTTAAAACCCTAAGCTATGACTTGACACTGACATAAACTTATTAATAAAATGACTTCAATGACTTGACGGTATAAACAGAACTCAAAAATAAAATCTTGAGAGTAGAAATTAAGAGGGAGAGGGAATACAAGAATTGTAAATGTATAATTAAATAATGTATAAAAATGACAACTAGACAATGTCCAAAGAAATAATGAAATGTGTGAAGTAGAAATAAAATTATCAAAACAACTATACTCAATAATAAAGGTTGAGATAATGACAAAAGAGAAAATAACCATAAACAATTAAAAATCTGCTTTAAGTAAAAGTAAATAATCATACAATGTGTAGAAAACAGAATCTGAGATTCAGTCATTGTTGAGAACCCAAGATACCTAACCTAATCTGGACAACAAGTTTCCAATAAAATAGTAAAAACAATGACTGGAATGATGTTAAATTAAAATGTATTGAAGGTAAACTAACTAGAAGACTGTAAGGAGCATTCCATATATAAAAAGTCATAGTATAAAGGAACTTAAGTACAGAATAAATGTAAATTAATGTGACCAAGTGTACCACATAGAATGGGTACCTAGAACAGCAAAAATCACACATAAAACTGTAATAAAAGAATAGGGACTCAACCCATGATATTAAATAAGACATACTAAGGGTCATGTGAGGCAAATAAAAGATTATTGCCATCAAATTAATAATAATGTAAATTATAAGTAAACCCTAACTGATACTAGATGCAAGAAGTTTAATTAAATTCAAACAAATGTCAAAATATAAAAGCAGAACTAAACACTGCCAAGTATTAAAATTGGTATAAGAACACTGATATAAAATAAACATAATAAAGAGATAAATGTGAAAAAATTCAAATAAGGAAAACTTGTAACACTCAAGTATACTGAAAAATAATCAGAGAAAATATGATTAAGGTAAAATAAAACAACAATAGCTAGTGGTGATACAATCAGAAGTGGTAATGATAAGTTCATTATAGATAGGCCACAACAAATATGGGTTACAAAACCCTAATATTATAAAATAATTAATAAACACTTAGAATGACAATAGACCAAGAGTCTAGTCAAAGGAAAATAAATAATTAGGAGTAATAACTAAATAATGATATGAAAAAAACTATTGTACAGTATTGATAAGTAATCACGAAGGAGAAAAGTGAAGAAAAATAGTGTATTAAATATAAGAATCTTTAATATAAGAAAGTGATAAAAACATGGAAAAACCTGGCAGTAGGCCTAAACGAAAGGTGACAACTTTAGCTAATTACCACCTAAAACTCTAACGAGGAGTGGCGATAGATAATGACTCAATAAGCATGATAATTAATTATCAAAAAATGAAAAATGTAAATAATATAAGGTATAAAATAAGAGATGTAATTAGTTCGTAAGAAATTTATTTTATTAATCCCTAGCAGAACTATATGGTGAGGGTAGTCAAAATAATCGTGTATTTATAACTGTGAATTTATTATTTTATTTTTAACTTTGTGAATAGACACTTTATATCATATTAGTTATTCTGTCTCTACTGAACAACACGACGAACCGTGCGAACGCCGTAACAATATAGGCCTACTGCAACATTACATATGTATATGGTACTGTGCATTGCGCAATTAGTTAAGATAATTTATGTAAATTAAAATAAATAACCAATCTGTCAGTAATAATAATTCAGATAGAAAGCTGTAAAGGGGAACAAAGAATTTGCCTGTTTGAACAGGGAAGTCACGCCACACACAGATGCGTCTGTGTACACGTGTATCTTACGTGTGTGAGTGCGGCCAGTTAATTCCTGCAAAGCGCCATCCCTAAATAAACGTTATTCAATAAATAAATTATTTAAATTGTGATAAATGTGTGTAAAATATCACAAAACAAAATACGCCACAGTGTGAATAATATAAAGACTCACGCGTATACAAAAGATTTTGCGAAAACAATAAAATGTGTAAATTCAGTGCAAATAAATGTAAATAAAACCTATAATAATTAAGATAGAGAAAAGCGGTTAACACACAGTTGTATATATAAAAATTACCGGACCAGATGAATATCGGGTAATTTGCAAAAGACTTCGCATGTTGCGAAGACAAGTGAAATAAATGTGTGAATAATCGTGTTTGTAAAGGACGCTACGACAGACCTATTCCTGCAGAGAATTGTCGAAACATAAATTCTGCGCGCGCCCTAGACTATAAATACGCGAGGCGCATCAGCCTTGTTCTCTTTCTTGACGAACCACAGTGACACCCGGAGGCTCTGCCCAACAACAACTCTTTCTCATTCGACTACAGCGGCAGCCGGAGGCGATGCTTGACAACATCATCACTTTTGTGACACCACCGCTGTAGCCAGAGACTATTATGGAGGACGAGGGAGCAGCACACTACATAGCATAAATTCCAGACGTAGAGGACGAGCCATCGGACTTCCGAGAGGATACGGAGGACGAGGAAAGGATCCAGGACTTCACGACTACGCTGGATTCACCAACATCAAGGACTCAGAACCAGAAGAGGGTACGCTGAGGAACCGCTACAATTAAGGTAAAATAAAATAAATAAGGTATTCCTCATAACAAAAGACTTAACCAAAGGCAGATAAACATTGTCAAAAGAAAGACAATAATTTTTAAAAGTGTAATTTATAACTTGTAAATGTAAATGATCTTGTATAGTAATTATAGCATAATTTTTGAATTGATAATTTATTAAAATATTTAAATTTAAATTGTTGAATTATAAAATCATAATTTTTGAATTGATAATTTATCGAAAATATTTAAATGTAATTTTGGAAGAATAGAAAGTTGCAAAAGTAATTAATATAAATGACAAATGCATATGCAACAACAATAAGAATTATTTTAAAAAGAATGATTTCAGAATGTAATAAATTTATCATAATATACTGAGCAAGTCGAGAGCAATATTATATAATAATCAAATCTATTTATAATGATAAGAGTATTTTATGTTTGTATGGAATATGTGATATTGCGTATATGTAATCAACAAATATGGGTACTACGACTACCCATACACAAGCAATAATAATGAAGTTTTAATTCGCAATTTATTTTGAAATTTTAATAATAAATGTTTTAAATATTTTAAACAAATTTACGTTGTTGTTATTATTACGATTACACCCATTGAAAAATGTAACGTTATAAATAAAATGTGCTACCCAACGTGTGGCTCATCAACGATATATACAACAGAAAACAATTAACGTTATAATACATTTACAAATATATTTAATATCCCCCTTATTGGTACTAGTTTTGTAATGTGTACGCTGTGAGTAATATCAACTCTAATTCGTAAAGTTTTATTTACCAGCTATAAGACATTCGGCTTAAAATGTCTGAAACCATTGATAAAGATTTAATCAAAACTACCATTTCCATCAATCATAATGGATTCACATGTCGACTGACGATCAAATATTCGATATTCAATATCTTGGATAGAAGTAGTCTGTGGGAATTTCACAGTCAAAGACACGTTCATTCGTATGATTCATAGTGGCCATCACTGTGAAGGAAAGAGATTTTCCACATTATCTGTGTGCCAAACACGTTGCATATGTAAAACTTATCCAGAAGATATATGGTCATATTGTTGTAAGAAAAATATGTATTGAAATATTATTTTACATTACAATATTAATTTTGTGTCGAATTTAGATAGAAAATCTGGTTTTCCTAGTATGGCACTGAAAATTTTTAATATTAATACCTAAAAGAATTCGCCTTCGTCAGCTTGGAAACAGACTGCCAGTACTTAGTAACGGTTGCTGCTTGGAAGGTATAGTGGCGGTGGCGTGTGTTGGAAGGGGATTGGCGCGGGGATCCAAATTATTGTTTGTTTTTTGTATAATTGCGTCGAAAAGTGTATGTGATTTATATTGTAATTGGTCGTTTAGTATGTTGTTTGGTTGTGTTGTGTGGTGTTTGTATATTTCATACTGTTCAGCTGTATTGAGTTTTCGACCTTTGGATAAGAGGTGTAATATTTCAAGATTAGTGTCTATGTTAGTGTAGCTATGGTTATGTGTGCCACACACATACACACAAGAATATATAGAAGAGAAGCTATTTTTCTTATTTGCGTGGACTTCAGTGAAGCGACCAGTCATTGGTGCTTTGTTTTATATATCCAAACGTGATTTCTTTCTTCAAAACACTCACGAATACAGTATTTTTCAGTGTTTTCTACTCTTCTTTTAAGATAATTGTAAAAAATAAGTTATTTTTTAATTTTAATTTGATTCTTGATTAAGGCTTAAGACATAAAGCCCAAGTAGGACAAATTTAGAGATAATTTTCAGACACCAATTTACAAATATAATAGGATTGAATAAGATAAAATTACGACAAATATTTCCAGTAATGGCAGATGTCACATTGATAGTGATATAAACAAACTTTCTTTAATCATTCTATTTCTTTATATTTTTATAACTTGATTTTCCAATCGTATTACGTTGCGAATGTAGAAGCAGCTAAAATTTTAGCTTTAAATTAATATAATAATATTGTAGATTATTAAATATATAAATATATATAATATTTAAAATTTATATTTATCTTACCTCAAGATTTTATTTTTTCCTTATTTGGAACATGTTTCGAGAACTCCTGTGTTCTCATCCTCAGCCTTCGTGATCTTGCGTCTGGTGAAGTATTTGTGTGTTGGCTGGATGCTATTAAGGTTTCTTGTTGGTCTCTGGTATTTTAAAGTGGTACCAAAATCATCCAGCCAACACACAAATACTTCACAAGACGCAAGATCACGAAGACTGAGGATGAGAACACAGGAGTTCTCGAAACATGTTCTAAATAAGGGAAAAATAACATCTTGAGGTAAAAAAAATATAAATTTGAAATATTTTATATATAGACTATACATCAATAAACGAACTGTAGCAGATAGTGATTGAATAAATATATATTGTAACAAGACAAAAATCTGTTCTTTTAAAGACAAATAATAAACCATGAAGAGTAGCACAGATATAGAAACAAGCAGTATTATTACTATCAAGTAAAATTGAAGTCGCAAATAGGAAGGAAGATGTAGACCAAATTAAAACACCAAACCCAATAACTGACATGACTATGACCACTATACTAGTTAAACAATACCTAGATGAATTAAATAGAATAAATCCAATTGTAGTCCCAAGCCACGTGTTTGTTAACCAAATACAATGTACTCACCGTCTATGGCTTTTTTCCGTGAGGTTTTTTCCAGTTTACATGTTTCAAGGCACTTGCCTCATCATCAGAACTTATAAAATCAATCTATGTCATAAATAATGACAATTGTCAAAATATTAAAAACACAATACGGCATATTGTTTAATTGCAAATAGCTTAATTGCCGTATTGTGTTTTTAATATTTTGACAATTGTCATTATTTATGACATAGATTGATTTTATAAGTTCTGATGATGAGGCAAGTGCCTTGAAACATGTAAACTGGAAAAAACATCACGGAAAAAAGCCATAGACGGTGAGTACATTGTATTTGGTTAATACCTAGATGGATTAGGAGCAGTAAATAAAGAAAATAATAATAACACAAAGAGTACAGTACAACTTTAGAGTAAATAATATGTAACAAGTGTATAGTAACTAGTTCACTAAATGTAATTAAGAATAAGAGGTAAAGAGATTCGAGGTAAAATAAAAAAATACAACAGTGTCAAATTAAAAAAAAGTGAAAATAATGAATAACCATCCCACAGATAATATAAAAAGGATGAAGATCAAAGACGAATAAAGACAGATCCAAAATGGACTGTAAACACAGATATAATATTATTATTTGTTAATCACACAGACAATTGTTTAAAAGTGTGTTGTTATTTAGCATTAGGTGAAGTTGTAGTCATTAAGACATGATTTTTAGTGAAGAGTTTAGTTTAGTTTTGAAGGAGTTATTATTACTAGAAAGCAAGGAATAAATAAGTTCAAATAATATTTTCCCAAAATGTCATATTAATCAGCCATCCATAATTCTAAAATGTTCTGTTTTGTAAAAATAAAATCCCCAAAACTAGTTATTAAGTTACAAATACAGGTCATGAGTGGTACTAAATTGTTCATAATTTTACCCCAAAAAAAAAAAACATGTAAATTATATTAAGTCTGATTATGTAATAACTAAGGAGTAATTTGGGTGTAAAATATAAAAATAATGTATTTTTTATAACCGGTGTCATGTGACACTTAATCCTCACAAAATGGACCAATAAGGATCATAGTAATTTCTGGTCAACTCAGTGAAATAAGGAGAAATTAAAAACAATTTATTGTTAGACACGAGATAGTTCGGTTGAGTTCAGTGCACTTACAAAAATGGCAAAATTTATATAAGGGAATCTAATGTGAGAAGGAAGAAAATTTACTGAATTAATTAAAAATAATATCCAAAATTAATTAAAAATAATATTAAAAATGAAGATATAACTAAGCACGGAACAACTAACAAGAAAGTAGAATAAAATAAAACTAAATAATAAACAGTGAATATCCCTACAAATCCAAATAACCTACAGGTAATATCCAATCTACGATTTATCACTATCAACACTAAGAACGACCCAACAACATTTGCAACCGATAAAAACATTATTGCACAAAAAAAATATAAGTAATATACAGTGAACACTTAGTGACATTTATTTTATTAATAAAAACAGTTGGTAACTATTTCACACGATTAACAGCAGACCAAATAGACGCCATATTGCCTTCGTCAATTCTTCAAGCCCATGATGCTTTGCAGCATTAAACTAAATTAAAGGATTTCTAGTAATCTATTTTAAATTTTAATTACCACTATTTCTGTTGTATTAGATGATAAGTATTACTATATTTGTACTATAATGTACTCCTTGTTTTCCATTTAATGTAAATGAACCTTGCATAGCAGTTACAAGAACTTGACATTATAATATTAATTTAAAAATTCAAGAAATCGTACCCTGAGACAGAATCGATCTATACTATTGTTAGTATCGAATACATAATTTTCCAAAAAACGTGAATAAAATAAATATTGAACATTATTATTATCAAATACAATTCCATGTGTTTTATTTCTCGAAGGTATTAAACTAATAGGATTCTCACTGAACGAGCGAAGACCAAGAAGACGTCAGCGTGTGGTAATACCGAAGATAACTACGAAAATAGAAATAACCTCAATCGGTACGTTCGAGATGGTAATCGAAGGTACTTATTAAACTATTGTTTCTACATTACAACCGTGTTATTCAAACGTCTGAGGCAGACAGCGACTAATTTTATTCTCCGAATCATAGAAAAATCTATGAAAGAAATCAAAAACCTAAACAAACCAACAAATAAATATAATTAACATACATACGAGGAATAAACACCAACAGCTACACTCATTCACAAAAATATATAGTAAATTGAATTAACAGTAACGAGATAGTAAATTGCATTACAAATTGACTAATAAAAGATGAAAATCCAATTTATATACAATATTTATTTTCAAACATAAAATGCTAGGTATTATGCACACACATGAGCATGCTCGCTCGCGGGCGCTCGCTCGCACACACACATACACACGCTTGCAATACAAATGTAATAAAGTTATTTACTAGTGTACCGTAAATGTGTTGGGTAGGCACGGTAAAAATCTTCAGAACATGCATGAAGTTTATTAGAAACAACAGCATAATAGTTTTTACAGTATAGGCTACTGTGCTGCAATCTAAAGCTACACTCTAAGTTGGCCTAATCATTTTAAATGTTATAATTTTATCCTAGTCCACCTGATTAGCTAAGTGTTACATTAATGTAGCTAGTCATTATTGCGATATAAATTTTAAGCATACCTTCGTGAAGTTCTTTGTGGTCTCTACTTGAAAAATGCAGCCCCAAGAATTGGAAACATACGCTTTTCTTTTTATACGCTCTGTTAGTATTGTGGTTTGGCCATTTTATACTAAATTGCTAAAATATTTGGGGTCTATCGACGTCAGCAAAGATACATGTTATCAACTTTTACGCACAAAAAACCTAAAATATACTATAGGTGTGTATGATTTAGAAAAAATAATTAATATATTAATTATTTAGATATTACATTATTCTCCTAATTTTACGAAAGTATGCATCTCAAACATAGATGAAAGAAATTAATTACACTAAGAAGGAACAGTTTAAAAGAATAGGGTGGGAAGTATTTACTTAAAAGAGAAAATGATTATACACTTTAAACGCGGAGGCAGAACAAAGTAAATAAAAATGGAAACATATTATAGTGTTAATAAGTTAAATTAGAATCCTCCTAGATATGAAGAGTTGCTAACTTAATTTCCAAACTAAGAAGTTTAAAAAGTAGTAAATTATAGCATCAAATAATTCTTTAATGAATAAAAGAAGTACATCCTTTTTTGTTTATAATTCAGTTTCTTCGTTTTTTAGTTGAGCATTACTTCTCCATTTTCTGTTAATATTTTATCAAACTTTTTTATATCGTTTACATCTATACATACACTAACAATTTTGTTTAGCAAGTGTAATTTTTTAAAACGTACATTTTCAGAATTATGCTTATTAGGAATTTTTAGAAATCGATAGCATAGTTTTGTCATGTACTGCAGTGATATTAAAATTGTTTATCACTTATGTATTACTCTATGGCAGTATATATTATAGGCAAAAATTAAAGAGCTAAGAATTGCAGCATTGCTTGGGAAAAGAGATGTTAAAATAAAAGGAGAGTCTTAAGAAGTATTTATGGTACATATATCTGTTGTAAGATGAATACAAACTGTAAGATGAAAACGGTAATTAAAAGCGTTTGAGGGATTTGAGTGTAAAAGTGTAAAGACTAAGGTTTATGAAAACCTAAGAATAATGAGTTTGCACAATGAAACAATATTATAGAGTGGCTGGAAAAGGAAAATAAAAAGGAAATACGCGATTTAAAGACTTTCACTTGTCTATAGTTAATCAAAAAATATTTCATTATTTGTTTTATTAAGATTACACACACACACACACACACACAACCATATACGTCTATACGTATATTACAACGGAAATCCTGTTGCACATACCGTCATGGGATGTAGGACTATTATATTCTGTAATAAGCCATATGATGAATAATAAAAGAACATTGTTATTGTCAGTGGCGGCTCGTGACTTAAGAGGCTGGAGAGCGCGGCCTTTAGGCTTCTTATTTATAAAAATTTGAACTCACCTCAAATATTGTGAGCTGTTGTAGGTAGTCAGCAGTTTTATTAGCAAACATAACCACACACATTCTTAGTCTCTTTACTGTCTCTTTAGTGTCGAAAGTGTCCACAAAAATGTCTAGACTTTTCCCACAAAAAACTAATACACTATATTATTTTTATGATACATACCTCTCTAAACAGATCATTTATTTATTGACAAAGATCATTCGCCTTTCCTTTAAATTACCTAACTTTTCTAGCACTCTACCATTAAAGTCCTTCATGTCTTTAACAAATTCCTTGTTGACAGATAGGATGTCAAGGGCATTCAGTCTGTTGCTTTTCATTGTATTCCTCAAAAAGTTTTTCGTCTTTTCAGAGTCAAAAAGCAGCGTTCATGGCAGGTGTCATGGGGATCGCTATGATAATTTTTATAAGTTTCAACACATCTTTGAAAACTGACGTAAGATTGTTTTCTTTCATAAAGTTAAGAAGCTTTATTGTGCCTATAATATTAAAATCATGCCGTATGTATAATTTTTTAAATTCATTCCGAACTTTGTTTTCTTGTAAGAAAGGGTAATACTGAATCACTCGCTTCAATTTTCTTTCCTGAAAGTTTGTAAAAAAAGTGGAAATACGTCGTCATTAGACATCAATGGAGCTGCTTCTAGATTACCCGTGTAAGTAAACCTATCTTTTACGTGAGTTATAATGATGTCAAATACTTTTTTCGCATCCCCTATTCTAGTGCTGCATCCAACAATATTTTTCTTTCTTCTTGGTTGCTCAGGGAATCGTCGTTTATTTGTGTTTCTATTATACTTATGTTCTACCTCTCTCATTTTCAAAAATTCCAATGTCACTTGGCCACATTACACTGTCTCTGTTCCTACTTTTTAGTTTTTGGTAGACTATGTTTATGTGGGATAGAATTCTATGGAAAAAAGTTACCCAGAATATAAAATTTTGATTCTAAAGAACCCTTCTGTGACCACTTGCCTAATTAGCTGCGAGTTTGTTTGTACACTTGTCTTCAGGAACTCCGAAACATTCTTCCAACTTATATCGGTTTTCGTACACAACGTTGACTGTACGAAAGTTGTAATTCCATCTTGTTATAGAAGCTCAGGGTAACCAGGCTTACATTACTTCCTCCAAAACGTCCATTCGTAGAGATGAGTGTGAAAAAGTCCTGGAATATTGGATAAATTTGAGAAAAAAATTTAAATTTGTTGCTTTATCTAATAGCTAATTAAGTTGACGAGTGTTACATTGTACAAAATATGCGAGCGGATACACTTCTCTAATTTTTGGCTGCACACCTCTAACAGAACCACACATAACATTAGCGCCATCATACGTCTCAGCTATTAACGTTTCTTGCGATGTGTGCAGAAGAGCATTTATGTTGTCCATTATGCATTTTGCTAAGGTTTCTGTACATTTACCTTCAGAACTTAAAAATGTTTGTCACATCGGTTGTCTAATCACATTCGATTGCCACACATTCAGAAACTTGTATCTCCTTTTCTCTTTCTTCCCTGCAGACATTTGGGTAAAATGATAAAAAGCTATTAACAAAATACACACACTAAATATCTAAACTTTAACAAGTGGCTGCACTGAATTACTCACACCAGAGAAAGTCAAAACACTTAGAAGAACAAATATCACATTATCAATAGTCTGCGATTAGTTGTACGGAGTGAATCACGTCACTTTCTGCTCAACGAGGCGCGATAGAAGACGCGTCAATTGCCAGTGGAAATACCGCCTATAAGCTTACATGTTCATTCAACGTTGAACAGAGTGGGGGATGGAGAAATGGACGCGACTGCCGTAGCGCCGTGATGCGTGCTGTTCCGAAAACATTTGTGCTGTTAACTAACACGAAAATATTTCCTCGTCCGAAGTATTAAAGTAAGATATAATGACTTTCCAAGAGTAGTGATAATGGATTGTTTAGTGAGTTTAGTGTTAAGATTTAATCTGGGGAGCGCGCGCCTTAGCGCCCTAAGAACGAGCCGCCCCTGGTTATTGTGGAAACGGATAACTGACACCCACAAAGTTGCGGATTACAAACATTAATTAGACACAAACCAACAAAGACATCAATTACAGTTATAAATCAACAAATGCACTCTGATACAATAATTCAGTCAAATGTGTTCAACACACAACAACAAGCGTCACCTTTATTACAGGTGTGCATTAATTAACACAATGATCACTTTTCACTAAAGGCAACAACAAATCCAAAGCTCACTTGTAATATGGCTAGGTCTAAGTGAACTTGGTCGTTTCGAAATCCGGTATTTATACCTCGGCCGCCTTGCATTGTAGTGACAGAGGGCCTGGATGCCGTTTGAATAGTCAAGAAACGTGTGGAGGATTTTTTCGATTTATCTAGAACATTACGTAATTCTGTCGCGCAGAATTGTGTAGAGTTGCACGTGACACTTGCAACTTTAGTTGTAACTTGTGAGACTTGTACTTTAGTTAGTAAGGAACTATGTTATTTAGACTTATAAATAATCATTTTTAGTGTAAATATGTGTGCGATACGTCAGAATTTAAGTAACTTATGTTTGGATTATGATAGTTCATTATGCTTGTTCATGTGTGTCGTTGACGCTAAATAAAACAGTTGATAGCATCTTTATTAAAACTTTGAGTTGGATAAGAATATAATTTGTAGGCTTCTTGTAACAAACTAATTGACGCAATTGAATGTAGCCCTACTATTCACTGGGAAAGAACGTTTTGTTTTTAAAATAAATTTATGTAGACTTATATTAGAAAAGCGGTAAACAGAAGATAAAGTTTTAGTTGTTTTGATGCAGTCTAACAACGTTTAACCCAGGAAATGTCATACTTTACATAGTAGGGTTGCAAGTTCCTTTCGTAAAGTAGATAACGAGGAATCAGAGCTTAAGGTTTTCAGTAGAAATTAGGTTAAGCTGCAAGCGAAGTCTGTTCGTATAACGCACGTAGTCCTCTGTACAAACGATGAGTCTGGAACAAACGGCCACAAGCTCCGAATTCATCGCATAAAACGCTGCCGATCTGGGAGAACTATATATATATAATAGGGTTGCTACAGATAGTGCCGTCTCCTTTCCTTCAACCTGGCTTTCCAATTCTCCCGATTTCCCCATTGTGCTTCCTCAAGTCTTATACTTTGCATAGATTCATCCACTTCATCCCTCCAAGATCTTCTCGCTCTTCCGCTTTTTCTCCTTCCTAATGGACTCCATTCCGTCACTTTGTTGATCCACCTATTTTGGGCACTCCGGACATGACCGTACCATGCCAGTCTTTTTTCTTCGATGTAATCAATTACACTTCTTTCCGTTTCCATTTTTCTTCTGATCTCCTCGTTTGTTATTCGGTCTGCTCTCGTTATTCCACAGCACCTCCTCCAATATTCCATCTCCTTGCAAGAATCTTTCTTTCATTCTTTTTGTTAATAACCCATACTTCCGCTGCATACATCATAATGCTTTGGACTATGGTGTGATATATCATTTTTTTTGTGCTTTTTCTAATACTATTGTCCCATATAACACTGTGTAATTGTCTAATCCCTGTTCTAGTCTGCCCTAATCTTCTTTTTTATTTCCTCTTCCGTTGTGCCTTGTTACTCAGTGTGAATCCTAAGTACTTGAATTTGTCTGTTCCTCTAATTTTAACATTTTCGTCTATTTCTAAATCTGTTGTTTCTTCATCTCTAATTGCCAAGTATTCAGTCTTTTTATGTTTATTTCCAATCTCATCTTTGTGTATTCTTCATTCAACTTTCTGACCATGTAGCTTATATCTTCTTCATCCTGGGCTATAACTACCTGGTAATCGGCGAAGCATAGTGTGTACAGGTGTTCATTTCGTATCGATATTCCCATTCCATGGCATATCTGTTTCCACATGGTTAATGCATATTCTAAAAATATTTTAAACAGCGTGGGCGATGTTGGGCAGCCTTGCAATAACCCTTTGGATGTTTTAAACCTACAGACGATTTTGTTACCTACTTTAATTTGTACGTTGTTGTTTTTATATAGATTGTTTACTGCTTGCGTCAGGACTTTCGGTATTTCCAATTGTGATAGAGCTTTAAACATTTCTTGTCTGGGTACTGTATCATATGCTTTTCTAAGGTCGATAAACGCTAGATGTACTTCCTTGTTCTTCGCTTTTTTCTTTTTATGATCTGTTGGATTGTATATATCTGGTCTACGCATGATCTCCCGGCTGTAAAACCTGCTTGTTCTTCTCCAATCTTTCCCTCTATATTTTCCTTGATTTTATTTCTTAACACCCTACCATACAGTCTTCCCATTGTTGCTATGGGACACTTATGCCTCTATAGTTTTCGCAGTCTTTTCTATTGCTCTTTTTAAATATCGATGTAATTCGTGCCTCTTTCCATTCCGCCGGTAAATCTTCTCCATTTATAACCTTCTCAAACATTCTTCCTATCATTCTCATAAGTTTTTCGGTTCCGTACTTTATTAGTTCCGCTACTAACCCTCCTGGGCCTGATGCTTTGTTGTTTTTCATTGAGTTTACTGCTTTCCTTATTTTTGCTGCCGTTATAGTAATTCTATTTTCTGTTTCTGTCTCTATTTCTTCTTTATCGTTATTCAGGAATTCTTGTCTACGCTTCGTAAGTAGGTTTTTATAGTGTGCTTCCCACTCATTGTCTTGTATGTATTGAATATAGGTTTTATCCTTCCTATTCGTTCGTAATGAATTAATTACATTCCATGCTTCTGAACTCCTAGCTCCTCCTATGTATTGGTCTACATTTCTACATCTGTTTTCCCATGATTCAGTTTTCTCTTGGCTGACCATTTCCTTCTCTTACTTGTTCTCCTCTCTGTAGTTTCTGCAATCTTCTTCTTTTTTCGTGAACATCCATTTGTTATATAATTTTTTCTTTGCTTTTATCTCTTCTATCGTCTCTTACTTCATGTCCCATTTGTATGTATTATTTCCCTGTTCAGTCTCTCCTAGGGCTTCTAGTGCTGCCTGCAGCATAGCTTTTCTTATGTTTTCATATGTAATGTTTACTTCTTCATCATATCTAAATTCTATTAACTTTTGATCTAGACGTTGCTTGTATAGGTTCCTTATCGATTCGTCCTGTAATAATTGAATCTTGAATTATTTTTCCTTACTTATTTGTGTTGCCGTAATTGTCTTCTGTCTTTGTTGGCATTTTGGCTCCTGTCCATGGGAATTTCATTTTTGCTATCAGTAGTTTATGGTCTGTTCCACACTCTGCTCCTCTCTGAACTCTGACGTCTTTTATTATAATTGTTGTTCTGCTCCTTATTATTACATAGTCAATAATCGACCTCAGCTTTCTTTTTTCCTGTGTCCAAGTATATTTATGTATGTTTTTGTGTTCAAAGAATCCGTTTGTAAATTTTAAGTCATTTAGTTAACATAGGTCTATTAGCCTCTGGGAGAACTGATCTCCAATAAATTACTATTTTAAACAAGTGTTGGTCCGACTGCAGTTTAAAACCGAGTGTTTTGTGTGGTCCGCATATGGTTGGAATGACCTATGAAGTGTACTGGATATCGTGTAAATCCAATACACCCCTATCACATTGAATTAGATACGTGAAATTTCGAACGAAATAGCAATTCCAAAAGCGACACTGAGAAAGCACCATCTACATTACTAGGGACAAACCATACCAATGCCGCAGGTCAAATGTAGATCATCAGGTCGTCTAACTCGAGCCAGACTACAGCCGCGGGAATTTTCAATTTTAATTTTAACATTCAATCATAAATTATAACTACTTTTTAAAGGCAATATCTGTGTAAAACAAATCCTTAAAGGATAATTAATTTCAGATTAATTTATGTAGGTCAACAGGCTAATTTGTCGAGTATATCAGGAGAAAGAACTATTAAATTTTAAGTATTCTTTAATTAATTACTTTTGAATAGACCAATTATCCATATACTTGCCTCAGCAATATTAATTTATCAATGCTTATCAATAATGTCAAAATGTGTGTGTGTGTGTGTGTGTGTGTGTGTGTGTGTGTGTGTGTGTGTGTGTGTGTGTGTGTGTGTGTGTGTGTGTGTGTGTGTGTGTGTGTGTGTGTGTGTAATTATTCCTGTAAATTATATTTTATGAACACTTATGTCTGAAGTATTTAAAATAGGAGAGTAACATTATTTATTGTTATGGAGGCTTCTAATATTAAACACGTAAGAAATATGACACCAATTTTCAAACTTGCCAGTAAATAAAAAATTAGACTTTAATTTAATCAGACTTGGGAAAGTTAATACAAATTTTTAACTGATGAAAGGTAAAGTTAGTGCCCCTTAAAATTAACTCAGTTAAAGTTAATGCGTGCAAACAGTAACTGATTAAATCAAATTAACTGACTAAAAGTTATAAATTTATGTTTTCTTTTTCTGTTATTTTATTGAGCAAGCTGCTTTGGCTGATGAAATAATTAAAATCATGTTAAATAAATTCACAAATTAATCTTTTTTAAAAAGTAATTAAAATTTTCGATGCAAAAATATTACTTAAAGTATTAAGCATTTAAAAATGTAACCACTAATAATTAAATAAATAAAAATTAAAGCTTATTTTATTTTAATCATTAAATTATATTAACATTATTTTAAATTGCAGCAGGTAAATAAATGTTGTCTATTGCATTTTTCATTTTACCCATTTTACAGTACTGACTACTGATATTGTGTTGTGCATGGAGGAAAATGTAGTATCAAATGACTAGAAGAGACAATAATTATTAGGCTCCTCTATTGATTACTTTTATATTGTATTAATCTCTTTACCTTTATGTGTGTCCTCAAATTACTGACACTGAAGTCAACGATGTTTTATATGTTTGTCATTGGGCACACACATCAAGCACTTAAAAGTTAGTTTGAGACCGTTTACTTTCTCAGTGTGTTCATAAAATCTATAAATTTGCGGTCAAGGTGACGATGCCATGTTAATATAAAAACATTAAATAATACGAAACAAAAATAAATTTGTGAGAAAACAAAAATACGTAACAAAAAACTACCTTATTTATAGAACGAATAACACAAAACTGTGTAAACACAACAATAACAATTACCACAGTGAACGATAAATTTGTGAAATTGAAAATCTGTTTGAATTAACCTCCTTTGTGATATCTGGGTAGTATGAGTATTCGTATTTGGCGTTTATTGAACTAGCCAATCATTTCTAATGTTTATGACGCGCTCGTCCAGCAGCAGATGAATGTTGCCGGTTCGTGTCACCAAACGAACACATTCAGGGCATGCAACGCCATTTCGTTATAGATCTCAGCATATCATTAAAATTTACCGGTATGTTAGCAACACTGTTCCCACTACTTCAGATGTCAAAACAGAAGTTGTTTGTTGTCTACTTGTCTGGTGTAGTCATGCGAGTAATTCAACAAAAGACAGAAAACCATCCTAGCCAACTACGTTGGCTAACATGGTGGAAAACCAATCCATTGTCTGCAATTGGACTAGGAATTGGCCTACCTAGGATAAACTTTCTCCAGCATTGACCTCAACAGCTATTTTGGCTACTTTACTCTTGGGCAGCAAAAAAATTAACTCGTTAACTTTTTATCGTTAACAAAATTTTAACGATTAGTTTAAAGTTAACCATTCTAAAATTTAATGATTAAGGTAAAAGTTAACGAATTTGTTAAAGATTAATTTATCGTTAATTTTTTAATTTATTTAATAATTGGTAAATGATACATATAGTTAAATAATGAAAGAAAGATACACATTATACTATATGTATTTTAATGAAAGACATGAAATTAACTTCTTGCGGTAGATTAAGAATGAATAATGTAATTTATATTATTCGTATTGGAATCGTTAGTAGCTTTCAGTTTAGTCCATTTATCAAACGATGAATGAAGTTCTTTATAACATATTGTGTATGATATATCGTTATACATCTTGTTTTATATTGGGATAATAAAGTTTAAACAGCCGCTTGTATAATGTATCAGAAATAAAACCCTAATAGATCATATTTTATTTTTATTTTAAATAATATTAACACTAATACAAACTCGATGACTACACATGCTATGGATTCAGAACTCAAAACCCTTTAGTTTCCTTTCTATCATTTTCCTTGACAAATAAAGAGAATACAATTTGGCACAAGTCTCCCTCTTAGAGGGTTGTGCAATTGTATGTAAGTAAAAATAATATTAGATACTCAGGAAATATATATATTATAAATTCTACTGTCGTATTTACGTTGCAAACATAGCAAACTGAAATTTTTATTGAACGTAAAGCATAAGCAATAATAAATGCAATTTTATTACATTAAAGAAAACAAAGTGAAAAATCAGATTCATTGCCAATTGTTAAAACTTCTACCTACTTTTTATAAAATATACGGATATTTCATTTAATTTATCCGTGACACACTACACAAAAGTAATTTAAGATTTAAGTAAAAAGGTAAAGACTTTCCTTAGGCGTTATTACTTTTAGGATTACATATTAATAAACATTTTTAATAAAAGGTTTTTCATATTTTCTTTTACTGAAGTTTACACCTGAGGAAACTACTTATATAATTTGCGGTTTTTAAATTTGTAGCGGCAGTTCAAGACAAAATATTTATATACGTTTTATCTACCCTAACTTTTGTTCAATTTGTTGGCGAATCTAAAACCGCTTTGGTGGCAGTCCTGGACAATAGCTCCTTTATGTGATAACGCTCATCTCAAACAGATGTTGTGCAGTTTATGGCACCCAGAGGTCATAAATTATATAAACGTGTTTAATATCTGATAAAGAACGCTCAGGTCAGAAGAAGCGATAAGTTTTTTGTAATACTAAAATATCCTTAAAACTTACGTATCTTGGTTAAAATAAAATATTTATGATTTTTGATATACTTTAAAAGCAATACATATTCTACTAAATCTTAAGGTACCATTATTTGGACTGTAATTTTTAGTTTGTAACATGAAACTTACCTCAATGGCAGTAATATAATCGGAGTATGCATTTAATACATATACATATTATTAACACTACAAACCTTTTTCAACTTACAGAAATTTCAGTACTGCATATTATCTGTAATAATATGTTACTTGCGAATTACACTAACGACAATGACTAACATATACGTTGTTTTATATTGTGAAATATGCAGTTTAACGTTTAATATGATAAATTAGTTTAGTATATATTCCCACAAATTAAAACTGTCAATTAGATTAACATACATAGGCTTTAAAAAAATACATAATAATGTAACAACAAAAGAATATTAAATACAGTACTATGTAAATTCTACTGTGACTTCAAATAACAGAAAACTGTCTTAAAATCCCCATTTACGTTTTCCTTATTCTACTATAATTTAATTAGAGTTAAATTTTTTGAATACGGTTTTAGGAGTAAGTTTAAAGTTTACTTTATGAAATTATTTAAAAAGTCTTACATTATAATAGTTCTAAAAGTTTCAAATATACCAATTTGGATTTACTTTTGCTGATAATAAATTTTTAGAATTATAAATTGGTAAACGTAACCTTTAGATTTTAATTGTTATTTACTTAGCGAAGAACCAAACTGTTTCTTGTAGAAAAGAAAAGAAAAAGTAAATATCCCTTGTATATAACATTTATTGTTCCGTAACAGGTAGGTTAACTGTTCCGCTTTGATAGGTCAGAAGATTAATTATTTAATAAAGTCTTAAATTTATTTAAATTTTTTTGCCTGTTTCAAACATTGACGTTTGTTATTTCGCTTTTCTGCAATTGCATAACGACTGTCCAAACTAAAAATTTTATTAAGTGTACCTCAATATAAGGTATGGTGCATTTGACTTGAAATACAAAAATCCCGACTGGATAGTTACTTGAATACTGCTCCGGGAGGGAGCTTCCATTGTACTTTCAGCCCAACCTTCTTCACACTTTTGGACCAAAATATCTGACGAGAGCGTCCCACGGTGGAGGACCTGTGTACTGGACATTGCTATTACTAGTGTCTCCCTCGTTAAGAAAACTGTCTTGGAGGAGCTGTGATCCGATTATTGTCGCATAGAGGCGCATGTGGTTACCCCACACACGAGTGGTGGAGAAGCTCGGTTGTACTGGAGTAGAATTGATCTGGGCCTTCTTTATGTCGAAAGTCCGCTACACTCTGTCCACCACATCGACGAGTCAGTTCTGTTTGGTCGTAGTTTCATTCCGTCAATCAGTGCTCGCGGATGAAGCGCAATCTGACATCCAACTATCACCGGATCGTCGAGGATGTCCCGTCTTCTAGCACTAGAGATGACAGATTTCGGACAAGGTGGAATCGATAGCGAGATACGAGTGACAAGGGTAGCTTCAATTAGGCGACCGGGAAGTTTCGTCGTGCATCATTGTCTCATCAACAACCTGGTGGGAGTTTGAAGTCGCCAGGATTTCCGATAGGCAAGAGGATAAAAGTTACGACTTAGGCGAGGTTTTACTCAACTGTTTACTGTGATAGTGTGCGCTGCACCAGCCTACCGATTTGGACTCAGATGTGTACATCGGCAGCCCGCCTCCGAACCCGGGCTTACTTCAGTGTAAGTGGTTTCATAACGGCTTTTAGTACTTAGACTGAGGAAGAGCCCGGATTGAACAGCTTTCAGAACCCCCACCCTACAGAGGCCTTTGAGAGACCAATTCGCTTTCTGGTCGACCTCTTAAATGCCTCTCATTACGGTCCACCTACATTTTTATGTGAAATGACGCCATGCCGTGGCCACCATGTCCCCTAAGCCGATTAAATACCCCAAACTCTTTATTGACTTTATTCTATTAAATGTTAATTTATTTGTCGTGGTATAAAATCAGTTTGCTAATTTTAATTATAAATTATAACGGTTGGTTTGGTTTGTAATTATAGTGGAATGGTTCCCTTGTGCTCGCTGGTATGAAACTAGAGTGCTCTGATTTTCTTTTATTTGTTTATTGGTAATTGAGATATTAATAGTTTGTATTAATTGTTATTCGCAAGTTTTATTTAATTTATTCTTTTTACTTTATTAGAGTTCACTGACCTAGTTAAATCATTTAAAAAGCACGTGTTGTTCCATAATAGGTACTGCCAACTTATCCTTCTGGAGTTGATTTAAACACTAATGTTCATAAATTGCTAATAAAATGTTAATTATTAAAAATGATAATTCTTACACCATTAATTACTTTAATTTTTCTTTTATTTTCTTTTATAATTCTATTCTATTCTTCTGATATAAAAATGAATAACATTTCTGGTAATAATAATTGACCAGGCTTGTTGCATTGATAGTTTAAGAGTTGGTAGCATAAGTTAAAATCTCAGTGAGATATAGGTTACTTTACGTTATTAAAATGTAATCTTTTTGGTTCTTTTGTCTACAATAATTAACAAATATGCCTTTTTTGAAGAACAAAACATTACAATATAAGATTAAATATAATAATATTAAATAACAACTTAATTTTAAAGTGACGAACAGTTCGTGTATTGGACCGAGTCCGCTTTTGAGATTAACCAATGGTGTCTATGTTATTCAAGCTTAAATATTAAGTACAACGAAATAATAGTTAAACACAAAATAATTATAATAGTGTTAGTGTTTCTATACTGTGATGGTATGAAAATAAGTTCACAAGTGTATACAAGTGGTATAGTGATACTTAAATATTAAGTTTGGTTATAAAATTTTTAGATGCACTCTATATTTTCCCTTTCTTTATACAATCAATATAATTCACTGTTATTATTTATTCACCATAACGTCCTTTAAATATAAAAAAAACTTTACAACACTTGATGTTTACTGTTATGTTACGTCCCCGCTTGAAGGTTAGATCGCCTTTTACTTCATTTAACCTCACTCGGCTTAGAGACTTTGGGGACAAGACTATTTACACTTTGGGTTGGAGACTATTTGCATTTTCCGTGTCACAGAGAAGGTGTTCTTTATTGTATGATTACCGGCGAACGACTGACTCGTTGGTGGTGCATTATGGGTTGATTCACCTGACAGGTGAAACATTCTGATTGGTGGAATTACGAAACATTCCGTTTTTAATCCCCAAAAAATCCGTTTTGTGGTTAATGCTCACCAACAAACGCCAACCTAAGCGTCCCTTTTCTGATCAAATTTATTAAAAAATCTTAAAATTTACATATTTTCCTTATGCTATTGAGTATAACAAAGATATTACCACCATTAAACTGCATGTTTTATGCTGATAGTTTTGAGATCTCTTAAGCCATATTTCTGTCCAATAATAACAAAAATAACATTTTTAACTGATGGCCTATTCTAACATTTTTGTTTAAAACTAGTCCTTTTTGATACCTATGTTAAATTTTGTAGTTGTACATTTTATCTTATGTTAACAAAAGAAATTTTAACATTAGTACTGATAACTATAAACATTAACTTTTTTAACAAAACATTGAATTGCCCTCTAGGCACCATAATGTTCATTGTTCTATGGACTATAATTGTTTTTTTTAAACAAAATTACTTAACTCTTATACAAATCAACAGTTATTAATTATTCCTTATGAACTACATGAATTTTTACTATATATCTTATAAACTAATACTCTCTTTATTCCCTGTAATGTTCATTACTAACTTATACAGTAGGTGTAAGTTGGTTGTCCAAGTTGATTTGTTATTATTTATATTATGTATGGTCCATTACTAACACCTTTTTATTACTAATAACTTACTCTACTAAAATACATTATCTTTTAATCTATAGAGTATGATTTAACATGTTAACTCGTATAGGCCTATATACCATTTGTTTTCTTCTTTCCTACCCAGTATGTGTAGGCCTTAGGTGTAACATGAGTTTCTTACTACTTATATTATTATTTGGTTCATAACCAACAATAGTTATGTATCACTGTCTTAGCTATTATTCAATTTATTGGTTATACTTTCTGTTATGAAATTATTTATCTTACAATCTTCTTTATATTCTTCTCTTCTTTTATCATATAACAATGATACTTAACCTAACCTACATTGTAACATGTTCATACAAAATTAAAACTGTTATTCTTCAGTGTCAAGTCTGTAATACACTATTCACATTATAAGTTATTAATCTAATATAGAATTAGTAATACAGATTTGCAAATCTGTTTTAAGCAAACAAAACTGTATTTATCAGTAATGTTGTATGAACACTAGACTAACAGGTCTACAGGACAAGAAAAGGTAATTTGAAAACACAAAGATTACTGACTAATCAGTCCGACGCAAATTGGAGCTCTTTTCCTGATAAGTGTCGCTAGATGTTTCTTTCAGGTTGACGTCAGGATACTGTTGTTCTTCCTGTGGTTCCTTCAGGATCTCCTGCTTTCCAGCTCTCAGGGTCGTTTCCGGGTTGGGTACTCCTACGAACAATGTTTAATTACTAATTATTAATGATTTATATGATTCCGGCTAACTTGACGTGTCCATAAATGCCTAAGCAGACAATCTTGAACTTTACCGTAATAGCACTTGAAATTACCTAATTCAGTTGCGAACTTTACTACATGTGTTCGTCGCTCTTAATAGAACTATCGTCCTAAATCAGAGGTAACGATTAACTGCTATTAAATTCAACGAGACTGCTTTTTCTGCGATCTAAGCTTGACTGACTCTACATTCCATTGCAGATAAATCGACTGATGTACTAGCCAATTTCATTTGTCAAAACGCTCTGTCACCCTTACGGCTACAGTCTAGACAACACTCTTTAAGTAACATATTGTCTAATAACAATGTAAACGTGCAAATAAAACCGGTATAATTTTATTGTTTTTATTTTGGGTCATGAAAACTTTTTTATGAAATAAATCTTCATATATTTCGTTCTTTATATTATTAACAAATATAACTACCGGATAGGTCTATATTTTATGCACATTCTGGTGTGAGTCTTATGTCGGACATTTGATTTACACAAAAGTTATTTAATTTAACCCTTTTTTTACTGTAATTTCGTAACACAGTTATACACACGCGCACTCGCCATATGCCTAGGCATATATCTGCACTACTTCCCAACCCTCATTATTTTTTATACAGTCAAAAATCAACTTAATCTAACAATTTTGACATGATTCTTATTGTCTATATTACAATCTTTCGACATGCAATCTTTACCTCAACCAATTCTTACTGTAACATGCTACCATATGTCAAGAGTGAAATTATTATTTTGTGTGCAAATCTCACCTATTGCAGTATATATGTAGGATAGACACACACACACACACACACATATGTAATTTTATGTGTCAAATACAATATAATGCATGTAGAATAATGTAGACTTAAAGACAGTAATGCTTTATTGCGAGTTATGAAATGGAAGTGACTAAAATATTTGCCAAAATATAATCATTTTTATAATGGTGTTACTTTTATTTAGGTCTAGGATTTTTATGCCAAAATAAAAATATTTAGAAATTTATGAAAATACATTTAAAGTAAAAGTATGCAAATAATTTAAGTAAAATTTTTAAAACAAGTAATTATGATAATATCTGGTGCAAAGGAAGCTTCAGCTGAGAGCTAGATCTTGAATCACTGCCGCACGGGAATATTAGTTGTGAGTCTACCGTGCGGTAGTCACGAAAGGGAAAATCGAGTTTAGCTAACAGTCACATGGGTAATTTACAAGTAATGATTTCGTGAGACGAAACACAGGCATCTTCTTATTCTACGCGATTCAACTACACCGTCAAGTCTTTTTCTCTTTCTAGCTTCCATTCTTGCCTGTCCCTCGAATAGTTCTCTCAATCACTGTAAGCCTTCATCGCCTTAAGAGTATACGCACTGACACACAAATCCACGAGTTAAACGTACCGCTTTTGAGGCACTTTAGCGAAACGTACACCTTTAGTCAAGCCCCAAATGTTGGGTTCGCCAAATTTGTAACGTACCGCTTTTATCACGAGGCGTTCACTACTTACGAGTATCTTGCAATTACAAGCTTTGTTAATTCCGTCCCACAGTTGTACGCCAATTCTGTAACGTACCGCTTTTTTTTTTGTGAGGTGTAGTAGAGTTATATTGTATGCCTCACGCAGTATGCGTCACTTTTGAATTATACTAACTGACGTTTTAAACGGTATAAATAAAGGATTTTGTTTATCTTGTTTTACTCAATCTAAAAGAAATCGAGAGTGTGTGATTTGGGGTCAAGGAGGTAATTTGTTCAGCCTTATGCAGAAGAGAGAGTAAGTATCATTATTGCCCCTCTGTTGTGACGATTTTTTCTGTATGTTGTGCTGAAATTTTCTTTAACTACCCACTACAATAAATTATAACACGTTATAATTCAATATTAATTTTCAATAATATTGCTTTATTGATTATTGACTTTTGTCTCCAGCCACCCAAGTATAGGTATCACAATTAATCTTTTTAAAAAGAAAACATCTTCTCGACTTTACCGAGTAAACATAGATCTGTCTAAAGAACAAAACATATATGTTGTTATTTAACCAATATTACGCTATAATAAAATACATCAGTTATTACATAATTCTTATTAATTCCCCAGGTTTCAGGGTGAATTCTTTGTGTTATGAGAGTGTCAGAAATGGCTAATTGCTACGCTTTACAAATATAAAAAATTAATAAATAATTTTGGTTTATTTTTCAAATGTTACATAGTTTCCGGAATTGCCGTAAGAGAGCAGCATGTATTTGTTTACTTTTGAAAGCAACATATGATAAAAATGAATATTTTTTCGTTCTATTTCACTATTAAAAAACGAGTTTTCTTCTGTATTTATTACGAAAAATGTTTATATTACATCGCTCCGTGTTGTTCTTACTGGATTGAAGTTTTATTCTGTGATGAGGTACGTCTTGCGTTATTATTTCCTTTTCATTTTCGAGTATTTTTCTGATTGTCTATTAGACGTAGGCCGAATTATATTGGATCCTCAGAATGGTTTCATCCACTGGTTTTTAATGTATAACACCTTTTAATTTGGATTCCTCAGGTATAATTGGTTAGTATTCACTTTGTTTATTACTCTTGCGTGAATTTCGCCTCCACCAACGTCCAAAAAAGGTTATTTTTTTATAATTTTTGTCGCATCGATTCTTCAACTCTCTGGTTCAGTTCAAAATTTTTTTTCTTATTAACAATACTTGTTATTTTCCATCACTCTTAGTAACACATAGTATTTTTATTATGTAGGCAGTTTGTGATTATTATAAATTTATATTTTTATTTATGGAAAAATAATTCCCTTCCATTCCGGTTTATTTACTAATTTAATTCACATAATATGTTTTGGTTAATTTTTTTATGACCTTGTATATAAATATTTTATCATTTTATTATCATTAAATAAATTTATATATTATTTATTTAGTATCGAATAGTGTTCATACCCGGTACTTCTTCCTGTTGTCCTTTCCTTCCTAGGATTATTTTAATTTTATATTATTTTTGGTAGTTAAAATTTTTATGTCCTTTAAAATTAAACCCTGGGTTTTCTTACAATCTAACATAATTATTTGAAACAATATAATATTAACTTGGGTATAACAAATTGTGGTTCATACAATATAAATTACAATAAATAAATAAAATCACAAAAATCAATCAGTATTATTACATACTACTTCCATAGTTTTATCCTATCCAAAACATACAGCACAGTTTAGTAATATATTAGTTTCACTTTGGTTTTTTCACCTCAATGGGTACACTAGAACTCACTTCGCACTATATACCACTCGAATTGTTTATTATGTGGAGTGATATAATTAAATTTTGAGCGAGCTTTAGTTCTACCCATTTCTGACTTTTATTCTCATGATTTACTTTATTGGGACCGGGTTATGTACCGTTACAACATACGATGTGATGTTAAATCCACGAGTTGACATACCTGTAAGCACGAGTTAAACTTCCCTTTTGTCATCACCCCCTCACTATAGCACCCTATCTCTCTCTGCTCACGTCCAGATATATACCTCGAGTCATTGCCTGGCATATTGACATTCCGCTTTAGTGAAGTGCTTTTGTTTTCTCTGCGTATTGCTGTCGGTAGTTATAGGTATTTTTGTTGTAGTGTTGTTACATGTGAGCGTTTTTAATACCTAGTGTTTTAAATATTGTGTAATGATTAGTATTGACTTGGGACAAACACAGATCTAAAGACGAATTAATACCTAAACAAATACAAGTAGGTAAAATAATAAACACCAAAAATAATAGAAAATAAAAATACTTCACCATCTAGCTAACAGCCTGACTCCATTTAAAATCGGAAATATGTCTCATGTAAGTAAAAATGTCGTGATAATACATTTGTACAATGTTTTATATTTATACTTGTTCTACATAAATTACTAGGAAACAACATACTACGTAAATGTTATAAAAATGTGTTATCACGAAAGGAAAATATAATTGAAGATACAATTGACATACATTTAATGTAAAGTTCCAATTTTGTCGTGCTTTCTTGCTAAACTGCTACCTGTTATGTTCTGGACAAAGCCTTTCAGTTTCTACACCAATATGAAGTCCTAAACCATAATGGAGACACTGAAAGACCTTGTCCGGAGCATGACAGGTAGCAATTTAGCAAGAAAGCACGACAAAGTTGGAATTACAGAGACTGCTAATTCAAAAACAAGACGAATAATATAAAATTAACTACAAAATGACACTACTAATGGAAAGAATTTTGACCACAATGTTTCACTTTTTATTGTTAATGTCAAAACCAGACGTTTTGTTATAAGTTAGCAACGTAAGCACATTTTGGAAAGTTAAAATTTAGAGAAGCTAACAAATTTCTGTAATTGTTGAAATTTTTTCCTACAAATTTAGTAGTTATGTGCTTTCGGTTAGTGCATTTTTGCATATATAGATAGTATTTTAACACTGTTATTCTATACAACAGTATAATGTAACATCAGATATAATTCCGGATAAGATATACATCAGATGTATAATTCCGTAACATCAGATTTAATGGGGATGTACTTGTCTTAGGGAACAATTTCTCATCAGATTTGGTAATCTGTACACGTTTTTAACCGAATGACATACTAACAGATTGCTATTATTGCACAATATGAGGTAATATCCAACACAAAGTTGGGACACTGCAAGAGTATATTTAACTCTGTATTACAAGTCCAATTCACGGTAAATAAATGATGAACGTACATCATGTTTAATTCGTAATTAGCACAATGCAGAGTTCATGGCACTTTATGTACACGTCTGTACATCATTGTAAACACGTAATGCAAACACGCGTGCCTTACACAGTGTGTTAATGAAATCAATGAAAAATGGAGTAAATTTTAATTCTTGTAATTGATTATAACATATAAAAAATAGCTTGTTAAATCTGTTAAACACTCTTTTATTACGTTATTTATTACGAGAAAGTAGATATGTAAATTTTTTTAATATACGTAATATTTTTCTTTTTTTATTTATGTAACATACTTTGTATTCTGTAATTAAATATAAATTACTTCCCAATGTTTGAGAAGTTTACATACAAATTGTGAGCTAATCTTTTTTATTTCACCAATGCATATTGTAATGGTACATATAACACACCCGGAACCCAGTGTATAACAAACGGATTAAAAGCTATCCAAAATAAAGTAATGAACAAAAGATGAACATGCAGTCATGACATTAGAATGTATTATGACGAAAGTAGGGGAATAAAATAAATTATAATTAATAAGTAAATGTATAATTGAAGAAACGAAGACACGACTAACGACAAGACAACGTACCCAATTACCCAATAGATCAGACAGTGAGACGAAAACAATGACAACAATAACAAGAAGAAATTTATTAAGAATGATAGAAGAATCAATGCAATTAGGGAAAAGTCAAATCAAATCAGATACCAAAAGGATATAATATAGACAAGGATAAAATAAACCATGAGAATAATGTATTGTTAATAATAAAGAAAATAAAAGTGGGTTAAAAAACTTGATTTAAAACCCTAAGCTGTGACTTGACACTGACATAAACTTATTAATAAAATGACTTCAATGACTTGACGGTATAAACAGAACTCAAAAATAAAATCTTGAGAGTAGAAATTAAGAGGGAGAGGGAATACAAGAATTGTAAATGTATAATTAAATAATGTATAAAAATGACAACTAGACAATGTCCAAAGAAATAATGAAATGTGTGAAGTAGAAATAAAATTATCAAAACAACTATACTCAATAATAAAGGTTGAGATAATGACAAAAGAGAAAATAACCATAAACAATTAAAAATCTGCTTTAAGTAAAAGTAAATAATCATACAATGTGTAGAAAACAGAATCTGAGATTCAGTCATTGTTGAGAACCCAAGATACCTAACCTAATCTGGACAACAAGTTTCCAATAAAATAGTAAAAACAATGACTGGAATGATGTTAAATTAAAATGTATTGAAGGTAAACTAACTAGAAGACTGTAAGGAGCATTCCATATATAAAAAGTCATAGTATAAAGGAACTTAAGTACAGAATAAATGTAAATTAATGTGACCAAGTGTACCACATAGAATGGGTACCTAGAACAGCAAAAATCACACATAAAACTGTAATAAAAGAATAGGGACTCAACCCATGATATTAAATAAGACATACTAAGGGTCATGTGAGGCAAATAAAAGATTATTGCCATCAAATTAATAATAATGTAAATTATAAGTAAACCCTAACTGATACTAGATGCAAGAAGTTTAATTAAATTCAAACAAATGTCAAAATATAAAAGCAGAACTAAACACTGCCAAGTATTAAAATTGGTATAAGAACACTGATATAAAATAAACATAATAAAGAGATAAATGTGAAAAAATTCAAATAAGGAAAACTTGTAACACTCAAGTATACTGAAAAATAATCAGAGAAAATATGATTAAGGTAAAATAAAACAACAATAGCTAGTGGTGATACAATCAGAAGTGGTAATGATAAGTTCATTATAGATAGGCCACAACAAATATGGGTTACAAAACCCTAATATTATAAAATAATTAATAAACACTTAGAATGACAATAGACCAAGAGTCTAGTCAAAGGAAAATAAATAATTAGGAGTAATAACTAAATAATGATATGAAAAAAACTATTGTACAGTATTGATAAGTAATCACGAAGGAGAAAAGTGAAGAAAAATAGTGTATTAAATATAAGAATCTTTAATATAAGAAAGTGATAAAAACATGGAAAAACCTGGCAGTAGGCCTAAACGAAAGGTGACAACTTTAGCTAATTACCACCTAAAACTCTAACGAGGAGTGGCGATAGATAATGACTCAATAAGCATGATAATTAATTATCAAAAAATGAAAAATGTAAATAATATAAGGTATAAAATAAGAGATGTAATTAGTTCGTAAGAAATTTATTTTATTAATCCCTAGCAGAACTATATGGTGAGGGTAGTCAAAATAATCGTGTATTTATAACTGTGAATTTATTATTTTATTTTTAACTTTGTGAATAGACACTTTATATCATATTAGTTATTCTGTCTCTACTGAACAACACGACGAACCGTGCGAACGCCGTAACAATATAGGCCTACTGCAACATTACATATGTATATGGTACTGTGCATTGCGCAATTAGTTAAGATAATTTATGTAAATTAAAATAAATAACCAATCTGTCAGTAATAATAATTCAGATAGAAAGCTGTAAAGGGGAACAAAGAATTTGCCTGTTTGAACAGGGAAGTCACGCCACACACAGATGCGTCTGTGTACACGTGTATCTTACGTGTGTGAGTGCGGCCAGTTAATTCTTGCAAAGCGCCATCCCTAAATAAACGTTATTCAATAAATAAATTATTTAAATTGTGATAAGTGTGTGTAAAATATCACAAAACAAAATACGCCACAGTGTGAATAATATAAGGACTCACGCGTATACAAAAGATTTTGCGAAAACAATAAAATGTGTAAATTCAGTGCAAATAAATGTAAATAAAACCTATAATAATTAAGATAGAGAAAAGCGGTTAACACACAGTTGTATATATAAAAATTACCGGACCAGATGAATATCGGGTAATTTGCAAAAGACTTCGCATGTTGCGAAGACAAGTGAAATAAATGTGTGAATAATCGTGTTTGTAAAGGACGCTACGACAGACCTATTCCTGCAGAGAATGTCGAAACATAAATTCTGCGCGCGCCCTAGACTATAAATACGCGAGGCGCATCAGCCTTGTTCTCTTTCTTGACGAACCACAGTGACACCCGGAGGCTCTGCCCAACAACAACTCTTTCTCATTCGACTACAGCGGCAGCCGGAGGCGATGCTTGACAACATCATCACTTTTGTGACACCACCGCTGTAGCCAGAGACTATTATGGAGGACGAGGGAGCAGCACACTACATAGCATAAATTCCAGACGTAGAGGACGAGCCATCGGACTTCCGAGAGGATACGGAGGACGAGGAAAGGATCCAGGACTTCACGACTACGCTGGATTCACCAACATCAAGGACTCAGAACCAGAAGAGGGTACGCTGAGGAACCGCTACAATTAAGGTAAAATAAAATAAATAAGGTATTCCTCATAACAAAAGACTTAACCAAAGGCAGATAAACATTGTCAAAAGAAAGACAATAATTTTTAAAAGTGTAATTTATAACTTGTAAATGTAAATGATCTTGTATAGTAATTATAGCATAATTTTTGAATTGATAATTTATTAAAATATTTAAATTTAAATTGTTGAATTATAAAATCATAATTTTTGAATTGATAATTTATCGAAAATATTTAAATGTAATTTTGGAAGAATAGAAAGTTGCAAAAGTAATTAATATAAATGACAAATGCATATGCAACAACAATAAGAATTATTTTAAAAAGAATGATTTCAGAATGTAATAAATTTATCATAATATACTGAGCAAGTCGAGAGCAATATTATATAATAATCAAATCTATTTATAATGATAAGAGTATTTTATGTTTGTATGGAATATGTGATATTGCGTATATGTAATCAACAAATATGGGTACTACGACTACCCATACACAAGCAATAATAATGAAGTTTTAATTCGCAATTTATTTTGAAATTTTAATAATAAATGTTTTAAATATTTTAAACAAATTTACGTTGTTGTTATTATTACGATTACACCCATTGAAAAATGTAACGTTATAAATAAAATGTGCTACCCAACGTGTGGCTCATCAACGATATATACAACAGAAAACAATTAACGTTATAATACATTTACAAATATATTTAATATCCCCCTTATTGGTACTAGTTTTGTAATGTGTACGCTGTGAGTAATATCAACTCTAATTCGTAAAGTTTTATTTACCAGCTATAAGACATTCGGCTTAAAATGTCTGAAACCATTGATAAAGATTTAATCAAAACTACCATTTCCATCAATCATAATGGATTCACATGTCGACAAGCAAATTCTCCAGCGTAGAGTAAGGAAAGGCACAGACATATGACTGACGATCAAATATTCGATATTCAATATCTTGGATAGAAGTAGTCTGTGGGAATTTCACAGTCAAAGACACGTTCATTCGTATGATTCATAGTGGCCATCACTGTGAAGGAAAGAGATTTTCCACATTATCTGTGTGCCAAACACGTTGCATATGTAAAACTTATCCAGAAGATATATGGTCATATTGTTGTAAGAAAAATATGTATTGAAATATTATTTTACATTACAATATTAATTTTGTGTCGAATTTAGATAGAAAATCTGGTTTTCCTAGTATGGCACTGAAAAATTTTAATATTAATACCTAAAAGAATTCGCCTTCGTCAGCTTGGAAACAGACTGCCAGTACTTAGTAACGGTTGCTGCTTGGAAGGTATAGTGGCGGTGGTGTGTGTTGGAAGGGGATTGGCGCGGGGATCCAAATTATTGTTTGTTTTTTGTATAATTGCGTCGAAAAGTGTATGTGATTTATATTGTAATTGGTCGTTTAGTATGTTGTTTGGTTGTGTTGTGTGGTGTTTGTATATTTCATACTGTTCAGCTGTATTGAGTTTTCGACCTTTGGATAAGAGGTGTAATATTTCAAGATTAGTGTCTATGTTAGTGTAGCTATGGTTATGTGTGCCACACACATACACACAAGAATATATAGAAGAGAAGCTATTTTTCTTATTTGCGTGGACTTCAGTGAAGCGACCAGTCATTGGTGCTTTGTTTTATATATCCAAACGTGATTTCTTTCTTCAAAACACTCACGAATACAGTATTTTTCAGTGTTTTCTACTCTTCTTTTAAGATAATTGTAAAAAATAAGTTATTTTTTAATTTTAATTTGATTCTTGATTAAGGCTTAAGACATAAAGCCCAAGTAGGACAAATTTAGAGATAATTTTCAGACACCAATTTACAAATATAATAGGATTGAATAAGATAAAATTATGACAAATATTTCCAGTAATGGCAGATGTCACATTGATAGTGATATAAACAAACTTTCTTTAATCATTCTATTTCTTTATATTTTTATAACTTGATTTTCCAATCGTATTACGTTGCTAATGTAGAAGCAGCTAAAATTTTAGCTTTAAATTAATATAATAATATTGTAGATTATTAAATATATAAATATATATAATATTTAAAATTTATATTTATCTTACCTCAAGATTTTATTTTTTCCTTATTTGGAACATGTTTCGAGAACTCCTGTGTTCTCATCCTCAGCCTTCGTGATCTTGCGTCTGGTGAAGTATTTGTGTGCTGGCTGGATGCTATTAAGGTTTCTTGTTGGTCTCTGGTATTTTAAAGTGGTACCAAAATCATCCAGCCAACACACAAATACTTCACAAGACGCAAGATCACGAAGACTGAGGATGAGAACACAGGAGTTCTCGAAACATGTTCTAAATAAGGGAAAAATAACATCTTGAGGTAAAAAAAATATAAATTTGAAATATTTTATATATAGACTATACATCAATAAACGAACTGTAGCAGATAGTGATTGAATAAATATATATTGTAACAAGACAAAAATCTGTTCTTTTAAAGACAAATAATAAACCATGAAGAGTAGCACAGATATAGAAACAAGCAGTATTATTACTATCAAGTAAAATTGAAGTCGCAAATAGGAAGGAAGATGTAGACCAAATTAAAACACCAAACCCAATAACTGACATGACTATGACCACTATACTAGTTAAACAATACCTAGATGAATTAAATAGAATAAATCCAATTGTAGTCCCAAGCCACGTGTTTGTTAACCAAATACAATGTACTCACCGTCTATGGCTTTTTTCCGTGAGGTTTTTTCCAGTTTACATGTTTCAAGGCACTTGCCTCATCATCAGAACTTATAAAATCAATCTATGTCATAAATAATGACAATTGTCAAAATATTAAAAACACAATACGGCATATTGTTTAATTGCAAATAGCTTAATTGCCGTATTGTGTTTTTAATATTTTGACAATTGTCATTATTTATGACATAGATTGATTTTATAAGTTCTGATGATGAGGCAAGTGCCTTGAAACATGTAAACTGGAAAAAACATCACGGAAAAAAGCCATAGACGGTGAGTACATTGTATTTGGTTAATACCTAGATGGATTAGGAGCAGTAAATAAAGAAAATAATAATAACACAAAGAGTACAGTACAACTTTAGAGTAAATAATATGTAACAAGTGTATAGTAACTAGTTCACTAAATGTAATTAAGAATAAGAGGTAAAGAGATTCGAGGTAAAATAAAAAAATACAACAGTGTCAAATTAAAAAAAAGTGAAAATAATGAATAACCATCCCACAGATAATATAAAAAGGATGAAGATCAAAGACGAATAAAGACAGATCCAAAATGGACTGTAAACACAGATATAATATTATTATTTGTTAATCACACAGACAATTGTTTAAAAGTGTGTTGTTATTTAGCATTAGGTGAAGTTGTAGTCATTAAGACATGATTTTTAGTGAAGAGTTTAGTTTAGTTTTGAAGGAGTTATTATTACTAGAAAGCAAGGAATAAATAAGTTCAAATAATATTTTCCCAAAATGTCATATTAATCAGCCATCCATAATTCTAAAATGTTCTGTTTTGTAAAAATAAAATCCCCAAAACTAGTTATTAAGTTACAAATACAGGTCATGAGTGGTACTAAATTGTCCATAATTTTACCCAAAAAAAAAAAAACATGTAAATTATATTAAGTCTGATTATGTAATAACTAAGGAGTAATTTGGGTGTAAAATATAAAAATAATGTATTTTTTATAACCGGTATCATGTGACACTTAATCCTCACAAAATGGACCAATAAGGATCATAGTAATTTCTGGTCAACTCAGTGAAATAAGGAGAAATTAAAAACAATTTATTGTTAGACACGAGATAGTTCGGTTGAGTTCAGTGCACTTACAAAAATGGCAAAATTTATATAAGGGAATCTAATGTGAGAAGGAAGAAAATTTACTGAATTAATTAAAAATAATATCCAAAATTAATTAAAAATAATATTAAAAATGAAGATATAACTAAGCACGGAACAACTAACAAGAAAGTAGAATAAAATAAAACTAAATAATAAACAGTGAATATCCCTACAAATCCAAATAACCTACAGGTAATATCCAATCTACGATTTATCACTATCAACACTAAGAACGACCCAACAACATTTGCAACCGATAAAAACATTATTGCACAAAAAAAATATAAGTAATATACAGTGAACACTTAGTGACATTTATTTTATTAATAAAAACAGTTGGTAACTATTTCACACGATTAACAGCAGACCAAATAGACGCCATATTGCCTTCGTCAATTCTTCAAGCCCATGATGCTTTGCAGCATTAAACTAAATTAAAGGATTTCTAGTAATCTATTTTAAATTTTAATTACCACTATTTCTGTTGTATTAGATGATAAGTATTACTATATTTGTACTATAATGTACTCCTTGTTTTCCATTTAATGTAAATGAACCTTGCATAGCAGTTACAAGAACTTGACATTATAATATTAATTTAAAAATTCAAGAAATCGTACCCTGAGACAGAATCGATCTATACTATTGTTAGTATCGAATACATAATTTTCCAAAAAACGTGAATAAAATAAATATTGAACATTATTATTATCAAATACAATTCCATGTGTTTTATTTCTCGAAGGTATTAAACTAATAGGATTCTCACTGAACGAGCGAAGACCAAGAAGACGTCAGCGTGTGGTAATACCGAAGATAACTACGAAAATAGAAATAACCTCAATCGGTACGTTCGAGATGGTAATCGAAGGTACTTATTAAACTATTGTTTCTACATTACAACCGTGTTATTCAAACGTCTGAGGCAGACAGCGACTAATTTTATTCTCCGAATCATAGAAAAATCTATGAAAGGAATCAAAAACCTAAACAAACCAACAAATAAATATAATTAACATACATACGAGGAATAAACACCAACAGCTACACTCATTCACAAAAATATATAGTAAATTGAATTAACAGTAACGAGATAGTAAATTGCATTACAAATTGACTAATAAAAGATGAAAATCCAATTTATATACAATATTTATTTTCAAACATAAAATGCTAGGTATTATGCACACACATGAGCATGCTCGCTCGCGGGCGCTCGCTCGCACACACACATACACACGCTTGCAATACAAATGTAATAAAGTTATTTACTAGTGTACCGTAAATGTGTTGGGTAGGCACGGTAAAAATCTTCAGAACATGCATGAAGTTTATTAGAAACAACAGCATAATAGTTTTTACAGTATAGGCTACTGTGCTGCAATCTAAAGCTACACTCTAAGTTGGCCTAATCATTTTAAATGTTATAATTTTATCCTAGTCCACCTGATTAGCTAAGTGTTACATTAATGTAGCTAGTCATTATTGCGATATAAATTTTAAGCATACCTTCGTGAAGTTCTTTGTGGTCTCTACTTGAAAAATGCAGCCCCAAGAATTGGAAACATACGCTTTTCTTTTTATACGCTCTGTTAGTATTGTGGTTTGGCCATTTTATACTAAATTGCTAAAATATTTGGGGTCTATCGACGTCAGCAAAGATACATGTTATCAACTTTTACGCACAAAAAACCTAAAATATACTATAGGTGTGTATGATTTAGAAAAAATAATTAATATATTAATTATTTAGATATTACATTATTCTCCTAATTTTACGAAAGTATGCATCTCAAACATAGATGAAAGAAATTAATTACACTAAGAAGGAACAGTTTAAAAGAATAGGGTGGGAAGTATTTACTTAAAAGAGAAAATGATTATACACTTTAAACGCGGAGGCAGAACAAAGTAAATAAAAATGGAAACATATTATAGTGTTAATAAGTTAAATTAGAATCCTCCTAGATATGAAGAGTTGCTAACTTAATTTCCAAACTAAGAAGTTTAAAAAGTAGTAAATTATAGCATCAAATAATTCTTTAATGAATAAAAGAAGTACATCCTTTTTTGTTTATAATTCAGTTTCTTCGTTTTTTAGTTGAGCATTACTTCTCCATTTTCTGTTAATATTTTATCAAACTTTTTTATATCGTTTACATCTATACATACACTAACAATTTTGTTTAGCAAGTGTAATTTTTTAAAACGTACATTTTCAGAATTATGCTTATTAGGAATTTTTAGAAATCGATAGCATAGTTTTGTCATGTACTGCAGTGATATTAAAATTGTTTATCACTTATGTATTACTCTATGGCAGTATATATTATAGGCAAAAATTTAAAGAGCTAAGAATTGCAGCATTGCTTGGGAAAAGAGATGTTAAAATAAAAGGAGAGTCTTAAGAAGTATTTATGGTACATATATCTGTTGTAAGATGAATACAAACTGTAAGATGAAAACGGTAATTAAAAGCGTTTGAGGGATTTGAGTGTAAAAGTGTAAAGACTAAGGTTTATGAAAACCTAAGAATAATGAGTTTGCACAATGAAACAATATTATAGAGTGGCTGGAAAAGGAAAATAAAAAGGAAATACGCGATTTAAAGACTTTCACTTGTCTATAGTTAATCAAAAAATATTTCATTATTTGTTTTATTAAGATTACACACACACACACACACAACCATATACGTCTATACGTATATTACAACGGAAATCCTGTTGCACATACCGTCATGGGATGTAGGACTATTATATTCTGTAATAAGCCATATGACGAATAATAAAAGAACATTGTTATTGTCAGTGGCGGCTCGTGACTTAAGAGGCTGGAGAGCGCGGCCTTTAGGCTTCTTATTTATAAAAATTTGAACTCACCTCAAATATTGTGAGCTGTTGTAGGTAGTCAGCAGTTTTATTAGCAAACATAACCACACACATTCTTAGTCTCTTTACTGTCTCTTTAGTGTCGAAAGTGTCCACAAAAATGTCTAGACTTTTCCCACAAAAAACTAATATACTATATTATTTTTATGATACATACCTCTCTAAACAGATCATTTATTTATTGACAAAGATCATTCGCCTTTCCTTTAAATTACCTAACTTTTCTAGCACTCTACCATTAAAGTCCTTCATGTCTTTAACAAATTCCTTGTTGACAGATAGGATGTCAAGGGCATTCAGTCTGTTGCTTTTCATTGTATTCCTCAAAAAGTTTTTCGTCTTTTCAGAGTCAAAAAGCAGCGTTCATGGCAGGTGTCATGGGGATCGCTATGATAATTTTTATAAGTTTCAACACATCTTTGAAAACTGACGTAAGATTGTTTTCTTTCATAAAGTTAAGAAGCTTTATTGTGCCTATAATATTAAAATCATGCCGTATGTATAATTTTTTAAATTCATTCCGAACTTTGTTTTCTTGTAAGAAAGGGTAATACTGAATCACTCGCTTCAATTTTCTTTCCTGAAAGTTTGTAAAAAAAGTGGAAATACGTCGTCATTAGACATCAATGGAGCTGCTTCTAGATTACCGGTGTAAGTAAACCTATCTTTTACGTGCGTTATAATGATGTCAAATACTTTTTTCGCATCCCCTATTCTAGTGCTGCATCCAACAATATTTTTCTTTCTTCTTGGTTGCTCAGGGAATCGTCGTTTATTTGTGTTTCTATTATATTTATGTTCTACCTCTCTCATTTTCAAAAATTCCAATGTCACTTGGCCACATTACACTGTCTCTGTTCCTACTTTTTAGTTTTTGGTAGACTATGTTTATGTGGGATAGAATTCTATGGAAAAAAGTTACCCAGAATATAAAATTTTGATTCTAAAGAACCCTTCTGTGACCACTTGCCTAATTAGCTGCGAGTTTGTTTGTACACTTGTCTTCAGGAACTCCGAAACATTCTTCCAACTTATATCGGTTTTCGTACACAACGTTGACTGTACGAAAGTTGTAATTCCATCTTGTTATAGAAGCTCAGGGTAACCAGGCTTACATTACTTCCTCCAAAACGTCCATTCGTAGAGATGAGTGTGAAAAAGTCCTGGAATATTGGATAAATTTGAGAAAAAAATTTAAATTTGTTGCTTTATCTAATAGCTAATTAAGTTGACGAGTGTTACATTGTACAAAATATGCGAGCGGATACACTTCTCTAATTTTTGGCTGCACACCTCTAACAGAACCACACATAACATTAGCGCCATCATACGTCTCAGCTATTAACGTTTCTTGCGATGTGTGCAGAAGAGGATTTATGTTGTCCATTATGCATTTTGCTAAGGTTTCTGTACATTTACCTTCAGATCTTAAAAATGTTTGTCACATCGGTTGTCTAATCACATTCGATTGCCACACATTCAGAAACTTGTATCTCCTTTTCTCTTTCTTCCCTGCAGACATTTGGGTAAAATGATAAAAAGCTATTAACAAAATACACACACTAAATATCTAAACTTTAACAAGTGGCTGCACTGAATTACTCACACCAGAGAAAGTCAAAACACTTAGAAGAACAAATATCACATTATCAATAGTCTGCGATTAGTTGTACGGAGTGAATCACGTCACTTTCTGCTCAACGAGGCGCGATAGAAGACGCGTCAATTGCCAGTGGAAATACCGCCTATAAGCTTACATGTTCATTCAACGTTGGGCAGAGTGGGGGATGGAGAAATTGTCGCGACTGCCACAGCGCCGTGATGCGTGCTGTTCCGAAAACATTTGTGCTGTTAACTAACACGAAAATATTTCCTCGTCCGAAGTATTAAAGTAAGATATAATGACTTTCCAAGAGTAGTGATAATGGATTGTTTAGTGAGTTTAGTGTTAAGATTTAATATGGGGAGCGCGCGCCTTAGCGCCCTAAGAACGAGCCGCCCCTGGTTATTGTGGAAACGGATAACTGACACCCACAAAGTTGCGGATTACAAACATTAATTAGACACAAACCAACAAAGACATCAATTACAGTTATAAACCAACAAATGCACTCTGATACAATAATTCAGTCAAATGTGTTCAACACACAACAACAAGCGTCACCTTTATTACAGGTGTGCATTAATTAACACAATGATCACTTTTCACTAAAGGCAACAACAAATCCGAAGCTCACTTGTAATATGGCTAGGTCTAAGTGAACTTGGTCGCTTCGAAATCCGGTATTTATACCTCGGCCGCCTTGCATTGTAGTGACAGAGGGCCTGGATGCCGTTTGAATAGTCAAGAAACGTGTGGAGAAGTTTCTCGATTTATCTAGAACATTACGTAATTCTGTCGCGCAGAATTGTGTAGAGTTGCACGTGACACTTGCAACTTTAGTTGTAACTTGTGAGACTTGTACTTTAGTTAGTAAGGAACTATGTTATTTAGACTTATAAATAATCATTTTTAGTGTAAATATGTGTGCGATACGTCAGAATTTAAGTAACTTATGTTTCTATTATGATAGTTCATTATGCTTGTTCGTGTGTGTCGTTGACGCTAAATAAAACAGTTGATAGCATCTTTATTAAAACTTCGAGGTGGATAAGAATATAATTTGTAGGCTTCTTGTAACAAACTAATTGACGCAATTGAATGTAGCCCTACTATTCACTGGGAAAGAACGTTTTGTTTATAAAATAAATTTATGTAGACTTATATTAGAAAAGCGGTAAACAGAAGATAAAGTTTTAGTTGTTTTGATGCAGTCTAACAACGTTTAACCCAGGAAATGTCATACTTTACATAGTAGGGTTGCAAGTTCCTTTCGTAAAGTAGATAACGAGGAATCAGAGCTTAAGGTTTTCAGTAGAAATTAGGTTAAGCTGCAAGCGAAGTCTGTTCGTATAACGCACGTAGTCCTCTGTACAAACGATGAGTCTGGAACAAACGGCCACAAGCTCCGAATTCATCGCATAAAACGCTGCCGATCTGGGAGAACTATATATATATAATAGGGTTGCTACAGCTAGTGCCGTCTCCTTTCCTTCAACCTGGCTTTCCAATTCTCCCGATTTCCCCATTGTGCTTCCTCAAGTCTTATACTTTGCATAGATTCATCCACTTCATCCCTCCAAGATCTTCTCGCTTTTCCGCTTTTTCTCCTTCCTAATGGACTCCATTCCGTCACTTTGTTGATCCACCTATTTTGGGCACTCCGGACATGACCGTACCATACCAATCTTTTTTCTTCGATGTAGTCAATTACACTTCTTTCCGTTTCCATTCTTCTTCTGATCTCCTCGTTTGTTATTCGGTCTGCTCTCGTTATTCCACAGCACCTCCTCCAATATTCCATCTCCTTGCAAGAATCTTTCTTTCATTCTTTTTGTTAATAACCCATACTTCCGCTGCATACATCATAATGCTTTGGACTATGGTGTGATATATCATTTTTTTTGTGCTTTTTCTAATACTATTGTCCCATATAACACTGTGTAATTGTTTAATCCCTGTTCTAGTCTGCCCTAATCTACTTTTTATTTCCTCTTCCGTTGTGCCTTGTTTACTCAGTGTGAATCCTAGGTACTTGAGTTTGTCTGTTCCTCTAATTTTAACATTTTCGTCTACTTCTAAATCTGTTGTTTCTTCATCTCTAATTGCCAAGTATTCAGTCTTTTTATGTTTATTTCCAATCTCATCTTTGTGTATTCTTCATTCAACTTTCTGACCATGTAGCTTATATCTTCTTCATCCTGGGCTATAACTACCTGGTAATCGGCGAAGCATAGTGTGTACAGGTGTTCATTTCGTATCGATATTCCCATTCCATGGCATATCTGTTTCCACATGGTTAATGCATATTCTAAAAATATTTTAAACAGCGTGGGCGATGTTGGGCAGCCTTGCAATATCCCTTTGGATGTTTTAAACCTACAGACAATTTTGTTACCTACTTTAATTTGTACGTTGTTGTTTTTATATAGATTGTTTACTGCTTGCGTCAGGATATCGGTATTTCCAATTGTGATAGAGCTTTAAACATTTCTTGTCTGGGTACTGTATCATATGCTTTTCTAAGGTCGATAAAAGCTAGATGTACTTCCCTGTTCTTCGCTTTTTTCTTTTTATGATCTGTTGGATTGTATATATCTGGTCTACGCATGATCTCCCGGCTGTAAAACCTGCTTGTTCTTCTCCAATCTTTCCCTCTATATTTTCCTTGATTTTATTTCTTAACACCCTACCATACAGTCTTCCCATTGTTGCTATGACACTTATGCCTCTATAGTTTTCGCAGTCTTTTCTATTGCTCTTTTTAAATATCGATGTAATTCGTGCCTCTTTCCATTCCGCCGGTAAATCTTCTCCATTTATAACCTTCTCAAACATTCTTCCTATCATTCTCATAAGTTTTTCGGTTCCGTACTTTATTAGTTCCGCTACTAACCCTCCTGGGCCTGATGCTTTGTTGTTTTTCATTGAGTTTACTGCTTTCCTTATTTTTGCTGCCGTTATAGTAATTCTATTTTCTGTTTCTGTCTCTATTTCTTCTTTATCGTTATTCAGGAATTCTTGTCTACGCTTCGTAAGTAGATTTTTATAGTGTGCCTCCCACTCATTGTCTTGTATGTATTGAATATAGGTTTTATCCTTCCTATTCGTTCGTAATGAATTAATTACATTCCATGCTTCTGAACTCCTAGCTCCTCCTATGTATTGGTCTACATTTCTACATCTGTTTTCCCATGATTCAGTTTTCTCTTGGCTGACCATTTCCTTCTCTTACTTGTTCTCCTCTCTGTAGTTTCTGCAATCTTCTTCTTTTTTCGTGAACATTTGTTATATAATTTTTTCTTTGCTTTTATCTCTTCTATCGTCTCTTACTTCATGTCCAATTTGTATGTATTATTTCCCTGTTCAGTCTCTCCTAGGGCTTCTAGTGCTGCTTGCAGCATAGCTTTTTTTATGTTTTCATATGTAATGTTTACTTCTTCATCATATCTAAATTCTATTAACTTTTGATCTAGACGTTGCTTGTATAGGTTCCTTATCGATTCGTCCTGTAATAATTGAATCTTGAATTATTTTTCCTTACTTATTTGTGTTGCCGTAATTGTCTTCTGTCTTTGTTGGCATTTTGGCTCCTGTCCATGGGAATTTCATTTTTGCTATCAGTAGTTTATGGTCTGTTCCACACTCTGCTCCTCTCTGAACTCTGACGTCTTTTATTATAATTGTTGTTCTGCTCCTTATTATTACATAGTCAATAATCGACCTCAGCTTTCTTTTTTCCTGTGTCCAAGTATATTTATGTATGTTTTTGTGTTCAAAGAATCCGTTTGTAAATTTTAAGTCATTTAGTTAACATAGGTCTATTAGCCTCTGGGAGAACTGATCTCCAATAAATTACTATTTTAAACAAGTGTTGGTCCGACTGCAGTTTAAAACCGAGTGTTTTGTGTGGTCCGCATATGGTTGGAATGACCTATGAAGTGTACTGGATATCGTGTAATTCCAATACACCCCTATCACATTGAATTAGATACGTGAAATTTCGAACGAAATAGCAATTCCAAAAGCGACCCTGAGAAAGCACCATCTACATTACTAGGGACAAACCATACCAATGCCGCAGGTCAAATGTAGATCATCAGGTCGTCTAACTCGAGCCAGACTACAGCCGCGGGAATTTTCAATTTTAATCGTATTGGAATCGTTAGTAGCTTTCAGTTTAGTCCATTTATCAAACGATGAATGAAGTTCTTTATAACATATTGTGTATGATATATCGTTATACATCTTGTTTTATATTGGGATAATAAAGTTTAAACAGCCGCTTGTATAATGTATCAGAAATAAAACCCTAATAGATCATATTTTATTTTAATTTTAAATAATATTAACACTAATACAAACTCGATGACTACACATGCTATGGATTCAGAACTCAAAACCCTTTAGTTTCCTTTCTATCATTTTCCTTGACAAATAAAGAGAATACAATTTGGCACAAGTCTCCCTCTTAGAGGGTTGTGCAATTGTATGTAAGTAAAAATAATATTGGATACTCAGGAAATATATATATATTATAAATTCTACTGTCGTATTTACGTTGCAAACATAGCAAACTGAAATTTTTATTGAACGTAAAGCATAAGCAATAATAAATGCAATTTTATTACATTAAAGAAAACAAAGTGAAAAATCAGATGCATTGCCAATTGTTAAAACTTCTACCTACTTTTTATAAAATATACGGATATTTCATTTAATTTATCCGTGACACACTACACAAAAGTAATTTAAGATTTAAGTAAAAAGGTAAAGACTTTCCTTAGGCGTTATTACTTTTAGGATTACATATTAATAAACATTTTTAATAAAAGGTTTTTCATATTTTCTTTTACTGAAGTTTACACCTGAGGAAACTACTTATATAATTTGCGGTTTTTAAATTTGTAGCGGCAGTTCAAGACAAAATATTTATATACGTTTTATCTACCCTAACTTTTGTTCAATTTGTTGGCGAATCTAAAACCGCTTTGGTGGCAGTCCTGGACAATAGCTCCTTTATGTGATAACGCTCATCTCAAACAGATGTTGTGCAGTTTATGGCACCCAGAGGTCATAAATTATATAAACGTGTTTAATATCTGATAAAGAACGCTCAGGTCAGAAGAAGCGATAAGTTTTTTGTAATACTAAAATATCCTTAAAACTTACGTATCTTGGTTAAAATAAAATATTTATGATTTTTGATATACTTTAAAAGCAATACATATTCTACTAAATCTTAAGGTACCATTATTTGGACTGTAATTTTTAGTTTGTAACATGAAACTTACCTCAATGGCAGTAATATAATCGGAGTATGCATTTAATACATATACATATTATTAACACTACAAACCTTTTTCAACTTACAGAAATTTCAGTACTGCATATTATCTGTAATAATATGTTACTTGCGAATTACACTAACGACAATGACTAACATATACGTTGTTTTATATTGTGAAATATGCAGTTTAACGTTTAACATGATAAATTAGTTTAGTATATATTCCCACAAATTAAAACTGTCAATTAGATTAACATACATAGGCTTTAAAAAAATACATAATAATGTAACAACAAAAGAATATTAAATACAGTACTCTGTAAATTCTACTGTGACTTCAAATAACAGAAAACTGTCTTAAAATCCCCATTTACGTTTTCCTTATTCTACTATAATTTAATTAGAGTTAAATTTTTTGAATACGGTTTTAGGAGTAAGTTTAAAGTTTACTTTATGAAATTATTTAAAAAGTCTTACATTATAATAGTTCTAAAAGTTTCAAATAAACCAATTTGGATTTACTTTTGCTGATAATAAATTTTTAGAATTATAAATTGGTAAACGTAACCTTTAGAATTTAATTGTTATTTACTTAGCGAAGAACCAAACTGTTTCTTGTAGAAAAGAAAAGAAAAAGTAAATATCCCTTGTATATAACATTTATTGTTCCGTAACAGGTAGGTTAACTGTTCCGCTTTGATAGGTCAGAAGATTAATTATTTAATAAAGTCTTAAATTTATTTAAATTTTTTTGCCTGTTTCAAACATTGACGTTTGTTATTTCGCTTTTCTGCAATTGCATAACGACTGTCCAAACTAAAAATGTTATTAAGTGTACCTCAATATAAGGTATGGTGCATTTGACTTGAAATACAAAAATCCCGACTGGATAGTTACTTGAATACTGCTCCGGGAGGGAGCTTCCATTGTACTTTCAGCCCAACCTTCTTCACACTTTTGGACCAAAATATCTGACGAGAGCGTCCCACGGTGGAGGACCTGTGTACTGGACATTGCTATTACTAGTGTCTCCCTCGTTAAGAAAACTGTCTTGGAGGAGCTGTGATCCGATTATTGTCGCATAGAGGCGCATGTGGTTACCCCACACACGAGTGGTGGAGAAGCTCGGTTGTACTGGAGTAGAATTGATCTGGGCCTTCTTTATGTCGAAAGTCCGCTACACTCTGTCCACCACATCGACGAGTCGTCGTAGTTTCATTCCGTCAATCAGTGCTCGCGGATGAAGCGCAATCTGACATCCAACTATCACCGGATCGTCGAGGATGTCCCGTCTTCTAGCACTAGAGATGACAGATTTCGGACAAGGTGGAATCGATAGCGAGATACGAGTGACAAGGGTAGCTTCAATTAGGCGACCGGGAAGTTTCGTCGTGCATCATTGTCTCATCAACAACCTGGTGGGAGTTTGAAGTCGCCAGGATTTCCGATAGGCAAGAGGATAAAAGTTACGACTTAGGCGAGGTTTTACTCAACTGTTTACTGTGATAGTGTGCGCTGCACCAGCCTACCGATTTGGACTCAGATGTGTACATCGGCAGCCCGCCTCCGAACCCGGGCTTACTTCAGTGTAAGTGGTTTCATAACGGCTTTTAGTACTTAGACTGAGGAAGAGCCCGGATTGAACAGCTTTCAGAACCCCCACCCTACAGAGGCCTTTGAGAGACCAATTCGCTTTCTGGTCGACCTCTTAAATGCCTCTCATTACGGTCCACCTACATTTTTATGTGAAATGACGCCATGCCGTGGCCACCATGTCCCCTAAGCCGATTAAATACCCCAAACTCAGCGCAAACTATCACAGTAGTAAACAGATTGGCAAAATCTCGGATTTCGCTTTCGTGTGGGGCACTCCTAGACGCATCAGGTACTACTACTACTACTATTGCTACTAGTACAGAGAGAAATAGCAAGAAAGCGCGCCCACGTATGTGTGTATGTAGGGAATATTAATGTAACTGAGCACAAGAATGCATTTTGTAATGGAATTTGAGAACCTTGGAGCGGTATGAATTCATAAAGTCTGAGACTCTGTCCATTTACATGCCAGACGTTTGCGTATTTTACACATATTGATTAACTTCAAGTAAGAAAAAAATCGGGATTTACCTTATCTTTTTCACACGAAATGTACTATATAAACAAACGCTGCAGAATTGTTAAATTAATACCTAAGTGGCCTAATTAACCGTTTATCATCATAGGAACTCTGTCATGCTGTATATATTTTTATGTAGGTAATATTATCTTATGTTGTATGCATAACAATTTCGAGAGTAATTTATACGCATCAGAACATATACGTTTTGTTTGCATTGTACTGTTCGTCGTAAAATAAATATTGTAATAATCAATGTTTACTAATAAAATTCTGATGATAAATGTTAGGAGTAGATTGTTTCTTTACGGTTCAATATTATTGACTTTATTCTATTAAATGTTAATTTATTTGTCGTGGTATAAAATCAGTTTGCTAATTTTAATTATAAATTATAACGGTTGGTTTGGTTTGTAATTATAGTGGAATGGTTCCCTTGTGCTCGCTGGTATGAAACTAGAGTGCTCTGATTTTCTTTTATTTGTTTATTGGTAATTGAGATATTAATAGTTTGTATTAATTGTTATTCGCAAGTTTTATTTAATTTATTCTTTTTACTTTATTAGAGTTCACTGACCTAGTTAAATCATTTAAAAAGCACGTGTTGTTCCATAATAGGTACTGCCAACTTATCCTTCTGGAGTTGATTTAAACACTAATGTTCATAAATTGCTAATAAAATGTTAATTATTAAAAATGATAATTCTTACACCATTAATTACTTTAATTTTTCTTTTATTTTCTTTTATAATTCTATTCTATTCTTCTGATATAAAAATGAATAACATTTCTGGTAATAATAATTGACCAGGCTTGTTGCATTGATAGTTTAAAAGTTGGTAGCATAAGTTAAAATCTCAGTGAGATATAGGTTACTTTACGTTATTAAAATGTAATCTTTTTGGTTCTTTTGACTACAATAATTAACAAATATGCCTTTTTTGAAGAACAAAACATTACAATATAAGATTAAATATAATAATATTAAATAACAACTTAATTCTAAAGTGACGAACAGTTCGTGTATTGGACCGAGTCCGCTTTTGAGATTAACCAATGGTGTCTATATTATTCAAGTTTAAATATTAAGTACAACGAAATAATAGTTAAACCCAAAATAATTATAATAGTGTTAGTGTTTCTATACTGTGATGGTATGAAAATAAGTTCACAAGTGTATACAAGTGGTATAGTGATACTTAAATATTAAGTTAGGTTATAAATTTTTTAGATGCACTCTATATTTTCCCTTTCTTTATACAATCAATATAATTCACTGTTATTATTTATTCACCATAATGTCCTTTAAATATAAAAAAACTTTACAACACTTGATGTTTACTGTTATGTTACGTCCCCGCTTGAAGGTTAGATCGCCTTTTACTTCACTTAACCTCACTCGGGTTAGAGACTTTGGGGACTAGACTATTTACACTTTGGGTTGGAGACTATTTGCATTTTCCGTGTCACAGAGAAGGTGTTCTTTATTGTATGATTACCGGCGAACGACTGACTCGTTGGTGGTGCATTATGGGTTGATTCACCTGACAGGTGAAACATTCTGATTGGTGGAATTACGAAACATTCCGTTTTTAATCCCCAAAAAATCCGTTTTGTGGTTAATGCTCACCAACAAACGCCAAACTAAGCTTCCCTTTTCTGATCAAATTTATTAAAAAATCTTAAAATTGACATATTGTAACCAGACCCTTATTATGGCTGTAATCTGTCTGAGTCCCACTGTTTGGGCTAGCCACTTGGTCACCAGACCGCTGTATGCCGGTCGTTACAAAAGAATAAAATGTATACGGAAAATTCACTAATTATAGAATTTTCAAATAATAAAATAATTTTGTTTATGTTTATAGAGGTATGTATAAGAGATAAATCTGTTTTTTAAAAGGTTCTGGTAAACTTTTAATAACAGGTAGGTATTTATTGGCCGTCGAGCACTTCTTGAAAATTTGCACCAAGTCTGGAGTTAAATAGATTAACTCCAGGTAATAATCGATTGGTGACTTTTCTGACTGGTCCAATATCTTGTTCAAAATAGAATATATTCTTCTCACTTAATTCCTTCAGCCTTATAAATACCCTTAAATTACACTGTGAAATAAGTACAGATACAAAATAATGGAAATATAAAGATGTATTGACAATTTTAAATAAATAATCGATATTTTATCGATGGAGAGCAATTATCGACTCTGTCTCAGGAATTATCGATTGTGTCATACAGAACAAAATTTTATGTTATATTATATTAAAAGACAGGTTCTTTGAGCGATTATGGATTAATAGTCAGAGAAGGGTGACGAGAAAGTATAACATTAACAATTAAAAATATAAATACAATAATTACTATTCAATAGTATTTTAAATAATTCAGTATATAATATTAGAATAAATGTTTTGTCGAACCAATGAAGACTGATGTGACGTCAGTGACTGCGATGTAGTAAGCAGATTTCGTTTTCAAGATGGCCGCTACTCGGGTTGGTCTTGGCTACTGCATATGTGTCGAGTCAGAAAATTACTATAAAATTACCTTCATCAAGGTCTCAAATGTCCCCGCACTGGTGTAATATGTCTGTTAATCTGTTTGGTGTATTCTGGTGAAGTGTTCTGTGTAAACTTGTGTTAGTTAGTTTATTTTCTATGTGTTCAACTTCTGCGGTTAAGTTCTCAAGTTATTGGTTAGGATTTGCAGAATAAATCAGTTGAAATATAGTGTTTTACTTGTTTCTATCACTCGTATTATGTAGTTAAGTGTTTGTTTTCACTATTGTCGTGAATGTATTAACAACTTCAGCTTTAAAAAGTGCAAAAACCGTTTAACTCTCGTTCACATATTTCAATGGCTAAACGCTAATACCATTTTTCTCGATTTTAAAGAAACGTTCTTTTACACAACTGTCCAGCTTGATATTCAACAAAAGACTAATTAACTTGGTCATAATTCTTGCCCAGTTAATCTTTGAAAAAGTATTGTTAACATTTTTCGACTTCCCATACATATGATAAAATATTACATTATGTATGGAATTTATCTATTTTATTCCTCACTTTTATGAATTATTAACCTTATTATTGGTTTAATCATCTCATTCCCTTTAAATTGATGTATTATAGTCCATATCTGTAGATATTTTGTGGAAATTAACAAATTTCTTTACTTTATGGAAATATAGGCTCAAAATTGGATTTCCGTCTTTATACAAAATCCCCTCCATTTAAATATTATTAATACTATTATAATAAATTTTAATTAGTCATATTCCTCTTCCTTTCCTTAAATACATGTAAATTACACCTTTGAACTGGTTTTTTGTGTTAATCTGTAAATTTGACATTGCTCTTTAAAATTAATTAATTTATATATTTTGACAATTTACAAAATGTTAAGGTATATTTCCTTATTATCATTTTAATTCATAGGATCATTCCTAGTAGTGGTTAATTGTGTTATCTTATATAAATCTTGGTAGTTTACAGGATTTATAAGTGAATTATACTATTTTATATTGGTTCTCTGATTTCACCAAATGGCCTAGATTTTAGAATTTTATATTTCTTTCTTTCTCAAATAATTTAAACTTAATTCCTCCTCTGAATTTACATAATTACAATTATATGAAAATAACATGATTTATAACTTATTGTGTTGTGTAGTAGTTAATTAACACTACAGTTATTAAAATAAATAATTATGAACATGGTTTAGCAATCTGCACAATTGAACATATTGCAGATATGGTTTGAACATATATCTTTTAACTATTTTTGAGCTAACATAGCATACCTTTTAGAACATTATTACTGGTATGTAGGTTATTATTTATCAAACATAATTCTTTTTAAAACACATAACATAAATCATATTTTCTAATAAACCTTACAAATACATTTATTTAACACATTGATTTTAGGACTGTGAAATAACAGTCTACTTAAACATGTTACACTTATTCATACTATATTAGTACCAGTCCTTTCTGGTTTAAACCATTATTATTGTGATCCCCTACATTAGTAAACATTAACTCCCATACTCTATTTATTATCATTTTTTACAAATGTCTTGTAAATAAAGATTTACATTAAAATAATAAAATACTGGAAACCTTCCATTTTATTATTTTATTATGCTGTTTATTATTAGATTTTAAAGTTGTGATATAGCATACTACTAAGTTATAGTATCACCAACTTTAAGTTTATTGCATTTTTTTTTAAAAAACAACACTTACACCAATTCACTTTCACTGTTGGTTCTGATATTTTGAGTCTTATTATCTCAGACCAGACCTTTAGTAATCATGGACCGTTAAGACTAGTTTATTTTCTTTATTACACAATATCTTTAGTCGGTGCACTTCTTATAACGCTATACAACACTTTAGTTTTCTCAATAATTACATTTTATAATATTTTGGGTATGTTATACTTTCTTTTGCATAGTTTTTGCGGGTTTGGGGTTGATAGTAGTTTATATAATAATAGGTTTTATAACGGTGTTTCTTTCATACTATTTCTTCCTCTCCTCCTGTCTTCTTTCTTGTCCTTCTTCGTATCTTCCTTCTGGTATTCAATCTTGTCCCTCTTCTAGTCTTCATTCTTGTCCCTCGTCTAGTCTTCACTCTTCTGGTCTTCCTTCCGTTCTTGGGTAAACCAAGGTACTTGGTGTTATCACGACTGAGGTTTAGTTTGGAGTATTTAATTTATTCACTGAACTGACTTTATTCTTCTATACAGGTTTCAGGGTATTGTTTTCTTCCTGTTCACAAGCTTTATTCTTCCCTCTTCTTGTTTTTGGGGTATTTTGGTATTCACCACCCTTTAATTGAGTCTCTTTTTTCTTTGATATGATCTTATATAACTGGTTTACTGCTCTGAGCTTCCTGGGTAACTTACTGTTTTTATACTATGAGTTGATGAGTTGCTTCAATACTTTCTTTGGTTTCTTTTGACAGTGGTTTTTATATATTATGTAGTCAGGATTTTTATCTTATTGTGGTTCATTCCTCTGATTTATTTAAATGTCATTCAATATTATTATAACATTTGTTGGTGTAATTAAACTTTATGATTTCATATGACTTAAAATGCAGTGGATTTTCTGTCACGCTACAATATTTTCCTTATGCTATTGAGTATAACAAAGATATTACCACCATTAAACTGCATGTTTTATGCTGATAGTTTTGAGATCTCTTAAGCCATATTTCTGTCCAATAATAACAAAAATAACATTTTTAACTGATGGCCTATTCTAACATTTTTGTTTAAAACTAGTCCTTTTTGATACCTATGTTAAATTTTGTAGTTGTACATTTTATCTTATGTTAACAAAAGAAATTTTAATATTAGTACTGATAACTATAAACATTAACTTTTTTAACAAAACATTGAATTACCCTCTAGGCACCATAATGTTCATTGTTCTATGGACTATAATTGTTTTTTTTAAACAAAATTACTTAACTCTTATACAAGTCAACAGTTATTAATTATTCCTTATGAACTACATGAATTTTTACTATATATCATAAACTAATACTCTCTTTATTCCCTGTAATGTTCATTACTAACTTATACAGTAGGTGTAAGTTGGTTGTCCAAGTTGATTTGTTATTATTTACATTATGTATGGTCCATTACTAACACCTTTGATTACTAATAACTTACTCTACTAAAATACATTATCTTTTAATCTATAGAGTATGATTTAACATGTTAACTCGTATAGGCCTATATACCATTTGTTTTCTTCTTTCCTACCCAGTATGTGTAGGCCTTAGGTGTAACATGAGTTTCTTACTACTTATATTATTATTTGGTTCATAACCAACAATAGTTATGTATCACTGTCTTAGCTATTATTCAATTTATTGGTTATACTTTCTGTTATGAAATTATTTATCTTACAATCTTCTTTATATTCTTCTCTTCTTTTATCATATAACAATGATACTTAACCTAACCTACATTGTAACATGTTCATACAAAATTAAAACTGTTATTCTTCAGTGTCAAGTCTGTAATATACTATGCACATTATAAGTTATTAATCTAATATAGAATTAGTAATACAGATTTGCAAATCTGTTTTAAGCAAACAAAATTGTATTTATCAGTAATGTTGTATGAACACTAGACTAACAGCTCTACAGGACAAGAAAAGGTAATTTGAAAACACAAAAATTACTGACTAATCAGTCCGACGCAGATTGGAGCTCACGAAATACATACAAGCATAATCTTCTGGGCCCAATTTAAACAAGATGGCTTCCTTTAAAGTCAGCTAGCTATTTTGTATTATGTGTGCAAGTTAATATAATGTTTACATGACATTAATACTTCATCTCGGAGAGGAAAACTATCTGTACTCCACAGAGATTTTCTTTAATATTACGGTAACAATATTGACAGAATATTTGTAAGCACGTTTTGCCTTTTATAGGACGTAATAAGAGCTTCTTTTAAAAGAATAAATCTGTGCACTGAGTAATCTTTTAAAATATTAGTGCCTTGTGGTGGTGCGCTTTGAATGGCATTAATTTCATTACCACTGTAAGTAACAGGGTGTTTTATGAACAACATTTTCTCAAATAAGTTATAATATTGTAATAACCATCTGCAGAAAACAAAAAATTATGTAAAAATGATATATTTGATATTAATTTTTTAAATATCACAATTTCTACTAAAAGGTTTCAGTTTATACTGAAAGGTTTCTGTTAATGAAAATAGCTTATATTACTATTTGACTGTAACACATTGAGTCTCCTATATTTCTATTTACGTATTTCTTAACATAAAATGTATGTGTTTATACATTTAATATTTTTCTAATTATGCGAAAATACATTCCACTTCAATTGTAATATAACCTAGGCTACTGTTAATCGTGTAATATCTAGATGTTATAGTACGAAAAACATAATTGAACCTGGAGGAAAATGATTTCATTGCCTAAGTACGTATATAATTTATGGTTACTTTTTACTTTTAACTGAATCCTTATTTCTTTCTGTTTTAGTTTTAAAACTTCATGATTGACGGTATTAAATATTCACAGAGTGTAGATTGTTGTATGTGGGACTTGTGTGTAGTGTGTAATTCTAATTCACTTACACGTGTATCCTGCCTACGCGCGCGCGCGCACACACACACGCACACAAACACACATTCAAGTGTTAGGCCATCAGAGAAACAAGTGAAATCGAAGGCTAATATTCTTTGGTAGTAACAAAATGTTAACAATGTACTGCATATTTTACAGATACTGCAAACAGAAGGATAACAGAGAGAGAAATGTGTAGACCGTACAAGGTGTACTCAGTATACTGATGGCAGCCGTCCATTATGAACATATCGGTACAAAGTGTGCATGTCGAAAATTGGCTACGCTGTCAGTTAAGTGTCCAATATGAGGCAGCATTAATTATGGTTGGAAGCCAAAATTTTGTTTTACAATATAGGCTGCAAAGCTATATTAATTATACCGCTCTTTCGCCGTAGTTTTCCTTTTGATATCAAGTAAATAGAGGTGTAATTTTCTATTATTAAATAATATTTGGGTAGTTTAATCATTTTATGTAGATATGGTAATATTTGAAGAAGAGAAATTTATGTTTCTATCTGCAACAAAACTTAGTTATATTTTATGCGTTACATACAAACGAATAACTTTCTAATAAGTATAGGTTTACTATTAATTCTATATTAGATTAATAACTTATAATGTGCATAGTATATTACAGACTTGACACTGAAGTATATAGATATAATACCTGCGATATTTTTAAATTGTCACTTACAAAACAGCCGAAAATGCAACCTAACTGATTTTAATTCTGATCACAAGGCGACATTTTTTTAAGTGAACATGAAAAGCGCCAGCTCTCATTTTATTTAATCTCTTTTTGATCACTATAAAATATTTGGAGCAACTTATGAAATATTATATAAGACGAATTCAATCGATTGAGAAGTAATACATGCTAAAATTTTTGGTTTTGAAAATCGAAAATTGAGAATATTTTTACAAGAGGTAAAAATGTTTTTAAACTAAGCAAAATTTGTAAAATTCTGTAATGTGGTCAAGGGTACAAAAAACAGTAACCTGAACTCATAACATACTTTGTCAGATATACAGAGTGATTCAAAATTACACGGCAATCTCTCGAAAGCTGATTCTATACCTCAAAATAAGAAAAAAGCCCATTAAAACATAGGTCCGAAAACGGATCATTAGCAAGTTACAGCCCGCAAACCAGTTCGCCCTGATTTCTGCTCTCGCAGTAAAATGGCCACATACTGAAATTCTTGGGGTATAAAGTGAAGGGTAAATTTATTGGTTTCTTATGGTTTTTGATCTCAAAAAGTGAATGAAAGAGGCCCCAGAGCTCTATCTCAATTAGTTCCTAAGAAAAACTGTGTAAATCACATAACATTCCAGTCGAAAAACACACATTTTTAGATTTGGGATAACATAACTTCATTAATTTGCTAATAAATGAACAAACATTTCTAACTACCTTTGTAGAGAATTTAATTATGGAAAAATTGATGTGTATAATGTTTATTAAAAATAAGTATAAATTTTATAAACTTGAATTTAATTAAAAACCAAACAGACCAAAATGTATAAGTACACACTTGTAATGATGAAAACATACAACGCCTAATGTAATTTTATATTATATCTTTTGGGTTTCATACTTTTTGTAAAACGTCTATAGTTAGGCAGTATAGGTTACATGTAACATTGCAAAATATATGCAACAAAATGCCTCACGCAATGTGAATATTAAAGTGCCTTTATTTGTCACGTAAACAACAACAAGATAGTTGTAAGAGAGATTCAAACGATTCCGGCTCCTTAATTTTCAGCGTTCTTTTTCATATTTCACATTCAATTTGCGTACAATACATGTTATTAGACAGAGACATCTGAAGAAGATTTAGAGAGGGGTACAGACATCATACTTAGACGCCATGGACTTCCAGTCAGCAGTGTAGCGGTCTGAATTGATCGTCGTACTGAGATGATCACAAGACGTCACTGGTTATGATGTCAGAGATTAAAGACGATAAGGAAGCTCTGGCAGCTGGTTTCCGATGTCGCCGTTGTGTTCAAGCCTTGTAAAACAATGAAACGTGTAGCGAACTTACAAATATTAATTCCAATACGTGTATAACAGGAACTGTCTGTTATAACACGGTAATATTTCAGTAACTATAAACAATTTTATAATTTATATGTCAGTGAGACCAAAAAACAGCCGGCGATTATTGCACAGTACATGTTTTACTTGGAAACTGTGACAAGACAAATACGCGACAAAGGTCACAGTCTTTCATAATCACGTAATCTGTTATGAATTGTGTTTTAAGCCTCTGATATTCATAATACATGTTCATTTGTAAATACAACTGTAATTAAAAACCCACTGTTGTCTGTTCTTTTGTTTATATATCACAAAGTGTATAATTTGTGTGTGTGTGTGTGGGGGGGGGGGCCGAGAGAGAGAGAGAGACTAACCAACATAGTCATTTCTACTGAAAACTAATTACCAATTTCGCCGAACCGTGCGAACTGATGTTTTCGTGGTTGGTAGCTCCAAATTCCAGAAGCTCATCTTTAAACACGGCGAATGAAGCGTTTAAAATTGGATGGTCATATCGTCGCTTACTTTTATTGTCACTTGCTTCGGTCTTGTAGAATTAAACGACTATACCATTAAAAGTATTCGGATTAAAAAGGGCAGTCCGACCCGGAAAATTTTTTTTATTTTCAATTTTGGGGTTTTAATTGATTATTATTCTCGAAATCTCCTCTTTACAACCATATATAACACTAAGAATAAAAAAAATTATTTGCCTTTGAAAAAAATGTTTCTGTAACATATGTTCCGACCTTTTTCCGACAAAATTGAGTGACTTTTGAAATATTACTGTTCACACGTAGTAATTTTATCTATGTTACGAGGGAAATTTCATTCTGTGCAATTTTTAGGTTGGCTACTCTGCTGTAGTGTTTTATAGTCAGCTGTTTGTGTGTTCTGTTTACTTGGTTATGTTTTGAAGTAAGTTGTACAACAGTTGTAGTTACTATTATTTTGTTTAGTTTGAAGTGAACTGAAGTCAGTGTGTGTTTTTATACAGTAAAATATTAATTGAAGTGATCATCATGGGAAATAAAAAGAAGATTGGGTCAAGAAATTCTTGTTACAAAGGAAGAAAAGTTGGTGGAAAATTTAAGGCTAGAGAACATAGCACACCATCTCCTGTGTCTACTACCTCTCAGACTTCTTCAAGATCCAAAGAAAAGCTTGGTAAGAACTTTTCTTACTATGAAAGCAAAAAGGAAAACTTGGAATACCAAATACTTGATCTAGGCCAATTTGAAACCACACTAAGAGAGGTAGCAGTTTGTAGGTTATGTCATAGTTACCTAAACTTGTCAACCAAAACCTTGGTGGGTCTTGCGACGGAAATTACTATTTCTTGCACAGTATGTGACCAATCTAATAAAAGTTTTATAAACTGTGATAAAGTATGCATGCCAGAAATCAATAATGAAATAGGCCTAAAGCAAGACCAAACTTTTTATGATTTAAACCTAAGGTTAGTATATGGTTTACGGACCATTGGCAAAGGCGAAACTCCAGCGCAGTCACTTTGTGGAATAATGAACCTACCTGCTCCTCCGTCGAAGTTCAAAAAGCATCAGGCTTTCTTGGGCCGTATTTATGAAGACCTGTGTAAACAACAGATGAAAATAGCAGTGTAAGAAGCTGTCAATGAGACTGAGGATCCAGGTAGTAGAAAACTTTGTGTTGCAGCAGACGGCTCATGGCAAAGAAGAGGCCATGTTTCACTGAATGGCATAGTTTCGGTGACTTCTGTCGATACAGGCAAAGTTTTAGATGTACATGTTTTGAGTAAATATTGCCTGTGTCCTGATAAGAACAATAAAGTGCATTTAGATTCCTGCAAAACTAACTATGTAGGAACTAGTGGAGGGATTGAAGTCGATGGTGCCCTAAACATTTTTCACAGGTCGACTTTGCTGTATAATGTGAAATATACAGAGTATTTGGGAGACGGTGACACCAGTGCTTTTTTAACAGTTAGTAATTCTATGCCATATGGCCCAGATGAAGTCATAAAAAAGCTGGAATGTGTAGGACACATCCAGAAAAGAATGGGAACAAGGCTTCGTAAATTGAAAGAGAAAAAAGAGGCGTTGAGTTAGCGGACGGTAAAAAGCTGGGTGGAAAAAATCGTTTGACAGATGCTGCAATTCAAAAATTGCAGATATTTTATGGCTTGGCCATTCGAAGAAACACAAAGGGTGTACAAGATATGAGGACAGCTGTGTGGGCCATTTATTTTCATGTACAATCAACCAATGCCAAACCTACTCACAACCTGTGCCCAAAGGATTAAGACACTTGGTGCAAATTCAACCAGTCTCTCCGAACAAAAGAACACTATGACCACCAAAAACATTTCCACCTGCCAGAAGCTGTGATGTTAGAGATGAAACCCATTTTCAGAGACCTTTCTGAAACTAGCCTCTTAGAAAAACCCTCACAGGTAAATCTCAAAATCCAAATGTGTGCAGTAGCGCGATAATTTTACTTTATAGGTTGGCTAATCTGCTTCTTACTTTTTGTTCTAATCTGATTATTCATGTCGAAGCTCTGTACAGTACGTCTCAAACGCTTGAAAGCGGCGGTCGGCGCGCCCGCCTTTCACTGTCATATTTTTCTTGTCGCGACATTCAACGTAGGCCTTAGACCAACACACTTTACTTATGGCACATTAGGCCCGTTATTAATGTAATTTAATATTCTTTAGTACGTTGTACATACTTCATGCTTATTAGCCAACCTGTGATTCATAACAACTGCTAACTTCATATTTCAAATGTACCTTTGAATTCAAATAAATAAATTATATACAGTCCACTCTCTTCATCATTTCTGCATTCTGGCGAATCAACTAAATACACATTTTCAATCAACATTCTTTTACTAAACATTTTGGTCCACGCGGGCCTGATAGTCAACATTTTTTGGTCACTCCGGACCTGGATTCGATGCATCATTCCTAATTAATATTTTTCTACCACTATTTCTGGCCATCACGGGCGAATTAGCATATCCGCTGATACGACCGTGGCGTGATTTCCATCGGCTTTCGCTCGTCACCGTTGAGCCTCCTGACAACATCATCTCAAGAGCCTGCGAGCTACAGTGCTTCAAACAAGGCGGTCATCTCTCCGAGCTGTGTTTGCCATCTTCTCCAAGGCGTCGACGCTGCAGGACATCGCCTACAAGGTATCACCTCAATAACAGCATAACAAGGTGCGTACAATGGCTGAAGAAGGCCTCAAAGTGTTAACCAGAAAGAGAGGCGGCTTAAAGCCCGCAATAGTACGAATACAATCTGCCGTAAATAACTTTGATATAACTTCAAACACAAAACATTTTTTATCAGTAAGGCTAGAAAGTCTGAAAAGCTTGGCATCGAAGTACGACGAGGTCCAGTCTAAAATAGAACTTACTTGTAAAGACATGAGCGCGGCTCAAGAAGACCGAGTTGATGTCGAAGAAATGCTATATTCGACTGAAGCAAATATTTTGCAATTACTTGATACATTTAATGTTCAGACTGTACCTCCCGTATTATCGACACACATGCAATTAAAACCAATAAGTTTGCCCTGCTTCTCAGGCAACATATTGGAATGGCAGCATTTTCATTCAATTTTTACGGACTTAGTGCATACAAGATCCGATTTAACGCCAGTGCAGAAGTTACATTATTTACATTCTTCTTTAAAAAATGAACCTTTAGATTTAATTAAGTCACTACCTATCTGTAAGGAAAATTATGCAATAGCGTTGAGTTTGCTGTCCGAAAGGTATGACAACAAGTTCATACTAGCAAAATACTATGTGCAAAATTTACTTCAAGTCAAGTCGACAATTAAGGACTCTGTCCAAAGTTTGGCAGAATTCACAAACACAATAACGTCTTCCGTTAATTCACTGGCTGCAATGCAACTGTCAGTGAATTCATTTGAATGTATTATTATACAATTATTATCAACTAAACTCGACCCTACTACTTTTAAACTATGGAAGGAGTCAATAGACCCTGACAATTTACCTAACTTTCAAGATTTCACTCATTTTTTAAACTCACGTAGACAGCTGTTAGAAAATACACTGCCTATCGAAGCCGGACAGCAACTCAACAAACCTAATTTAAGACTTAACAATAAATATGATAAATATAAATCAAGAAACACTGCTGGCAGTACTACATTTAAGAGTTATCACTCAGCGGCAAGCAATTATTCATGTTTGTGTTGTAATTCTAATCACCCGCTTTACATATGCGATAAATTTCGTACATTAAGCACCGCTGAGCGGGGACAATTTGTATCAAGTCATAAATGTTGTATCAATTGTCTTAGATCAGATCATCTTGTATCTAGCTGTAAGAATAAGCAGGTGTGTAAGATCTGTTCAAAACGACACCACACATTGTTGCACGCGAACAACGTGCCGAAATCAATATCTGCCAGCAGTAATTACTGTTCGCTCAAATTACAATCCACGAACAATGTCCTTTTATCAACAGCAGTTGTATTTGTCATTGACCAGGCTGGCAACAGACATAAGGCAAGAGTTATTCTGGACGCCGGGTCACAAATAAATTTTTGCACAAAATCATTTGCAAGGAAATTACAGCTAAATCCAACATACCAATAACGGGTATAAACAATACAGCGTGTTACGCAACTGATCTTGCGTCTATACGCATTATTTCTCGTTATCAGAGATATAGCTTCGAGGCGAAATGTGCTATCTTATCTACGTTAACCCACAATCTGCCGGCAAGATCGTTTGACATAAATCAATTCCACATTCCGAGCAACATTTTTCTGGCTGACCCAGATTTTAACATATCGTCGCAAATCAACATACTCTTAGGAGCACAATTTTACCTGGACTTAATTTTAGCTAATAAATACATACGCGGCCCTAATTTTCCCATCATTCAGGAAACAAAGCTAGGCTACATTTTGGCTGGCAATTTACCCAAACACTGCCGCAACGAGGGTCCTGCTGTTTCGTTCCTAGCTAGGAACAACGACAGTCAAATTCTGCAGTCTCTCGAAAGATTTTGGGAAGCAGAAGCTATCCCTGGCAGTACCCCTAATAACGAGTCAGCCTGTGAAGAGCATTTCGTGCGTTCTACCCAGCGCAACCACGAGGGTAGGTTCGTGGTTTCACTCCCATTTAAGCCCGATAATCTCCAGTTGGGGGAATCTTACACCAATGCCGAAGCAAGATTCTTGAGTTTAGAGCGTCGATTTAGGCGTGATGCTAAGCTCGCGCACGATTATGCGGACTTTATTAACGAATATAAGGATCTTGGACACATGACGTTTATCGATAATTGTGCTATCAATTCAGGAGCGTCAAATACTTACTATCTGCCTCACCATGCCGTATTTAAACAGTCTAGCTTGACCACAAAACTGCGCGTCGTTTTTGATGGTACGTCCAAGACTACCAATGGCCTTTCTCTAAATGACATATTGTTGGTAAACCCGAATGTTCAACAAGACCTTTTTTCCATTCTTTTGCGTTTCCGCATGCATAAATATGTTCTCATCGCCGACATCGAGAAGATGTATCGACAAATTCGCGTAGCTGAAGGGGATTGTCACTATCAACGCATTCTGTGGCGTGATTCTCCTCTCGAACCATTTAAACATTTTGCATTGCGAACGGTAACCTACGGCACGGCTAGTGCCTCGTTTTTGGCCACTCGCTGTCTTGTACAAATTGGTAGGGACCATAAAGCTTCCTTTCCTGATGCGGCGTTAGCTATAACAAACGATTTCTATGTTGACGATCTGCTTACCGGTTCGGACATCATCTCTGATCTGACCAAGCTGAAATCTGATCTAGGTGCGTTATTAAGTCAGTATGGTTTCACGTTGCATAAATGGGCATCTAATGAACCCACAGTGGTCGCAAATGATGACAATTTATCACGCCCACTAAACAAACAGGACAATGTGCGTACCCTAGGCGTTCTCTGGAATAATACGGCCGATTCATTTCTGTTCGACATTAAATCATTCCCAGTTGAATCAAGCATCTCCAAGAGGAGAATTCTCTCGATTATTGCAGGCATATACGATCCTCTTGGACTGATCGGTCCCGTTGTCTTTTTGTACAAACAGTTTATGCAGCAACTCTGGCTTTGCAAGCTTGGTTGGGATGAACCGATCTCCGGCCAATCACGTTCGGATTGGCATTCTTTGTACGACAAATTGGGTCTGATTAGCAAAATTGTGGTCCCACGGTCTATTCGTTGTAAGCTTGAGGTAAGTACAATTCAATTGCATGGTTTTTCGGATGCTTCTGAAAGGGGGTTTGGGTATTGCATTTATGTCAGAGTCATTTATCAAGATTCATCGACCTCTTGTCATCTCCTGTGTTCTAAATCTCGCGTAGCTCCCTTACGACAGGTGTCATTACCTCGCATCGAACTCTGCTCTTGCTTGTTGTTATCACGACTCGTATTTAAGGTCGTTCCTGCTCTTTATTCGTTCATTGATAGTGTTCATTTGTATTCTGACTCTATGGTGTCTCTTTACTGGATTCATGCCCAGTCTACGACGTGGAAAACATACGTCGCTAATCGTGTTGCTGAAATTCAGCGTCTTACGCAAACTTATACTTGGCATCACATCCATTCTAGACACAATCCTGCTGATATTATCTCCAGGGGCTGTCTCCCTGACGTTTTGCGCGATTGTTCGCTTTGGTGGCACGGTCCCAGCTGTTTGTCTCAGTCCTCAGAGTCCAATCCTTTCCCACCCTTCTTACCTTCTACTCCGTCGTCTTCTGAGGTCACTGCGGAAGAAAAACATACCCATAACCTCCCTCTAATGTCTATCCTGGCTATCGACCTTTCTTTGGACTTTTCCTCGTTGCATCGTCTAACGCGCGTATACGCTTACTGTTTTCGGTTCATCAGAAATGTTAGACTCTCAAGTGCTGACAAATTTACGGGCGATCTTACCCCTGTCGAAATTCATCATGCTCTCAATTTCTTCATAAAACTATCTCAGTCGATCCACTTCGCAGCCGAAATTACTTGCCTTCGTAACGGATCCTCTGTTTCCATTAGGAGTAAGTTGGCTTCTCTCGACCCGTTTCTTGATGATTTTGGAGTGATACGCGTGGGCGGGCGATTACAGCAGTCGCAATTACCGTACGACGCTAAACATCCTATTGTCTTACCCCCATCGGCGCATATTACTCGCCTCATCATTGAACGCGAACATAGGCCTATTCGTTAATTTACGCTGGTGCTCAACTCGTGCATCACTCACTGCGTCAACGTTGGTGGATTGTTAATGCCAGGATAGTCATTCGGTCCATCATTCGAAAATGTGTCAAGTGTCTCAGGTTTAGTGCCAAACAGCAGGTTCAGAGGCTTGGTATTTTACCATCTTCTAGAGTCACTCCTTCAAGGCCGTTTCTATTTTGCGCGGTTGATTATGGTGGTCCCTTCATGATCCGTCATGGCGGGCAGAAATCCAGAACTCTTTCTAAGGCATACGTGTCTTTGTTTATTTGCTTAGCGACTAGGGCCATTCATCTGGAATTGGTTTCCGACCTTACTGCCAGTGCGTTTATAGCTGCATTACGTCGTTTCATGGCCCGCAGGGGCATACCCAGTCAATTATACTCCGATAATGGCACAAACTTTAGGAAGGCCCGGAATATCCTACATGATGTCTACAACCTTTGGCATAATAAGCATGCCATCTCTTCGCTCAAGTCATTCACGTCCTCTCAGGGGATATCATGGTCATTTATTCCGCCCTCGTCACCTCATTTCGGTGGCCTTTGGGAGAGCGGCATAAAGAGTTTGAAGTTTCATCTGCGCCGCGTGGTAGGCAAATCTATACTCACATTCGAGGAGTTTACGACAGTTTTGTCTCAGATAGAGGCATGTCTGAACTCTTAACCTTTATTTGCCATCTCTTCGGATGTAAATGATCCGGTGCCACTCACACCTGGCCATTTTTTGATTTGCGCACCATTAACGGCGATACCGGACCCAGACTTATCTCATATTCCTATCTCTCGTCTTGGGCGTTGGCAACGTCTACAGAAGTTTGTCCAAGGCATTTGGAAGGCGTGGTCTCGCGACTATTTGCACCAGTTGCAACAGCGTCACAAATGGAAATTCGCTAAGGATAATGTTTCCATTGGGGATCTAGTTTTACTTATTGAGGATAATTTACCTCCATTACCCTGGAAATTTTGTGTAATTACCGCCACATTTCCCGGCCCAGATAACTTAATTCGAGTCGTGGACATTCGCACACCTACTGGTGTTTTGCGGAGACCAGTACATAAGTTATGTCTGTTGCCAGCGCGGGACGAGATTTGACAATATTAGTATGAGCACTTAGCACAATGCTATTTTACTCAGCCATTGGCTTATTACTTATTATGACCATTTGGTCAACTTAATTGTGATGCACTATCACAACATTTTCATATCAATTTTGCGCCATTGCGTGCTTCTATAATCATCATAGTTTTATGGTGGTATATTACTATTTTGTATTTGTATGTTAATTTTGTGTGGCATACTATGTCTTACACATTTACATTTTGATGTTTTGGGGATGTGTCATGTTTTTTGGTGGTATTATTTTATAAAAATTTGTTATATAATATTTGCATGTTTTCCAGTTGCGCAACCATGCATGCATTTCTTTACACAGTTGCTAATATGTGTGATTTATTGTTTTGTGAATATCTTTTCGATTGTTCTACTCATGTACTACGTTTGTAATCACAGTATCTTATTTGTTACTTATGCCACTGCAATTATTCATATTGTATTTAACTAAATTGTTGTTTATTGTATTCATTATGTAACTTGCGTTTATGTAAAACCTATCGTTTTTTGCGTCTACTGCATGTAACCATACCACGTCTAGACTTATTTTATATTGTATTGGTACATTGTATTTATATTTTGTGATTAAGCATTGCACAATTATTATTTCTGTTTAAATTATGACATACATGTCATCATATTTGTGCTTGCATTCAGTCAACTATCTATAGCTTGTTCTTACATAACTACATATTGTAAGTTCCTGAAACATCAGGAACAGCGTGACTTGGTCAATACATGACGCCATGCAAAATCTACGCTTAAACATGTAATTTGTGGCAATTTTGTTCATGTAAATAGTTCTCTGTACAGGTCTACTGGCCTCAACTATTTCACGGTAACCATCTATGACATGCATAGGGTTACAAACTATCGGGCCATCATGTGATGAGCTTCCGATCATACGTTATTAAGCATTGTCTAATTATGTATTTTTTCATGTTTCATAACGTTCGATATTGTACACATACAATATGTCACGGCAACACTTGCCAAGGCAGACATTTTTGTTCATGTTTGAAATCAGTTGTTCGCCAACCTTAGCTTACAAACGCTTATCTTTAAGTCTCATCTTATTCATGCTTATCGCTAAACCATTAACGTACAGCTGTTATCTATTATTATAACTCAAAGTTCAACTTAGCCTTGAAACTAACTCTCATTATTAAGAACACTGTATGTTTTAAACTAAGTTACAAAATGTATAATAATTTACTAAAAAAGGTGGTAAAAAATCGATTGATTTTGACGGGCAGCTTATGTGCAGTAGCGCGATAATTTTACTTTATAGGTTGGTTAATCTGCTTTTTACTTTTTGTTCTAATCTGATTAATTCATTTCAAAGCTCTGTACAGTACGTCTCAAACGCTTGAAAGCGGCAGTCGGCGCGCCCGCCTTTCACTGTCATATTTTTCTTGTCGCGACATTCAATGTAGGCCTTAGGCCAACACACTTTACTTATGGCACATTAGGCCCGTTATTAATGTAATTTAATATTTTTTAATACGTTGTACATACTTCATGCTTATTAGCCAACCTGTGATTCATAACAACTGCTAACTTCATATTTCAAATGTACCTTTGAATTCAAATAAATAAATTGTATACAGTCCACTCTCTTCATCATTTCTGCATCCTGGCGAATCAACTAAATACACATTTTCAATCAACATTCTTTTACTAAACATTTTGGTCCACGCGGGCCTGATACTCAACAAAATGAGTCACTGAATAATGTGATTTGGGCACGTATCTCGAAAAGAACATTTGTTTCTATAGAAACCTTAAAGTTTGGAACATTTGAGGCAGTTTCAACCTACAATGAGGGTTATGTCACTAAAATTAAAATTATGGAACATTTAGGGTTGCCAGCTGGCTCTTACATGGTGAAAGCTATGAAAAGACTTGATATAGCTCGTGTTCGCAAGGCGGAAAAGGCTGCGTTGGACCTTGAAAAAAAATCCGATAGGCCAGAAGTTTGGGAAAAAGGAAGTTAGAAGACTTGTATGAGGATGAGGAGGACCAGGACAACCCGTCCTACAGTTCTGGGCATTACTAGTATAACTATTCTTGTAAGTATGCCTACTTTTTGTTCAGCCATCACTGTTTTCTGCGTTTTCTGAAAATATGCTTTTTGACAATTTTGATGTATGCTGTAGCAAATAGTAATAGAGATATCATTACCAAATTTTTTTGTATCTTTTTGACAACAATTACTAGTTCCATACGGAAGGGTTTTACAAAATTGACATTCCAGGCCGAGAAAAAATGTGTAATTAATTGTTTTTCATTAAAATTGTAAGTACTTTTTAAAAAAATTAAAAAAATATATTATTTTTATTTTATTTTTAAAACCCTCCGTCCGGAACTAGATAAGGAGCCAAACGTCAAACAAAAAAACATTAAGTTGTTACCTCTTATAGTTTTTGAGATATCATGCATAAAGTTAACATTGAGTTTATATGCGGGTCGGACTGCCCTTCGTAAACGCATTTGAATGAAAAAATAACTTAGCTTGTGTGTTAACCATTATTAAGTAAAGTAAATTATGTGCAATCAGAAAGACAAGACTAAGAGCAAAAATATTTTTGCGGTATGTAATAAACGTTATGTTTCGGTCTGCACAGACTGGAGTATTTCGGGGGTTCTCAGTACAAAGTTTGTTTCAATCTATTTTATGAAATTAAATTTATGTAACATTCTAAGTGGCCGCAGTAATTTAACTATTTAAAATTCTTTTTAAAGAATTGTTTAAAGATATATCAATGAATTCATTTTAATCAATAAAAACAAAATTATTACTTATTTAAGCTATAAAAATATGTCTTCAGATTTCATTACTCTTTCCATAAGGTAACTGATCAAATAATAGGAGTGTAGTCGCCTACTTAATTTTCTGTAGACACGTAGGTACTGCTTAAACTACACCCATTCCATGAACTGAAATAACAACATAATGACAACCACTTTCATTTGTAATGTATGTATTTGTATTTTTTTTTCTTGGAGTTTCACGTTTTTTAAATCTGCTGAATCACCTGCTGTAAATAACTTCTCTCCATTTTTTGAGTTTATTTTTGTGTACACAAAAATGTTTGTATTCAAAAGTAATGCAGCTGCAAATAACTCACTGTCAGTTACCCACGTGCCTTCGTTTATCATATTTTTAAGTGACGTCCTACCTTTAAATAAATCATTGGCTCGGTTATTGTTCAACTCACTGTTCATATAATTAACAACTAAGTTTAGTCCATGTGATAACCTTTACTGCCAGTAATTACGTAGGAAACTGCCCTAAACTAACAATTTCTGTCACCCACAAATTTCTTCACACCGTGTGGTCATGAAACTGGTAATTTATGACCGATTGTAATACATGTGATTGCCCTTCAAAGTATAGACCCAACATAACACTTTTCTATTTGCCACTGTGTATCAACCGGGTCATAAAAAAATTCCACTTCACACCACTCACCAGAAACCTTTACATCAGCTTTATCATCATTTTTATTATAGAAAATTTTCAAGTATTCATGTTTTTTCTTTTTCCTCACTTTGGCAATGTCATATTGTAATATACAGTATTCATTTCTAACTTTGTTACAAAAACTTTGTACAAAAACATTATACAAAACTTTGTTAACTGTAAATGGTCCACTACAGTGTAAGTTCAGTAAACGTAACTTACAGTGTAAATGTAAGGTCAGTAAAAGTTAATTTATTTTTTAGTTTTGTAACATTTTTCATCAAAACTCTACTCCCAGGTTTTATTTCATTTTTCTTTGTTATTGCGTGTCTTCCGTCAAACTGCCTCTTCTGATTAATCTGAGCTCTTCTGATATTTTTTAATGCTGCGTCATCAATTACTTTTTTTACTTCTAATATTTCTTGTAATTTTTTTTTTTTTCTTCATTAATACCTTCCTCTACTTCGTGGATGTCTTCAGCTACTTGAAGAGGCTTTTCGTCTTCATCGATCAAATAATCTTCATCCACAAGGTCTGAAGGTAAAAACTGGTTCTTTTTTATATAACATAAAAAAAAGTTGAAAATCCGGTTGTTTTGTATCTAGATGTTCTGTACGCAAATAATACACTCTCGAAAGCATCAGGCCAGATATTAATGTTTCCATTAAAGTTTTTTCAGTTTATTTTTATTGTTTTATTTTTACGCTCTAGTAATCCATGAAACTGTGGATGGTAGGATGATGTTACTCTTTGTTTTGTCCCCGTCAGTGTATGCCATTCTTTAGAAACATGATTTACGAACTCACCACCATTATCGTTAAGTTGTGTTTTAGGGCAACGGCTCTTCGATCGTGTCTCAACCTCGTCCTGTCCTCACCTCCGCCGCCTAAGTACGGACGAAGGCCCACCACCTGTTAAACGCAGACGCCCAAGAGCCCTATTAGATAACCACCCCCCCTTAAGGTCACAGAGTTCATCTATCCCATTCCCTGATTTTTCTCAGTTAACATTCACCCATACCTGCTCCGTGCCGTGCATCCCGACAGATGAATTGGGGGTTGCGCCCTTTTTAGGTGTGCCAAGCGCCGCCTATTGCTTGTGTCTTCTCCCGCTTCACTCTCTCGCCTGCTGCGGCATGGCCAAGAGGCAGTCTCACGGGACCCTCGGCGGGCTGGCGGAAGTGTAATAACCCGTTGCGGGCGTACAAATCCTACCTTCTCCGCGCGAGAGTCCTCCGAGCCTCCCCACCAATCAGCAGTTGCGAATCGCTCCCCGATTCGACCACCCACAGCAGCCATCCTCTCCCTCCGCCAAATAAAAACAAGGGGGCTCCTACCATAAACAGAAGCACCGAGACCCGCTACTAAGTACTACCAAGAACATCAGGCAGTCATCGGAAACCATTCCGGACGCTGCAACCACTGGGGGGCGCACAGAATCTGTTCCCCCTGCATCTGGCATCTAACTACTGGCACGTTGATCCGTTTTTACTTTGACTTTAAAAACAAGTAAACAGTACACGAGAGTCACACCATCACAGAGTCTTTACCATTTCTGTTTCTCTGTTGAGTTTTTCATTCATCGTCGTCTCAGTTACATTTATTCGGTTACATTATTCTGCATTTCGTTATTCGTTTTCCTTAAATACACTCCTTTTAAACTTCAACTTCAAATAACTTTACAGTCTCATTTGTTTTCCTTACTCTTCGCTTCCTACCAAACTGACTCTCCTTTCATGTTACAGCTAACAACACTCCTTTTAAACTTTGCCTTCAAACAACTTTAAAATCCCGGTTGTTTTCCTCATTCTTACGTTATTTTAAAGCAATCCTCCATTGAAGTACGAGTATTATATCACCTTACTTTGCGGATTGCCTTTAAAAAAGGGCAAAGCACCTTCCCTTCCCGTGATTCCCGGCTTGAACACCAACGAAGAAGGCAGGCTGAGATTAGGGGGCTGCGGAGACACCTGGGGAGCACAGGGAGCGCGTATGCTAACAACGAAGAAGGCAGACAAGAGATTAGGGCCGCGAAAACACGTTCTAGTGAATGTATGGTTTCCAATGACAATCAATAAATTACAAGAGCAAACTTCACGTACAACAGGCGTAGATTTAAAAATTAAATGGTTTTTATCACGGACAATTGTATGTAGAGTGTTCTCAATACAGCAAAAGCAGCAATCTATTTATTTGTTTTGATGGCAATTCAAAAAATGCAGTCTATAAAGAGACACTTCAGTAAACAAATGTGTGTAACTGTGTATGAACATGTGTACGTAAAACTATATTGTTATCTTGTGTATGTAATTTATTAACTCTGTAAACTTGACTGACATATATTGGATGAATGATATATGATTGATGTAGATATATGTAAACTATATTAAAGCAGTAAATTATTTACAGGAAAAGTACACCTTTATTTAGTGTCAACTCCTACTTCGTAGACGTAGACGAATTATATTAAAACACTTATCATAAATCAAATATTCGAGTGCGAAACCGCGGGTAACAGCTAGTAAACAATAAACTACGCATGTAATGATCAACTTGGCACGCTGATAAGCTCAGAACGCTACGGCCATGCTCGGATGATCATATATGTCGTATGCTGTACGTCATGGTGACGTCATGTGATCAACCAGCACGCCGCGTAGTGTATTCAGAAAAGCTACACCCTACACGTCCCTTTGTTTTACAGTCCTTCAATATACACAGCGACAGCGGAAACCAGCTACCAGCACCTCCTTATCTGTGACGTCATGTGATCATCTCAGTACGGTGACCAATTCAGACTGCTACAAGCAGTCCTGGCAGTCCTGTTGTCTAAAGTTATCTATGACCTACTGATTGAAATTGGGATCGAGTTTCTGTACATAGCTCAGATGTAACACTGATACACGTAATCCGTTAATGAGCCAATTTATTAACGACAGGAACCAATAGTACTCTGTTCCAATTTCATATTTCGTGGTTATAGTACTCACAGTCTACACGTAAACAGGGTATAAGCGAGACAGTTAGTGAGATAGAGAGAGAAAAAGAGGGGATGAGAGCGGATGGAGGAGAAGAGAAAGAGAGGATCTGCCCGTTCGATCAAACTGTACCAAAAAATATTACTTCTAGTAGAAATAGTTACAAAAATTTTAGCATATGATTTCAAACTTTTTTCATTCAAGTATCAGGGTTTCATTAAAATGCTAGCAAAAGAAATTCTGAATATGCACAAGGGGAAGTGTTAAGCGTCTGGCGTCTCCACAGACGTATATTGCTAAATAAGAGCAAACTAAATAGACGAAATATCTAAGATTATCAATTGGAAAATATCAAAAATGATTTAACTTTAAAATAATTAATAACGTTATAAAAGTAACAATTATCTAACTTTATTTTTAAATAAATACTGTTAAGCAGTACGCATTTGTGCAATATCAGAAACACGAACATTAACGCGAAATAGATGCAAAACTATGGCACTCCACTTTGTATCGTGGTATCGACAAAGATTATGATATGAGTACTAAGGAAATATGTATGTAACAAATGATTCGCAAACTGGAACACATTTTGTTGTTTACAGAATATAGGAAATAAAACGGAAGTATGAGAGAGATTAGACTGGGAGAGAATATATGAAATAATGATGACGTTTTATATACTGCAGGCCATAAGATGTAAACGGATTCCGCTATCGCCACTTTGCAGTATAGTAGACCTAGGTTGATGGTTGAATACCGTGTTCAGTTAACTGGACGAGCAATCAACAAACAAGGTAACGATGATATGATGTTGATATTGTTACGACGGTCACACCGATCGTCGTGTTGTATAGTGGTAACAGAATAACTGACACCAATAAAGTCGGCAAAGGCACTCTCATACAATAATTAAAGACACATTTGTCTAAACGCAACAGTAAGTGACATCTAATTACAGTTTTTACTAATTAGCGCAAACATCGTTTTCCAGTTATTCTCAAGACACAATAAAAATCACTCCGAATCTCACTCTAATATAGGTAAGCCTAAACTGAACTTTCCGATTCGTTATCCAGAATTTATACTCCGGCCGTCTTGCATTGTAATGACAAAGGGAGCCTGGATGCCAGGAGGATAGTCGACTAACTTCTGGAACGGACATCTCGCGTGACCTAGAACGTTACATAAGTCTAGAGCGCAGAATTATCTATAAACGTCTGGAACAGCTTCCTGCGTTCCCGCGTGCTAAGAGTCACATACGCACTTTTCATAGTTTTCAGTTTAGTGTAGAATATATAGTTACCTACATCGGTATGTCAATATAGCATAATTTACTTTTGCAATGGCTCATAGTGTAAGTAAACGGAACTGGGTTTCAGGTCTTTAAGATCGTTGACCGTCTTCTCTTTTTATTTAGGCTTATCAGGTTGTAATTTTCAAAGAAATCATGTGAATTTTTTGTATGTGCCCGCGGACATGGCCACAGCCTGTAAGTGTGTAATTAGGCACAACAATGGACGGAATATTTTAAAAATAAACCTTTAGTCAGCTTGTAACCATCTATATAACGTTTTGACACAAAACTGCCATTCCTTACCGTCTTACCGTCTCTTCCCTAGACCATCTGTGAGTTCTTATTTTTTTCGGTCTATGTGTCTGTCTGTCTATCTATCTGCCTGCCTGCCAGCCTGCCTGCCTGCCTGCCTGTCTGTCTGTCTGTCTGTCTCTCTCTCTCTCTCTCTCTCTCTCTCTCTCTCTCTCTCTCTCTCTCTCTCTCTCTCTCTCTCTCTCTCTCTCTCTCTCTCTCTCTCTCTCTGCAGCCTTCCTTCCTTTTCTTCTTATGCTGCCCTCGGGTGACCATATCAAGTACAATTTGGCTATCTTTCCTCTGTCATACTCTAAACATAGACATATCAGACAACTTCTTTCGTTTTGTGTTTAAATCCCTCCTATATTCTATCACTACACACCTCGTCTCACCACGACTTTCCCAAAGATCTTGTCAACAAATCCATTTGATTTGGTAACACATTTTTTTTACTGTTTTGTCGTATTTGCAAAATTTTGATTCTATGTGTTACAGTACTCTTTAATATACTGTTATATATTGTTTGCTTATTGATTTTGAATGCTCCTAATTTCTACAGTATTTCGTTTGCCTCAGAAACGGTTTTCTACCTTTTTTACTTCTGTTCCTTCATTCCTATGTCGATAATTCTGTTATTTCTATGTCAGTAATTTTAGATGAAAACCATTCTGTAATATTAGAAAGACTTGCTCGCGTGCTTTGTTATTAATATTGTTTATTATCGTTTTGTGTACCTTTCTTATTACTACCAAGAAACTAAAATTCTCCAGTTCTTGTTATCTCGTTCTATTAAATAGTTAAGGTCAGCTAATAACATAATTTTTACTGAAATTCTTATTTATGTAATTTACCGTTCAGATGTTTAATAAATTCATCTTTGCTGTTAACTAAGGGGTCAAAATTTACACCTTATGATTCTAGTGAAGTGAATCTATAACATTTGTGACGTTAATTTTTAAAAGCATCGATTTATTTGGTCTTTGACAACCTTCACTACAGAAGTGGTCATAATAATCAACTTTTTCAGAACAACTTCATTTGCTAATATTATGAGTACAACAATATATTTTTACTTTGCTCAGTTCAGACGTTGGTTCACTCTATTTCGAAAAATGCCTTTAATTTTCTACTATCTACAAAAAATTGTCTTTCTTTACCTTTTACGTTCAATTTTTCATTTCTCATGAAAAGTTTATATTTTTTATGTTTTGTGTTTTTATAAGTAAACAGAAATTATTCCAATTCCTCAGCTCTAAACCTGGGGAACCATGATTAATTTTCAACTTGCAGATCTTCTAGATAAGCTGTTTCCTCTGCCGCTATACTACCCTATGTGTTCTCTCTGTCCCTCTCTTGGTAATTTATACGCTGGTCTAACCGAAGGCAGACTGTGAACGCATCATCCTACTCGCCATCTGAGTACGCGCCGTCTTGGGATAATATCTATCCCCAAGATGTAAAATAGAAAAGTAACAAATAACTGTCGGAGACTGGAGTTTATATTTTTTACCTGCCTGTACCAAGCAGTATGTATATTTCCTTATTGGTAAATAGTACCATATCTTTAGGTAGTCAAACAAATGTTTTTTATGCAGAAGAATCAGAGAAGGGTGTGAAGTCTACCCTACGGCATCAAGTTGGTCTCTGTATTCCAGCGACGGGTCATAGGGGAAGGCAAGGGACTCCCCAACAAGATTAGGAAAATATTAAAAAGTAAGCGGCTCTATTAGAGTAAATAGCCTATTAGAGTAAAATATTAGAGTAATAGGCCCTATTTTTTCTACAACAGAACATGTAATCATACTTTGGCATTTTAAATTATCTGATTACTTACAAATAAACTATTAATCGCCCGTTACCAATAATAGCGCAGAATGGCAGAAGACTGAGGCAGTGATCTCGGCATCCGTCGTTGTACGGGTACAGCTACGTGAGAACTGTGCCCGGCAGGTAATGGGATTGCAGTTGTAAACGTGTGTGGGAGGCAACGAGTGAGTTCAATGCACTGGGCACGGTTCAATGTAGTTTGTGTTACTTTAACGCAGTCTTTATGTTCTCGTGCTCCTTGTACGTGTATATTATTATTACTTATCCCTTCTTGGCTATTATAAAAATCGACTTAGCTCTATTGCTTTAGTTTCAATTAAAAAGGAAACTTCAGCAAATTGAAAAGTCGACCGACATGACATGATGATGTTATCGACAATTTTACTAATAAGAATGGCCGCTAACTGGCGTACAAGTAAATTCATCTCAGCTTACAAAATACATTTCTACTCAGAAGTTTACTTCTTTGCTAGAACAAAAGTAAGTTAATATAAGGATTATCTTGTTAAAGTCATTGACATACGTACATAGGCTCACATACCAGAAGAATTATGAAGCGTGTTAATAAATACGGAGTAGATGTAGCTATTAAAAAATGTGAAACGGTATTTGATAAGATAAGGAATAAAAATATAGAAAAAATCCCAGTATTACAGAGAACCGGAATTTTGCAACAAAGTGTACCTAGATGAGACAGGACGGAAACTCGTATGCAGGTTGTCTGACCACAGACGTGGAGAAGGTAATAGAACAACGAATTCGTTGTATGCAAGACATTTTAAAGAAGAGAACCATAAGTTTGTTAATCCTTTGGAAGACTATTAAATTTTAAAAGTAGTAAATAACACAGTTGAAAGGAAGCTTAGGGAGGAGTTAAAAATATTGAAAGAAAGACAATTTAATGAATACTAAAACTAAATTTGATAATGAAGAAATATTTTATAATATAATTAAGAAATAAAAGATAGAGGACGGATAGAGAACATTAAGAATTAAATTGCATATATGGATGTTTTTGAAATAAGGGTGAGTGACCGCGCCCACAAGGGTGAATGAGAAAGGCTTTACAAAGTTAGGGTGTAAAAGAATGTATACACACGCACACACGCGCCCACACACACACACACACACACACACAACACACAAACACAAAGAAATTGCTAGAAAAATATGTAACTGTACAGACGGAGGTTACAGGGCTCGGAGGTTGGGAAGGCACATTAGACTTATAGCTTGTTTGAGGGGGTGTGTGTAGACAGTGGAGCAGGTGGGGTGTGAATAGTTTAGTTTTATTCTCTTGTTGTTATTTGCGATCTGACGATGAGCTGAGATGCTTGAAAGCGCTAATCGGAATAATTTTTCTATAGTGGTGTGTAACAGTGATAATTCTGTTTGTGATTATAACCAGTAACACTACTTTTTTAATTAAACTTCTGATATTACTTTACAGTTTACTTCACTTTTACATTAATTAGGTATATTTTTAGTCGTGTATTCAGAATTCCTTACTGTACATGTATGTAATCAGAAGGAACTGTTTATCGAAACGAACACTGTGGGGTCGACGCCATCTGTCTGCTGATGTTGCGTTGTACAGACAATATATTAGGTTTGGTTGAAACATGTGCCTGCAACTGTAATCATGCGTTTCCCACACATCAATGTATTCTGTAACAGTGAATGTTAGAAAAACTTTTTTTTTAACACCGAAAGGGAATGAGTTTTTTTATTACGTCTAGGTGATACAACTAACATTATTCAAAATACAAGACAAGAATTATTTAAAGCTCCTTGGAAACCTTTCCTTATGCTCTTTCTTCCGTTCAGTGACGTACATCCTTAAGATGCGCTAGCACCAACACTTACGGACGCTACGGAGAAAAAAGAATCATCTAAAATAGATAACAAAAACAATTCGCAGGTAGTAACAGACCTTCAAAGCATTGTTTTAGCACACACGCTTCTCGACTAGCCCAGCGCGTGCAGCGGTTGTGTCAAGGTTGTTTACAAACCAAGTCTCCAGATTTTTCCAGAACCTGTAACTATGTAATTATTCTCGGTGCGCCGTTGGAAAAGTAGTAGGTGTCCCTGGACCTCGGCGGGGTACATATAAGCTACAGTGGACGGCTTAGTAAAGCGTTACAGTTGGCGATTTATCCAGTGCGGATCAAGAGATTGTTACGAATTAGTGGAAAGTGATTATTGTGTTAATTAGTATTGTACTGTAATACGGTGGCATTTATTATTGCGTATGCACATATTTTTCTTGAATTATTATATGAGAGTGTTTTTGTTGATTTCATATTTTTGTTTGTGACTAATTAAATTTGGAAATTACTAACTTCATTGGCGTCTGTAATTTTCTTTCTACTGGACAATACGATGGTCAGTGAGACAGTCGTAACAACACAAATAAACAGCTAATTCATCACTGCAGCTGTTAAGACGTCCACTGATATGGAACTACCGTAGTCGTGGGCGTAGACGGAATCTTTGACACAGATCGCCTAAAGCCCAAAAGATTTTGAACAAAACTCAATTTAAATCGCGCCGTGAATATGTTTCTAGGTCTCTTCCAACATAGAGAAAAGAGCCTGGAGTACAGTACCAGCCAGAAAAAACCCCAAGGTGGATAACCAAAGCAAAGTCATAATTACGTTAGCTATGAAAACTGAGAAAAATACTATCCTCCGTAACTTTTATTTACATATGAAAAGACAATTTTTAGTACATACGTATGGCACTCAAAGCTAATATATCTCACTTTCACCCAGTGTCATCAGAACACATAAATTAGAGGATGCTTGTAAAATTAAGCATGGAATATATTAAAATCATGAGCATATACGTTCCTGAAAATCTACAATTATATTAGTATAATATTTGCAACAATCAAAAAATTATTGAACTGCTTATCTAGGATTACAAATTTCCAAGTAAGGTTTGATGCTGTCTGGCCATTTCATACTAATACACCGACTCAATTTTTATCGAAGATTACATTGTATTTTACATATATATTGTTGTTCGTACATACAGGAGTCTAAGAGAATTGACGATGATTCCGTAGTAATTTGGAAACACAAAAACAGTATTAATGGAAGTATAGGTACCTGGTATTGGTTAAGTGGATGATAAATGTAATGCTGATAAAAGTTTTCCTGATACCGTAATATTAAATACTGTATACGTATACACTTGCCCTGCCTCAAAATTTAAGTTTTATTCGTCATCATATTGGAACTAGTGTGATTTTAAGTTAACAACAATAGCTGGTAACAATAAACAACAGAGAATAGGGACAGAGGGAAACCACCAAAGAGGTAAGTCCGAATCTGGCTGGCTGTATTCGCCATTATACACATCTCCAAAAAAGCTGAAGTTTTTAAATCTATAGAAAAAAAGGAAAGAGTAGAAGAAAGCCCACATAAATGATTAAATTAAGTAGACCTCCTACTTCACTTTCAAAGAAAACTTTGACAAACAGGAGTTTTTTAAGCTGTGGTTGCCATGTTCAGAATCGCCTTTACAATTTAGTAACGTCAAAGTGTTGTTTAAAAATTCCAATAACAGTTGAACAAATTATCTTTTATTTTGGATTTCAGAGTTTTATAATCTTTTCGGAAAGATTTTGTTGTTTTAAAATATTTTTAAATTCTTGGTTTCTAAATTTTTTGTAAAATCGTTAGTTCCCTTAGTTTCATTAGTAAATTTTAGAAGACAGTTCAACAGGTCTCAAGCCCATCTAAAAAGTTATTACTTATTTAAATTATTCACCTTTTTCTTTACTGGAAAATTAAGTGCAGTTTTACATTTATAATTTTATTTTGGTTCAAAAATTGGAAGTTACTTGCTTACTCGAATTTTTTAAATCTAGTGTTGTACATAGTAAACACTAATAAATAAACTTCAATGTGGTGTGCAAAATGTAGTACAATAATTGCTTCCTGAAACGTCCGACAATCAATCAAGATTTCTAATTAACGGTTAGGCACCGTAGCTTACCAAAAATCTCCTTATATGTAATATAGAAAGGTTTTTCTCTACTCGTAAGTGGCGGAGTACTAGACTTCAATTGGTGAAAAAATTCTTGAAACACAATAGGAACATTTACACGTGGTTCACAGATTAATAAACAAACATAATTTGCACAATTACTTTGTTGTTTTTAATTTTGTATTAAAGTTGCCATCAAAACTGCAAAACTAGGCGGTGTTGTATTTCTAACAATATTAATTCCTGTTTTTGTTATCAATGTCTGTCACTAGATAATGGATGTCTTATTCGGAAAATCTAAATATGTAAAATTGAAACAACAACGACATCTTACGAAAGAAAAAAGAGTTCAATACGCTTCATCATTATGTTTTCCAGTATGCTTCAATGTAACTTTAGAAAGAGTTTTTCAAAGAACTGTAAAATGTAAAAGGAAACTCTATGCAAACACATTCATTGTATATATTTTCTATTACACAAAGGACTTCAATGCTTACCTAGATCACCCACGGGAAAACGGAAAGACTATGCACAATAATACAGTAGTTTCATATACCGTCTTCAAACAATATTTTAAATTGGAATCTCATGCAAACCAGGTAACAAAATTCTCGTTTGTGTTCAGCAGGCTATATAGTGAAATACAGTTAGGTAACTAATTTGTCGAATGTTATAGAGCACGTAATTAAAGCGGTAAGTAGTAATTCTATCTTGAACCAACAATTAGCAGTCTCAATTATATTAACTTAAGGTATTACTTATATTCAGTACTGATGACATTTCGTGTTATGAAACAGTACCAGGAAAAGTATAAACTTTCTCACAAAATTTTCAGTGTATACAATTACCAATACCTTATACACACTATATAAATGCTGAGATTTATGAAAATAATATTGCCCTAATAATTACTTTTGCACTTCCGTCAAATTGTTTTTTGTTATTTGTTTTCTTAATTTCACCATCCGCTTAAGCGGTAATCGTTTCATCACCATCTTCACAACACGGCATAGGCAAGGTGCTGTCTGTTCCGCCTTCAAATCCCTTGAATTTTTTTCGTTGCAGTCGTTTGCCATTAATTCCGTTTGGCTGTTTTCTTTAAAGGTTCTGAGTACACTTATTTCCTCATAGGTTACCAGACTATAGATGCGTAAGTCATGTAGAGTGGCTTACGGGCCATTAATTCCGGTAATTTTTATTCAGGGTGGTCTTCGTTTAGCCTTTGATGCCCCACCATCCCACTGCATGGCAGCAGCAAAATATAATCTTATAACAATAGGACAAAGTATTACAGCCGATTAAACAATTTTTCTGCCACTTTGTCAAACTCTACTCTTTCGGTTAGAAGTATACTCTAATTGCCCTTTATAATAGTGTATGTCTGAAATTATTCTAAGACGTTAAAATATCCTGAATATTTTGTGTAGTCAGAACACATAAGGCGACCTGTGTCGAATATTATTATATGGTTTTCTATAGTTTCAACTTAGATGCCGTGTTTTCTTTTACATGTTATGAAATCGCAGTGCATTATTCGCATAAGAGGGCCATGTATCTTTCATATCCATCCGTATAAGCATAAGTCGTTTTGAAAACAGCTTCTCGAAGATCTTACCAAGTATCGGTAGAAGGCTTATGGGTCGATAAGAAGAGGGTTCTTGAGGGTTTGAGGGTTTTAGTAGGTTTTAAGACCATGATCACTTAAGCTGATTTCCAGAGAAGAGGAAAGTATTCAAGTCTGAGTATAGCGTTGAAGATGTATGTTATTAGTACAAAGCCTTTATGAGGCAGCTCCTATAACAAATCAATTTTCCTAATATTGATTGAGGCAGCTCCTAATTTTCTCCAATAACAAATCAATGCCGGGAGCTTTTTTTACTTTTCAAATTATACAGGATTTTTTTCCTTGATTTCGTTAACCTTAAAAGGCTTAATTGGTAGAGTCAGTTGGAGCGGGGGTTGTTAATATCTTTGTAGTTCTTTACCGAAAGAAACGTTCTTGCTGTCTTTAGGTTGAAAAACGTTGACAAAATATTCGGCAAATGTCTGGGATCTCTGTATTGCTTCGCGCCCAGCTACCATCTGGTTTATGTATTGGTCATATTTGTAATAATGCCCTTTTTAATCGTTTTGTAGCCTTCCATTAGAAATAATCAGTACTTTCATTAGGTGACAGATTTTCTAGATAATCCTAAATGCCTTATTTCTTTACATTTTGTAACAAACGTTTTAGTTTTCTGGCCGCGGAATTCCACTTTCTTTTATTATCCGGATGATGATTATGCTGCCAAATTCGTCGCAATCTACGTTTCTCAGCTAATTTCTTTTGGACAAGCAGAGGAAGATTTAAGTACTTACTCTTCGCTGTATTGCAAGGTGTAGTTTTCCAGGGTGATTTTTTAAAAGTACTGGTGAGATAATTTACAGCCGCATCCAATTCAGCAGATGTGTGGAGTAGAAGTTCTAGCGAGATATTACTATTTATAAACTCTCTAAAGTATTCCCAGTCAGCATTAAGAATTGTGAGTGTTGGTAGACTTTTAGACTCAATTATAGTATTGCTAATAGTGGCAATAATTGGAGTGTGATCAGAGGACAAATCAAAGCAAGAATCGACTTTGTAGAATTTATGAGACAAACCTCGTATTAAATAGAAATCAATGAGGTCAGGTATTTTATTTGTATCTGAAGGCCAATAGGTTGGTTGACCTGTAGACCGAAAGGACAGGGATTCTTGTCTAATGACATTATATAAAATTCTGCCTCTTGGATTAGCTAATATCAAACCCCATGGCGGGTGTTTTGCATTGAAGTCACCACCCATCACAAAACGTGCACCAAGAGTTCTAAGAAAGAAACTGAAGTCAGTTTCATTGATTCCGTGCTTCGAGGGACAGTGGACTGTAGGAACAGTTAGAGGGGCCTTCATGATCTTTAATTAAAACGTTTGTCGCCTGTAGGTGAGCAGTTTCGACTTAGAGAAGAGACAATGTTTTATATTGTTTCGGATCAACAGAGCGGTTCCGCCATGAGCTGTACAGTCAGGATGTTGGGTATCATAAATAGTAAATCCTGGAATCCTAATATGGCTTCTGTCTGTGAAATGTGTCTCAGATATTAGCATAACGTCTAACCTGTTGTCAATTAGAAAAGCTTTGACTTCTAGGCTGCGTTGAGACAGTCCATTGGCGTTCCATAATCCAATCCTGTAATTGTTATACATTATTAATTAGAAAGTTTATTGACGAGTGTTGTAAAGAGATTAAGCATGACGCTATTTTGCTGCATGAGTTGACTGTACATAGTCTAAAAATTTTGTCAGGAAGTGTTAAAGTGTGATGTCTTCATTTGCTGTCTGTTTGGGATTGCTGTCATCAGGAGGCGAGGATTCTGAGTGTCGCTGTAGTCCTGCAATTTCAGCGTAAGTAGAAAAGTAGAAAAAGAGACGTTACGGTTATTCATGTTCTGTTCAGTGTTCACGGTCCTAAAAATGGATGGGGTTTTCCTATGTATGGTGTTAGGTACGGGGCTTTTTCTGGGCTGCAGATTTTGATAAACTTCACAGCCTTTATAATTAGCTGTATGAGGACCATCGCATAATGCACATGTGGCTGGTGTATCTTTAGGTTTGGAACAAGTTGCAGAGTTGTGTTCACCTCCGTACTTGACAAAATGGAAAGGTTTTCTACAGCACGTCTTACTGTGACCGTATGTCTGACAACGAGTGCACTGGATTAGTTATTTTCTCCGAGTTGGTTCTACAATAATCTGCATGTTACCTAAAGACCTTAGGTTATATATTTGTTTATTGTTTGCTGTAGGTTTAATATCAACAAAGAAGGGAGGGAGCGGTGTTTTCTCTACTCTGTGTTTAAAGTTCATTTTATTTCTGACAAAGTGTCCTTTTCCTTTTAGTGCTTTTTTAATAAACTTTATACCGATGCTAGGACGAACGTTTCTTATGACGACCCAGTATGATCGCTGGTTTGGTGTGTATTATGATTTGATGTGTATGGTAAATAATTATTTTGCCCTTGAGGTGACGGATTAATTTTCTATAAGGATAAGGTCCAAAAGTGTTGTTTTTCACCGTGTTGTCATCGAACGATTTAGTACTGTATTGTTATGATTCCAACATTTTTGTAAGGTTATTGATCATTTCATTGTAATTAACCACACCATGAAGGTATACAATAGGAGGTCTAGGTACTTTCGGCTGAGCCAAGACTTGAGTAAGTTGGACGTCATCAGGGTTATCTATAGGTAACATCGTAAATCTGTTCTGTTCATTAAGCTGAGTGTTTCAGATGTGTTTTCTAAAGACTGGCGACTTCTTTTTCGTTTTTTCACCATCACCAGCTGTGGGATCAGTGTTGGTGAAATCGACATTAACATTTCTGCCTGGCTGTTGACTGATGTAGGATTTAAGGGCATAGGCAGCATATTTGCGGTTCCTGAGTGGACCGTAGGAACAGGTTCAACGTTAGTTGACAGGGCTGGTTGCTGATAATTCATTATTCTTGATAATTACAATAGAAAGGTAATGTAAAAGACGCGTGTAGTTCCAGATGAGTAATTTATGGCCTTGTGTTTTTTTTTTTTTTTTTTTTTTAGAGAAACAGGTACATACAACCACAAGCCGCAGACAGACACACAGTCTTACACGAACGAGCAGACGCATGCGCGGTCCCCTGGCAGGGCTGCTTGGATTTGTTCGAGTAAGCAGATAAACCTGTTGTTATTTTGTTGCAGTATTACTTCCAAATATAAGTCTATTTAGTAAGAAAGATAGCGATAATATTTAGTAACTGCACACGACAGTATAACCGCACCAAACAGCCGCTCGCTCATACAAGACTGTATATAAGTAAATATGAATATCAGGATTTTTATATAAGTTTAGTAATTTAAATACATATCATACAGACCGGTTAAGAATAGTTAAAGTTTTTCTAAAATTTATTTCTTAGACGCATGTTATATTGCCATCAAACCCGTGCGCACGCCACGCACGTAAACATTTATCGTATAAAACTCATTAACCAATGCCTACACATTATCCGTAATACAAATATTACGAATTAAGTTTACATTTTGTTGAAGAAGAAAGGAAGCAAATGAATAAATATCTATTACGTTTATCAAACGTTATTATTTATTTCATTAAGCTCTTGGTTCTGTATAGCTTCTGTATTACTTAGTCGCAATAACTAATAATATACGTAACAACGGAAATATGACACATCCTTCTTCAGTGCATCCCTGGACCTTTGAATTCGTTTGTTGCACTTCGGTTAATCCGAACAACGGCCTATTTTCGATAGTGTAAATTCTCTGTGAATCGATTGTTTGAGTCGATCTCCGTGTCTCATCATTTACCAATAGTCGTTTATTGTGTACACTGTCTAAATCTTTTCAACAATACGCTGGCATTGTGAACAATAACCCTGAATGTTATGCAACCCTGATAAAAGTACAGTTTTTGCTATCATAACATAAAACACTGTTAGAATTCTATTAATTTATACAGAAGTAATTAAAATATAAATCCGTAATAAAAGTAATTTCTTACATGTAACAAATTTAGCTACATTTATAGGTCTACTAATTATTGTGCAAAAAATATTTGACACGTCAGATGATTTATATTTGATGAAACTATAAACCTTTGTATAGGTAACAAAACCGCAGTTTTTAAGGTACAATATTAAATTTATCGTTCATTTCTGTCGTTCTTATGAAATTGGAGAAAGAATACGTAGATTTGTACACTTTCTAATCAATATGGGTTGTCATCCCAAAATATAAAGGTATTAGCATATAAAAATGATTTACATCAACGTACCTGCTCATTCAGCGTAATTTTGTTCATCCCATCTTAAACTACGTTTTGTCCAGCCTTAGTCTCGGTGGTCCTGAGAATGTTCATATTAAGAGTGCAGGACTAAAGCTTGCAGTAGTAATAAATCGGTCTTATTAAAACTGTCTTGTTAATCTGCCGTGATTAAAACTTCCTCTAAACATCCTTATTAAAACAACAAAGTAATTACAAATAACAAATGACTTTCTGCACAGTTGATAAAGCACTTTATTTACTTAGAGCTTTACTTTATCTTGGTAATTAGAAAAAGGATGTTGTACAAACACAAATTAAACAAAACGGTTGTTTACATTATCGTATTAATTAGTTCATCCAAAGCAACCACACTGTCTGGGACGTGTTTGGCATTGAAAATGCAACTGTGAAAGAAAACCAGACTGAAGAAATTGAAGCAGGCCATTTTTGGAGAGTTGTCATTTTTCTTAGGCAATAGTATGTGTTAGGAACTGTGGAAATTCTCTCCGACATTGTTTTTTCTGTACATTACTAATTTACATCAAAGACAAATGTTTACATAATACGTTAAAGTCAGTGTTGAAACAGCAGAAATTACGCACACGTTGCAACTTTACAAATTTTACTAATAATATGCTACGTTGCATATATAAATTAAAACAAATATAAAATAGGAATCACTTAATGAACACTCTGTACGGTTTAAAAACCACCATTCTCAGACAAGCATATCAGCTGGTGTAAATGCAAGAGGGGTGGGGCGTCTGTGTACGCTGCAAGTTATTAATGTTTGTGTGTTACCAGTACCGACGTGAATACTAGAAGCAAAACTATTTTCGCAAGACCGTGGGTAAACAATTTATTACACGCGAAATCGACGTATATCATCGGGTTATTAGAATGTTACCTGCAGAGTGGACTCGTGGTATTGCGAATTCATCCTCGTAAAAAGTGGCAGTGTAATTATTTGTTAATTGCTCCAATATGCAAACAATTACGAAGTAATAAAACGCTTTTAATCGAGTGGAAAATGTCGTGAATCAAACACAATTATTGTATTTTCCAAGAGTATTCGACAGACGATGAAAATCACAAACACAGAAAAACAATTTTTTATATCGTGAAAGCGACGTCTGGTGTAATAATCGTGTTACAAGCCCAATAGTGTTTAGTCAATCTTCAACAGATTAGTAATGCCAGGACTATATATTACCCCAGTATACAAACCACATTCTCTGTTTGGCCAGGACTATATATTACCCCAATATACAAACCACATTCTCTGTTTGCAATTATATAGTCACGAGTGAACGTGGTGTTTCGCGAGTAGCATTTGTTATCGAGTCGTCTGAGACGAGGCTGGATCACATACACACACACACACATAGCCTTGCACAAGCACACGAACGCGTCAGAAGAACCAACCTTGAATATACACAAACCATTGTAGAGTAATCTATAGTATGATTTGACAATGAACTAAATTATATAAATAAGGAAAATTAAAAAAAAAGCAGACACAGTACCGAAACAGAGATAATTATAAAAAAATCCCCCAAAATTATAGGACTAATTGAGTAAATACTATTTATGTGTGTTAATTGGAAAGAGTAAAATTAGTATCACCTTATTATTCAAGAATATGAAGTAACATATTTAATACAAAAATTTAGTTGCCAGGCTTAACATTTAAATTCTTCTTTATGTGCAAATTATTGCTATTAAAATGAGATTTTTTGAAGACATATATTATCAGAATTTTTAAGTGTTAAATTGACAATTAAATTGTAAACTGTTAATTGTTAGAATTCCTTAATGTCTGTCAGGCACCCGAATTAAAATAAGTTTTACTTTTGTGGTAAAACACATTAAACACAATTTATAATAAGTGTAGATTATTCAATTGATGATTATTAGCCTACATATTGTTATTATACTACGCAACTTTATAAGAAAGGCCACATACTTCCTTTTATTTTTAGATTTGTTCTTTAAACAAAACACAATTTTATTAAAAACCGAATTTTGAGACTTAAAATGTATTTTAATTATTTAATCTCACGATAGTCTCTGCTCTCAACAAATTTAATCTTTACATGTGACGTATTGTTTGAACGTAACTCAAATAAGCTGTAATCCCACGTCCTGGTTGGATGTGTCAATGTACTAGAAATATGTTTCACTTACGAACAAGCACGCAGTAGAATGTAGCACTGCAATATATATATATATATATATATATATGTGTGTGTGTGTGTGTGTGTGTATATAAGCTAGTTAGGCAGAAATGATACGTAACTGCAAGTTATTTCAGGCGTTTTACTAAATAGCAAAATTCTAAGTAGAATAATATTTCTCAGAAGCCACATGTATGAACTCCATTTTCTTTTTTTTTTTTGAGGGAACGAAGGAAAAAAATAAAATAATAGAATGTAATATATGCGGGAAGGTGAGACACAAGTGCATGTGCGTATATTCTGTTTTGACCTTCAAGAAAAGTACGTATGCCAGCTCTCTGGCTTGATGCTGGAAAGCGTTGTTGCTGTCCTGACGCAACATCGGATGGCCAGAAGCATTATAATCGGCAGCCACGTTTACACCTCGGTGAGTAGAATACAGGTGTCACATTTCCTGTCGGTACAAGTTATTTCTTACTTTCACACGCTCGTTCACGTCCCCCCCCCCACACACACACACACACCGCAGTGCAAACCACTCCTTGTTACGTCAAATTACGTGTTACGTTGAAACTACAAATTACAGAGTGTGTATATAAATATTTTCACACTATCTAGTTAACATAAATTGACGTATTAATTTTGATCCTTCTACAGGAAGAAAATTTAGGTCTACATCGCAACACTCGTATATCCACAGTGTGAATAAGAAGTACAATATCATACATAACGATTACAGATTATTTATACTATGTCAAATGTATACTTACGGAATTATTGGAACGCTATATTAAAGGCTGATTATCAACTTTGTATTTAACGTGAGATTTTATTTTTCATATTGTGTATATTTATGTAACAGAAAACAATATTCTTGCTTGTAAGAGAACAGTATGGACGTTGTGTTTTACTTCTGACGGAAAGACAAAGTACATTTTTTTAAATTCTATTGCAATACTTAAATAATTACGGAGTATTTTACTGAAATTATAAATTAACATAGTGTGTAATTTTCCCAACTTTAATGCTGATTGTATTAAAAACTTACGTATCATTTAGGCCTAAATATGAAAAATGCAACAAACGAAAAGTAATTGTAGAATATACGTACTGCAGGGTAGCAGAAAACTAACCACTATTGCATCTTATTCTATATTTTCCATTACTTTTAACGCAAATTATGAACACAAAACAAGTAAGTTATTGTAAATAACTTCTTTTCTCGCACAATATAAAATATCGGTCACAAAGAATGATGTTTTTAATTTTGTTCTAGAATACTACTATACATAAATACTTGTAAATTAATCGTAGGGTGTAAGTAAGAAAATGAGTGGTTTTGGTATGTTGTTTCTGTTTATTTTTTATAAGAATAATAATAATATGGCAACTGCAATAGTAATAGCAGGACTTAGGTACTTTGTTAGCAGTGTCATGTATTACAATCATTGTTTATAAACTTAAGAATTATTAAAAATATTTAACGTTTACTAAGTCAACTTATTATTTAATCAATCTTACCAGTTGATTCATTTATTACGTAAATACACACCATGTGACGAAAAGTAAAGAAATCCTTGTTTAATTACATATTCCGTGTATCAATCTAACTTACTAATAAAAACAAAACGGGCAAGAAGAAAACAGTTAAACAAGAATAATGGTGACTTTAAATAGTTAACATTGGCTGCAAAGAATAAGGTGGAACTAGTAGGATGTGAGCTGTAAGACAAAAGTAAAGCTACCAGTAGAAAAAGTAGAAAACCCTCCTTAAGAAGTGGACGTACGTTTTTGAAATCATACTACATAATGTAACAAGAAATCAAGTACTACTAAATATTGTTCTGTTACTGAGGGCTCTTAAATTTAAGGAATACTACGGTTGAACTGTGAGACGCTGTAAGGAAGATTACTACGATTTTTAATTAGAGCTCATTTATTATTCCTCATTCTTTTGTGTTCAGCTCACCCCGTTTCTATTATGAAGCAGAGGAGATTAATAAATTATACAGCATTAGTATTAAAGGAAAGGTGAAGTCAAGTTCTCGAAACAGGAAGTGTATAAAAATGTGATGATGTGATTTCAGAAGGCAAAGCTAGAGGAAATAAAAATGTTTTATTCATTTAAAATTGTAACTTTTGTAATTCCTAATTTTTAATTTCTAAGTTGAAATTGCTTATTCAGTTCTCATTGAATATTATTTATTTTTATTCGATGTAAGTTACGTTTAAGTATCTACAATTTAGTATTTTATATTCACATACATAGTTTTATACGTGCGTGTAGAGTGAAAATAAAACACACTTAACAAGAATAATGCTTATACTATGCATGAAGATACAGTCAATCTGTTACTCAAATAAATTGTACGTTTTTTGGTTATGTGCAATCAGTGCTCTTTATAAGAATTTTTCAAAATAAAAAACCCGGTCATAAATTATTTTTGTGTTAGTATTCAACGCCTGATGTTGTCAAAGTACAAAGTATTCAGACCAAAACAATTTAATTTGTTTTCTGTCTGTAACACGAACACTCTACTTTATTTACTCACTAATACTTCATAGCGTCTTAATTTACTTCTAATCTATTTTTGTTCCTATTTAATGAGGTTTTTTTTACAGGAAATTAGTTGTTTTGAGACCAAAGTTCGGTGTTCGGTGTTATACGGTGTTCTTTCATTAATCTTCGGTGTGACATTTACGTAGACACACCGCTGCATAAAACGTATTTACGTTCTTGATACTTTAGGAATCCTGATTGGTAACTTATTTTGGCCGCCATATTTTAAAGTCGTCTCTAATGTACTAGTTCAAAAAAAAGTTTCTTACCATTTCTGTAGGTAGGAGGCACGTAGTCTAAATATTGTCACACTGATCGCAGGAATCGCACATTTATTATTCTTCCGAACGTTGAGCCAAGTCACAAAGTTTGATGATGTCACTAGCGGCCGGTAATGTGGCTGAACTCTAATCAAGAGCTCATCTCTTGGTTGTTGAAGATATACCTTGTTCCGGTTTTTATGTTTGATAATTTCTCCGTGATGTATTTGCAAGGACGGGTTGTAGTTGTAGTTGTAGTTGTAGTTGTAGTTGTAGTTGTAGTCACAATATTTGATCCAGGCAGTCTTTGTGGGCCAGTTGAGGGTCATCCAGCAGATCCGTGGTTTACACTCGTAACCATATCTGTCTCCTCTGCACTCTATTTACCGACTTTTGGTTTCTTATACATTTGGGTAAAGTACTGCTAATAAATTCAGTCTTCTTCTCTTCTTAATTGGCGCTAAATTTCTTGGAGAGCCATGGTCGCCTGTACAATCAGCCTCCAGTCGTCTTGATCCTCTGGTATCAGTCTCCGTCTTCTTACACCGGGCCTGCGCAGGTCGTCCTTAAGATCATCCACCCATCGTTTTCTGGGTCGACCCCTCCTTCATCTTATCCTAGGTCCTCCCGTAAAAATTTTCTTCACTGTTGATATCTCTAACATTTTCTGGACATGCCCTGTCCACCAGAATCTACTTTTCATTATGTCAGTATCGATATCTGGTTCTCCATAGATTTGCTGGATTTCTGCATTCGTCCTTATTCTCCATTCTTCTTGAACGTTCACTCCACCAAATATCCTTCTGAGGACTTTTCTTTTCCACTTGCGCAACCATTCTTCTTCTGTCACCGTCATTGTCCAAATTTCAAACCCATACATGACCACTGGCTAAAGAACTGTTTTATAGGGACGAATCTGTGTTGCTCTACTTATGTTTTTACACCTAAATGTTCCTTGTAGAGAGAACTAACATCTGTATGGAGCAGATATCATTCCTTTTATTTGTTTGGCTATTATGTTGTCCGCAGTAACTAGTGAGCCCAGGTATTTATATTTTTCAACCTTTTGAATTTGTGTTCTCTAATTACCAGGGGTGCTCTTATCTATTGTATTTTACTGCCAGTTAACATGTCTTTGGTATTTTCAGTGTTTACTTTTATACCTAAATTTGTTGCGGTATCTTCTAGACTCAATAATTTCTCTTTTAGGTCTTGTTGGGTTCTTGAAATAAGTACTATGTCATCAGCGTAAATTAGACACTGCAACATTCTGTTAAATTTCGTGCCCCCTGGTTTATAGGTATTTTCCTTGCCGCTTTTTCGAGAGCCAAGTTAACAGAATTTTAGAGAGCACATATCTTTGTCTAAGCCCTCTTTGAACATGAAAATGTTCTGTAACCTCTCATTCTACGCGCACCTTGCTCCGTGTTCCTACCAGTGTCATTTTTATCAGGCTCACCAGTTTCTCTGTCACACTAAATTCTTCCATTATAATATCACACTAAATTCTGGCAGATAATATCTCTTTAACAATGAGGTGATACCATAGATCTAACAACCTGTCGATACCTTAATTCGTCCCGATTTCCTAGACAGGAAAGTTTCTTTGCACCGAGACAGCCGACTTTTCTCAGGGTTTTACGTACTGTAAACTGGATAATTTCTGACTTAGATGAATGTTGCCAATTTCCATTGACACTTTGTTTGGCTCCGCACACAAGAGGTGACTTCTCACAGTAGCATGTAGCATGACTTCTCATCGTAGATTACAGTGTGTTTTTCAGCACATCACACATCCTTGTAAATACTCAGTTAACAAATCTACCCTTAGTTAGGTAGGCTAATGAGTGACAGCTTCTCAGCTTCCCCCCCCCCCAAGAGGACACGATTTTGTAATTAGGTGTAAGTTTGAATTTATGGGAGGAGGCATTTTATTATTGATGTTGAAGTTTTTCTGTCATTATTGTTGTTGCTATTATTATTATAAGTAGTAGTAGTAGTAGTAGTAGTAGTAGTAGTAGTAGTAGCAGTCGTATTACTTCTCTATACTTCTCTACTACTACTACTACTACTACTACTACTACTACTACTACTACTACTACTACTACTTTTTCGATGGCCTCGTTGTACCGAGCCTGTCCTGAAGGGGACAGACTCCCTTACTCCTAAGACCTACAGGAATAACTAGCCAAGGTCCAAAGAAAAAGTGCTCGTCGTGTAGGAACGGCCTGTGTCACATTTTTTGAGCCGTCTGTCTTGTAATTGCTGGAGCCTGACTATCGACCTTCTCATCAAGCAGCGTAAAATTGTCTACCAGAGGAAAACGGAGACAGATGGTGAACCTGCACGAAGGAATTATGAATAGCTGGCAGAGACCTTGGGGAGCAAAAAAAAAACGAAGTCACTTTACGGGAAGGCTCATTAGGTTGTTGCGTCGAATAGATACTCGAAATGATGTTGATCATCAGTGTGTGGTGTGAAGCTTACGGTGGGAGTTAAGAGGTACTAAGCAGAATTATGGAGGAAGGTGTTGCTTAATATGGTTCTAATAGGTTTTCTAGTGTACTCTATGAGGTATCGGCTGCCATAGGTGTGATATTAGAGGACAAACCAGGTTCACCAAAAGGGTTGGCAAGAAAATTTTACCATTTAAAGTTCATGGTCGGCATTGTCATAGTTACTGAGTCAGCATTTGTAATGAGGGAGGGATGGACCAGGGGACCAGGGGACCAGGGGACCAGTGCTTTTAAGATTTGCCAGTTGTTTAGTTTTCTAAGGGAGTAGTATATGTCGGGGAAGAGTCTATTAATAAAATAAAGGACGGTATTCCTTGCACAGGTTCGGTGTGGTCTGCGATAAATAAAGTGGAGTGTCCGACGTTTTGTTTCCAGTAAAGGCCAGGCGGTCGGGAGTGGAAGTGACCAGGATCGAATCTGAGTAAATCAAATCCATAGGCACGCGGTTTGAACTACAGGATCAGGCTTAGGCTCAGGCTGGATTAGCCTAGCCATCATGTCAGCTGAGAATTTTGAGCACTTGAAGACGTAACCGCGTATCGTTCTTGACTGCATCAATTTGGTTTATAGCGGAATCAACATGACACCGAGATGTTTGCAAACACGCTTGGAGGTTATTTTAGAACGGTCGAAGCGGATTGCAGTTCTCTAGAAATGATCCATACTTTGTCCTGCACAGTTGAACATAAAATATAGGTGTTGCGGGGTTAACTCTGATTCGCCGCGGACTACTTAGGTACTGTGATTACTTAGATACTATGATTACTAAATAGTAGGCTGTGATTATTTAGGTACTAAAGTCGTCTAAGAAGTATTACATTAATTTAAATTAGGAAAACTTGTCTTAAAAAATTGAAGCGTGTAGGCACTGAAAAGAGATTTTACTACATTACCAACGCTAGACAAAGTCATTTGTGGGTACACTAATCCCATGTGACTTACCGGTGTCTGCAGGTGAAGACAATAACAAAGTGGTGAGATGTATCTTCGTTGATACACATGAGTAGAATTCCAACCCAGCCATACAACTCTGTATGCTTGAAAATGTGGTGTAATATATTGGCGGTATTAATTAATATCATAGATTGCTTAACAAAAAACCTGAAACATATACACGAAAAACGTAAAACATAAGACGTTATGGACTTGATTAGTTATTTAAAATGAGTTCAGTTTTACAGACAGAAAATTGTCTAATGGTAGCAATCAATTATACCGATTTAGATATCAATCGTGTTGAAAAAAAATTTTACGTTTGCCATGACAACGGTTAGTTTAACCTCCCTGTACCGTTAAATTTAAAATTATTATATTTGCAAATTAAATTTTGATTAATCCTACATAGTAAGCTTGTAACTAAGTTTGGTTTTCTTTACACAAACGAAACTTACATACTATTATTATACAAAAAAGCTTCCTCGTGTTTTTACATTATCTACAAAATCAATTGAAAAACAGTAAATCACCATCGAATATCGTTTAGCAGCTTAAATTATAAGCCGCGAAAATTAGGTCCAAGAAAGTGAAAACGTGTTTAAGATGTCAGTGGAAAAATTACGATAGAGGAGTAACATACGTTTACAAAACAATTCTGTCGACTAGTAAAGACATTTTAAGTTAAATGCAAGAATAAACGGGCACAACTATTTTAATTGTGAGATTTTTACCTTTTAAACACTAATACTCCTAATGTACGGATTGCAATATTTTTACACGGTTCTTGTGTAGGAAACAGGTCAAAAGATTTAAATAACTGTTCATAGTAATGAGAAAATGTTCATAGCTAAATCGGCTAAATACGTCGCCACGTAAACTAGAAGTGGGTAAATACAATGAATCGATATTGTTGAGCGGAGTACGTTTCTCACCGTTAATTATGAATTATAATACATTAAAATTCCCAACAATGTAACAACATAGAAGATTTACAACTAAATACAGTATAAAATACAGTAACGGCGATAAGTATAGTATCTCATGAACAATACATTACAAGAACACAATGTTTTGTTAATGTAAAAACCTTTAAATGCGTTTAAATAAAGGACTCAATTCCTGTCATTTCATCTGTTATACAAACAAAAAAGGTGATACAATTTTTAAAATAGAAGAAATAAGTAAAAATGAGACGCCACAATTATCAGTTCAAAAGTGACAAATTTCGCAGCAGATAAATGTAAAACAGCAATCTCAATTTTCTCCCGACATTAAAGGCTCCAGTCGAGGTTATCAATTACCGCGAAAGCAATCTTGGAACGTCTAGTACGCGTGGATAGTTTTCATTCTTTTGAAATGTGCTGCTTATCGGTTTATTGTACATTAAATTAATAACCGATGCCTTGGTACGTTTCTTTAGTTTTCATTATGTAAGAGACACTATGCTAGGCGTATCACTATTTGGTTAGAGAAAATCCGTTTCATACGATTTTGTATTAGTGCATCAGTTTGTTTTCTACGTTATTGTAAGGTACACCTACGTAGTATTTTAATAGTTTAAAATTTAAGGTAATAAAATCTACAAATACAAGAAGATGTGTAAAACGAAATTTACTTGAAATGGGATGAGCTTCTATGGCAGTTCAACACAGGCTTCATAATTCTACAACTTATTAAATGGGGGTTTGATATTCACTTCCCTGAGAAGTGAGTATCTAATACTGAAAATATAATTACCTGGATGACTGAATGCAAATTACTGTCATTGTAGACCAAACAAATATTTTTCACCTGTCAACCTTTCGTGTAGGCTATAGGCTACAGACTCATAAACCACCACAAGCAATACATAATTGACTTTAGTAAAATTGATGATAATGTAAATTTCATAAGCATGTTAAGGATATTCTAAAAAGTTGATCTGCGTTGTAAGTAACTTTGTGCGTGTATTTTCTTGTCAGTCTTGGTCTGTTCTATTCTTGTACTCAGCCATGTCTTGTACACTACTTTTTGTGCCCGTACGTTAAATGTTTCCAGTCCAGTATTCACGTTTTCTCTTTCCTTTACGTTTTTATCTGTTTATGATATATTCGCCGTTGATGTGTAGCATTTTAATACATTATATGGACGCTTTTATATAGTTATTCAGAAACTTCTTACAGTTTATTTCGTAAAAAGAACTGAATACTTTTTTAACTAATCTCTTTTGAATTTGGCATATTTAAATATTCTAAATCTCTAATAGTATATCTTTTTCACATGACGTCTAATTTTGATTTAATTTTCTTTAAGTGACCTGTGAGGTGCCTTAAAAATTTTATTGTAAAAACTTCCCTTGTTTTCTTCTCCGCTGGATATCCAGTGCTTTATCTACTTTTATGAAATTTTCAATCCCGAGGCCAAGAGGAATGTGCCCTTTAAAGGGGTAAACTCCTTATACTGAGAATCAATCTTCTTTGCATCGTTAATAACAAGAAAGTGCAGGCTTGAAAGTAGTGTTGATAATCGGAAGAGGCTAATAGTGAGGTATCTTTTAAAATAAATATTATTGATAAATGAATACTGTAAACAAAAGCGTTATACTATACTTTAGGTAAACTGAATGTAATGTAATGTAATGAAATAATCTTACAGCCTTCCGTTGTATTACGTTCTAGTGCATAAGTAAACTCTGAACTTATTTTTAGTTTTATATGTGCACTTTTACAAACAGATATAACACTGTTGCACACCATTGCACACCACTATAGAAAAACTCCCGCGCTTTCAAGCTCCACAGGTCATCATCAGATCGGAAATATACAATTATCAACCGATCTGATGATGAGCTGTAATTCGGGAATTTTTTCTATAGTGGTGTGCAACAGTATTATATCTCTTTGTGATTATAATGCTAACACAACTTTATTAATTAAATGTGCAGTTTTATGTGAATTGTTTATGATAACTTGTGGACAAGAGACACTTCTCAATTTTGTTCTATATAAGGTTGTAATAATGCAAGTTATAATTAATTAACGTGTCAACCTCAGATATTGTTGACTTAATACTTGTTAATAACGTAATCAGTTAGCCCTATATAGTAAGTGGCTGCTGTGTGTAATGTAATCCAAAATCTACGAGGCTTTGGAACGTGTGTGAACCTGAGATACGTAAATTGTGTTGTGTGACACAGAACATATTGAGTTGGAGGGTGCGGTTAGTCATTATCGCCGGGAAACTACAGAACGTATGCTGTTTGATATGTTTTAATTGCAATAGAGACTCATCTCAATGTAACCTAATAATAGGAGGACGTATGCGATCACTTTGTCACTTGGAGTATCACTCTGCTTCAAAAAACAACCTTTGAAACATAATTATCTTAAAGTATGCACACAATTTATTATATCAGCGTGGAATCTATCGATTATGAATACGTCAGAATGGATTCTTATTTAACAATTTGTACTACTGTACGATATATTATATTGTTAAATATTACAATGTAGTACAGTTACAGGGTTTATATTTATAGTCGTTTGATATCAGGTAATACTGAAAGCAGATCTAGTTATTCTGTATTTTTTAATTAATTATTTACACTATCTGAAGCTTGTAACTTACACTAATGACTCAGTACAAATGAGTAAACGATGTCAAAGGCCTAAAACCCCTCAAATATTATGCACTATCTAAAAGCTACTAACCTTAATACATTTTATAAAGCATTATACAATGTACTCGGTCTCAGACTGGCTACAATGTAGACAAAGCTACTCGATCGTACATAATCTGTTGAGTTAGACGAGTGCCAAAATGTTGGTATCATGTCGAAAACTCCGGGATCATCAAATATAATTTTTGATGTCAAACTTTATTGAGTGAGGGCAAAATTACAGTATAGACACTTTTTATAAAAGTACATTTGCGTCACAAACGCTTAACAACTTACAATGGAATTTAAAATTTTATGAGGGTGAAGTGTTATTATTAGAAAATTCGATGAATTTACCGCAAATGGAGCTTGTCTTAAAGTACGTATAGTCATTTTTATCAAAAGAAACCTTATACTTAAAGTAAAATACTGTCTGTTGTTATTGATGAACAAGATATTCCTAACGTTAGGTAAACTACTTTATGTAAACTTTTATTATTAGTAGGACCTGAATTTGTGTAGAGGAATAGAAAATGTATGTAGATAAGGAACACAATTGTAATGAAAATACTTGAATAAAATTAGGGACTTTCAAAACTTTGTCTATTTGGACGAGGCGTCGATTAACGAAGGTCATACAGCCTCAACAGGTAGCGTGAAGACTACCTTGAACTGAGCTCTTTAGTCCAAATTTATTACGGGTCTTGAACTCATTAGTAAAGGACGTTTGAGTTTGCCTAACATCGAGAATTAAAACAATCTGTTGAAAAACAGACTCCTCTTATTCTAATCAAAATGTTAAAAACATTATCATAAATAAAAGGATACTTTCGAAACATTCTGTGAAAATTCTGTTATAGAGTCACAGTTCTGTTATGAATAACGCGCTTATTACGGGTGTTAGGTCTAAGGTATACTCGTCTATTTTTAATAAAAATATAAGAAGGTTTTTAGCCAGGTAAAAGTAATGTTAGGATCTGGAATCTGGGGTGACGTAGCAGAGTAAAAAGACATTTAAACTAAACAATACACACACACACACACACACACACACATATATATATATATATTGCAAAAGTACACAGGATATGAATTCATTTAAGTGGAATACTAATGCTATATACCATTTTCTGATGGCCATAGACATGTTTTAAATTGATTTTGTTCTTTCTTTGTAAAGTAGTCATAAGTTTTGAACCAAGCTATGTTTAAGTCAAAATGTTCACAATTTTATTCTCTTTTATGCCATGTGAAATATGTGTGTGTAAGTGCGCGGGTGCGCATGTGATTTACATTTTATTTAATAACTTCCAGGCAAATTAACATTTCATTCTGAAACTTGGACAGAGTATTCTCATGGTTATAAGCTACATTTTCCATATAATCAATTCTCCACATCTATAATTTTTATATGGATTTTTTAATGAAATCAGTCTTCTTTTATTCTCGTTATCTCCTAGAAAGTAATAAAATTTGTAGGTTAAATCTAGACAGGCCTTTGCATAATCGGACAGAGTTTAAGCCTGATTTCAGTCTATCTGTGATCTCATCTGTGACGTTGCTAGAGTTTTATCAAATCACAAGGTCTAAAAATTATTTGAGATGGTCCTTTGTCGAGAGCACTTTTTCGGGACAAGACAAGTCGTTTTCCTTTACACTTAGAAGTTGGTTCACGGTTCGCGTTCTTTGTAACCATTACCACGTACGGAACTCAATTATGAAAATATAGTATTCTAGTGCTTTTCCGCGTACAGTAGAAGATTTCCGCTAGGGGCAAAATGTCTGCCGAGATATTTTGATAGTTACGCGAGAACACTTCAAGAAGCCGGAATTTTGTGTAACCTCAATACATGATTTATTTTACCCAGTTTTAATCCCTGAGGTTAAGTGAGTTTAAAATTATAAACAATAACAGTTCATGTCACAGTGTGCGTCTGTGCAAAGACGTGAATTGTCAGCGTAGTAGTCATCGGTCGACGTGCAGAGTCGCAACGGTCCAGTCGAACGAGCATGCAAACAGTACGCAAACAGTTTGTAAAACAAACAAATAGACTCAGTTATTAAAAGACGATTTGTTTTTAATAAAAAATTTATATTATAAAGTAATAAGCCAGTAATACATTTTAATGTTTTAATTTAATAAACTTTCCTACCTCCAGATGTAGACTCTGTTGTAATAATTTCAATATAACCTTTCTATGCAGTTTTAATTTGTATTGTTGCATAGATAGTATTTGGCGCCGCAAGTGGTTGGCACGGGTTAAATAGTTAATACGATTAAGGTTAAGAACTTTAATTATTGTGTTAGACTAAATTTTATTTGAACTGCGTTATATATTTTATTATTGTGTCCCAGGGAGTGTATATAAACTTTTACATATTCTCTGTGAAACAAATTATTTTAGACGATATTAATTTAGTTTAGAGTATTCGTTGGAGGTCTGAAATATATGTGCGTAAATAGGTTAAGTTATAAATAGGTTGCTGTAAATAGGTTAAGTTAAGATTATGGTCATTCGATTTGAGATTACTGACGAACACTGACCACGACAAACAAGTATAGGCTACAGTTACATTCAATAAATCTGAGCTAACAAATAGTTTAACCGTACACGTTTAAATCAAGACGATAATCTTTGGTTTGGTGATAGTAACTGTAACAAATAGAATCCCAGACTCAATCAGCTGATTTACAAACAACACTGGCCGCTTATATTAGCAAGCATTCAAAATATACGCGATGAAAATAAAACCAGCATACAATTTATCAGGGAGGACGCGATTAAACATAACAAAACTTTACACGACGAGAAAAAAAAATATTTGCCGCGGTCCACGATCAAAGCAAGCAAAACAAAGCATTGTTAGAAGCTACTGAGAAGATCTCCGACAAAGTAGAATCGATTCATGCAAATTTTGAGCTCGCATTAGTAGTTAACAGTTCGCGTATAAGCGAATGCGAGGCTGGTTCGATCGAGGAACGAGTTCAAGGGCAGACGACCACCATCAGTGAATTTGCCTCCGAACAAGAACATCGGTTCGAAGAACTTAGACAACAGATTAATAGGTTACAACGTACCTCTATGCCTGCGAGCCAAACGACATATGTAGGCCTATATAAAACCATTGATGGACCTAACTCACAACCAAAATTCTTTGGCCACGAAACAGACAATCCTTTACAGTTTTTTCGGGCCTGCGAAGGTAGTATGGAAGCAGTTAACGACAGTTTGAGCGAAGTGGACAAAATTAATTGGGTTGTGCGGCAGCTTAAAGGTACAGCGGCAGAATGGTTCACGATTGTTCAGGATAAGATTACCGTTTACAAAAACCTTGTAGACCATTTCCGAGCACGGTATTGGAATGAAGAGGTACAGCGAAAATCTGTGTACAGTTAGAATTCGGTAAATATACGCCAGCCAAAGGGTCCAAGGAGAAATACCTGATATGTCTCCTGAAATCTCCTGAAATGCCTATGTCGGAGGCAGAAATGGTAAATATGCTTTCACATCACTTTAGTTGTGGGATTCAAATAGCGGTGATCACACAAGGTATAAAAACGCTAGAAGAGTTGTTATTACTATTGACCAAATGGGAGAATGTTGATAGCCCTAATAGTGATAGCAACCAACCACGCACATTGATTCAATCAACGCACAAACAACAACAACAATATAGACATAAACAAAACATTTCTAAATATAATGAGCATAAAGTTGCGTCGGTAACTGAAAATAAACCAGTTTTGGAACAACCAAAAAACGAATGTCTGTGCACAGAAAAACATAGCATCAAAAGTCAGTGTCACCAGTCTAGTGTTGAGAATAGTAGTGATAAGCGAATATTTTGTGTCAGGCATATACCCGAATGATATACGCATTAGGGTGGAATGAAAATGGCCTTTTTTTAATTTTTTTTTTTTTAGTTTTGTAATAGTAAGGAAAAGTTGCCTTTTAGGTTCAAAAAGAAGAAAAAAAATTTGGTTGCTATACTACAACATCTTGAGGTGCCGCAAAGAGCTTAAAGTTTGTAAAAAAATTGAAAAATTATAAACTTTGATAAATTATTTTTATGGTTTCCTAGTACATATAATGTTATAAAAGATAGTTGTAAATACATATATAAGCATTAGAATTAGAAAAAATTATTAATTACAAAATATAATAATAATAAAAAAATATTTTTTAATGTCAAAAAGTTTGTATTTTTGCTAATTTTGAAACTTTTGCGAACATTTTGGTTGTTACAAATAGTAGTAAATAAGGTTGAAATAAAAGCTCGTCAAATCAATTATATATTTTTTTTATTAGAGCACACGTAAAAAAATATCATAATACACTTTTAAAGACATTGAAAGTTCATTTTTTATGATTTAAAAAACCCTTAATAATTACAAATGTTACAGCTGCAAAATGTTTGTTTCTACTTCACTGACACATTAAACTGTTTTTTTGTATCAAATTTTGGCATGTTCTCACGTGAGTCAATTTTTGCTCTTATATATCCTTCTCTTGCGATTGAACCACAGACATTTTGAGCCGATTCGGTCACCAGTTTCACAGCTCTTTCTACAGCTTGCGTGTGACAAGGAAGCCGGGGAAAGTCGATAAGCGGGTCCACTTTACTATTTGGTTGAGCTTCAGATGTCTTCCGTATAAAGTCTTTAAGAGAGTCAATGGAAACATGTTTTACCAAGGGGGGTTCAGTTACGTCATTTTTAGCCCATGAGATCATGTCAATGTAACCCTTTGCGTCAAAGTTTATCTTTGGAACTTTAAACTTCCTGACTCCGCCTCTACTTTCTGTTCTTGCGTTTAAAACACGTCGTAAACCAAGTTCTCTTACATTTTTGCGCTCATCACATAGCATGGACGAAAGGAGATTTTCTGCAGCAGCAAAGTACCCATTTCTTTGAATAACCGGGTCTAGAACGTTCTTGAAATCATCAGACAGATAGCGTGAATACGAGATAAGCTTAAACAGATGTTTGGAACCATAAGTACATGAAGGTTTTAACTTAATGTTAAACCACACAGGTGCATACACTTTCACAATGTATTCAGCCAGAGTCTTAAGGTTTTCAGTTGGATTTTCAGTTGCCACATACAATCTAAGTATACGGTTTGCTAATGTAAGCCACCTGGAGTGAGCAAGTCTTCCAGGGTTTCTTAAAGATAAATATAGTGAACAATTTCCACTTGATACAGCGATACACATATCCAATAAATACTTCTGATCTGTACTTAAATCATTTATGTTCTCCAAAAGAGGAAGGTTATTTTCAATTGGCAAAAAAGTAACCACAGGAAGATTAGCACAGTTTTCCAGCTGCTGACCTATTTCGCCTTTAAACTCATTGGGTCCCTTCGTTTTACCATCTAAATGACAAAAAAGATGTCGCAAAGGTAGCTCATTTCCATGGAACAAACAAACTAACCATTGTAAAGGTCTTCCTATTTCATTTTCCATCAAAGAAATCACACAATTATTATGTCCAGTGTTTACAACGGTTCCATCACACCCAATAGCAGTAAAGTTCAAAAGTTGTTCGTTGTGTTCTCTATCTTCAAGAAACTCCAGTATACTGTCTGCTATGTCTTTTCCAGTGCCAGATTTAGGTGTTACGTGGCCTAAAAACTTTGAGTTTGGTTCCTCTATTAGTGAAACGTGCTCTTCTGAAATAACTTTTTTGTACAACTTAATTCCTTTCTTTTCTTGAACAATTGTTTTGTCTCTTCTTCCATCAAAAAACAATCCTCTATAAAATAATCCTCTATTCATATTAAAACGCCTATTTGAAACTTTTTATTGCATAATTGAGACACGTAAAATTCTTTGAAAAAGTTACAAAAAGTGTGTTTTTATAAAACTTTACCGCTCTTGCGGCACCTCAAGACATAATCCAAAAAGTTAAAAAAAAATTGTATGTCTTTTTTGATATAAAAACTGCTTTTTTACAGTATTTGAAAAAAAAAAAAATTTTAACAACTTCTTAAAAAAACTTAAAAATGTAGCGAAAATTGCAATTTTATGAAAATTTATCGTCCTTGCGGCACCTCAAGACGTGCTCCAATATTTTTCATATATTTTTTTTATCTTATCTACACCAAAAGGCAACTTTTCCGCACTATTACAAATTAAAAATCCAAACTTGATTTTTTCGTTCCACCCTAATACGCATAGAGGTATTACAGATAGAGTAGGGGAGACATGGGAGCACGCGTAAGTGGAAATGTTATACAGATAAGAAGAGAAAAAAGTACCTGATCCTTCACTATGTCCCTTTGATGACGCATGCGGAAATCTATAATAAATAGAAAGCATTATGTTAGTGGACGTAATAACTTCGTTTTTTACTACTTATTTATTTTAATCATTTAAAAATCATTTACAAAACAGATAACACTTACGTATGAAAACTGGGACTATTGTCATGAGATATAGGCTGTTTCTTACAAATAACGCAAGTTATTGTCATTTTTTTAATAGTTCACACTTCACTTCGTACAAGCACTGCGGCATAACATAACCCATGAATGGGACGTTGGCGTTGACGGTTGGGACGGTTGGCGTTTAAATGGTTTAAACTGCGTTCTCTCTTAGGGCCCTTTCACACTGATAAACCAGTCTGCGGCATCTGTCTACGGCAGACGTCTGCCGTAGTATTCTCACGCGAGCTTGCTCTCGACACACTTCACACCTTCGTGTGAAAAGCTCCTATTTACTTTGGGCCCGGGTGCCTCGCACCAAACGGCCCAGCCTCAGTTCATCAGTGCAGAGTAAATACGCTAATTCAACATATTTTTTTAAATTGCTTTTGTATACAGTATTTCAAAATTATGAATGAACAGGAAGAAGTAGTTGTAATATTCGCTCTAGCACTAATTGAAAATAGAAAAAGAAGAAAAGAAGAAACAGGAAAATGTTGATTGATCCACTAATAAGCAACTGACTTACCACTAGTAGTTTTGCAAATATTTTTTACTCCAACAGCTCGAAAAATATGTGTCTGTGTGTTTTTAATACAAAACAGTATTGATGGGTTTTAATGTTCTTAATTTTCTTCATTTGTAGTTGTGGCCCTGTGTCTGTTTAAAAGCTTTCCAGAATTTCCGTCGAAGACCCTAGCCCTTCGATTCACAGCTATGAATCAGCTGTGAATTGTTTCTAAGCTGACCAGATAGTATCAACGATAATAATTAGTAAACATAATTGTTGTAATTTTTTGTGATGGCATCAACAATGAACTTATAAAACGCTAGTCCAAACGGTTGAAACTGAGCTTTTTCCGATTTACTGAATCAATGTTGGCTTAACAAAAATGTACCCAATCTATCGTAAAACCAATATTCAAAGAAGGCAACGGATCAAAATGTGGAAGGTATATAAGTTTATGAATACTGAATAGAGTAAAGAAGATACTCTAAAGTCATAATAGCAAGACTCAAAACAATATTAGAACACTATTGCTTGAAGGTCAAGAAGGTTATAAAGTTGGAGGTTTTGCGGAAATAATACTTTTATAGTGCAACAAATTATTGAATATCATAGATAATTTAACTGACAAACATACGGATTTTGATAGATTAAGCAGACACCAGATGTGTGAAATTATAATTAAAAGAGGCATCCCGCTTCTTTTAAACCATGTAGTTACAAATATAAACGATAACTCCAAATGACATTAATAGAATTGAAGAAATAAATTTAGGTGTAAGACAAGGCTGGGGCGTGTCGCCATTCCTTTTTAATATATACTGACGAAATTACAGACAATGGACAGTAACTTCAAAATGTTACTTACTTAATTTCAATCAGCGGAATTTTGTAATGACATATCTTTGATGATGACCAAATGACGGTCTCAAATTTTTAGGGATCACTATACGAAATAAGTAACACCGCTATGAAATTTTGATCAAGTACGTAAAAATATAGAGATTCAATTATAGGCCTATATATGGTGTTTTGAGAGCCCTCCAAAAATTAAACATAGAAATGAGGCAATATTAAGGTAATATACCTTACAAGGTAAGGTAAGGCATCTTATAAGATAATATAAGGTGCACAATTAACGTGCAAAATAAAAGAGATGTGATTCTGCCTGAAACTGTCAAGTGTGAATATATTAATATTTTAACCTGCCATATTAAAAGCCAGGCAAGGATTTACGAGTGGTTTTCTGGTTTTAAAAGTGGTCAAATGTCAATTGAAGACGTCCCTCGACTTCCAAAACGGATGAAAACATTGAAAAATTCCGTGTTGCGTCATGTTTGATCGTCGTAGAACAATCGATGAATTGGAGGAAATGACTGAAATATCCTGGAGTTCATGCCAACGAATTTTGACTGAAGATCTGAATATGAAACGTGTTGCAGCAAAATTCGTTCCGCGTGTGCTTTCTTGTCGGCTCAAAATCCTTGCCTCAAAGCTTCCTCCCCATAAGCCGTCCGAAGCATTGCGACATTTTCTGCTGCTGATTTCCCTCATAGGAAACAGAACCTGATGTTAGCACGTTGGTATTTAACGTCTGCCATTAAAAAATCGCCAAAAACGTGAAACAGCGCTTACAAAAATAGTCACACTGACCGCGCTAATGTTTCCACAACAATGCCGCTAGGGCAACTGATACAAAATGGTGTCTAGTAAAGGCACCTAGTGGGAGAAGTCAGAACTAGCGTTCTACCAACTGCCAGAGAAAAATTCTTGTTACTTTGGGTCCCCCTACGTATGTCTTTAAAATACATTTTTACAGTATGTTTAATACGATCCTTAAAACTAAGGATCGGTAATTTAAGATTAATATTAAGCGCTTTAGAGAACCTGCACGGCATTTTCTCTTCCTCCATTTCTGTATCTATGCTTTTCTCCACGTCTCAGTTTTTGCAATTTCTTTGAAGATGTCCGCCAGAATACAAGCGAATGAAATTAAATATTTTAAGAATTGTAATAGGCTATATGAAATTGACGAAAAACACAGATATCCGAGAAAAATTAAAAGAATTTAACAAACAGATATCCCACTTAAAGACAAGGAAACCAGAAAGAGTGACCTAAATTTTTAAACATTACAGATTATTGGGATAACGAACTATCGGAATAATTTAATTACCTTGTATCCGTCAGTGACTTCGTTCAAGCGTTTTTTATGTAGACGCGTTTCGTGACATGTGTCACATCATCAGTAATCCTCGTCAAATGTTAAAATTCACATAAAACACATAAAAACACATTTGCACATATTTACTAAATCACAATAACGACACACACATAACACGATGTAACTTCGGCTTCGTTGGACCGGTCCGACCGCGCGTGTAGTTGCCGAGCCACTCGGTATCTTTAATAAGCGAAAGATTTATAAATAAACATAAGACTCAGTTTAAGGAGGTACCAATGTTACCTGTAAACAACACAATTATTAAAATAGGAACTAATGATAATTAAATTATTAACCTACAAGCATTGGTGTCTATCACAACACGGGGAGTCGAGATTGACGTGCCAGTACTATCAATTAAATACCTTGTATATGATGTTATACTGGGTACTGACACGTTAACCAAAATAAATACAGTAATAGATTTTAATAATAATACTTTGATGTGCATGGTAAATAACAAAAATTATAGCGTAAAATTAGGACATATGGACATCAAAAATGAATCTGTTGCGAATGACTTAAAAATAACCAAACCGCATACTACCGTAACATCTAATGTAAACAATAACAATGATAACAATGCTAAGCTGACTGCAATACAACAAAGCAGATTAGACGCGTTATTAAATAAACATAAACCGGTGTTTGAAAATTATCATACTACTACGAAGGTATATGTCCATGAAATTCTGGTCACAGATGAAAGAAAATTTGTGAGAAAAGCTTACCCTATCTCCTTACATTATCAAAAGCAAGTTGATAAGGAGATTTCAAAGGTGCTAGAAAAAAATATTATTGAAAGTTCGAATAGCAATTTCCTGAACCCGATGGTAGTTGTGAAAAAGAAAAACAAAGACACTCAGATATATTTAGACATGAGGATTTTAAACAGTATCACCCAAAAGTGTTATGACTGCGCACCAAATGCAGAGAATTTATTTATTAAGTGTCAAGGGGTGAAATATATGACACGCCTTGATTTAAAAAGCGGGTTTTGGCAAATTTCTTTAGCGGATGATAATAGAAAGTTTACTGCGTTCCTTTATAAAAATAAGGGTTACCAATTTAAAGTGGTTCCGTTCCGACTAGTGATCAGTCTTGCTGCCATGGTAAGATGTTTAGAGTTGGCGCTGGGACCTGAAGTTGAGGAGTATGTTAGCGTATTTTCTGATGATATACTTGTCACATCAAAATCATTTGAAGAACACCTTAAACTTCTAGATATTGTGTTTAGCAAGCTGCGGAATGCTAACGTAGTACTGAATTATGACAAGTGCGAATTTGGGAGATCACAAATTAAATTCTTGGGACACATCATTTCAGCTGATGGTGTGAGTACAGATCCTGAGAAGGTTCAAGCTATTACGGGATTTCCGACACCTAAGAAACCCAAGGACATCAAGGCATACTGGACCCAACAGGGTATTACCGTCGTTTTACGCCAGATTACTCTAAAACCATAAAACCACTATTAGAACTTTTAAGGAAAAACACTAAATTTCGCTGGGAAGAGAGACACGAAGAGTCATTGAACGCAACAAAGGATTCATTTAAGAAAAATCTGCATGTATTCCATCTAGAGAAGGAAGGGACGTACGTATTAAATTTCTACGCTTCAGACTATGCTATAGGTGGAATATTATAACAGCGGAATGACAAAGGCGAACATAAAGTCACCGCGCATGTCAACAGATCCTCGAAAGGTGCTGAAAAGGAACTATTTCACGTCCGAAAAGGAAATTTTAGCCATAGTTTATAGTATAAGTAAATTTAGGTACTATCTTGTAGGTCAACATTTTGAGACTTTGTCAGATAATCAAGCGCTATCATTTCTTCTTAAGTGTAAACTATCGAATGCACGTATGTCACGTTGGATTATGGCTATACAGGAGTACGACTTTAGCATAAAATACTGTAAGTAAGTAAAAATAAAATGGCCGACACTGTAAGTCGTTATCCTCCAGTAGAGCAAGAAAACTATTCTGCGACTAAAAATGAAATACAAATATTAGCAATTAAGTATGTTTTACCCGATAATTTAAAAACCCAACATAAAAACATTAGTATCGAACAACAACGAGATGAAAAATTAAAGAAAATTTATCAAGAAATTAAAGATAGTGAAAATCCAAAATACCAAATTGTTAATAATACATTATATAAGCTTATTGTTGGGCAATGGAAAATCATGGTTCCAGATAACATCGTTGAGGACCTGACAAAAGCAAGTCATGAGAGTCTAGCACATGCGACTGCATATAAGTGCTACTGAACAATTAGAGAAGACTTCATCTGGATGAACATGTATAGAAAAATAAAGTCTATACTACGAACATGTCATACTTGTCAAACATCAAAATATCCAAACCAGCATACCTACGTTGAAATGGGTAATATTGTAACACGTGATAAAAATGAATTGTTATGTATTGATATTCTAGGATCACTACCACGGACAGCTAGGGGGATGAGGAATCTCGTAGTGTGTACAAACGCTTTCTCCAAGCATGTTAGTTTGTATGCTATTGGCCGACCAACAACTGAGACAGTTCTTAAGGTTATTCTTGAGAAATATGTTCCAAAATATGGGCATGTTAAAAGGATATTATCGGATCAAGGTAAGCAATTTCAAAATAACAAATGGCAATCTGAGCTTGAGAAGCATCACATACAGGCAGTATTGACGGCGAACAGGAGACCTCAAGGTAATCTTGCGGAGAGGGTAAATTGGGAATTAGGAAGTCTATTCAGGACGTACTGTAATACCAATCAGAGTAAATGGCCTGAATATCGAGTTTTTCGAGCAAGACATCAATGGGAATTACAAACGATATGACTGGATTCACATCTAAGGAGCTACAAATGCCTAAGCGTGTACGGGATGAATATGTAAAGCGAGTTGCCACACAAAACTTATCTGTTCCAAACGAACAGGAGCGTTTAGAAGCTAGAAGACGTATTAAAAAAGTGCAGAGGAACGCACAGAAAAGTTTAATGCGGAACATAAACTTCTAACATTCAAAGTAGGTGAGATGGTTCTTCTAAAATCATTAAACGTTGCTCGTAGTGAAGATACAGCTGCCAAATTCTTTAGGTTATATAATAGACCTCTCGTATTATCTGAGCAAGCTGGTAAAAATACTTACATTGTTACTAATCCTACTACTAACCAGACTATTGGTAAATTCCATGCATCATCTTTACGCAAATATTATGTTTAAGAATAAACTGTTCACATATATCAGGGTAAATTATGTGTGACTGTGTTGAAACAAACTGTATAAAAAAAATATAAATGTATTAAGAATGTGAGGTGCGATGTCGGAATATGTGGAGAAATGTTTGCAGTTTGTCTAAGATAAGAAGACATGGCGTCATCAAATGTTATTATGGCTTATCTTGTAAAGGCATAGTATTCAGAATCTGACCTCGTGTAATTGTTTATGTTTCTTGTGTCAAAATGGAACTGTCAAACAGACTTGATATAATTTAGTTTTGAGAAGAATATTTATTTATTTGTTTTTATTTCTTGTTTATATTTTTTGGAAGGGGTGTATTACTTGTTTTATGTATAAAAAAAAATTGTAAACATGTAAACAATTTTTTTATACGTGGAGGGGATAATCCTGCAACAGTACACAGGATATGAAGTTCACTTAAGTGTAATATTAATGCTATATAACATTTTCTGATAGCCATAGACATGTTTTAAATTGATTTTGTTCTTTCTTTGTAAAGTAGTCATAAGTTTTGAACTAAGCTATGTTTAAAAATATATGTTATGTCAAAATGTTCACAATTTTATTCTCTTTTATGTCATGTGAAATATTTTTGTGTAAGTGCGCGGGTACGCAAGTGATTCACATTTTATTTAATAACTTTGAGGAATCTCATGGTTACAATCTACATTTTCCATATAATCAATTCTCCACACCTATAATTTTTATATGGATTTTTTAATGAAATCAGTCTTCTTTCATTCTCGTTATCTCCTATAAAGTAATAAAATTTGCAGATTAAATCTAGACAGGCCTTTGCAGAATCGGACAGTGTTTAAGCCTGTTTTCAGTCTATCTGTGTTCTCATCCGTGACGTTGCTAGAGTTTCAACAAATCAGAATGTATAAAAATTATTTGAGATGGTCGTTTGTCGAGAGCACTTTGCTCAGTTTCTTCCGAGGACTTGCCATAGAAACACGTACTCGCTGTCACGAGTTTTTCGGGACAAGACAGGTCGTTTTCATTTACACTTAGAAGTTGGTTCACGGATCGAGTTCTTTGTAACCATTAGCACTTAGAGAACTCAAATAAAAAACTAGATCATTCTAGTGCTTTCCCCCGTATAGTAGATGATTTCCGCTAGGGGCAAAATGTCTGCCGAGATATTTTGATAGTTACGCGAGAAAAATTCAAGAAGCCGAAATTTCTTGTAACGTCAATACACGATTTATTTTACCCAGTTTTAATCCCTAAGATTAAGTGAGTTTAAAATTACAAACAATAACAGTTCATGTCGCAGTGTGCGTCTGTGCAAAGACGTGAATTGTCAGCGTAATAGTCATCGGTCGACGTGCAGAGTCGCAACGGTCCAGTCGAACGAGCATGCAACCCGTACGCAAACAGTGGATTCAACGATCGAGTAAAATATTTGTAAAACAAACAAATAAACTCAGTTATTGAAAGACGGTTTGTTTTTAATAAACTGTTTTATATTATAAAGTAATAAGGCAGTAGTAAATTTTAATGTTTTAATTTAATAAATTTTCCTACCTCCAGATAGAAAAATATGTTGTAATAATTTCAATATAACCTATCTATGCAGTTTTAATTTGTATCGTTGCAATACAAATTCTTGGAATAGCATTAATTAAATGTGATTGCAGATAACTGACGTGTTTACATTAATAACGTCAGAAAGAGAGTAATCTGAGCGATTCGACACTCCGTTGACATTGTTGTTGGTACTTTAATTATAATTAAATTATATTATTTATATTATTTGATGTTATAATTAACATTAAAACACACGTTGATTCGTCAAACTCAAGAATAAGAATGCCAAGCATTGGGCTATTATCAGCTATCGAACACGGTGACTCTAAATTTAACAGGGTATCTACTTTTAAGAAAACTGTTTCTGTTTATAACGTGACGTTAAACTGTAATTTCGTGTTGAGTGTAGCGGAACTCGGGTAGCAATACTTATCGAAAACATTCCTTACTTTTTTTCTAGACTAATGCAAGTGACGTAACTATAAGTTGAGTGATAATTTTACGTTGCCCTTTCCTTATAATCGTAATTTACATTACCAGTTTTGTTGTTCTAAACTCGTTTTCATTCGTATCCACTACAAACTGCTCGCCACCAAAGAAGTCGGCCTGAAATGAAGCTTCTCGTCTCCTTCGTTAGTAGGCCTACTAACAAACTTCTCCTTTCCGCTCTTGTAACATGAAATTCTCATAATTATACTTCAAGTCTTCTTTCAAAATTCATATTTAGCTGTGCAGAATAAATTCCAATTACCTGACTGTGAACAAGCTTGGCACAGAGATAGAGCCAGGAGTATCAAATGGGTATGATTAGTCTTAAGTTCGATATGTCAGATGAGATACTATAACAGCTGACCTTAATAGTTTGATTGTTATTATCAAGCAAATTACGTATGCGTTTGTCTTAACAATGCATTTTATATTTAAGGTGAATGTTATTTTAGCCAGCTGTTTATGCAGAATCGGGGAAAAAACAGTCGCCGAGAGCTGAATCTACCAACTACGTTGTCTGTGGCAGTAATTTGTAGCGCTATACGTGAAACTTTGGGGATACGGTTGCCAGAGGGTTCAATGTCTTGATGGAAAAGCGCTTCTTTCTTTACTAAATGGAAATGTTTTGCTTTAATAGCCTCATTGAGTTGCTCATGTAATGCTGGAGGAGTTTTGCCTTTCTGCCATGAACACCATAGCCTATGAACACCACTCCCTTGCGAATTCCAAAAAGCACGCGGCAATTATTTTTCTGGCTTATGGGAACAGATTTTATTTTCTTTGAAGCACTTTCACCTGTTCCCAACAATTATCTGAAGTGCTGTTTAGTTTCTGGAGTGCAGTGGTGAATCCATATTTTTTCAGTGGGAAAAAATCTGTCGCATAAAATAAGCTGCACTGCGTTTCAACTTGTCCAAACCTTGTTGAGAAGAGTTCATTAGAAGTAGTTTCTGACAGACCGACAGGAAACGCCAAAAGCTTTCTCATATTAAAATGTTCGTGTAAAATACTGTGGACACGGGTACCAAGATATTCGTAAAATTGGCAATCTCACGCATCACATGCGTTGATCATTTAACACGGTATTTTTGATTTCTTGATGTTTTCGTCAGTTATAGCGATTTTGGGGCAACCTGAAAGTTGATGTCATAAATAGACGAACGACCACGTTTCAATTCAGCAACCTATTTCTTTTTTGTTGTAAACTATGATGAAGAACCTAGCAAAAGTTTAATCCAACTTGTTTTGTATTTTAATCCCACTCGTTTTGTATTTTCAATCCAACTCGATTTGTACTTTTGTTGACATTAACTTTTATAATATAGTATTTTATCACTGCGCGACAATCGATTATAGATTACTTAAAAAACAAAAGGTTTGATCAACTGATTACATGAATATTTTTGGTAATGTTGGAATACTATTACATGTAGGCATTAATATAATTTATTAAATACTAAAACTACATAAATCTGTCTTACAGTATGCAAATAACTGTATGGTATACCTACGTGTAGGTTATTACCTGTTACTGCATTGCACAATACAAACCAGTGTGACAGGTTGTTACGCATATGTAACTGTTGCCTCCGGCATGTAGTAACAACACAACCGCTGTTTGATAGTGCTGCGTTGGACGTATAGGCCTACCAAAGGTACTTTTGGCTTTGTCTTGTCACTCTTGGATTTCTTTCTGTGTTCTGTTAAACAGAGTTACTAAGCGCACACGTCAACAGAAACGGTTGCTTAATTATTTCTACTATCGATTATTGTTACTTACTTTTAAGAACTTTTGTATTATAAAATTTGAAGTTTTGAAACTTAAGTGTAAACATTTAAATTCTTAGGTTAACAATTTTGGGTTTTAGGAAACAAAAATTTTATTTTTTAAGAAACCGTAATCATAATGGTACAGTGTAGCACCTTTATTGAACTCAAAACAGCTACACTACGTACCAAGTAAGAAAACGTATTGTAATAGAAAATTTAATGTATGAGCTTACAATTTTTGAAATTTTTCCTATAACAACAGTGATTACAGTTAAAATATGTAGCAAATACTACAAGAAGAGCAATTAAAAGCAACCATTGGGATTCCTAATCGGATCGGTATAGAAGAAAGACGTGTTTGTATCGTACTCGGTTTGCATGGTGGGTTATGTAACACGCTAGCAAAAATTCATGGAATACATACGTTGCACAATGCATCCCAGTACGCCTATTAAACAAATCTGGAGCAAAGTTATAAGTTACTAATAGAGAGACTTACTGCTAATAAATAGCAGTTTCATTGTTTTTCTTCTCTATAAATACATAACGGTGTATGGTATTTCGACTTTTTACCGCAGCTTGGAGATATTTAACAATTGCTCCTATTATGAAACCAAAACAAGAATCCTTCATTGTTGGACAGTTATTGTCCTATTTTAGTGATGTTTATTGTGTGTGAAGTTTTTTATCAAATTGTTAATGGTAGGCTGTAGTGGTAACTGAAGAGGAAGAAGCTCCTGTCTCTCGCTCAATGTGGCTTTCGGCGCTCCAGATCCACCATTCTACTAATATTAACAATGATGATGATGATGATGATGATGATGATGATGATGATTATGATGATGATTATTATTATTATTATTTTATCAAAATTATTATTATATTAACTATTACTATTGCTGCTCAAGATGAAGTGAGGTTACAGACTGTATGCAGCTGGAACCAAGGCCCTAGAGGAAGGTGGCGTACCAGGCTTGTTAAACATCTAGAGAGAAGGATCAATCAATGAATAACATGGGGAAAGTGGAAGATTAAGGATGGGTATATAGCGACTCACATGAAGATGATGCGTTCACACATTTTCTGAATGCCACAAGTGGACGATACAATGAGTACACCTCGACACTAGGCCTATAGTAGGGCCATGATAACATTACAGAGGTAATACTGTAGCAAGGAACGATAGAATAAGGTGGCTGCCTACATAGAGAGTGTTCTATGCCTCAAGAAACGAAGTGTAGAACTTTCCTGCAACAAACATTACTTTTCCATCGCTACGAAAAAAAATTATTGTTGGTGTTACTGTTATTGTCGTCATCGTCGTTATTGTTGTTGCTGTTGATATGTGTTGTGTTTATGTTTATCATACACTTTATAGTATCTTACAATATAAGTGATTGAGTGACATATTATGATTATTAGATGGTTGTCTTCTTAAGAGCTCGCCCGATTTTTGGCGTTTATAATTTCCTTTTAACACTTTCTATCTCACATTTAAGTTTATGGTATCTAATAAATAGTATCTTTGAAGAGCATAGAACTATTAGGTATAGAAGACCTAATAATGATTCTGTCTTTATTATTTGTTTTTACACCAACTACTACATATTTATTTGAACGTCTAAATTACCATTGCCACAGCATTGCAATATTATTTATAATGTTACTTCAGGATTTGTTTAATTATCTGCCCCCTTGTCAATGTTAACGTTTTCAACCTCCTGCGCATAACGTTTTAGCCTGACTTTTTCTATGAATGTATTCGGAACAATTCAGTTTATGGATAACGAGGTTATTCATATTGTTGTATGCTATTTATATCTATAAAAATAGATAGGTATGACAGAACAGTGAATTCACTGACAGAAATTAAATCGACGATCTTCACAAATACACGAATGCATTATTAACCGCATGTTGAAAGTAAAGCTGTTTGTTATAAGTTATGGCTCGCTTACTGATGCAAAGATATTTCCAGTGTGACGTCATAATGAATTTATGTAGATAATAAAACTCTTAAAAAGGTTACTTGTTATGCTAGTAACATACATGTATGTTTTACATACATAATACTATTTTTACTTGCAAATATAAAGGGATTTCTTTGAAATACAATGCTATGCCTAAATATTCCGGCCACCGTATATATTTATTGTTTGGTTATTGTCAACTTGTCATCCAAAATTCACTGGAATTAGTGACCCCTCCGGATTCCTCAACGCCTAACCGAGTCTAGTCAGCAAAGCCATCTTTTATTGTTGAACCAGAGTTATTCTGAACTTTTATCAAATACTACATTTCAAGCATAAACGTATATATATTGCAACGATACAAATTATAACTGCATAAACACGTTAATTTGAAATTATTACAACAGAATCTATATCTGGAGGTAGGAAAATTTTATTCATTAACACATTAAAATTTATTATTGTCTTATAGCTTTATAATATAAAATTGTTTATTAAAAAATTATCTTTCAATAGATGAATCTATTGTTTCGTTTTACATATAAGTTACTTGTGCGCAGAATTCCAAGTGTTCGCATAGACACCTGGCGCTCCGCTCGCTACTCCGCTGCGCGTCGATCGAAAATCACACCGTTGAATATCCACGTCTTGGCACACACGCACTGCGATATGGGACTGTTGTTGTTTATAACTTTAATAATCTCACTCTCAGGGATCAATCTGGGTATAATTAGATTGTGTATTAATCTTACACAATTCCGGCTTCTTGAAGTGTTCTCGCGTTAATACTCAGAATACCACGAGAGGTATTCTGCCCCTAATCCGGAAATCTTCCACTCTTCGCGAAAAAGCACTAGACTATGATTTATTTAAAATTATTTTACTTCTCTAATGTGGCAACGACTACGAAGAACTCATACCGTCAACCCACTACAAAGTCTTCTGGAAATCAACTAGTCCTGACACGAAAATCTCGTGACAGCCAGTACGTCTTTCTATGGCAAGACTTCGGAACGAACCGAACGATTCGTAGTCTGTAAGAGACCGCCTCAAATAAATTTTAGACCTTCTGATTGGTGTAAAATCTAGCAACGTCATTGATTTTTCATAGATATTCTTAGTGATATACAAACATCAGGTTGAAACTCTGTCCGATTCTGCAAAGACCTGTCTACATTTAATCTACAAATTTTATTACTTTCTAGGAGATAAAGAAATAAAATAAGAACTGATTTAATGAAAAAAACATAAAAATTATAGTTGTGGAGCATTGAGTATATGGAAAATGTAGCTTACAACCATGAGAATACCCTGTCCAAGTTTCAAAATGAAATGTCAATTATCAACGAAGTTATTAAGTACACAGTGAATTACCCGCGCACCCGCCAACTTACACACCATTATTTCACTTGACATAAAAGAGTATACATAATTATGCATACTTTGACATAACATGCTTTTTTAAACGTATCTTGGTTCAAAACTTATGACTACTTTACAAAGAAAACAACCAAATCAATTTAAAACATGTCTATGGCCGTCAGAAAATGTGTTACAGCATTAGTACCCCTATTATATAAAACTTAATATATAAGTTCTGTTGCAATATATTTACAAATCTGAGTATATTTAAGAACGAATGAAGGTTATACGACTTCTTAACAAAATTTATTTATAAAATTTTAATATTATGAATAGTTTATAAGCAAATATAATGAAAAGTCACCTCTGTGATTCAAAAGCTAACAATCATTTCTATTAAAAACGATTTTCTAGTGATCAATAAATATTATAATTTACGGATAATGCTGCTTATTATTCAGTGCAGAATCTCCCAGCAGTTATTAATTTGGGCTCATTTATTGTTTTAATTTATTTACTGCATAGTCAGTTTCTGGTCTGTAACATTTAGTAAATACCTTATATTTAGAATAAATCATTCTTCGCTATCTGTAAAAAATATGATGAAATTTAAAAAGGACAAAATATATTAAAAAGCTAATTCATATAGGTATATCGAAAAAAATATTTTGTCTCTAATCATCATTACTTGTAAATAAATATTCTGTAAGGATTAGGTTTATTTAGCCTACATAAATTATTTTCAGTGACTATGATACTTTACAAGTAAATCGGTAAGCCCTAATCAGATATTGCTATTGGTAATTAGAAATTTAAATAATTCTTATGTATAGGCCTTATATATATTGTAACGCGACATATTGGGAGCCCCAAATAAATAACAAAATAATCCAAATGATAAAAAGTCAGAATAACTGGACTCAAATATTTAACCATGTAAAATAAAATAAACCATGGTTAGAGCCCCAAATAAATAACAAAATAATCCAAATGATAAAAAGTCAGAATAACTGGACTCAAATATTTAGCCATGTAAAATAAAATAAACCATTAACCATGTTATTTTATGTAAAATAAAAGAACAATACAAAAGTGTAATAAATAAAAACCATGTACCATAGAAGATAAGACATAAACTCATGAAAAGTGTATAAGTGTAAGAAAGTGGAAAACAGAGATGATCATTGATCATGCAGAAAAAGACTATAAGGATCAATGACCCCTCCAATTACTTTAAGTGCAAGAGAACAAATATGTTAGTGTAGAATAAACAATTGTGTTAAGGCAATATTAGTTATTAGAGTTTCAATAGTTTTAAATCATGTGGTTTATTTTTAAAGAGGAGACCACAAATAATATTAACAGTAGACTGGAGTAATAGGTCCCATCTTATAATGAGATGTTAATAAAGGCTTTAACATTATTTAATTATGTTCATTTGTTATACCAAAGCCAATGTTATTTATTGTTTATAAATCAGTAGTAACAGGGAAAATTGTACTAAGCCTATAGGCAATTCTGTGTTACCACTTAATAATACAGCGGTACACCAAATATTTTGTTATTGTTTGATAGATTGTAAGCATAATCCTAGCCACGAAGGCAATATTATGAGTTAGGATGTTAACATGTTTTATTAGTATTTTTATTAATGTTTAAGGCAATTTAAGATGTCAGAACAGTTGTAACGATATTTTAATCAGGCTAAAGGGTTCTAAGGAGGTATTCGATTAATTAATAATACCATTTAAAACATAATGACAATTTAAGGCATAGGCCAGATAGGTAATATAGATACGTTTGTAAATTCAAACAGAATCAAATAATTTTTTGCATACAGCCCTGATTTGTAGAGTACTCAAGACCTATTGTTTTTGGTGAAGATCGGTTGAGGGAAAGGGGTAGTTTACCTACAACGGTTTTTTTTTATCAAGGGAAATTTTTTTTGGCAAACGATAACAGCCGCAAATTCAAACAGAATCAAATAATGTTTCGTATACAGCCCGGAATTATATAGTTCTCAAGGCGTCTTGTTTTTAGTGAAGATCGGTTAAGGGATAGGGGTAGTTTACCGGCAACGTTTTATGTTTTAACAAGGGTATTTCCTATGGCAAACGATAACAGCCGTAAATTCAAACAGAATCAAAAGATTATTTGCACACAGCCCTAAATTATAGAGTTCTCAAGATCTATTGTTTTTAGTGAAGATCGGTTAAGGGAAAGGGGTAGTTTACCTGCAACGTTTTTTTAACAAGGGTATTTTCTATGGCAAACGATAACAGCCGCAAATTCAAACAGAATCAAATAATTTTTTGCATACAGCCCTGATTTGTAGAGTACTCAAGACTTATTGTTTTTGGTAAAGATCGGTTAAGGGGAAGGGGTAGTTTACCTGCAACGTTTTTTTATCAAGGGTATTTTCTATGGCAAACGATAACAGCCACAAATTCAAACAGAATCAAATAATTTTAAAATTAAAGTCTGAAATGAATAAATAACCAGTTAATATTGGCAAACTAATAAAAAAGGACCAAAATGTAAGTAAGACACAAGTTTTAAAATAATTGTGAACCAAATTAAATTAGTCCGACAAAAATTAAATATTGTATAATAAAAGTTAGGGCAGTACTATGGTCCAGATTTAGAATTCTTGTAAAGGTGTAAAAACGCCTACTATAAAGTCAACCCATATAAAATTATGTACCAAAATGTAGATCTTTGTAATAGGAACAAAACTATGTAAATTAATTTGAACTTAAACAAAAGGTAACAAAGGAGTATTTTTTGACATGGAAGGCAAGGATATGATTTTCAGTACTGTATGCCGCTTGACCTCAAGTTCGTGCTAACTGACCAATCAAAGCTAGAGTTTACTGGTCAAAAACCGTTACTAAGACGAGAAGAATTAGAATTGCATTGTTGAACGCAAGAGACAAAAGGTCAGAATCGTATAGCTGACGCCTAGAGCGAAGATAAAAAAATCAAACTTAAACTAAATTAATGACCTAAAACAAAACCACAGAAGAGGAGAACATACCAAAAAACTGATAGATAAAATAAACAAACTACCACTGACCGATGGAAGCTTAAATCTACACCAATATCAAGAATCCGAGAGAGCTGCATTATACGACAAGTGACGTAAATATAATTCCGAAGTAATTTCGTAACAACACTACACATAGATCAACTTAACTACACTATATAAACTATCTACAGTGATAATTAGGATAACCACTGAACATTAATACGGTGGTTAACAATAATAACATTTTATTTCAACAAAAAAACAGAGGAAGCATATGTCTTTTGGTTAACTGACCAGGGCGGCCACCTTGTTGAGCGGCTATTTTCCAGTGGTTAGTTAAAAACATAACTTTCGTATTTGTTAACATTAATAATTAAGATTTCTTATTTTTATATATTTGTAATGTGTTGTACGCCTTTTTAAAACATTTCTGACTTCTTAACAGCCCAAAGAACCCAAGCCCTGAGATTATTAATTTACATTATAATTATTTGCAACTCGTTGAAGGTCGGATTCAAGTAACGAATCGATATGAACCTGTCAAGGTCGACCCAATACCGAACCATTTACATTTTGTTTAACCAAATAAGCTGAAAAAAAAAATCAATAATTACCTATAACAGAGTTGTCATTTCATACTTGCAAATAGGCTAAGAGTGTGTTTACAGGTATTAGTGGGAGCGAGCAGGTACATAGGCGAATATAGCCCTGCCGACGACGAGAAAGAAAATAACCTACAACTGACAGAGTACGGTTAGAGCTGATCGCCGAGTTAACCAGAAATGCGGGAATATTCAAAAAAGCACTAACCGACGATAATCTCTCCGCCTCTCACTACACGAAAGGTTAAAAAAAAAATTATATATATATATATATATGTATATTCTTATATTACTTAGGCCTATCTGTTGTAATTTTCTTATACATTTTAGATAAAATTATTTACAGTAAACATTACATAAATGTCATTGAATCGTTTAATTAAAATTATTAACAGCTATCAAAATTAAGTTTAAGCCCAAGTAAAAAAGTAGTTGCTTCTATTATCACTGGATTGACTTAATGCACTTTGAGGTATTTCATAATTCACCATTAAGCTTCTTCTTAGTCTCAGAAATGATGGTAATATCTACATCAATTAAATTAAATTCCGGTTGAAGTTCCATTTTCTTATCTGCAAGTCCTCTTATATTCCATACGCCAATTTAAAATTGTTCCGCAATACCAAGTCGTTTTTTCCTTTCGTTCACAGCTGTGGTCAGCAACTTTTGATCCGTCCGGCTATTCCCTATTTGAGGCAATTTAGTAGTGAATACTAGTATGTCCCATAGATATGTTACTAGCATATCGCAGGGTAAGACGTATGGTGGGACTGCCACCTTCAGGCTTAACGTCCAGCCCAATTTTCTGTCTGTGTGTTCTCCCATAAACTGGCTGTCTTACCAGACTAAAGAGACCAGTTTTCCCTGTTGAGATATTCATAAGGATCTTTAATGTCGTGGTTTCTCCTTACCTCCCATATCCTACGTCGTTAACCAATGGAAAGTCATCCGTCCTTAGGGGCAATTTCTTACCCCAAGGGCAAAAGGGTGCCCTAACCTCTACTTGACAATGACGAGAAGAGGAAGGACAGCTTATACCGGCTGCTACTCGGTCTCCAGAGCCGCGTTAACCACCCGTAGTTGTTGCCCATCCCCCACCACTTGGAGATGCGGCTGGATATTTCCTTTCATCAAGGAATGAGACCATAAGGCATTACTCATCCTCTTCAGTACTTTGGGGGACACACCCATCAGTAATAATATAAATCAAGAACGGGCCAACATCAAAACTATCATTTCTAACGCAGTTTTAGAAGCACTGCGAACTAGATATAAAAGATACGGAAACCGAGGCCTGCGTATATGGGATTGCACAAGTAATAGATGATAAGAGAAAGGCATGTTTTAAAAACTTAGTTTTAAAGACTGCTCATACTTAGCAAGGACTGAATATAAGCTCCGCTGTGCTGTTGAAGTATGAGAAATAAGGAAAACCAAATGATATGCTTGGAGCAAATATATAAGTGATATACAGTACTATGTGCAGGGCAGATCACGAGTTACACAACATTACGGCAGTTAAATCAGACACAAATAAATAACCCCAAGATCAACAATATTACAGAGAATTAACGGCTCCGATATTATGAGCGGCTGTGGAACCAGGAGCAACTTGTGGAAACAAAATTTTCAGACATCAATGAAGTGTAGATCCAATAGCTGTGAATAGTGTGAATTCTTAGCTGTTGTACAATGCTGTAAAAATAGAAAATATCAGGGCACTGATGGGTTGAATTTCAAGGTTATAAACTATGCGCCAGCCTTGCTGCATAATCGATTATTGAAATTTCATAATCTGTCCTGGCTCACCGGTCATGTTCCCGAAGATTGGCAGATGGGAAAGTAGTCCACATATTCAGTTAAGTAATGACTGGGATAACTGTGATAATATTTAAAATAACCAAAATTGTATACCAAGAATGTGAGAACCAAAACTATGATACGGAAAAGTGTAAATGTATAAAAACGCGACATTGAAGACAGTTGAAGTTAGCATCTCTTCGACGTAAACGATTATAAAGAACTTAGGCTTTTCCTACTTCTTCTTTCTGTCATAAAATATACAATTACTCAATCAAGGAAACAGTGTGTGTTAAGACCCATTCGTCATAAATGTAATTTTTAACTATTCTATTTTATATCATATTAAACTGTCAACTCCATAATATTTTATATTAAATTTTGAAATGTAAAATGCAGTGTTTTTTATGACAGATGTAATGTGTTTGCCTTCTTCACTTAGTTAAGTTCTGTACTACTTGGTATACAACTAACATCAGAAGCTAATTTCATTTTCCATTAATCGTTTCTATTCGGTTATATCTACTTAGACAATAGTTGCTTTATCAGAATTTTTACTGGGGTGGTTATTGACAAAGATTTGTCCGTGGATGGGGCTATAAACCAGGATTTTCCTATGGTGGCAAGGAAGTGATGACAAACGAGGCACAGCTATGGTAGTAGGGGATTAGCAGCCTACATTATATGCCATATGCAGACCACTGTCGAGCTGGTACTATAGCCTACTGGTTGAATTCAGAATTAAATAAAGTTTAGTACGTGTAATAAGTATAGTTTTAATTGTTCTGTTTTAATTTATTTTATTTTGGAGTCTGTATGCCTAAACTCTAATTTTATAGCAGTAGTATGTAATTGTTGCCCCTGCTTGTCAATCGTTACACATACACACGTAGTTTGTAATAACAACGTAATTTGCGTAGTCGTTTACGTCAAATCATTCATACAAATAAACATTCATATAGGCCTACTAATAACACCCATTTAGTCCAACGTAAAAGCGTAATAATTATTATTTCTTCACTGTCCGTAAAGCTGTTATACAACACCATAGGTTAAAACCTTAGTCTTACTGTAACCAAATAAAAATATTAAAATTATGAATTATTGTCATAACATACAAAAATCACACCTTTGAATGTGAAATAACTTTTTACAGTTGACTTGCATTACATTTCAGCTGCAGCTAACGTAGACGATGTAATGTACACTGAACCCCTCTCAATAACACATGTGTATTCCACACGACATGTTCCACAGTCTAAAGTTATTTAACTAAAGTATGAGATAATACAATCTGTGCAGTGCAGTTGCTGCCAACTGGAATAGTATCGTTAATTATGCTTGGATATGTTGTATGTTACTTGCTGTAGAAAGACGTAGTAACACTACACTGTAAATCTCTACATTAACTAAATTACGGAGTTCAAAAAAACGTATAGGTAGATATATTTAAAAATATTTGATTGACGCACATTAACATAATTCCAACCTGATTTAATAAATCGATTGCCCATTTCTGTACTAGGCATTAAATCTAAATGCAAAATTAAATTTCTCTCTAATGTAAGCACTTCCCATTTAACTGAATATGTACACGAAAACATACATAAACTAGCGCTAGCCCGTGAGTTCGTGCCTGCGCCCGGGTGTTTTCCGACATCTAATATTATTCTTGTGGATTTTAAATTCCGATGGTAAATGAAACAGTTTCTTTTCAAAGTTTCGAGATCATGCCTACAACAATAAAATATAGGGATAATTTATTTCTGTATATTTACCAGTTTTGAAGGTTCATGATTATGACAGTGAACTTGTGTTATATTAGACTAAAGTTATGGTAATTACCGATACCTGTATTGTTGAAAATCGTTGACAAACACATTTGAGGATACTAACATTACACTATATTGTAATGCACGTTATACTAATTATATATAAACTAAACATTGTGCAATGTATTGTGTGTTGTTTTGACATGGTCCAACTTAACACAACACGCTTGATTACATACCTACACATTTAATTTTGATAAAATGAAAATAATTTTTACTCAAATTAACCATTTCTATTGGCAGTTTCTTGAAAATATGTATAGAGAAGAAACCAAATAAATTTCAGTAAATAAAGGAAGAAAAAGAAATTCCTTACCTGTTTTTTTCCGTTAATCTATGAGTCCACTCTTTCTTCAGTCATGCAGATAGAATCACGTTAGTAATACTATGGACTGAGCAATATTTAATTTAAGTATAAATAATGTAATGTGTAAACAAATTAACATATATTTCATTAGTGTACGCACGATTGTGAGAAAAGTGTGAGATGAGGTTGTTTTTCACCTAGTTGGTAGAATTACTACACAACTGGGCTGTCGAATTATCAACTCAGGTCAGTATAAACTCAAACAGCAAATAAAATTAAAATTTTTAATATCATAAACACTACAAACATTGCTTCCATATGTGCATGTGTGTTTTTAAGCGAGTAACGTAAATGATCCAATCAGAAATAATTAAAATACTGTATATAGGAAACTGTCTAATTAAGACAATACCACAGGAATATCAAAGAAAATCACTGTTTGTCATGCTGGTCAAAGTTTAATTCATATGTAGACTACATTACAATACAAGTGTTGTATTTACTTAAGAATTATATATTAGAAAAAAATAACGATTATTATTGTTGATATGCATTATTATGTATTAATAAATGACTTTGGCATATACATGGTAATTTTTGTTAAAATATGTCTGTAATATTTCTTAACAGTTATCAACCGATGTTTCACTAATGCTCTAGGAGGCGAAAGAATATGCTTCCATGAAATCAGTTTTAATAACGGTACTTCAGAGCAGACAAAAGAGAAATGTTGGAGTGCTGAAATGTCATACGCTACGCAGAGTTAGAGATTTATCTGTCCCACGGAAGCGCCCATTACCTTTTCATTGTGTTCATCCAGACAGACGCAAAATACACCACTATTCAGACCAATAAATTACGTGCAATTTTATCGTGTAAAACACAGGCCTCCTAATTGTAAAATTTTACAATAACAGCATTGGTCTGTTGGTATTTATGCTAACGTAGTTCTATCACACGCTATCAACTAATTTTCATTACACTTTTTATTTGTTTATCTACACTCAATTTTGTAGAAAAATATGTTTACTAACAAAATACTTTAACGGATAATATAATAACTTGAACTTTAGACAATTTTTATCTTGTATATTTTGTCTAACACAAAAATATTAATACTAGCTACATAGGTAGACCTACAAGATGTGACAAAACGTATAGCCTATGCAGTTCCCACATTCGTAACAGTTCATTGTTTTTGATGATAGATGTTATAACCAATATACCTTTTGTGTGGTGTGAGTGTAATATTGTAAAATGTCGGGCGTTACCTCCGCGCACTTTTTGTCACTTACTGTTGACTTGATCCTCTGCGGTGATGTAGTCCTGTAACACAACTTAATCTACTATGTTTTTGTGGGCGCCACTTGGAAGCTTTTGTTCCAAGAAAAAAATGTTATCATTAGAAAAAATTAAAATTTTGAATTCTTAATTCTATGAAAAAATGTAAACAAGTCAGTTTGGTTTGAAAAAATAAAGTAAGTTTAATGATTCTTAAAAAATCGTCTGAAGGACTAACATTCATAAAAAAGATTATATAAAATTGCAGAGTTACAAAAAAATTATAAGTTATTATTATTATTGACAATTTTATTTCTCCAATCAAGTATCGGCTAAAATATTTAATTTTTTACTCAGTTGAAAAGCATGAGTTTAATACGTGAAAAATCTTTACTCTCAGGACGTGACTCCTTTGAACTACCAAGACATATCAATAAGATGCTTTACAAAAAATTAAGTGATTTGAAGGTGTGTGTGGCATGTGTAGTACAACTGTGTGACAAATGTAACCAGGTAAAAAATGACTTTAATTTTGACAACTCACGTTCCAATGGTTAATTATTTTCGCACTGGACACTTCTCTCGGGTAGTTTTTCAATCTCGCCTCTTCGTGTGTGCACTGAATTTATTTTAAGTCAAAAATGCGATTTTTACAACTTCCGCACATTTGTGAAACAGTTTGGCAGTAGATTTACGCTCGAACCCCGCCGCTAGTAATCAGCTGCTTCGCGTTGGTTCCCAAATTGACCGCCACAGCGCTGATACCCTTGCAGTCGAGAGAAAGGCTTTGTGTATGTTACGTTAGGGGATTTTTTGTCAAGTCAGTTTGTCTTTGCGAACACAGCAGAATTGGTTCTCTATTTAAAATTTTGGTCCCTCCTGGGCCGTTGACGTTCTGGCTGCGTGATTTCTATTAAAATGTGCCGTGTTACTGCTCTATTTCAGCAACACATTGGCGTAGATTCTTGTAGAGGTTAAGTCGGTCTATTTGTCAATGTACGGGAAAAGCCTTTCTTCGTGTCTTGTGTCGATTTCTCGCCTCCGGTTTCGCCTTGGTTGCGCTGATCAGTGTCGTGGGTGATGCGTCTGTTCTGGATTTCAAGCTTGAAGTGTTTTTGGGTCGAATTTGGTCTCTCTTTTATACTGTGTCAGGCTGATTGTTTTCATGAACTTCCGGTATATTTGTGTAAAAATTCCTTCTAGACTGTTCGAGAATAATGACATGGAACGTCATGGAACAAATGTAACTTCCGTCGAAGCTTTTAGAACAAAATTTCTTATTCTTCACACTAAGGATATTTCAAAAATTACTCTGGTATTTGTCAAACAGTTTTACATCAGTACTCACAATTTGCTTGCCCTCACTACAATTGGATTCTCTGTTTTCAACTGAATCTAATGATACTAATCATGATAGGTTTTTAAATAAATTAACTATAATAAATAACACAATATACAACTCTTACCTTGGGTTGTTTCCATTAAAATTCAATTTTTAGAACAAAAAAATTGTTGTGAAACTATTAGGTTTCTTCCACAACATGAACACATAATATTACTATCTTCCTATAACAAAACAAATAAATTTTAACATATATAATACACAAATAATTTTTTTTGGTCCATGCCTATGGCCTACGTTGTTGTCACTGTTATAACACAATAATTAGTCTTTTTCTTTACCATATATATGATTTCACTAGTGTACACTAAGAGTTTATTACATTGTCTGTCTTTTGTGATACCTGGTTAGTCTTTATACATATTATTTTTATTGCAGGATAACTTAGCATCATATTGGTTTGCCCATGTTGTCCTTTTTCTTTGTGTGACAAATCTCACTCTTATAAGTTAAATTCTTTGATAATTGATCTTATTTTCAACTGAGTCTGTTTGTTTTTTATGGTACACTAAAGTATTGTACCATTCTCTTTTATTTTTGTCAATATTTTGTAAACATTTAGCCAGATATGGCTATTTCTTGTAATGGTTGATTGGCCTCAGCCATATATGGTATAGGTAAATATTTTGCTAACTCGACTATTACAATGTTTAAGTTAGTCACATATATTAGTATAGTCGCTTTATATTATATTTCAACTTTCTAATGCAATTTGGTTGCATTTTGTCAACATTAAATGCATAAATATCACAATATTATATGCCTACTACATGTTTTTAGTAATTACACTTTTTGGCTATTTTGACTGACTTTTATTCATTTGACAGCTTTCTTTATTTAAGATAAATTGTTCATCTTCGTCTACTTGACAATTACATATAGTTTTTATCTCAATTTGATAATAATTAATTTTTACATGAAATCTGAGTGATTGGTCTCAAATCCAACACATTAATACTTTTTGTCATAACAATTATATATTTTTTATTTTAACTTAGATTCTTTCTAATAATGTATTTAAATCATTTAATACATTTATTTTATTTACATTACATAATATAATAATGGATCATGTCCATTCATTCACAATAAATAGTTCTTTATACTCTATTCAGAGTTACAAAACTTAGTAATTAATGACTTCATTTTGGTTGATTCTGATATTATTTGTCCCTCTTATAGTATCTTATGGTTTTTTCACTGTTATTCACTTTAATAATATATATGGGGTTTGAGTCTTAGTCATAGTCTGGTCGTTTTTCATGTTAGTAGTAACAATTATTAGACAATATTACACAATGTTTTTGGGGACTACTTGGGTTCGATACTGTTCACCTCACTTTCCACTTATGATAAATTGCTATGTAAATGATTTCCTTTATGGAACGTTCTGTAACGTTACATATGCCTCTCCGTTAAAATTGATAATTTTTGAAAAAACATATCTTTGGTTTTGATGAAATTATCATTTCTATATTAATCTTTTATTAGCTTCTTTATATTTCATTCTTTTATCTTATAATTAAATTCCTGTACTACTCCTTTAATATATTAATCCAACTCAATATTCCTATTTCGTTCTTTGTCGTATCACCTATTCCTTTCCTTTTTACCTTGATGTTAATTATTTAGTCTTTGATATAATTCCCTAACACTTCCCTAACTTTCATAGATGGTTGGGAGTCAGAGTGACTCGCTATGGCATACATTCTCTGCCCTTCCCTATCTATAACTACTGAAATCAGAGGCAACACATCCCTGTCCAGAAAATAATAATTGCACCTTTGCAACAAATAATAATAATAATAAAAAAATAAATACAATATTCAAAGATCATAGGCTCCTACACATAAATTTCCTTTCTTAAACTCTTTTGATTATTTCACAATTATATTAATATATCGTTCTCCGCAGGTAAAATTATCGTTTAAAATCATTCAATGTTAATAGCTATATTTATATTCATCATTACCTCCTTATGTAACACACTGTTTCCCCTTTTATTCATTTATCATCTCCTTTTAGTATTAATTATATGACAGTATTTCTCCTTCTTTTCTCCCCCTTAGTAATATCAATTGTTATTTGATTGTTTAATAATTCATTTAACTAATTCTGTCCTTTCCTTCTTTCCTTTCTCTCCTTCTCTAAGTACGGGTAAGCTGGTAAATATACGTTGACATGGCTATTGGAAATAAATCTATATATATATATATATATATATATATATATATATATATATTTATTCTTGCCTATGGTGGAATGTGTCCATCTCGTAATATTTTATTAATAATAATATTTATATTTACTTAATAATCTCTATCTCCTTTTTAATTATGGGTCCAGGTCCAGGTCCAGGTGGAGCAGGGCACAGCGCAGTGCGTGCCCCAGTGACGGCAGCGTCCGGGCAAGCCCGATGACTGCCTGTTGCTTGGCGAGTGCTTGGTGCGAGACTTGTCGCTGCGAGGATGGGTACCCCCTTTTTTATTTTGGCGGAGATGAAGGAGACGGGCTGTGATTGGCTGAACCGCTGACGCGATCCACCAATGGCCTGAGAGGGAAGTCTACGCGAACGCTTAGCACGGATTGGCGGGATTTGTTCGCCCACAACGGGTCGATACACTTCCGACAGCCCGGTAAGAGTCCGGTAGACTGCCTTATGGCGATACCGAGGCAGACGAGAGATTGGAGGGGCCAAGTTGCCGACTGAAGGTGGCGCTAGGCACACCTAAAGCCGGCACAACGCCCGACCCATCTGTCGGCCTGCAACGGACCGGAGATTGACTGGAAGGAAGGTGGTGAGTTACGATTGGTCGGCGCGTGGACAGATGGTGAGAGGGCAATTTTTTATTTTAAAATTACGGTGGGTCGTCGAGCAGAGCTCGAGGGCGGCGGCGTTGGACTGGTGGTGGTCCATCATCGTTATCGAGGTGTTGGAGGTGGGGAAAGTCAGAAATGAATGCTCGATGGAAGAGGTTGAACGTAAGAGTTCGCGCAAATCCATCGAGCGACGGAATCTTCAGCCCTCGCCTGATAGTATCATTTTTTACATACCAGGGAGAGCCGGAGATAAGGCGAAGGGTAAGGGCTTGGAAGGCTTCCATGCATTTAACGACGTCGGGGGCGAGTTGGGTCCAAAATGCAGGCGCTGCGTACGTAAGGACGGCTCGTAAAAAGAGCAGATAAATCGAGAGCTTCGTGCGCAACGGCAGTGGCCCTCGAGGCGATAGGAACGGGTACAGTTTGGCTTTGACGCCTCGGGCGCGCTGGAGCACTGTGGACACGTGAGCTCTGAAGCATAGGCGTCGATCAAGAGTGACGCCCAAGTACTTCACAGTACGTTGCCAAGCGATTGGGCTCCCTTCAAGGGAGAGGGTCTGCCATCGGGAAGTGAGCTGACGGGAGAAGGCAATCGCCTCGGATTTCTCCGTATTGATCGCCACCCGCCATTTCCTTAGCCAGGCCGGAAGTACTGCGAGCTGGCGCTGCACCACGTCAGTCGCAAAACGAAGGTTTGCAGAACTGGTGTGGTACATCGCATCGTCCGCATAGAGAGAGAGCGTGACTCCAGGCAATACTGGCAGGTCGTTCGTGTACACTAGGTACAGAACGGGGCCGAGGACAGATCCTTGAGGGACGCCAGCGGCGACAGGGCGGACAGAAGAGTACGTCCCGTCGACGCAGATCCTAAATTTGCGGTCGCAGAGATACGATCGCATCAGATGTACAAATGAGGCAGGGAGAGGGGAGGTGGCTAGTTTATAGAGAAGGCCTTCGTGCCAGACTTTGTCGAAGGCCTTGCTCACGTCCAGAAGGACGGCGACAGTTTGGTGGTTCCTGTTGATGGCGTCAGTGAGTTGCGTGACAACTCGGACAAGTTGAAGAGTGGTCGAATGCTACCTGCGGAAGCCGAACTGTTCCTGCCGGATGAAATTATCCAGCAGGGGAGTAATTCGGCGATGCAGGAGGTGCTCGAACACCTTCGATAAGACTGGCAAAAGAGAGATTGGTCGATGATTCTCCGGGAGTGTACACAGCTTGCGAGCCTTCGGCAACATGATGACTTTGGCTCGTTTCCAAGGGCTGGGATAGTAATGGAGCCGGAGACATCCATTGAACAGCACGTGGATGAGTGAAACGAGACTTGCTGGGGCGTTGAGTAGGGCCGCTGCACCAATACGGTCCTCGCCGGGCGGCCGCTTGGGGCGCAGTCGACTAATGGCCGTTTCCACTTCAGCCTCGTCGAACGGGTCAATTGGGTCTGCGGGAGGGCGGGAAAAATAGCCAGATAGGAAGTCTGCGACCGCTGCCGAGTGGCCGGGGTCGTAGACGCCTCTGTGAACGGTAAATTGTTCCTCCATGGTATCGGCAAAGACTTCTGCTTTGTCGGCCGCGGAGTACACAATCCCGTTCGGTGATCGTAGGGGGTAGCGGGTCCTTTTCTCGCCAGTGAGTCGGCTCGCAGCCCGAAAAACGGACTGGGGCGTGACTTCCAGAGACTCAAGATAGGAGTCCCATCGATGAGCAGTGGCATCAAGCAGAAGCTGCTTGACAAGGTCTGATTGGGCGTTCAGCCTGCGTTTTGCGGCAGGGTCCCGGGTTTGTTGCCATCGCCGGCGGAGCTGGCGCCGTTTGCGGATGGCCAGAATCACCTCTTCAGGTAACTGCGACCGTCTGTTGGGCGCAGGGACGTTATAGGTGTGTTTGTCCATGGCGGACGTGACGACTTCTTGAAGATAGTCGGCCAAGCGGTCTACATCATCCGGGTGGAGATGTCGACCTGGGGGTCAGATGGTACTGTTCGACCCAGTTCATCGTGGAACGATCGCCAGTTGACTCTCGTTAAACGATGGGGAGGCTGAAGAGGTGTGTCCAGCGTGGGCCGAACAGTGAGTATTACCGGGTCGTGATCAGACGAGAGGTCTGACACGGCTTCGATAGCGATAGGATAGGCCACGTCTTTGACAACAGCAATGTCAAGGACGTCAGGTAGTCCCCTTCCATTGGGGATATAGGTCGGTGATCTAGGACCAAGAGCGTTCACATGTGGATGACGTTGAACGTATTGGTACAGAGAGCGGCCGTATGGGTTTGAGACACGGCTGTTCCACAGGGGATGCTTACTATTAAAGTCTCCGGCTGCGATGGTTGGTAGAGGGTCTTCTAATAGAGCGTCCCATTCATCCTCGTCGGGCGGTGGTCCACCTCGAGGGGGGAGGTAGACTGAAACCAGTCGAACCTCCCGATCCCCGATGCAGAGAGCAACCGCCGTCGTCTCCAAGCGACGAGTCGCCGGAGGCGGCAGGGGGCGGTGGGCGATGCGCCTGTGAACCAGAATGGCTGTGCCGCCAGATGCGTACAGCCGGTTCTGGCCAGGCCGGTCTGTGCGATACGTCGTGTACGCCGGAAGCTGGAACGAGTGTGCAGGAATTAAGTGGGTTTGTTTAGGAGTATGACGTCTATGTCATATTCGGTGACGAAGGCGGCCAATTCGGCACGGCGAGATAGAACACCACATGCGTTCCAAGCCACCAGCCGAAAGGGCCTAGCCATCGAGAGGGATAAGCGAGGTCACGGAGGTGAGGACGATAACGAGCAAGGACTGGACATCCTTGGCAGCAAGAAATTGTGGGATCAAGGCGTTGATCCTAGCGCGCACGCGGTCGGCGAATGTCACGTCCGAGGACGCGGCAGACGCCGGTGCCGCCTGAGGCTTGGGCGCCGGGTGCTTGAACATGATGCCATTCTGGGCGGGGGCCTTTTATTTCGGCTGCCTAGGATCTCGGACATCTGGAGTAGATGGTGGCTGAGGTGCAGCGGGCGTGTGCTGCGAGGAAGCGGGGGGCGACGGTTTGGTCTTTTTCTTGGACGGCGCAGCAGGTTTTGGCTGCTGGGCCGCGGGTTGTGCGGCAGGCTGAGAAGCAGCTGCAGCCGCATAGCTGGGCGCCCCGGTAGACGCCGGACGAGCTGGGGCAGGCGCAAGTGCCGGTGCCGCAGCGGGGATAGGTGCCGCCGAGGCGGCAGGCCTTGATGCTTGGGGCCTAGCTGGAGGCGCAGGAGCGCGCTGCTGCGAGGACTTTGAAAGCTTCTTCAAACAGCGGGTGGGATGGTGGCAAAATGCCGATGAGTGGCCGTACCGCTGGCAGTTGTAACACTGCTTCGGTCCGGCTTGGGCTTCGAAGGCTTCCACCCTAACCTTCAGAAAGAACAACATATTGATGTCGTAGATGGCCTGGTAATCACCTACCTTTCGTATCTTAACCAGGAACGCATTGCGCGCTAGTTTCTTGCCGGGGGAGAAGAGAGGCGTGACACTGTGGACTCGAAAGCCCAGACTAACTAGTTCATTAGAGATGAACTCAGGCGAGGTATCTGCTGGGATACCGATAATTTGTACCTTTAATTCCTTCTCCTCCGGCAAGGCAAAGGTGTGGTACGGGATACCCGCGTCCGTGAGGAACTTCTGCGCTACTCGGAAGCTCTCCACGGTCGTGGGGTTAAGGCGGATGAAGTTGTCACCTTGGACCGAAGCAGTCAAGGTGCCAGAGGGAGTGCACCGGTGTATACGCCGCATGAAATTAGCCCATTCCGGAGGTCGGGCGAAAATCAGAGGCGGGATACGCCGGGGCTGGTCGGGTTGTTGTTGGGAGGCCAAGGTAGATTGCCCCGCGGTTGAGCCACGACGCGAAGTTCGACCAGAGTCCGTGGAGGTGGCACTGACACGCCGTTTCCGGCTGACAGACTGCCATGCACCATCGGTGTCCATGGCCGAGTCCGCGTCGTGATTTTCCCGCGACGAGGTAGGTGTAGAAGGGCCATCCGGGAGAGGTTGCGCCAGGGCGCTAGCAGGGATTGAGAGGTCCTGAGAAGGACCGACGGAGACAGGTTGGCCCTGAGAAGGGCCGACGGAAGATGGGTTGCGGGCAGCCATCGGCGAGGCGAAGCCTACGCCTTAGGCGGAACGGAACTAAGGACTACGACCAAGCACTACGGTAAGCAAAATACAAAAAGCAGATCACTTACCAACAAGCTCCAGGCAGCAGCGGAACAAACACGAAACACTGAACGGCACAAGAAACACAACACTGCACTGAAACACTGCACTGCACTATTATTTTCTTGAGTAGATGTAACACTGGCACTAAACTGTAACTATTGCACGGAACGGTAAAACTGAGTAAAGCCGGAAACTGAACACACTTGGAAACAGACAACTTCCCATGAAGAGAGAGCTCCCAGGAGATGTTCACTCTTCCAATCGCAGGGCTGTTATAATTATGGGTCCAGTGGTCCAGTGGTGTACGGAGCAGCAGCTAGTCGTGCTCCGGTGGTCGCAGTGTCCGGGTGATACCCGATGACTGCATGTTGCCTTGCTGTTACCTTGGCTAGCGATCTCGCGCTTTCAAAGGAATGGAACCTCCATCAATTTTATTTTGGAGGGACAGGATGTTACGATTTTACTTGGACCCTGGGACCTCGAAGAGACCCGTGACGGCAGAATGGGGGAGACCTCGAAGACTTTTCGCGTGAGAAGCAGGAATTACCCTCCCACAACGGGTAGGGCGCCCCTAGCCGCTCAGGAAAAGTCGCCGAGGGCTGCCAGGCGGCAATGTCGGCGCACGGGAGAGAGCGTAGGAGGAGGCAGCGTCCACCAGAGGTGGCACTAGGCACACCTAGGGCGAGCGCAGACCCCCCTCCAATCTGTCGCCGAGCGCCAGCACGGACAAGAGAAAGAAGGAAGGAGGAGGAGCGTGAATACTCAAGGTCGGGGGGGATTGGGCAGATGTTCTGTAAGTGCTTATGGGGGTCGTCGAGCAATGCTCGGGGGCGTTTGTGTCGTCTAGCTGGTGGGCCGACATCTGTGCTTAGTCGACGGATGTGAGGATGGGTCTCGGACATAGGCTCGGGAGAATAGTTTGAGGGCTAGGGACCGAACGAATTCGGTAAGTGAAGGAACCTTCAACCCTCGCCTGATGGCATCATTTCTGACAAACCAGGGAGATTTGGAGATGTAGCGGAGGGTTCGGGATTGGAAAGCTTCCAAACGGGCGACAACGGATGGGCTGAGTAGTACCCAAAAGGCGGGGGCTGCGTAAGTCAGGATTGCCCTAAGAAAGAGCAAGTAGATGGTGAGTTTAGTGCGCACAGGCACTGAACCCCGATGAGAGAGAAAGGGAAATAGTTTTGCTCTGACGCCTCTGGCGCGCTGGATACTCAGAGAGACATGAGGTGCAAAGCTTAGGCGTCGGTCAAGAGTGACGCCCAAGTACTTTACAGTCCGTTTCCACTCGATTCAAGGGCTCCCTTCAAGGGAGAGGGACTGGCAGCGGGAAGTTAATTTATGAGAAAAGGCGATCGCCTCGGATTTCTCCGCATTGACCGCCATCCTCCACTTCCGTAGCCAGTCCGGAAGTACGGCGAGCTGACGTTGCACCAGGCCAGCCGCGAAATCAAGACTCGCTGAGCTGGCGTGGTACATAGCGTCATCCGCATAGAGCGAGAGAGTGACTCCAGGCTGAACAGGCAGGTCGTTCGTGTACACGAGGTACAGAACGGGGCCAAGGACAGATCCTTGAGGTACGCCTGCGGCGACTGGTCGGACGGATGAGTACGACCCATCGACGCATACGCTAAAGATACGATCGCACAAGTACGACCGGAGAAAATGAACGAATGAGGCAGGGAGGGGGGAGTGGGCCAGTTTCTAGAGAAGGCCTTCGTGCCAGACTCGATCGAAGGCCTTACTCACGTCGAGCAATACAGCGACAGAGGATAGATGCTTGTTGTAGGCGTCCGTCAAATGGGTAACAACCCGGACGAGTTGAAGGGTCGTCGAGTGCTCTCTGCGAAAGCCGAACTGCTCCTGCCGAATGAAACCATCCAGCAGAGGCGCGTACCGACCGTGCAGGAGGCGCTCGAGTACCTTCGATATGACTGGCAACAGTGAGATGGGTCGATGGTTTGAGGGGTCAATACGCAGCTTGCGAGGCTTGGGGATCATGATGATTTTCGCACGCTTCCACAGGCTGGGGAAGTAATGAAGCCGGAGACATCCATTGAACAGCTCGTGGACCAAGTTGATGAGGCTAGGGGGAGAGATAATTATGGGCACACACAACTGGGGGTTGCGCGGCCCGCGCGAAGCGCGGGTCGCGAGTAGTACAGTGTCCCGAGTCTCAGAAAGGACTCCTGCCACTGGGTCTGGTTGAGTTCAATATATACTTTTTATCTACTTATGGGGGGGGGGGTCTGAAGCGACCTGCGATTGGTGGATTATACCACCGGGACTAGCAAACGAGGTCGCTTCCAGGACTCACCTGGTCGCGGGGTGTATTTACCAAGTCCGGCAATGAGGGAATTGTGGGTCACTCTGTCGGAACGAACATAGAATCGTCGCGCCAGGCGTCTCACGGTGTCATCAAGAGAGCGGACACCGAGTCCTCTCCTCAAAAGACGAGAAGAGTACCTCCGGGGGACTTTGCACGCGAGCTTCAGTCCCCGGTCGAGTACGCGCTGGAGCGTGATTCTATGACCACGAGCCAGGTATCCCCAAACAGGACAGGCGTAGGTAATCACCGGCAACACGTACGTGTTGACTATGAGCTTACCTAGCCGGGGGGTCATTGCCGGATTAGATAGCACGGGCCAGAGTCTACTGAGTTGCGCCGAAGCGCGTTGTCTGATGTAATTTGCATGGGTTCGCCAGGTGAGTCGGGAATCCACGTGGAGCCCGAGGTACTTGACGCTGTTGGTCCAGGGCACCTCGACGGGGCCTACTTTAAGCGGCCGAGGCCGCTTGCGTTTTCGCGAGAATATTACCGCGGCGCTCTTGGAAGCGTTAACGGCAACTTTCCAGTCATCGGTCCACCCGACATACGCGTCGAGTTGGCGCTGGAGCTTAACTGCCGCATAACTCGCGTTCGGCTCTGAGGCAAAAGCCGCAGTGTCGTCGGCGAACAGCGACAATTTCACTCCAGGAACTCGGGGCGTGTCGTTGACAAACAACGAGAACAGGAGAGGCCCAAGGACACTTCCCTGAGGGACGCCAGCGGTAATACGCCTCTCCGAAGAGAGAGCGTGGTCTACTCTCACTCGGAAGCTACGGTCTCGCAGAAAGCTGCCGATCAAGTGAACGTAGCAGTCTGGGAGAAGGACTTCCGTTAGTTTGTAAAGGACACCCTCGTGCCACACGCGGTCAAAGGCTTTCTCTACGTCTAGGAAGATCGCAGCCGTCTGTTTGCCCTGGCAGCCAGCCTCGGTTATGCATTCCACGAGTCTCATCAGCTGATGAGTCGAGGAGTGCAGCTCACGAAAGCCGAACTGTTCGGGGATCAGCACGTCTAGTCTTTCTAGATGGTCGCGGATCCTACGCTGGATCAGACGCTCAAAATCCTTGGACGTCGCGGACAAGAGGCTGATGGGCCTGAGGTTCTCCACTCGAGAAGAATTCTTTCCCGGCTTGGGTATCACGATGACGGTAGCCGTTTTCCATTTCACCGGAAAATAGGCCAATCTGAGGCATGAATTGAACAGGTCAGTGAGGAACTGGGTTCCTCGCTCCGGAAGGCGATGGAGGGCGGAATTCATGACTCCGTCCGGGCCAGGCGCCTTCCGGGGCTTGAGCTGAACAATCCTCTCAGAGACCTCCTCCGGGGAGATGGGCTCCGGCTGGACTGTGATATCGGCCGAAAGAAAGCGCTCTACCTCGCGGCAGATTTGCTCAGTGAAGGCCGGGTTCTTGGATGGGTTGGGAGCGAACTGACGCTCTAAACTGTCAGCCAAGAACTCTGCCTTTTCGAGGGGGCGGCCAAGGGGTTGACCGCCGGGTCCGGCCAGTGCGGGGAGAGGCGCGCGTTTGCGCTTTCCCGTTAGGGCACTGGGAATCCGCCAGACATTACGGTCCTCTGCAGGGCCATCCATCTGTGTGACAGCTAGCTCCCAGTTGCGTCTACGGAACGCCAGCATGTCGCGACGCAACTTGCCGGACGCTCTGTTGAACGCAGCCTTGTCGGCCGGGTCACGAGTCCTCTGCCAGCGTCTCCGGAGGCGATTCCTCTCGCAAGCGAGCTGAGACACCTCTTCGGGGATCCGCTGATAGTCGGGCGTGAGCCCCGGCTTCATCCGGGAGGACACGTCAACCGCCGAGACTACGGCTGTGTCGAATACGGCAACTGCCTCATCGACATGCTGGGTAGTGTCGAGCGGGATATGCTCTGGTAGGCGGCGACTGAACGCCGGGCCAAAGCGGTCCCACTCGATTACCCGCCGCTCGTCGCGGACGGTGGCGTGCTGGGTAGCTATATGTACACTGATAGGGCAGTGGTCCGAGGACAGTTCCGAAATGACGGAGACGTGGACCGGGCAATAAACGCCCCTGACCGCGGCAATGTCCAGTACGTCAGGGCGGGAGTTAGCCCTAGAGGGATAGTACGTAGGCCCGGTAGGACCCATGACTGTGACCCGAGCCGCATCAGCATACCTGCGTAAGCGGGTCCCGTTTGGGTTCGCCAAGCGGCTCCCCCAATCGGGGTGCTTACAGTTCAGGTCGCCCGCCAGGACTACCCTCCTGTGTGCTCCAAAGACGGCCTCCAGATCGTTCGACAGGAGCTCCGTGTGTGGAGGCTTGTAGGCGGAAACCACGAGTAGACCGCCGAGAGCACCATGGAGCTCGACCGCGGTGCACTCGTGGTTCCGCCGCTGAGGCAGGACAACGCGGTGATGGCGAAGACTCGCCTTCACCGCGATGGCTGTGCCCCCTCCTGCGCGACCCGACCGGTCATCCCGGTGGCACACGTAGTTGGGTAGTCGGAAACGACGATGCGGGGTCAGGTGCGTCTCGCCAAGAAGAAGCACGTCGGGCTTGTGACGGGCAACGAACTCTAAGAGCTCAGAATGCCGGGAAGCGAGGCCGTTGGCGTTCCACGCCACGAGCTCGAGGTCTCGCTTGAGGGATTGCCGTGGTTGTCCGTTCATAACAGACCTGTTACACGGTAGGCTTCCACCAAGAGGAGGAACTTGTCCTGGGGCGAGGCTGTTGCCAAGCGTTCCTTGATTTTAAGGAAAGTCTGGGCCACTTTCTGCAAGTCGTAGCTTGCCAGAAAGTCTGAAACGACGGCGAGATCATCGAAAGATGAGGCCGGGGGAGAACGCTTGGCGGCAGCTGCATAGCTGCGGCGGGGCGAGACGGTGGAAGCCTTGGGGGCTGGTACTGGAGCGGGTGGCCGCTCTGGCTTTTGGAGGACGGGCTTGGCTCCAGTGGCAGGTGGTTTAGGCTGGCCCGTGTTCTTGGCCTGGTTCCTAACTTTTTTGCCCGATCTGGGGAATCTAGGCTTGGGTGGCGGCGGCAATGGAGGATCAATTTCCTCGTTGTCCGGCAGCGGGACTTGTGTGTAGTGGGGTATTTCGCGTTCCGGTTCCGGGGGCGAGATGGTGGGTTTGGCCTTTGGAGCTGCGCTCGGGCTCACTGTACTGCTGGGTTTCGGAACCGGAGCAGACCTAGGGGCTGGTTTCCGGACCACAGGTTCAGCGGCTTTGGCCGGTTTGACTGGCTGTCTAACATCATGTCGAGGCTTAGGCTGGACGGGTTTCTTCAACTTGTCCAGCTGCTCGCTATAGACTGGGCAGCGCCTGTTATTAGCAGCATGGGCGCCGCCGCAGTTTATACAATATCGGTGGTTGTCCGGGACAGCGTAGGCCTGCGTCAAGTGGTCATTTCCACAGCGGACACAGGTCGGCGCGTTCCGACAACCGAAGCTGCTGTGGCCGAACCGCTGGCACCTGTGGCACTGGGAAAGTCGCCCGGTCTGGCGGCAGGGCTCTACGCTCACGCAGAGCCCGAAAAGCCGTTTTAAATCTAATAAGGCCTGGGAGGATTCGCCCTTCTCTGCCCGGAGTCTTATTAGGGGGAGTGGGCGACGCGAGCCATAAGTGGTGTACAGCCGAGAGGCTCCCACAACCTTATAACCCGCGTCGCACAGTTCGTCAGCGACGACCTGCGGATCCGCCTGTATGTCCAGGCCCCGAAGGACGAGGGCTACAGGCTTGGTTCGGTTCATAGTGTAAGTGTGGAACTGGAACGATTCACGTTCCAGCCACTGGACCACTCCGAAGTGCTCCGATGCGCTGCGGCAGGTAACGCGCACAGTCTCGCTCGCAAGGAGCTTGACAGATGCGTTATCTGCCAGCGCAACGGTCTTACGGAGTCGGCGAACGAAGCCGATCACGTCCCTGACGTTCGTAACGAACACCGGCGGGACCCTTCCTTCGGAGGTGCGACTAGGCGCAACCTCAGCGGAGGCTTGGAGTGCCGCCGAGTCCGTGGCCGAACTCAAGGAGGTCAGGGAGGGAGACTTTCGCGGCTTGCCACCGCGCCCTACTGCCACCCAGTCGGTGGAAGCCGAGGTCTCCATATCTGGGGAGTCAGACTCCGGCAGAGGATTTGGGCTGCTTGGCCTACTAGCGGCCGTGCAGCCGGAAGGTCCGGCCTTAGCGGGCTTGGTCGGCCCTAATAAGGACCGATTTTTCTCACGTACTTGCGCGGGTTCAGCAGGGCTTCCCGCGCAAGTCGTAGGGTTCCCGGCTGACCCAAGTGGCCGGCCGGGGGGCTCGATGCTGCCGCACAGTGCTCTAGGGACACTAACAGCGGGGCTACTGCCGACTAACTCGGCTCTTTGTCCAGCGGGTACCCGGGGGCCGAACTGTGACACCGTCACAGTGGCGGCGCAACCCGCATCTCTATTTGTCAGTCCTACTCTCGGACTCCCCGGGTTTCGCTGGACAGCGCTACCTAACGCACTTACCGGCACTGCACGGCAGGTCCCAGTTGTGTGCTGCTGCTTCTTGTCTTCGTCTTGCTGGCAAGACGGCTGGTCCACTTCCATCGCTTGGTGTTGTCGCTGGCGATGTGGCGAGTGTTTCTCCTTCCCCGGCGGCTTCTTCTTAGCCGCCTCCGTTGACTGCTGAGATAGCCTCTTCATGGCAGATGCGTAGAGGACGAGGCGTTCCTCTTCTGCGTTGTTCTAATGCTGCGATGTTACCACTTCGAGAGCAAGCTGTCGAATGTCACCCCATAATTATGGGCAAGTTAGAAAATTCACGTTAACATGTTTTTAGTCATGGTACCTTCTCAATGATGCTGTATTTGACTTGTGTTTTTGGTCATGGTACTTGCTCACTGATTATTTGACTTGTGATTTTTAATCATGGTACGTTTTCGAGTCTACCTAGAGCATTTGCCCGGGTAGGCTGTGTTGATCGGCACTTAAACTTCAACGCCCACGTGACCTCAACCCTCAACTTGGCTCGTGGCGTCAGAGCCAAACTATCACCTATGCTTTCGCGGAACAGCTGCCTGGCTGTCCGTACCAAACTTACATTGTATCTACTGTTCCTCCGAACAGTACTCACTTACGCGGTACCCGCCTGGTGGCCTCTCCTGTCGGCCACCAACAGGCATAGGCTGACTACATTTCAGAACTGGACCCTACGCTCCCTCACGGGGTCCCCGTGGTATGTGCGAAATACCGCCATACATCGGGGTCTCGGTGTTCCCACCTTAGAGGTCTTCGTCTGGTCCCTGGCAACGAATTTGTTCGCCAAGGCAGGCGAGTCCTCTTACCCGCACCTCCGAAGGCTTAACAGCATGGAGAATGCTCCGCCTCCTCGCCGCGTCAGGCGCCCTAGGGCGCTGCTAGACGACCCCCCCTAAGTTCATCACATGAACCCCCAGAAACGAATCCCCCCAACCTTCTGGAAATCTGAACCGATCACCATCAATCACCACCTGCGCCTGCCGAAACTGTAGTCAATCATGCTGCGGCGGATTGAATGGATAGATTTATTGCCAGCATCGGCTTTGCCGATTCGGCAGGGCCTCGATCCGGGACATGGGATCTCGCGAGGTTGTGCAAATGCCTCCTTGCGAAAGCCGACTGCCCCGGTGACAAGTTCCGCCGACTCGGCCGCTGCCTTCGGGCGGACGAGCCTCTTGTATTCGCCGGCGCGTTTCTGAGTTTCCGTGGGCTATGTCCCGGCGACCAATGAGACGCGACCAGGCGTTGCGATTGGCTGAAGCCTTGATCACGATTAAGTTCCCCGCCAGCACCTGCTTTGTTGATTTGGTAAGGTAATGACCTGAGACATGAGCTCCCGCGAGGTTGTGCAAGTGCCTTCCTTGCGAAAGCTGGCTGTCTCGGTGACATTACCCACCATTTCGGCCGACGCCCTAGGGCGCTCGAGCTTCTTGTCCTCGCCAGTGTGTCACCCCGTTCCCAAAGGTTAGCCTGAGGGGACCATGGTGTCGCGCCTTGGCCGGACAATTGGCTGAAGCAAAGCACTAGCTTGCCACCGTGGTGGCCATGTTAATTTATCATGGACCCGCGGACTGCACCTTAACATCCTTGAGCAGAGCAAACGACCGCGCTGAACTGTTGGCACCTGGCGTTCATCAGGCTTAGGCCTGGACAACGCACACAAATTAGGGCGCAAGACGCCCGTGCATCCATCCATCCATCCATCCATCCATCGGTAGGCTGTGTCTGTTTCTGCTCTGCAGAATTTTCTTAATTTCTGAGGAAATATTGTGTTTATAAAATTATCATCATCACCATTGTCTTCAGCATCATCAGATTCATCGCATCAACAGTGCAAAACAGTTTTTATTTAGCTTGTGCGGGAGTGTTTTTGTTTCCGAGTGCTGTGCGGTCTGTGTCGTGTTCAATTGTGCCTGTGGATAGTTTTCAGTGTCTGGTGATCCCTCAATCCTAGACCTGCGTAGACGTTCATTTCGGCTTGTCCGAAATGGCGTCGAATACGCCCCCGAATCCTCTGCCGGCGCCGCTTGTTTCCTTAATGGAAACTTGCTCAACCGGCTTCCGTTCAACTCCACTTCCTCACGACAGTGAAAGGGATTGTGAAAGTGACAATAGTGCGGTCGATATGTGTAGTGTTGGGTCGGGGGACGGACAGTTCTCGCTTGTGGAGGGCAAATCTGCCAAACGCAAGCGAAAACTGGCCCAAACTCCGCCGCCCGCCTCAGCTGCAGATCTGCCGTCTAATCATGGTAACAGCGGCACTCAGCGCGTGCAACGTGAGTATCCAGCTACTACCCAAACTGTGTCTTCCCCACGAATTCCTCCCATTGTAATTCCTGATAATAGGAATTATTCTGAACTTTTACGTTCCATATCCCGAGCTCTCCCTTCGGTCAAGGTCGAGGCGAGGTGCCAAGGCGCCTCGCTACAGCTGGCGACCGCTACGATCCCAGACTTCCGCTCTGTTCAGTCATTCCTGACAGAGCGTAAGATTTCTTTTCATACTTTTGGCCTCCCGTCAGAGCGAGAAATCAAGGTCGTTCTGTCGGGAATTCCTTCCTTTACAGATACTGATGCCATCAGGCAGGAACTTGTTGCGCTCGGCTATGCGCCGACCGCGGTAAGCGTCCTGCATGTTGGCAAAGGTGATGACCGCCGACCTGTTAACAGCTTTCTTGTAAAATTACTGAAAGTAGGCCCTTTCGAGGAGATTTACACTCTCCAGAATCTTCTGCACCAACGGGTGCAAGTCCGAACATTTGACCGGCGGCCCGGCCCCTCGCAGTGTTTCAACTGCCAGAGGTTCGGCCACAGCAGTCTTTTCTGTCATCAGCCCCCGCGTTGCGTGCGTTGTGCTGAGTCTCATCGTGGCTGTGATAAGCCTACGACGGGGTACACAGCTAAATGCTGCAACTGCAAAGGAGCCCATCCGGCTAATTACCGAGGCTGCCCTAACTTTATCGCCGCCATGAAACCGCAGCGACCTCCTGTGCGCCCTGGCGCGCAGGCAGGCCGTGTAGCTGGTCCTGGCCCTAACCGGCGAGCGGCTTTCCCGCCTCTCACTGGTTCATCTGCCAAGGTCCCGGCAGCAACTCCGGTTGCTTCCGGTGCCGCTGTCTCGCCTGCAGTCGTCGCTTCGGCGCCGCCTGCAGCGGCCTCAACCCCGGCCCCTACCGGAGCGCCCGCACCTTCCTACGCGGCCATGGCCGGTAAATCAGCCCCGCCTCCAGCCCGATCGGGCAAATCCAAGCGCTCTCGTCGTCGCCGGAACTCCGCCGGCCGACCTACATCGTCACAGGTTCCACCTGTACCCTCTCCGCGGGCTCGACCCGCCCCCAGTCATCGTCCTCAACCTCCCAGTGAGCAGTCTACTACTCAGTCCACCAGCCCAGCGTCATCTGCTACCCCTGTCGAGGCCAGTCAGGCTTGTCCTCCTGAATCCCGGGAATCTTCTCGGGCTTCGGCGGATCCCCTGACTGCCTGGGCAGACAATCTTGTTGCGTCTATCAGGACTGCTCGCGACACCACCACCGTGCTTGCCCTGGTTTTCCAATCATTAGCTGCCCTCTTTCCTGTACTTCCCTTAAATGGCTAATAGCCTGAGGATCGTTGCGTGGAACGCCTTCGGGCTACTCCCCAGGCGATCTGAACTGATGACTTTCGTGACGGAGTATGATGTTGATAACATACTTCTTTCCGAGACTCATCTGGCTCATTACCACTCGTTTTCCCTTCCTGCCTACGTCTGTTATCGTCAGGATCGTCCCCTACGGCCTCGTTGTCCCCCCTCGGGGGGCACAGCTGTCTTAGTCCACAGGCGGATATCCCACAGGCTTTTGCCTCCTCTAGATACATCTATTATTGAAGGCTGCGCGGTGGCGGTGGACGCCGGCGGATCGGAGCTGCGCGTTGTTTCTGCGTACCTCCGGCCTGGCCGGTGAACTCCGCCACCGCCCCAGGAGTGGGACGCTCTCCTCGACCACCCCCTCTCAACCATTGTAGCCGGCTACTTAAACGCCAAACACCCTTCATGGAACAGCCGCGTTGTCAACGCCTATGAAAATTCTCTGTTCCGGTTCGTCTCTGGCGGTCCGGCACTTAATGTCACCGGCCCTGAAGACCCTACCTACTTCCCCTTTCACGGCCATCGGCCGGACGTTCTTGACATAGTAGTTGTCAAGAACGTTGTCCGCAACATCGAGGTCTCGTCTGTGTCGGACCTTTCGTCCGATCACAATCCCCTTGTTATAACTGTTCGAGAGCTGTCGGCGTCACCCCGACTTCCCGCTCAGATTGTTAGGAGAGTCAACTGGCGATCCTATCATGATGAGCTCTCTCGAAGGTTACCATCTCTCCCGGCGGACCCAATCGTCACTCGTGACGATCTGGATATCCGCGCCACAAATCTTCAGGAATTGGTCCAAGGTGTCATGGATCGACACACCTACGCACTCGAGGTGAATCATCGTAAATCGGCCTTACCTGCGGAAGTACTCCACGCCATCTGGCTACGGCGCCAGCTCCGCCGCAGATGGCAAAGAACCCGTGACCCAGTCGTTAAGCCACGATTTCAACAACAGTCCCTTTACGTCCAGCAGCTACTGCGGGACGTAAACTCTGATCGATGGGACTCATACCTTGAGTCTCTTGAAGTCGACCACGCCTCCGTCTAGAGAGCGGTGAGTAGACTGACCCGCGAGAAGAGAACTCGCAACCCGCTGGAAACCCCGAACGGGGTTGTGTCTTCATCAGAAGGCAAGGCTGAGGTCTTCGCCGACTGCATGGAGTCGCAATTTACCGTTCATCGAGGCGTTTCGGACCCTGCCCACTCGGCAGAAGTCCGGGACTTCCTATCTGGTTATTTTTCTCGCCCTACCGCTGGCCCAGACCTCCCGTTCGACAGAGACGAACTCGTTTCGTCTGTCTGTCGACTAAACCGTCGTCGCGCCCCCGGTCCTGACCGGATCGGGGCCGCTGCATTACAATATCTCCCGGCCTCATGCGTTGACCTCGTTCTCGAGCTGTTCAACTCTTGTCTCCGGCTACAGTACTTTCCCCGCCTGTGGAAAAATGCCAACATCGTAATGGTTCCTATACCCCGCAAGCCGCGCATGCTTCCTGAAAGCTATCGGCCAATATCTCTCTTGCCAGTTATCTCGAAGGAGTTCGAGCGGCTCCTGCTGGCACGCATCTCGCCGTTGTTGGATAATTTTATCCGCAACGAACAGTTCGGGTTTCGCAGAGAGCACTCGACCACGCTTCAACTAGTCCGCGTGGTAACGCAACTCTCTGACGCCACCAACAGGCGAGCGGCTACGGCCGCCGCACTGCTGGACGTGAGCAAGGCTTTCGACAAAGTCTGGCACGAAGGTCTTCTCTTCAAACTAGCTAACTCCCCCTTACCATCGTCCATAGTGTTTTTCCTCCGGTCGTATCTCAGCGACCGAACCTTCAGGGTGAGCGTCGACGGAACCTGCTCTGCAGTTCGTCCTGTCGCCGCCGGCGTACCTCAGGGATCTGTCCTAGACCCTGTTCTGTACCTCGTGTACACGTACGACCTGCCTGTTTTGCCCGGAGTCACGTTGTCTTTGTTCGCTGACGATGCAATGTATCATTACAGCTCTGTGTCCCCGCGTTTTGCGAGTACACAGTTGCAGCGTCAGTTGGACCAGCTTCCGGACTGGCTACGGAAATGGCGGGTGACGATCAATACGGAGAAATCCGAGGCGATCTGTTTCACTCGTAAGTCCATCTCCCGATGCCAGCCCCTCTCCCTGGAAGGGAGGCCTATCGCCTACAAAGAGTCGGTGAAGTATCTAGGCGTTCGGCTAGATCGTCGCCTTTGCTTCAACAACCACGTGACGGACACCCTTGCCAAGGCTCGCGGCGTCCGAGCCAAACTTTACCCATACCTCGCGTGCCGCAGCCCCCTGGCGCTGCGCACGAAAGTTACCCTCTATCTATTGTTTCTCCGGTCTGTATTGACCTATGCGGCACCTGTATGGTGGTCACTTGCCTCCGCCACCAACAGGCATAGGCTGAAAAGTTTCCAATCCAGAACCCTCCGTTCCTTGTCGGGATCTCTTTGGTTTGTTAGAAACAGTGTAATTCGAGGAGATCTACGAGTTCCTGCTCTCTCAGCCTTTGTCTGGTCATTAGCTGCGACTCTCTTTGCCGCAGCTGAGACCTCTTCCTTCCCTTACCTCAGAACCATCAGCACCACGCAACCACCTCCCCCTGTCTGGGTCAAACGCCCTCGGGCGATTCTCGACGACCCGCCATAACTTTAAGTAAACTTAAACGTCATTTAACTTGTATATTCACTATCTGCCCATGCCCCAGAAACTACCTGTAAAGCTGCTTCCTTCCTCCCTTCCTAGTATGCCGACCGCGCTGAATGCTGCTGCTACGCGCTATCACTGGCACGGAGGCTCTCTGCCTCGCGGGGAGCGACCGACGCCTCACGGCGTCTGCACGCGGGACTGGAAACGGGCGACATCTGTCACCTGAACCCGTCCTTGCGGCAGTGCCCACTGATTGCTGATATTTTAAAATAAATAAAAATTTGAAAACCTTTCTCCCCCGCCTTCTCAGATAACTGGTTGGCGGTTGTCCATTCCTGTTTTTAGGCACCTGTCGAATGAACCAGAACCAAGTGTATCCTCAGGCAGCCATTGGGCTCGACCCAGATGCTGCAGTCATGCACCGGGTGCAAAGACGCCCCGCTACTATGATGCTACATGATGCTACATGATGCTACATGGTACTTTTTCAATGATGTTTGGTTATACGTACCTTTTACTTTGTTATTGCCAGCATCGCTTTGCCGATTCGGCAGGGCCTTGATCCGGGACATGGGCTCTCGCGAGGTTGTGCAAATGCCTTCCTTGCGAAAGCCGACTGCCCCGGTGATAAGTTCCGTCGACTCGGCCGCTGCCTTCGGGCGGACGAGCCTCTTGTATTCGCCAGCGCGTCTCTAAGTTTCCGTGGGCTATGTCCCGGAGACCAATGAGACGCGACCAGGCGTTGCGATTGGCTGAAGCCTTGATCACGACTAAGATCCCCGTCAGCACCTGCTTTGTTAATTTGGCAGGGTAATGACCTGAGACATGAGCTCCCGCGAGGTTGTGCAAGTGCCTTCCTTGCGAAAGCTGGCTGTCTCAGTGACATTACCTACCATTTCGGCCGACGCCCTAGGGCGCTCGAGTTTCTTGTCCTCGCCAGTGCGTCACCACGTTCCCAAAGGCTAGCCTGAGGGGACCAAGGTGTCGCGCCTTGGCCGGACAATTGGCTGAAGCAAAAGCATAAGCTTGCCACCGTGGTGGCCATGTTAATTTATCATGGACCCGCGGACTGCACCATAACATCCTTGAGCAGAGCAAACGACCGCGCTAACCTGTTGGCACCTGGTGTTCATCAGGCTTAGGCCTGGACAACGCACACAAATTAGGGCGCAAGACGCCCGTGCATCATCCATCCATCCATCCATTTACTTTGTTACTAACCGTGTCGGTTACCTCGTATGTATTGTTTTTATTGTCTCTGGTGATCGTGAAAGGTCCTGTATATAAAAGTAGCAATTTCCTTGTTATGCCTTGTATAGCACTGGGCAATTCTCTATTTCTAGCTAACACCTTTTCTCCTACCTTATATTTAATTGCCTTGGGCTAGGATTTGACATATTTTTTCCTCTGCTGTTCCGTTTTTTCTAACACCTTGTTATAAAATTTGGTTCTTTCAAATTGGTATGCGGGTTCGTCGGGAAAATTAATAATCTCTTTTATCTCTCGTGGTGGGGGTCTTTCGAACATAACTGTGTATGGTGACACCTCGATGGTATTGTGATGTGAGAAATAAAGAAAATCCTCGGTTGATGCTACGTATTCATGCCATCTTTTCTGTTCGTTATGGCAGTATGTTCTCAGCAACCGTCCTACTTCCCTTAACACTCTCTCGGCTGGGTTACTATTCGGGTGATATACGGACGTCTTGTACGTTTTTATCCCGTGTTCTCCAAGGTTTTCCTTCCAAAGTTTTCCCCTAAACTGGGTACCGTGGTCCGTAATTATAGAATACGGTCGGCCTACCTCCATTATATATCGCTCTATTATGATGTCTATTATTTTCTTGGTCGTTGCCCTAGTTATTGGGTATAGCTTGGTATATTTGCTAAAATGGTCGAAGATGATTACGATAAATTTATATCGGTGTCTCCCACCGCTGCGTGGAAATGGTCCACAGATATCGAGAAATACTTTTTCCAATTTTTCGGTGGATGTTATGGGTATCATGACCCCTTCCTTCCTTTCGTTGTCACATTTTACTTTCTGACAAATATCGCACGACCGTATCGCCAGTTGCACCTTCTTATTCATCCCTTTGATGTATGTTTGCTCTTCCAATGCCTTCCTTACTTTGAGGGCACCCATATGTCCGTACCTATCGTGATAGTCGATTATTAGCGGTCTCTCTATCGCTGGTGGAATTACTAACTTCCAATTCTCTTGGTGCGGGGTATTCCTTATAAACAAAGTGTCGTTGTGTATACAGTAATATCTATTTATGACCTCATCGCCTTCCTATACCCGTTTTCTAATATCTCCTAATTTTGGATCGGCCTCTTGTTGTGACTTTATATCGTTTAAAATATTTTTTAAATCTTCCCTGCTCTTAATAATATGGTATACTTTTGCTAATTGTTCCTTTTCGCCGTCAAAGTTTTGGTCTGGTATATTAATGCGAGATAGGACGTCGGCTGCTACGTTCTGTTTGCCGGGTATATATTCCCATGTGATATTATATTCTTGCAAGGCCAAAACCCATCTAATCAGCCTTCCGTGGTTCAGTTTACAATGCTTTAAAAATGAAATAGATTTGTGGTCGCTTCTAACCGTGATGGGGTACCCTAATATATATGTCCTAAATTTACCGCATGCGAAAACTACACTCAACAATTCTTTTTCGGTAGTATTGTAGTTCCGTTCGCAACTGTTCAGCACGCGGCTAGCAAAGCTAATTACTAAATGGTTAACATCCTGATCTTCCTGATATAGGTCTGCACCTAAACTTACGTTACTGGCATCGCAATTTAGAAAAAATGGTTTTGTAAAGTCGGGATGATGCAACATTACTGCTTCTAAAAACTTTTCCTTTATGAGATTGAGCACTCCATCTTGCTCTGGTCCCCAAGTCCATTTGTCTTTAGCTGATAACTGCTTTTGGAACCTGGCAGTTAGTTCCGAATAATTGGACCGAAACTTTCTGTAATAGTTGCAGATTCCTAAAAATGACAGAAGCTGTTTCCTATTCTTTGGGGTGGGGAACTTCTGTATGGCCTTTACCTTCTCTTTGGATGGAGTAATCCCTTGTTCTGTTAAATTAAAGCCTAAAAATTTCACCTCATTTGCAATGAATTGGGACTTGTCTAATTTGAGGGTGATATTATTCTCTGATAGTTTCTCTAACACCTGTTCAACCCTATTACAATGGTCGTCCCAATTCGCTGAAGTTACCAGTAAATCGTCGACATATACTGTCGTAAACTTCAGCACTTCCTCCCCCAATATTCTGTCCATTATCTTTACAAACACAGCCACAGAATTTCTTAAACCAAAGTTTCTGCCCTCGAATATGAACGCCATATATTTCCTACTATCAGGGTGGAGTTCTACCTGCCAGTAGCCGCATACTGTATCCCATGAACCTTATATACTTTGTCCCGTGAAACTTTTTCAATATCTCTTCTATCTCCCCAGGTGATGTGCGGTCGTTAACAATCATCTTGTTAATCTCCCTAGCATCGAGACATATACGTACCTGTCCATTCTTTTTCGGCACAGCTATGATTGGGCTGGTAAAGGGCGAATGACTATACTCGATTATGTCGTCCCCTATCATCCTGTTCAATTCTTCCCTGACTTCGTTCTTTAGCGAGTAGGCGATCGGGTACGATTTCCTGTTAAATTCCACCGGAGTTTTGAATTTTATGGTGCATTGATAATCTCTGGCTTTACCTGGAGCGTTTGAGAATATTGTAACGTTACATAACCCGGTCCCAATAAATTAAATCATGTAAGAACATAAAGGTCAGGAATGGGTAACCTAAAACTAGCTCTAAATTAAAGTATATCACTAAACATGATAAACAATTCGAGTGATATCCAGTGACTAGTGAGTTATAGTGTACCCATGGAGGTAAAAGTGAAAGTGAATGAACTTCTTACAGAATTGTGCTGTAGGTTTGGGAATTATAAAACTATGAGAGTAGACTATAAGGCTACTAATTGATTCTGTATTTTATTTACTTATTGTAATATTTATATTGGGTAGCCAACCAATTGTAATACCTAAGTTAATTTTATATTTTTCAAATATTTGTGTTAGAATATAAGATAACCCAGGGTTCGTTTTAAAAAACATAAAAAGGTTAAATGTCAAAGTATAATAAAAAATTAAAATAATACTCTATGAGGGAAATGGCAGCAGGAAGTAGTGCAGTGTAGGAATACTCTGAAAAACTAATAAATAATATATAAATTTATTTAAAGATAATAAAAATATCAAATACTTATATACAAGGTCATAAGAAAATGAACAAAAACCTATTATGTAAACCAAATTGGTAAAGAAACCGGAATGGAAAAGAATTATTTTTCGGTAAATAACATATAAATTTATAATAATTACAAACTGCCTGTATAATAAAAATATTATGGGTTACTAAGAGTGACGAGAATAACAAGTATTGTTAATAATAAAATTGGAAGAAAAAACCTGGCGAGTTGAAAAAATGATGCTACTACAATTCTAATAAAATATCCTTTCTGAAACTTTGGAGAAGTGAAAATTAGTACAAAAATTAAAAAGCAATATGAACACTATATAATCATACCTTATTTATCAAAATTAAATGGTTATACTCCCTAATAAACAGTGAAAGAAAACCTTATGATGATTCGGCCTAGTTTCGCCATGGTTCAAGTTGACGATAGAATATGGGCCAGACGGTAATGAAATTATAACTCAAGACGGACCTCACCAGAGAAAAGGATTCATTCCAGTAAGAGCTATAAGAAGAGAGGTAATATAAACATTTAGTTTAATAGTTGACGAAGAAAACGCATTCCGAATGGTTATATAGAACACAAAAACTAGTCAAAATTAAACACATGTTCTAAAGTAAACAAACGCACGCTGCTCTCTTACGGACATTTCTGGAACTACATACTAAATAAAAAATAAACAAATTTTATTTAATATTTTTTCGGTATTTGTAAAGCTTAGTAATTATCCATTTCTGACCATCTCATAACAAAAAGAACTTACCCTTAACCCTGGGGAATTATTAAGAATTATATATTAATTGATGTTTTAAAAAATAGTGTAAAGTTTGGTAAACAAAACCATATATGTTTTTTTTCTTTAGACAATTCAATGTTTACTCGATGAAGTCGATCTTATGTTTTATTTAAGGACAGATCAATTGTGATACTTGTATTTTGGTGGCAGGAAACAAAAACCAATAATATAAATAAATAATATTATTGAAAAATGATATTGAATAATAAAAATGTGTTATAATTTTTGTAGTGGGTAGTTGTAATAGATTTCAGCACAAAAACAGAAGATATCAATCCATCGGGTCATATTTTGCCATAGTGTAGGTTGGTTGAACTAGGCGTGGAAATTCGTCTCACAATCAGCTGATTTAATCACAGCGAACAATTGGAAAAATTTCAGAAATCGCCTAAACCGAGTGTAAATAATCGTTACTTACTCTCTCTTCCTCAAAAGGCTGAACAACTTCCCTCCTTGACCCCAAATCACACACTCTCGATTTCTGCGTAGATTGAGTAACATTACAAAACACTTTATTTTTTTAAACCTCAGTTATTATAATTCATAAGTGGCGACTGCGGAGAGGCCGAAACTTTGATATCTCAAGACAGTACGTTACAGAATTGGCGCATAACAATGTGGGGCATATAATATAACACTAGTACCTCTAAACCGCTACGTTACAGATTGGCGTACACAACATTGGGAGCTTAATTAAATAAGACGAACACCCAATAAGCAACATACAAAGTTTTGGCTAAAACCTCTACGATAACAGCTACGTTACAAGATTGGCGAACCCAATAGTGGGGCTTGACTAAAGGTGGACGTTTCGCTAATAACTCTACGAAAACCGCTACGTTACAATATGTGTTTATAATTGTTGTACACCTTGATTAATTGTTCCGCCTGTGTTTCGCTGATCAGACCCCTTGTTTTCGTCCTTTGGAAATCCCGTATTTCTTCTAATGTTTCTAACCACAACTCTGGGTTTTCCTCCTGATATGAAGGCATGTTTATTGGTCGATCGGCACAATAATAATGGTTCACTATCGCTTGATAAGGTGTGTTGTCTGTACTATCTCCTTGGACATCAATTAAATTATTGGTCCAAATTCCCTCGTTAGTTTTTAAAGTTATCATCTTACCTTCTAAATCTATTACTGCGTTATATGGCCTAAGTATATCGCAGCCTATTAGGATACTCGTGGGTAAATTATTCGCCACTAATAACCCTATTGGTATCGTTACCCCATTACTAGTCATCTCTAAAGACACCTGTTTCTTTATCGATTTATTTTGCCTCCCCGTTGCTCCGACTAGAATGATGTTATTTATAGGCAGAATGGGTATGGGTAAATTACTGTTTTGTTTGATCCTCTCTAACTCTACACTGTCGATAAGCGATACATTTGACCACGGGTCAATGAGTAATATTGCTTCTATGCCATTGATATTTGCCTTGATTTGTACGATACTACTATTCCCTTTGTTATGATTTTTAACGATATTGTCACTCTCTTCTAATAATTCCTCCCTGATATCCCTAAGATAATTATTTATTCTTAATGTCATAGTCCCGTCTTTGTCCTGTCTATATTTGTAACTAGTCACCCCATAATATTGGTTCAGTGAAGGGCGGTTTTCCTTTTCCACTGCCGCGTTTAGTTTAAATGAGCCACGGTCTCATTGGCCCGGTCTCCCGAAACATTGGGTTGCTGACCCGTCTGTGTTTCCTGCCTGACCTCGGGATTACCATTAATAGGTGGGCTATTCGATGTATTACCCGGGTTACCTGGCGCCTGTTGAGGGTAAAACATGTAAGTGGGTAAATTGGGTGAATATGGCCGTCGGTTATTGGCCATTGTATAGTTTACCTGGGGCCTATATTCTTGATTTCTCCTATCGCCTCCTCCTTGGTCGCCCCCGTTACGATAATTGTTACGTTGACCATAATTATTTCCCCTATAGTTATTTCCGCGATAGCTATTTCCCTGATGGTAGTTCCTACCGTAATTATTCTGGGGGTAATTACCTCTGTTTGGTCCCGGATAGTTGCGGTAATTTGGACCCTGAGTGTTGTTATTTCTGCCATTTGGTGGGGTATTATTGTTCTGGTTATTTGTGTTAAAGTTGTTACCGTTTCCACCTCCATTCCGGTTTGGTCCGTTATTGTTGCTATTATATTCTACCTTACGATTGGGGGGTTGGTAATCCTGGAACCTTCCAGTGGATTCACAATTTTCCAATAATTTGGCTAGATCGGCTATTTTACTGAGCTGTTGGTACAATTGGGCATCTTTGATACCATAGCTGTAATGTCCAGCTAACTGCCTTACCAAACATTCTTCCGGGATCGGCGGTATCAACTTCCGTGCCAAACATACCTTTCCTAGGAAATAAGACGTCGGGGACTGTCCATTGGACGCGTCGTATTTGCCGTAGAATATGTCCATTCTTACCCTGTTTGTGCAGTCTCCGACCAGTACTTCTCTTTGAACTGACGTTTAAACTCGGCTAAATTCGTGATTTCGGGTCGTACCGCTATCCACCAGTTATCCCTAGTGTCCTTAAACGTCTCGTCTAGCATCTCCCTTATCCTGTCCCACCTTGTTTCTCTATTTCTCCCAATAAACTCCTCCATTCTCTCTAAAAATTCCATTGGGTTTCGTCGATAGTTTTGGAAGTTGATTACTTCCCTGTTTTCACCATGACACGTATGAGCATTTAGTATAGGTGTGTCTCTCAGCGCCTCTAATCTTTCCTGCAGGTTTTTCTCTCTCTGGTCTATTTCCTGTATGCTATTTTTGTTAGTTTTTATTTGTTCGTCCAGCCTGTTAGCGATGTCATATGTTCTCTGCATCCTCTCGCTAACGTCTTTCTGGACTTCTCCCACCTCCTGCATGATGGCGTCTTGGTTCTGCCTTACCTGGTTTTCGAGATTTCTAACATCTTGTTTGGTCTCTACTGTTTGTTCCTCTATATTTTCGAAACGGGTATTATTTCCCTCCTGTAATCTTTCCAACTGTTTCTCTATGTTTTCGACCTTCCTGTCACTATCGATTTTATTATCATCGATCTTTTTGTTTACTGTTTCGTACTTTATGCTAATTTCTATTTTCAGGGACTCTATACATTTTTTATTCTCCTCCTGAAATATCTCCAGTTCTTTCCCATTGTCATTTATTTTCTCGGTGATATTCTCCCTTAAAGATTCTATGTTTTTGTTATTATCCTCCTTCAGGGATTTGATTATTTCCTCCTTATCTTCCTGTCTATTTTTATTATTCTCTTCCTTATCTTCCCGTCTGTTTTTATTCATATTTTCGTTTATATTTTCTTCCATTCTTTGGAGCATCGCCATCATCATTATTATATTCGTGTCAACGCTCCCTGTTATTTTTTATGGTTCGGGTTTCTCTGTTTGTTCTACCATTTGTATGGGTTCTTCTCCCGTTTGTTCCTCTATTTCATCTGCCGTATGTACTGGTCTTTCCATTTCTAGTGTGGGCGGTTCTAACTCTATTTCCTCCATTTGTACTGCCTCTCCGTCTTCCACACTTAACTCGGGTTCCACATTCTTCTTCACCTTTTTTCCCTTTGGTTGTGGCATTTTGATCTGTTGGTAGTTGCCGGGCTTGTTCCGTTTTTTCAAGCCTCACTAGTTGGGCTGCCAATTTATAACCAAAATACCTTTTGTGTGGTGTAATATTGTAAAATGTCGGGCGTTACCTCCGCGCACTTTTTGTTACTTACTGTTGACTTGATCCTCTGCGGTGATGTAGTCCTGTAACACAACTTAATCTACTGTGTTTTTGTGGGCGCCACTTGGAATCTTTTGTTCCAAGAAAAAAATGTTATTATTAGAAAAAATTAAAATTTTGAATTCTTAATTCTATGAAAAAATGTAAACAAGTCAGTTTGGTTTTAAAAAATAAAGTAAGTTTAATGATTCTTAAAAAATCGTCTGAAGGACTAACATTCATAAAAAAGATTATAAAATTGCAGAGTTACAAAAAAGTTATAAGTTATTATTATTATTGACAATTTTATTTCTCCAATCAAGTATCGGCTAAAATATTTAATTTTTTACTCAGTTGAAAAGCATGAGTTTAATACGTGAAAAATCTTTACTCTCAGGACGTGACTCCTTTGAACTACCAAGACATATCAATAAGATGCTTTACAAAAAATTAAGTGATTTGAAGGTGTGTGTGGCATGTGTAGTACAACTGTGTGACAAATGTAACCAGGTAAAAAATGACTTTAATTTTGACAACTCACGTTCCAATGGTTAATTATTTTCGCACTGGACACTTCTCTCGGGTAGTTTTTCAATCTCGCCTCTTCGTGTGTGCACTGAATTTATTTTAAGTCAAAAATGCGATTTTTACAACTTTCGCACTTTTTGTGAAACAGTTTGACAGTAGATTTACGCTCGAACCCCGCCGCTAGTAATCAGCTGCTTCGCGTTGGTTCCCAAATTGGCCGCCACAGCGCTGATACCCTTGCAGTCGAGAGAAAGGCTTTGTGTATGTTACGTTAGGGGATTTTTTGTCAAGTCAGTTTGTCTTTGCGAACACAGCAGAATTGGTTCTCTATTTAAAATTTTGGTCCCTCCTGGGCCGTTGACGTTCTGGCTGCGTGATTTCTATTAAAATGTGCCGTGTTACTGCTCTATTTCAGCAACACATTGGCGTAGATTCTTGTAGAGGTTAAGTCGGTCTATTTGTCAATGTACGGGAAAAGCCTTTCTTCGTGTCTTGTGTCAATTTCTCGCCTTCGGTTTCGCCTTGGTTGCGCTGATCAGTGTCGTGGGTGATGCGTCCGTTCTGGATTTCAAGCTTGAAGTGTTTTTGGGTCGAATTTGGTCTCTCTTTTATACTGTGTCAGGCTGATTATTTTCATGAACTTCCGGTATATTTGTGTAAAAATTCCTTCTAGACTGTTCGAGAATAATGAAATGGAACGTCATGGAACAAATTTAAATTCCGTCGAAGCTTTTAGGACAACATTTCTTATTCTTCACACTAAGGATAATTCAAAAATTACTCTGGTATTTGTCAAACAGTTTTACATCAGTACTCACAATTTGCATGCCCTCACTACATTTGGATTCTCTGTTTTCAACTGAATCTATTGATACTAATCATGATTGGTGTTTAAATAAATTAACTATAATAAATAACACAATATACAACTCTTACCTTGGGTTGTTTCCATTAAAATTCAATTTTTAGAACAGAAAATTGTTGTGAAACTATTAGGTTTCTTCCACAACATGAACACATAATATTACTATCTTCCTATAACAAAACAAATAAATTTTAACATATATAATACACAAATAATTTTTTTTGGTCCATGCCTATGGCCTACGTTGTTGTCACTGTTATAACACAATAATTAGTCTTTTTCTTTACCATATATAGGATTTCACTAGTGTACACTAAGAGTTTATTACATTGTCTGTCTTTTGTGATACCTGGTTAGTCTTTATACATATTATTTTTATTGCAGGATAACTTAGCATCATATTGGTTTGCCCATGTTGTCCTTTTTCTTTGTGTGACAAATCTCACTCTTATAAGCTAAATTCTTTGATAATTGATCTTATTTTCAACTGAGTATGTTTGTTTTTTATGGTACACTAAAGTATTGTACCATTCTCTTTTATTTTTGTCAATATTTTGTAAACATTTAGCCAGATATGGCTATTTCTTGTAATGGTTGATTGGCCTCAGCCATACATGGTATAGGTAAATATTTTGCTAACTCGACTATTACAATGTTTAAGTTAGTCAAATAAATTAGTATAGTCGCTTCATATTATATTTCAACTTTCTAATGCAATTTGGTTGCATTTTGTCAACATTAAATGCATAAATATCACAATATTATATGCCTACTGAAACCCCCCTTTTATTTTTCTAAGTTTTGTAATTTTTTTTTTTTTTTTTAATTTTTTTTTTATTAAGTTTTTTTTGTAAAAGGGGAGAGACATCATATTTAGAACTAGGTAAAGAGAAACCTAGAGGAAGCAAAAGTGTGCAAGGCCCAAATACAATTACAGACATGTCCCCCCAGGTGAATGACAGGACTTGCAAATGAAAAACTCTTTTAACCAACAAGCGTGTGCTTTATTCAACCTGTAAGATTTTACATAAATAACAAGTTCGTAATTGTGTGAGCACACCATTTAAGGCAGAATTATATATATCTATGTATTTCCATTAATCCATAATGTCACAAAGTAAGTGAATTGATATTACTAATTGCAAAAATTTCTGCCTGATTATGCATGAGTCAAGGTTGGTAATAATCTCATTCATAAAGCACTACTAATCTATCAGTGTTGTATAATATCAATTAGGCTAGTCTGTTGTCTCAAAAACACATTTATGGTTATTCTCTTTTTTTAAATCAGTTACATATTCCCCAAAAAAATATATATATAGTAAAATTACACACACAAACACATATACGACATGAATAACAAAACATCCCTCATTTCAACACTAACCTCCACATAAACCGATTCCCACTACAGTAAATAAATGAAGCCTAATATGTATAGCTAGGTACAAATATAAATGACTACGTAAATGGAATATCACAGCTCCTAAGCATTGATTTGCTAGTATATTCACAAGCATAGTTCACACCAGAGAATGTAAGTGACCGCCCCGAAACTCAAACAGCCAAACGAACCCTTAGCTTAATCATTAAGCATTAAGTATGTGTGTGAAAGAAAATCGTATCTCATCAACAGCATCAGACAACCCCCAGCTACGTTATTAAACTCTGCCATGACCAGATGACTTGATAGCACGAGATAATTAACTCCCTAATGGTCTTAATTAGATGAAAGTTAGATCTTACAGTAAACTGCGGATGTGTGTGTATGTGTGTAACTTCTTACACATTATACAGTTATAAGATACTTCATTAGGTGTACTGTGGTAATGTTCACACATGCAATAACATGATGATCACACATAATTGAACATGAGAGTTTGTGCTAGAGTCTAATTTTCAGAACTTCGCGAGTGAGCTTCTGGCGGCTTCTGTGCATTCACATGTTGTAGAGAGAGAGAAATAGATAAACAGAATTTTCCCACCTGGATAGTCCGGTGTACTTAGTTCGTATAGGCGAGGATCAGTGATGTCACAGTCATATCACCCGTCCCTGGTGCAGCTTAGCGTTGGAAAAGTTCTTGGTTCAGCTTAGCATCGAAAAGTCCTCGACTGACGGCATTGTGGCTAAAGATCGTCTCTGCTATTAGGGGGAACAGATGTTCGTTCGCCCCTGACACCCATCTCGTCCTTGGTCGAGCACCTGGAGCACGCTTTATCTAGCCTATCATAGTGATAGGTACGGAAGTCCTGGTTAGAAGTTCGCCGCCAGCCGAGACCAGATGAACAGCTTGGAGGATGAAGCAGAAATGAGAGCGAATCAACGTTTCGCTCCAGCCAAGTAACCTCCGAAAGCAGGAATGTACAGACACACAGCTGGCTGGCAGCGCTAGCTGTATTGCGTAGCAACACAACCTTTTGTGTGTATAACCGACCGACAACAAACAATCGTAACAGAGTGGCAGTGCGTGACGTCAGCGGCGCTCGTTTTTAAAATACTAATAATCTAATACGTTGCCGAAGCCAGTTCGGCACACCCTCACCCCAAAAGGGCAACATAGTTGACCCAAAACAAACAAGTCCTCAAGCACGACGGCTGCGGGAAACCTGGAAAATCTCAGATTCTAAAACCGCTCTTGGTGGGTTCAGTAACACAGGAAAACGAAAAGCAGAAGGAAGAGGTGTGAGTCAGTGAATGTGTGTCTGAAAGAGAAGGTGTAAGTGTGAGTCCTGCATGCTCGCCGGGCCCTGGTCCGCATGCAGATATAAGAGACAGAAAAGAACAGGAGAAAGGGAAGAATCGCAGACCTGCTCTGAGTACCGACCACCAAGGCCACCCAAATCAACAACTGAGACCCAGGACCACTAACACAATATTCCTTTCCCAAGACTGAAAATCTCCACCCCACTGCGACCATCCCCCACGCGCGTCCTCTCCTCCATGCCAAACTCTCGGGACCGCCCCAACACGTCACCATCTCCGGTGACCACCACCTAACCCTCCTGGTACTCACATATTCACGCCCGAAGGCTAACAAGGTGCTACAACCTTGATATGTGAGTACCATTCCTACAACCGTCCAGCTCGTGGACCGACCAGCCGTGTGCAGCAAAACAAGGCATTATCAATCCTTGACACACGACTGGCCCACATCCCTACACTAGGGCGGACGGACCCGATTAGCAAGGCCGAGAAGACCGCATTGAGGGCACGCGAACATCAATCTCCCAATCTCCACTTTATAATAGTTATCTCTCTACCTAAGGAGGGGGGGTAACTTCTCTGCGGACAGCCAACACTCAGCCATACAACCGACGCCCAAACAACCCTGGGGACATCAACCCGGAATGCGGCATGGTTCGGGCCAAACACTAATCCACATTGAGAAACTGACCTACATTTTATATCACTCGAACAGCTGATCAGACAGAAAACAAATAAACTGGTCTTTGAATTTAGCCGGATATAACGATACACAATCTATCAGATAAGCAGGCAGCAAGGCTTGAAATACTGTTACAGCTGCGGCTATCAGCTGGCCAAAGGTTATCTTTCGGATCAGTTTGTATCACTGTTCAAAACTATTGCATCGATTCTGGTTTAATATTTAATTCATACTTTCTAACATCTATTGTCTTTAGTGCAGTCGGCGTTAAAATTCCCGTTTCAAAAAACAAGGTCCCCCAAAAAAAATCCTAACTCAAATTAATCTGAATTCCTTATTCATTTGGAACGCCCATCTTACTACTTAAATTCACTCAGTATCCACCAGAATTATACAATTTACAACATACATCACAGACAACAATTTAACACCAACACATAAGGAAGAACTTGATCATTCAAGTGGCTCCAGAATACTCTAGCGATACGACGAGATGGGTGTCATAAAAGCAGAGAAACAGCCATGCAAAATTTCCGGAAGAAAACACAACACAAAACAACCAAACTAACTCACTAAATACAACACACAAAGTACACATAAAATTCGATAAAATCGAAAATAGAAAGTATCACATCCATGCCCTTGGTCGGACCATAACCGCATTCAAAATACGGTACCGCAACTCAACGCCCTCAATAAACAATTATCATATAACTGGGATGCTACCAAACACGTTGTCTAATCCAAGAAACAAGTCATAATCAAACTCAACAAGTACCAACGGCCCTCATCATGTCCAGACTCCGTATGAGCTCCAGGGTATGTGCAAGTGCAACCAATCAGCACGCATTCATTAAAACAAATTAATCACATTCTCATAACCCCTTTTCAAAATTCATCTCGCACTCAACATCACAAAATAATCACTTAAACACTAACACATATTAAATTATTTTAACTTCATTAACCCCCTATTCATTTTATAAAATGTGCTCTTTTTCTCTGGTTGTTCATTCTGTTAATTTATTACACTATCATTAAGTTTTCTTACAACACTTGGATTCTAATCAAAAATAATTTGAAGTAATTTGCAAGTCCTAACACCAGCTGACACGTCTGTAGCCACACTAAGTTTCATTTAAGAAAATAAATATAAGTCCCCAGATTCTAAAATTTCTCAAGTTCAACAGAGAAAATAAGGCAGAAATCATACCTACTATCCATCCAGAATCATAAAAACCACGCTCTGAACTAACATTTGAATTTTATTTTTATTAAGTTTTTTTTGTAAAAGGGGAGAGACATCATATTTAGAACTAGGTAAAGAGAAACCTAGAGGAAGCAAAAGTGTGCAAGGCCCAAATACAATTACAGACATGTCCCCCCAGGTGAATGACAGGACTTGCAAATGAAAAACTCTTTTAACCAACAAGCGTGTGCTTTATTCAACCTGTAAGATTTTACATAAATAACAAGTTCGTAATTGTGTGAGCACACCATTTAAGGCAGAATTATATATATCTATGTATTTCCATTAATCCATAATGTCACAAAGTAAGTGAATTGGTATTACTAATTGCAAAAATTTCTGCCTGATTATGCATGAGTCAAGGTTGGTAATAATCTCATTCATAAAGCACTACTAATCTATCAGTGTTGTATAATATCAATTAGGCTAGTCTGTTGTCTCAAAAACACATTTATGGTTATTCTCTTTTTTTAAATCAGTTACATATTCCCCCAAAAAATATATATATATATAGTAAAATTACACACACAAACACATATACGACATGAATAACAAAACATCCCTCATTTCAACACTAACCTCCACATAAACCGATTCCCACTACAGTAAATAAATGAAGCCTAATATGTATAGCTAGGTACAAATATAAATGACTACGTAAATGGAATATCACAGCTCCTAAGCATTGATTTGCTAGTATATTCACAAGCATAGTTCACACCAGAGAATGTAAGTGACCGCCCCGAAACTCAAACAGCCAAACGAACCCTTAGCTTAATCATTAAGCATTAAGTATGTGTGTGAAAGAAAATCGTATCTCATCAACAGCATCAGACAACCCCCAGCTACGTTATTAAACTCTGCCATGACCAGATGACTTGATAGCACGAGATAATTAACTCCCTAATGGTCTTAATTAGATGAAAGTTAGATCTTACAGTAAACTGCGGATGTGTGTGTATGTGTGTAACTTCTTACACATTATACAGTTATAAGATACTTCATTAGGTGTACTGTGGTAATGTTCACACATGCAATAACATGATGATCACACATAATTGAACATGAGAGTTTGTGCTAGAGTCTAATTTTCAGAACTTCGCGAGTGAGCTTCTGGCGGCTTCTGTGCATTCACATGTTGTAGAGAGAGAGAAATAGATAAACAGAATTTTCCCACCTGGATAGTCCGGTGTACTTAGTTCGTATAGGCGAGGATCAGTGATGTCACAGTCATATCACCCGTCCCTGGTGCAGCTTAGCGTTGGAAAAGTTCTTGGTTCAGCTTAGCATCGAAAAGTCCTCGACTGACGGCATTGTGGCTAAAGATCGTCTCTGCTATTAGGGGGAACAGATGTTCGTTCGCCCCTGACACCCATCTCGTCCTTGGTCGAGCACCTGGAGCACGCTTTATCTAGCCTATCATAGTGATAGGTACGGAAGTCCTGGTTAGAAGTTCGCCGCCAGCCGAGACCAGATGAACAGCTTGGAGGATGAAGCAGAAATGAGAGCGAATCAACGTTTCGCTCCAGCCAAGTAACCTCCGAAAGCAGGAATGTACAGACACACAGCTGGCTGGCAGCGCCAGCTGTATTGCGTAGCAACACAACCTTTTGTATGTATAACCGACCGACAACAAACAATCGTAACAGAGTGGCAGTGCGTGACGTCAGCGGCGCTCGTTTTTAAAATACTAATAATCTAATACGTTGCCGAAGCCAGTTCGGCACACTACTACATGTTTTTAGTTAATACTCTTTTTGGCTATTTTGACTGACTTTTATTCATTTGACAGTTTTCTTTATTACGATAAATTGTTCATCTTTGTCTACTTGACAATTACATATAGTTTTTATCTCAATTTGATAATAATTAATTTTTACATGAAATCGGAGTGATTGGTCTCAAATCCAACACATTAATACTTTTTGTCATAACAATTATATATTTTTTATTTTAACTTAGATTCTTTCTAATAATGTATTTAAATCATTTAATACATTTATTTTATTTACATTACATAATATAATAATGGATCATGTCCATTGATTCAGAATAAATATTTCTTTATACTCTATTCAGAGTTACAAAACTTAGTAATTAATGACTTCATTTTGGTTGATTCTGATATTATTTGCCTCTCTTATAGTATCTTATGGTTTTTTCACTGTTATTCACTTTAATAATATATATATGGAGTTTGAGTCTTAGTCATAGTCTGGTCGTTTTTCATGTTAGTAGTATTAATTATATGCAATATTACACAATTTTTTTTTGGGACTACTTGGGTTCGATACTGTTCACCTCACTTTCCTCTTATGATAAATTGCTATGTATATGATTTCCTTTATGGAACGTTCTGTGACGTTACAATGTGCATCCCTATTTTACAAATAATTGAAACAATCTATCTAAATGTTAATATTACACTACATTATCAAATAGCCAAATTTAGTAAACTGAGCAAAAAAGGTAATTTATGAATTAAATTTTAGTTGATTTGGGTAAAATTTTTTAGTTCTCGTACTAACACTTATCAATATTATTGTAATTCCAAGAAAAATTAATTACATAACTAAATTATAGGACAACTATTTCTAATGTTCAAAAGAATATAAATGTTCGAAAAATTTAAAGCATATGAGTGTGTTTAACGCGGTAAGGAGAATATTAGTCGAGACATTTAAAACGGGGATATAACACTTGAGCGCGTTCAGCAGCTGCCAAACTACTCACACTGAAACAGCGCAAGCAGAAACCCTGCATGTTTGACATTTTAACTACGTAACATATGCTTGTGTTTCCAAGTTTATTAAATAGCAGAATTTGTGTGAAAACGTACTCCAAAGCCGCGTTTCATAACAATTAAACAAAAGGAATTAATTACATACAAACAGTAATTTCTCCAAAACCCTAAACAATACAAATCAGAAAATATTAAAAGTTATAATAATTTTATTACGAAGAATGTAATTTTGAATTTTTCTAGATTAGTTAAAAATGTATATAAGGGTGTTTAAGGGACACTGTGTTAAGCTCTTTTCTTTAATGTATTTAACACATAACTTAAGTACAAATATTATATTCATTGTCGTTTGTAATGGTACATATAACACTGCCAACACCAACGTACCACAAATGTGTTGAAAGCCAATACAACTAAGAATACCTACAAGTTCGAGCATACAATCATGGATAAAGGAAGTATGAAAAGCTAAACCAAGCGAACAAAATGAAGAAGGAATTACTAGTAAATGTACTACTAAAGAAGATAAAGCAAGACTAACGACGAGACGACATACATTATTACCCAATAGATCAAACAGTGAGAAGGAAAAAAGGAAAACAACATCACGAAGAAACCTATAAACAGTGGGAAGGAAACCAATGATAACAAAATCATGAAGAAACCTACAAACAGAGAGAAGGAAACCAATGAAAACAACACCATGAAGAAACTTATTAACAGTGAGAAAGTAATCAGTGAAGAGAAAAAGAAAATATCCAAATCAAACACAAAAAGGGAGATAACACGAATTATAATGAACTAATATATGCCCATAAAAGAATTATTATAAAAGAAGAATGTATAAATGGAATAAACAACATGATTTAAACCCCTAAGCTGTAAGATTGACACTGACCCAAACTTATTAAGTAAATACCTTCCTTGACAATGTAATGCAAACAATACTCAATAAGAGTTAATTATTGAACATAGAAAGTAACAAAGAGAATGAATAATAATAGGATAAGCTCTTATCTAAATGATGTGTAAACTTGAAAAAAGGACTATGTCCAAAACACTAATGACAGATTGTAAAGTGGAATTAATATAATAAATAACCAGTAATTACCAAAAATAAAGACTGTAAAATATAAACAAACTGTAATCTAATGATAAACAATAAATATACTAGTGCTACATAAAGGTAAATAAATCAGATATAATGTAGGAATACAAAATTGACAGTAATCCATTGTTGCATATTTAGAATACAACATAATCTAATCTGGTCAACTAGTTTTCAATAAAACTATAGAAAAATAAGGCTAAAGCAATGTTAAACTAAATTGTTTTATAGTGTGACATGAATAGATAATATAAGGAACATTTATTGCACAATAGATAAGGTAATAAGTAAATATAAAAGTTAAATTGATGTAATTTAACATAACTATATGCTTGCCATAGAATGGATGCATGATGCAACAAAATTATCTTGTAAACTTATCATAACAGAGTAGGAACTCGACTAACAACGTTGAATGAGGCAGAATACTGTTCCAATAAGTAAATCCAAGGATTATATCCACCTAGGTACTAATAATAACAATAATAATAAATATACCATGTTGATAGCTAGATGCAAGTAATCTTGGTAACTTTAAACCAAAGCAATTATTAGTGTAAATGCAGAATGAACTACTGCACAATAATAACAATGTTACCTAAACAATGATAAGAGATATTCAAACAATAATGAGAATAAATTGAAAGGATTACTACTCATGTAAAAATGTAAATTTCTACTGTATAGTAAACTTACTTAACAAACTATAGTTAAGGTAATAAAACCATAAGCTAAAGAAAAATGACACTATCAGAAGTGACAATGACCAATGCAGTATGCATAGGCCATAAAAAATGTTATTAACTATTACTGTTATTATAATAGTATTGATAAACAAAATATGTAATTAGTAAGCATAGGATTTGGCCTATGAAAATAGATATTTTAGAATTATTTGTACATGGCTAGAAGCGAAAAGTGAATAATACCGTGGGAATGTGTTATCACCTCGAAAATATGGGATAAAAATAATGTATTTAAAGTATTAAATAACTTAAAAAGTATTATGAATTTATACCAAGTGCGGTTTTATCAACCCCAAATCAGAACTATATGATGAGGGTATGCAAATTACTCGTAATCAAAAAATAGAAACGATGGGAATGATAAAAATATTGTCAGTGTGATTACAGATAAGATATTTGACTTATAAGAAATAATTAAAAAGTGACAAGCCCTTGCGCATGGGTATGTAACCGACAAATCATAATATTGAACCCAGCTACTGACGCTATACTAAGCGTCTATTTTGACGAACCTCACCGAGAGTACACGACATAAAGACAATTAGCCAATGAGAGCTCATTAAAAAATACGAAGTGTAGAATACCGACCAGGTAACTGTAGCCAGTCTATCATCAACAACGAGAGATACTCCACGTTAGCCGAACGTCCAGAAAACGTGGGTTTGACAGCCGACAGCTGTTAATACACAAGCTAACCTCGAAACTTCGAGTTGAGGTTAGGTCAACCCGAGAAGACATTGCAGTCTATTTTTAAGTGTTCTATTACGGAGTTCATGCGTATAGGCAGTGTGTGAAGTGCATTTATGAAAATTAATTAAAAATATTAATTAATTATAAAAAGTTTAAAAAAGTGTTAATTCTTCGAATCGACAGAACGTAAAAGTTTCAAAATTAATTAGTTTTGTTCTAACGTTTCCTGTTACCACTGCTTTTACAGAAAGGAATGTGAGTACTCTAAAAAAAATTAAAAATTACTTGCGCAATACGATGAATAATGAAAGACAACCCTCTTAGCACAATTGTCATTGAAAACAAATTTGTGAAGGAACTGATGAGTGACCAGCTGTTCAAAGACCGTGTGGTTGACAATTTTGCAGGCAAGAAAACTCGCCGTGTTGAACTACTCTACAAAAAAAATTAAGGTAAGACTTTTGCCTACCCTTTCATTACCTACTAGTTTTGCCACTTATATCACTGGAACCCGTACATTTATATACCGTGAAACCGCCTTCACGACTGGTCAATTCCTAAACAACTCTACTGGTCACTACCCTATTGGCTCAGCTCCGTTAATGTACACCCCTTCTACCTTTCTATTGGCTAACTACTACGGAGCATCGTCTCCCTCTCTTCACCTATTAAGCCACTCCCAGCTTTGTCTGCTTACTTAACACTTGTTATATTACTACTGTATCTAAAGAAATTCACATACCTTGCCTTTGCAAAATATGGTAATATGTTTCTTCATCACTAAATTCAGTCTTTATGTTCATAAGTAGGCTATATTGCTGTTCTTTTTTGTTCTTCGTAGGCAAATTTAAATTTTATAGCATAGTTTCTTTATAGATGATACTCTGACTTGTCTAAACAGCAACATATTCACGTCACGTTTAATCTTTTACGCTGACTACAGTTTTCAATACATGTCAATAATATTGTAGGTAAGTAACTTGTCTACTGTATATTCATTTACAATATTGCAAGGTCTTGTAACGCAAAAATCGAGCAATCGCAAATTTTACGAAATCAAACTATGCTGAACGCAAAGAAATGTGTATGTTTTAGAAAGCGGGGAGGTAGTGAAACGCCTGTACCGTTAGGCGGCGTTACATGAAAGAAATTAACTTGTAAAAAAGCTGTAGAGTATAGTGGTAGGTTAGCAACGCCGGCCTTGGGGCTGACGTCTATTAGGAAGGTAATATTAGGCTAAGTCACGTTTTGGGGCATAACTATCATAAAATGTATTATTCGCTAGGATATTAGGGGTGTTTGCCAATGTTGTAAACTTTAAGTGTATGTAACAGAAGATACCGTTATGTTCGAGAGAGCGATGTAAAAGTGAGATAGATAGTGACGCTAGTTTCTTAAGCACGTGAGACGCGAAAAAGGTTCGGCTAATCAGAGGAAGCGTCATGTGTTGCGCGGGAGGGTTTCGCTAAGGAGATTGGGCGATTTTGTATTTAGCGCTAGTCTAAACCTATGGGATTGTTTTCTATCGAGACTTGGTAAGGGAAATTCAAAGCCTAGTATAAAAATATGAATTTGGAGAGAAATCAGGCAGTCTTCTTTTATATCGGCGAAACTACACTGAGGAGACTCGCGTGCGCTGTTTTGCGTTAACTATATAGATATAAATTTTATTAGTAATTTAAAGAATAAAGTAAATTCGCAGCAGTAAACAGAAGTACGGGAACGCGATAATTGCTAACGCTAAATTTATAAAGTTTAATGTAGAGTAATAAGTTAATAAGTGAATTTTCGGAGTAGTAACGAACAACGAGAAGCAAATACTACATATAAATGTTCATCAATACGATATGTTGTGGTGAAATCACTGAAGAAAGCGAATTAGTTCTGGTTAAATTCACGACGGTATGAGATAATCGAGACGCACGCGACGCGAACTGTGTTAGATGCACTTAATGTAAATTCAAGAATACGTTGTAAACCAGAGTGTATATTTATACGACATAATTGTATGTATCACCAATATGTCAAGTGTAGTGTACATCTGTGATAAAGTGAATTAGTGCATTCATAACCAGGATTAACGCGCAACAAACAGCTGCTGACGACTCACCGGCATGCAACACCTTAAGGACTACGCACATCGGAAGGATTCTCCACGCAAGTAACAAATAAATGAACATTTGATTCAATATTGTTTTATAAATATCTATATTTGTAAAAAAATACAGTGACTCAATTTGTCTAAAAAGAACTCATTGCCATGAAATAATATTCAAATTTTAAGGCAAAACTATTCAAGTCATGTTAAAGAAATTTGTAGTATATAAATGCAAATGAATCACTTAAAGTTGATTGATATATTTTAATTTGTGTTTATTATTACTGGCGCCCTGAGGTACAATAAAGGGTCGGTGCACTGGAGTAAGTGTTATAGTCTATTAAGTAGAAATATTAATATTATCAGTGATTAAAGTGTAAACCTTACTTCTTACATGCTCATAGGCCAACATAATATGCAAATCAACAATTTAACTCTTTAGTAAAGGCCTATCAAGTAGTGTATTACATTCTGTCGCCCGGAACGTGGGACAATTGAGTCATTATTAAACAAATTATAGATTAAGACTAAGTAGAAGTTAAGAATAGGAATATTATCAAACATAGTATATGATTACGCGAAGTAGTAGTAGGAGAGACACAGACACACAAAACAACATTCACAATCTGTACAACAACATGAGCATAAATACAGATACCCAAAGCAACGAGATGGAATTTGAAATAAATAATCATTTAGGCGATCCAGACACGCTCGCAGACATTTCAGAGGAGAATCAAGCGTCAGGGACGTGGGGACAAAACGGACAGAACGATGAAAACGCAGAGACACAACAATTTACACCAACAATAGTAGCAGAAATTCGAGAAAGACCGGTATGTCAAACACCACTAGAGAAAGACAAAAACACTGATATATACACAATACTACAACGATTACTAGAACAACAGTTGTCACAACACACACGACGAATGGAGGAACGATCGAAAAAAATAGAAGAACAGACACAAAAACAACAGAAAAAACAAAAGAACAGTTCTCACAACAAATACAAGAAGAATCGAGAAATACAAAAGAACAACTCTCACAGCAAACACAACAAATACAAGAATTATCACAACAGTCGAGATAAACAGAAAAACAACTGTCACATCAAACAGAACAAATACAAAGACAATCAGAACAGCTGGCACAAACAAAAGCACAGATAGCACAACAAATTGCTGAACATGGGAAAAGAACAGGCGAACCGGTTAGAACAACATGAATTAAAATTAGAACAAACGTTACAACAAATAAAAAAACAAATCCATAAACAACACATAGACATAAGAAACGAAGTCACCATACAAATGGAACAAGAGAGAACAAACAACAAAAAACTGTTCCAAGACTGCCAAGTAGAGACTAACAACAAAATCCAAGACAACACCGATAAGATTACTGAGCTTAGTATTAATACTAAACAGCAGATCATAGAGTTGGACGAACGGCATAGCAACAACATTCAAATCATGAGCGAAAAAATCAATTTAAACAACAAAAGATGCGAAGACAATATGGCAGCAATCAAAGAGTTACGAGCTGGAAGAAATGAAGAAAGTGAACGAAAATATAAATGTAATTGACCGTAAGTCGGAAGAAATTGACCTGAAAATACGACAGATACAACGAGAAGTTAGGAATAAATTAGTCTCAAATAGCAACCAGTCGTGCAACCGTAACATTACTCACGAACAAGTCAAAGATATCAAGCACAACGGGACTGGAGACTTCCCGATGGAGTTTATGAAGGAGATGGAAGATATCTATATGGAACATTACCAAGATAACGGCAACGTCGCATGGATCGGAAGGCACCTAGATCGAGAGGCCGCGGTGTGGTGGAGGTTGATAAAAATAGCGTGACCAACTTCGCAGAATTTAAGGAAGCCTTCACGAACAAATATTGGAATGATGTGATTCAAGAAAAAGTAAGAAACGAGCTCGATTTTGGACGTTATCAGATGGAGAGTGGTATGAGCATGATACAGTACTTAGAACGGAAATTGTTGGAGAACAGGCAGTTAATTCCACCGATACCGGATCAATACCTGATCAGAAAATTGCAAAACTCTATTCTCAGGGGGTACAAATCGCCATCATTATTCGTGGGGTTACAACTATTAATGAGTTCGAGCAAGTATTATCAGAGTTCATCAATTTGAGAAGTGAAGCAAGGACAATGACCAGGACACATTATGACAGTCGGCGCGAGCATAAGCAATGGGTAAGAGATGAAGAGGTGAGTGGGAGAAGGGTCAAGCAAGGACGGGCGCACGAAAGTGAAAACCGATCGACTACACAACTCTACAGTAGACGGCCAAACAAATTTAAAAATGAACCAGAGCCGATCCCTTCGACTAGCGGTATCCAGAATAACAAAAGCGCCACTGCAATGTCAAAAAACTACGGCAGTGTTGTACATATGAATTAGATTTAAGCACCATTAATAAGTATATTAACACCACTTTTTTAGATGTAAGAGACGATTTATTGTGTAACGATGATATAAATATAACCTATCGTGTGAACAAGTGCCCGGAGACCAGGATATCATTAAACGGAGTGTCCATCTGCGCATTAATCGATACTGGAAGCCAAGTAAACACTATAACTGAGCAATGGTTCAAGAATAAGAAGAAGGGATTGGGGAACGTAGAAACATTGAGACTATCGAATACTGTATCAAAGGAGCAACTGGAAATAAATCGAAAAGGGTGACGCAGCAGGTATTGTTGACGGCCAGGATCGGAGATGTGGAAGTTGACAGCGTATTCGTCGTGGTACCAGAGCTAGTAAAGGATTGTATAGTAGGCGTGGGGTTGCTGGAAGAACATGGGTGCGTTATCGACTTACACAACAAACAGTTAACAATTCCAGGAAAAGGGGACCAGAAGGAAGCCACGGCAGAGATATTCCACGTAGAAATCGCGTGTGGGGGAGAAGATATTGAAGCGGTAATCAAACAAAAGGTGCGATCAATCGGCGGAATCACCGAGGCGGAAAGGAATGAACTACAGCAAATCTTAATGGACAACAAAACGATCTTCCGAAATACTTCCGGTAGGATTCTAGCATACCAACACAAATTCGAAGTTACTGATCGGACACCATACTGCCAGAAGGGGTGGCCGGTTCCACTAAACTACCAGGGTGCAGTGAGGGCCGAGATACAAAATATGGAGGCACATGGTGTGATTGAAAGGGCGCAAAGTCCATATGTCAACCCGATGGTCACAGTTATCAAAAAGGACCAGACGGTCAGACTATGTTTAGATGCGCGTAAGCTGAATTCTGTACCGTTCCTGACTATGAGAGAGCCCTTCCCATAAATGAAATATTAGCAAAATGAAAGAATATCAAAGTAATGTCTACGATAGACCTATGTAGTTCGTTCTGGCAGATCCCATTACATCGGGAATGTAGGGACTTCACAGGCTTTTATACGAAGGAAAATGCTACCGATACACGTTGACGCCGTTTGGGCTAAAGACGAGTTTGGCCAGCTTGACGCGGGGACTAGACCGAGTGCTATCGAAGGAAGTAAAGGAGTTCACCATTTTGTACGTCGATGACTGCTTATGCATATCGAACAGTGTTGCAGATCACTTACGGCACCTGAAATTAATGTTACAAGATTTAAAACGAGCCAATCTAACCGTCAACTTTAGCAAATCACAATTATTCCGAGAGGAAATTGATTATTTGGGGTACCGGTTAAAAACCACAGGTATTACCACCGCACCAGACAAAATCAGGGCTATACTGGAATTTCGGACAACGAAAAAATCAGAAGCAGCTCAAAGGATTCCTTGGTTTAACCAATTTTTACAATAGATTTACAAATCGATACGCCGAGGCTACCCAACCATTATTGAACCTCCTAAAGAAGAACGTTACTTTCAAGTGGACGAGCGAGATGGACCGGCACTTTAAGACAAGTCAAAAAACTATTTGTCGAGGCGGTAATTCTCAAGCATCCCGACCCCAACAAACGGTTTTACTTGCAAACCGATGCGAGCCGTTATGCGTGTGCGGACAGCTATATCGATTAGACAATAACAATGATATCGGAATGGTTGCGTTTACGAGCCGAGTGGTGAGAGGGGCGGAACGGAACTAATTTACCACGGAGCTGGAACTGCTGAGTATCGTCCATTGTTTGCAAAAGATCAGAACTAACGTGCTAGGGAAGCCCTTGACCATCATCACCGACAACAAGGCGTTAATTTTCATCAAAAAATGTCATCTAAATAACTCCCGTATAACACGGTAGATCCTCGCCATACAAGAATATGACTTCGAGATTATGCATTGTAAGGGTCGAGATAACATTGTAGCCGACATCTTAAGCAGACATCCGGAGGACATAAATGAAGAGCAGGCAATAGACCAAATCGAAGAATTTGAAATTAACCTTTTCAGTGTCCGCATCAGTAAAGAAATCAAGAAACAACTTAAAAACATACAGAATTATCAATTAGCCGACACCAAACTGAGAAAGATTATCCAGTCAATTCAATCAAATGAACAGCATAAACTTGCCAGGAAATACCCCAGGAAATACACTTGGCATAATGGAAAGCTGTACCGTAAAGATAAGGGAGTATGGAAACTAATGTTGACGGAGGAGTTGTGCCAAAGCATGATCACGGAGCTACACGAGGCATACAGTCACGTGGGGAACCGGCGGATATATCAGCTGTTTAAGGAAAATTTCACCGGGGATTCTATAAATAAAATCACAAAAGCAGTTACGAAAACCAGTATCACATGCCAAAAGAGTAAGGATCATTTTAAAAGGATGTTAGGAGAGACGCGACCGGTCATACCGAAGAAGAAAGGCGAACTGATCAGCGTCAACTATTATGGACCGCTGCCGATTTCCACAGGGAAAGTAAGGTATAACTTAACTGTAATCGACAATTATATTAAGTATGTCAAATTATATAAACTGAGGCAAGCCACAACGACTGCCACAATAAAGAGAATTCAATTATATTGTGAGGAGATAGGAAAACCAGTAGCTATTTTATCTGATAACGGTACACAGTTCACCAGCAATAGATTGTCTACCGCATTGACAGACATGGGTATTAAGGCAAAATATACCGCAATCCGAAATCCAAATACAAATCTGGCAGAGAGAATAAACAGGCAATTAGGTAATATGTTCAGGGCAATGGCCTCCGATATGCACACCAAATGGGCGCAGTTTCTTAAACTCATTGAGGCGTGCATAAACCAGACCTATCAGGAGACAATTGAGACCACCCCTTTTGAAGCGCAGTGGGGGAAGAAACAAGAGCGGTACTGGATAAAATATATTGACCAAGATATGATACCTCCAGACCAACCCATCAACTATCACAACATCTACCTACGAATTAAGGAAAAGGGAGATAAAAGGACCGATAAACTCAACACTACTCACCACCTTACTAGATTTCACATAGGAGATCAGGTCTTGTTAAGGGCGTACCCGATGTCGGATTTAAATAAAAAAGTAATAGGAAAATTTTGTAACCTATTCGAGGGTCCATATAAGGTAACTAAAGAAATCGGAACAGCGACCTACCAGTTGGAAGATCCACAAAGACCAGGACATATCCCCGGGAACTTCAATGTACGACAACTAAAGCCTTATTGTGAGAAAGAAACCCATACTTCACACACACATACAGGACATCACATGAAAATTAAGAAACAAAGTGAAGTAACACACAACCGAATATAATGTAGTAATCGTAAGTTATCAAACTAAATGTAAAGGTGTTCAATGTAATCAAAGCATAATAAAGTTTAGTCATGTAAGAAGTCACAAATGTTCAGAAAAATAAGAAAAGGAGTAATAACGTACTGAATATGAGTATAAAAAAATAATACCCTAAACAAGTAAATGAAAATGGTAACAAAAATGTTAAAAGGGAGATTGCTTTATGTAAACAGTTGTTATTGAGAAGGAAAGTGGACCAGCCCCATTTGGGAGAAGTTTGGCAAGTTAGGTAGAGAGGACGGGAAGTGTATGTTAGTAAACAAACCATAACAGGCTATCGACCCTTGTGTGTAGTAGTAGGTAGTAACCGAGTAATATTGTACAAGTGTACTCACCAATTTAGACATAGTAATATAAAGCAAGTAATTAACTTGAATATATTGTGAATTTTAAATATGAGGAATGAACTTGTAATTATATCAGTTTATTAAAATACATATAAGCAAGGAACTTGTAATTATAAGAGCTATAGGGACGCTTCAATAGAACTAGTTTCCAATTTTGATAAAAATGTAAGGCTAATTCTATGGGGGGACAATGTAACGCAAAAATTGAGCAATCGCAAATTTACGAAATCAAACTATGCTAAACGCAAAGAAATGTGTATGTTTTAGAAAGCGGGGAGGTAGTGAAACGCCTGTACCGTTAGGCGGCGTTACATGAAAGAAATTAGCTTGTAAAAAAGCTGTAGAGTATAGTGGTAGGTTAGCAACGCCGGCCTTGGGGCTGACGTCTATAAGGAAGGTAATATTAGGCTAAGTCACGTTTTGGGGCATAACTATCATAAAATGTATTATTCGCTAGGATATTAGGGGTGTTTGCCAATGTTGTAAACTTTAAGTGCACGTAACAATAGATACCGTTATATTCGAGAGTGATGTAAGAGTGAGATAGATAGTGACGCTAGTTTTTTAAGCACGTGAGACGCGAAAATCTTTCGGCAAATCAGAGGAAGCGTCAGGTGTTGCGCGGGAGGTTTTCGCTAAGGAGATTGGGCGATTTTGTATTTAGCGCTAGTCTAAACCTATGGGATTGTTTTCTATCGAGACTTGGTAAGGGAAATTCAAAGCCTAGTATAAAAATATGAATTTGGAGAGAAATCTGGCAGTCTTCTTTTATATCGGCGAAACTACACTGAGGAGACTCGCGTGCGCTGTTTTGCGTTAACTATATAGATATAAATTTTATTAGTAATTTAAAAAATAAAGTAAATTCGCAGCAGTATACAGAAGTACGGGAACGCGATAATTGCTAACGCTAAATTTATAAAGTTTAATATAGAGTAATAAGTTAATGAGTGAATGTTCAGCGTAGTAACGAACAACGAGAAGTAAATACTACATATAAATGTTCATCAATACGATATGTTGTGGTGAAATCACTGAAGAAAGCGAATTAATTCTGGTTAAATTCACGACGGTATGAGATAATCGAGACGCACGCGACGCGAACTGTGTTAGATGCACTTAATGTAAATTCAAGAATACGTTGTAAACCAGAGTGTATAATTATACGACATAATTGTATGTATCACCAATATGTCAAGTGTAGTGTACATCTGTGATAAAGTGAATTAGTGCATTCATAACCAGGATTAACGCGCAACAAACAGCTGCTGACGACTCACCGGCATGCAACACCTTAAGGACTACACACATCGGAAGGATTCTCCACGCAAGTAACAAATAAATGAACATTTGATTCAATATTGTTTTATAAATATATATATTTGTAATCAAATATAGTGACTCAATTTGTCTAAAAAGAACTCATTGGCACGAAATAATATTCAAATTTTAAGGCAAAACTATTCAAGTCATGTTAAAGAAATTTGTAGTATATAAATGCAAAAGAATCATTAAAAGTTGATTGATATTATAATGTGCAATTATGCTAATTCATGGAATATAATAATGTAATTATCCAATTAGGTTAATTTATGTCACATTAATTGAATTTACGTGATATACTAATTACTTTGATGTTAGAGACTGTGTTCATTAACGATTATCATAATTACTGCACTGAGACTCTGATAGTTGTATAAAAACGATATAGAAAATTTACTACAAATCATTCAATTGACGTTAGTGTCTGTTACAAGGTAAAATTGACAATAATGTGTGACAAATAATAAATATTTACGCATAAATACTTAGCAAATAAACACTTATTTATTTAACATTATTCAAATAAAGAAACTTCCGATATATGTATATAAATTATGTCCTGTAAGTACATTCATAAAAGAAAACACATATATATAAGAATCAAATTACAGTACGAATTCATTACGTCGTTCGCTGGAAACATACATGTATATACAAAACACAATGAACATACATAAACAAAGACAATCAACATATTAATCTTACACTAATGCGTTCATTTTGCCTCAGATGAGTAGCTTTATATTTAATATTACCATAATAATCAATCTAAGTTCTCAAAGGGTGATTTCTTTTAAAAGAGTCAGGACAGTAGAGTTATTACAACAGTAATAACATAAAGATTTACTTGTGAAAGTGGATTATCCAAAAACTCCATCGGCGAAACTCCTTTCCATTGATGATCCAAATACGTAAGGTTGTGTAGATTCGATGCTTATCATCACTTAGCACTCGCGGATAAGATTGACTCGCGGTGTGTGTGTCCTCCCTTGGTGTCGGCCGTTAATATGAAAGTCTATAAAGTTTTGTGTTGCATGAGTGCATTCATTGTTAATGATCGTATATATATATATATATATATATATAACTGTCTATCGTCAAACTTCTTCGTGCGTCTATATACGTTAATGTATTGTGTTTAGGTTACGTGATGTATTGTTCCATTCGGTATTTATAACACTTCACACTTCGCTACGATACATTTCCGTAACTCGGTAAAATATTGACGTAAAGTTTTGTGAGTCTGTTATTAAATGAAGACTGATTAACTGAATAACTTGTGAATAAATAACTTAGTTCTTAACAAGCGGCAGCTGAGTAAAACTGAATAACTGAAATTTTTTAACAACTGAAGTATACTGCATGATTGAGTCACTGCGAATACACTATGACTGAATAACTTGTGAATAACTGAAAGTACTATGTTAACTGACTAAAGCACTGCGTAACTGAGTTTTATAGTAAGATTGAAAAAACAGAGTACGACTGCGAGATATATTGAGATTGAAAAATATAGTAAGACTGAGAATTATATTAAGACTGAGATATGTATTAAGACTGAGAGATATATTGAGATTGAAAATTATATTAAGACTGAAGCTTCGCGTGCCCTGTAAACAGTTTTTATTAAGCTTCATTTACCGTAATGCAATGTCCTGGCAAATACGCCTTTGGTCAACCACGATAGGTCCGATAAATTCCTACCACTATGTAGAACTACGGTTCTCGACCCCTGATTCGCTGTTCGCGTTGCTATAATGACAACAGTCCTCTCCACTTGCGTCCTGGGAAGATGCTGGACTCTGGTTGGTTATCGGGCATCCCCTCAAGTACACGACGAAAGGGCTCCGTACCATTTCTTAGAATGTAGAGCAGTTCCGCGCCTGTCTATCAAGCTTTTGTCCATGTATGCTCCGAAGGTCTGCAGTTATTCTCACGCGAACAATACGTCGCATTTCGTTATTGTTTGACTTCCCACGACCCTTTTTCGTCAATTAGCAGCTCCATGCGTGTCGCAATTCCCAAGATGCCACTCCGGTCTCCCGTCATAAATACTAGTTGTCACCAGTAAGATGTTTTCACGCTGTGCACACATCCTGGCTCCATTCACTCGATATACTCTGCCTTGTTTTCGTACGGGGTGAGGCTCTCCTAAACCCTTTGTGTGAGTATCCTTTTCTTATTGCTGGCACGCTCCAAATTAACCTTACAGCGTGTGTTCGCAACAATTTCTCCGTATCTGGGCCACCGTACTGTATCTTTTGTTTAGTTTGTTGTGGGGCTGTAAATCTGAGTTGAGCCGAGTCTGTCACAGACGATCCTTACTTCCTATTGTAGTGTTGTGTCAGGCATTTTCGCATTGTTCTTAGCAAGCGTCCAGTTGACATGTTGTTAAGTTGTCTCTTTATTTATTACTTCTGGCTCGGGTTGGGGTGACTCGACTGGTGTAACGCTCATCTTGATCAAAATTTAAAAAATTAAAATTTTTTGTCATTACAATATATTTTAATTTGTGTTTATTATTACTGGCGCCCTGAGGTACAATAAAGAGACGGTACACTGGAGTAAGTGTTATAGTCTATTGAGTAGAAATATTAATATTATCAGAGATTAAGGTAGTTTGTAAACCTTACTTCTTACATGCTCATAGGCCAACATAATATGCAAATCAACAATTTAACTCTTTCGTAAAGGCCTATCAAGTAGTGTATTACAGTCTCCATGATGATGTAATGTTAAACACAAGTGGAATGATAACAAAATGGCTAGAACTAAATTTGTTTAAGAGTATGTAATTCAGGTCTCTGAGCTCATTTGATGTCACTTCCAAAGTTACATAGCCTATATCAGTTTTAAATTGAATTTTATTTTAAACTTTTTGCCCCTGTTAAATTGTTTTCTTCTTTTTAAAGCAGGTCATTAAAGGCGTATGTACAATACTTTAAGCCTTTTTGAAAGGAAATAGTATTTTTACAAAATTCAGTAATATTAAAAGGTACCTAATATTAAAAACAGGAAGCAAACAGAAAATAGTTTTTACAATTTGTTAAGAATATTAAATTGTTAAAAATATTAATATTTCTGTAAAAGTGAAACGACAAAATTGAATAGAGACACCATGAGAAATTTTTCTGATGAAATATTTTAATGTCTTTGGCAGACACCCCTTATTAGTCAGTTTATTTCATATATTATAGTAAAGGAATTAAAGACGCTTTTTTAAATAGAGATTCACAATAAACAAAAATTTATAAACGCTTGTCGATAAATTTAAACGGTCCACTGATGACACAGTTTTAAAAAATCATATATATATATAACTATGGTAGTGTGTGTGTGTGTGTGTGTGTGTGTGTGTGTGTGTGTGTGTGTGTGTGTGTGTGTGTGTGTGTGTGTGTGTGTGTGTGTGTGTGTGTGTTAAACCAAACAGCAAGGCAGTAGAATGTATGGGAAAGTGTTTCTTATTTATTGAACAAAATATTACCATTTTCATTCAGATATGTGAATAAATTTTTACCAAAGGAATGACAAAATTAAAATAAATGACTACTAGCCCTATAATGGCAAATTATCTCATTTTAGTTCTCATCTCAGTTTATTCTGAGTTAATATCTCATGTATATTTTACCGAACATTACTCATCGTCATTGGCAAAGTAATTACATAGCTTTAATTAACATTTTTCTTGTTATTCTGTTGCTATGTTAATTTTGCTTTTTTTAATATTTTCATTTAAATACATAATTAGAAAAATATTCATCTTTATTTTGTGCATAAATTTTTAATTTTGTTTGCAGGCTTTCTGTATAATGAATATGTAGACTAAGTCTCAAAATAATAATTAGGCCTACTTCTGGAAGAAAAATTTATTAGATTACACCATTTTAAATTATTGTAACAATTTAAATTTAATAAAATAATATAGTTTATTAAATTGTAATAGAAAAAGTGTTTATTATTTGAAAACATGTTCATCATGTACAAAAAATGTAGGCCTATTACCTAAATTGATATATTATAAATTTTATATTGAATGTTTAGTGTAAGTTAATACGTATACAATTGACACAACAGATTAAAGACATTGTCACCTCATGAAATAATTTTTCATCCCATAAATGTGGGTATTTACAAGAATATTTATCAAATTTTTGGCTGTAGATTAATTTGATATACCCTAAGTATAGCCCTATGCGTGGTTCGAAATATGGTCACCATCATGTTCTGAAAGGATTAAAGCAAAAATGGTTTTATACGTAAAGTTTTCCGGGCTGTTTGGCCGTGGTCTATGGTTTAATGACAAACCAAACGTTTCAACAGCTCCGTTGGCTGCCATCTTCATTGGAATTAAAAGAAATCCAAGGCCTCCTGAACATAGGTTGTCATTAAACAGAACTACAGCTGTTGAAACGTTTGGTTTGTCATTAAACCATAGACCACGGCCAAACAGCCCGGAAAACTTTACGTATAGGCCTACAACTGACTCCGGCCGTAAAAGCCTTAGGGAAAAAATGGTTTTTTCCGATGCCAAGAAGATAAACTAGAGCTGGTCACTACAACGCTTCTTCAGATGCCCAACACCTCGCAGTCCTTTTGGATTATAATTTCATAGGATGCGGCAGTCAGCCATTCGATGAAGATGTTTCAACTGTTTTAACCGATACTTTATTGGGCATTTTTATCAAGTATGTGCATTAGCCTATATGTAGCTCCTGCCGTACGTCGATATTTATTTGTAATCTTGAAGAGTATATCCTACTACGTGTCTTACAAATTTCATTTCGGCAGCTTAAGCACGACTGGTTTGGGACTTCGTTAAACTCCAATTAGCGACCCGTAGAGAAGTGTGGGAAGGGCCATCACCTTCTATAACTTCAGGCGTATTTCTTTAATCGTTGATTTTAAAGTTCTCCTGATAGCCCCACACATATGGTTGAAGTTGTTTAGTTTCTTCACTACACCACTGTTTTTAATGTAAGACACATTGCAGCCCAGATACTAAACTGTTCTAGAACAGTTGCAGATTCGACTCAATGAGTGTACACCGCAGTCATCTACAAGCCACTTTCCTGTACTCTAAGCCATCTGAAATATTTACTTTTTGTGTTGTCGATATTTACCTTTTGTTGTAGTATATAATTTGTTATACAACCAGGATATGGATTTTTATATATGCCGTTGTATTCAACCTTCTTGTTGTATAAAGACGTGATAACACTACACTGTAAATTTCTCTACTAAATTACGGAGTATAAACAGAAATTGCACATATTTAAAAAAGATTTTAAAGTGCTGATTGAAGCACATTTACATAATTCCAACCTTAGTTAATAATATGATTGCCCATTTCTGTAGCAGGCATTAAAACTTGGTGAGAAATTAAATGTTTGTCTAATGTAAGCACTTTGTCGTTTAACTTAACATGTTGGCCTATACGTGAAATGTACACGTTATGTGTAGGCCTATACAATTGCGAAACAGGGTTTAGAAGATAATATTTAATCCTCCGGACATGACGAAAAGTAGTTCGACGATTAGATGGCAATATATGTTCATATATATTACCGTAGCATCCAAACTCGTTGAGGAAACTCTGTAAGACTATCTACATCTAGAGCAACACAAGCAGAAGCGTATGTAGTTGGTTTAGATGTCTGTGAAGAAATTCTAACGGTATGAACAAATTAAAAAAGACGGCAACCTTTAGAGATACCGCAACAGTATGTTCACCAGAAAGCTAAAGCTTTTTTTAAAAATTGTGAATACGAAGACTTACTATTAAATGAATTTCTGATACAAGACGGTAGGTAATTTTTAATTAGTGTAGTTGCAGTACAGAGTTTGAATTTTGTTACAAATTTATTGTTTATAAACACTAGTTTTTGTTTTACGTATGTAGGTTTTACTCTAAGTTATTTAATGTTTGTTGTTCAGAATTTAACTTATATTTTTTGACGTATGTTAAATAATATATGCAAAATTATTGTAGTTAAAATATTTTTTGTGTGACAATATAATTTTTAAATTTTTAATGTAGTAGTGAGATATATTTCTTTATCTTTTATATTATGATAAACAGAATTAACGTAGGGCTATTATATTGGAGCAAACAATACGTCAATAACAATTGTTTCAACTCAAAGTCTACAGTACAGTAGTGTACCACAGTCTATTTTAGTTACCAAAGTGGTTTTAATTGTTACTATAGCTATTCAGAACAAATTTAGGCCTATCGTAGAATATAAATAATAATAGAATATGTATTAACGCTGTGCGTTTGTGGAGAAAAGAAAAAGTGGTAGAAAATTTGTATAATTACAAATTATGCATTTAGAGGATAGACCTTAAGTCGGTTGTATAGAAACACTTGAGACTTAATTATTCTTAGAGAAGGCTGTGTCGAGTGCTCTCCAGTAAATGAGGCAATCACGAAACACCATTATTGTCTATTATAAGAACGAATTAATGGTATTCTAAAAACTTACTTAGTAACTTACTGTAGTGCGGTTATATTACAGCGTTTCAAAATAATTTTAGTACCATGAGGTACATATCAGAATACATCTTTTCAGAAGTAATACTGTATTCCGATGAAGACGAGGTACGGGCCTTAGCTACATTTTGTCTCTACTGTCGCCTATAAGCCTGTATTTTCCATTTTTTAATAATTTACGGTGTTTAGTTGTAACACAATGCTCAGGGAAAATAGAGCGTTCTTATTTCAGTTACTTACAATCTCCACATTGTAATGGCTGCGATTAAAAGATTGCCTTTTATCTTCGCGCATAAAAGTTAAACATGTTCTTCATGGAAAGACTTACCATCATCTGTATAGAGTATACTGCTTGAGAGTAGATTGCTATAGTCATAGCATATGCAGTTTGCTCTTCTCCTTGAAAAACATTTCCATTAGAACCACTTCAGATCTCGCTGCTGAAAGAGTGGCGTTCTTTGAGAACCGTAACAAGTTCAAGAATGTAGCGTCCTGAAGACAGTTAACGACGATCAGCAAAAAACATGTATTTTTGACAATATTCACAAGGCCTGGAAAGCATTTAGACATGGAAAAGTATGCGAAATGAATAGAACGTGACTAAAATACTACATTGATCGTATTTAACTAAAATCTTAAATCTGTAGGCTTAATCTTTTACATAGGCTGCGATAAGATAGCCTATATACAAAAATACCTACGTTTAAAGTGAAAGCCTTAAGAAACTACGGTTTTAATAACGTTGATTGTGACCAACGCAAGTAGAGTATGTGTCGAAGTCCTTTTTTTCAAGTATAAATCAAAATGTCTCAAATATAACGATCATATAAAGTAAGCCACGTTTTAACCTTTTTAGTCTGCAATAAATAAACAGTGCCATAAAGACTATAAAACAAATATGTAAAAAGTTAATAGTAGTTAATAAAAAACTTATTTTTAATCAAATTATTAAACTTGAATGACGTATTAATAAATTCTTTATTTTGATTTACTATAGCATAACTTTATATTTGCATACAAATTCCTCAATTGGAGCGATTAACCGATAGTTGATATAGTAACGGAAGATGTACACACAATTACGCAGCGAACTTAGTAGTCACCGCCAAAAATTCTATTCAGAAATTGAGCTATTAGAATTACTGACAAGTCTACAGTCCGTTCCTAGAAACCGTCTATTACCCACAAGTCTTAGGTATAGTTTGTGTAGTAAATTGTGTTAAGTCTCGAAAATTCATCACGAATAAGGAAAGCATTCAGAAACAACGTATACGAAAATTAACCTAGCTATGCAAACCGCGTTCGCTTATCACGAATAAAGAAATAATTAACAAAAGTAGCCTCGCAAATATAAAAATTCGCGAATTCAGAATGTGCAAATACAATATAGGTTTATTCATGCATTGATCAATTCTTTTTTCTTTCATCAATTGATGTTTTTTTTCCTTTATCTGCCCTATTGTTACTCGTAAGCCTTTTTCTTAAGTAGTCTTACTTGTTCTAAGACCTAATATCTATTAGGGTATAGCCAATTGTATTTCACCTAAAAAAGTATCATATGAATTTAGTAAATTTTTATGTACCTTCTCTCTCGCTTTAAATCTCTCTCCCTCTCTCTCACACACACACACACACACACACACACACACATTCAGTTATAAGTATGCCTATTTTTGAGAGTAGATATGTAGACCTATACATCTACACACAGTTGTAAAACGTTTGTGTGTATGCGCTCGTGTGCTTGCACCTGTGACCAAAAATGTGATTTCACACATTTAATACTCCAAATAAAATATATACATTAAAACCCCTAAGTCGGACAGAAAGGCAGAATAAATGCGCTTTTCACTGTAGAAATTGACAGGAACTTAAAACAAAAACAAATTTCTGCGTATTTATCGCTGCTGGGATGTAACATAATTTTACTTATTGTTTGTTTTGACTGAAAACATATTTATAAACTTGAATTTTTAATTTTGTCATAAAGTCTGTCCCATATAAGACATGAATTACACCGTGTATTATTGTATTTAAATTAAAACGTAATTGTTTAAAGTTCATATTGAATTTCAATTAATTAAAACTAGATAACTTTGGTGCATGAGCCCTCTACTTTCTGCAATTGTAATATGCAATCATTAGTTATGACAATGAGTTGTTATGACTACACAACGATATTGACAAACGGGATAGATCATATTTTTTTCATTTACTTTCACAGGTTAAACACAGGAGGCATCCCTTAATTTCAAATGTATGAGTATGTGTGTGGTTGTTTGTGCACTCGTGGATTCAGTATTTATTTTTATATTTATATTTTATTTATGTATTTATGTATTTATTTATTTTTATATTTATTTATAATAAATAAATATTTATTATAAATAAATAATATTTTTGTATACTCATGTGTGACGTTTTGCTCCTTTTTTATTATTCTGCTACAAGATGTTTACCATTTTCTACTCTTGTATACTCTATTCTATATATCCCTCTCGTATTCACTTTCTTACTCAACATTCATTTGTACCATGTTTTTTATTCCGTGTTTAATTTTTTTTTAAATCCACAGTTTGCAAAGCGCCTTTAAAAATTATAATAGGTCTACAAATTCAGCAATAGCTTATATACCCAACAATAATAAAAGTATACATAAAACTTTGTGTATAATAAATATGTAAAGTAATAAATATAAATTTATTATAAATATATCAAAGTATAGAAAATATAACAGAAACAATAGAAAAAAGAAAACTATTATTTTTTGGACATTTATATAGAATGGGCGACAATAGGTTGACAAAGCAGATCTTCAAATATCTGTGGGGGAAGAAGTCAACATCAAGTTAGATTAAAGAAGTCCAAAAGGATTTAGAAAGAAATAATATTCATGAAGAAGAAGCAATTGAAGGAGAAGTTTTTCGGACAAAAGTGTTAAAAATGGAGGGAGTCCAGGGTAGGAGAGAGAAAAAAACAGGTTCAAAGTGGACTGAAGACAGGAAGAAGAGACACAGTGAGAATATGAAGGAATATTGGAAAAAAGGGAAGAACAAAGAGTAAAGAATTGAAATTGCCATGTGGTCCTTAGATGGCCGATTCGGAAAAAGAAAATATAAACTTATGTTAAAATACAAATTCATTATATTCGACATTTAGTTTAACTACCATAATCTAGTGCAGTTATAAAGACCTTTTGTTATCTTTACGAGGAAACAAAATAAATACATTTTTCAGTGAAGGGTTAGTGAGGATCGGTCAAAAATAACACAAATTTTAACTTATTTGTGTCGACGTTTCGACAATATTTATTATCATCAACAGGACAATTTTTGCTGACGCTAAACACACAACAATTGTCCTGATGATGACAATAAACATTCCCGATACGTCGACACAAATAAGTTAAAATTTGTGTTATTTTTACCGATCCACACTAACCCTTCACTGAAAAATTCATCGATTGACGGTCACTACGAATTTAAGGATTTAAAATTAATAAACCAACTTGCACAGTAAACGATACATACATACATACATTACTTCTACTGTGTAAATAACAAAATAGGCGAAGGCGTCAGTGTGTATGTGTGTGTGTGTGTGTGTGTGTGTGTGTGTGTGTGTGTGTGTGTGGGTGGGTGTGTAAAAGAGAGAGAGAGAAGGAGACTTTTGTCTCCTTATTTGTTGCGCCCTAATTTCTATCTTAATTGAAGATGTCGAAGATGAATTATTTATTTACATTTACTGTTATATTGGAGTGTTAGTGGTCTCAAATATTTCTACTAGTAATTTTATACAAACCACTAAATGACCTGAAGAAATGACCGAAAGCGCTCGTCAGTACTAAAGACAACATAGTGGTTTGTATAAAATTACTAGTAGAAATATTTATTTACAGTGTAATAAAGTACACTGAACGACGTAAACAACTGAAGATACGTCGGAAATCTGTTACAACCTTCTTTGATATGCTTGTTCAACTTAGATCACATAATGTTTGGAAAAATGGATTTAAACAAATTCTAGATTGACGCAAATGTAGGCCTAATAGTAATTTGTTTTAAAATTTACGGTTCTGCATTTCAGGAATTACACATAGTTCTGAGTCTTAGAATAGATTAACAATTACCCTGTATCTATTATTTGAAGTAATAGCCGTATTAGCTCACATTTACCCTGTATCAAAAAATATAGGCCTACAGAGAAAACGCGAAAGTTACTATATTTTTCAGGTATATTAACTTGTACATTAATACATTTTTAGGGTAACTAACACCAGCGAAATATTTAGACATGTATTCATAGAAGTTAAATATATAAATGTGGAATAATTGCCTTACGTTAAGGGTCGAAGAACCAACAAACCCGTTCTTGAACAAATTCATCAAGAACATGCATTTATATGTATACATTTATTAAAAATACGATTTAAAACGGAGAAGATTTATGATAATAATTTGAGGGTTCTGAGTGTAGTCTGGGAAAAATTAAAATATTTATGTCGGCGTCCTATAATATATTATATATTAAATATTTATAAAATTATTTGCTATTTGGCTTAAGTTGCTTAAATATTCACGAAGAAAGAACCTGAAAAATAAGTATTTTGAGAAACATGTAATTTTTTTTTTTTTAATGGGCGGTGGTGGAGTTGGTAAATGAGCACTATTGTAGAATAATATCTGCTCTTGGAAGGAAGACGCTAAACACATGTTTGCTTCTCATACGACACTAGATGCTAAAAAAGAGAGTAACTAAAATTTGATTAGATTAAATCAGTGACTAACCTTCATTACCGGTTTTATTCAATAGTCCCGCCACATTAATTTGTTTGCCTGTAAGAAGTCAAAATATTACTTTTTGCTACCAGGCTGTGACTATTCCATTAATCAAGTATATCTCAGCAAGTAATGGTTAAAAGCAGTATTCAACTAATGGTTCCTGTGAAATATGAAGCGTGCCTAAATTAATCCCAAGAGTCAGCTTACAATAAATTTACAAGATAAATACGATAAAATTTATCAACGTACTTTAAGCAAGTTAATCCAGAAGAAATCCGCATCTGTGTGCGGACACTAACGTGTACACATGCACACGCACGCATTTATTTATTCACTCATCCAGTCACTATCTCAGATACTGATGTGTAGAAATACAACGTTTTATAATTTATCTGGTGAACTGATTTACAACTTTCACGCTAATGTAACAGAATAGATATAATTCCGCTTATCCCATCATACAAATTTTCAATTTTCCCTTTTTTTGTTATACTCGTTATTAGGGCCCTTAATTTTCATACTTACAGATAATCTCAATGTTTGTAACTTAATTAAACCATGGCGTCCGTGTATCCTTCACCAACACTACGGTTTAAAAGTTTTAGTTTTAGTAAGTGTTGCAATCCCATGTAAAATATAAACACTTTTTAGCTTTGAGGTCTAATAACCTTTCAGCTCAGTAACTAAATAAACACACTATGGATTTACAGTAGACATATGACATAATCGAAGAAAAGAAATAAGCAAAAAGAAAAGGAAATGTAATAAAGGTATTCAAAAAACGTTGTATTAAGTGACAAAATAGGTAAGTGTAAGTACCCTAAAAACATGAGAAACAAAATAAAAAAGGTAAATGCTCTAAAGACGACTGTAACGCCTGTAACAAAAAAGCTGAGACGTAATCACAGAGTCTGGCTGAAGGCATCGCAAAATAGAAACGGATGAAAGTAAATGAGGCAGTCAGAAACAATGGTCTTACTAACATTCTTGCATTACTATTCTACATGCTTATGTTATTTGATATAATTTAAAGTATAGGCCTACATCATATAAAAATAATTACTACTTTGGTTAATAAAAAACCCCTTGTATGTTACCAGACAAATAGTACAGGTATATTTCAATCTTTACGTCTTTAGATTATTAGCTTTCTTATGTGTTGTTATCTCTGAAAAATCAGATGCAAAAAGTGACATGAACAATAAAGTGAAAGGCGCCTCCAACAATATTGCTGTCGCTGTTTACCGTCTGTTTGATAATTAATAAGCCTAAAGCGACCGTTGAAAAAAAAGTTTTAATCAAAGAAATAAAAAATTAAATTTCAATCAATTCTTTATAACTATGAAATATGTTTTCAACAATTAAATGCATGTATTGTAATTTCCTTTTGTAGTAAAGACTTTTTTCATATTCATAAGTTAATGTGTATCTTTCACTTTAACCCAAACTCGTACAATATAGTAGACATTTAAAAGCAATCAATTTTAGTATTTTCTTTCCTTACGGACAGCGAGTTTAATACCACAGAAAGCATAAGACTTATTTGCAAGGCTCCCGTATGAGACTGCAGCGTTAACAGTTTTATATGGCAGTTACAGTCAGGACTGGCAGTCTGTGTATGTAAATGAATCCCAGCACTGCAAGCCCATTTCACAGTCGATTGCTTCCCTGCTGTGATTCCAGTAAAATACTGCGTCATCTCTTTGAAAGAATTTGTCTTTTTTACCACTGAACATTGATGTTAGTTGGCAATATTAGTTTTGTATCGAATAAAACGCAAAAGTACGGTTTAAATAAATTCTGACATGTTAAAACGTAGACCTACGTGTATATCACCATCTGTAACGTGTCATAATAAGAGTGTATTTAAAATCATAGCCAATATTATTAAGTGAGAGAAGAAACTACTGGCAAGTGCTATTGAGTGTACATGTTTAGGTAATAAAATATGACACTAGTGAGGAGTGAAACTAATCCAATAAATTATATATGATTTCATTAAAATTTCCAATAAAAGGTATTTTTATTCCTTTTCGTTTCATTTAACGTGTTTGTTATCACTAAGGTGAAAATTTTGAAATATATCGCCCACTTCCTAATCAGCAAGGAGCTGAACTTCTGTGTACACGCTCATTGTGGATGATAGTATGCTCTTATGATAGTTTAGGACAGTAAAATATCATACTTTATAGCATAATGTTTGACCGTATTGATACGTAACTAAGGCTTGTTATCACGTATCAAGGCTACACGATCAGCCTTGTCACTTAGTAACAGCTATGGAAACTGCTTACTCTAGTGCAGTAATTTTTAAATGGTGGATCGCGACACCTTTTTATTTGGCCTTCGACCTTACCTTAGAAAATCAATTTAACTACACTAATCACTTTAATGAGTAAATGAATAATCAAATATTTTCACTGCAAATGGTCTTGGAGGAGAACCTTGTGAAAAAATGTTTCTCCCCCATGTGAGGGGAAACATGTAAATGTTAGAGTAGATATCACTTTATTTGTTTAATGGCATGTGTATTGGTAGTAAGTTTTGTTATATTACAAGACCCAATCCATTTTTTCCATCTCTCGGCCAAACAAAACAGACGCTCCTGTCTAATGTTTGTTCTTAATTCATAATCATTCGATTCTGTTATTTAAACTTATGTTTAAGTGATTTTTCAAATTGCAATTCCCCTCACCAAAAACCCACTCTCGAAGTTCGTTGAATTCATTAAAATGCGGAGATTTGCAAGTCCTCAGCTCGATATGGACATTCCTGCTTTGGTAGCTGCAGATGTTGAATATCCATTTTTTACGATGAAGATATTATGTAACTATAAAATGGTTAATATTCTTCTTACATCGTCATTATTACACTGACATAATAAAGACTGTACACTTAAATATAAGTATTAAGATAGTCAGATACGGTATGGTATTAAATTACTTCTTTTTACTTATGTACAATTATATACGGTCTTTTCTAGTTTTATGTTGTTTGTCAAAAATTTTACCTTGAGGTTCGGCCCGCCTGAGCCTTTCTATGTTTAATCGTAGCCCTCAGGCGATTTCAATTGGAAATCACTGGTCTATTGGAAGTTACAGAGAATATGTGACAAACATGGGCGTCTCAGCAAGAGGGGCCAATGTTTTCCGAAAAGCTAAAATCCTGATTAATTTGTTATTCAAATTATTTTTTCAAATTTTTTACTCAGCCAAATAAAAATCTTAAATTCAATGCCATTGACGGTCCAATTTTAAGTTCAATGATTTATTTTCTTTGTAATATTATACATAAGTGATAGGTTCCGGAAGTAACGATCACGGCAAGAGCATGTGTATTGAATACGTTTATGACAGTTTGTTGACAGATTGACACAGCCACAAAAAAAAGTACACATGGCAAAAGAATAACACGTTGAGTCGTCGATATGTCTTCATGGTCGAAGATGGCCGAACACGGTAGACCCTCCCTCCCTTGAAGGTAACCCGTTGCCACAAGCTTAACAACTGCAGAGAGCAGGCTCCATGAAATCAAAGACCTCCTCCTTCAGAAAAGCTTACACTAGCGACTTGCGAGCAATCTTTTGTGTGCACTATTGGCGACCAAAGCGAGGAACACCACGGGAACTGATCTGGGCAGGGATACTATCTTGTCAGGATGAAACTACAACTAATAATTCAGTGCTTTGAAACTTCATTGAAGCTGGCTTATTATTCACTGGCTGGGTACCATGGCGGCAGATTTTTCGACGAAGCAAATACGATAAATGTCTGAACTTAATTTGGGTGGTGACGACTATGAGCAAAAGTAATATAGATATGTACGTAACATTTTGCATTTACTTTCGAGCAAATCGGAGGTTGATTTACGAACTGCCCTCGTAATATTCATTCATAAATAAACTTATTTTCCTGATTCAGCAAATCTAATATCATTTATGTTTACATCCTGGGCTATCACATGAAGAATTCTCACTTCCTGGCAATGAATTGCAAATTTCAAAATTTTCTGAAAGCTTACCATAACCAGTGACACCAGTGGCTGCAGCTTGTGACCCGATTGCTCCACAAACCGAATCAGCGTGTCTTCTTCTATACCAGCTTCAAATTTTACCTGATGGTTTTTGCAGTTCATCACCATCTCACAGGATGAGTATTAAGGTTTCAACAAAATTTTGTAGAAAAAATTCTGTAGCTGCATGTATGTCAAATTGATAGGGTAACCTGTTTTTTCTGTACAAAATAAGTTTAGATATGCCCAGGTAAAACACTTGAAACTAAAAGCAGACGTAGTTTTTAATGAGAAGAGACTCAAAAACTGAAAACAAGGCAATTCAAAGATTTAAAAGCCCTAAAAAATATTTCATGTCTAAAGAATAACAACCACCCCAATCTGTATTTAGCTATGCCCAACAAAAAGCTAATATTGGAAGACAGTTATAAAAATGTAAAGCTGAATAACAAAAGGCAGACCTTAATTTTAGAGTCATTAATGGTTATTGCTAGTACTCTTAAATATCTCCTTAGTCAGGAACAGGTTATTAGAAGTCACACAGATTTTGAAGGAAATTCTGTGAAAAGTCTGAAAGGTTTAGTAAAGACGAACCATGTCTTAGTCAGTGGCTCCAAAGTGAAGATAAATCCTACACCCCTGCGCTACAAAATAAAATCATCTGGAGTGTAGAAATTAAAATAGATGCTAATTATACTAAAACATCTAGCTAAAAAATACTTTAATTTATTCAGTGATTTATGATGGTGCACAAGATATTTCAGGAGTTGAAAAAGTTGGTATCTGTGTTCCTTAACGTTTTGGAACCTCAAGAAAGTTTTATGCGTTTCTATAAAACTAGCGTAATTTGTCGCTCAGTTATAGCATCATTAATTTGTGATTCTCTCCTTAGACTGCAATTCCCATTGGTAAAACTTTGTGGACAGACCTATGATGGAACTGGGAATATGAGTGGCATCTGTAAACAGTGTACAGACTCTCATAATTCAGTAGCAGCTTCTTCCTGATTATGCGCACTGTGGAGCTGATTGCTGTAATTTATTATAAAAATACGTTGTCAATCGTGTAGAACAGTAAAACGTCTATGGAATGAGCCCACGAATTAGGAATTTTTTTTCAAACACTAAATCAAAATCTGGGTTTATGCGTATCCATCAGACCATATTGGTAACATTGACAAAATCAAACCATTACATCCCACAAGATACCTTCGTCGGCGATCATAAATAACAACAATTTTGAACAGATATGAATTGAAATTAAAACACTGACTGAGCTAACAGAACGAGCATATGGCGGGGGCTAATAGTCTACTTAGTGTATTTGAGAATGGAGCCATTTATTTTGTTTAATCTTGGGACGAAACGTAATTGAACTTCAGGAAATATTAAACAAGTGTTTCCAGTGAAGTAACTGAAGTGTGGCAGGATTTTATAAATCAGTTGAACACATAATTGATGGACTGAGCTCGCTAAAGACGAATAAAAAGTTTTCATCTTTATTTAAAGTTTTAAATGAAAAGCTTTCTGAGCTTGGTTTGAAAAGTCAGAAGTTCCGAGACAAAAGGAAGCACCAAAAATAATTGATGAAACAAATGTCCTATATGTATGTTGTGAATCATGTAAAGAATACTACAAAAATAGTATTTTGAAGTCATAGACATAGCTGTAGCAGGGCTTCAAAATCGAATTATTAATCAGCTTTGTGTAAAGAAAGAGGTTTTGCTAGAAAACATTTTTTTTTTTCAAAAGGAAAGATTTGTAGCATTAGCTCTTTATCAAAAAAATATCGCACCATTGTTTAAAATAGGAATAGAGCGTTTTCTTTAAAGATATAAGGTAACAAGTTTAACACGATGGGAATATAGCCTTGATCTCAATGATCAAATAGGTCAGATATCTTTTCAGAAATGTAAAAATTTGGTTTGTCTTCTGCATGTTGGCCCCGCATCTAGTTGTGTGACAGAAACTTTCAGTGCTCTCCGATAACTAAAGACTTACCTTACGTCAACTATGACATAGTTCTATGCTAAATCCATAATAAGGTATCGGACGATAATGCTTCACGGATTGGTGAACGTAGAGCTGAGCAAATCACTACAATAATACACGAAGTCAGCAAGCAGTTGTACTTGCAACCTGTTTACTTCGCATCTGTTTATTATGACATACACAGACCTCTTTACACACCCTCAAACGCAAGCACACACAAGTAGCCAAAGTGCGTTTTCCGTAGGTAAAGTAGGCTGGTTCCGACACTGTGTGTGTGTGTGTGTGCGCGCGCGCGCGCGTGTGTGCGTGCGTGCGTGCAGTGGAACCACAAAAATTCTGATCATTTGGGACTGGACTCCATCCGAATTTTTAATTCGTCTGGATTTTGGATTTCAATTTGCTACAATTTTATATCCAAAAACATTATAAACCAAATTTTACTCCTTTAGTGGATGATGTATTGAAATTAAGTGCTTTGAATGAAATGAAAACAGGTCAAAAAAGAACAATTTTAAATTCTACAACGAACTACTGCGTGTGTAAACAATAGGGATGTTTTAGGTGATTTAATAAAATAAACAAATCACTAAAACAGGGCTGTGAGTGTATGGAGTGCATTCGTCGCAGCTCATCCGCAGGTTCAAATATTTTTGTTCTGATTTTCCGATTTTGTTCACGTTCCAATTCTTTGTGAGTGGAGAGCGGCGCCTCTCCCCACACCGTCATCACAAAACGCTAGGTCAATTCACCTGCACTCCTTCCTGTTGCCATCTCTCTTGGCGTCTGCTCTGCTTCTGCATGCAAGTATAAATCTTGCACTTTCCAAAAAAAAGGAAGTTTGAGTAAATGAATGCTGATGCACTAATAAAAAACTCACATGTCATTACGTAATTTAAAATTACTTAATCATTTTTTAAAGATATAACAAACAAAATCACACTCCTTCAGAACGAATACAAAGGTTTTTTTCACTTCCTTGCACAGTTAGTGTATTAAAACCTTCTAGAAAATTTAAAATTAAATTCCCTGAAATTCTAAATTAAAAAAAAACTAAAAATCCACACCACATCTAATTTAAACATTAACATAAAAACTTATTGAAAACATTGGAAAACAAAAATTGCTTCTTTTTAAATGATCGTGTTTGAAGAAACATCTTGGTTAACTTTTGAACGGAGTTAGCACTTCTTTATTTTCTGGCAGCCATTTCTCTAAGCCTTTTCAAAAACACTAGCTGGGTAGGTGTACTCTCAGGCAGTTTTCCAAGCCATGACATAGCTGTTTCTAATGCATTAAAAACGCCACTATGGGAATGTCCCTCTTCAATAGTTACTTCCTCTTCGTCACTTTCTTCACTTTCAGGTTTTTAATTTTCAACTACGGCGTCACCTACCTATTGATCAGTTACAATCTCAAAATCCTGATCGTTGGCATCGCAGTTCAGCCATTCTTCTGCGTCACTTACTTCTCATTATTCAAAACCTGGAATGACATCAAAAGTGATGTAACCTCTTCAACAATTCCGTCATTTTCGTTTTCGACAGAATTCTCTTCATCGCTTTCTTAGTCCGGTCACCGTTTGTTCTACCAATTCTTTAAGTTTTCTTTACTAAGGGTTCCCAAGCGTCAGGCTACATGTACACACAGTTCTTCACGTTGAAGAAACCGATAATCCCGTCCTCGTCCCGTTCAGATAACAAGGGACGTCGTAGAAACTGTTTCCGGTACATTCTTTTCATTTTCAATGACGGCCAGGTCCATAGGTTGGAGAACACTTCACTTGTCACGTCTAGAGAAGAAATTGTAAACCAAACGTTTCATCAATGCTGTTCAACACTTCAAGAGATGGGTGTGCTGGGCCATTGTCAATCATGAGAAGCGCTTTTCCTATTTTACTTTGTTCTTTGCAAAACTTTTCAAACAGTCCTTCAAAATACCAGATAACATCCATGAATCCTTTTGAGACTTACAGATCACGGCAAATGTCTTAACATTTTTGAAGCAACGTGGCGTTTTACTTTTCCCTGTCACTAACAGTTGCAGTGAATGAGAAACACCCGCATTACCACAAACTAATGTTGTCACTCAGTCTTCGCTTACATTAAAAGATAGGAAAGATGTTTCATAGCGAGAAAAATTAGATTTTTTAGGGAGAGAAAGTCATTTAACACCGGTTCCGTTAGCATTGTACACATCGTCTCTGCTGAATAACACCGAACTCCGACAACACCAAAATATCTGTACTCAAACAGATATTTATAGTAGGCTATATTAAAATTAATAACGTAAACAAAAACATAAAGATATACTTCTTTTTCTTTTTTACTTCAAGAATTATGTTTGCAACCTGTTCCGTCTTCAAAGCCACCGTTTTCTTGGTCTGCCTCAATCTCGTTCTTCAAGAGGGTTACACTGGATTATCTTCTTGGTATTCTCGAGTCACTTTATTTATTTACACTCGAATTGATATTCTATTTATTTGTTGTATCCAGTTTTCTTTATTATGTTTAATTTTATCGTTTATCGAATATATATACAGCTCCTGCCTTACGTAGGCATTTCTAAATTCACTTTTTAGGGTGCACCCTTTAACTGTGCTTAAGAATTTCATTTCAGCAGCTTCAATTCGTTTTCTCTGATTTAGGGTGGGTGTTCACGATTCACTCCCGTCCAAAAATACTAGTGCAATTACTTTATAAAATTTAAATTCTGCATTATTTCGTACTTTTTTTCCTAAAGTCTTATGAATTGTGCCACATATCCTCTGGTATCTGTTAATTTTATTATCGATATCGTTTTCATATCCATAGCTTACGTTGCAACCTAGATAGCTGTAGTGGGATCTTTGTCCAATAATTTTATTGTCTATTACTATTTTTGAGCGTACTGAGAATTTTCCTTTAAATGCTATTATTTTAGTCTCTGTTGTAGAAATTTTAAAATTATATTCACTGCAAATTTTACTGAGTTGGTACACTGCTTTTTTTAATCAATTTTCGTTTTCTTGAGGGATAACGTGACCGTCAGCTTTTTCTTCAGATCAAGATTGTTAATGGAGACATTATCGAAAAGTAAGTAGATTCCAGGATCAGTTCGTTGTTTCCATTACCTTACAGCATCGTCAATATATATGTTAAATAAAGTAGGTGATAAACTGAACGCTTGTCTAACGCCTCTGTGATAGGTTCTGTTTTCTCCTTCCCAGTGTTTATAGTAATGTCCGTTCTTTCATATAGGCTTTTTATGACTTCTATTATATGATGTGGGTACACTCTTTGCTCTAATATTTTTCACAATATGTCTCTATTCACCCTATCAAATGCTTTTTCATTGTCTATGAAGGCAATATGTGTCTGTACTTATTGTCTCCAATGAAGGTTTGCTTCTAAGTTAGATATCATTGCGTCCCAGGAGTCTTGGTGTGCTTTCCTAATTAAACACGTTGCATAGTTCCTTTTGTTAGTATATCTTGTCTTTTGCTCTGTATTATTCTTGAGATATTCTACACATGCGTAAAAAGATATACGTTTTATATAATCGTGTACGTTTATATGAACGTACACAACGCACAATAACGCGATCATGCAAAACACTCAGAAGTGACTGACTGACCGTGTGACAGAAGGAAACGATAACTGCTCCACTCGTCCTTGAGTGGATTTAATGCGGATGGGTAGTGTCGCTCATTACATCATTACACCTCTCGTGCCTAGCGCTTCGCTACGGTACCGGCGAGTGCTGAAACTACACTCAGTACAGACTTGGTAAAAACTCAAAAATTCGTTTATTGTCGATTCCGGATTTTTGAGGTCAGAACTTTCGAGGCCACTGTACACAAACACACGCACGCGCGCTCACACTTTTCAGTTTTAAAAGTCCTTTCACGTCGTTTAGTGCCTAATATTCGAAATGATACCACTCGAAATTTTATGTTCTAATGTGAGCTTGTGCAATGAAGAAATACAGGCATGTTGGGAATACACTTATTTAGGAACAATTTGTTATGTGTCTTGTAGTGACGATAGAGAAGGTACGTCAGGCCAGGAAAACGCTCGGATGCCTCCGTGGAATTTGGTAAAGTAAGGACACTGGTAAAACGAGAAAACATAACATTTTCAATGTTATAAATAGCTTACTGTATTTAGTACAAACATGGCGCATCAAAGTAAAAAAAATGAAATTGAAGGCGGTGGAAATGGAAGTGTTCCGGACGTCACTAAGAATTTATAGACGGGAGAGATTTTTAAAAGAAAAAATTTGACGAAAAATGAGGATAGGAGGAACTTTCTTTCAGGATACTGAGAGGGCCAGTTGGTACGGCCTTTGACCAGATGATGAGGTATGGAAGACATCCAAATAAAGTTCTTTCCTATCATTAAAAGCGAGTAAGTCGATAAAATTATAGAAAGAAGGCATATTACCAGATATAACTGCACTGGATTTCCGGGAGTATATAAAAACTATTTACAATAAAAAAATACACGTAACACCAAATTATTTATAGCTACGCGTATTTGCAGGGCGAATCGACACACGTTCATCTACTGGAACGTGCGTCAAGGGATGACTATTAAGCTGATACCTACGTTGTAGGCCTATAGTGTAAACATATTTCAACACGTTCGTTCCATGTTTGTCTTAATTGTATGTGCTTGATCTTGATCTATAAGTGTAGTTGATTACTAAGGTTTACCTGGCATATGCAGTTATTGTATAGTGGTAAATATCAAAATTGTATATATAGTTAGCACATTACAATATAAAATTAAATTATTAATTTATATATTGCAACGTTACAAGTATTATACACAAATACATTACCAAGTAATCACGCAACTATGAAGTGTATCACACCAGCCATTTTTGTATTCTCGTTGCGTCAAGTATATGTAGTTGCACAATAATAAAATAATTTTCAAAGAGGAGTGAGATGTTGATGACATGAAATAATTATTATAACCGTTTCAAAATAATCATTCTATGATTTATTAATATTAATCGAAAATATGCAAATATTAAAATTTCGATTTATAAAAATAAAAAAAAAAATTCTCTTTTATAAGATTACAAAAATACAATACAGTATTATCTTCTATGCTGTTCATGACATATAAAAATAAACAACCATATAATCTTACCAGCTAAACAGACATGTTAAACAAATTATCTAAACACTTTTTACAGTACAGTGATTATATTTAAAATTTTAAGTCTTTAAAACTTTAAGTCTTTACTGTTCATATATAAGTTTCTTTTTAAGAGTTCTTTGCACAAACAAAAATATAATTGTTTATTCATCACCTGCGTACTGCCGACGTTACCGTTGCGCGCGCGCGCGCGCGCGTGTGTGTGTGTGTGTGTGTGCTGAATCCTGAGAATTCGATGATGATGATTATGCTGATGCTGTGTTTGCTGTCTCTACGGTTTGTTGTTTGTGATGGTCCAGAGTTCCTCCATAAGTCTTGGTGTGTGTGGTTTGATCGGTCGGCAGCCAGCAGCGTGACGTTGTGTGAAGATATCTTGAGTCTCTCTGAGATCGCCCCAAAATTGCCGGTGGTATTTATACTGGACGGCGATCTAACAAGTCCAGGACTGTTTTCGACCTGTTAGATATTGTCACTTCGTACAAAGCGTCCTTTTAATTACAAATCACTTTTTGGTTCATTTTCGCGATTTCGTAAACATACTCGTAGCATTGTTTGCGTAATTTTTTTCTGGTCACTCACATATAACACACTTACTAATTACTATTTAATTACAGTAGTAATTATCATTAAATTACCTAGCGTCTTCATTATTGCACATTTCTGCAATAATTCTACATCACCATATTCGTTAAAAATTCCTTAATGTAATGGTGTTTTTATAATTGGGGTAAGTCTTTGTTCACAGGTTTAAAACGTATTAATTAGTTAATTTTTAGCCGGTTAAAACCTGATTACAGACAACCCGATAATTCGTACGCATCACCCCATCATAGACTTTGCCTGTCGTAGCTTGCGTTCACACACACAAACACACAAGCGCTGTATTCACTCGCGGGCAGGTGTACGCTTTCTGACAATTCTTAGCTTGCATAATCTTGTTAAAAACTGTTCATCATATATTTTCTATGCTAAATATTTACAAACATACCGCCCTGGGCAAATATGCAAATATATGTATTGTTGCAATATCTAAGTGGGTACATTTATATTGGTAAATGCATAAAAGTAGCAATATAGTTATATATCGACACTTCTATATTCAAATCAAATACAGCTAGAGTATAGAAAAATTAGTAACTTGAAGAAGAAGCGAGTGAAGGAACATTTTTATAGACCCAATGCATTCATTCTAACAATTAATAGCAAGCAAGGAAATTACTAAATCTGTAAAAACATTTCCAAACAACAGAAAGTGTTTTATAAGCGCAAGTGATTATATGAAGCACATACACAAAGAACAGATAAGTGATTTATAAGTTACTTTATATAATAGTGATTGTAAGTTATATAAATAAAGTATATCATTTTCTATATATGTAACTTCAAATTTTCTTGCAGTAATTATATTATATGATATTATTTAATATAGTTTCTTCTTCAGATAGCGTGCTATGTTTTTGTCGTTTTAAAACCTAGTATAAAAAGAAAACGTAGAGTACTACTCTCAGAAGAAACTATTGCATCGTTTCAAGTATTTTAAAATGAATACATTTCTCTCCATGTACCCAACACAACTATATAGTGTTAACCACCGGCTAGGTCCTAGAATTTTTGTGTGTTCTTTGGGTTAAGTATATGGGTTGCACAATAAACATATTTTTAAATAGAGAAGTGGGACGTTGATGACATGAAATCATTAATTAAAACATAGTAAAAGAGTCACTCAACGGTTTATTAAATATTCTAAAGAAAATTAATCGATTCTTAAAATTTGAAAATAGAAAATTTAAAATTTTTACTTTTATAAGGTTACACTTTGAAACCATAAAATATCTTTGCTATTCAGCACACATTAATAACATATAATCTAAATATCTAAACATTCTTGATCAACAATTATAAAATTAGTTTACTTAGTTTGGATGTCTGACTTTGAATCAAATTCAGACATAGATAGATAGCAACGCATCTATAAAAATAATATTAACTTTACCAAATAACAAGTGAATGGTTCCTATGCATATATTTCAATAAAAGTAAAATTTACTTTAAGAATTTGTATGACTTATTTTATAACACACACCCCAATTTACAACTAAAAAGAATACAATTATTATTTAAGACCGTCTTACAATTACGTCTTTTACTCTGAATATTTACACTATTTACATTTAAGCCTTTGTATTAATTTATCCGATATTAGTTGTTTATGAGTTCTTTGTTTAACACAAAAATGTAATTGTTCATTTGTCATCTGCGTCTTGTGGAAGGTATCATTGCGTGTGTACGTTGTAACGTGACAGATATATGCATAATATTGAATGGCATTTGATCATTAGAATAATAAAATTATAACATTTAAATCTGGAAGAAAGCATTAAGTTTAATATAAAAAATTAATTCATAGCAACTGTGGAAAGCAATCATTATTATTTAAAAAAAAATACAAGTTCAAATAAAATGAGTTACTAGTGATGAGTCATCCAAAACCAGTGTAATAACCCAAGGTTTTCAAATTATAACCCAGGAAGGTAAAAAGTAAATAACAAAGCAATACAGAATATGACCAAACCCACAACGAGGAAATATAAATGGAAAAGAAACCCTGAATAAGTCAAGATCAACCAATACAGGTGATGTATTTCTAAAATGACGAAGAAGATGAAGAAATCCCAAGAAACCCGAAGAAGATGAAGAAATCCCAAGAGACCCGAAGAAGATGAAGAAATCCCAAGAAACCTGATGGCATCAAGAAGAAGATGGAGAAGATACCAGTCCCAGAAGACAGAAGAAAAGAAGACAGAAGAAAGAAGAAGAAGGCAGCATCCTGAGGAAGATGTCATGCTCTTATAAAAGACACCCAAATCCCCATAACCCCAAAATAAATGATAAAATACCAATAAAAGTATAACGAAATAGTAACAACATGTACATAAAATTAAGAGAGAGAAGTGTGTAAAGTAAGAGTTGCCAGTGAACCAATATGAAACAATAATATATACGCTGTCCAGGCAGTGAAGGCGGCTAGAGGATTAGAAGACCCTCACTCATACACACACACACTGACAGGCCTCCTAACAATAGACAGGGACAGGCCTTTGACCTGCGCTGCTGTCTTTTTAGTTACAGTCTACTACAATAAATTAAATTTTATTGTTGTGCTTAAACTTTTAAATTTGATTGTTCCATTGAATTCTGACTGTAATTTGATTTAAAATAAGTCCAAACACGAAGTTTTTATGGCGATATTCAAATGTTTTACATTTATTTGTTTATTTTGAACTATTGTTATTGTTAAACTTTAGAACACCATCTAAACGACTATTATTAAAAATGATGATTATTAAAAACTATGTTACTGATCATCTTATTTATTTTTCAACTATTTTTCTGTGACACTCCTTGTAATATGTAATATTTTTACAAATTAATTTTTGATTTTACAACTTGACCTCGAAATTACGAGAATCTTAAAATTCCTGGCGTCGGCCTTGGCCATTCTTTTTTTTTTTTTTAACTGTTCCGATTCACCGATTGTGATACTCGATAAAGAGCAGATTGACGACCCACCTCTTTATTGTTATAATACTGAAAACATTAATCAACATATTTAACAGATTTTAATATATAGATATAAAGATTATTTTCAAACCTCATATTTTTATTTCAAATAAACAATATATGAAATAATAGTTGTTATACGTAATCGAAATAATTTTGTATTTTTACTAGCACGAACTTTTAAAAATGTTATTTATTATAAAAATATTATATATTATTGTTTTGCAGACACATAAAATGAAATGTGATATGTATCTATGTAAATATATAAAAAATTTACTGTCCATGTTATTAAACTTTAACTATAACTTGAGAGGACGAGGTAGCGCGTCAGGAATTAAATGTATATTATTGTATCACGTAATTTGGAAAATAATTACCGGTATTACAGATTTCAGTAACATGCAAGAGAGACGTTCCTTCCTTACTTGGTTTACACTTGGTCGCTATAGTCATTTTTCCATATAGAGAGGGTGATTCACCCTCAAACCAACAAACAGTAGAGGTATTGCTCGTGTACCGGGTACCCCTAGTCAGTCACTGATTACCCGCTGATTAGTCGTTAAATAGCTTGCACGGGGTAGCCAGTCTTGTCAGAGAGCAGATCTGTCGCGTATATTGTGAGTGAATCAGTACATATGTGGTTAGTTGATTTGTGATTATGAGTTCTTGTAAAAAACGCCAAGTTTTACATACTCAATGCAGAACAATGATTGCTTCTGTTCTGTTCTATTTTGAGAAAGAGAAGAATAACGGAGGTCCTTTACTTGATACTAAGAAAGTAATGTAGAGAACAGCAGATGCTTGTGGCATTTCGTTGAGAACAATACAACGTATCAACGCTGAGATTAAAAAAGTTTGGAAAATCAAGAAGATCCCTGTGTAGTTGAAGATATTGATTTAATCACAGCTGAGGACGATCAACAAGATAACACCTTAAACAGCACCAAGAGGAAAAATATTATTATTCATACTCCTCGGAAGAAAAGTTTGAAGAGAAAGCGGCCAGTAACAGACATGGATGACGTCGACAAAGGAGCTATTCGACGTCACATATTGAGCTACTATGCTCGAAAAGAAGCGCCTACCCTCAGACAACTTTGTGTGTCACTTCAAGAAGCTGGACTGTATATGAGAGGAAAATCTTCACTGAGCTCGCTATTATCAGACATGGGAATTCAGTACAAGAAATTTAGCAGCAGAAAAATCCTCATGGAAAACCCGTCAGTGGCCCTGTTAAGGTGTCGTTTCTTAAGAAAGATGCGTGAAGTAAATATTAAAAACACTATATTTTTGGACGAGACCTGGATCAATGAAAACACGAGAAGGACACTGGTTGGACTCCAAGGAACTCTGGGCGGCCCTCTGGGTAAAGGCAAACGATTGATCATCTGTCATGCTGGTCGCTCGATGAATATACAAAAAACCAGTGAGATCGGCCGCTGGCAGTTCTCAGTGTCATTTGACGGGCCGATTTAATCGGACGCTAACAGTTCCAACAATGAACCATAGGGCCATTTAACCGGCTTCTGGCATCCAAAGGGGGTGTCTCAGAAAAATAGTTGAAAAGTAAACTAAATGATCAGAATCTTAGTTTTTAATAATAACATTTTTTTAATAAGAGTCGCGTAAATAATTCTCAGAAGTTTAGCAATCACAATATTTTAAAATAAACAAATAAGAGTAAAACATTTGAAAATCGTCGTATAAACTTAGTGTTTGGACTTATTTTAAATGAAATCACAGTCTGAATTAAATGGAACGACCAAAACTATAAGATTAAGCAGAATGACAAAATTTAATTTATTATAGTAAACTGTATTTAAAAAGACAGCAGCGCAGGTCAAGTGCCGGCCCCAGTCTATTGTTAGGCGGCGTGCCAGTGTGCGTGCGTGAGCCAAGGGTCTCCTAATCCTCTAGCCGCCTTCACTGCCTGGACAGCGGATAGTACCCAAGGAACAAATCTCCATTGTAAAACACTAACCAATTTATTATGTTAATAAGACTACACGACCATTTAGAAATAACATAAAATAAAAGTGTAAAGTGAACCAGTGATAGTTTTGGGTATTATAGAAAATAAACCTTGTGTTTCATTCTTGGCAATCACAAACATTGAATACAATGAAATATGCAACTTTCAGTGACTTAAAATATGTACTATGTGAATATGTTACTTACAAGATATAAATCTGTTTAAAGTAACATTTTGTTTTATATAATGAGGAAAAAAAAAGATTTAATTATACTAATGAGAGGGTACAATTCCCCAAAGACAATATTTTAAAGACAGTGTAAAAACTGTATAATCCAACTTAGTATGGTAGTTAGCAAATAAGAATATAGATATAAGGTTTTTGTAAATATAGGATAAGGATGTTAAAAATGTATTAGATATAAGGTCATTTATTTAAATCTACAACAACTAACATCAGAACTGTAAACATAATTATTACTTGTGAATAGTAAGAAGTAATTAAGATGTTAGTTGGTAAAAAAACCTTTTTTGTGGGAACAATATTTCAATGGTAGAAATAAGTATTTAATTGCAAAATGTCTGAATGTTGAAGACAACCATTTATTTGAAAATATTCCTTATTTGTTTAACTGTTCTTTGTATTGTAACCAATACTAATTATTGTTGTGTAATTTGAAAAAATGTTTAGTTTATAATACCATATTTAAAAGTCAGAGAGGGTATCACACATCATATATTGTTTGTAAAAATATTTTGTAAGGAAAAATTGTTAAAAAACCTAGGCCAAAGAATGAAAACCAAACTTCATCAAAACAGAGAAATTACTCATATAAATGCAATTAAACAAAAGGGATTTAGACAAAATAAACCTGAGATGAAGCCATATAATTGCACATACCATTTAGAAAGATTTTGTAAAATTATATTCAGAATTATAAATAAAAATGAAAATGACTAAACTCAGAAACTTGAAGAGGGGAGCCATATATTCCAAAATGATATTTTAGAATTTAACCAATTCAATTAATTACAAGGAAATAAGGGAATAAAAACCTTGTAATACAATATAAGATTATTAATAATAAATATAACTGAAAAATGGCTGAATTTGCATAATGACAGGAAGTTAATTTTGGAAATTTTTTATAAATATAAAATGAAAGTAAAATTACTAATTTTGGACAGAAAACATTATAAAACGGCATTATTCAATCTTAAAATACGCCGAATGAACTGAAGGATTAATTTAAATAACATCTAGTAAATAAAATTGCTAAATAACCAAAGTTTAGGCAATTATATAGTGTATTTTGAAATATGTACATGATGCAAAATTATATTTGAACAATGTTAAGAATAATATTATATTGGCTAAGAGTTTAGTCGAAACTGGAGGAAATAAGATAGTTGATTATTGGTAATTGTACGGTGAACTTGACAAGCGGTTTATAACCAATATAACCTAACAAAAAACGGTTGTGGCGAGTGAGTGAACGGTACGTTTTTGTGAAATCGCGAGTGACGTATAAAGTCATTCCGGAACGTCCACATAGTGACAAAATCAATCGATAAAGACGAAATAACACTGGACAGTACATAACCACACCGAAAAACACTAGAAAACACAATAAAACAGTATAACACATAACCATATATTAGTGTCGGAATCATAAAAAGTGACTGAACTTATAAATACACAGATACACAAAATACAACCCGGAAACTTCACACAAGGCACTATACAACATCAAAAAGGAGATTTGCAGACACCAGGACGTAATTCCTGCCAGAAAATATCTTATTTGGAACATCACAGATACGGATGACATTTTGACCGACTTGACGGCAGCCATTTTCCTTCATCGTGTGCAACGCCTCCTGGTTCCAGACAGCTGTGTTGGTGACGACAAATTATATTATTTCAATTTTATTATTCAATGTGTGTATCTAGTATTAGTAATTAACTTGTTGTAACGTTATACTTTTTAAATATTGGCCCGATTTCTCTGACTTTGATAATAATTAGCTGTTTAAAGAACCCTGTTGAATTTTATATACCATACCTTGTAACTGTTTCGATACCCTGAGAGTCGATATTATAATCGAAAAGAGTCTATATTTCAATTATATAATAAAACATTAATACTTTTCACCACAAAATAGTTCTTTCTTTCATTAATATTACAAATTACCATTAATATAATTTTAAATAATAAACTACCAGGACTTTACCACATACAAGGGAAGATAACCTACAAAACGAAAAGGTAAACAAGTATCGATTGTCCTGGAGACAATCTTATGAGTGGTTGTAGTTTATTTGAAAAATACAAGAACATCAATAAAATTTCTTAGAGGAGTGATACACATTTTAAAACTTCACAGCACACTATTAATTAATTGATTTTAATTAATTAATTAATAAAAAAATTAATTTTAATTATAAATTTTTTTTTAAACATAATTTTTTTTTTAATTTTCTTCAACAACCAACAATTTTTGTTTTAAAACATTTTGGTGGAACTGCACATTTATCTTTTCAACAGCATAACTCTGTTTGACAATATCTGCTACATTTGGAACTCGATCAACTGGGAAACTTAAGGAGGTGTTTCAGGCCAGTAAGACTTCGAGAGCCACACCAATTAAACACTGCTAAAGAAGTTTCGTTAAAAATTGGCTCGTCCAAACAGTGGGGCTTGATTACATCAGAACATTAAACACACAGAGTTGATAAATTCGTTACAAATTGGCGCACAACTGAGGGCCTTTAATTAGTCGATTGAGAGGCCAATACATTCTGCCCAATCACTAGTTGGAGCTAGGCAAGAGCTACAAAGCCAGAGAAATTGAAGGGAAAATGCAACGACGTGCAATATCCAAGAAACGGGCGGCGGAGGCCGAAAAAGAAATAGACATTGACATGGAGAATAAAGAGGCGACGCCAGTAGAAGTGGAGAGTTCATTGCCACCGGTGTTGTCTAAACAAACTGAACAACCAGAGGGACAACCGGAAATACCCACACAGATAGGGGAGGTTAATGTCCAGGAAAGACGTGTAGAGAAATCCAAGACAACTGAAGAAACAAAAATGGACAGATTAATGGAAATGTTCATGCAAATGAAGGAAGGAATGGACAAGAAAATGGACGAAAGTAATAGGGAAAGGAAAGAAGATAGCCAGTCTTTGAAAGAAGATATCAAATCCAGCAAGAAAGATTTGAACAAGAACATGGAGGAGAATAGTAAAAAATTAGAAGAATTGAAGGAAGACAACCAGTCCCTGAGTAAGAAGATCGATGAAACAAATAAGAAGATGGAAGAAAACAGCAAGAAGATGGAAGAGAGGATGGGAGAAAAATTAGAAGAATTGAAGAAGGATAACCAATCCACAAAAGAAGAGTTGACTGAGATGAACAAGAACATGGAAGATTTGAAGGAAGACAACAAGAAGATGGAAGAAGAGATGGGGAAGAAGTTAGAAGAATTGAAGGAAGACAACCAATCGTTCAAGGAAGAATTCAAGTCGACTAAAGAAGAATTGATTAATAAAATTGAAAATACCAATCAGAAAATCGATGAAACCAGGAAGAAAATAGAGAAGAACAACCGACAATTGAAGGAAGAGTTGAAAAAAGATAACAAGAAGTTGGAAGAGAAGATGGGAGAGAAGTTGGAAGAATTGAGAGAGGACAATCAAATTTTAAGAGAAGAATTAAGAGAGGTCAATCAGGAGAATTTGGACAAACTGGACGAAAGAATGGAATTGTTGCGAGAAGAACTGAATAAGGAAATCAATGTTAACAAGAAAGCGATAAATAAGAAGATGGAAGAAGAAAACATAATGGTCAATCGACAGATTCGAGAGATTGATGGGAAGTGCAACCAGACCGGGAAGGAGGTGCAAGAGTTTAAAGAAGTGGTGAACATCAAGTTCACAAATATCGAAGAACATAGCCGCAGGAAAGTTGAAGAACAGAGGAAGGAAACTCAAGAAGAATTCGGGAAAGTACGCAACCAAGTCACGGAACGGTGTAATGATATGCAAGAGACCATGGCCAATATCACCGGTCAGGTGCGACAAAGCCGAGAAGAGATGGAAGCGATAAGAAACAGACCGACTCATTTCACCGGATTGCCCGTCAACGAAAGCCGAGAGTGGCTCAACTTCCGGCAATACAAACGTAAGCCGATGGAATTCCTGGCTAGGGTAGAAGAATATTTCGCTAAGCATAAAATCACGCAATGGAGCCATAGCAGGGAAATCTTATATGAGTCCTTCCGAGAAATAACGGATAATTGGTGGATGGCCAACCGGAGTGAAATTCCCGACTACCAGCAGTTCCGGAAAATGTTTAAGACGAAGTACTGGTCTGAGACTACCCAGAACTTGATCCGTGACAATATATGTAACGGACGATACAGGGCACAACTAGGCAACAGCATGACAGCATATTTCTTGGGGAAGGTGTGCATGGCAAAACACCTCGAGCCGGCAATACCAGTAGAGTGTCTAGTGAATAAAATATCATATCACTATGATGAAGACATTATCAGGGCCCGGAGAGGTAGCCAGATCAAGACGATCCAGGCGATGACCGAGTTGTTAGAGGGATATGAAAACGAGGAGTATTATCGGCAGAGCAGGAAGAGAAATGAGAGACCAGAGGCAAGGCCGAATACATACCCCAATAACGGCAATAACCATCCCAGTAACCGGAACCAGCCCAGTAATTACGACGGCCCTAACAACCCGCCGGGTAATAACCATTTTAACGGCAATTTTAACGGTGTTAGGAATAACAACCCCTATCCGAATAATAGAAATAATTTTTATCAACCTAATAATGTCCCATACAGTCAGAGAAATCCATACCCCAGCAATAATGGTGACAGACCTTACCCACCCAACCGAAATTACTATAATAATAATTATAGTAATAATAATAATAATAATAATAATAATAACCGAGTGTCGCGCCCTAGGGTAAATTTTATAAGAGCGGAAGATCGCGGACCCAGGAGGTATTATCAACCACGGAGGAACAGCTTCCACGGCGCCGACCGAAGATGGAGGAGTGTGGAACGGGACGGCCCAAGACACGAACAGGGCAGAAGAAGTACAAGCCTGGAGGATCTTCGCCGACAACAGAACAGGGCGCTAAACCTCGACCAGGGTACAGAGCGTCAGGAAACGAACCAGAGTTTCCCGAACGATGCCTCGGTCAATACTAACACGAACGATGACCAAAATGCTTTAAACGGGAGGAGGCAGTAATCAACAACAATGACCCGTTACTGCTTATACTTTCTGGGTTAGAAAAGGATGAATTGCAACAAGCAAACAATCATAAAAACTTCACTATAATAAGTAACCACTATCTAAAAGATATTAGAACGGAACTTTTGGAAGAGAACGAGAAGAGTCTCAGCAACAATAATAATGAAATACTTTATATAACAGCGGAGGTGGAAGGAGTTCCCGCTAAAATAATGATAGACACAGGTGCCAATATTTCAATAATAAACTCCAATGAATTGGAGAGAATACAAAGTGCATGTGGAAAAACTTTGTGTTAACAACATTGTGTTAATAGGTGCAACTGGCCGCCAGAATAAAACCATCAGGAAACAAGTCTCCTTAAGTGTCGTTAGCCGTGATATAGCTTTAGACATGGAATTTTTAATCGCCACCCGATTACCATTTGACATATTAGTCGGTTGCGATATTCTTAGAAGATATTCTGCAGTTATCGATCTTAATTTAGATAAAGTATCACTTTTCCCAGACGGAGTAACATGGACCGCAGATCTGGTAGGAGGCACAACTATACTTCCCAGCCCTATACATCAACAACTTCGTAAAATTAATATTATTAGAAACAGCCCTCTTTCTAAACCCATTATATACAACCATGGAGGAGAGGATTTATGGTCAGTTAAAATCCAAGAAATACGGGACTTCCAGTGCGGAAGCGATAACAAGAAAATACCTATACATTTAGCTGATCGTCTAATCACAATATATGAGAAGTACAAGGCAGTGTTTTCAGATGAACCAGGGAAGGTAAAAAACTACCAGTGCCAACTTCGATTCAAAGAAAACGTAGAGTTTAACCGGAAGTCATATCCAATCGCGCAGTCGCTCAAAGAAGCCGTGAGAACAGAGATAAACAAAATGATAGAAAATGACATAATTGAGATTAGTCAATCACCTTACACTAGTCCAATTATTGCTGTTCCAAAGAAAGACGGACAAGTCCGGCTCTGTTTAGATGCGCGCGAGTTGAACAAGACGATTGTGAATGACAGAACCTCTCCCGGTGAAATAGAGGAGATCTTAAAACGTTTTCATGGCACTAAGTTTATTAGCACCTGGGACACGGTCTGTGGTTATTGGCAAGTAGAGCTGCATCCACAAAGGCGCCAGTACGTGGCGTTCATTTTCGAAGGGCGCAATTACCAGTTCAAGAGACTGCCCTTCGGACTTGTCAATTCTGTCGCCATTTTCGTGGCATGCATGGACCAGATTCTTGGACAAGAAGCGCTCCAATTTACCACCATCTATGTTGACGACATACTCATCACATCCGAAACCTGGGACGAGCACTGCTACAGAGTAGATTATGTACTAAGCAAGTTAGCGCAGAACAACATAACGCTGAAGTTGGATAAATCCAAGTTCATAGCGTGCGAATTACAATTCTTGGGTTTCAACCTAGACGACAGAGGTATTACCCCGTCAGCAGAGAAAGTGGAGGCAATTCAGAGGTTCCCGCAACCAAGAAACAGGAAACAATTACAATCTTTCCTCGGACTCTGTAACTATTACAGGAAGTTTCAGAGCCGATATTCCGAGTTGACCGCCAAGTTTCAACCACAGTTATCTGCTAAGAACAAATGGACTTGGGGTGAAGATCAAGATCTTACATTCCGCTTGATAAAAGAGAAGTTTCTGGAGAGTGTTATACTTTGTCACCCAGATTTTAAGAAACCATTCTTTTTAAACTGTGACGCTAGCGATCTGAGCTTAGGAACGACTTTATACCAGGAAGATGAGGAGGGACAACATCTGGTAATAAGCTTCGCTAGTCGCACACTGAACCAATGCGAAAAGAACTACAGTGTGACAGAAAAGGAATTGCTGAGCGTGGTGTTCGCATGCAGCAAGTTCCGGACGTACATTCTCGGATATCAAGTCACGGTACGAACTGATCATAAATCCATCTCGTTCCTTCGTAGGTGCAAGTTGAGTCACGGCCGATTGGCTAGGTGGGTACTCGCCCTACAAGAATATGATCTGAAATGGGAATACATTCCAGGAAAAAAGAACGTGGTAGCGGATGTGTTGTCACGTATAAATCTGGAAGATCAGACTTTCGAGGGAGAGAAGGAGAGCTTGGTCAAAATTTATAACATCTTCAAGACCAGAGCCGATCTACAAGCTCTATTAATAAATATTCGAATCCATCAGCAGTTTGATCCTAAGCTGAAAAACATCGTGAGTCGTTTGGAAGCCAATGACGATACCATTTCTAAATATTACCATCTTAACAAAGGGATCTTATTCATAAAAACGGCCTTGGACGATGAGACATGGAAGGTGATAATCCCACACCAAATCGAAAAGGAGGTCATCATCGATTACCATGTCAGGTATGGTCACATGGGAGCATTAAAAGTGATACAGGCTCTAGAGGAAAACTGTAAGATCAAGAATATCACCCGCAAGGTAAGAACATACATCAAGTCCTGTAACATCTGCCAATGCGTTAAAACAAACAATGAGAAGACAGAGGGTATAATGATACCGATTACCTCAAACGCTAAACTGGAAAAAGTGTTTTTGGATATCTGCGGGCCATTTCCCCGTAGCGGTGGTCGACACAGGTATAAATACCTGGTAATCATAATGGACCACTACACCAAGTATATAAAGCTATATCCGGTTAATCGGGCAACAACAGCAAAGGTTCTGGCGGTGATTATCGATTTGTATGTGCCAGAGATCGGTAGACCATCTTCCATTATTACCGACCACGGTACACAATTTAAGGGGAGGAGGTGGCGAGACACTTTATTAGCACTTGGGATCAAAACTTATAAGACGTCAGTCTACCACCCAAGTAGCAATCCGGCTGAGAGAGTACTGAGAGAAGTGGGTAGGATCTTGCGCACGTACTGTCACAACCAACAGAAAAAGTGGCAAGAGTACCTAGCAGCGATAGAAACATTTCTAAATTTCGCCCACCATCCAGCTATAGGAATTACACCATACTCAGCCATGTATGAGAAGCCGACTCCCCGAGAAATTGAACAAATCATTGAATTCCCAACAAACAATAATCGGAAATTCAACCAGTTGAGGTTTTACAATAAGGTAGCAGAAGATCAAGAAAAACGGCAAGCCAAATACCAAAAGGCAATAGGGCGTATCATAACATATAAAGAGGGTGAGAAAGTCCTCCTAAAAATCGAGAGCTGCCCAGCACCTTAGAAGGCATAACCAAAAAATTATTATTACTGTATATCGGACCATATGTTGTGGTAAAGGATAAGCATAACAATACCTATGAGTTGAAGGAAATCGTTTCAGGAAAAATCAAAGGTGTATACAATCAAGCTTCTATGAAAAAGTATTATGAAGAATGAGTTGAGAGTTTTGAATTTTGAATTTCCAGAAAAACTTTTTGGCTGAATAGAAAGAATTTTTGAATTTTAAACCATGAAAATTTAAAATTAAGTAAGTACATCTTACTACCACGGATTTATGAGAAAAATTTTTTTGGCTGAATAGAAAGAATTTTTGAATTTTAAAACATAAAAAAAAATTTCAAAAACATATGTAAGCACAACTTACAACCTAATAATTTTGAACAAACTTTATGGAAGAAAAAGAGTTAATTTTGAATTTTAAACATAAAAATTCTAAAAGAATAGTAAGTACCACTTACTACCAATGATTTGGAGAAAACATTTTATGGCAATTTAATTAAAAAGAATTTTTTAATTTAAACTAAAAAAATTCTAAAATAAGTAAGTACAACTTACTACCACTGATTTATGAGAAACAACTTTTGGAATGAATAAAAAGAAAGAATTTTTATATAACCATGAAAATTTAAAATTAGGTAAGTACATCTTACTACCACTAATTTATGAGAAAAAACTTTTGGCAGAATTAAAGAGAAAGAGAGAATTTTGAATTTAAAACCATGAAAATTTAAAATTAAGTAAGCACATCTTACTACCACTGAATTATGAGAAAAACTTTTTGGCGGAATAGAAATAAAGAATTTAACAACTGAAAAAATTTTAAATTTATGTAAGTACATCTTACAACCTAATATTTTGAGAAAAACATTCTGGAGAATTATAAAAGAAGGAATTTAGAATTTGAAAAAAAAATTCTAAAATAAAGTAAGTACATCTTACTACCATGATTTATGAGAAACAAACTTTTGGGCTGAATAAAAAGAAAGAAATTTTATATAACTATAAAATTTAAAATTATGTAAGCACAACTTACAACCTAATATATTTTGAGAAAACTTTATGGAAGAATTAAAAAGAAAGGAATTTTGAATTTAAACTACCAACAAAATTTAAAAACATATGTAAGCACAACGTACTACCAAATATTTAAGAAGAAACTCTATGGAAAAATAGAAAGAATTAATTTTGAAGTTAATATACAAAAAATTTAAAAATGAAGTAAGACCAACTTACTATAACTAAGTTTGTGAGAAAACTTTATGGTAAATAATTAAGAAGAGTTTGAATTTAGAGAAATACCAAAACATTCAGAAATAATTGTAAGATCAACTTACTATAAACAATTTTGAATGAAACAATTCTGGGAATAAATGAATTAAACAGAAATTGAATGTTGATAGAACGTCGAAACTTTGAAACAAGATAAGATCAACTTATTACAATGATTTACGAGAAATATTGTGCCATTAAATAACAAGAAGAGTTTGAATTTTGCATAAAACTAACAAAGTTCTAAAAATAAATATGTGCCATTTATAATTGAATTTAGAAGAAAATAAAGTGATTAATTCAGAAAAGAGAATTAACTTTAATCCAGAATAAATGCTAGATATTCACATTAGCATTTGAAGGAGTAGAGAAAAAAACAAAGAGAGTGTAATATGAAAGAGAAGGAAAAAATTTGGAAGCAAAGAGACTAATTACTTATGAAACGATAATGAAAACAGTTAATTAAGAGCAAAGAAGAACAACTCATACCAAACATATGGAGAAGATGATTTTGAACTAATGATAATAATAAAACCTATATGAAAAGCAAAGAGAAGAAGTACCACATGAAATATAATATAAATGAATTAATGTTAATGGATGCGAAGGCGAATTAATAACTTTCTAAGAGAAAGGAAAGAACCAAAATGTTTAAATAAAATGATCAATATAACAACCTGTATATCTAATATAAAGATACAATTTTAAAAATTAAATATAATATATTAAGACCATTCAAATAATGAATAAGAAAATGCTATATGTAAAGACCATGCTAACACTGTAAGTAACCAGGAGGAAGTATAAAGAGAATTCAGATGTAGAAGAAAAAGAGTTACACTATGACCAGTAACAAGAATTATAAATAATAAAGGTTTTCAACCATAATTAAAATAAATATATCAGACAAGTTAAGAGTTTAGAAAAATATATATATATATATATATATATATATATATATATAATGAGTATATTAATAATTATGAAGATTTATTAAAATAGAAAATGTGAGATAATCTGAGAAACTACGAAGTGAAGAATCCAAAGATATTTTTATTAGTCGAAAATGAGACTACTTTTTATTTATTTATTCGATGACTGACTGAAGATAATTCCAGCAGCATTATGTTTTTTGAGCAGAGATGAATATGCCTCTGTACTCAATTTGTAGAAGTGGTGTATGGCCAGCAGAGATTGTGTAGCGTACAGTGCCCCTCTGATCTGCCCCAGTCCACGTGATAGGGAATGTTAGGGAATTAATATCCCAAGGATGCAACACGAAGTTTATAAAGAAAGAAAATGTATTACAATAATATTAATATCTCAGAAGACACTAACTATCCGAAAAGGATCAGTAGTAAAATAAGTAACTATATATATAAAATTGATTAAACTCTGATATAAAAAGTCGATATAAAAATGGAGAAGAAAATGAATTATAAGAAATGATGAAATTATCATAAGAAATTATTTCATCCATAAACTGTCTGAAATAATTACTTCTGGAGGAGAGCAATCTGTAACGTGACAAATATATGCATAATATTGAATGGCATTTGATCATTAGAATAATAAAATTATAACATTTAAATCTGGAAGAAAGCATTAAGTTTAATATAAAAAATTAATTCATAGCAACTGTGGAAAATAATCATTATTATTTTAAAAAAAATACAAGTTCAAATAAAATGAGTTACTAGTGATGAGTCATCCAAAACCAGTGTAATAACCCAAGGTTTTCAAATTATAACCCAGGAAGGTAAAAAGTAAATAACAAAGCAATACAGAATATGACCAAACCCACAACGAGGAAATATAAATGGAAAAGAAACCCTGAAAAGTCAAGATCAACCAATACAGGTGATGTATTTCTAAAATGACGAAGAAGATGAAGAAATCCCAAGAGACCCGAAGAAGATGAAGAAATCCCAAGAGACCCGAAGAAGATGAAGAAATCCCAAGAGACCCGAAGAAGATGAAGAAATCCCAAGAGACCCGAAGAAGATGAAGAAATCCCAAGAGACCCGAAGAAGATGAAGAAATCCCAAGAGACCCGAAGAAGATGAAGAAATCCCAAGAAACCCGATGGCATCAAGAAGAAGATGGAGAAGATACCAGTCCCAGAAGACAGAAGAAAAGAAGACAGAAGAAAGAAGAAGAAGGCAGCATCCTGAGGAAGATGTCATGCCCTTATAAAAGACACCCAAATCCCCATAACCCCAAAATAAATGATAAAATACCAATAAAAGTATAACGAAATAGTAACAACATGTACATAAAATTAAGAGAGAGAAGTGTGTAAAGTAAGAGTTGCCAGTGAACCAATATGAAACAATAATATAGTACCCAAGGAACAAATCTCCATTGTAAAACACTAACCAATTTATTATGTTAATAAGACTACACGACCATTTAGAAATAACATAAAATAAAAGTGTAAAGTGAACCAGTGATAGTTTTGGGTATTATAGAAAATAAACCTTGTGTTTCATTCTTGGCAATCACAAACATTGAATACAATGAAATATGCAACTTTCAGTGACTTAAAATGTGTACTATGTGAATATGTTACTTACAAGATATAAATCTGTTTAAAGTAACATTTTGTTTTATATAATGAGAAAAAAAAAAGATTTAATTATACTAATGACAGGGTACAATTCCCCAAAGACAATATTTTAAAGACAGTGTAAAAACTGTATAATCCAACTTAGTATGGTAGTTAGCAAATAAGAATATAGATATAAGGTTTTTGTAAATATAGGATAAGGATGTTAAAAATGTATTAGATATAAGGTCATTTATTTAAATCTACAACAACTAACATCAGAACTGTAAACATAATTATTACTTGTGAATAGTAAGAAGTAATTAAGATGTTAGTTGGTAAAAAAACCTTTTTTGTGGGAACAATATTTCAATGGTAGAAATAAGTATTTAATTGTAAAATGTCTGAATGTTGAAGACAACCATTTATTTGAAAATATTCCTTATTTGTTTAACTGTTCTTTGTATTGTAACCAATACTAATTATTGTTGTGTAATTTGAAAAAATGTTTAGTTTATAATACCATATTTAAAAGTCAGAGAGGGTATCACACATCATATATTGTTTGTAAAAATATTTTGTAAGGAAAAATTGTTACAAAACCTAGGCCAAAGAATGAAAACCAAACTTCATCAAAACAGAGAAATTACTCATTTAAATGCAATTAAACAAAAGGGATTTAGACAAAATAAACCTGAGATGAAGCCATATAATTGCACATACCATTTAGAAAGATTTTATAAAATTATATTCAGAATTATAAATAAAAATGAAAATGACTAAACTCAGAAACTTGAAGAGGGGAGTCATATATTCCAAAATGATATTTTAGAATTTAACCAATTCAATTAATTACAAGGAAATAAGGGAATAAAAACCTTGTAATACAATATAAGATTATTAATAATAAATATAACTGAAAAATGGCTGAATTTGCATAATGACAGGAAGTTAATTTTGGAAATTTTTTATAAATACAAAATGAAAGTAAAATTACTAATTTTGGACAGAAAACATTATAAAACGGCATTATTCAATCTTAAAATACCCCGAATGAACTGAAGGATTAATTTAAATAACATCTAGTAAATAAAATTGATAAATAACCAAAGTTTAGACAAATATATAGTGTATTTTGAAATATGTACAGGATGCAAAATTATATTTGAACAATGTTAAGAATAATATTATATTGGCTAAGAGTTTAGTCGAAACTGGAGGAAATAAGATAGTTGATTATTGGTAATTGTACGGTGAACTTGACAAGCGGTTTATAACCAATATAACCTAACAAAAAACGGTTGTGGCGAGTGAGTGAACGGTACGTTTTTGTGAAATCGCGAGTGACGTATAAAGTCATTCCGGAACGTCCACATAGTGACAAAATCAATCGATAAAGTCGAAATAACACTGGACAGTACATAACCACACCGAAAACATTAGAAAACACAAGAAAACAGTATAACACATAACCATATATTAGTGTCGGAATCATAAAAAGTGACTGAACTTATAAATACACAGATACACAAAATACAACCCGGAAACTTCACACAAGGCACTATACAACATCAAAAAGGAGATTTGCAGACACCAGGACGTAATTCCTGCCAGAAAATATCTTATTTGGAACATCACAGGTACGGATGACATTTTGACCGACTTGACGGCAGCCATTTTCCTTCATCGTATGCAACTCCTCCTGGTTCCAGACAGCTGTGTTGGTGACGACAAATTATATTATTTCAATTTTATTATTCAATGTGTGTATCTAGTATTAGTAATTAACTTGTTGTAACGTTATACTTTTTAAATATTGGCCCGATTTCTCTGACTTTGATAATAATTAGCTGTTTAAAGAACCCTGTTGAATTTTATATACCATACCTTGTAACTGTTTCGATACCCTGAGAGTCGATATTATAATCGAAAAGAGTCTATATTTCAATTATATAATAAAACATTAATACTTTTCACCACAAAATAGTTCTTTCTTTCATTAATATTACAAATTACCATTAATATAATTTTAAATAATAAACTACCAGGACTTTACCATATACAAGGGAAGATAACCTACAAAACGAAAAGGTAAACAAGTATCGATTGTCCTGGAGACAATCTTATGAGTGGTTGTAGTTTATTTGAAAAATACAAGAACATCAATAAAATTTCTTAGAGGAGTGATACACATTTTAAAACTTCACAGCACACTATTAATTAATTGATTTTAATTAATTAATTAATTAAAAAATAATAATTTTAATTATAAAATTTTTTTTAAACATAATTTTTTTTTTAATTTTCTTCAACAACCAACAATTTTTGTTTTAAAACATTTTGGTGGAACTGCACATTTATCTTTTCAACAGCATAACTCTATTTGACAATACCTGCTGCATTTGGAACTCGATCAACTGGGAAACTTAAGGAAGTGTTTCAGGCCAGTAAGACTTCGAGAGCCACACCAATTAAACCCTGCTAAAGAAGTTTAGTTACAAATTGGCTAGCCAAAACAGTGGGGCTTGATTACATCAGAACATTAAACACACAGAGTTGATAAATTCGTTACAACGTGTATGCGTGCGTCTCCTGAATGGTGACAATGACGATGCTGATTCTTCCTCGGTACTGTATAGCCTGTTGTTGATGGTGGTCTTATGCACCTCCATCAACACCCACCCCCCCCCGGTGGTGTACTGCAGATGTTGGTGATGACGATGATGAGTTCATGTCGATCAGCAGAGCGGCATAGTGATCTCGTGTGTAATTTACTTGAGTCTGTCGATTAGCAAATGGACATAGTGACCACGTATGAAAATGTATTGGTCTGTAGATTAGCAAACGGACATAATGTCCTCGTGTGGAATTGCTCGGTGTCTGATCCTCGTCCAAAGTTGCCGGGGGTATTTCTAGTAGACGGCAAACTGATATGCCAGATATTGTTTTGACATGTTAAACTTTGTCAATTTGAGTGTAGCGTCCCTGATCAATTTTTATTCCATTTTCGCGATAGCCAAAATCTTCATCTTTAGGCGAGTGACTGCATTGTCTTCGTAATTTTTCACTGGTCATTGACATACAACACACTCGTTAATTACTAGCATATTGTGGTAATAATTAACTTTAATTAATATTACGTCTTTATTATTTCACTTCTCTGCAATAATTTTAGATCACCATACGCGTTTAAATGTCCTCATTCTAATGGTCTTTTACTTCCATGTTCCTTAAGGAAATGGAAGTATGGTGATGGCAAAAATAAAATCGTGTTCGAGATTATTGCAGATTCTGATTGTACTACACTCAAAACATGAAAAAAAGTCATTTTTCGAAAAGTGTTTGTGTGTCTGTAGATTTTCTTCTATGGCAAACGATAACAGCCGCAAATTCAAAACAGAATCAACTACTCTTTTGCATACAGCCCTGAATTATACAGTTCTCAAGTCCTATTGGTTTTGGTGAAGATCGGTTATGGAAAGGGGTAGTTTACCAGCAAAATTTTATATTTAACAAGGGTATTTTCTATGGCAAACGATAAGAGCCGCAAATTCAAATAGAATCAAACAATGTTTTGTATACAGTCCTGATTTGTAGAGTACTCAAGACCTATTGTTTTTGGTGAAGATCAGGTAATGGAAAGGGGTAGTTTACCAGCAACGTTTTATGTTTTAAAAGGGTATTTTTGGCAAACGATAAGAGTCGCAAATTCAAACAAAATCAAATAATTTATTGCATACAGCTCTGATTTTTAGAGTACTCAAGATCTGTTGTTTATGGTGAAGAGCGGTTAACGGAAAGGGGTAGTTTACCAGCAACATTTTTCTTATCAAGTGTAATTTTATTCTATGGCAAACGATAGCCGCAAATTCAAACAGAATCAAATAATTTTGTGCATACAGCATTGATTTGTAGAGTACATAAGACCTGTTATTTTTGGTGAAGGTTGGTTAAGGGAAAGGGGTAGTTTAACGGCAACATTTGTTTTTATCAAGGGTAATTTTTTCTTATGGCAACCGATAACAACCGCAAATTCAAACAGAATCAACTAGTCTTTTTCATACCTTTTTTAATTATACCGAACTCAAGGTGTGTAGATTTTGTAGAAGATTGGTTAAGGGAATGGGGTAGTTTACCGGCAACATTTTATGTTTTAACAAGGGTAATTTTTACTTTTTCTATGTCGAACGATGATTGCCGTAAATTCAAAGAGAATCAAATATTTTTTTGCATACCTTCCTAAATTGTAGAGAGCTTTGATTTTGGTGAAGATCGGTAAAGGGAAAGGGGTAGTTTACCTGAAACATGTTATGTTGTAACATGACGAACGATAACTGCCGCACATTTAAACAGAATCAAATATTTTTTTCATGCATCCCTGCATTGTAGAGGACTGAAGATTATTTATTTTGTTGAAGATCGGTTTAGAGAAAGGGGTAGTTTACCTGCAACGTTTTATGTTTTAACAAGAGTAAAGTACTTAATTTTGATAAATAAAGTATCCTGGATAAGAAGCTCATAATAATCCACTGTAGAAACGTAGTTGAAATATCTATAAATGAAGAGGTTAGGTGAACGAGGTGGGGGTAATTTTCTATTAATGAAAATTATAGTTGAAGGGGGAGGGGAGAATTTTTTATATGTGTACTACGTTATCGGCAACAAAGAAGTAGTTCTTTGTTAAAATTCCTTCCCGGGCTGTTTAGCCGTAGTCCAATGTTTTCTGCAAAACCAGACTTTTCGTCAGTGCCATCGACTGCCATCATCAGTGAAAATGGAGTGCGAAAACGTGAGGTGGTATACATTAGTGACCACAGTACTGTGGTTAAGGTTGAAGCAATAAGTAGAAAGAAGTAGTTTCTATGGAAATATTTCATTTCGAATATGATTTTAAATATGAATCTTAGAACATGGAAGTCATGTATGGTTCTCCATACCGATATTTTAGAATTGTGATATATTTTACTTTCATGTTTCTTAAGGAAATGAAACTATGGTGATGGCAAAAAAAATCGAGTTCGAGATTATTGCAGATTCTGATTGTACTACACTCAAAACATGAAAAAAGTCATTTTCCGAAAAGTGTGTGTGTGTGTGTGTCTGTCTATAGATTTTTTTCTATGGCAAACGATAAGAGCCGCAAATTCAAACAGAATCAAATAATATTTTGCATACAGCCCTGATTTGTAGAGTACTCAAGGCCTATTGTTTGTGGTGAAGATCGGTTATGGGAAAGGGGTAGTTTACCTGCAACGTTTTATGTTTTATAAAGGGTATTTTCTATGGCAAACGATAACAGCCGCAAATTCAAACAGAATCAAACACTATTTTGCATACAGTCCTGAATTGTATAGTTCTCAAGACCTTTCGGTTTTGGTGAAGATCGGTTAAGAGGATAGGGTAGTTTACCGGCAACATTTTAAGTTTTAACAAGGGTAATTTTTTCTGTGACGAACGATAACTGCCGTAAATTCAAACAGAATCAATTACTCTTTTGCATACCTTTTTAAAATATACACAACTCAAGGTCAGTTGATTTTGTTGAAGATCAGTAAAGGGAAAGGGGTAGTTTACCTGAAACATTTTATGCTGTAACAAGAGAAATGTTTTCATGACGAACGATAACTGCCGTACATTAAAACAGAATCAAATATTTTTTTGCATGCATCCCTGCATTGTAGAGGACTGAAGATTATTGATTTCGGTGAAGATCGGTTTAGAGAAAGGGGTAGTTTACCTGCAACGTTTTATGTTTTAACAAGAGTAAAGTACTTAATTTTGATAAATAAAGTATCCTGATAAGAAGCTCATAATAATCCACTGTAGAAACGTAGATGAAATATCTATAAATGAAGAGGTTAGGTAAACGAGGTGGAGGTAATTTTCTATTAATGAAAATTATAGTTGTAGGGGGAGGGGAGAAATTTTTATATGTGTACTACGTTATCGGCAACAAAGAGTAGTTCTTTGTTAAAATTCCTTCCCGGGCTGTTTAGCCGTAGTCCAATGTTGTCTGCAAAACCAGACTTTTCGGCAGTGCCATCGACTGCCATCATCACTGAAAATCGAGTGCGAAAACGTGAGATGGTATACGTTAGTGACCACAGTACTGTGGTTAAGTCTGAAGCAATAAGTAGAAAGAAGTAGTTTCTATGGAAATATTTCATTTCGAATATGATTTTAAATATAAATCTTAGAACATGGAAGTCATGTATGGTTCTCCATACCGATATTTTTAGTAACAGGTACAAAACATATTTAATCATTTATTTTAATCCTGTCAATACCTGATTTAATAATAAAAACCAACAATTCTTACGTAGTACAATGCATATCCGTGCTGGTCCACATATACACACGCGCGCGCGCACTCTCTCTCACACACACACACACACACACACACACACACACACACACACACAACAATAACTTACAGTGTCTGGCAGGTGTACCCTATCGACAGGCTACCGCGAGTCCACGCCTTGTACTTTCACCCATAAGTACTAATTATTAAAAAAATTCTGCTCGTGGTAAATATGCATATATATATATATATGTATTACTGCAATAATATATTAAATAATATTAAGTTAAATAAAGTATAATATAAACAACTAAATACAGGGCGCTTAATTTTTCCCGTATGCTGTGATAACTTCAAAGTTCTATCTGAATATAAGTTTACCGATAACCGCGAATTCATTGTACTTAACTTTTCAACAATACCAACTTTGGAGAACACGGAATACACATTGTTCATACAATATTAAAACAGTTTTCTGTTAGATATAGTTATGGTACTGATGAAAGAAGAATGGTGCCTGTGGCTGTCTCAGTGCACAATTTGCAAGACAGAACTGTAGATAATGCCTAATGATCTAAATTCATTTAGAAACAAATCTATTTGCAGAAGGCCTGTCGTATACGTCGCTCTCAGTAAAATTAGATCGTTAGGAGGACTATAGATCAAAGAACAAGATTGCACAAAAATCACTGGTAAAAATGCATGTAGCCCTTTATCAGAAACGGAAAGATTCCGATCACCCCATCCAAATTGATCGTCCAAACTTCCAGACCATATACGTAATTTAATTACAATAGTAAATGTTCAATGTAATTGTTAAGTATGTAGTGTCCAAATATGAACAAGTTATTTAAATAAAACAAAATTATAACTAAAACACATATAATAAAAGTAAGTAAATAAGTTATTTAAAAACACTTTACATTAACTTAATGTTAACGAAAAATAAATAAACATTTGCTTTATTATAAATTAAATGAACAAGAAATAAATCTTCTTAGATACCATATATGATACAACCGTGTCATCTTTAATATTATTTGTTTTCATTTAACACCTACATCTCCGACTTCAAACGACTGCTTCTAGCGCTTTATCGTAAATATTAAACAAAACGGAGTAAGGTAAGGTGGTAAGCTTTCATAAGGAGTTGAAAAGTAGTTACGTAGTGAAGTAGCCAATAATAAGTTTACGATAAATCTTATATTTACATAGAACCTTCACATAGACATTGAGTCCAGCAAAATTTCAACGCCCTAAGCTGAGTTGCAATCATTGTAGTACAATTAGTGGTTTACAACAAGTAGTTTGTTGAAGTCGGATATACAGGAGTTAAATAAAATAAATAATGAAATATAGCACAAATGTTTAAAATTGTAAGGCTTCGTAAGATATTCGGTTACTCTATTTCCTGGTTAGGAGCCCCACACTTCTTTTATTAGTATTCTTCAATCTAAGATGATTGTTGTCTTTAAGAAGATTTACATCGTGTTTCTTTTACTTAAAATATTTTGTATTGTTAGTTTATATACAATTAAATTCACTTACGAGTATATAAAGTGTTTATTTTTCCATTTATTTGTATGTCATTATTAAAATTAATTATAGTCTAATTAGATAGCAATATTTATTTCGGTATTCATTTAATTTCTAAAACCTTTTGGATGAACACTAAGCTTATTTAGTGACAATATAAATAAATATGAAATAAATCGTATACATGAAATCTTTTAAAGTTATGAATTTGTTATTAATGATATTATTAGAATCGCTATTAACTGAATAGTTGTAGAACACTTGGAAACGTTTTGAATAAATCAAGTTAAATTAGCATGATAACCTTTTTATGTTCTGCTAACTGAACGAATAGCTTTAAAGTTTGCAATTTATACTTAGGGTATGTATTCGTAAAAACAATCTTTTATAACACACCTCAAACAAATGTGTTACTTTGTGTTGCTTCGATTTATACAAAAATCGATATAACGTAATTACTTTGAAAAAAGGCACTGGCAAGTAGGCAAATCGTTACTGATAAATATTTGTATTTGCTCTGTGCAAGTACACACATAAGCGATATGTATTCATTACGTATTTATTTGAATTGCAGATTTATTTATACTGTGCAGAATAATGGATATTGTAAACGGATTTTTATCTTCAATGATTGTTGTAACAATGTAGTAAAATAAATTACTATATATTTTTAAAAACCGGATATGAAAATATAATACTGCAACTTTATTCTGTTTTTATATTTTTAAATTTCTTATTAAAAAATTTGTCGTTTATTTGAATGATATTCGTATACCAAGTGATATAAAAATAGTATCATATTAGTATTGTGTCTTAAAGCGGCACTATTTAAAACATAACATCATTTGTACCACTATTTATAGTTAATAGTGGTAATAACTAACCCTTACTATATTTCGTAACTTATATAGAGAACATGAAGCACGACAGTGCATAAGTACGTAGAAAACGTGAAACATTACTGGAATAATGGGGTTTCCTTTCAGAAGCCCTGAATCTTACGCCAGGCATCTCCGATACTCTTTTACAGTAGTCACAGCGCTAAGTAAATAGTTTGTCTTACCTAGCAGTATGTATTCCACAATTGGGGAGAAAGCTCTCTAGAGACAGCAACGTATAGGGGCTCAGTCAGCTTGTTCAACTGTGCTAAAGTACTTGGTTCTTTGTCTAAACCATTGATGTAGTTTCATTACGTTCACCAGTCGATTTACAACATTAAATCTGGTACTGCTTGAAAATCAGGAAACAGAAATGGTATGGCGGACTAGGGTTAAATTATATTTTTGTGGTTGCGCGTGTAATGATCTCAATTTTTTTATAATTATTTCCTTAGGAAAAGTAAATTTTATATTTCACTGTACTGTATAAATACCTATACTTCTGATATATGGGAAGTAGTATAGATATATATTTATAGTAACCACAAGCCAAGTCATGCTCTAATGTTATCAGGTTATACCATACTATATCGCACATGTAATATGCTAAATAAAGTGCATACATTTTTTATCACTTTGATGGCGTAATACATCAAACGTTATTAGGCACATTAAAGTTTATAGAGGTAAGGACAATCGGTCTTAAGTTGAAGATCGGAAAGAAAAGCCGAACGTTTTAAATCAATGTCTATCTTGAAATAACAACGAGATTATTTTGTATATAACCAGATGTGTAACTGGACACACACGATCACGAATGCTGGACTAGCCATAGCCTGGTACATGAATGATTTATCAGGAGAAGAGCTCGAGCTGTTAGATGTTAAATTTAAAAGCACTGCGAAAAGAATCCCAGTGCTTAATATTACCCAATAGAATTTAAAGACAAAACAAAGTTTTCGCGGTTCAGAAAGTATTTGTGATTAAAATTTGTTTATTTATTAAGTCTACAATGTATAAAATTTATTAATAAAACTTTTTATTTTCGGACAATCTTTGTTTTGGGTTCTTGTTTGCACTACAGTTGTTGGAAAAAATTACAGGCCGCTCAGATCACAATATTCACTCCTACATGTTATGTTCTAACATTAATGACTAAGGAATTCTAATATTTTTTTAATCGAAAATATACTAGATTGGCCTAAAATTTCAAAAGTAGGTCACTTTAAATTTAACAAACAAAAAATCACACAATACTTTTTTTTTAAATTGTTTCTACTATAGCAAGGTTGGAAACTTTCAAGAGTGAAATAAATTATTCAAAAGAAATTGATACAAAATTTAGTCCAACTTTCGTGAGTGAAAGAATACCATATTAATATAGATTTAGTAACACTTTTATCTAATATTTTCACTACCAAAAAGTAACGTCAATACGCAGTGAAAACTACAATAGTCCAATTACAGAATTACACTTCCACTCGCTTGTAATGGTATGAATTACACAGAAACACTATACACTAATGCCGCTAGTAGGAATATATTCCGCCTAAATCAATTACGACTGATTGAATTTACTGCATTACACCTTCCACACGTAGGCTAGGTCCGAGGAGTTTCAAATCCCGTGAGAGTAATCTGAAAGCCTCTGGAACCATCAAAAACCATTATTACGTTCCCATTTACGTAGCTCAGTCTACCTTAACACGATATAGCCCGGTCCGAAACGCACACTGAACCTCCATCTAAAACTACAAGTGCTAACAAATGTTATGGCTTCATTCACAATAAGCGAATGACTGGTACAATAGTGTTCTACCAGAAAGTTCCCGGACTGTACTTGGCACGGCTGTTGGACGTGACTGTACAACCTGGCGTCCCAGTATCCGATTCCGTAATACGTAATGAGTCAGTCTGCCGAGTTTCGTTACATTGTGGGTTGTGTTCGGCCTACGCGTTGCGTTTTGTAATCGTGTGTTAACGTTCATTTGCTAATTTTATGATGGCTGATAAATTCGAGCAACGCGCGTGCATTAAGTTTTGTTTTAAACTTGGTAAATCGCCTACTGAAACTTTCGCAATGCTTCGAGAAGCTTTTGAAGAACATTCCCTACACACAACACAGGTTTTTGAGTGGTACGCTCGTTTCAAGGCAGGCAGAATGTCACTTGAAGATGATCACCGTTCAGGACGACCTTCCACGAGCAAAACGGATGAAAATGTTGAAAAAATTCGACAACTCATTCACGAAGACCGTCGTCAAACAATCTATGAGTTGTGTACAAGTGCCGGAATAAGCTATGGAAGCTGTCAAGAAATTCTAACTGAAAATTTAGGCATGCGTCGTGTTGCTGCGAAATTCGTCCCTCGGCTTTTGTCTGTGGATCAGAAACAGCGCCGTGTTGATGTGTGCAGTGAACTCAGAGAAACGTCTGAAAATGACCCTACCTTCATCTCCAGGGTCATAACCGGTGATGAAAGCTGGTTTTATGGTTATGATCCAGAAACAAAACAGCAGTCGTCACAGTGGAAAAGTCCACAATCACCGAGACCAAAAAAAGGACGGCAGGTCAGAAGTGCAACAAAAACCATGCTCATTGTGTTTTTCGACATCAAAGGCATTGTCCATCGCGAGTTCGTGCCAGCTGGTGTTACAGAGAACTCAGATTTTTATTGTGACGTTTTGAGGCGGCTGAGATAAAATGTGCGACGAAAAAGGCCCAAATTGTGGGAAGACCAAAACTGGCTGTAGCATCACGACAATGCACCTTCTCACGCTTCACTGAAAACAACAGAGTTTTTGACCAAAAACAATATGGCCACCGTCCCACACCCTCCATGTTCACCAGATTTAGCCCCCTGTGATTTTTCTCTGTTCCCGAAAATAAAAATTCACATGAAAGGTCACCGTTTTGACACTGTAGAAGACATTAAGACAAAAACGCAGGAGGTGCTTGACAGCCTTCAGCAAAAGACTTTTTTTGACACTTTCCAGGCATGGAAACAACGCTGGATTCGTTGTATCAATTCGCAGGGAGACTACTTTGAAGGAAATGGGAGCCATTAATGGCCTAGGTAAGCAATTAGACCTAGTCCGGGAACTTTCTGATAGCTGTGGTATTTATAGTCTGCAAAACTGTGTAAATTACTTAGAAAGTTCCAATACATTGAAGCGTAATCGGGAGAAGGAAAAGAGCACGTCTGGTCCAGAAACCTCGAGAATATTCCGCATACGATACGGAGTGGCTTACATAATACGTCTCCAACAAGACAGCGCTAGAACGCCAATTGCATAACTGTCAGCGTAGCTATATTTAAACAGGTCACCTGCCGTCTTGTATATTCCATCCTCTTCGTCTCTTTATGTCTCATGGCTTTCAAGCCAGTAGTGGTCGAAACTGTCAGCAACCTTCCCTCGTTCACAAATGTCCTTTATGTTTTCTCCAAATTCTGTAAATCAGTAAAAATATTTTTAAAATGATAATTTTCTTACGTTTTTCATTTGTTGTACCTCTTTCCATCTTCTTCATGTCTTCTTGCCTTATTAGTATTGCAATTTCTCTGGTTTTGGCGAATTTTTGAAGAATTTCTATTTGCGACTTTTTAACAGTACTTTCTAATCATTCCAGATATTTACTGCACGGTGATGGAACTCGGCACTCAATTTCCAGAAAAAATTATACGTTTCGTCCTGAATCCAACCATTCTAAACATAAGCAAGTATACTAATTATAAATCACAGACATAGAAAGACTTGAGGCAACATTCGTTTACACTCACTACACAAAGTTTATAATTTTGCATATATGATATTTTTAATTAAACATCTGGTAACAATATTAAGCGTGTTAATTTTATTTGGAAGCACAAACATTTGATATATTTATTTATACTTTCTATTATAAAGTTCTAACATTTCAAATACTTAAATAACGACATCGTTATATATTATTGATATTAGTAAATTTTATTTAGAGATCGTTTATATTATGTTCTGAGAAGCCCCTTTAGCATTGTCTCTATCTTCTTCAGTCCACAGTTTAACTTTTCCTTAGTTCTCATGTACACTTCTCTCTTAACATAGCCCATGATCATTAATCGTTTCCTTCCTGTTCCCTTTGCCCTTTCGCTGTGCTTTGAAGACAGACGATGCGTTCCTTTTCCTCTTGTATCATATCCAGTTCCCTTTCTTTTTACGGTTGTATTGAAATTGTTATGTTCGTCTTTGATCTGTTTTAAGCTTTCTCATTACTCTTTCTGTTAACCCACGTATTTAAAAAATGAATGTTATATATTCTTGGACTCTTTATTTGTTAAATATTGATTGCAATAAATTAAATTAAAACGCATAGTCCAATAAATCAAAAATTATTAAAATTTGCTATTTACTTGATTATTGTTATATTTTTTTTATAAATTTGATGAAACTTTAATAGAAAGTGAATTAAATTGAATCTGCCAGCAAAACTACTCTGGCTTTCTTTAATAAAAGGAACGGTGAAATTGTCTTAGGGCAAATGTTTTTTAGAGCACACTAAAGACACACCAGTTATCTCAGCTAACTCTAATCAACTAAAAATCCCTATACTTTAAAGGCATAATTTTTTGTGTATACTAATTTACCTGAACGAACGATATCGGAATGTTGTCTCTAGTGCTTAGGTATTGATAATCGATGTTAGTAGGTTAATAATAAATATGTATTCTATAGTATGCAAGCAACTTAAAACGAAAAAGCTCATCACCCGCTCTTCAGTTATATTAAACTTAATTCAAACCATGTTAAGTTTGTTCACAACATTATTTTTTATTATAGGTAAACTAATTGGTTTGCATATAAGATCACTTTTCATACTGTCAATTTTGTGTAAAGCAAATGCACATCTAGTTTTACTATTATTGTTAGAATTGTTCATTACTAACAATTTTTTATAACTTATATAGTTTTGACTGATAAAATGAAGGGGATTGGTAATGTTATTCCTGCGTTTGGGTTTGTGAGAGGAGGTTTTGGTTTTCTCTTGATTATGCTATTTCGAAAATAAACAAAACTGTACTGTTGTACACATGTCTACTAATACTAATACTTTCAACCTGAGGTGTGAATACGTTTAAAGTTTACTGTCTAATAATTACGCCATGTCGTAAGAATCTCGAGTACACCAGTTCAAAGTGTTTCTTGGTGACACTATTTTCTGAAAGAACTGTTTACATTTGAGTTGTTACACATCTAAATTGTGCATATGGGAGCGCACTCGTGTGTATATAGACGTCAATATAGCTCTTTAGGATTTGTATAGTATCATTTCACATAAGGAAAACCACAGAAAAACATAAAATAACTTTTTCTAAATACATGTAGTGAGACAGATCAGAGAGAGATAGAGAGAGAGAGAGAGAGAGAGAGAGAGAGAGAGAGAGAGAGAGAGAGAGAGAGAGAGAGTGTGTGTAATTTCTGTTCCAAATGTAAATGACCTAAACATTTTCAATTAGTGGGATTTTAAAGTGAATCCTTCTAAAGTGTATGAGATTAACTATAAATCTAAAATCTAGTACGGTTTATTATTGTCCCAGCTTAAAAAGGATTACTAATGTATCCTAAATGTATTATTCTTACATGACGGCTGTTAAGAAATAGGATCGTCACTTCTCTACAATCTTGTTGTCATTATTACTTCGCTGCAACCTCTTATGCATAGTTTTAAAAAGTAAGAAAATATAGCATGTTTATGATTTCCTGAAACAAATTTTTGTTTATAACCTTGCAAAAAGAAAATACGTTTTAAGTACAAAGTACAATTTGATATTTTGCCGAAATAAATATGTAGTAACGTAAATATGAATAATATTTATATATATTATAAATTTCTCATAATAATGTATAAAGTTTTTAGTCACTCGTTCCTGAAAATTTCCATTACATTAATGAATACTACTACATCAGTTTCGTGAAAATCTCTGCACTCTCGGGTATTAAGATGCTGGTAGTAATCTATCTAGTATCTGTTTTTACAAGTAAATTATATGAAGAATTCATGTTAATTTTATCAAACAGGAAATATCAATTGTGCCTTTAGTAAATATGTAATTGGTAGTAAGCCGAAATTGTCTTATACGAAAGCAATTACAGTGAATAAATGCTTCGAGTAGACAAGTTTATGGCTACACCTTACCAGTTATTAAACGTCCAGTAAACACATCGCTCCGCACTTGCTAATAGTTCAATAAACGTTGTTTTGGTATTCCACGCGCCTTTTTCTCATAAAATACGATTACATCTTACGTTTCAACATACTTAATAACGACGTGAAAAGCATTTCAGCACATTATAAATACAGTAAAGTTTCAAATATAAATTGTGTATTACAGATTTTATGTTGTTAATGCAAGCTGTTTAAAGACCATTGATATTAAAACTAAATACACACACACACACACACACACCCACGAGCGTGCGCTCATACAGACACATAACGTTTCTGACGTAACGTATAGAAGTTTTTTTGTAATGTTTGTTTGTATGTGTAACGAATTCCATGTTACAAAATTAAATGTAGAATACTTTTATGGACATTTATTGCTCTCTACAGCAATAGTCGTCAGTGTTTACAGTTATTGACGAAAGTAAAAATGTTAAGTCGCAATCATTTACAAAGTTACCATGTATACCTAATTAAATAATGTTAAATAAATTTCAAATGTATGCGAACTTACATATGGGTAAAATAGTTTCCATTTTTGACTATAATTTTAAAGAATCTATTATAAATAATTAAAAATGTATTGTAGGATTGTAATTTTACCATCCCATTGTTTAAATTACTATAGTTTTTAATATATTTTTTCCTTTACTGTAATTATGTTTGTTTATGAATCATTAGTAATATTGATGATTGTAGTAAGATGTTAAACTTCATAAAATGGAAATTTCAGAAAGGCGGACATACTGTACGTGACGATTAATTGAACTGGTAGCTCCGTACTTGCAAACCAAGGAGACGTCTCGAACCCACATCCCCACAGAAATATTTTCTCCAGTTCTGCATTCGGCTGTCAAGATCTTTCTACTCTCTTCTGCTCTGCAGTCTGAAGCTTTGCGGACTTTTTCTACGTACGTGGATTTGAAGAAGCGTTATTGGCGGTTTCAGCCCCTGCCTTAACTTGCACCAGCAGCAAAGTTGCTAACTGGACGACTGAAGGTGTTAACCTGTCACCTGTACTGCCGCCAACAACTAAAGAAGACAAGCTAGCAGCGACTACGCAAATAGTAGGTCACGAGATTGCCCTTCTAAGACTCGTCCTTGACAGACTTCGCCGATTTGCAGCACCTCGAAGTTTGGCATGATACTTTGACTGGTGCGTGGTTAGTCGTTGTTACGTGTGCAGTTCTCCCAGTTAGTGGTTTCCGTCAGTGGCCTATAACCTGGCTGGTGATTAGTGCGTGAATAGTGGACCGTCCAAAGCTTCATAGCAGTGTTGAGTATATGTGGTAGTGTTGTGCTCCGGCTTTGGTTGGGACTACGGCGCCCGGTGGACCGTTTGGACCTACTCATCGTTGGATCACTCCGTCTATTGGTAATCCAGCACACTTTATTGCTTTTCCGCTTCGTTTAATTGCTTAGCCTGAGCCTAAAGCTCAGTTTAAGCTTCAGCTTTTAGTTAGGTCTGTGCAGGGAGCAGCCAGCCGTTTCTACATAAGTGTGGTGCGGCCACCAATTCCGGCACTGACCAGGCTTTCCTGAACTGTAGGAAGGCTTCGTTCCGAATATCTCTGCCTCAACGCAATGGGCGACCATCGCGTTGTGGCTGGGAAACGGAGAGGTCCTTCTGAGGGCCACTTCAACGCTACATCGGTAGGGCCCATCCTGCCCTGACTCGGTCTGGTCGGAAAGCAATGTCTCAACAACGTGTGAGAAGAGTGGCCAGTTGACAGCGTAGTAGTCAGTGACAGGCACGAGGCGGTGCTCGAGGGAGTGTTTTTGTAGATAGTAGCGGGACGTGGTCTGATCCAACGTCCTGGCCAAGGCGGATCCCTTGAATTCGACAGGCGATGTCAGCTGAGTTTAGCTTGTCGAGACTATTGGGAAATTGGGCCGAGTTGTCCGGCTGGCGGGTAATAGGAATGATGCCACAGACCATGAGTATTTAATAGCTGGAGTAGCTGCGTCCATAAAATTTCTTCAAGGTTTTTTTCTTGTTTTTCTTCATCTTTACAAATTTATGGTGGTGTGCATTAAAGTTACCTGCCAAGACTAGGCGAGGGTAAGAAGTAGCCAGGTGATTTAGGTAGTCGACGTCAATGGCGGAAGTAAGAGAGCAGTAGTAGCTAGTTATGAAGGGAAGAAGAACGTTATTGAAATTGATTTTGGCCAGCATATTATCGGTCGATTTGTTTGAAAAATGCAAATCTGTTTTGCCGGCGCGGAATGGCGAAACAGAATCGCTACTTCGCCGGCGCAATGTGAGTTGTTCTGCCTGAATAGGGTATAGCCTAGGAAGTACATGTGGTTTCTGGCAGTTAAGTTTTGTGTAGGATAGCGACGTCGGTTTGAAATTCCTGCAGACGTTTAAGGAGCTCATCTCGACTGGGCCGGAGCACACGACAGTTGAGGAATAAGTGGGTCAGAAACGTTTTGCGTTCTACACTGGTGTCTTTTTCTATCGCTGTTTACCGTTTTGGTTTCGAATGAAAGATTGTTAGACCTTTGGGCGTTTAGTTGAACAGGGTCCTGGTGTTGAAAAGTCTTTTGGTAATCTCATTCACACTTGTCCTGAGTTGTGTATGTGTAGTCCGTTTGGTAACATTGTAGATTACCGCTGTCAGTGCGTCAAATACAGATTTAGTCATTTGAGTAATCATTTTTTGACATCTTCCTTCATCAGTTTGAACATTGACAGAACGGTGGAAGAGTCGATCGGGGCAACGGTGTTGGGTTCTGTTTATGTTCCGGTGTCAGATGTGGTGTCTCCTGGGTCGTCAGCTTCTTCCTTTGCTTTTTTGTTTGTAGTTTCGTCAGTTGGTAAAGCAAGTGACAACCCCAAGTGGGACTTTAGGCGTTGAGCCCCCTAAAAAGCAGTAATGGAGATTACTCTCCAAAATGTTCTGACTGGTGTATTGTGAGGACGGGGCGATGGACGGCAAATTTTTCATTCCGTAAGTCTTGGCGGGAGGTCTTTGGTACTCGCAGTAGACCTACTCTGAAGTTATAAATTTTCTTTAGCGGTTACTATTGTTCTTTCTTGTGCTGCCAGCTGCATTTCGGTTAAATAACGCTGGATGGAGCACGTCAATACTGGCATTAATTTCTTTTACTATAGTTGTTACCGAAATTGTCGGCGTAAACCTGACTGCCAGTGCATAACTAACTTTGGCCTGGTTTTCCGCGGAAACAACTTTTTTTGTTTCGAGATAGCTGACATTCTTTAAAGCTTTTACTTCATGAATGGTTAACTCTTGCTTACACACAGGGCAGCTCCATGAGATTGAAGAGTGTCGGCACTGCAGTTAACGCGAGTCATCGGCTCGGCACAATATTCGTCGCCATAGGTCGACTTCACATAAAAACAATTCTTGACTCAGGATAATCTGGATGCTGTGTGCCGTAAAACCTAGACACTGAAAACCCTGCATGGGCTGAGTTATAAAACTCTCCCGCTCAGCCAATAGGCATTTGCTCTTATTTCTCTGGCACTGTTGTTTTGTTTAAAGTAAAGACGTGGGAGGCGGAAGGAATGTTTACTGTGTATGTGCACGGTCAGCTCCAACATACTATGACTCCTTGAGGTGTTAATTCAGTTATAATCTCCTCCTCAGTGCAAGTCACGGCACACAAGTGCTCCCTTCGAGGAATTCAGAGTTCTGAAATAGGGCGACTCCCTGTTGCCCTGACTTACTATCGTTGAGCCATCCACCCATTGGCACGTTCGGTTCCACCGTTTGTTACGCTGCGTCATCAAGCGGTACGCACAGCCTTGTTAATCTCACTTACCAAAGCCCTGTTAGAAAGCTTGAAAGTAACAGATGTTGAATGCCCCCCGCAAAGCCAAGACGTTGTAGGCCCAGGCGTAAAGCTTGATTTCTAGGGAGCCAAAGACTAATTATTATACTACGTATATCAATTGTAATGCAATATAAATATAATATACATTAACAATATTTATAGTACATAATTAAAGTTTAAATATATAATAATTAACATAGTATATTTTTCAATTAAGTATTGTAAAATCATACTGTTATATACAAAACTTATTTGTTACATTTTTTTATATTCATTGTTACGCAATATGGAACATTGTCGTACAGTCGATAGTGTGGTTCTACACGCTTGTCGATCGGTCCAGCAGGTGCGTGTTCCTGCCAAGGCCGCTCTCAAGTTTTCTCTAGTGTTTTCGAGTGTTTGTTAAGGACGCATATTATCAAACATTAGTCTGTAACCCTGCAGGCTATAAATATGCAGCAGCCGCCTCTTAGTAGTCAGTTTATGTCGGGCGATTTACTCAGTGCATTCAACTGGTTATAAGTGATAAGTGATTATTGTGCGGGACTCTATTAGATGACATTATTATTGCGTGTTGACAAATTTGATTTGAATTATTGTACGATTATAATCTTCTTGATTACAAACTGTTATTTGTGATTAAATAAAGCTAGAAATTAGTGGGTTCAGCGGTGACTGTAATTTGTTTCCACTGTGGCTTACACGATCAGTGAAACCGTCGTAACAGTTTGTATATTGAAAATAAGACGGTGTGTGATATGATTCTATTTATGTTTATTGTAAATATAGATTCAATATAATAAAATATATATACACACTACTATGCCCTCGTTTCACCTAATTATCCGTCCACTAGTATTTGAATCTTAATCCTTTATAGCAAAATCTCTCTTACTGTACATACACGCAACCTTAACACGTTGAATCAGTTGACTTTCCACTCAGCAAAAAGTTCTCACTTTTTGTCCCACGACATATCCCATTTTTTTTTATTAACGTAACGTAATACCATTAATTATTAAACTATCACCAGCTCTTAGAATATAGTGCATAATCTTTTTTTTTCAACTTTACCATCAGATAATATTTTGTAGACGTACATTACAGGTATCTAAGATTTACCACTTTTAATAGAGTTTAGCATAGGGCTATTTTTTATGCTAAAAAATATGTACAAAAAAATTTAAAAACTCCTAAAAGCCCCGTGCCTCAAATTCCTCTGCCATACCATACCCTATACACTATCCTCAATTAAGCTATCAAATTTCCTTCTAACAAATTTTACAAACGTTGAAACTTCGGAAGCACAAAGTACAAATTCCTTACTATATTCTTATTTTAATTTTTCTTCCTCAATATTTATGTCGTATCTTCCTGAAGATATGTCGTATAGTTAGTTTTCTTCTTCTTCGCCTTTCAATTTTTATGCGATATCAGCTATTTTGTTCAACAACTTTTCAAGCTTCAGTTCAAGTTTTAGGTCTTTCATCCCTTCCGTTTTCCTTTTGGCTTATATTTGTGCTTTCCCGGGAAATCTGACAGCCGGCATTCTTTCTATTTGATGCAACTATGTATGTATTTTAATATTCCTCAATCATATAATTTATTCAGAGCACTTTTTGTTTCCCTGTGTATATCATCGCTTTATAAACCTGTGCTGTTGTGTGTATAAAAAATATAATTGCAGTGGATATTTTGTAAATGTTTTAAGAACATTATACGTGCTGTTAATTTAGAGACAACATGGACACATATGTTTAATAATAGTGTGTAATTTGTTTAATAAACATTGAACATTTCTTCACTACCCAAAAGCAGATTGTCTACTAAAACAGAAAAATCTAATATTTATGGCTCAACAAATTAACCAACAACCCTCATTTTAACGCGATGCGTTCAGTCTAAACATTATGACTATTGTATGGCTCAGTTATACTGTAGTGTCTTTGCTGTGCAGCGAGAGACATTTATTATTTAAATCATTACTTCAATTGTATGTAAAAACGTTTCATTATTTAAAACATTTACGTATCAGCTGTAAACATATTGGGAGTAATTAGAAAAAATAAAAATGTTAACACTTAATGTATGTGTGAATTATGATATCATGGTGAATTAAAATACGTTATGTAACAACGTGGCACTATGTTAATACCGTCAACATACCCACTGTCGGGTTTTAATAGATTAAACTGTCGGTATGTCTTTATTTTAAACGGAGCATAAGACATTTGAACAAAATTTTGAAATTAAAATTCTTTTACGCAGAAAAATTACTCTTGAACAATTTTTTTTTCTATGTAACTATAATAAACTTACTTGCAAATTTAGTGCTTCTAAAACACTGTAGAATTTGAACAATAATTTTAAATACTAAAAAGTTTTATGAATAGTTTATTGTAAATGGTACGACAATTGAATTAATATACGTATATTACTGTTTTACAACGCAAGTATATTCTACATTTATTTACATTGAATGATAGCTACGAAAACGCATGACAGTAAAGAATGTAAGAGTTACTAATTATTTTACATTGATTCGTTCAACAATTCTAAATCAACATCACATAAGTAATAAATAAATAATTTCAACGAATGAACGTACGGCATAATTTTATTACAAAAGATAATTAATAGTTATGAATAATAATATTTGTAGTAACTATTAAAATTATATTAACTTAATGTAAATTAATATATAATTTAAACTGTATTGTTGTTATACTACTACTACTGCTACTACTACTACTACTACTACTACTACTACTACTACTACTACTACTGCTGCTGCTGCTACTACTTCTACTATTACTACTACTACTACTGCTACTACTGCTACTACTACTTCGTCACTACCTACGCCTGCTACTACTACAGTCCTCAAACGTTTCCAACAAAAGCCAGGGGCATTGTTTCCTTCACGAAATTACCACAGTAGCTGTTTGATTGCTGTCCGTAGCTATTGCTTCCGGTTGACATGTCCCCAAGACATAAGTGTACACTGCTGCCTTTTTCTAATCAGTCACGACCGACGTGCTCTAATATCCTCCAAGCAGCTGAAGAACAGGAAACAGAAGATCTTCTAATTGACGCCATCATATTTTAGTTCATTTATTTGTATGCACATATTAGTTTTACCAATGAAATACGAATGTTACAAAATTAGAAGATAAGATAAACAACGTGGAAAGAAAATTATCGTGGCCTGAACGTGATGAATGCTGTAGATGTTATAAGCCCAGAATATGAAGAAAAAGCCCGCGCTCGTGCGCGCGCACACACATTCGCACACATTTGAAAGAAAAATTCTTACCAGTGAACACAAGATTACAAGGAGATTGGACATAGCGAGGGAGGGTATAAAAGGAAAAGGGTTAAGGGAGAGACTAGGAAAGTGTTTGTTTGAGCGTTTTCAATTTAGTGGATAAGAGGCATGGACAGAAAGTGAAAGGAACAGAGGTAGGATTGAAGTATCAATGTAAATGTGGATTTTGTGGGAACGGAAAGGTAGGTGTAGAAACAATGAAGGATATAACGAGCAATGGAAACGTTCTAAACGAATCAAGGAATGTGGAGCATCCTGAGGGTTATAAAGAGGTGAAAGTGATCGACCGTATCCTGAGAGTGACTATAACGGGTATGAGGAAGAGTGGAAGCAGAGACGTAAAAGGTGAAAGGAAAACTGAAGATCTTGATTTACATTGTCGTATACATAGGTACCGTATGAAGAGATGAAGCCTGAAACATGGAATAGATACGAACAAAGACGGCACGCCGTCTGCAAGAGGAGTATTACATTTTTGTAAATTCTGTTTTTGTTATAGCGTAAATCAGTGATTGTCGTTGTTTGTCAGTGTTAAACAGTCAGTTATACACAATATACATAAAAGTTATACACTGTCAAAACTGTGATATGGAAAAGAGTAAGTGTACAGGAAGGGGGACATTGAAGACAGTAGAAATCAGTTTTTCTCAGACGTAAGCTATTATAAATAACTTCTGATTTTTCTACTTCTTCTGTCACAAAATATAAAGTTATCCAACCAATGAAGCTGTGTGAGATTAGACGCCATCGTTATGAATCTCAGTGCTACCAAGTTTGTGTTACTACTTAGTGAACTGTATAACGACAAATTTATAATTAAAATTTTTTTTTGTAAGTGAACGTTGTAACTAGGGTTTGCTGACAGCTTGACAAAGATATACGCTGGCTCGGTACCATGTGTCGCCCAAGACAAGGGAAGGCAGGGTGTAGAAGAACAATGCCTCTGTCCTAGCAGCTGTTCGGTTAAGAGAATTGCGGGTGACGCGCTGGACCTAAGAAAAACAAAGGAGAAAAAGTATCACTGAGAAGAGACAAAGAAAGGCTGACAGGGCGAGATAGCGACGCTATACGAGAGACAATAAGCCACGTGCGTAGAGCTGAACACCAAACGCGGCGTTACATTGTCCACAATAGACAGGAAAGGTCCGGGTTGAATGGCGACAATACGTTTGCGCAATTAACGAACTATGGGACGTACAGCTTTACCAGAAGGGTGCGCAGCTAAGGAAAGCCTGCAGAGCATATGTGGCAGATGTCAGGGATACTCGGATATGACCACACCAGTCGTGGGAACAGCTAGGAGAAGCTGATAGACAATGCGAGCATTGGTCACGGGTAAGCAGCGGTACACGTGTTGAACAAAAGGGCAGATGAGAGGCCACGCAGCAATTAAAAGTATTTTGTCTGAAAGGACATGACGCCTAGATAGAAGAGTGATAGACAGGCGTTAAATCTGGTCATCCGCCGCAAACGATGGGTGGAGCCAACCAGGAAATTTTGAAGTAGGGAATCAGGAAGCCTATCAGAGTCGAGAATCGAGGAAGGCGTTCCTACAAGAAGAGGTTGCCAATGAGACGAGCTGGAGGAGCGAATGAAAACCATGCCAGAAGAAAGTCTAGAGTTTTAAGGAGGAGTTTTCACCAGAATATAACTAAAAACCAATAGAAACGAAGAAGTGGCGAAGCTGAGTGGGAAGTAGAGAATGTACTGGGATTCGGGGTATAAACTGGACTGTTTACCGCGAGCGGGGGGCTTATGTCGTAAGTCTTATGTCTTATGTCTTAGGTCTTAAGTCTGATGTCTTAGTCTTATAACGGAGAGTCTGATCTCTGAAGTCTTATATCGGAAGTTTTACATCTTATATCTGATGGCTCAAGTCGAAAGTCTGATAGTGAGAGTCTTATAATTTATATATCGGAACTGTCGGGAGTTCGGAAGCCATAGCGGAGTAAAGTCGTATCGGTTGAAGAGTCGGTGTGAATTTATAAGTACGGACAGTTGCGAATCGGAAGCCGGTAATGGGACTTAGTGATTAAAAGACATGTCGAAGTATAACTAAAATCTACTTAGTTTTGTCGTCAAGAATTAATATCATTACCAAAGACGTTAATCCGATCTGAAGTGCCGTAAAATGTGTAAGAGATAAACATAATGTCGTAATAGTGTCAGCAAAAGAGAACCGGTAGACGATCTAATTACGGTCATGAAATTAGAGACAATTATATCTACTAACACCATTAAACATAATCAAATGGCATGTTAACAAAGTTAATCCGCGGAAGAACAGTGCGAGTTAAAAACACAGAGCATCCAACACTTAGTATAATTTCAAGAAACCATTAATATACTAAGATTAATTCAATGACACTTGAGTAGAAACAATTCAGCAAAATTCAGAGTTATCGAATAACATGTGTTAAAATTCGAGATTCCAATAACAAGAACAAACCCAAAATTATATGTTTGTCGGAGTGCGAGAAAATAAGTGATTAGTACGAAGGTCTTCAACGAGATGATAACGCCATCCGCAAGGACAGCAAGGAACCTGGAGACAGAGAGAAACAGGATGACAGCGCAGAGGACTCTTCGCCGTAGAATGGATTAACGTACCATCAAGTAAACTTTATATACATGCACTACTAATAAAGTAAAACACTGTCTGTTCCTCTGGAAGAACTCAGATGTAATATTTAAAGAAAATAATATCTAGTAGCTAGTCAGGGTAAATTGAGAATACACTTTTTACAGATGATTTTAATATATCCAATACTTTATGAATCCATTTATTAGGAATACCTTAATATAGAATGAAAGGTTACAATTATGATTGTTAATAATTAATAAGTAACTAGAAGAAAGAGATTATAGGAGATTAAGCAAGTGTTAACAAAATAGTAAATGATAGATTGATGTATTAGGTCAGATTGCAAGATCCATGTTGTACTTCTTTTCAGGAAATCATGAAAGTGACATCAATAATATTAACGGTAAATAAATTAAGTTAACCTTGTAAAGTCTGGTGTAGGTTGTCAATTATTTGAAAACACCTAAAGATTAAAAATTTGTATATGACATCAAAGGAATTGAACAACGACTTCTAAATCATAATTTTCTAATGAATACATATACTTAATTAATAACAATCACAAACAAATTAATATCATATTTGACGCTCCACCCAGGAAGCGTAAGACGATTATAAATCACAACGCAATACTTAATAACTTGGTGAAGTAATTAACAAACAAATTAATTAACATCAAACACTTTATTTGTTGTATTAGACGCCCACACTACGGGCCCACACTTTAAAGTTGTATTTGGCGCTCCAGAACACGGGGCATAATAAATTATTGTTATATTTGACGTCCCAACACGCGGGGCGTAATAATTGTAATATTTGGCATCCCATCACGGGACATTAATTAACTAATAAAATAAATTATATTTATATTTGGTGCCCACACGTACGGCTTGACAAATAAGTAATTAGTATTATTGTTAAGCGGGCAGAGAACAGACAGTGTGCATGGTAGTTTATTTGTGTTTAGCAATAAGTTGCAATAGAATAATATCATAACCTAAGTATATCTGAATGATTACGCGTCAACGGACTAAAATGGCTATATTTTTATTTATAAGTTTCTTTAAATAAACCTAAAGAGTTGTGTTTTATTTTATTCTATTTTGGAGTCAGTATGACTAATTAATAATTTGTGGCAGTCGTATGTAAGTATAAAAATGTATTGATCGCAAAAGCGGAAACAAATTTAAATTTTAATTATAAATTGGTCTGCATTTGCAACGGTTAGCCAAATTGGCGGCACTAAACTCTGAAGCACATGAAGAAGGCGGCAAGCATGTTGCATTTCACATCATTGTGGTCTGTGTCGTTTTAATGTTTACTTACAGAAAAAAATTGAGTTAAGGTATTCCTGTTAAAACTTTGGTAATATTGGCACTATGTAATTACTGAACATCGTTATTTTTATTGATTATAGTAACATAACACATATTGATAACGTAAACCTAATATCATTCATATTGTATATCGATAGCTTATATGAAGTACTGTATGAATTACTAGGTAATTTGCGTAGTACGTTTACCTCAAATCTGTCGTATAAATAAAACCTTACTTAATTAATAACATATATTTTACGTAACTTCAGAGCGTAAATATTTATGTACTGTTCGAAAATCTTCTACAAAAGTTTGCAAACATACTCTTACTATAACCAAATTAAAGAATAGAAATTTTGATTTATTATCATAACATACCAAAAATAACAGCTTAGAGTGTGACACAAGTCTTATGATTGTGACAGTGAATTTGTTTTCTATTAGATTAAACTTACGATGATTACATGTGTTGTTGCAAATTGCTGATAAACACACTGGAGTATTGTAACACTACACTACACTGTAATGCAGATTATACTAATTATACTGCAACTAAACTTTTTGCAATGTTTAGTGTGTAGCCTTCACATGGTCCAGCAGCCTTAACACAACACGGCCGCACATTTCAGTTTGATAAAATAAAAATAATTTATACTAAAATTAATCATTTCAAACGGCAGTTTCTTGAAAATATAACTAAAGAATAAAGCAAGTAAAACTTAGTAAACAAAAAAAAAAGGAAACACAAATTCCCTTACTATCCATAACGTTAGACTATAAGTCCAGTCCTTCTTCAGTCATGTAGATAGCATCACGTCAGTAATACTATGAACTGTACAAAGTTTAATTTAAATATGCTGGTAATTAATTTCTTCTTTAACACTATAGCCCATCATGAGCCCTGGCTTCTAAGACCAATCTTCTCTAAAGTCCTCTGTCCATTGCCATCTCACGTTAACCCCTCACATCCATTCTTCTGAAATCTTCTAGCACATCATCCAAACATCTTATACTAGGTCGGACTCTCTTTCTGCTTTTATAGACCTGGGCCCTTAGAATTTTCTTTGGCATACGTTCATCATCCATCCGCTCTAGGTGACTTAACCATTGTATTTGTTGAGCCGTTATGAATCTTACAAAGTATTTGTGGGCAATAGCTCATTTATCTCCTGGTTATTTCTTATTCTTCATTCGTCATCTTCTTTAACTAGGCCATGTACACGTCTTATGATCTTTCATTCAAACCTTCGTAGTGTTTCTTGTTCCTTTTTTATCAGTGTCTATGCCACGCCTCCATAAGTAAAAACCGGTCTGATAAGTGTCTTATATATATATTATTATTTTTGTGTTACGACTAATGGGTTTGATTTTCAATAGACTGCTGTTTGCATAATAAGCCCTATTTCTTATTTGTATCCTGTCGTGTGTTGTCATGTTTATGGACCCTTCATTATCTATCATGTTACCCAGATATCTGAACTTATTAACTGCTTCAAATGAATGATCTTCTATGCATAAAGTATATAGATTTCTTCTCCTTCTCATGTAGAAATCAGCATGTACAGTAGTTAGTTTTGCTGAAATTCGGATTGAGTCCCATCAAGCGGATTTTTGATTCAGCTCTTTGTATACCTCAACTACCCGTTACCTTGATTTGGCTATTATCATAACATCGTCAATATAAGCACATATTTGGCTTGTCTTATTTAAAATTGTTCCTCGCTGATCTGTGTTTTTAATGGTATAATGTATTGCAATAATAAAGAGAGTGGCCGATAAGCCATCATATAACGTTTTGAGTAACGTTATGCCTCTATAGTTGTTACATCCAGTTTATTTCTCTTCTTATAAATTGGGTATATTATTCCAGTGTTCCAGCTTTCAGGGATTACTTATTTTATCCAGACCATATGAATTAGATCATGTAAATAGGCTTTAACAGTTTCACCACCAATGATTTCGTAGTTTTGTAGGCAGATTATCCAGTCCTGGAGGGTTGTTGTTCTCAAGCTTTCCAACTGCCACTTATGTTTCGCTTAGTGTGGGGTAATCTAACACGTAATCACCATAATCTGTTGTTTGGGATCTCACTTCTTCCTCGTGTTTATCTTCATTTAAGATCTCCCTGAAATGTTTCATCTACCTCTCCAAAACACGTCTGTTGTCTCCCACAATGTTCCCGCTTTAAGCAGTATATCCTTTACCCTTTGGTTGGAATTCCTTTGTCATTCTGCTAACCGCTCCATGGAATTTCATAGTCTTAATTTGTTCACACAATTCGTCTATCATTTTCAACTGTTTCCTGACCATCTCTTTTTTCTATTTTGATCATATTGTTAGCCTCTCTTCTGAGTTGTCTGTATACTTACTTCATTTGCCGTGCTTCATTTTTCTTGTTTACAATTTCCACACATACCCCGTCAAACCAATGTCCAATTTCGTCATGTACACCCTCTTTAATTGTTTCTTCAAACTTTTTCCAGATATGCTTTACATCCTTCATCTTACCATCTGCGTGGACGATACCAAACCTGTTTCTCAAAATTTCTTGATGTACCTGAGTTTTTACTAAATTTTTCTATATCCCATTTTCCTATTATTATCTGATTCCATTTTTGAATGTTTGCTATTGTTTTATCTAACATGTGCTCAGATGAATTCTTTTATGAGGAAACAATATGCTTCTGATAAAGTTGTTTCACATAGCAAGTTCAACAAACATCTTCCCACTACTGCTGTTCTTACTATGTATTGAATACCGTCCAGCAGCCTGCCTTTGTACTTCGTCTTTACTCACTTTGGAATTGTCTTCTACAACCAGCACAATATTATACCTGATGGTGGAACTCCAAATCTATTCCAGTTTGTCATACAATTTCTGCTTCTACTTCTCCTCAGTTGGAGCGTAAACTGATCAACTAATAATTATATTCTTAGATCTTCCTTTTACCCTTATTTTATATATTCTATCATTCATGGTTTCATAGTTTTGAAGGCTGTCCCTTTTTTTGTTATCATGAATCTTGTCCCAAATAATTCTGTTCTCTCCTCTGATCCACTATATACCACGGTATAATCTGTCTTATCAATCATTCCATGACTAGGCCAGCGTATTTTCTGAATGGCTAATAAAACAGTGTTCTATACGGGTTTTCTTCTCTTAGTCTTTTGAGAGCCAAACTTTTAGCTGGAAGGCAGCAGCTCAGGTACGCTCTATTACGACCGAATAAATCTAACTGCATTCCCGCTGTATTATTACAAAGATAAGGCGATATAGGATTATTTCCCTTGGTTAACTCGTTAACTTGGTACTGCTGCCCTCCACCAGGAATATATATTGATTTTTCAGTCTAGATCCGTACTGTTATGATCAACGGGATCACCTCTTGTAGGGTGTGGCACTTCAACACGCAGAGCGGTCTTAGCTGGAGAGAGGCTTCGGGTTCTTTGGAAGCTTACGTCACTCCATCCAATTCTGAGAATTTGCGAGGAGCAGTGCCTAATCAACTCGGTACAAAGGTACTACCTCGAGATAAGTATAATTAATTTAATGTATGTTATTGTTTAGTGTAATGTGTTTTTAGTGACTCTCAAAAGTACGTCGCGTAAGTATCTAACACAACACAAGGCCAATGTTATAAATATGATAAAAATTGATCAGAAATGTACAAAGGTACAATTTTATCAATAATCTATTAGTCTACCTATAGTTATGTGAAAAGTGTAAGATGAGGTTTTGGTTTTCACCTAGTTTTAAGGCATACTAGCGAAATCGGATGTCGACTTATCATTTCAGGTTAATGTATATAAATCAGCACACAAAATTATATTTTTAATATCATAAACAAAACAGTATTGCTTCTATATGTGTGTGTGCTTGTTTTATGTGAGTAGTGTAAATACTCCAACCAGGGATAGTTAAAATTTATAGAAAACTGTACAATTAAAACAATAGCCTAGAAATATTAAAGAATATAAAACATCACTGTTTGTCATGCTATTCATGTGTGCGTTATGAGACAATTGTTGTATTTCCTTAAGACTTATATATCAGTAAAAATAATAATTATTATGCACGATATGCAATAATGTGTATTAATAGGTATACTGGCATATACATGTTAATTTTTGTTAAAAAATTTCTGTAATATTTCTTAAGACTTATCAAACGATACGTTTCATTTATCCGCTTCGAGGCAAAACAACATGCTTCCATGAAATCAGTTTTAATAACGGTACTTCAGAACAGACACAAGAGAAATATTGATGTGGTAATATGTCATACGCTACGCAGAGTTAGAGATGTATCTGTCTCACGGAAGTGCCCATTATCCTTTCATTGTGTTCATTCAGGCAGACGCAAAATACACCACTAGTCAGACCAATAAATTACTAGCAGTTTTATAGTGTAAGACACAGGTCTTGTAATTGTTAAATCTTACACAAAACAGCATTGCTGTGTTTTTATTTATGCTACCGTCGTCATCATCGTCATTATCATCATCCTTAAGGTTTAAACCAAGAATGGTTTCTTCCGGTCTAAAATAGGGAAATATTACAGCCGCTCACTCCAGCGGTCCTCGGACGTCCCACACCTCTCCGTCACCTCGGCTTATAGTTCCATATTTGTTTGGGGATTCGGCAAAGATGTTCCCACCAATTCAGCCGATACTGAGCGATCCTGTCGAGTATACTTAAAATATTCAGTTCCTGCCGTATATCTGTGTTTCTTCTACGATCATAGAGAGTATACCTCCACGTGCCTGAAAAATCTCATTTCAGCCGCTTGGATGCGACTAGCCTGGCCTTTCATTAAAGTCCAATTCTCAGACCCATAATGACGTGTGGAAAGAGCCATCACCTTGCAGAATTTTAGGCGTGTTCCTTTACTTGCTGACTTGAGGGTTCGCCTGATGGTCCCGCACATACGGTTGAACTTATGCAACTTATTCACCACATACGCTAACATAATTTTATCTATTGCTGATTAAACTTTTTACATTTTATCAATATTCAATTTCGTAAAAAAAATATGTTCACTAACAAAATATTTTAATAGATAATATAATAACTTGACCTTTAGACAATTGCTATCTTGTAGATTTTGTCTTACTCGAAAACATTAATACTACCTACATAGGTACAAGATGTGCCAAGTGTGATATGCCGTTCCCACAGCCGTAACGGTTCACTCTCATTGTTGGTAGATGTTCATCTCTATTTTACAGACAATTGAAAAAATCTATCCAATTTTAATATACACTATATTATCAAATAATCACACTTAGTAAACTGAGTAAATTATAAAATAAATTCAAGTTGATTTCAGTAAAATTTTATAGTTATCGTGCTAACATTTATTGATGTTACGTAATTGCGAGAAAAATTAATTACATATTAAATTATGGGAGAACTGTTTCTAAAGTATTAAAAGAAATTTTAAAACATATTAACTTTGCTTAACGCGGTAAAGAGAATATTATTCAAGATAATTAAAACGGGGATATAACACTTGTGTTCGTTCAGCAGCCGCCAAGCTAATCTCTCTCTCACACACGTGCGCGCGCGCGCGCGCACACACACACACACACACACACAAACACACAGCGCAAGCAAGAATCCTCCCTCTTTGACATTTTAACTACGTAACATATGCTTGTGTTTCCAAGTTTATTAAAACGGCAGAATTTGTGTGAAAACGCACTCCAAAGCCGCGTTTCGTAACAGTGAAACAAAAGGAATTAATTACATAGGCCTACAACCCGTCATTCTCCGAAACCCTTAACAATTCAAAGCAGGAAATATTAACAGTTATAATAATTCCAGTAAGAATAAATAATTTCAAATTTTTCTAGAATATTGAATAATATGTGTAACACTGGTTAGGAGATATTATGTAGGGCCTATGTCTTTATTCTTTAATGTATTAAACGCATATATACAAATATTATATTAATTGTAGTTAAATATTTCAGAAGTTATCAGTGTTTAGTGTTTGTTTCCAGGTTTATACCAATTTGCCAACTGTAATTGTTTGATGTTTTATTTACAGTAATATGTTTCATAATTCAGACTCACTACAGTGACACTTTTATTGTGCGTACTTAGTAAGAACGATAAGGAAATAATTCTTAGTTACAAGACTCCTCTCTAATTTTGTTCTGCAGATAATTCCTCAGTAATTGCAGTAAGCGTATGAATGACAAAATCGCAACATCTAATTAGGCCTACTTACCTACATAGGGTTTTTAATACATTGTAGACTTCAACGTTTGAATAAAAATTTACTGCAAATGAAATCCAAACTAATTTATTTTACCCTGCAGTTTGTAAAAGTATCATATTATAACCCTGTAATACAATGTATGTACTTTAGAGTATGTTTAAAATAAAAACCACAAATCGTCGTCGCTATGAATAGAATATAATGTTGTTAAGACAAATTTGAACTTTCTTACCAGAACAAAAAACACTGTTGTCTGTTATTAAAAGTATATTTCAAATTACTTATAATATTATTACTTATATTATTATTACTTATATTACTTATATTTTTCTATATACATAAAACTCAAAGTCTGAGGATTTATGTGTACTAAATACAAATCCATACCGTTACACCGATTGCCACCAAATGTTGCGCAGGTTTTCGCCAAACCTTTGACAGAAGGCGAAAAATACTGTCTAACATGGAATTTGATTTTTGCCACGTTCGCACGATTTAGGGCCTTTTAATTATGTCTTTTCGTTCACGCGTATAAGGATGTCAACACCATGGAGACCAGAATTAATTACCATAGTAACAAGTAAATAAACAAAAGCTATTTAGCGGTATTGGAACTGCATATTTATCCATTCCTGCAGTACATTTTCGATGTTTTATATAATATGTGATTGTATAGATATATTACGATGTGGAAAAGAAGAAGTGTACTAATTTTAAATTGTCCTATTACTGAAGGAAAGCGCAAATACGTGTTTATAAAAGACTTTATAAACGGGTACTTTTAAATCTGTAAGGGATGTTGCACGATTAGTACAAGTTAAAATAGTACAAGTGTTGAAAACAGCTTTGGAGAGAATTTGTCTAATGAGTACAAATTGTTATACGAGTTGACAGAACGCCATACAGACATAGACAATAAAACTTATATTAAAATACTTATTAAAAGTCAAATATTAGCGTGAAAACCTGCTGGTAACAGCTAGTAATTTTATAATCAAAATTTCGTTATATATGAGACTCTCACTCGATCTGAAAACAACACATGCACGACAGTTTAAATTTTCACAAACACTACGGTTTCCGACATACCTTAAAGAGTTTGTATTATTACGGGAATAAATGATTCTAAAAATTATTATTTCGGAACGTGATTTTGTAGCACCTATCTACTGTAGGCCTATTATATTCATTTGGAATTTTTCAAGGTCCCCAGGATGTAACATTGACATGAGTGGAATGTTATAAAAAAGCTTTGAACATAATTTCTTTAAGAGTACGAAATCCAGATATCTGAGCTGATATGACGCAACGCCCAAATTCAAAAATATGAATTTTAAACTGAATTTTATTTCCAACTTTTAGTCTCTGTTAAAATGTTTTATCTTTTTAAAGCAGTATATGAACGGTGTATGTACAGTAGTTTTACATATTTTAAGCCTTCTCAAAGGAGAGTCGTATTTTAAAAAAATGTAGTATGATAAAGAGAACGAAACAAGCAAAAAATAGTATTTACAATTTATTCAGAATATGAAATTCTTTAGAGTGAAAATAATTCACATATATGTGGGTATTTACGAGAATATTTTTGAATTTGTGGCTGTGGATACATTTGACATAAGTATACACGTGGTTTGTAATATGGTCTCCATCTTTTCACAAAGCATAACTTCATTATAAGAAGAGCATAAATAAAAACAGATATATTTCAAACTAAGTTATTATATATTAGGCCTATATTGATAAATAATTTATATAAATAAAACACGTATAACTTAAATAACTCTATTCAAAGCGCTCAATTTTTCACGTATCACATGCCAAATTCAGTTCTATCAAAACATAAGATTAATCGAGAATTCATTTTACTTCACTTTATATGTATAAGTAATATAAAAAGTATGTACTTTAATGTAAAATTAATATAATGTATGTATACAGCTAAAGTATATAAATAACTGTGGTAGTAAGAAGAAGAACTGACAGAAGGAAAATTTTTATAGACTCGATGCAGGAATACATATATTGTTCCGGCCTCGAAAAGACAAGGTACCATGTCGGGTACGTTCGGTTATTACTTGTTCGAGAATAGTTTCTTCCCGGACTTCGTTGGTTTTGATATCGCACATAGTTTACCTGTGGCCGATACCCTCGGTTTTGGTTATTACCGTTCCCTGGGCGATAATAGTTGTTTTGGCCGTTTCGTTGGTAATTGCCCCGGTAGTCATTGTTTCTATAATTTCCATTATCATTACCATTTTGATTGTACGTTCTTTGTGCGTTATTTCCCTGTTGGTTACTCTGGTAATTAGGCGCGTTATTTCCACGATAATTATTGTGGTTGTTCGTCGGCGGCTTAATCTCATTCTGTTGGTTTGGTGGTCATTGACCTTCATTATTTTTATTATTTCTGGACCTCATGAAGCGGTTCTTCCGATATTGCCACTCGTGCTCATGGCTTTCTAACAGACTGGCCATGTCCTGAATCGTTTTCACTTGGCTATACATTCGTGCCTTTTGTATTGCATCGTCATAGTGGTACGACAATTGTATCACCAGGCACTCTTCAGGAATGCGGGGTTCCAAATTTCTGGCCATGCAGATCTTCCCCAGAAAATATGATGTGAGGGGCTGTCCTCTCTGGTTCTCGTATATTCCGTTGCTCAGGTTGTTTCGGACCATATTTTGGGTCGATTCTGACCAGTACTTCGCCTTGAACTGCGCCTTGAATTCCTGTATCCTCTTGATGTCCGGTCTCGTGGCGGTCCACCAATTATCATATGTTTCTCTAAACATCTCAACCAGCATTCCTCTCACGGTTGTCCAGCGAGTTTCTCGATTTTTTGCAATCAATTCTTCAACCCTCTTCAGAAATTCAATGGGGTTACGCTTGTAGTTGCGGAAGTTGATCGTTTCACGGTTGTCATTGTTTATGATGTGATTGCTGTTACATGGTCGTTCACGCCAGGCGTCCACTTCTTCCTGCAAGATATCTTTGCGTCTATTTATTTCGTCAATTCTTTGTTTGTTCTTGTCAACCTTGCTGTCAATTTTATTTAAGTTACTGTATACTCCTTCCATCCTTTCCCCCAGGTCCGTTCGTATGACCGTCATCTCCTGATTTTCTTCCCGGACTTGACGTATGTCCTGCTTCGCCTGTTCACATTTTTTGGTGGTTTCCTTTTGAAACTCATCAATTCTTCTTTTATTTTCGCCTTCGAGGTCGTTCATTTTATTTATTACTTCCTTACGGACTTCTGCAACCGTTTCGTTGGTTTTGTCTAATTTCTCCAGCGTTTCCTCTAATTTCTCATTGGTTTCTGTGATAGTCAGTTTTATTTCTTCACGGTACTCCCTTAATTGGTGAATCATTTGCTGCTTCATTTCTTCTTTATTTTCTCATGGTCCTCCTTCAATTTTTCCTTCAATTCTTCTTTCAACTCTTCATTTCTTTTTTGGATGTCCTTCGTCAATTGCTGTTGTAAGGTCTCTTGGTTTCTCTTCATTCCTTCGCTATTTCTGTCTAATTTTTCGTTTATTTTTTCCTCCTGTTTCTTAATATTTTCATTGGTTTCTTCCTTCATCTGTTTCAGACTCTCCTCATTCTTGTCGAATTTTTCGTTCATTTGTTTAAAACTCTCGTCATTCCTGTCGAATTTTTCGTTAATTTGTTTTAAATCTTCCTTCATTTCTTCCTTCTGCTTTTTAAAATTGTCATTAATTAATTTCCTGTCTTCCTTCCTTTATTCGTTAATTTGTCCGAATTGCTCCACCATCATCCTCATTATGTTATCTAATTTCGCCTCTTCGGTTGGTGTAGCTTCGCCCGTCGGATTGTCGATCGTATCTCCTCTAGCTTTCTCCCTTACTATCGTTTCCACATCCTCGACCGATGTTACTACCTTTTCTTCCTTTCTGACTTCTTTTTCGGCCTTCTTCGTCCGTCTCAGTGATGACGCCCTCTCATAAGAATGTATCTTGTTCTCCTTTTCGTAATCGCCGCTAGAATGTTATTCTTCTTCTATTTCTAGCCTCACTAGTTGGTCCCCAATTTTATAACTGGACGTCGTCCGCCTATTTGCAAAAGTGTAAACGTATTTTGTATACTCTCAAGGTCTTATCAAGTCGTCGTCGCTTTTAAACCTATCTCACGTAGACTACGTCCGTCGCGAACGCACGAATAACCAGTACCGATATCCTTACCTGTCCTTATTTTATATATTTATTTCCCGAACGGCGCCAAATTGTTTTTCAAAAAACAATAAAAGATACAAATTAGTTTGTCTCCTGTACGGTGATGATGAATTCGAATTACCTAGCAGACTGGCGGGAACTCGAATTTTGCTTGTTTCTTCGACGTGTTGCCAACATAAATTTTTGGCAAAGAATCCTATTCTCCGCTAAAGAACACAAACTATATAATACAATTTCAATAAAAACAAAGGACAGTTAGTAATGATTCGTACTTATTTATTTGATTCTAAAATTCACTAAGTTTTGATAACTGTTGTACAGTAGATAGTATTATAATAAAGTTTAGCCTCGGCAACAAATTAATTTTCACTCAGCGGAGAGCAAAGGTGGCAGCGCAGCAGTCGTGTGACGCCACAATGGTTGGCGTGCGTACTTATTTACACAAGTTATTTTGCCAATGAGTTCTTTGGGTTACGAAAAGATTTAAAACAAGATGTTAAATAAAGTACACTACCTTACATATGTGGTACTTATCTACTAAAAAGGTTTACATGAAATTCAACTCTTGGTGTTTAAAAGTGTGTGTCAGTTTTATAGGTTTCGGACACAGGTTATCTTACAGTTACATACAGTGTTAATAAATATTATTCATTAATCCTTGAAAGAATTTGGTGTTCAAAGTTCAGAGTGAGATTTATATATTGTGAAAAAAGTTAATCAGTTTTAGTTCGTATTTATTGATAATTTATTTTATACTTAACAAAACCATGTTGTTTTGATTATGGGACGTCAGGATTTCATCAAAGTGGTGATAGTACATTCGTTTATTTTCAGTGATATGGTTGCCGTCTCCTTCTGGCGTCTGTTTCTTTTTATTCAATTTTTCTTTATTTTTTAATTTTAATATTTTGTTTATTGTTCCTCCTTAAGTTGGTGGAACTATGGTTGACTTCTTGTGTTCAATTTACTTTCATTTATATCTGATTTTCTTCGTTATTAGACTTTAATAAGGCCGCATCAATATTAGACTGGGTCGAAAAAAATAAATATTTTTTTTTTCGGAACGCTGTAGTGCTGAAAAGTTGCCTATTGTAATAAGAAGAAAAACGGCATAAAAAAATTAAAATCGGTTAACATCTTCCGTTCGCGCGTCGTACTTAAAGTTTATGAAAAATTGCAAAAATCACGACATTTTTGTAAATTTTTTATGTTAGTTAAAACTTTTAAAATAAACACGCTTTAGTTTTTTATGCTTGTTTTATGGTTTAGATAACCTAAATAAATTAAATTCTGATCAATAATCTAATTTTTTCCGTTCGCGCAACGTCTTAGAAAAACAGAAATTTACCAATATTTCGCAATTTTCAGTGTCCAACTCTTCGCTCGTTTTGATAGAACAAAACCACCCAGAACTCACTTGAAGTAGATTGAACTGGTTTGAACTAGATAGAACCGTGGCGTGACCCTTCCCTACTCTGCCACCCCCTCCCCAACTCGGGCTTCAACTCGTCACCACGGCCTTCACTTCAGTCTTTCGCTATCTGCTACAAGTGGTACACGCAATACTGTGCATTGCTTTCTGTTATGTTTGTTTAATGTTTATTCTCATAACATTATCTAATGATGAATGAGTCACAAACTATACTCACTAGGAGTGTGATTGCCGAATCTAGACAGGAGTTTTATTGCCCTATATTTGGTGAACCACGAAGTTTCCTCCAAAATAAACTGCCAACAAATGAATGTGTTCTTACATGCTGTTTTGAAGAGAGATACAATATGTCACTCGTGACAATCAACAAAAATGTAAGTTTCTGTAAAGTAGCCTCTACGGTAGCGAAACAAATCAAATGTTTGTATGATAAAGCATCCATTCCTTTGTTGTCTGACTGCCGAATTGTAAAGCTTATTAATGTGTATCACGATTCCTATATTAAGATAAGGAAGTCATATAAACGTGATAAAGGTAAGCCTTTATTTAAAGCTAGGTTCGAAGACTTTAAACTTAAAGCTAGATCACTTTTTGACGTCGCTGCTTGTAAATGCACAATGACGGTGAACTGTACATGCCTAAAAACACCAGATGCATGTCAATGTGCAATTCTAATTAAATGCTTATGCGAAAAAGCAAAGAAAAGTCCTGTCCTCGAGTTCATGTTTCTTCAAATGAATTACAATTTGGGGAAAATCGGATCTATTGACAAGACAGTTACAAAAAAGTTAAATGTGGAGGCCGAGCGGAAAGCTAGCGATCTTCAGCGAGCACTGAGTGGCAAAGAAGTTCCTAAAATAGGAGAGTACTCGAAAATTTATGAACACAGTTCTATTGAAGACTCGGAGTATGATGAAGATGAATACAAACCAAGTACATCGACTGAAAAGCCCCGATGGCAGATGAGAATTCAACTTAGCGCAACAGCGATGAACAGTGATCGGTTCGGAGTTTCTGATCGGGCAACAGCTGTCATAGCGGCAAGTGTTCTACAAGACGTTGGGATGATAACCAACATAGATTCTTCGTATATGGTTGATAAGTGTAAAATAAGAAGAGACAAGAGTCGTGTTAGGACGGATTTGAAAAGTCAATTCACACCTCCTGAGGAAAGTTGGGGTCTTTTCTTTGACGGACGAAAAGATGATACTTTATAAATACTTAAAACTTCCGGGCTGAAAGGCCGTGGTCGAATGCTTGATGTTGTGTAGCTAGACGTTTCGGCCACACCACCGGTGGCCATCTTCAGTAGCAAAAATGTTCGAAATAGGTGGTATGCCAAACAAGTCGCCCAGTGAACTGGGAACAAGCAACAGTGAGAGAAGGCTACGCTGTTTCTATTTATAACTTTTTGGCCGCTTAAGGTGTATAACGCGAACCAATGGGAAGCCAGTTCATCATTTTTGCTACTGAAGATGGCCACCGGTGGTGTGGCCGAAACGTCTAGTTACACAACATCAAGCATTCGACCACGGCCTTTCAGCCCGGAAGTTTTAAGTATTTATAGTGACACCGGCCGTGAAAGCCTACGTACTAAGATGATACTTTGTTCGTCGAAAAATTGAATGCCAAACAATTTCGCAGGAATGTGAAGGAAGAACACTATTCTCTTATCCAGAAACCTGGATCAACTTATATTGGACATGTATCTCCTTCCTCGAGTTCATCAGCTGACATAACGCAAAGCATTATTTTTCGTTTGTCTGAACTATCAATATCACTAGAAAAACTAGAAGTAGTAGGGTGTGATGGCACTGTAACCAACACTGGACGGAAGAACGGTGTCGTCCACCAACTAGAAAATCATGTAGGACGCCCGCTACAGTGGAGCATATGCCTCCTGCATTTTAATGAGCTTCCTTTTCGCCACATTTTCCAACATATTGACGGTCAAACTGCAGGGCCTAAATCTTTTACTGGGTCAATCGGGCAGCAGCTCACTTGCTGTGAAAAACTACCTGTGGTCGATTATGAACCCATAGATTGTTCGATTCCTGATATAGACAGGAATTTGTTGAGCAAAGACCAACAGTATTTGTTGGACATTTAAAATAAAATCACCTTGGGACATTGTCCAGAAGACTTGGCAAATCGGGACCCTGGTCCTTTGTCCCATTCCAGATGGCTAGCTGCGGCCAACAGAGTTCTTAGGTTGTATATAAGTTCATCAGATCCATCCGGAAACTTAAAAGTAATAGTTGGCTTCATCTTAAAATCATACATGCCTGTGTGGTTTGCCATCACAAAGAGCAAATATTTTACTGACGGACCAAAACATGTCTTTCAAGCAAACCAAACATCACGTTATTTATCCGACGAATTACTTCAAGTTGTCGATCCAGTAATAGAACGAAATGCGTTCTTTGCGCACCCAGAGAATGTTCTGTTGGCAATGGTTGTCGATGAAAGAGAACATATTCGGGAGCTTGGTTACAGAAGGATCTTAAAAGCAAGACCAACCGTCCCTAAGAAGAAGACTGTTAGAAATTTCGTACCACCGAAGATAAACTTTCAAGCTTCCGATTACACTGAAATTATTAATAGGAATTCTTGTGTGTTGTATCCTCCCCCAATGCTGCGGGACCTAAGTGAAGATGATATTAAATCACTCATCATTTCTGACACTAAGACCATCAGAGATATACAAAAGTTTCCCTGCCACATCCAGGCTGTGGAGAGATGCGTCAAACTTGTGACAGAGGCCTCGAATAAAGTATGTGGACATGAAGTTAGAGATGGCTATATCCGAGCAACACTTAAGTCTAGATCGGTTATGCCTCATTTCTCCAAAAAATCAGACTTTAAATGTGTAGTAGATATAAAAAAGAAAAAGTAAAAAACACAGTAAGCCAAAGAATCCTAGTCTATGGAAAATCTTTGTAAATAGTTGTAAATATAGTGTAAATACCACACCCAACAATTGGATGGTTGGTTGGGTAGGGTGTGGGTGGAACTCGACGTGCAACCACCTCCACGTGGTGAGTTCTTGGTCGTTTTGTTCTAGCAAAACGAGCGAAGAGTTGCACAGTGAAAATTGCGAAATATTGGTAAATTTCTGTTTTTTCTAAGACGTTGCGCGAACAGAAAAAATTAGATTATTGATCAGAATTTAATTTATTTAGGTTATTTAAACCATAAAACAAGCATAAAAAACTAAAGCGTGTTTATTTTAAAAGTTTTAACTAACTTAAAAAATTTACAAAAATGTGATTTTTGCAATTTTTTATAAACTTTAAGTACGATGCGCGAACGGAAGATGTTAACCGATTTTAATTTTTTTATGCCGTTTTCCTTCTTATTACAATAGATAACTTTTCCGCACTAAAGCGTTCCGAAAAAAAAAAATTATTTTTTTCGACCCAGTCTAATCAATATAGCGTCTATACCTCTGGATAGTTAATAATGGAACTCTCGTTACATAACGGTAAAAATTATAATAAGGTTTTGCTGTTATGGCAACCGCCTATACTCTGATTGGTTAAATACATTTGAACCTATTGTTTTAAATCCTGGGTTTCTGTTCAAAATGAATAAATATTTTATAATGGTTATTTTTCCTTGGTTATATTTCCAATGCTTGAAATATTAACATAGATGTCACTATTTTCTTTCAAAGATCAATTTGACATCTCACAAGGCTGGTCTAGGTCATGTATTAATGTTTTTGGACAAAATTGCTAATACTATTTTATTACATATTTCCCTTATTTATACTGTTTATTACAATTCTGACACATTATTATTGTTAGTTAATGGTAATTACATAATTTACTTGGTATTATTATTCAAATACCATATTTAAATGTTTACAATTGGTTTTCTGAAGTTAGACAGCTATGTCATTTATAGGCCTAAACTGTGACATCTTAGAATTTCTTATTTTGCTCTATTTAAACAATATTTATTAAGTACATATGTTCTGCTTATTTTCATTTCTCACTTATTGGCTTTTGAATTACTTTGAAACTGTTTTACCATCTATTAGTGTTATTATACTTTTACAAAATTATTTCTTATCTGATATTTTTTCTTTTCTATTTATATAATAGTGATTAATCTGTTGTTTGTTAAGTTTATGTCATTGCTAATTTATTCCTACTCCCATTTCTCACATACCTATTTAACACTTAAATCTATTAACAAAACATAATATAGAAATAATTTAATGGTCTGTCTATTGTTCAGCCATATTCCTTCGTATTAATTAAAATTGTTATATTGTATGTTATTACTTGAAATTAACATACTCCTCATCTCTTTATACTACCATTACATGCATAAAAATACAAACATATTACCTTAAAGTTATGCCTTCTTGGTTTATAATCCTATGAACACTAAACAAATAAACTAATTTTCTTTAAACTAACAAAACTGTTTACCATACATTACTCTTATTTTCCTCAGTTCAGTTTCTTCAACACAATTTAACTTATTTCTTTCTGACTGAATAAGTACCGTATCTTATTGCTATTGATGTCTCTTTGCACCCACATTAACTGTTACAAAGACATAGGGATTTTTGGTAACTAATACCAAAATTGGCAATCCCCTTACTCATGGAAAAGCATAAGTAGGAATTATTATTATTGTTATTCCCACATTGTTTTTAATCTTTTTGGTTGAGTACACTTATATATGCACTGACTGAACTCATTAATTTTCACAGTCCTGCCTGTTTGATTAGTTATTATTATTCCTCACTTATCACACCACTTTTACTATTTATGGTTATCACTCCCTACCTATCTCTCACTCTTGGTTTCAGTGATATTTTAAACATACATTTATGATTATTCTTTCAACATTTTGTGTCTTACCTTCTTATTATAATAAGGTTCTTAACAACATACTTTATCTACTAATAATTGTCTTACTTATTTCTTATGGTTAGTGTCCTTTCTTTATTATTGTTTTATTCATGGTTAGTTATTATATTTGCTTTAATCATTTGTGCCTTTTATCATTAATTTATCTTTTCTCATCCTATTGTCTTTATCTGGCCAATCTCTGGGGTTGGGTCATATTCATTTGTTTGTCAGTCTAGTCTATTCATTTATTTATTATTCTTGTTTACAATTCTCCTTTTTTCTTTCTTAATTCCATTTTATATACTTTTTCATTATTATTCAATAAATTATTTTACCTTTTATCGTTTATCTAATACTTGTGGATACCCTATAGGGTCTGATTTGTGCAACGTTATAATATGCATATATTATTTCAACCGACTACTGTTAATGCTTTGTCATAAAATTATATATAATAACATTAGGTTTTCAGAAGGAACTTTGACAATGAATCCAGGAAAAATTGAACGCCCCATGTTGAAAAGTAATTACTGTAGTACAATTAGGAGTATACAATGAGCAGTCAGTTGAAGTGGAATATGCAGATGTTAAATGTAATAAATAATATAGAAGATAACACAAATATTTAAAATCGTATAGCTTTTTATGATATTCGTTTACTATATTTTATGATTAAGAGTCTATCGCTATTTTTTATTAGTAATCTTCAATCTACGTTTCTTGTATTTAAGAAAACTTACTTTGTGTTTTTATTTAAATTAAAGTAATTATTTTTTATTGCAAGTTCACATTTAGTTTAATTTAACACAGGTCCTGAAGATGACAATAAATATTGTCGAAACGTCGACGCAAAATAGCTAAAATTTGTATTATTGACCGATCCTCACTAACCATCCACTAAAACATTTATTGATTGACGGTCACTAAAAATTTAAGGATTTATACTTATGTTATATGTGGGTAAAAATCCTTTTATCACAAATCTCAAACAAATGAGAAACTTTGTGTTTTATAGAGTTAAACCATAATAGATATTATTAAGATTGCTTCTTAAGAAACACTAAAAAAATATCAAACGTAAATGACGTACAATAACGTATAGGCTAATCGTAATTGATAAATATTTATATTTGCTCTAAGTGCGTACTCTATGTATGTTTCCATTACGTCTTTATTTGAATTCCAAGTTTATTTACAAAGATAGTCTGAAAAACTCTCGGTCAAACAATGAAAAACAACAAATTTATAATTTAACAAACAGTTTTATTTTTTAACATAATCTCCTTTTAACATAACACATTTATTCCACGATGTTCCAATGCCACTATTCCGTCCCTGAACTGGTTTTCTGTAAAGTTTGCAAAATACCCCTCAACAGCTCAAGCCACCTCTTTATCCAATAAAAATCGCTGACCAGCTAGAAAAATTTCAGTTTTGGGAAAAAAATAAAGATTGAGGGAACGAAATCTGGGGAATAAGGAGGATTTTCTAACAATTCATAGTAGAGATCTCTTAATTTTCACATTCCCAAAACACTTTTGTGGACAAGTGCATTTTATCGGTGAAAAATAATTTTTTTCTTATGCAAACCGGGCATTTCTTGTTTTTTTTTGTAGTTTCAATAAAAGGCTTGAGTAATATTTTCCATTCATTGTTCGCCCTTTTCAAGGTAATCGATATACAAAATACCTTTATCATCCCAAAACACTGGCGCTATGATTTTTCCTACCGATGGAATTGACTTTGCCTTCTTTGGCGCTGAACAACCAGCTTCTGTCCACTGTTTTGACTGTTGTTTGGACTCGTGTAAGGGTAGACCAAGGTTCATGCAACGTAATAAACCAACGCACAAAATATGTTTTGTTTTTATTAAAACCCTCCAAGGTCTCTTCAGATATTATCATATGTTCATGCGTTCTTTATCTACTGTGACCATGCGCGGAACTTTCACTAGCACAAAGCTTTTTCATTTGAAATTCCTCATGTAAAATATGTCTGACGCGTTCTTTCAAAATGTTTATAGTTTCAGAAATTTTGTGCACTTTAATTAGGCGATTGTCTGAAACCATGCACTTTTTCGACGGTTTCCGGTGTTTTTGCCGTTTTTTGACGTCCTTCATGTGAATCGTCTTCCAGGCAGGTACGACCACGTTTAATCTCGGTAGCCCATTTTGTAACTGATGAAAGTGAAGAAGAGTCCCCATACACTTCAACTAACCTTGAATAAATTTCGCTTGGTGTTAAACCTTCTTTCACAAAGAACTTTATGACCTCACGGTACTCAATTTTCTGCTTTTCAAGGGGTATGGACCAACACTTCTGTTTCAAATGGCTGTTTAATTCAAATTATTTGGTTGAATAATCATAAATTGCACACGCATGCTAACAGTAGATGTAGTACCAACATAAGAAAACAAATTCGCGATAGGCCTGCCGCCTATGTTCAAGGTCGAGAACTTTTCAGACTGCCCTCGTATATTGTGAAATATTAATTTATATTTAAAATTTTCATTGCATATTCTAACATTATATTTCATTGTTTTTGAATTAATAAAAATTAATATAAAAAAATATCCTTAATTTGATATTATTTCTTAATAAACAATTTATTTGTTTGTTTGAATTATAGTCGAATACAAAATAAATGATGTAAGAAGTGTATTGTTCGTAATACTATCTTTTGAAGCAGCACTCACTTAACGGCCGACAAGTTGCACATAAATCAATATAAGAGTAAATTCTTGTTCCTTTTCTCCCAGTGGCCTCGAAATAGGGACTGACCTCCAAGTTGACACTCCAACTCGCTGTACTGATAACGAAGCACTTTCATCCTCTTTCTTTCAGTATCTCTGGCATCTCATCAACAATATTTTCCCACCTTTCCCTTGGACGTCATTTTTTATCTTTCCCTACATAATTACTATCACTTTTATGGTGTTCTACAATTGTTAGTCCTAATAATATAGCCAGAAATCTCTTTACTTTTGTATACATCTATCTTTCTTACGTCTTCACTGAAAATATACATCGGTTTTTTAAGTTATCATTTAGGTGAGAGTTTAATAAGATTACACAAAATTAATACTGCTAAGTTCATTGAAATTTAATTATACAGATAAACTATTGTAACAACACGTTTTGACCCGCAAACAATGTTTTTTAAAAAATTAAAATTTTTTTCACCTTCCGTTAAAAACAATTCGTTACTTCGTCTGATTACTTCGTAATTGTATTTAGTTTTTAAAGACACCTGACCTTCCCTTGGCTCCTGCACCCCCTCTCCACCTTAACACCCTCACAGATGTTCCAATACACACCCTAAACAGATGGCCACCACCACCACCATTTTTACTTACATCTTGCGTTTAGGTTTTTAATTCATTCATCTCTTTGACAATAGCTTAGGAAGTCGAAACAGCTGTCAGAGTTAAATAAAATAAATGTAACGTACCAAGTGTTTATATTTTTTTAAAAAACCTTTGTATTAATATGTTTCACCAAGTGCCCAACGAGTCATCAATTAATATCAATATATAGGTGTTCAGTCAGCTTGCTCAACTGTGCGTAAACGTATTTGGTTTTATCTCTGACACAAACATAGTAGTTTCACTATGTCCACCAATTCATTTTGAACATTAATTCTGGTACTTGTTGAAAACAAGTAGACTGAAATAACTTGATGTATAGTGGATTGAAGTCAAATCATATGTTCGTAGTTACGCGTATTATTATCTCAATTTTATTATGATCATTTCTCTAGAATTATTATTTGTCAATACGAATTAAAGAGCGCATAAAGAATTTAAATTAGTTGATTCTATTTACACTGGTAGTATTTCAGTGTATTATCAAATACAACTATATTAAAATTAATTTATAATTACACTGGTGTTAATGAAAAATAAGTGAGAGGTGCAAATTTGATTAACAATTGCTAATTTATTACACAACACATTTAATTAATAGTCTTTATCCATGTCATAATCAAGTTCACTTACACAAAAATATGCTCTACATAGACACATAGGATTTCCTGTAACTGGTTACTGCTGGTAGACCATACACGTAGACACAGAATTTGTCATTCCGTCACTATGCATGTTGAGAAATTTTTATTTAGCTGTCCAAATCCGTTCTACACTTCTTAAAAATATGTTCAACAGTTTCCGCCTTCAAATTATTTATATATACAAGATTATATTAAGTCTGTCAGTCTTCATAAGAGGCTTAATGTTGTTGACATCCTGTGTATTGTTACGTGTTTATATAGCGGTAGTTGCAATTTGCTTCGTACTTAGAGGGTAGACTGTTGATATCTTCTATCTCTCTCTTTTCCGTGTGAACAGGTGTTTGTTGTTTCTTCAATACATTACACATTTTTTTCTTCGTACCACACCATGAATAAACTCTCCTACGCGTATACTTGCACCAGTGTTTATAGTGGTAGGCCTATGTATCATAGTGTATGGAAATATGAATCGCGGTATGTACCGCGCATGTATCTATATTGTACTAGTCCTTTCAGATCTGGGTCCCTTATTCTTACATTTATTTTGTTTCTTATTCTACAGCATAAATTAATGACTCTTATATCTCAGGCCTGCAGCACATAAAAATAAAAAATATATGTTGTTACGACATTAAAGAACACTCTGTGTGTTTCTCGAACGATCCAGTGGTACGCGGCTATAATGTGTGTGGCGTACGTGATTCTCGACGCATTAGCTAGACAGTGTGAAGAAGCCGCGCGAACTGTGTCAAGGCCGCAATAAATTACTATCTAATATTTTCCTTTATTGTTAATGCGCAGTATGGAATATTCTAGTATTTCGGCGGGGTAGCCACTTTGTACAAGACGAGTGTAATTTGTAATTAATCGGTAAACAATGGAATGCCAGTCAGATGATGGAAAATTTCCAGGCGCTACTGTTGCAGACAGAGGAACGACGACGACACGACGCAGAGGAAGCAGAGAAAAGACGCCGACAGGAGGCGGAAGAAGCAGAATGACGACAAAAAGAAGAACGAAGACAAGGAAGAGAAGAAGCAGAAGAACGACAGGATGAGAAAACGGAAGAGAGACAGAAAACTCTACTGCTGGAAACAGAAGAAAAATAAAAAGCACTGTTACTCGATTTGGAAAGACGACAGAGAGAGGAACGGAAACGCGAACAAACAAAGAACAAAGCAGGTCATTAATAATTAATAATAATAATATAATTACAGGTAGTGGCATTCTCAGACTGGGTTAACCTTTCAATTCATTTTTGGGTCTTAGGGTCTGAAACTTTTTCGTGTTTTATTTCATCGATTATTTGTGCCAACTCCTCTCTAGACCGGTTAGAATTTTGTGTACATTCTGGACACAAAATTTTGGTTAGAATTCTGGACAATACATCTGCTACTATATTCTTTTTTCCTGACACATACTCTTAATGTTATATTTCTATAACTGTAACATCGATCGCGTCAGTCTTCCATGCGTCATTTTACAATGTTTAAAAAATATAATTGCCTGGTGATCATTTCCTACAGCAACTTGACTATTGAGTAAATATGTTCTAAATTTATTAATGGGAAACACCACATTTAAGGTTTCCTTTTCAGTGATAGTGTAGTTTAATTCCGAATTTGTAAGCCTCCTACTAACAAATGCAAATACTAAGTTATCACCATTTTCATCTTCTAGGTATAGAACCGCTCCTGAGCTTACCCCGCTGGCATCACAGTTTAAATAGGACATCTTATCGAAATTGGGATGATGTAGCATAACACACTTAAAAAATCTCTGTCTAATTTGAATGAATGTCATTTCATCGTTTTTAGTCCATTTCAGTTTATTGTTTGCACTAAGTAAATTGTAAAATTGGTAAGTTAAATAGGAATAATTAGCTTGAAATTTTCTATAATAGTTGCACAGTCCTAAAATATTTTGCAACTCCTTTAAATGTTTAGGTTGTGGAAATCCTTTCATGGCTTCAATTGTCTTAGGATCAGCACTTATACCTTGATCAGAACTATAAATCAGAGAATTTTATTTTCTTATTTAAAAAAATGGACTTATCCAATTTTAGGGTTATACCATAAAGTCTTGATAATACTTTATCAACTCTTTCACAATAGTCCCCCGTGTACTGCATGCAGTTAATATGGCATCCACATATACTATAGTGAATTCTAATATTTCGCTGCCTAAAATTTGATCTATACAATTAATTAATATCGCAACACTATTAACAAGTCCAAAGGGTAATCTCTTGAATTGGTAATTACGACTATTTACTATAAAACAGACATACTTACGGCTTTCTGGATGTAAATCTATTTGCCAATAGCTTGATACTGCATCACAACTGCTAAAATATTGCACCGCATTAAATCTCTTCATCAACTCTTCCTTGTTATCTGGGGCAGATTGGTCAGCTATAAGTATTTGGTTAATCTGACGTGCATCTAAACACAAACTGATACTCCCGTCATTTTGTGGTATTACTATTAAAGGTCTAGTGCGTTCAGACTGTCTATGTTCAATAATATCCTCCTCAAGCATCCATTCTATCTTTTTTTGGACTTGATCCCTTAATTTGTAAAGTATGTTCCTTAATTTATAATGGTAAGTTCTCTTGTTGAATTTAACATTTTTTTAAATTTTCAATCTATGCTGATATCCTTTTACCTTGCCTGGTCTATTCGAAAATACACTGCTATGCTTATTGTAAATGTTTTTAAGTCTCTTCTTTTGCTGTTCCGAAATGGTTTGGTTCTTTTTGAGGAAGTAAATTGTATCATTAATTTTAACATTCCACTCTGTTCTCCTAATTATCTGATTTTCATTTTTCGTATTGTTTAAATTAGCAGCCATCCTTACTATTTCTTTTATGAATTTGCTAACTGCTATAATTTTGTTATTGTTCGACTAAGCTTTTCGTCATTACTGACATCTTCAGGTCTTAAACAACGATTTTCATTTGTTTCTTTTATTAGATTTTTCGGTGGTTCTTTCACCATATTGTGAAGTATGTTGGTATCGTGTTCTTTTTATTTCAACTCTTTCTTTGTATTGACTGACACAGATATCCTATTGGTTTCTCCTGTAAAACTTACTTTATTACTCTCTAAATCAATAATAATATTATATTTTCTTAAGTTATCGCAGCCTATTAAGAGATCTCTCTCATTATTATTATATATTACAAAATCTAGAATCAGGTATTGAGATCTGAAGTCAACCTGGAGACTGATTTGTTTTCTGGCTGTTTGATTTGTTTTTATCTCTAGCACCTACAATAGTAATGTGATTGATAGGTAATTCCTCAATTCTAGGAAACTTATTTCTCTGACTGTCTATAATCTTTTTTAACGATTTCAATTCCTGGTATTTTCTACTACTAATTAGTTATATTTCTGCTGCAGTATCTACAATAAAGCTATGTTTAACTCCTCCATACGTGCATTCAATTGTCACAACATCTGTCTCATTGGGCACAAAATTACTTCCTTCTTCACTATCCACAAAAACTCCTTCATACTAGTTACACAGTACAGTGATTTTGTTGGCGACTGCAATTGATCATTGCACCCAACCGCAGTCTCATTTATTTTTTCGCATTCTCGCCTGCTGGAGTTCTCTCTTGTCTCTGTGCTATTTCTTGACAAGGTCTCGTTCGGTTCGGTGAAGGAGATTGATATCTATTTCGAGGGTCCAGTTTTTCTTTGCAGTTTCGGCGTGATCTCCCTTTATAACTGTTTCCCCGGTACCTAGGATTCCTTGGATATCGCTCAATGTCTCTTCCCAAGTTCTCACCTCTTTGTATATAATTCCAATCACTAATTTTTATATAGTGGTGTGCAATATTGATCATTCTGATTGTGATTTCAACCACTAACACAAATTTCTTCATTAAATTGTATATAATTGCCTCTGAAACGTCGCTGATTACAATATTAGCGATTTCCCCAATTTTCTCTGTTTATGGGTATGTTATAATTCATTCCATCTTCCCTATTTGTTGGACGGGGATTAAAGTCATTCTCTCCTCTGCGGCCTATATCATTCCTCATGTTTTGGGGATAATTGGTTGATGGGTTCTGGCCATTCTGGGTTCTTATTCCATTTGATGGCTTAATATTCTTAAAGGTTGATTTCCGTTCATAATCGGCTCGTAAACTGGTATAGCTTCTATGGTGTGCGCTTGACTAGCAAATTGAGCTGAACTGACAACTTCTGGAAAATGTTGACTAACGATTCAATTAAGTATTTCTCATCCATTGGCAGTTCCAAATACTGGGCTTTGCAAAATGTGTGATAGGAACTATGCTAGTGGTGACTGACTGCCATCTGGTTCATAGCTGCCGTCGGCAATTTTTTGCCTAACAGTTGTTTGAATAGATTTGCTCCAAATATCAAGACATCTGAACACAAAGATGTCTCTCGTAAACACAAGGCTAATTTCAAGAAAAAATAAATAAGTATAAAAAATTAAAAACATTTTTGAGTTTTTTTTTAACATATCTTATAATAAGTAACACAAAATAATAATGTTCTAAATAAGTAACTACAATTGAATGATTAAAATTACAAACTGATATTGGAAATTTACAGTCACCGAAAGTTCTTTTAATTTCATAGGGATATGTTTTGCTCTGTAGCTTCCAGACGGTGTTATCTATAGTGTGAAGACGGGTAGACATAGTTTGACTTTAGGGAGATATGGGTAGGGGTGTCATAGAAATTCTGCGGTTAGATTTGCTCCCTTCCCTGCTTCTAAGGGCGGCTTTGATATCATTTTGATATAACATATTTCCATCAAAATTTGCTTTCTATAGAAACACTTGGTAAATATTCTTTTATGAAATCGTTAAGTGAAGTATAAGAATATTAAGAGTATGTCATTCTTAATAACACTTCATTTGTTATATCACCTCGTATATATTACAAAATGTATGCTGACCAAAGGAGACCTCAAAACAGTATAGGATTGAATTAACGCTTCCTGGAAAATTTTGATGACACGAATTTATTGTTTCTGTTTATCAACACCTCCTGTGGAGAAAATAGGTACAATAAATATTGTAATACAATGTAGGCTACAACACACTTAGCCTTTAATGAACTATTTTCAAGCAACTTATGACTCACCGTTTACTTTATATCTGAGTTAACAGATTGTTACTTCTACATATAATTTGTTTATTCTTTGATATAAACGGACGTCAAACTGATGTAAACGAATGTATGTTGTAATACGTCACAATATAACAATTATATTTCTGAGATCCTACAGAAAACTAACGTGTGATTCACTCCATACCTAACTTATTCGTTCAATGACGTAGATTATTAACTACCATTAATAAACTAATAATTTACGATTATTGACTTGTTAATTAAATATCATTTATTTATTCAGAAAACTATTACCATTTCTGTCTAAACTGTGTATCATTTCTTAAGCTTAACAGTTTCATAAATAAAATTATCTAATTACAAAACGACTTTATATAATTTTAAATGAGTAAAGCAATGTACAAAATAATCGTGTTACTCAGTTACTCAGATTAGTATTTAATCCCTAGTACACTTATTGCTCTGAGTTACTACCCATAGCAAGGAAATTTACTACATAGCTAAGAAATGGCATAAATTTCTATTTAACCATGATATGTGGGTAGAATTATGAACCGAGTACAGAATATATTATGTAGGTAAATTAAGTTCAAATTTCAGCATCATATTTGTCAACTTCTTTGAATGAGGAAAATATATAAAAATTTAAACTTTTTATATTTATATCTTCTCTTTTCCCACTTATTATTGTTACCTAAAAACTTTGCTACTCTATTGTCCGTATTTGTAAAACACAAATAGAAATTTATGTATTTCCTTGTGTAAATACCTGTATGCTTGTATGACATATCTGAATTACAATTAAAAGCAAAAAACCAATGCAGTCTTTATAGATAAGATTATCAATGCCACACAACCCCCTTAGTAAATTGTGAAGCTTTCCCTCTGAATTTCCTTGTGTACTAATCTCTTGAGTATCGTAAACGCAGTGGATTCTACTAGCTATGAAAACCTTACATGTAACAAGTCAAAATTTATTTTTTTATGTCACAAACGTATCAAAAACCCGAAAATCTGCTCTGCATACTTTAACAAGTGTAATGACAACTTTCATTGAATTTTGAAGCGATTTCACCAATTTATTTTTCTGCACCAAATATAGAAAAACGGATTAGATTGTTATTAAATGTATACTTTTTGACATATCAAAAAAATTATAAAAATGTTTTTTACGCAATGAAAATATATTTATTTTATTTTCACACTATATATTTGGCAATATACTAATATGTGCGTTTAATTGATTGGCTGTTGTTTGCTAATATGTCTTAGGAAAGAAAAAGCGAAACACGATTTAAAGCATTTATTTGTATCGTTTACGGTAAATGGAGTGTATTTAATTATATAATTCTTTGAATACAACTGCTACAAATAGTACAAACTAGTGTTATAATGGTATAAAATATGCACGAACTTCACTGTGCACAAGCTGCTAACAAACAACGCAGTGAATTGCGTTACTGTGTTTTGTAACGCCACAATGCGATTCACTGTTGTATTTTATTTGTTCAGTGTAAACGTAAAATCCAATAAACACGTTAAGCCGGCAGCAATGTGGTAAACTCTAAAACGTGATAAATGTCAGCGGTGTACAGCTAACACGAATGCTAAACTGTATGCCTTGTTTTGGCTGATGGTAACACCAACCTCTAAATCATTCTCTACTGTTCAGTTATTTTTTATATAGATGCCAGTAATTATAGTCTCATTGAAATACCTTATAATTGTTTAATCAAATTAACTTAAGCAATAATAATTGCAAAGGCAGAGGAATCATTTAAATATCAAAAGAAATACAAGAATTTCCGTTGTTACAAATCTTATGCCCATTTCCTCATCAGCCTTGTAGCGTCCTGCTTACACCGATTGCTTTATCCAGTTTCTCTACCTGTCCCTATTACTTACCATTTCTGATAACATCTTTAATGTTTTCCATCATTTTCCACAGCCGAAATATATCTCAGAAGTAAGTGCTGATATATGCTGGCATCAGTATTGTTATGACGGTCACACAGATCGTCGCATGGTACAGTGGAAACAAAATACAGACACCAATAAAGTCCATAATTACCAGTTTTAATTAGTCACAAGTAACAATTTAAAATCAAAAAGGTACTCTCATACAGTAATTCAAGTTAAATTTATCCACATGCAATAACAGTGCCAACTAATAGACTCAACGTCAACTAATGTCCGAAATAAATATAACAGATTAATCACTTTTCACTAATTAGCAACAATCACTTGATCCGCACCTGCAATATTGCCAGGTGTAACTAACTTCTAAACCTGCCGTAGACCCTGATATATACCTTGCAGAAGTTTCAGAATAATTTTTCTTTCTTTTGGCGGCGTCCCGCAATATTGTGCGTAGTTAAAAGTCCGTATGTGTGTGTGTGTGTGTGTGTGTGTGTGTGTGTG